>OY804258.1:40919661-43319661 GCA_963680825.1 Meiosimyza decipiens
GTTAATCAAAGAGTTGAAATAGCTAAAAGACTTATGGCATTATATAGTACATGATTTGTGTATCGCGTACTGCTATCAAAGTTCTTAGATTATGTAAATAGATTTAATATTCATAAAAAACTTTTGCAGGGTCAGAGTTCTAGTGGACAGTGTTTTTTACTCTTCCATTTACATCAGTGAAATTTATTTTTTGATCTACAACATAGAGTTTTTTCCACGCTTGCATCAAGCGCAAGTTCATTTCTACTTGAATAGACTGTTACTAACGCTTAACAATGCCAGTAGAGTATTTCAAAGCTTATCAAGCAGCTTTATGGCGCTCCACTCGCTTGTCACTGGTAATCAGGGTTGCAAAGTGACCATGTCGTTAATTGCATGCCAAAGCCGTACGCCACGTAGGATGCCGTTAAGCCGTTAATTGGAGTTAAAAGCATACAATGGCCGTTAATTGGAGGTAAAATTATTTTATTTTCATAAATGCAAAAATAGGCCATACATTTTGTAGTACAAGATAATGTACGGCCTTGTACAAATTATTTAATATTACTAATCTATACAAAAAAATTGGCAATACTGTTATATTTTTATATTAACTATAAAAATTACTCAGCTTTCGACCGATATTTCTGAAAAATTAACTATTGGCATGAAAGCATTGTGGTGAACTGGGGGTGATACTGCTGAGGCAGTGTATAACTTTAGATAACAGCGAGACTTTGTGTACTGAACTAAAGCAGCTTTTGACAAGACTTACACTATAGATATACTACATTTGCACTATATGTTGGAGACTATTTCCATCATTACTGCTGTATGTATTGCGCTTGGAAATTAAATAAAAAACTAATGAAAATATTTTTAAGAAATCCGCTTGAGCTTATTTTATCACTATCACTTTAAGTTCAGGTACATAATGAAAATTGTTGTTCCCCAATAAAATTTGTTTCCTTTGACTTATTTTCACCCTGTACTTACTTGTGTCATTAGAAATATTATAATTTTTTATCATCTGGAATATTGTCATCTGGTTATGTGCACAATATATGCGCTTTTTTCGACCTGCAGAAATCCATATTCCGTCCCAACCTCCAAACAAAATTTAGCAGTATAAAATCTATGAAAACTTTCTGTCAATACCAAATTATTAAATAAATTATTGAGATGTCTTTATTCGCGTAGAAGTTATAATTTTTGACGCCATGCGCGTTATCATATTCCAATTACTTGATCCAATGTAATATTTCACGTAGCTTTATTTACTGCACTTGATCTTTAGCGGTTGAGTCGTTTTAGGTTCAGCCCTTAACTCGAAATATTTTTTCACTGCCCCACCCAAATACCAGAACATATGAATGCCCCCACACAAAAACAAATAAGCAATTGCCGGTGTACCTAAAATTACAGTTATTTTTACCATTTTCTTTTTATTCTTCTAACTCCTCGTTTATTCATTTTGTTGAAGAATTAAACTGTCGCAGGAGCATTGTTAAAGTGCTGTAATTGTTCTTCCAAGATTGTTTGATATGGCATAGTTATGAATAGCGAACACTTTTATGAGTAAAAATTTAAGTAAAAAATTTAAAAATTATTTTGATTAAATCCATTCATCAAAAGCACTGTTGATTTGGTTTTTTTTTGTGTAAACACAACGGCGCGTGCCAACCCGAATTTTTCAAATATCTCTTGACATTCTTCAATTCGTAATTTCCATTTCATTTTTAATTTCAATTGCTGCTAAACGATTTTTCAAAAATTTATCGCAAATATGTTGGTATTTTAATAAATTTTGCGCTCGGAATAACGTGAGTGTCAATCGGACGGCGACAGCGCGACTGTGAATTCAAACTGAAAATCAAGTTCCTAAGCCATGATCAGCAGCAGCAGTGGCAGCACAAAAGAGATAGAGAGCAAGCGTCTGGGTTGGGGAGTTAGCATGCCGCCAAATATCAATAACAATTTGTACTCACATGCACTCACGATCGCAAAAAAGCACGAGTTGCAAGTAGTAAACAACTTCCGTCCGGTGATCCGATCACTGAGTAAAAATATCAAACTGAGGAAAAAAAACAACTTCATTCATTCATGCGATCGATTTAAAAAATTCATTCAAAAAATTGTCACTACTGGTATACAAAACGTGGATCAAATCAAGTTAACACGGCCGTATTGTATGAGGTGTAGACTCAAAATATACTTGCCGCCCTCTCGGGACAAGACTTTGCTTGCATAAAGAATAATTGTTGGTAAAAAAGAGACGTTCCAGGATGAGCTGATAAGCAAAAAGGCTGAATGACAAAGAATTAAACATTTCAATCCAAATTTTGTCGCCTTCCTACTTAAGCCCATATTTTATACATCATATTAGGGAAATGAAATACGCAATTGTAATGCTTGTGAAACAATCAAGATTAAACTGATATTGCATTGGAGCAATACCTGGGATCAATACTACATACTATACATTCATGCAAACATTTAGTCTGAAAATCGTGGTGTTGCATTGACCCACATCCATAATTGAAAAATAATTAGACTTTATTTTTGTTAAGGCATTAAGGCATTTCAACATATATTTATGTATAGGAGGTTGTTTTGTAAAGTGTTGGAGTTTGGAATCGAAATTGGGCATATGTCAGTATGTGATCACCATTTTCTATATAAATGATCTTACAAAAAATGTGAGTTTCGGCAGACTTTCTCGTAAAGGGTGTTCCAATAAGAGTGCCCTTTTTATTTCAAATTAAAAACACGTATTTTTTGAGCGAGTTGTGATATTTTTATTGCATTGTAAAGTAGACATGTTCCAATTAAGTATAGACTAAAATATCCGGCAAATGGCCACCACGGCTCTGGTGATAGGCCATTGCTCTTTTCATAATATTTTCGATGACTTTTTCACAAATATGTGGCTGCATCTCACGAATGACGCGTTTGATCTCGGGCTTGAGCTCATGAATTGTTTCTGGCCTATTCACTTAAACCCAAGATTTTACAATACCCCAAAGAAAGAAATCGTATGGTGTTAAGTCGCATGAACCTGGTGGCCAGTTGCTATCAGAATTTCGTGAGATGATTTGGTCTGGAAATAGTTGCCGCAATAAATTGAATGTTTCACGCGCGGTGTGGCAGGTGATGCCGTCCTGCTGAAACCATGTGTCGTCCAGATCCAAGACGTTCAATTGGAGCCACAAGAACTCCGTTATCATGTTGCTGTAACGAATGTCGTTCACAGTTACAGTAAGGCCCAATCACGCCACCTGACCAAAATTCGCACCAGACAGTTACTCATTGTGAATGCATTTGTTTCTCATGGATCGCGTGAAGATTTTCTGAGCCCCAAATTCGATAATTTTGTTTATTCATGAAGCCATTCAGATGGAAGTACGCTTGACTTTCGTAATGGACTTTCACAATGATAACGGGTTGTTCTTTTGTGTAGTGCTCCATTTTTACTAAACGGAACAATCATAGGTTACAGCTGTCACATTTCAGAGTTTCCACTTATATGGAAACAAAATTATACAAAATTTAAAAGTTCACTCATATTGGAACACCCTTTATATGCGATGAGCTATTAAAGTACAGTACGGGTGCTGGAAGTTTTTACTGCGCTCCTTCTCTTTTTTTTTGTTAGTAAATTTTAATAAGATGATACGCTTTTCAATAAATATTTGACAAAACCTGTTAACAAAATTCGAATGACCTTGTTATTTTTTTTAGTAAATTTTAATTTTTGTTATGAAATTACCAAGGCAGGACAAGGCGATAGATCGGTTGTTCGCCTCGGGCGGAAAATGTTCAAGCTACACCACTGTGTAGATATTTATTTTTAGCCCGGGTCAAAAATAGCGCATACTTTTTCTTTACTTCTCATCAAAAGAAAGTACACTGTTCCAGATAGTTTCAAGGTCTTATGATTATTTCATAGTCTCTCACTTAAATCAAATATAAATTTTGCTATCGTATTTTTCAATGTTTTTGTTATGACTTTTGCTTTTTATCGGCTTTTTATGAAGTCAGTATCAGTTTATGTAGTTTTGATACACGACGCTTAATGAAAATATTAAAATATATCAGCTAAGCATATGCACTAAGGTAAATTTTGTTACTGGGACAGAATAGAGCTGTAACTATTCAAACCAAAAATACATAAATACAAAAACAAATATTCAGTAAGCATATTCAACAAATTAATCATTTAAATGAGACTATTTGTTTGATATATTCCTTTTTTTATTTGTTATAAGTAGATTTTGCCAACTTAAAATTCAACTCCATCTACATAGTCGCAGCTGTTGGCAAAACTGCATTACTACAAACTGTGAGCTTGATATGCCCCCACACTGGTGGCCTTTTAAGTAAATACTGTGAAGTCATAAGATCTTCCATGTCTGTACTTGCTTGACTGACCGCCCACAATATTTTAACGTTCTGCTCGTTTATTTTCAGCCAAATTTGGTAGAACTGCGTAACTTGCAATGAGAATTCATAACAAATTTTTGGTTGTTGGCCATTTTTGCCAAGTGTAATTATTTGCCAAATAGAGCTTAAATTTACGAGTATTGGAATTTGATTTTGATTCCAAATGAATCACATTAGACACTGTTGTGCCACAAAAATTAAATTTTTCCATTTCAAGGTATTAGTTTTTTTTTTAAATAAATGCACTGTTCACCGGAAGTGGGCTTTCTACAACCAGGGAATAAGTATTGGCAATGTTTTGTTTCATAAGGAAGTAGGCAATTGACCAGGGTAGTATTTTTTTAGTAAACATTTTTTATAAATTTTCTCTTGAGTCCCAGTTACTATTTTTTTTTATTGAACGTCCAGTAAAAAATAGAGTTATTTTTAGTTTTTATTGTATATATTATTTATTTATTTAAAATTTTTACACACCCTCATACTCTGAATAATATGTGAGAGTTCCTCATCGATATGACCGCCCAGAACAGGGTAAAAGTTAAAGGATATAGTAAAAATTTTATTATAAATGCCAGAGTTGAGGTTTTCGAAATTTTTAGCCCTCATATCTTCAAATTAGGCCTGAATGAGGTCGAATATGGTAATTTTATCGTTATGGTAAACTTATTAGTAGTATTCATCTAAACGCGCAAGTTTGCACAAATGTGCAAATAGGCATTTTTGCGCAATATGTTTCATGAACACCTCTTCGAATATTTTGTGCAATTTTTGGCAATTCATGAGCATATCGTTTTACAAAATCACATGTACAAAATTTGTAAGTAATAAATTTTTGCTGAGAGAGTCGTATGGGAAAAGAGAATGATAATTACACAATTAAGTAGTAGCGCAAGTTTGCGCGACAAAATTATCGCGCAAACTTGTGCTGCTTGTTCAAAACTCTTTTGACAGTTCGTTTGCATAGGGTTCAAAAGTGCACAGCTTCACAGTTTGCTAGGGTTTTGCGTGTTTAGATGAATACCATTATTGTTTATTTCTTATTTATATTTTAACTTGAAAAGTAGTAAACTTGCAAAAAAAGTGGCTTGCAGCTCTCTTGCTTATTATCTTAGGATCTTTTAAGAAAATACAAAATGCAATGGAAAGTTTAATTGCTCTACTTCTCGACAAAAGATAATTTTTAAGTAGCCTATGCGTAAGCAAAAACCTTCAAATTTTATTTATATATACAAAATTACCGTTATGTGCTCAGTGGCATAATAAGCTGGGCTGACACAAAATTTTAAACATAAAAAATTATAATACAACTGTGTACGATTTTTTTTCAGTGTAAATTGCTTTGTTCTGAAATCTTGAAGTAAGAAATGATGTTTAAAGCGAGAAAATTTAACTTTCCTGTCATCTGTTGTGAACTAGCAAAATCAGCAATTATTGATATGCGCTTTCAGAGCACCTCCGACTTTGCATTTTCTTGTTTCATTCCTGAGCTATTGACCATCAAGTGTCAAAATCAGCGTCATGGTGATAGAACATATAACACCATGATTTAACTAATTCTACCATGTATAACACAGTTTAATTTATTAGTCAACGTTTACACGAGCAAATTCGGGCAAACAAATTCTTGTCCATTCTCTTTTGTGAATATGTTTTGCGTTTACACACGAAAACTAGAATTTGTTTGTGCAAGAAAATTTCAAAGCAATTACTACATCAACCCGCCACAACATACGTAAATTCAAAGCATAATATCAGCTAACAAATAGAACGAAAGAGATTTCGTGTGTACGACAAATTCTGTACACCACCCTTTCGTTTTTCCCTTCTTGCCAACAAACAGGAAAACTTTCTTTTAAGAGTTTCCTCATGTAAACGTTGACTTATGAAATGCAGATCATTATGGCAACGGGCGGCATTTAAGAGTTCAACAACGTAGTGTGAAGGTTATAAAAGTTTGGTATGCCGCTTGTGACCGCGTGTAAATTAGAACCACATCCATACTTTAAAATATGTCATCATGTGGCCAATTTCTACTACCAAAAAACTCTGACGTTTCTTATTGTAGTCAACTAATGATGCATGCGATCAAGCGCCGGAGTTTGTACATCATATTGGTATACAATTGAACGAACTGTCAAAAACTGCACTTTCGCATACAATCGCGTGCAATAGCTATCCACTAGATGTTAATAGTGCAGATACGCTGAGATTCCATCAACGCACGGCTACGAAGAAAGAGAGGAGCCCTATTTTCGGAACCAAGCAATACCGCATTTTACCACGATTCAATGTCCATATTTAAATGTTAGTGATTGTTCTTTTTTTCAACTGAATATCACAGTCTAGTGGTTGTAAAATTTATTTATATATATTTGTGGGCTCGCTTTGATTATTTATTTTGACATTAGCTGGTGTTTGATACTTCTATTTTAAATATCAGTTGGAAAGCTTGACTTTGCTGTTGAATAATGCGAAATGTTGCCAGAAATGTTTTTAAAATGTGGAGAGACTCTTGAAAAAACTACTCAAAGTTAAATATAAAGCTAAAATATAAAATGTACATAAAAGTGATTTTTGCTTTATAAGCCTTTAGATCGTTTAAGATATCGAAAAAGATATTAGAATCCCATCCAACCACTATCATGATAAACATTGTCGAACAGCACTAGAACTATTACTAATCTTCTTATACAATTTCAGTTATCCTGGCAAGCATAGTTTTCCGCGTGTGGCAATATTAAAAGCATGAAAATAAGAGCTTCCTAAGCGGAAATGGGCTGCTCAAATTTCTGCTAAATTTTATATATAATTCCAAGGAATAAGTGAAAGTTTTTTTTATTGCTATTTCTTTCCCTCTATAGATATTTTTTCACTTTTAAATGGATTTATTTCCTTAAATTCTTTTTTTTAAACTACAGTTTAACTTTAGCTGGAAGATTTCTCAGAAGATTTTATTTATAACTGCTAGCTAAACTCATGGTTTAGACTTAGGCTCGGTTCACAAGAGCGTTAGCTAACTGGCGTTCAGCATAACAAAAGATTTCATGCATGAGCCACAGCATCAATGCGCGTTGGTCTTACTACTGACGGAGGTATGCTAAAACGCCCGTTGTGGAAAACGCACGTTGAAAAAACGCTTGAGTGAACTTAGCCTTAACCGAACATTTTAGAGGGAGTGCTTAGTCATTAATCAATTTAGAGGCTGTATTAATTTGTTAATCAATTACGAATACAAACTTGGACACTGTTCAATATAGTTCGTTGGCTTACAATTTGTAGTGGGTTTTGACAAATTTGAAGCCAATGCAAGAAAGGCTAAGGCAAGGAAACCCCACAATCATTGATATAATTAAATCTCAATTATTCTTTCATAATTTGTGTACACGAAAGTTGCACAATCTTCCTTCTAAGAGTGTTTGTCTTGAAACCATTGCATTTTCGTTTCTCTGTTGGATAAAAAGGCCAAGTAAAAAAAACTGCATGTAGTTTTTAAAAAAGCGGGAAAAATGTAGAGTAAACTTTTGGGGAAAAATTAACATAAAATAATAAAATCACCCCCCGAAATGGTGAAGACGGCAACACTAATCATAAGTTCATTCCATTATTTTGTCAGTTTATTTTGTGGTTTCATTTCTCGTGTACACAACGGTTGAAAAAGGTGTTCGTTGTGGTTGTCGTTGACGGGTAACAATAGCAAATGTCGAGGCAAAAATGGAAAATTAAATGAAGACAAGAAAGATCAGGAATTTTAATTGAAGTGATGACTTAAATAAAAAGAAGTGTTTTACAATAAAATTATAAGTGAAACTGTTGAAATACGCGAATTTTGTAAAAGTGTACAGCAAGATGGGAAAATCTACATACAAAAATGTCAGCAAAATGAAGAAAATTAAGGAGGAGCAGTGAATTTTTTTTTTGTTTGAACCGACCCATTTTTTTTCATTTCGTTTCGTTTTACGTTTCTTTTGTGTTCGTTTCCTTTTTTGTTTAATTTATTGCTAAGTAAATTGTTTATAATTTTGCTAAAATGTACAAACACAATAACAAATAGACGTGGAAATTTTCATTATTTAAATAACAAAAGAGAAGAAAAACAACAGTCGAAAAGAAAACTAAAATGTAGCAAAAAGAAACTCCATAAAATTGAGACAAAAATGTGTATTTAAAAAGCATTCCGTGAAAAAGCAACAATTTTCTAAATCAAATAGAAAATGTTAAAAAAAAATAATGAGAAAGTGAAAAAAGAAAACGAAAAATCTAATAAGCTGTGAAAAAAATTAATTGGCAAACGTTGTTTCCACATTTCCAGCATTTTACATACACACACACGCACGTGAGCACAAACATAAACACACACCCATACGACGATGTCCAGCTGGGCCGAACGCGTTCATCGGCGCGCTGCCGATTTTGGCAGCGTTGTCACCTCCTGCGGTCATCAAGGCACCGCTGGCACCACCTACCCCTACCGACTGGAGAAGGTTAAATTTGGCGTTCCACTGGATGAGGTGTGCAAGAGCAACGACAACATTCCTGGACCGCTACTGGTCCTTATCCTCAAGCTAAACAAAGAGTCGCCAAATCGACGCGACGTCTTCCGCGCTCCCGGCCATCAGGGCGCCATGAAAAAACTTATACATTTCCTGCAGGCCGGACGTCTTGTTAATGTGGACAACTATTCAGTCTACACAATTGCCAGCGTGCTGAAAAAGTTCCTACGCAAAATTCCCAATGGCATATTTGGACGCACCGGCGAAAATGAGCTGTTTGCCATTAACGAGTTAGAAAACGAGGCAGAGCAGACGGAACGACTGCATAGGTGAGTAAATTGTTGCAGAGCAAAGGAAGTGGAAGAGATTTTTTTTTGTTTTTGAAGTTAGTTATAACTTGTTTCCGTTGCTGCATTAGCGCTTGTGACCATCTTTAAGTGATGTCCACTAGTTTGTTTCTACTGCTGTTGCGGTAAAAAGAACTTGTTCCTCTGCAAATTTTTTCTTAATTTTCCTATATTTTTTGTTAGTTTGTAAAAATGGAAAAAGGAAAGAAAAATCCCTTAGTTATGTGTAAAACGGAAATGATGTTCAATTTAAATTTAACTTAGAAATATCAAAGTTCAAATCTCGGGCAAGAGGGTGCAGTTTTAGCTGAGGCGATAAACTTGTCAGACCCCGTTCCCCACCGTCAAATCACATGTGTACATTTTATGAGCCTACTTAGTTTAAAAGCGTTTTTGATTCTACAAAACCTTTTTGAAGTAGCAGCTCAAATGTTCTCCTTTGAAAACTATTTTGAATGAACATTTAAGCTTTTGCCTCTATGAACAGTGCCACGCCCACTTTTAATGCTGATTTTAATTTGAAACAAAGACCAAGCGTCTAGAAATAAAACTAATGATATTTTATCAAAATAAAGGAGGATGTAAACCCTGAGAATTACTTACTGTGGCTAGCGAAGTCTGCGTTTTGCGGATAGTGAAGAATGCGTTTTTCAAGCTCTGATGATGGAAGCGTTTCCGCGCCCAACCTATGTATTCTTGATCAACATGTTGAACTCTACAACATACTAAAATTTCAAGAAAATCGAAGAGGTGTCCCTTTAACGAAACCCGGTTTCACTTTCTTAGGCTCAGAAGCTCTAAATGACAAAGAGTTGAAAATAGGTTTTTGAGGCAATATTTTATTTTCGTAATATTTAGTTGCTCAAACCGATCCTTGCTTTTGGAAAAAAAAGACAAGAAACTTCCAATCAACTGGACAGGCTGCTGCTAATTAAAACAAACAAAAGGTTGATAAAAATTGTGTCAACGCTTGTTATCTTCGCAAATTTCGCATTCTATTTACAATTTTGCGTATTTCAAGCTTCTGCAGCAACCAGCAAACTGCTTAATATTTACTTTTGCAAATATTTGAAATCAAGTTGTTGTCTTTGGTATTTGTCATTTTTTAAAACGGGTATGACAAACCGGATCTTGCTTACAGCTCAGTGCTTACTGAAATGCATTCTTTGTATATACATACATACATGTTTGTGTGTGTGTATAATGCATATGTATTGCATACACATTTTGTATTTACTTTTTTTTTTGTCATATTTAAATACTGTGAACTTATGCGCTCGGTGTTTGCCACTCGCCGAATGCTAACAAGTTTCTGACATACTTTTTGTAAGCAACTGAATTCGAGTTTGGTTGTTTCTAATCTGTTTTATATTGAATTGATATTAAAGTGTGTGTTGCACTGGCCCGAGGAGACAATACCTCAGGTTAATTGCTTAGTGTGACCTCAAATTTGGTTCTAAAGAAAAATTTAGCATAGAAAATATAAATATTTAGGGTTTTCTCTTTTCATTTTAAAGTTAAATACATTTACAATTTAAATTTAGAACTCTTGAAAACAACATCAGGACTACTAAATTTCAGCACACTGCGTAATTTTATGTAATCGTGCGATTTTTAAAAACTCGTTCTCAATTACTAAAGTTAACTTAAATCTTTTGCTCATTTGCTTTGTCAAATGATGTTAATTTAAGTCAACTTAAGCATTAAATTTATTGCTGTTAACGCGCTAAATATATTCAAAATAAAAATTGAATTATTTGAAATTGGCATTTCAAATAATTATATTCATTTTAATTTGTGTCAAATGGATTACAGAACCGCATTAAATAAAAGTTAAACGCTTCTTCAACAGACTGTTCTGCTCTGCACTGCTCTGTTAATACTATACAGTAGAGCCCGCTTAATTGGCCTTTGTTTATTTGAACTTTTATATATAATTTCTGCAAAAATAATGACACATTTTTTTGAAGCAACGTTTCAAACCCTTAGCGGCACCACTTCAATTTTATAACAATCTGACACATTGGGGTCTTTCACGACCCCACGTTGAAAACAAATTTTAAATAAGCGAATTTTCAATTTTAAACTTCATAATTTTAAATTTTAACGAGTGTTGAAATGACTCTACTCTATGGTCGTTGACGACCCTTTGGTGCCGCTTAGAAATAATGGCAATACTTTGAAATTTTAGAAGATAAATTTAATACACACATTGGAACATTTTTTTTGGTGCATTACAATTTTTGTCACAGCGTTGTTAAATTCGACGTGAATCGTCCTATAATAATTTATTCATACACAATTCTATCTAGTTTAGGAAGGGAAGATATACTCGATATAAGGGTAAATCTACTGAATAAAACTACTTGTTCAAAATTGGGAACCTTATCAACGCTGATCCTTTACTGGAGCTATCTTTTTTCAATTTCCAAACAAAAAATCAGAAGTAGAAAATTATCATTTCGCCAGTAATCATGCAAAATCTAAAATGACATGCATCATATGCTTAACGACTAAAAATATTTTGCAAAAACTATTTTGAGAAAAGTACGTATCTACACTTTTATCATGTTAATCTGAAAGTAATATAACTAACAGTTCGTGATTCTACATAAACTTTTCAAAATGTTCGTCCTCAATTCTTAAGATAATGAGCTTCATTAAAATTTATAGTCTTAGATCATTTACATCTGTTTATATGTATACAAATTTTAAATGACTTTAGTTTAGCATAATTTCTTTTATCTTCTATAAATTATTTTTTGTTTTGTATATAACTAACAGCAAAAACGACCAGGTAAACAAAAATTAAACGTTGGATTGTTAAAAAAAAGCGATTTGAAGCCGAAAGTTAAATTAGTGCAAAGTAATAAAAAAAACTACGTACTTAAAATAACGCATACACTTTGCGTTAGCTGGATAGTTCCAATATATCTTACTATAGTCTACTAGCGATACAGTTTAAAAATGTTCATATTTTCTCCATAAGTAGGCTTATTTTGTAAAAAACCAGTTACTAAGTTTTGGCTTCTTGAGACTTATTTGACAATTGCTCCAGCAAATAACTTATGTTAGTTGAAGCTATCAGTTTTGTATAGGTCTACTACGATTTAACATTTTCCCTGTGCAATTTTTTTTTATTTTGCTTGAAATTACTTGTGCATATTTAGTAGAATAAAAATAGTGTAGTTACACGACATTAAACTGAAAATCTTGTCAGTGAATTATTTTTGGTATTTTTATTGGCTAATTAATGCACTATATCATACCTAAATAACAACACAAGTGTTTTTGTTTTTTTAAACTTCGAAGAATGACCCGCAATCAAATGTCTCAGATATATTTAGCTAATAATTTAAAATTGAACAAAACTTCGAACTCTTCTTTAACTAACCATTAATGAATATAAAAGATACCAGGTATAGTACCTATTTACCTACAAATTTTCATTCAAGTTTGACCTATTTTTATTATAAAAAAATTAAAAAAATATTTTGAATTCATTACGACCATTGGATTTATTTGTCATTAAAATACAAAAAAAAAAAAATTGTTTCATATTATTTTGTTATGGCTTTAAAAAAAGAATTTGCTTACAGCGTTTATATTTCTTCTGGTTTTTACTGTTTTTATAAGATAACGTTTTTTTTTTGGCTGAAAAACATTAAAAATATCGCAAACGGCTTTTATTTTTTGTCATTTTTATTTCTTTTAAATCCAAGCCATCTGTATACAGGGTCATTTTCTAATGTTATTATGGCGTATTCTTAGATATTGAAATGAATGGATAAATGTTTCTGACAACCAGATCGTAAGGAACCAATTAAATAAAGATATTCCAATTCCTTAGATTAACATTGCGTTCCGAGGTAGTTAGTAATTTTTTTTTTGATAAGCACAAGCAAATAACTAACTAAATATGAATATTTCTAGGTAGGCAATTATCAACCCACATTAAAATAATAAAATAATAAAATATATCAAGCATAATACCTATAACAAATTTTTGTTCAAAGTGTACGATACCTATACAGGGTGTTGTGAACCTGAGTAGGCATACTCTAGGATTCGATTGCGTGGCTCATTATGAATGAATTTTTTTTGCTTGTAATAAAACAGTTTATGGTTAACTAATTCTTGCTTCGTTTGTAAGTACATACTACTCTGAAGAAATTTTTGTTAAACTCCATATAACAGGGGCGTCGCAACCAAGGGGGGAGGGGATCAGCTACCCCCCGAGAAATCTTGACAGAGGTTCAGTATATTCATTTGCCCCCCTACTCAGAAATAAGATATATTATAATTCCATCAACATAAATATTTAAAAAAGAGTATGTAAACTGAGCTTCAATCAATCTTTCCATTTCGACGGTATTAGTCCAGACAAGAGATGCACACTTAACAGGAACGTACACATGATCAAACAATGCATCATATTGTCAAAACTGGGCATTTTCTCAGATGATTTTGAAGTGACCATACTCCGTTCTCAACTCCAAATATTGAAAAACATGCATGGCTGAACCGCTGACCAACTTCGGAAATCATCTGATATAACGAAACACCTTCTAGATCAAGTTTATCGATTGGTCAATTTAATAATGACAGTGCCATGTTCAGCAGCTTCTTGTGAAAGGTCATTCAGCGCTTTGGGACGATTAAAGACTTATCTTCGTTTACAAATGACTCAAAAACGTCTTACCAATACAACGCTCCTTCATGTTTATAAGGAAAAAACTGGATCCTTAGTTTTTGAAAGGGTTATAAAAGAATTCTTCTCGCGAAGAAATCGAAAAGCCACTTTTGGAAACATTTGAACAAAACTTACTTCATCTTCAATCAATGGAAATTGCAACGAATAAAAAAACATCTTTTTACAAAATTCTCGTCCCGTTCTAAGTATAGAGTAAATCTTTTTTTTTCAAAAAATTTTATCGACCTTTTTGATTTGAGTTGCCCCCCTCCCCATGAAAAATTTCGTTGTGACGCGCCTGCTCTGCAACTCAAAAGGCCTTGTAGATAGACCAACCTTCCATACAATGTTTTAACCACATTGTAGCCCGCAATTGAATCTCAGAGTATGACTGCTCAAAACTAGACCACCCTGTTATTTTTTAGATACGCACTAATTCGCGTAACTGTTTTACTGATCAGTAACTAAGTGTTTTTAATTTTTTTTTTTTTTTAACACCGGCAATCGTTTTTACTGACATCTTTTGTAGATACTCTTTCTCCATCTCACTTGATTTAAACACTCCTTTCATTACTTTTTATACAATCATCAGTGTTTACCACTAATCAAGCTATGAATCATTGTTGTTTCATTCATAAAACTCGCCGCTTTACACTGAACGCTAGCGCTGGCTGTTGCTGCTGCTTTATTTCTGAAATCCGACTTTTTCTGTTTTGTGCTTCATCATTTTAAGAATAAATAATTCATATATTCGCATTTAATTGTTACAATCTCAGTTTTTATAACAATTTTGAACTCGTTTCTTAAGTTTATTTTCACTTTTTTCATCTCTTTCTTTATCTTCCTTTATGTCTTCTTTCTTTTTCTTTCGCTGTATTTTAAGCTGCGATTGTATAAGTACTAAGTTAAAGATTGTAACGGTTATGAAAACATGAAAGCAGGTCAAAAAGAAAGTGTAAAGTTTTGTTAAGTTTTTTCTCTCATTTTATTTTGTAACATTAGTTATTTTTCCTCACTTTTTTTTTCTAACAAGTCTAGCTTATTTGTATTTAAAAAAAATTAAGTATTCGTAATTCAATTGCAATTTCATTAAAATTAGATGAGTCACTTGATGTAATCGCGTTATCTTTTATCATCAGACAAATGGTATAGTGATAAAACACGTAAATGTTTAAAATCAACTTTTTTAAGAAAAGCATAGGTAACACACATTTGTTGGCAGTGTAAGGATGAATTGCCAAACTAAATTGGCTCATGACTCACGCAATGTAGGTCCCAAATTATTTCCAGTATTTTCACTGAAACTCTAAATATATATTGTTTTGCTATTAACAATTCAAGCTTCATGTTTGTGTGCTACTTTTATTTTGGTTCATACGAGTAAAACAATCAAAAGAATGCAATGAAAAATGCATTTTTGTTACGTTACGTTTGAAATTCACATTGAATAAAATTCTTTTAAGTCTCTGGTAAACCACTCGATTACAACATCACAAGGCGAACATCGACACCACCATAATACTAGAGACAGGGGAAAAAGAGGAAATGTTCGGTTAACATAGGAGAGCCAAAGAATTCGAAAAAACTGAAAACAGCTGTTAACAGGAAAGAAGATCATGACAGCAGCATTAGTTCTTGTTACAATGTCGTGTTACAAAAGCTGCGTTTTATTCTCTATCCGCAGCTAGTTACCTATAGCTAGCAACTAAGCATAATTGTATGGGAAAGCAAAAATAAAATGGAAAACTTAACGAGTAAAATTATAGTTGCTATGTATACATAGCAAGTTGCTTAAATGAAAATAATCGAGATATTTCGCGTTAAAACAATTGCTTAAAATGTGAGATGTCAAAATAGCAATTTGATTTAACAAATGTAACTAAGTAGAAAGATCAACAAACAAGTAATCGCATAAACGACGAGTAGTAAACTTAGCAAATTGGACAATTTGGTTGGATAAAATAGCAGCGGATGGTGAATAAAACGCAGCTAATGTTAAAAATTCTGTCAATTATAAGTGTTCGACAAATGGTCTTCGTTTTTAATGGTTTTTATACCCTACACAGAGGGTATTCCGTTTGTAACGCATAGAAGCGAGCGTGACAGGTATAGAAAAGTCTGTATATTATTGATCAGCGTCACCACCTGATTCGATATAGCTATGTTCGTCTGTCTGTTTGTTGAAATCACGTTTACGAGAAAACTAAGCAAGCTAATTCAATGAAATAGCACATAGGTCACATCTTCTTACAAGCTGCTAGCATGTAAAATGGGCAAAATCGGTTCACGGCCACTCCCACCGCCTATACTCTATATAAATATACCCATGCACATGTTGAAAAAAGTTGCTGCGATTTTGATGAAACTTGGTGATTTGGTGAACATGTGAACAAAATTAAGATTTGGCTCGGTTTCAAAGGGCGTGGCACAGCCCTAAATGTTAACTTTAATAACACCATAACTCGTTAACCGTGCAATATATTGTGATGAAATTGAGTACACGCATACAGATCATAAATATCTGCTTAAAGTGGGCAGAATTGGAAAAGTGGGCATGGCACTTTTCAACAATTAAAAATTTTGATTTCGTATAACTCACAATTGGCGCATACCATTTTCATGAAAATTTGTGGTAATTAATTTTCAATGTATTTTTAACATTTATTTAGAAAGTACCTTTAATGCAGTGCAGGGTATGTGAATTTCGGCCTGGCCGAAGATAAGTACTTTACTAGTTCATTTTTAGTATTTTATTCATGTACATATATCCCCCGATGAAACCATAAGCGAAACATCTAAAAAATGTTATGAAAATTTTTTTTTTTGCTTTGGACAAACTTGACCTAAAAAGCGTAAAAATTTAAAAAATGGGTTGATGTCACCCGGGTCGAGAAAAATTTTCAATTTGTAATTATTCTGAGAAATTTTTTTCTGATACGGAGCTCTTATGTACCATACATTTTTAATGTTTTTCTTTTTCACAATTTAGTAATCACTATACTTATTTTTGGAGTTAAGGCATACTTTTCGAATAAATTTTTTAAAAAATCAATTTGATCTACACAATCACACGTAGTTAGTGATGAGTTTTAATAATTTCACTTTAAAGCTCAATATCAAAAATTTTCGGTTTCAACGAAATTTCTCTTAAAAATTTTTTTTAAGTAAATAACTTCATACAAAGTTTCGACTTTCAATGCCAGATAAATATAAAATTATTGCATTAAATTCTAATCAAGAAGAACTTAATTTACTCTCAAACTTGGCTTTGTTTTATAAATGATGAAAATTGTTTGCATAAGATAACTGATTTGATGAATTTATCATTTTGATTCAATGGTTCATTTTGATGCGAAAAATATCTAAAGTGAAATTGAACAAGAGTCTTTCACAATTTATTTTGCTCCACATTTTGCCAAATACGTTGTCAGGCTTCAAGTGAACAAAGTGTAGCTTTTTGTTATTCC
Organism: Meiosimyza decipiens; assembly: GCA_963680825.1. Lineage (NCBI taxonomy): Eukaryota > Metazoa > Arthropoda > Insecta > Diptera > Lauxaniidae > Meiosimyza > Meiosimyza decipiens. The sequence continues at coordinate 40,937,081 of OY804258.1, forward strand.
GAAATATGGAGCCAATTGGTTCTTGCACGAATATTAACCTTTTATTGCACAATCCTGAAGTTTTCCAAATGATATCAATCAAAATGAATTAATTTAAAAAATTGCAATAAAATGTTTGCTCAAGTTGCAGTTGTATTCACTAAATAGAGCGCGAAAAAGCAAAGAATTTTCTAATTACAAAAATAGCAAAACAAATAAACTTTGTTCAAGTCAAATGCAACAGCTAACCAAAATCGAAAGCAAATACCAAATTGTAAGAAATCGGCCAAGCTGAATTAAGTGGTGTAAGCGCAGCAATATATCCCCTCAAAGAAAATTAAAAATTAAATGAATAAAACCATTAAATGTTTTATTATCAATCGTCAGCAGCACAGAAGATGACGTTCTGTTAACTGCTGCATAGAATTTCAAAATTTGAAGTGGGAAGGGCCTGAAAAATACAAGCAGCGGCTCGCAAAGCAAATTGAATCGAAAAATTTTTGTAATTTTTTTTTTTATCCATAATTAATTTTTTGTTTTGTACAAGTTTTTGTGTTCTGTTGTTTTTTTTTTCACTACTGTTATATCATTTGTGGTTTTTTATTGGTTTTGCTTAATTGCAGTAGCGTCCACAACAGTTATGCTGTGCTCGCAGCTTAAATGCAACACAAAAAATATGCTTTTTTAACAAAAAAAAAAAAAAATTAAAATTGATCATTTCCGGACACTGCCGATATGAAGCATGCAGCAGCAAAGTCAGCAACAATTGTCCGGCGATTTAGCCACACACGCTGACGCGGAGCATTAGCAAAGACAGACAGTGCTCTGATGTATACATGATATTTCGTATTAAATATTTAGTTTCAAACTTTTTTTCAATAACATATTTTAATAGAAACATATGATTTGTTTTGTAAACAAATTTACTATAAATAATTTTAAAATGCATGCTCTGTTCTCGCTCAAAGATAGTTTGCAGTAGGCATAACGATATAAAATTAAGTAAAAAAAAAATAATTTTATAGTAAAAATATATATGTTTTTTTAAAAGCGAACCTTTTTACACGTGGAGTCTTAGCTTCGAAAGGTGACACTCAGGAGTGGGAATGGGGTTGATCTGAGAGTAACACTTTTTTCTATGCAATATTCTAGCGCAACGAGTCGGAAACTTCTACGTTGTAAATGCAGAACACTACCACGATGCCGAGCATTATTGAAGGACAGAAAAAATTTTAAAAAATTATAGTCTAGGCATGATTTTACGATAGATTATTGAATTGGAAATGACTTGAGGGTCCCCGCTTTAGTATAAACTAGCATTGGGAGGACTGATTTTTATTTGATATGCAGAACGTAAGAATTTTGCACGTACACGGAAGAAAACATGTAAGGTAAATGTACCATATTCCGGGCTATTAAGGCTTTTTACACTCTTAGACCTATTTTGTAATTATTACAATAAAAGTAATCATTTAGCACATATCTGATTATAAATATATAGCTGTTGTGTTTTGAATTTTATGCATTTCATGTATATTAAATCACACTTTATATTTGTTATTAATAAATTTATAAATCCTTTTATTGTCTCTAATTCCGTCCTTCAGAATTTCACGCTGCGACTAATTCCGTTCTAATGAGTCCTTAATTCCGGTCTATTTATAAAAATTATATTTTTGCGATACATGTAGACACAATTAGGTATATATAACGAATGTTGAAGAATCGAATAATAAATAATGCAATATAAAATATATTTCAAGTAGGTACTTAAAATAGAAATGATTTGTAAAAATGATAACTTTCAATGTAATAACAGCAAGATATGAAACTTTGCGATTTCATATAAATAATAATGAATTTAAAAAGTCGGGCAGAGAACAGATTCTCTTATAATCACAGCAATATTTACTTTTTAAAACTTAAATTATAATAAATTGGTTCAAAAAATATTGGTACGTAATTACCTCAGGCGTATTTTAGTATAGTGCTTTGTTTGTTAACACAATAATTCCATTAATTAATTTGTGAAAATTTGTTTTAAACATAAAATAAATATTCGATCCTATATCCTAATTCCGTTCCAAGAACGGAATAATGTACAAGCCTCATAAAATCATGATCGTAATTCCGTTCGTCAAAAGAACGTTTTTTTTAATGATAAAAACACACCATGACGGGTTTAAATTATTAATAGCTACTAAATAAAACCATAATTAATTTAAAAAACCAGAACACTATAAGAATATACTTATTTATCACTTCTTATATCCTTATAAAGACTGTTACAACTCGTTGTAGTTTCACCCAGCACAACTCTCTCAAAAGACGAGTTGGTGTCGACGGACCATTCAAAACGATATTTATCATTTACAAACTAAAAATAACGTTCAGTAAAGTAAGAATTTTGATTTCCAGAATATCACAGATGATGTCTTGCTACTTTATGCTTTTCTTATTTAATAGCTCAAAAAGTAATAGACCGTAATATTGTACTAGGCCGGAATATCGTACACTTACCTTACCTACCGATAAAATTTATTTTATTTTTAAATTATTAATTGACTTACGGTCTGATATTCTCATTTTTTATCAAAATTGAAAGTAAAAATAAAAAAAAATGGCATAAATCACTTTCATAATCACCTGCACAGTCACAGTTAATGTATCAAACAAAATTTTTAAAAAAATTTCGTAATTTCCAAATACATTTCCGTAGATATGACCTATCTGGATGGGTTCATTATAAAATTGTACTTTTTATTTTCAAAATCTATAAAATCTTAACTTTGAAATTTCATATCATTCCTTAACGTCCCATGTGGTTTGAAAAAAGGATAAAATTATACCCTGATTTATTTCTTATAGTTAATAATCTAAATGGTATCGATAAAAAATATTTGAAATAATCGAGTAATCTAAAATGTCGATATCTCTTTAAAATAATTTTTTCAAAATTTTTATACGAGTGTTTTCTACCAAGAATCAGCTATAAAAGCAATATCGCGTTTATCGCAACGTATATATTAAGAAGGGAGTTTTATTTTCGAAAACTCAAAATAAAAAAAATCGAATAATGTTGATTTTTATAGACTTTAAAGCGAATTGCAGGACAAGGGTTGGTTGACAGATAAACAAACACGTGTTATTGTATCAAGTTTTTACCTTTTCCAAGATTTGTTAATTTGTAAAATATATAAGGTATTTAAAGGATTTAAAATACTTGTGGCTACCGCGGCTTCACACGCGCGTCCCGCTGTTTTTTTTTTATGACAAAATTACGCTCTAAACATTTCATTTTATCTTCTCTCTTCAAAAGCAACCAAACAAAAAAACTTGAAGGAGAGTTTGATCTATGAACTTCGTAGCCAAATACAAACGGTACAAATAGATCAAAAACACAAAAAAAAAACAACAATAACAACGTAGAATTCAAGAAGCAGCATAAGCATATGCAACGAAAAATCAAACGACAATCTTTGTGTGAGGTGTTGCACAAACTTAATCCTAGAAAAATTATGCCTAACTTTAAAAAATATAAAAATAAATGTGCAATAAGCTTCTTTAGCCCAAATATGTTGTTGTAAAAAATAAATTATTAAAATCGGCTCAGTATATTTTTCGCCAAAGCGTTACAAAGCATTTCCATGTAAGCACTTTTGTGTTACTATTAATATAGCTGTGTGTCGTATATAACATGAAAACTCAGCTTTGCATATTTGACTCTAGCTATGAGCGTTACATATTACATTTCGTGCAATTCAATCCAGTACAAATTTTATTCCATATTCGTTAGTGATTCTCACACATCAAAATTTTTTCTTATATTTTGATACATTCAAAAGATGGTATTTTTGTTTTATAGAGTATAGTGTCAGTCTAAAAATGTTTCGATTTCGACTTGAATAAGAAAAAAAAATAATTGTATTATTCCAACTTACAACGCAATAGTAAAAGCAAATTACATACAGCAATATCATTTTAACAATAAAAATTTGTTAAAAATGGAACTTTGCTGGCGATGAAAATGGCAATAGCAAAATAACATGTGTTTGCTTATGTGTCATTTAAACAATCAATCAATTAGCTACTAAAAAAAATACAACAAATACCATTTTATCCTTATCCTACAAAGTTTTATGTGTTAATTTTGATTTTAGATTTCTAACAGATTAAGGTCTTTAAATTTCGATTATTAGCAATCAATTTACGACGGGTTTGACAAAAGCTTTTTTAAATCAAAATAAATAATATAAGCTTTCGAAATTTATTAAACTTCGTTTTCAATCCATATATTTTCAAAATTTCACTTAAGGGATTATGCCCAGTTAGATTGGCGAAAAAAGGCGATTTTTAAAGATGGCGTACTAGCGCCAAAATTTTGGTCTTAAAATGTTTATAAAATTAATAATATTGGTCGGGTCGACAAAATCTACGATTAAAGGCTGCGAAATATTGTTATAAGGCTTGTGTTAAAAGCCTGATTGGTTAGGTTGTTCTCGAGACATATTGATCACTGATTTCAAAAACTTTGCTTTGAGAAAAATGCCTGTAGTTTCAATAATACTTGACGGATCATTATAAAATATTTTTTTTTTGTATTCTCAAGAATAGGTACTTCCGGAAATTTAAAAAACGATAAATCGATTTGTTTAAAATTCTAACTGGGCATAACTCCTTAAACGATCTTAATAGTATAAGGAAAATCAAGAATCACTGTTTTTGAGGATATGTAGCACCACGAACTAAGAAAAATGCGCTATCTCGGTGAAAAAAAAATATTCGAGCAAACTCAACGGCATTTGAAAGAGGATGACTTGTACTTTAAGATTCCACACATAGTTTTTAGAAAAAAATAACGCGATGCTACATAGCCGCTAAAAACAGTGTATTTTTGCACTTTTAAGTTAAATATCTCAAAAACCTGACGTGCGAGAGCAATTCTGACACGAATTCAATTTCAGCTGGCAAAAATGCATGGAAATCCCATAATGGCATCCAAACTACAGAGTGAAAAAACTTTTTTGTGGGTATGTGTGATTAACTCAAATTCTCGGGTGTGGTGATGAGAATACCGCTTAAGTTTCCAGACAGACAAGGCTTTACGTCGGGATCTTCATTATACCATTTGAAGCCCCGCAGTGCAACAAAATGAAACTCAGCCCTCTTCCAACAAACTTGCCGTACCATATCACCTGCATAACCAACCGGAAGCACGTTTTATCCGAAAATATAGTATCCCCTCTTTCATACGGTCCGAAAGAGAACTACGCCATGCTGCTTTTTCGCTCTCGCAAGATACAGTTTGGTTTGGTTCTACTTGTACTTACCATACAGCCGTCCACTCTGGATAAGACGCTTCCTGGGTTCACTGGGAATTGGGTTTCGCGAGGTCGTTGATCTCTATATCCCATAAAAGATAGACCTGCGAGGCATATATTCAATGTTATTAATTAAAATATTATTTTATAATTACGAAGAACACATGATGTACTTGGGCTTGAAAATTGTTCAATTTATCATTAGCCAAATAATTGAAAAAACAAAAAAAATTATTCTTGAACGAGTTAAGCGATAAACCGATGACGACGACAATAACTTTTAAAGGTTTTTTTTTTGTTCGCTATTTTTATAAAGATAAAAACAGCGCAATGAAATCAAACAAAACAGACAGACAAACAGGGAACAAGAAGCTGAAAGAAGTAACAAAATAAAACGTAAACAAATGAATAAAAAAAAAGCACAAAGAAAACAAAAAACCATAATCGTAATATAAAGAAAGGAATAAGAAGCTTTTGTTGGTGGTGTCATTGTTGTTGCTGTCACGTTGTTCACAATTGAACGATTGCGCTACAAATTGACTCGACCGTTGACAGTCGTTTAGAACAATTTTGCTGTCTGGTTTCAAAAAAAATATATGTTTAAAATCTCAAAGTTTGCATATTATGTGCCTGAAACAGAGAAAACATTTTTTTTTTGTGTGAAAAGATCGCGCCCACAACTGGGTCAGGAATAGCGTAGAGTTATACCCCTTGGATCCATTGTACTGCTGTCTATGTTTCTAACTAGTGAGTATGTTGACCAGTTTTGTCAGCAAACCTGAGAAATCCTTGTGCTGCCAGAAAGCATCTTCTGCCACATCAGTACCAAATATCCATTTTTGATTCGACAAAAATCAGGTTAGACACAGGAAGGGATCTGCTAAAAGGGGCCCTCTAAACCTGCTTTCTAAGTATAAATTTTCATGTAAAAACATTTTTTTAGGATGTAACTTGATGGAATTGTTTGATTTAAAATATGATTGGGATATTTCTGTACCTGGTTGCAATTCCCACTGGTGACTGTCGAAAAAACGTTTTTGGTTATTTACACGAAAATTGTGGCTTTAATCAAGCATTTAACATGAACAAAGTTGTAGGGGTGAAAAATATATATGTATTTGGTTGATAGTTTTTTAAAATATTTGTTAACTATCAACAAATTTTGGTAGTTATTACTATGTCCTTAGTTGAAATTTAAATTGTTTCTTATTGGGCCAAACGTACTAATAGTTTGAGCCGATTGAAAAAATTTGTTTGGTTGAATTTTACATCTGTTAATCCTGTTTTTATTTAATTATACTTCTCATTAACATAATAGCTTTGCAGTTCACAACATATTCAGGTAAAAAACTACTTAAGTATATTCTGCTTGGTACGCAATTTAGGTATTTATGCTTGTATAAATACAAACGACATCCTATATAAGGATGTAAAATCGTTTTTTGGTCATCGGTCCTTAGCACAAATCGACATTAATTAATGTATACGTTTGCGAAAAGAAAATATATTTTTAGTCAAATAAACGATTTAGTGATTATTAACAATCGAATGATTGCTGCAACTAAAATATTTGTTTCAAACAAAATATGATTTACTAATTATTACCAAATATATAATTGATCAAATAATATTATTCAATTCATTGTAATATGTGACATTTTCATATATATCAAACATTAAATTTTGGTATATGTATGTAATTAAATTGTTTTCTCAGTGTATATGCATTTTAAAACCAAAAGTTTTTCTTTCGTCCGTGGCGCCATTTTTACAATTTATGTTGATTAACCCGAAAAGTATATTTTAAATCAAAAATATATATGATTGAAAATTACAGAGAAGAAAAAAATATAGCCATTTTGGTCACTTAAACCAAGTCCAAGTTTTGTTACCTTGAAATTTCGTACTTGTACAGAAAATGTGGGTTAACTAATATGAAAACATAAAAACACATTTAATTCAAATAATCGAAACTGACTAAAATATTATCGCATGGATGTCTTATTTATATATATTTTCTCCTCTATAACTCAACAAAATTTTTTTCTTTGAGGCGTATTTTTCAAGCAAACAGATTTTTATTTTCTGTTCCCCTCTGCAACTTTGTCGATGACATACCATTTTACGAATTAATGCTAAGGATTAAATCTCTTGCACTTGGACACAGTTTTATTAATTTTGTTTCTTCCGAGATGAGCGACTTTTTTAGATTTTTATATCTTGATTTTTTTCAAATTTATGCTATAAAAAAATGGATCTTTGAGCTTCTACATATGTATATAGCCTATTTATATATAACACATTTAGTTTAATATAAAAACTCTGATTTTAATACTATACACGCATTATCATTTCATTTCTGTAACAATTTTCTGATCCCAAGGTTTTTTGTAACACTAAGTTGGTACAAATAATTGATTTCTAAATTTTGCTGCATTTCTATTTCCAACAATTTCTCAGTTACGAAACCTTGTAGTTATTTTAATACTCTTTAAAATTGTCGCTCTAATTACGATCCGTCAATTTTAGCACTGATAAGTTAATTGGCCAACAGCAAGTGTGTGAAAAAACTAAAACAAATGCCATTTTACACAAATATAAGAACGTCTGTTTAGTTACTCGTAAAAAGAAAATCAACAAAAACAATAGTCGTACGTCGATAAAAAAAAAGAATATAAAGTTGCAACTAGGGCGCGTAAATTAACTTATCGCAAATGTTTTCTGCGCAATTTTTGTTATTGTTTGTTGTTTTTGTTTATATTTGTGCGACTACAACTTAAAAACAGCTGAATTGCAATTGCGCATGCGTAAAAGTTCACTTGCACTGCTTAAAAATTACAGCTGTATTTTGATACGCTTGACAAAGTAGTACTGCCATGCGATTCATTTTATGTGCAAATTAACACCGCCACTAGTAGAGCTGCTTATAATGGCATTTCTTTCTAAAGGGTAAAGTTAATACTATGGGTTACTTATATCGGCATACTACGGGTATATATACATAGTGGAATCAGTTAATGTCTTTGACAAAACAAAACCAACAAGATTTTAATGAATCATAAAAAATTCAAAAAATAAACAACTAACAATTTTTAAAAAATTTATCTAGTTGTTAATGACTAATGATGCATGAGTGAGTAGTTGATATCTTTTTAAAATCCTTGACATATTTTTCGCGCCAAAACTACTTAACAAAATATTAATTCGCCATAAAATGCTTGTGGCTGGCTTTGTATGGTAAAAGAAAACGAAAAAGAAATCAATGTTCAACTGAAACATTGATTTGGCTTAAGTTATTGTAGCAATATTTTGCAATTGTTGTTTGGGTACTTGATGTCAGTCAGTACAACCATCATCATCACTAGCACTTGCTGCAGTCGCTGTCGATCATCAAGCAAAAAATACAAATTTTTACCATTGACCTTTAATTTTTTTTTATTTAACAAGTGGCAACACCGTCGCTCTGTCAACACCAGCATAATATCACGAGAGGCGCAACAACAATAACAACTACAATTACACAGTGGGAACAGTTAATAAATATGCAATTAAAATGAATAATTGCACATAAAAAGGAATTTAATAAAGTAATCAAAACAATGAAATACTCGTTAATAATAAAATTTAATAAAAACACAAATTATTTACCTACACACCAATTAAATGGTTATCTTGCGAAAAAAATCTTTTGTTGTGGAATTTCTTTTCTTTCAATTTCAATTTCAATTTGTGTTTTTAACATATAAATAAACAAATTACTACATAATTAAAACAACGCCTACGATTAATTTTGCACGAAGTAAAATTGACTTACAGTTAATAATGAAGGAAAAAATTACTGGAATTTAATATAAAAGCAGAAAGGTGGTTGACAGGGAATCGAATTCTAGAGTATGGCTGTTCAGAACCGAACCTCCCAGTATTTCGAAAAAAGTTTTCAAAACTGACACATCAAAAGCGTGAGCTTGTGTGAATTGCGCGAATTCTGGAAACGACTTCGCTTTCGATAAAAGTTCAGACAACAAGCATTATTGCAACGTTCACAGTTGCTCCGATTTTTAGACACAATTAATGTGCCAACAAAATGTTTCGAAAGATTTTTCTGATTCGGGAGACATTAAAATCGCTTTTAAATTAATAACTGTGATTTATCACAGCCGTATTTAACTCCAGAGCAAGGAAAGTAACTATTGGATAAGCGCATGCCTCGGCGGAAGCTACGCTGCCTGAGGAAAAAACACGACTTTACGGCTATTTAACTTAAAATTTTGTCTCGATCAGTAGACAGGATATAATTATGGTAATGAGTAATTTTAATGCACAAATTGACAACAACAATAACATGAAGCTGTCATAGGTCTTGCCCAACTGAACGCTATTTTGGTAGATTACTGTAAGACCTGTGATTAGTGGCTCCATCTTTGATTCACAAGCCCAGATACATAAAGTTCCATAGCGTTCACCCAGTGGTACTCATTTCACTTTTGCTCTAGCAAAACCTGGCGAAGCAGCCTACTTTACTTTCGCACAATGAAAAATGCAGAATCCGGCTCTGATAACTTTTTTTATAAACGTTTTTCAGTTGTGTGCTTTAAAGATCAAACCGCTAGAAATACTTTCACTGAATTTATTAACAAAAAAGTCCATAATCGCGGGGTCATAGATGATATCAACCATAATATATGAAAAAATCTCAAGAGCTTGATTCGCGATGATTGCAGTAATGAAAGAAAAGAAAGAAAATCAAATTGGATTTGGTCATGCATCTAATCGCAAGAGACGTAAAGTTAAAATCTACGTGACAACGCAATAAACCATCCTGGAGCCCGACAGGATTGCCAAGGTGAAAAAGAGGAGTTTCCAGTCATCCCAAAATAAAAAAAAATTTTTTCAAAATGGGGAAAAATAATTTTTTTTTGTAAGAAAAAGTAAAATATTTTTTTGGGAAAAGTTGATTTTTTTTTTGGGTTTTTGCTTGCTAAAGCAAAACTTTAAGTACATAGAACAAAAATCTTCCAATTAAGGAATTTTCCTAATTTCTTACAAGACCTCGGCTTTGACATGTAATCCCAGGCTTCGCCGGGTCAAGAGCGTCCACTTGGTAACCCTGGTTGCGACTATATAGTTCGCTGTTATTGGGGCATTTACACGCACATGCGCCGGCGTTTATGTGTCAAAAGAAACAAAAACATATATAAATTGCAACGACAAAGTCTAAAATTAAAAAAGAAAAATTAATAACAATAAATGATTTCTTATTGTTTTTTATATATTTTTGTTCTCTAAGTCATTTATGTTAAATATTCATTTAACTTAAACTTTAATTTAGCCAGTGCCGGATTTACATAAGGGCACTACGGGCACGTGCCCCTGAGCCACCACCATAAACGAGTCTTCGATAGAGTCGATTCAGTTACTTCGGTTTCGTTTTTTCAGTCCGGATAGGCCCCCACCACTCTTGTGCCCATGGGCCCCTTGATTTGTAAATCCGGCACTGCTTTAGCATCGACTCACTACGCCGACGTAGAAAGATCGACTATGTACTACCTCGAAATAACTTGCATTAACACAACAAAAAACTACTCCGAAGTGATACGCCGACGCATAAGTTCGATATGTGTAAATAGCGTAATAGAGAACTCCATAGCGATTTTGAACACAGCTGCAGAGACAATAAAAGTGCTTGAACAAATAATCACGTAACAACAACTACATACATATGTATGTAAAAAATACTTAAAAATAAATAACAAATGTTTATAAAAATATTAATATAAAAGTTTAAAGGTATAAAGGTATAAAAAATACATAAAAATAAAAAATATATATAAAAATTAAAAATATATTAAAATAAATAATTAAGAAAAAAATATTTATTTCAATAAAAAAATTATATTCACAAATAAAAAATTTATAAAAATCAAAAAATTTAGAAAAAAATTATACATAATATGAATAAAAAATTAAGTAAAAAATTTATGAGAAAAAAATATGAAAAATAAAAAAAAATTAAAAATGAAAAATTTGAAAATTTAAATAAAAAAATAAATGTGTACATAAAAAGTAAAAAAAAAAATTTTACTGTAAACGGAAAACCTGAAAAAAATATCTAATATAAAAAAAATTATGGAGGAAAATATCAAGGTGCAATAAAGAGCTCATTCGCGTGAAAACTATGTGCTTATTTTAATTGTTAGAAAATTGTGACTTCTTTGTGAAATGATCTTCAAAAAATAATTAATTCATGATGCTTGTGTACGAAGTTAAAAATATTAAAAATAAATATATTGAAAATGTTGCAGGTTCTAAGATCGTCTAATCTAACGAATTTTGAAATCACAAAACAAAGTTAAAGTTTATCCATTTCCGAATTCAAATTCCATTATTCGCGTCTCGCGACGACCTTTCTATTATCAATTTAAATCAAATATAAAAATACCATTGTTGCTAACACAAAATTCCATAGAAAAAGTTAACAAAAATTGTGTTGTTTTAGTTACAATGAAAACGAATAAAAAACACACATTTTATGACTCAGATAAATAAAAACTTTTAAGAAATGGCATATCTTTTTTAAAATAATTTTCGCATGAACTACAGCAAGAAAAAAATTGCAACATCTTTGAAACTTTTGCACGAAAAACCAGAGCAACCAAACGCAAGTGAAGTAAAAACGAAAATTGTACCATTAAAAAAAAATCGGAAAACGAAAAACTATAAATCCAAATGTTTATAACAAAATATAAAATAGCAATAAACACAGTGTTAAAGATGAGGGATGTAAGCGGCTGCCAACGTTGGAGGAAAGCGCTGAACTGAGAAAAACGCAAACGAAGCAACGCCGCGAGCTTCTCAACCGCTGCCGCGAAATGATAATTTTAACGAGTAACGAGTCGAGTAATGATGTTAACATCAAAATTTGGCGCTCAATTGTGTGATGCGGTTTTGGCTGGTAGTTAGTCGATCGGTCAGTTGGTTGCTCGGTCATCGACTGTTTGCTTGCCTTTAAAAGCATTGAAATGCGTTAAATTAAATAACAAAACTAACAAATATGAAATGAAAACAAATGAAATTTAAATTAAAAATCCATGCGATGTTGCGTTTTCTTTGTATTTGTACCTTTGTTGCTACACAAAATCACTTTCTCATGCAACAGTAGTGGCAACTGTTTATAATTCACTGATGTTTTTTTGTTAAAGACTTTGTTGTTTCGGAGCAACCGACCAGCATAATTAAATAAACCGTTTTATAGTTGAAAATAAAACTATCTAAAATACAAACGGTGATTATATAATTAAAAAGAAAGTCAACGATGACAGCCAGCCATGGGTTTAGCAGCGAATGATAAATAAAATTGAACAAATACTCATGAGCTTATAAGCAAAACAACTTTATATCAGTTATCTAATGGAATAAAGTCCAATTAATGTGAAATTTACCTATCTAAAAGTCAATAAATTGCAATAAATAATCCCCGAAAATGTCATAATTTTCAATAGTCAATAAAAAAGTTGTGAATAAATTAAAGGTTACAAAAAATCATTTCATTGTAATAATACGAAATAATAATAAGTAATTTTTAGTCAATCCAAAAATTTGTAGTACGGTGTTTGGAATTTGAACTATTTAATCAATCTATATGTAAGGTTAGAGTAGCAACCAAGCTAGAAACCATTAGTAGCACTAATGTGCCGTTTTAACCACATACCTGTCCCTACAAAACTGGTAAGAAGACTATCAAGAGATTTTAATGAGGACCCTGGTAACGGTAAAAGATATATCCAGTTAGTACTATTGATATAGTTAAGCAGCGATCCGATTTCAGTTTCGGCCAATTCGCTAAGACTGTTGAAGAAAGCTTGTCCTAGATATCTGAGTCTGATTCTGGCAAGGGCCGGACAGATGCAGAGAAAGTACTAAACTGATTCTTTCTCGTTTACACTCAGACAACTACGGCAATAAGTTTTGAGTGGGATGCCAAATTTTGTCAGCATTCTTGCCGAAAATCCAGTGTCCAGTGCAAGTCGCGGTTATTCTCGCGCTGTCTTTGCAACTCTTGGACAATAGGTCAGTGGTCTTCATTTTTGCAAGGATATCCAGTTCTTTGCTGCCTCGGAAAGGAAGAGCGAGAACACTCTTTTCTTAACTATATTAATCGTAGTGTGCACGAAATCTGAGGCTCCGGTTTCATTAAGGAAGGAACCGTGCCTTGCTAATTCATCAGCCATTTCATTAACCTCAATGTTCCATTGGCCTGGAAACCATATGTGGGATATGTCAAGCTGACTCCCCAGTCTAGCTAATTCCTTTCTGTATAGTATTACTAATTTAGATTTTATCGTCTCCAAATTTAGAGCCTTAATGGCGGCCTGGCTATCGGAGAAGATTTTTAGCTTTCCCATATTAGTATCATCCAATAGCCTATAAGCTAATAAAATAGCTAAGACTTCTGTTTGGAAAACACTAGCTGAGTTGGGTAAGTGAAAAGTTTGAGACATTTCTGGGTCTTCTGAGTAGACCCCCGCATCTCGTTGTATATGGCGGTTTCAAAATTTAAGTCGATAGTGCCCTACTCCCATTGAACCCTCTCCAGAATCTTCACCTGAAAGTTTTTCTCGAAGTTGAGTGTAGGGCAGATGTAATCAGTTGGAAGATTAGCCAGTTCTTTTGGCAGTGTGTCGAGGACAGACGATGCTCCTATTGCTTCGCTACCCAACTATCTGTTTCTCTAAGTCTAATCGCACTACAGGACGCTGTTGCTTTGATGAAGGTATTAGAGAGGTATCAGGTGTAGGAAGACGTTGAGGGCTTCCGTGGGGCAAGATCTCATTGCCTCCGTCATAAATCTATACTTTTGAAGAAAAATTGATTTTGTCTAACATAGAAATGTACAAAATTGGTATAGTATCTGTATATCTTTTTTACATAAAGTATTTAGCAATATGTATTATTTTTGTTTATAATGAACTTTTTAACCTTTTTAAATCGATGCTTCATTCCCGAGGTGTCTTTTATTTAATAAAGACTAAAAACTACGTCGTGTGATTCTTTTTAATTTCCTTACAATTGCGCTGTTGGCTTAAAAAACGCCCAGATAAGAAAGTGTTCTTTATATATGTATGTAACTATATAGTAAAGTTATGTTTTCCCGTGACAATAGCCCTTCCATTATCTTACATCGTTATCTTGTGTTTTGTCATTAACGCTTTTCTCATTTACCTACTTTAATTTTGCTTAGTAATTTTTTATATTTTTTTTTCGCGTAACTTAATAGTAAAATACTACTTAGCTTGGCCGGCAGATCGATCGAGCCAGTCTGTCTAAGATTCTAATGGTATGTTTGTTTTTACCTTAAGTTTGCTCTTCCCTTCTGTAAGGCATAATTTCACTTCTATCCGAATGTATGTATTTACATATACATATGTTGGATACGGATGTATGGATCATTTTGCTATTGAGCAATTTGAATTTTTGAGGCATGATCAAATCGTCTTGTGGATTTTGATTCTTAGATTTTCATTACAAAGATAAGTTCTTTCATTGTAACTAAATTTTTGTAATATTTTCTTCTGCATTTTTTTTGTGGAAATATTTTATTACGAGTATGCTGCTTCTTTGAATTTAGAGTAATGATTTATTGTTTCTTTTGTTAATATAAAATTTGTAGAATGAAAATCATATGGTGCTGTGGCAATGAATGAAAATTATGGATTTTAAAGAAGCCGAAAGCTTTCATCGAAATATGCATAATATATTCAAATTGAAGTTTAAAACAATTCAATGTCGATTTGAAAAAATTCCATAGTATTCTGACATACTAAAGCAATTTTTCCGAAAATTATAGGCTTCATTTAGATGGCGAAATCTTGTTTAATTTGCGTTGAAATGAAAGGGTATTCACTACATAATAATAAAAAAAAAAGGGGGGCGTCAGTCATTATGTATAACGAAGTATTGAAGCAAGTGAACGACAATAGCACAGATGGTGGCAAAAAAAATTAACCCACACTAAACAATTTCTAATCGTTTTATGGGAAGTTTCAATTGCCGTCATGATGCGCTATGTTAAGTTGAGGCAGAAGCAACATCAAGAGACTAAAAAGAAATGACATAAATTTAAAAATTGAATTAGAAAAGAAATGTAGATAATGGGGAAAAAACATTTTGTATACAAAAGTCGTCGAGTTGGCGTTTATGTCGATTGATGCGTGCTACAGCAAATATATATGTAGTTACATTAGTCTAATGTAACTACATACTCAATAAGAATAAAATAAACATAGTTTTGGAGGCATTTTATCTAGCTAAGCAAATATTAAGTCTTAAAGAACTTTCAGACAACCTTCGTAGATATCTAAAGAATAAGCTGCCTTTCTTCGGGCAATTGAACCTTAACATTATTTTATTTATGGATTTAAATTTATTCTTGACTGACCACCATGATATTTTTTTCTTTTAATCAGCTTTAGTTGGTTTTCAAAAATTTGTATGGTGCCTATCGTAAACATAATTTAGCTTTTGGTCGCCAAAAACATATCGCTTAAAAGGTTTAATTTTCCGATATTTACATACATACATAAACGAAAAATAACTTTGTGACGATTAATTTATTTTAAATTTTCGGACTTTTTCTGAGAAAATTAACATTTCCTCGAACTAATTATAGTAAACTTAGTAGTAGGAACCCAAAATCTATAAAGCATACCTTGGTTGAATAAAAACATTTGTTTTTTTTTTAATATTGAACGGACTATAAAACTTCGCTAACAAAAGATCTTGCACAATCGTTATCAATTTCTTCTCTCCTCAAATCGGCTGCAATTGGAGCATGATGTTCTTTATGACTTTCTGATCAAAAGTTGTGATGGGCAAAATTACCAAGCTCGAGTATCTGAAGAGATAATCGATTAAATTTCCTATCCGTTATAGATTAAAAAGGCTGAAAATCGTGGGCTACTTTGATCCTTAGCTCAGAAATTTTTTATGTTTTGCCCTCATGTCCTTCGCATGTGATTTTTTTGTTTACCAAATTTTCATGTTGTTTTTTAATTAAAAAAAATCAAATTGTTATATGACATACAAAACTAGCAGAATGGGAACTTGATTCGGATTCAGGAACCCAAAATCAATGATAAAAATATAGCTTGGTTTGAGTAAATAGAAAAAAATTTTATTTTTAAATACATACTTTGTATAAACTTTTTTAACAGAATTTAATGGTTTGTTTTTTGAGAATCGATTATTTTACATATATTTAAAGCAAATTTATCTCTTCTAATTTTCAGATTATTTACTTCACTGCCTAAATACACACAACATTTATTAGTTTTACTATTTGGCACATTCCGTGTTATTGCTAGCAATGCCGCACATGCCGGCACTGGAATGACAAGCGAGGCGCTGGGCGTTTCTGTGGCACCTAGCTTCTTTCAATCTTGCGTCAGCGATGGGAAAACCGCACGCATGGAAGATGTCCTCAAGTTTAAGGTAACAACAAATGCTGACAATTTACATTTTACATATGGTAAACTTTTGAGTATGTGTGCTATCTATGTATGTTTATATTGATTGATTTTTTTTATTGTGGTTTTGTGCGCAATTATTTTTCTAACAATAGTTTTTACGTTTCTATTTCTATACGCCACAGGTGGCCACAAAAATTATGAAACACATCATCGATAAATTTGCTACCCAAGATTTGTTCGGACGTGAGAATTACGAATACTACGCTCGTGTTACTGGACGGATACTGAAGGTGCAGGACGAGTGGATTTGCAGTTTTCAGTATCCGCCACCGCCACGTGGTAAGCTGGCACAGCAGAAGTACGCATGTAAGTGTTGAAAAACTGTAAAGGAAGTGAGGAGAAAAGTTGGTTTTTATTTTTAGACTGCGCTAGTTCCAAAAATATTTCAGATGTTTAAATTTTATATGACTTGAAGTAATGTTAATATGTATGTGCATACTGGTTATAATTCAAACATAAATCGTTTTTTAAATGACACGTGGTTTATTGTTCCACATTGATTTAGAATTAATAAATAAAAATATTTCATGTTTTATATTTGAATTTTTATAGCTTCGTCGTATAATTGTTTCATTAATTTCGGCAAATATCACAGTTTTGTCATAATATTATGTCTGTTGTGTTGATAAGGCTTTTTTCGATTTATAGAACCGTAAAGTTTTTTTTAAAATAATTTTGGTAACAATTTCGGGATACGTACTTTCGTATAATTAGATATTTTTTGAGTTGAAGATGTTAATTTATTTTCTTATATGTATGTTAATAATCACTTAATGAGAAAAAATATCTTAAATTATACTTCATGGGCCCCCAAAAAACTGTCCGAGCTCGAGGGAAAATATCTTGTTTCATTCTCCTCTTCGGCTCTGCTTGCCGATAGACTTACAAATGTTCAAGCATTATATTGAATACACTTTTGTGAACTCTGCTCGCCAGTTGTCGAGCATGTTATAATGTTTTTATTGGCCATCTGTTCAGTCCTGATCTGCTTCTTTTTACTTGTACGACCACAACGAAATTCTACTTGTGGATTTAGATTCAGCGACTTTAGCTGAAATTGAAATTTTAGGTCTATGGGTAAAAGTGTCAAATGTCAAAAAAAAGAAGCCAGGCCCATAACTTGGGCGCCCTTAATAAATAACAAAGGTACTGATGTATAGATGTAGTACTTGAAAAAATCTTTGGTACGAAGGACACATTATGTCCGTTTAATTCATAATTTATAGTTCTAGTATTCAAAACTTTGGAAACGAGCAGTTTTCATGTTATTGACTTTATTGTTAAATGCGGAAACTAAATTTGTCAATGACAAGCATTACAAAGTTAAATATTAAATTTTGCCTGTAACGTTGATTTCAAGGAGAACGACGCCGAAGGGTTACATTTTATATAAAAAAATTGACATATTCAAATACTTATTCGGGTTAGCCCCGCTGCCCTCAGTGAAATCACATACATTTTATGACTTAAACTGACCAATGTCGTAATTTTTCCGCCGATATTTCTGCACCAAAGAGAAAGTTGATTTTTCTTATTGCCAGATATATTTAAAATTTTCTCCATTTATGGGTACGTTAAAATTTTAGATATGTAATTGAATCTAATCTTTTAAAAACGATGATTGTTCATTAATAAATTGCTTCGAAAGATAAACTGAACGGGGACATTATATTCGTTATTAGTAGAGAAGCTTTCATTAACTCTAAAGATAAAAACCAGCTATGTTCAAAATCAAAAAAGTAATTTTAAATATAAATTATGTTATGTTTAACAAATTATTTTCTTTCATAGTACAACATTCTCTAGAGGCTGAAAAGACCTGGTTGCAATGTCAGTGTGAACGCTGGGGACTGCGTAAGTATTTTTTAAAACTTAACTTTATTTCCTTTATATCTAAATCTCATTTAAAGTAAACCAAGAAATTACTAACTTACTGTCTTTAACAAAATAATTAAGATTTGTGTTTAAATTCATATTTTTAAGTGACTTATAACATATTTTATGTATTAAATCATTTGTGCTTTATGCTTGCCATGTTTTTTCCTTACACTGGGTATCATTGGTTTACATGTAGTTTTTCACATTACGCCATCATTTTCATCTGAAAATTTTTCTATCTACTGTAAATATAGTGAATCAATCCTAGCGTTCTTTTCAAAAAAAAAAAAAAAATTAAACCCCTTTCAACTATACAACCAGCATAAATCAATCCTCAACAAAATTTCTCTCTCTTTGCCTATCTGTACCGAACAATTGCAGTCGCCCAAGAAGAATCTCGCTCAACGCCCGCTTTGCTTACTAGCTCCAGTTCAGCCCTGGACAACAGCGTCCTCTCACTGGGTGTTACACCGGAACATTCGTTCATTGAATCATGCGCTCGACTCTCAGTTTCACTTGAGGGTCCTGGACTATTTGCGCTCACCTCTTCGCCAATACCGAAACGTGGCAGCGGCAACGACGAACGAGCTGACGTACTGGATGACTATGATGATGATGATGAAAATGTTGTCGCTGATGATGAAGACGATGACGAAGATGATGATGACGATCATGATCCTGAACTTGAGGATGATGATTTTGCCGCTGAATTGGAAATAAGCAACGATGATGATATTGAAAACAATCCCAAGCATAGTTTACATAACAAATGCATTCGATATAACATGTCTCGGTCTCCACCGAAAGGAGGAAGCTCAGACGGGGGTAGCATAAGTGTTGTCGGCAGCGGTGGCGGTATTAGCCATGATGATGACGATGACGAGGTGACAGTTGTAAAGCGTCGCTATCGTCAAAATAAGAAAAAATTGACAACACAAACAACGCGTACGCAGCACCAACGTCGGCTGCGCAGCGGCGCTTCAAAAAGCTTAGACCATGCGCAGATGAGTAGTGAAAATCTCTCGCCGCCGCCTCCGTTGGGTCCCAAACCAACGTTATCGGTAGCGAGTGCTTCAACAAGTTGGTCTGCTGGCAATGGTGGGGGTGCGGGGGGCTCATCAGCAGTAACGACGCGAATCTCAGTAAAAACACGCACCTGTAGCCGCTGCAATCGCGGTATACGACATTCATCGAGCTGCTCATCGGCATCGGGAGGCGGCAATGGCGGTGGCAGTCATATGACAATGGATGAGCTAAGGGCCGTCAACCGTTATGCAGAGAGTACAAAGAGCCTGTCTTACTTGCCACAGGTGAGGGATGAATTCTTACTTGCTTCGCGGATTTCGGTATAAAGTATTTTTTTTTTGATTTGGTTCTAAAATCGTCTTTACTTTTAATTTTTTAGTAATATTATTAAGTTTGTTTTACTTTTCATTTTAATTTTTTTTTACAAAAAAACATAAAATTTTGATTGTAATATATTTTAAGTTCTGTTTGATATTTTTTCTCAAAAAAAAAAGAAGCCATATACGCATTAGAAAAAAAAGGAACATGAATAATATTTAAGCCTAGAGAATAGAGAGAGAGAGATATAGAAAAAGTATGCGGTTTAACGGTTTTAGAAGCTATTTAATTACTCTGCTAGAATTTCAAAGAGTATTTTTTTTAATAGCTGTAAAACAGTTCAACAAAATATTGTATAGAATTTATTTTCGATTTCTTTTTACCAAAATCTCAAATATCTCTTTGTTAATTGTTTTGAAGAGAAATACATATGAGAAACATTTATAAAAAACTTAAATTAATTTGACTTAAAAATACCTCTTTTTATTTTACTATTGTCTCTCTCTCTTTCCGTGTGCTGCTCTAACTGTGTACCCTAAATAAAAGCGTTTTCGCCGGTTACTGCCATAATTTGCCCATCCGCATACAAAATCTATGTTTGTAGCTTACCGAAACATATTGCACCAACACAACTCAATTCGAATTTTTAATTTTGACGGTGCGTTTTGGAAGAATGGACTACAAAACAAAATATATGTTTTTGAAAGCTGATGCAACGCAAACGTGTTTGTTTTAGGTGCACTATAAGCCGTTAAAAATAGTTATTCAATGGACCCCTCCAGCCACGATAAGCGCTTAAGCATAAAGCTAAATAAATTTTGCGCTATGAAGCGTACTTTTCTTTCGCTTTAAAGAATGTCCCGAACGGCAAAGCGCTTCACAACAATGCCGTACGGTACAAACTTGCAAAATTTTTGAAGCGCTTAACTTGAATGTGCGGGGCAAACGTTTTCTTACTCTCTTATTGCTCTCACTTTTTATTCTCCAATAAACACACACATCTTCCATTAACTCTATTCATCTCTTTTTGCATACAACACGCTCGCTATCACTCATTATACACTCACTCGCATTGCTACATCTACACCAACACGCAGAGAAATCACATAAATATGCTCAACTTTTGATATTTTTGATTGCAAATTAATTACATTAAAACAAAATATCTTAAAATTAATAAAAATTGTACTTTTTTATTTAAATTAAAATACCTTTAAAATTAAATTACATAAATTATTTATAAAAAAAAGTAAAAACAACAAATAAAAAATGAGTTTAATTTCTGTTTTGAAGAAATCTGCAATATATTGTATGCATATGTGCGATAAAATTTGAAATAAAATTTTTTAATACATCAAAGAAAAAAGCAATTTAAAAAAAAAATCCTAATGACATTTTATTTTCATGAAGAAAGTAAAGCAAAAAAGCTGATTTTTTTTTGTCTAAAAATTGCAAAGAATAAATTTTCAAATCATGCTTTGAAAGCGCGAATAAAATATCTCATTATTTTCAACATTTTTTCATCGAAATCATTTTATTTCCTTTCTTTTAAAATTAAAATTACTTTTAATTTAGTGCTCAATATAATACATACATTAAGTTTTATTTTTCATATACAATAATTTAAATATTAACATAAAATATACTTGATGCAATGAGCTCTGGCAGAATACCAACTTTACGAATTGAATACTTGTAATAGTGTCATTCGATGACCTAATTAATTAAATTCATGCTACTTTCTAATCATTTGTTTAAATGATACCTGACAGTTTTTCGTTTGTAAAATTAGAAAGACATAACTGATGGTTGATTTGGTGGCCAAATCTGCTCAAAATTGACTAAAATTTGCCGAACCAAAGTTATATTTGTCTTAAATTTTATAAATGCCATTACCCCACAAATAAGAAAATATCAAATTAATGTTCAGCATTAACATAGTTTTCTACAACGTGGATTTTTTTTTTTTTGGCTGGTATGGTATTTATCCTATTTTGGTGCCAATGCCATTTTTGTTCAATCTTCAGTCAATGCATACGCCTTAAAGAAATTGTCACACGTAGAGTTTTCAGAATGTGCTTCATTTCAGTAATTAAAAATTTCAACCAATGTGTGCATATATCATGTGTGAGTCATATCAAAATCATATTGCTATTTTATATTGGGCTGCCTTTGATAGAATGTACTGTCCAACAACAGTGACAGATGTTGGTGAATATGATCTCATTAACAAATACACGATTCGTTAACAATTTTGTTGTGGAGTTTCTGGACACCCGCAACGTCTATTGGTGGTAATTTTATGTACAGATTTTATTTTGACCATTCGTAATTTTATGTTTTTCGAGTAAAAACAAGTCACCAAATTTTCGGTTCAATTGCATACTTTTTTTCTATGTTTAAAGTAATTTTGAAAAAATGCATGCAGTCACATGCATATAAACGATGAGGGTCAATTGTTGCGCTTTAATTGTTAAAACCCACAAATTTAAGTTGTTTGCCATCATCTTGGAAACAACATATGTTAGTTTAGTTGTTTCCAAAAAGAAATAATTAGATCATTAAATATTTTTCTAAACCGACAAAGCAAATCTTAACGATACTACCAAACCTCAGTAAATGTTTTATATTTAAATTATCAATATAAGCTTTATAAAGTTCAAACTTCAGTGTATTTAATATATTTCACAAACAAATGCTTCGTTAAATTTAAAAACTAAAGCTTTTCATAGAAAAACTTATGCTGTCACGTAGATGTAATTTTACAATACAGCGAAAACGAGTGGAGTGGAATCAACTATTTTGAAGCATATTTGACTAGAATTTATGTAATGAAATATATCGCAATATCTAGCTCAAATTTTTAACAAATCTTTGACATTTAAATAAATTCGTTAAATAGTAGATTCAGGTACATGCACATTTCATAATGTTGTAGAAATATAAAAAAAAATCGTAGCCTTTGAATGAATTGCATCAAGTATATTCAATTAGTTTTAGTAATGTTGTTTTAATCTCAGATTTTTTTTTAGATTTTGATTTTATTACTAATGAGTTTTTAAGTTTTTATTTAATTTTTATTTTACTTATTTTTTAATCAAAAAACTTATCTCTCAACTACTGTAAATAGTTTTTAAAATAAAAATCTATTTTTTTTTTATTACTATTTATGCAAAGCAATACATATTCTTGCAATAAATTTAAAAATAATACAAAACTTACTTCATACCGATTTGTGTGTAAAATTTTAAAAATTTTAAGTGAAATACAATTTTTTTTACAAAAATAATATATTTTTATTGCTGTGTTTTTTCTTTTATTATTTTATTAGATGTATTTATTTTGTTTTCCTCAATATTATTTTTGATTTGTTTTCTTACCAGCCTGCTTACCTTGCCTGTCTGATAATCTTTTTGCTGTAACTTACACTACATATTTTGTTTGTTGTTGTTGTTCATTTCTCCGTCAATTTAAGGAAACTTAAACGTTAAATTTATTGCATACTTGTAAAAAAATGTTTAGATTTCAAACCAATTTGGTACTGTGGCATTTTGTAGTCAGTTTTCTTAATAAAAATTGATTTTTTGGTTTGGCTTAATTTAATATTTTGAAAACCCCACACTCAAACTTTTGTCATAAAGTTGTTTTTTTAGTTTTACTTCAATAATATTCTCTTGCACAAGTAGATATTTATATATTGCTAGCATCCATCCGGTTTCATAGTGGGATACAAAAAAAATTTAAATATGAATGAAAAAGAATTTATTATTCACTTAAAGCCGGAACTACAATTAGTGGAATTGCGTGGTTAATTTTGTTTCAAACACTGATTTTTATGTTTTTTTTGCTTAGTTCGAATAATTAAAAACAACATCTGAAAACACTTTAATAAAATTTGTAATATCATGTGTTCAAAACAATCATAACTCAATAAGACAAAAAGTATCACGTTTAGTTTGAGCCTCGCATACGAATAGAAGCGCATTTCATTTTCACTATTCAAAAATTAGGTCGTTTCAAGTTCCTTTAAACATCATTTACAATAAATTTGATAGACATTTAATATTCGATATAATAATCACATCTATGAAGAAATATAGCATAATGTTTTTTGTATAAATTTTAATTTAATAATGTTTAGAAGTATTCAACAAAAAAACTTTGTGCCACTTTGACTATTACACGTAAAGACTTGCGCGAGGCTTTTTTAATTTCACGAGGGAAATTTATTTCATAGAAAACTTAATAATTTTCATTAACATTTCAAAATTCTTCCAGATATGTTTACCAATTTCAATATAAAACAATGAAATGAAAAGTGTGGTCTTTGAAAAGTATTAGTTTTTGTCTGATAAAATTTAAATGTGCTTGTTTTCGTTCAGTGTGGTGCGTCGATATACTATGAAACCGGTCCTAACAAAGAATAGTAGAAAAATGTTGTTTTTTCGAATTTTCTTTTGTGAATTAGTTTTTTAATAAATGCTTTTTGAAACCTTCTTTTTTGGCACCCTCGCTTAGTTTTTAAATCGTTCTTTCATCTAGCTATAATAAAATGATTTCATGTTTTTAAAAATTTTGCTTTTAACATTATCTCTCGTCATAAACATATATCCAAGCAGATGTTTTAATTTTTCAGGTTTTTTTTTATGTAATTGTTGTTTTGCAATTGTTAACATTTTGTTTGCTTGTTAAAGTTAGACATTGGCATTGCTAACTTCATTTGCATTTTCAGACATCGATTTTATTTGATATCTCTTTCCTGTACATACCATGTGATGCAAAAATTTACTTCTAATATTTAAGAGCTCAAAAAATAAAACAAATAAATTGTAAGTATTAAGTATATGAAGGGCAATGTCTTGGCATCTACTCATGAAAAAAACTTACAAACATATCACCCAATGTTATTAATAAATTAATGGATTTTTTCTTTCCACTTTCGGAATCCTGACGACGTACAGAAGAAAAAATACAGATTTTTGCTCTGAATAGTTAAATTCTTAAAAAAATATACTTTCGATTTCATACGGAAAAATTCTTTAAGTGCATGGAAGTTATTTTTTCCGAAAAAGTAAAAATAACGATTGTTATTAATTGTGAACAAAAATCATAACTAAGGACTGTGGTTTCAAAAAATTGCCGTTTTTGAACAAACAAAAGAAAAGGATATTTTGATATATATAACAAAAATTATATAATTAAAATTAAAGTTTTTTTTTTTGTTTACTGAACTAAATATATTTTAAAAGTTTTGGTTTATATTTTATCGACAAAATTTGACAGTTCATCTAGATTGAAAAAAGTGCCTTTATTTTTATAGAAAAATTAAAAATATTAAGTGATATTTATTTTTCATCGCAAAAATCAAATCAATAAAACGATGTATCTACTAATTCAATCAATCAATCAATCACTATTGTGACTGCTTAACACCTTGATTAAGCAACACTAATAGATAAAATCAATGGCAATAACAAAAAAATGTTTTCATTCCCATATTGTATGCCTTTCTTTTTGCTTGATTTAATGTTAAAAATCAAAGTTTTTGAGCAAATTTGTTTTATTTTAAGTGCACCACATTTTCACAACTACTTTTACTGCTGCTACTTTTTGTTTCAATTTATATATTTTATTAATCTTTTTCTGTAGAAGTAAATATTAATTTTTTGGTTTTAATTTTCATTTGATGAGTTTTCATTTTTAATTTAAAATCTTAACAAACTTTAACAGTAAAAACCGTATTTTGTTATACAAAACTTATGACTTTTGTGATAACATTTAAACTTGGTCCTACTATGTAAAATCCCCCTTTCTTCCCCATATATCTGTGTTTTGCTCGCACGTTTACAACAACTACAACAACAACAACATCACCACCACCACCATCATGACCATCACATAAATAATTGACTGAATCAATGAATACTTCAACAACAACAACCACCATATCCGTCATCAATAACAACAATAAAACAAACGCAGGTCCATGAGCGTCAAACTGCACGCATGCGCACACGTTCTGAATGGTTCCTTGGTCCTAAAGATGCCATCAGTTCATTGCAGCTGCAAACAACTTGTAGCAACTGTTGTTTAGTCGCCCAACATCACCACCCGCAGCAACAGCAGCATCATCATGACGCTTCCTATTTGGGTGGTGGCAGTACCAGCAACATGTTGCAACAGGAACCTGTCAACGACATGTATTTATTATATAAGAAACGGCAAAAACAACAACATCAGTATTTTCAAGCAGAACACATGGACACCGATGAAAGCATTGACTACGATACACATCACACACAACAGCAACAACAACAACAACAACAACAGCAACAACGTCAACATCAGCAGCAACATCAACTACATTCCACATTTACCCACTGTGGTGGGGGAGGAGGCAGTGTTGCCGGTGGCGGTACACGTCGTTTGCTTTTAGAAGCAACCAGTTTTATGCCATCAGCAGCAATAGCAACTGCAACAGCGTCATCGGCAGCTGCAGCAACAAATTCCGGTAGCTATGTTGCAACTTGTTCCACTAATAACTTTTCATATCATGATAACAACTACTTTATTAACAATTACAATAATAATAACAACAACAATAACAATAATAATAATCATTACAACATTAAAGAAAACAGTAATGAATACCAACAACAACAACATTATGACTTTGTTTATGAACAAGAAAAAGTTCAAGAAGACGAACAACACTACAGTCAACAACAACATCTAAATTATGATTTGTCGTTATATCAACAGCAACATCAATTTCGACGAAGACAAAAACAAAAACAACCACTGCAACCACATAATGAAAAACTGAAATACATTCCACACGATCCAAATTACAAACCACAAAACCGACGCCTAACCAAAGCTCATAAAAACCACGCTTATTACTACTCCTCAGACTCCATACGATTTTGTGCTGACGACGGCGACAACGACGTGGAAAAAACCGTTGATAATTACGATGCTAAAATAATAGCCACGCCTGCTTTATCAAAAATATACCACAATATGCGTAAACAATCGGTTGGATCTCGCTCATCGACTATCGATGGCTCCAGCGTATATAGTCCACACGAGGAAAGCCTGAGTTTATCCCATATAGGCGTGAATCCGCCCATTTCTTTGTCGCCGCTGCAGCACAAAATTGATGGCTCTGTAATGCTACAATCCGATGTTACTGCCCGTTCTGCAACGTCTTCTCCATCCACTTACGCCTCACAGCCATCACATGGCATTGGCAGGGCACAAGAGGAAGTTGACTTTATTTTGACATCACGTTTTCGCCACTCAACACCTATGTCACAGCGTAGACGTCTACACGCCCGACAGCAAATGTCTTCGAGCTCTGCCGCGAGAACGATGTATCAGGAATCGATCAGTTCTGCACGAAATCCCAGTGGCAGTGGCAGTGGTGTCAGTGGAACGGGCAGCAATAGTGGAAACAGCAATTTTGTAAATGTTATATTTAATGTATTAGATTTTCTGTTCTAAATCAATTAGTTTTATTTAAAGATATTTTTTTTATATCTTGTCCTTATGTTTTCATTTCATAAGTCGTTATTATTTTTGTAATTATTTGTTGTTTTATGTGTATGTGTCTATAACATTTTTTTAATTATTTCAATAACGTTAAATTTATTTATTCAGAATTTGAAATTTTTAATGCAGAATGACTGAAATAAGTAATTTCGAAACGCTAAAGCAAATTCGTTTTCCAAACTTTCTACCAAAAGTATACAGTACATACCTATATATGTGTGTAGAAGGGTTTTCTTTCCATACAAATATTTATGTTTTACAAACGGTAAAGCCAACTTAGATGCAAATTTTCATAAAATCTTTTTCCCGCCCACTCACAATATTATTAATATATCAAACATTAGGTAGAAACTATGAATTATCATCTACGGCATGAGTCCTTCGTTACTTTTATCTAAGTTGCATCGATATAGCCGTGTAGTTTTTATACATTTAATTACTGTATCTGGTATTAAGTATACTACTACGTTAATACTAAAGATCAGGGTCGGCTTTTCAATAACCAGTTAAACCTTAAGCAAGACTAACTGACTAATTAAGAGTTCATATACTCGAACGAAACTTGAACTGGAGTTTGACATTAAGTTTCATAAAATGATGAAAGCAGGTCGAAAAATGATTGATCGACACGAATTTTCACTTGACTTGACATTGACTTTGTTATTACTTATTAATCTTTTTTATAGAAATATCAATTGTAACTAAGAAATTTTAATTGCCATTTTTTAGTTTAATTAATAACACAGTAGACCAAAAAAAAAAACTGAAGATTTTATGTAGTATATCTTTGGAATAGCTATTTTGCGCTAATCCGACTATGTACTTTTAACATATTTTTATATGCACTTAAAGTTTTGAACTTAACATATATATTTTTAGATGAGGATATCTAGAAAAACCAAATCGAATTCGAATTTAACACTTTAAAATCTTTTAGAAACGCACACCACTCAATTTTTTTAAACTTTTTTTATCATTTTATACTTTTTCAATCAAATTCACATTAATTAGCAAAAGAAAATCTGGATATTGAAAAGAAAATCTTGATTTTTCTATAAAAAATCCAAACTTGTGAGTGCATATAAGAAAAAATGTGAAAAAATACCATTCAGAAAATATATTTCTTTCAAAATTGTTAAAAAGAGTAATTTAAAAAAAAAAAAATTAATTGACAGATGGGTTGATCAACTTCCCCAACAATTTTTATATCCGTCACGAAACATTTTCAAAGTTTCAAACTTTTCACATATAATCTAAGAAAATCCACACTTTCTCAAACGAAAGAAGTTTTAAAAATCCAGTGTTCTGTTCTGTTATGGTATGTGCGTTGTTTGGGATAGTTGATCAATAAATGTTCAATAAATGTTTTTTTTTGTTGTATTGTGTTATTCAACATTCTGCTTTGTAACTTTTTGCGCAGAGCTCATAATTAAGTTATTTAGTTTTAACTAACTTAATTCATATTCACAATTTTTAAATATTAACATAAATGAATTAAATTAAATAAAATAATTATTGAATAATTCTAAATAAATTTATAAATAAATTGATTGATTTTATTTTTAATTAAATATATTTCTGTGTATTTGTTTTTTATTTATTTATTTGCTGTTTGTTGTTGTTTTTAATATATGTATATGTATATATTTTTTTTTGTTTGATTATTTGAGTTGATTCACTTTCATCAAGAATTTTTTTTTTTACAATGTTTTTATGAAACATTTGTGTTTGTTTGTTTTGTTTTGTTTTTATGTCAATTTCCATGTAATTAAATACGTCAATTGTTAAAAAGTGGTAAATATTTAGACGTGTGAACGGTGACTACATACGAGAAATGGCATCTGTTTTTCAGAGTGCTGGTATTATACTGCACTAGGCGCAACATTAACGTAACAATATCAATGGTGAAAACTTCATTGGTTTTTATAGCAAGTACATACTTTACTACTTTTACCTTAACAATTTCAGCCAAGGTTATAATATGCTCATAAGTATAACTTTATTAAGAGCTTAAAAACAATTAACATAACATTATGTTATGTGCTCTTTGATATTTGGTAATTACGTACCAATATACTTAGTAAAAGTATAAGGGGATTTAATGATACTTTTTGCACAATTTTCAGTAAATTATGCTGCTGACTCGAAAACAGTCTGAAGAGCATTTCTTTTATTTCAGAATAATACTCGATATTTCCACGCATTCTCTGCAAAACTACCTTAATAGAAACTGAAAATTAACTTTTAAAATAAGTGTTTACCTCAAATTTGTTTAAACACTTTTATCAAATTAATGTTAAATAGAAAAAAAAAATTTCGTAACAAAAAATTTAACTAACGAACTTGACGCAACTTTTGAAAAGATCAATTGGTTCAACATGTGGTCTCAAGCTCGTAATGCATTAGTTTTTTAATGCAAACGCAAAAAAATAATGCATTTATTATGGCAAACCAATGCGAATGAATGCTTGAACGTGTGTTTGAATGTTGAAATGTTTATTTCTCGATCATTTCTACAGTATAATATTATTTTTTTTTTCAGAGTATAAGTTTTATGTTTATGTATGTACTTTTGTCAAATTTTGTTTTTCGTCTGTGAAATTTTAATTATTTTTTTGTTGCTTTTGTTGGTGAGACTACAATCACCGAGATGAAATCTAAGTGACACATAAAAATTTATTTTTGGCTTCGTCTTTCTTTCAGTTATAAAAAAAACAATTAACGACCCTTCCACCTTCAACTTTTTTTAATAAAATTTTCTTTAAAATGCAATCAAAAGTAAGTTTTATGTGGCACTCCTGTTTTTTCTAATAATAATTAATGCCTTTAAAATTTTAATTTTCAATATCATTGCACATCAATAACTCAACAAGCGCTTTCACCGACAAATACCTACCATATCACCGACAATCACTGAGCCGATAAAAAAGCTAACAAAAACTTTTGTTCATTTTATCCACCCACTCTCACCTATTGTTTTCTTTTATTTTTCATGCCATCTCATTTGTACCATCTGAAACTTGTCTGAAAAAAATTTGTACTAACCTTTTATTTTAATTCTCTCTGTTCCGCCTCTGTGACCTTCCCTGCCGTTACCTTAACACTTGTGATTCATGCCAATGCACTTCGTCCTGTGTTCCTGTTCTTGTGCACTTTCGATAGTTGGCAACATCCGTTTAAGCAACAGCGCCGAGTCCGTACAGTATCCTGTGCGGCGCTCTTCGCGTCGCGGTCTTGTCGGCCTTCCGCGTCAGTATCCGCTACGCTCATCGCTGCGTCGCAACAAAGAGAAACAGTGCAACAGCGGCGGTAGCAACAACAGCAACAGTAACGGCAACAATAGCAACAGTAATAGTTGCGATAGTAACATTCTTGCTGCTACTGTCGCTGCAGCTGTTTCTGTTGCAGGCGAAAATCAATCACCGCGCAGCACCAACAGCAATCGACCACCATCTGTGCGCAATTCAATAGCAGAATGCTGCAGCAGCATTAGTAGCAATCAGCAATATCTTGCTATGAATATCAATATTTTAACAAGTTTTCCTTTCAATCGCGTTCAATCACGTACGGTTTCGTTTGAGAATCGTCAACAGCTCATATTAAATATGGATGCTGATGAAGACAGCAACAGCATTGGTGGCGATAGTATGATGGATACCAGCGATGGGAGTGCACTTAAAGCAACAAACAGTACAATCACATCAAATGTTGCAGACGTGCAGTCAATGCCATCAGCAACTGTTGGAACACTACAAAATGCTGAAGCGATAAACACAAAATTAATAGCGAAACAATCAACTACAGCAGCATCAGCAACATTAACGAGTCTTAAGCCCCCAAGAGTATGAAATAATAGCCAAAATCCTAATTCACAACCGCAGCAGAAAGGACATGAATATTCTAAAATATGAAATCCCAGACTAGCAATAAGTTTCCAGAGCAACAAAGTAACATTACGCTTTTCCGGGCTCGAGCTACGCTTGAAGAAAAATATGAGCTTGACGGCACCAGATTGCTGTGTTGCTAAAGCAGAGTACAATTCTTGTACATTTACAGTTTTGCTCATAGTTTAAGCTATAAACATGATTCAAAGTACAAGCAGAGAGTAAATAAACTTAAATGTTCGTTCATTCTCTTCTATAAATTTCGAATTTTCTTGATTTAAGAAAAACTGACCAAATTTAAATCTCTACAAAAACTAAATACTATTTTAAATATTGTATTTACTTAACAATTAGTATGAAAGCCAACTGCATTTTATCATATAAATTCGTTTTTTTTCGCATAATTTTTTCATATATTGTAATTTCAAAAATTAAATCCATACATTAATATGTTCCATTAAGAAATTTTTAAATACGGAAACCTAAAAAGGCTGATTTTTATTGTTAGTTCAAAGATGTTATCCGTTTTGCCAAATAAACTTATGGTCGCAATGATCAATTTCATTCACTAACTAACCCAAGCACTCAACAACATATTTTTTTGATGAGAACTCTTGAGAAGAGCGCATATTTTTGGAGGAGAATGTGAAATTTATTTGCATAGTATATGTCATATTATTACTTGGAAGATCAATTCGTATAGAATAAAAAGGGAGTGTCAGCTCCTGGTCGTTATATCTTCTAAGTCTCTCCCTTCTCAATGAGTTCTCAAGAGTTCTTACCTAAAATTAACTTTTGTGTGCTTATTCTCACTTTATTTCTAAATTGTCTCAAAAATCTGTCCAATAGTTCAGTTCAGAATCAGTATTATTTATGCCTCAATCTTGAGGGGAAGTATACATAGATTTAATTACTAACTTTTACGGCTTGTCTGGGGTGAATTTGTAGCGGTTTTGTTTCCTCTAAAGTTTCTATTTTGTTGCAAAAAATGAAAATATTTCGTTTGTATGTTTTGGTTATTGAATGGGGTTGCTAAGTTGAATCAAAGAATTATCGACCTTCCAAAAATAAATTAATCTTTCCTTTAAATTGTAGAAAGTAATTTTTTTTTTTAATTTATTACAAAAAAAAATGTTTTGTCGGAAAAATCTTGACCTCTTTTTAACTACATATGTAAGTCACGAAAATTTGGTTTTTGCAACTAACATATCTTGAACAAATCTGGTTCCTATGAGTATTTCATAGATATATCTTAATAATTCAATATATGTATCTAATAAAAGTTGTGGAAGACCCATAATTTTCCACTGTAGCTCGACACAGTTATTCAGTCGAACTAAAACTAAAAATGCATTTTTATACTTTGAGTCCAAAAAAAAAAAAAAAAAATGGCGAAAACGAATAGCAAGTCCGATGAAATTTCTTCTTTTTTACAGCAATATTTACCTACGAAATAATAAAAAATTACATTTATTTCTCCAGGCAGGCCGTGCGTCTTTTTTTATATATCATATTCTCTTTTCTTGCTTATGATGTAAGCACTGTTTAAAGGGTTAAACTTAAAACATTTA
Organism: Meiosimyza decipiens; assembly: GCA_963680825.1. Classification (NCBI taxonomy): domain Eukaryota; kingdom Metazoa; phylum Arthropoda; class Insecta; order Diptera; family Lauxaniidae; genus Meiosimyza; species Meiosimyza decipiens. The sequence continues at coordinate 40,970,137 of OY804258.1, forward strand.
TTATATTATATGAATTCTAAATTTTACTGGAATATCGATCGTTGCTAACTGGCTGCAAAGTTCATTATCATTTATTTTCCTAAGTTCTGTGGTAATTTCTATACTCAAACGAAGCCATAGTAGAACTTGTAATTTAATCCGACTAAGCAGCAGACTCGAGTGACCCAGAACATCACATTGACTAGTTTACGTAGTAGTAAATAAAATAAAGTGGAAGCAAAACTATAATTTTCTAATTTAATATTGAAAATAATCTCCTGCAAACTATTAGTTTTTGAAGTTAAACCTTCTACACTGGTGAACCGAAGTTTTGTTACGAAATCGAATAACAAAAATTTTTAACCAGACTTTCAAATAGTACAAATGAATTTGCAAGCTGATCTACAGAAAGATCAGGCCCCCCCCCCCCCCATTCATTAGTTTTCTTAAATGGCACTTAAAATGCATTGCGTTCAATTGGTAAGAAGAAAAAATCGTTCTTATTAAGACAACTATAACTTGATCGACTTTAAAATAGCTTGTATTGGAAGTGTGCCAAAGTCAACTATGTAATAATTTAACTTAAGATCAAACATCTTCTCTGCTCCTGCCCCGCACTTGCTAGAAAACGCCACAAGACACTTGGTTCGTTTTTATTTGATGACCTTAGACATACATGTTAGTGTGGGTCAGCTTTTTAGTTTCATTACGAAATCTGGGTGGTTCAACGAGAGGGTATAGTCAGATATCCTGTGGTATCACAATGGATCACATTTGGTCTAAGTGAGTCGGTCCTTCGTAACTGACTGCCACTCCTACCTAACCTAACTTATAAAAGATCATAATTGAGCGTGTTCATACGAGCATATATAATAATTTTAAACCCAATTTGAGGACTGTATACAGTTTTTCCTTATTCTACTATGGCTTTTGTGAGTTTTTTTTAAATTGCATTTGCACGGCACCTACATACTTAAAATTTTTAAAAATAGCACACTTCTTTTGAACTAAGAGATGTTCTGAAAAAACAAAAAAAATTAAAATCATGACTTGATGCGCCAAAAGAAAAAAAATATACATATAAATTAATAAATAAATATGTTATAAAAGAATCTACGCTTATTATTATTATAAAATATGTGTGAATATTGTTGTTTTAGATAAAAAAATTTCCTTAAGTACATTAATAAAATTTTAGATTACGTTGACAGTGTCATTAAAATTGATGTTGGCATACTAAAAGATATTAATAGTGCAAGCTGTGTTCTTGCTAATATCCCTGAAACTAAAGTAAACTCTTAATCTAAGTACGTAAAATTAAAACATTAGATTCTAAACAAAAAGTAACAAAATATTTATACATAGGTATTTGATGTTTACATTTCTTTCAAATACATTTTTACTATGAATTTAATAAATAGTGTGTAAGAAGAAATTTAGCTAATTATTTTTTTTTTGTTTATACCTACACATTAAAAAATAAAACTTAATTTAGTAAATACAACAACAAACACCAATTTAGTCATAAGTACTACTCTTTAAAACTAATTTAATTATAGATATGAAATTAACTCAAAATTTTACATGTGTACCATTTATTATACATAAATGTCTTAAGTGTTTCAACTATGATATGAAAATAAAGAACTTAAATAAAATAAATAATTACAGGGTGATAATTTAAATGCTTTATTACTTCGGGTGATTGCACGTATGTAGTTGTCACACCCCTTACCAAGTGGCAGGATGCTTCGTACTTTTTAAGAAATGATATCTCAAGTCTGACAAGAAGAAATTTTTTGTTTTGCGTAATCAGGAACATACGGAGGAGTGTGAAATTTGCACAAAATATTTATTAGACACCATGTTGAAGGATTTAGAAATTTCATGGTTTAATAGAAAATGGTAAAATATCTCAATATGGCACTGTATTGATTCCCATTGTGTTCACTGGGTATTTCTAGCTTAGTTTCAGTTGCCATAATATCATGCAGTTCTTCGCCAGCAGATGCATCAGAGCTTGTTCAAGGTGAACTTAATGAAATTGAGAAGTGGTTAAACAAGTGAAAAATCAAAGTCAACTCGGAGAAGTCAGTGCAAGTTACTTTTGCGCTGAAGAGGGCTGATTGCCCACCTGTCTCTTTAAATGGCTCGCAAATACCACAAAGTACCCATGTCAAATACCTTGGAGTTCGTTTTGATAGGAGCATTACGTGGAAAAATCACATCAAGGCGAAGCAGCAACAACTTAATATAAAAACCAAAAAAATGTATTGGCTTCTCAATTCTAAATCTGAGCTTAGTTTAGAGAACAAGGTAAGATTGTATAAGGCTATGTTAAAACCTACCTGGACCTACGGAATTCAACTTTGGGGTACGGCAAGCAATTCAGCTATGCAACGTTATCAATCAAAGACACTAAGGTTTATAGTTGAATAATGAAAAACACATACATACAAATTTGTAATTACTCCAAAATATTATCTATTTATATAGTTCCACTCAATGGAGTGGAACTATTCTACTAATTAAGAATTTTTCTACTTATAAAATTTACTTATTGTTAATATTGACAGATTGTAAATTTAAACCAAAATTATAATAAAATTATAATAATATTTTTTAAACATGAAAAAAATGTTATGCACTAAAAAAAACAAGGCCCTCACTTTCACCGAAAACCCTAACAAAATGTGATTTCAAATGAAAACGCGGACCATAAAATCAAGAACGCGGATCACATGCTCGCGTTACTCTCACATGGTTACTTACCCTTTGAGACTGATATGTTTTAGTAATCATTTTTATTCAAACAAATAGAAATGAAAAAGAGAACTTAATTGTCCTTAAAATGTATTTTATTAAGCTATTCTTAGAACATATGCAGTAGGCATTAATGAGTTGTATGCGTTAACAAAATGTTTAGCGTTTTATGTTTTACTGGTAGATGAACAAATAATTGGTATCATGCGTAGTTTGGGCCAATCCCGTAGTTTGAGCTGATATTAAAATTTTTTACATAGGTTTCTTATAGTTGCTTAGTCATCTGCCTTTGCATTTTTAGGCAGCTGATTCTGCCGCAGCTATGGGTGTTGTTTGAACTACGCTAGTACGGCATATTTTAATGACATCTACTAAATTTTAGTAAATGCGTGCAATATTAATATAGGTACTTATTTAATTAAATTTTTGATTATAAATCATACCGTTTCCATTTTAATTATCGGAAATATGTATGTATGTACATATACACGTATATTGATAATAGAAAATTTTATTTTCCTATTGGTAGTTTATATTGGATTTTGTTTTTTCACATTAATAGTTAAGCTTTATGGTCGAAGCTCATGCAGCTCAGTTATAAAGATTTTTATCTGTCAATATGCCATTTTCAATAAGAAAACTTTCCAAATCGGACGGATAAAAGTCGTCAGAAAGATCATCTGTTACACGTACAAAATTTCCAATAACCGCTTGTGCTTTGTAAACTAGTAATGCTGGCAAGCCCTTCGATCGAAAGTCACGGCTCATACCCGCAACAGAACAACAAATTTTGGCAAATTTAAACCCCGGATACTCAGCGGCCAATGTATCTAAGCATTTGTTCAATGTAGCACAGGCGCTCACTGCACGGTCATAGATGTGTATGATGATTGTTGAGTGCTTGTTTTCTTTTTCAACACAATCTAAAAATTGTTCGTGTGTACTTAGCTGATGTACCGTACCGAAATTTTTCACATGGCCGCAATGGCGCAGCATCTCAGCCATACGCTGCTTCTGGAATTGTTGTAAGAAATCTTCGCTCATCAATTCAGCCACTTCATTATCAATTTCTTCTTGTTGTTTACGTTCTTCTTCCTCCTTTGCTGTTGCAGTTGACATTGTTAACTTTTTGGCCAATGCAATTTGTAGGCGCTCGCTTTCCTCGCGGCGCTCTGCCTGCAACTGTTTGAAACGCTGCCAGTCCTGCACTACACCCTTTGGTCCCGTGTTAGTGGAGCCCTGTGACCGAAAGCCTCCACTGGGTGGTGGTGGACAAACATCAGGGTCAACGCTTAGGCCAGCTGCACCTTGCTTTGACGTGCTCTTGCATCCTCCTCGGGAGTCAGCATCACAGTCTGCGCCATCTTCGTTGTCTTCGCCCTCACTGCTGCTGCAGTAATATTCTAGCTTTTCGCCCATTAATTTGTCCTCTAAGGTGGCCATGGTTTTGATTAAATATTATATTTTCTTTCTTTTTTGAATTTAAACAAAGTTTTCACTAATTAATTAGAGATTTTTCGTCGCACTTATTTGACAGTTGGATTTAGAGCTGTGTTTATTTCGTCGTGATATTGACGTTTGACTGACGGTGAAACAGTTCACTGTTCTCATCATAGACTAAGAGAGCTCTTGGAATGTATCACACTATGATTCGGAATGTATATTTAAACAAATGTAATGCGCCCCTTTAAACACTACAATTAAAAAACATATCCTTAAATTATTTCAATGCATTATGACGTCACAGAGTGAAATTGAATGCACAAGTTGATCAATTAATATTGAAAACCATTCATCAAATGGTCAAAAGCAGGGTTGCCAAGTGGCTACTTTGACGCGCCCAAGCCGTTCATGTCAAGACCAGGAGTTTTGCAGCAAACTTTTTCGAAAAAAGCCGTTAACTGGATGATATTCGTTATAAATTCTTAAATTTTTGTTAGCGTGCAAAAAGAAAAGATTTTTATGTATCAACTATTTTAATATTGCTGACTAAAAAGGAAACAAAAAAGATTGTAGATTTTGTAATACTGTTGACTTAAGAAAAAATGTATTTTGGGAAGTCCGTAAATTCCTTGTTTTCCACTTAGCAACCCTGTTCAAATGATAGTAATAAATGTTTATTTCGGGTCGTGCCTTATTGGCCCTGCTCACCCAACTAACGTTTCGGCATATATCTGCTTATTTCGTCGAAAGTATTTTTCTTGCCTCGAATTTTGTCGCAATAGCTGGTAAAAATCGATGCATTTATACTGAAATATTTGGACAAGCAACATCAAATTTGGCGTGTTCAATTCAAGCCACGAGGATTCGGTTTTCCAGATGTTTTTTGCGGATGAAAATACGCGCTCCACTGGTGCGGTCGTTCCAGGTAGGCCTTAGTAAAGGTTTTAAAAGTACACAAAACAATATAGCCCTAGGTTTTTTAATTAGAAAACTAATATATTTTGCACTCAATTTTTTCTTAGTATGGCAAGTTATGTGAACGTCTTATAATTGAAAAAACCTCACGTAAGGAGGTTGGAGTTGTAAAAAATTCCAATCGTTGTTCCATACTATTAAAATCTACTTTTTCCAGCTGTGAAATAAAAAGTTTTATGCTATCAAACATGCGATTTAAATGTTTAATTATGCATACCTCGTCACATGAATCCGTATTAATAGAACTACTATCTAAGGCTAATCTCTCAGCGAAAGAAACGATACCACACCAAGCGCGAAAGTCCAGTTCGTTTATATCCAAGGCATCATATTGAAGTAATCGTAAGACTTCCGAAATATTTTCTTCATTGCCATGGAATTCCAAAACGTCTTCTAAAGCTTTGGGTAAATGTTTAACTGACATTGTGCGCTCAATGTATTCAGTAACCGGTAGTAGGGGGTGTTCATCATGACTAACAACTTGATTACTCATAGAAAGAGGATTAGGTGGTACCTCAACCAGCACTGGCTGTTGTGTAAGATACTTTAAGAAAACACGCTTGTAAAGTTGTTTTCGTTGTCTTGACACCCAAACGTACTTACTAAGGTACCCAAGGACAGTCATAGCTAGAAAGGTGATAATTAGTCTTTCATTTTCCAGTTTGAATTTTACTTTCATCACACAATAATTAAATTTATTTAAGCATACTTTCAAGAGATTTTAGGTTGAGGGGAACTTCAAATCTGGTTGCTGATTTTGAAAATTTTCGGGGCATTTTTGACTGTGGCACAAAAGTTAATTTTTCAATTTCTTCGGTCAATTTCGGCACGGATTTCGGTTTTGGTGGAATGTATTTTATAGCTTCACGCAAAGCACGATTTAGCTGCAAATAAAGATATCAAAATCACATTAAATTCTTTTCTGACATAGAATTCGTCTTATCAAAAACTGTCAATTGAGTTTGTAATTATCTGGAAAATGATAATTCAGTGAAAAGACCGTAGAGTTTAAATTTTCGAGACTTTCTTACTTCAAAATCATTGTCTCCATGAAATAATTGTCGCTTTGGGATAGAAAGGCCCTAACTCATTTTTGTAAAAGTTTACAGGAGAAGATGAAAACTTTGAGATTTCGAATAAATAATTTTTTTAAATTGATTTTTGTGTAAGTTTGCTTATAATTTTTACACATAGCTGTATCAAAACTTTTTTTTATATGAGGCTTAAAATTTTATATGCAGTTTTTTCCTCCTCACGTAAAAACTCAAAAGGGTCTTTCTATCTGAGAGTGACTCTTACACATATGCATGTATATTTTTTGAATAAAACTTTGACTGGGAACTTTCACTCAAAACATTTTATTAATTTGGCGGGGTCTGATCTTTCCGGAAAACAAATTTTTCCAGTCGATCGACTGTTCCAAAGTCTTACATTGAGAAAAGCTGTGTTATTTTGCCAGAGCAAAATTCCCAGGAAAGCAAACATATGTAATTCAGTGTCAACTGGTGATGTTGTGATTTTGCTGAATTATATTTCGGTTCAAAGCTCCCGTACGAGGATGCGCTAGCGTCAATTTGAAATGACAGTGTAGAAGTAATTTTCAAATGTTTGTTAGTTTTTAACTCGATTATATTTTTACTTTGGTCAAGATAATATATTATATAATAGTTTTCCACAGATCGCATCACAATTATTAAAATTTCTTAATTCACAATCGCATCGAAATCAGCACGATTTTTATTATATAAAATAGATATGGCATTTTGAAAATGTTCTAAAGCCAAATACGATAAATTAAGGACTTTGAAATTTCAAAGCACTCGAGCCCACTCAAAACTTTACTCTTAAGTGTTTGGAGACTTAGTTAACTCAACAGAAATATTCATTCCATTGAAATATCAGACCCCACACACAATTTCACTGAAAAAATGTGATTTGAAATGTCTGATATCAAAGACAACCACATTTTACAGTCTTCCCGATTTCTCCATAGAAATTCGTTCACGGAAACATAAGCTTCCCATCAAAAATTTTACTCAAAAAACGTTTATTAACGGAAGTGAACGGGGTCTTATCTTTCCGACAAATGAATTTTTGAGATGCGTCAGTCCTTAAAATGTGGTTGATTCTGCCGATGTTTCCGTTAATCGAATTTCTGAGGTTCCCTCATAAATTTATCCTCTCTGTTTTAGACACCCGCTGAACGTAGATTTATTTTAATACGCACATATCTTCCGAAAGTGTTTTCAATAATGTCTACATCAAGTTCAGTTTTTAGCGCCTGAAAAGCTTCATCAGTCAAGTAGCTGCCTTTTAACAATACCGGTTCGCTATCGCGTTTTTCCTTATTAGGCAATAAACTGGCACAGTTTGGAATTAAGCTAGGTCTTGTACTGGGATTCATTGAATCAGGCCCTAGGGTAGCCACCTGTGTTTCAGGATCTTCACTTAGACGAAATGTAGTTGTAGCTGTTGTGAAAAAAAGAAAAGAACTAGAAAGGTTGCATTATTGAATCCTGTCGCAAACATGGGTTGTCAACGGTTTTTTGTAAATTTTATTCATAAAAAAACAGCTTAAAATGCGTGCCAAAGATAAAACTCGATGAGCCTAAATAGAATATACATGGGGTTGCCTTGACAAATCCAAGTTTATTGTGCCAATATTCTAGAGTAAAAATGTACAAATTTTTCTTACTTGGTGTAGGTTTAATTTTTTTCCGTTTCTTGCCTCTTCGTACATCTTCGTCATTAAGATCATGCTCATTTATACAAGATTGTGGTGGTTTCTTTGTATCATCAATTATTTCCTCAGCTATGACAGCATTTGCCACTGCTTGTGATGATTTTGGTCGTTGTTCCTCTGATTTTTGTCGTTTTGGTTTTCGCTCTTCGTTTGCACCAGCACTTTTTGGCTTATTGTCGCCACCGTCTGAAGCAACTGTTGCACCCTGGGAAACATCCGATGATGGCTTCCAATATAATGTCTCTTGTGAATGACTTCTGCGTAGATCCAAAATGATTTTTTTGCGTTTAATTATCTCATTTTTACCCAGTTCTGGTGTTATACATCGTCTATTATTGAGAAAAGAGCCGGCACTAGTGCGAGTTCTTACGCTGGTTACAGTGGGCGATGGCGTGAGCGGCCTGGAGTCAGTATCAGTATAGCGACGAAATAAATCTTCGGGTATATTATCGGTCTCATGATATGGTGCCGCATTGTCCAATTGCTCTTTAGTGTGCTGAATATTTTTGCCTTCAGTTGCCTAATTGAAGAAAAACTTTCGATTTCAGTTGTAAAATTTTAAAGAACCTTTACTTACCAATGTAGATTTAAGTTGATTTATTATATCACGCACAGCAGTGGGCGCAGGATGATTGCACAGCACAGAGCATCCTTTTGCGTACGGATTAAAAAGTCCACCAAAAGGGCGCAACGAAAGCGTTATTGGTGTCGCCTCAAACTTAGCTGGCAATTGATCGTTCACGTTGATGTGCTGTTAATGTTAAAAGCTCACAATTGAATTATGAAAATTATTAAAATAGGTTGGTTGGTGCTAAAATTGGTATCGAGAACTAAAATTCTAAGATAGTTTTACTGCAATTTATACCTTTTTCACAAATCTTAAGTTTTTTTTCGATGTTGGTACCAAACCAGTACGACTCGTAGAGCTCATTTTACTTATTTTTTTTAAATAAAATCAAAACCAAGAAACCATCTAAAGATAGCCTTAAAATATTTTAAGCATAAAACTTTGCTTTTGTTTGTAAACAAAGTTGCTAAGCAGCGACTCATTGGTATTTTTACTTTTGTAAAATAGTTGGTAACAAACTTGTTAGAAAATGTATGCTAATAAGAGCGTCGATTTTGAATTTCGCGCGATTTCTCCCATAACTTTGGGAGCTTTAAAAATTTTATGTATGAAATATTTCCGATAGAACTTTCGACCGGTTTAAAAATCATTTTTTTCTTGTTAAATTTCACGTTATAGGAAAAAACTGGAATTAAAAAAAGTTTATTAAATTTTAATTCGAAGTTTAAAATCTCTTCAATTTTATTTTAAAGCCTAATTTTTAAACCTAAAAACAAATTCGAACGTATTGTATTCAAGCCTATTAGCCAGTAACGCGTTTTCGTCAGTCTTTGAAACAAAGGCATAAAAAATGGACACGTCGGTTAAGTCATGCAACACTTTCATGAAAAAGTCTTTCCAGCTGTTGATCATAGTCAGGCCCGTGCGCAGAGGGAGTTTTGGGGGTTCTACCCTCCTCCCCCATTGGACTTTTTTTTACACAGACTTTTACTGACAATATGTTCTCACCTACATGAAAAACCAAAAAGACGAAAAAAAAATCAAAAAATCCCTTTTCATGAAAAGGAAAATTTATAATAATAAAAACTCACATTCATATGTATAGAAATAGGTATTAAGGTATAATAAATGATACACTTAAAAGTTTACTTATGTATGTATATAACAAATGATACCCATTTTGTTGAAATCAGTTAAAAAGTTCGCAGCTTATACTCGCAGTAATTTTTAGAAAATTCATCCGCAACTTTAGATGTTTCACAAACCAGATCCAAGTGAAAATTGTCGTTTAAATATTCTGTTTTTTCATTAAAAAATAACCTTATTTTGGAAGAAGCATAAAAAATTCCAAGTGTTGCTAAGGATATTTTGCTTCAAATATGTTTCCAACTAAATACCTGTTTTTCCCTTGTTGGTAAAGTTTTATAAGCTTTTATCTGTTCGTGGACAAATGCTGTGAACTCTTTTCTATGCGACGTCGTCTAAAACTCTATTTTAGTTCAACAATGTCTGAATATCAGCTGAACGATTTCGACTCAATTAATATACATCGTAATATGGAAATGTACAAATAGTTTTGGACGAGTTTTTTTTACAGTAACTCGCAGAATCAGCCTCATACATAATGACAAATAATTATCGACTTAGAATCGATTGTTTGAAATGCTTACGTCTCCTAGTCTGAAACGGTTCCATAACCCGTTCTTAAAAATGTTTATTATCCCTTGGTGATGGTAAAATCGAACGAAATGTAGGTTACTTTTTAGGATACCAATTAGAGGACTTATGTCTTTCAAGTATTTATATTAAGTCACTGAACAACATAAAAGCACTAATTTGGTGAAAAAAACTTTTATTTTTTGTGATATTTCATGGAAAAGAAAATGGAAAAAATTAAAAAAAATTTTTTCGACCTGCAAACCAGTCAAAATATCTTTAGTGGGCTTTAAAAGATCTTTGACTACAAGGCCCATACAGAAAACCAAAAAAAAAGAATTATATATGTGATTTGGTACTAGCAAAAATTAAAAAAAAAACCCTTTTGGGCCTATGAACAAGTGAAAAATAACTTCTATATATTTTGGCCGTATGAAAATCAAAAGTATATAATATTTATGTATATACTATACATACATAAGCACATATGTATATATGTATGTATTTTCGTGTGCTTTGTAGTTTTGCGAGCTTCATATCCTGAAATTAAATATCCGAGCTAAAACCCCCCATCCCCCCTTGGATGATTTCTGCGCACGGGCCTGATCATAGTAATATGGATGGGGTGTCATCATAGTTTTGCATTTCAATTAGAGATTGAGGTCATCAAGCATTTCATTAAAAAAAATATATAGTGCTTACAAATTTGGTAAAAATTTAACTTTATCAAGATGTTAAGCCAATGTGAATACCCTTATAAGCGACTATTCCAATCGATGGTTAAAACTGAATTTGAAATTTTAAATGGAACTTTTCTGGTTGAAAATAAATTTGTGTTTCAGTTTGACAAAAAACTTAAATCTCACAAAAACACAAAAATGCAGACCTGTCAATATTGAATGACAGATTGAGTAAATATAAGTTTTTCAAATTTATTTTTAAACGTATTTTAATATAATATACTTACACACATATCCCAATAAACAATGAGTCGAGCCTTTGATAATTCTTTTTGATATTTTTAAAAGCATCGATTGTTGTGAACATATTTGTAGTTTTTTATAATATAAACAAAAACAAAATAGCAATAACATGAAAATATTTCCATTGGGAATCAAAATCCTCAAAAAATTCAATTTCATGACAATAAAAATTTATTTGCAAAAATATCGAGTCGGAAATAAAAATTTCGGTTTCTTGAGACTTTACATGTCTTTGAAAACCCATTTTTTTAATATCTCTAACCCAACAGCTGATTAAAAAAAAAAATTGTAAGCTTCGGACACATTGTTATGAACTCTTATTTTTTTTTCGTTTTTCAATAACTTCATTTGCAAATTAAGGGAATCTTCTCTTAGAACAAAATTCACTTTAGGTAATTTGCTTCCGATTTCAGCAGTGTTTTTATAATGCTCACGTTGGAGCTTTTCGGATGTTAGCGTTTTTTAAAAAAAAAACTCGCAACCCTACGTAAAAGTTTTTGCTAAAATTTTTAGAAATCTCAAGTTTCCCGTCGATATTAATTTAACCTCTTGTGCTACAATGACAATTTTAGTTTGTCACGATTTTTTTATTTTAAATGACACTGACGACCCCAGGAGCAAAAAGACAATTATTAAGACATCATATTATATGTATAAACTCTTTATAGGAGGTTGTACAAGTCGTTTGGCGTATGAAGTATAAAGACATTTTCCCATGCTTAAAAGACACCTTAGGACACTAAAAAATAATTCTTGTAGTCTTGTAGAACTTTATTATATTTAATTTTGTTTCATTATCAAATTATTCAATATGCAAGTTTTACTGTATTCAATTTTATTTTTATCTACTTTAATTTCTACTTACGATTTACAAATATGCACTGTCAGTCTCGAAACCCATGTCCTAGCAATTCATACTCCTGCGTGCCAGGCCCGGCAGGAGTAGTGGGTTGAGTGGGTAGCGAAATTTCGAGTAGGAAAATTACCCACTCGAGATAATCAAATGAGTGCGTTTTTTATTTAACAATGATGATTAAAATTTTCGATCGCATTGAAATATTGAACATAGAACTGTAGAAGTCGAGCCTTTGTGTTATTGAATCGCATATGAAAAAGTGAAAGCAGTTGCTGATGTGTTGAATGCGTCTCGTGATTCCAAATTTGAAGAAATTTGGGAAAAAAGTGTTAAAGCTGTAATTGATTTTGAACTCAGAGAACCTCAAATTCCCCGTCAGCGTAAAATTCCCAAACGTTTTGATCAAGGTATAACAGAAAATTTCAAGTTTCTAATACCCAAGGATTATTTTAGACAATCTTATTGTGAAGTTTTTGACCAGTTGATTGGATCGTTAAAAAGTCGATTCGATACAGAGGCAGCAAAATTTTTCGAGTTTCTGGAGCGATTCGCTATCGGTCAGACCGCTGATGTTGACAAGATAGTCAATTTCTATAAAGACGATTTTGACAGAGCGAGGTTGTTGAGCGACCGTGACATGTTTTTGCAACTTTTGCGCAGGCAAAATGAGAAAGCAAACAATTTGGGGGAAGTTGTGATTTTCTTGAAAAAATACGAATGGGCTAGAGGGCTCATTCCAGATTTTGTTCGTTTTGTTCGTCTGTTAATAGCAATCCCAGAGTCATCCTGTTCAAATGAGAGAAGTTTTTCGGTCTTTCGTCGACTGAAAACATATCTAAGGTCAACAATGTCACAAAATCGGCTGAACAACGTCACTCTTCTACATATTTATTCAAATATGACCGATGAGCTTGATCTGGAAAAACTTGTAAATGAGTTTATTTCGCGTAATTCAAAGCGTACTAGTGTTTTTGCTTTGCGAAAATAAGTTTGTTTTAAAAAAATTACACGATTTTCATGTTTTTTTTACGTATATGAAGAAAGATCTCAACCAAAAAAATTGTATCAAATTGATTTATTAATATAAACAACTATAAAAATTATCTCATAGAAATTTTTCTTGATCCCCCCCTCAGTCTCCGCTAATCACTAATTGACGACCCACTCGGGCCGAACATGTCCTGCCGGGCCTGCTGCGCGCTACCTACCACACTATCTGTGATATATTATATTATATATGTCAAAGGCGAATAATATCTTTCTCACATTTGATTTGGTAAAGCGAAAAAAAATGGACAACAATGTGCCCTATCTCGTGTATCTCTGAAAACATAAGATGTTATGTTTTTCATATATGGCTACAGTATTAAAATATGAGAGACATGCAATATCTTTATCATGATTTTATATTAAGATATTATGGAACCAAATTTTGCTACAAAAGCGAAGTGTCTTATTTATTTTGGCACAAAGCTATTTTCACTGTCTTGTAAGCTGGATTTTTCATAACTTCCGTTGATGCTACTAGGGGAATTACACTCGCCATGCCACCAATATTATTGTAAACAGGTTATAACATTAATGTTAACTGAAAAATTTACTGCAACAGCTAGTCGTAGCTTAAATGCGTTTCTAGTGCTCAATATTTCATAATTAATTAATTATGCAAGACTCTTCATTTTTCATTTCCAAAAACTTTGAGAAAAAAGCCTTCTTCTTTCCCGCCGTGTTCATTTCGATGACCAATGAATTCATTAATATTATGTGGGATAAAGCACCTCAGCTGCTTTTGAGCCGTTTCTATGACCATTCCTAGGACCCATCAATTGACACCACCTTCGTCTAAATCGGACCAACTTTAGTTTCCTATATATATTTAGCCCAAAATTTATCCAAGTCCATTATCAGTTTGTTGTAAATGTTTTGTATGTAACGAATCACAACTCATGTCGTTCAATAGTTCTGTTTTATGCGAGTCTACTGATGACTTGCACGGTGTTAATAGAACCATTGTACTCGATAACAAGTACACTGATCAGTTGGCAGAGCAAGTGCACTCTTGCAGACCTCTAATGTACATATACCTAATTGTTTCAAAATTTAATTTGTTTATACCTACCAAATCCTGTGTTGGGCAAGAGATGTCTTTTTTTTTGGAAATATATAATTCTATTAATATCGACTTTGGCGAAAATCGATATATGTAGAAGTGAAACGTACCTTTCTTATATTTGATGTCGTTGGCATCCATACTATCATTAATATCTAAATTGTGTACCAGGCAGATGGTTTTTTACTTTAATCTGTTGAGAGGTACCTATACATATAATATTTGTTTTCAGGTATAGTGAATATATCGAGAAGTTGGCAACCAAATAAAATTGTTTGAAACAAACATCCTATTTTCTTAGTGTATACTAAATGGTATAACTATAAGATCGTCAGTTACTTAGTAAAATTATGTGATCTTACGACAAAACAGAATGTGCTTACCTGACCGTTCTACAGTCAGGATCATCTTAGAATGTTCATATTTTAAAAAAGCTTTGGTTGTGCATCAGATATCACTCGAAAAAGGGTGTCATCTGGTCACCTCTCTCATGCCACTTTGTAATATGTAGATACATTTCAATCAAATTTTTATTACTTAATTCATTAGTTTTACTATTTTTTGTGCAATTTATGTAGATACGAGTACATATATTAAAAGCAATATTAATTTTAATAATTTTAGCAAAGCTTTTTCAGCTGTTGTGACTCATCAAATGCACAAGGAGCCATTAACTAACGACATCAAAGTCTGGTCGAATATCACAAGAGCTCATTACAGCATGATGAATGAACGGTGCGTCTGTCCTAATTCAATTATTCGATATTTAAAATGTTTCGTAGTTGTTGACTATTTATCTTACATAGTGTTGCTGGTATTTCTGCTTTGCAAAGAATAAAAAGGAAACCATTTAAATTACCTCATAAGATGAAACGTATTGTCTTATATGCCGCATAAGTGACATCGTTTGGATGGTATCGAAACGTCAAGATTTCAAGTACAATTTGGGGTTCTCGTAATGTTTTTAGAAAAAGAAAAAAAAAATCGCTGAGCAGCCAGCACAAAAAGAATGACAATACGCCGTAGACTCGTAGAATTTCTTGTTTTTCAATGGCTATTGGCCAATTTCAATTTTACCAGAGTGCCGTGTACCCTGTGCATGCTGTGATTTTACTCTTAAAGCAAGTGCAAACAATGAGAATGGGGTACAATTGAAATATATATATATATATATATATATATGTAGATGTATCACTATGTTGTTGGTACAGAGTTGGTCTGTAAAAGAACCAAGTACATAATTCAATTCATTAACGTGAACAACAGCACGATGTGTGGTGCTTGTGACGCGCAAGAAAATCAACTTAAAGTTGCATAATTTATTGCATTTACAATAAAATTTTGATATAAAGTAAATTACAGATGGAAACTCACAAGAAAAAGACACGTCAACGTAACAGACCAAAGAACAAAGGAAATAGACTTTACGAACCTATAGTTACCAGTGAAAGTTGTGCTACTGATTTACCAACTTTAGAGCCAAATTCTTGTAAAGATGGCGTACAAAACTCGGCATCGAAAGAGTTACAGACGAAAGCACCAAGCGAAGGATCAACCCTAGTTTTATCTGGAAACATTGAATCTATAAAATTAATACAGAAACTAATGAGGGCGAAATTCCTTAATCAACAAAAAAACCCGCAGGATAAACCAGAGGAAATTATAGAAGGGAAATCGATAAAGAAACCAACGGAAGAGGTGGAAGAGATTAGTGAACCCAAAGAAAAAGAAAAAGTCACCAGTGATAATGAAGCCGAAAAGGGAACATTTATTGCAAATCTGAAGAAAAAAGTGGAAAGTATGATGATGGCTAATGGTAAGTTATATAATAAAAAATCACATACATACTAGTGGTACTAGAAACTTTTTATTTTGGAAGCTTTAATGTCGATTTCTACGATTTTGTTAGATTTTCGAGGATTTGAACCTCCAAAATGATCTACTGCATTTACCACTGATCTAGTATGATAGTTCAAATATATCGGACATCAAAGCTTAAAAATGTGCCACTGATCAGCCCAGGTAAAAATGATCGTCCAGATCATGTACGGTTAGCTCTATTAGAGATCCGGTTCGGACTTTGATAATCGGATCAGGCCCAGACTTGCATGTTTTACAGAACCTACCTCTTTAAGGCGAAAACAATTTCAACCATACCTTCAGCTGATCTGATTAGCCTGCATTGTTCTTGATTTGTTTAAGCTGATTAGGGTTGTATAAGTTTTCATAGGGCTTTCCATAAAATGTCTTAATGAGGCTAACGAGCTCTGGTTTTCATCATAACCCTCCAGGTCCGTTCAGGATTAGGCAACACTGATCATGACTGGACGAAATTTTATAGAGCTTTTCCTAAGAGGTCTGCATTATGGCTAATCTTTCCCATGCGTTATCTTGAATTCCTTCCTTTTAGATTCTGATAGGACTCACACATGGCTGCTCGTAATAGGGTCCGCCACTTATAGCCCAGATTCGGAGCCGATTATGGTAGGGCTTGCCTGATAGGAATTCCTATGCGGGAAGGCTCCCGAATATCAGGGGTTCTCCAAGAAAAAATAATTGTATTTTTTACTTTCTTTTTCACTAAAAACTCAGAAAAAGGCACAAATCGCTAGCATCGAGTAGCATATGATTTTGAATAATTTGATACTTAAGCGCATTTTTGCCTCTTTTTTCGAATAGGGAGCAAGATATTTATTTAGTTTTCAATCACCCCTAATAACCATGTTGCAGTTGTATGTCGTGAGAAGTTTTTTTTTCAGGACAAATCACAATGGGTCCCGAAATTAATCGGAGACAAACAGTGTTAGATTGTAAAAAGGCCGTTTTTAAATATTATTTTTCGGTACCTATTTATTTAATTTGATCAGAATTTTAAAAATGCGGACAATTCATTTTGGATTTGTGAAGAAAGCATAACCTTTACGCGCCACTACTCACGAGAAGAAGTGTAGTGAGGAGCAGGCCCGGCAGGAGTAGTGGGTTGAGTGGGTAGCAAGACCCACTCGAGAAATCCCGAGTAGGAAAATTACTCACTCGAAATAGTCAAATACCATATATCGTCAACTTGGTCGATTTATACATTTTGAATTTCGCATGAAAAAGTGAATGTGTTGAATGCGTCTCGTGATTCCAAATTTGAAGAAATTTGGGAAAAAAGTGTTAAAGCTGTAATTGATTTTGAGCTCAGAGAACCTCAAATTCCCCGTCAGCGTAAAATTCCCAAACGTTTTGATCAGGGTATAACAGAAAATTTCAAGTTTCTAACACCCAAGGATGATTTTAGACATTCTTATTGTGAAGTTTTTGACCAGTTGATTGGATCGTTAAAAAGTCGATTTGATACAGAGGCAAAATTTTTCGAGTTTTTGGAGCGATTCGCTATCGAGGTTGTTGAGCGACCGTGACATGTTTTTGCAACTTTTGCGCAGGCAAAATGAGAAAGCAAACAATTTGGGGGAAGTTGTGAATTTCTTGAAAAAATACGAATGGGCTAGAGGGCTCATTCCAGATTTTTTTCGTTTTGTTCGTCTGTTAATAGCAATTACAGAGTCATCCTGTTCAAATGAGAGAAGTTTTTCGGTCTTTCGTCGACTGAAAACATATCTAAGGTCAACAATGTCACAAAATCGGCTGAACAACGTCACTCTTCTACATATTTATTCAAATATGACCGATGAGCTTGATCTGGAAAAACT
Source organism: Meiosimyza decipiens (assembly GCA_963680825.1). Taxonomy (NCBI): domain Eukaryota; kingdom Metazoa; phylum Arthropoda; class Insecta; order Diptera; family Lauxaniidae; genus Meiosimyza; species Meiosimyza decipiens. Next base: position 40,987,908 of record OY804258.1, read on the forward strand.
TGTAAATGAGTTTATTTCGCGTAATTCAAAGCGTACTAGTGTTTTTGCTTTGCGAAAATAAGTTTGTTTTAAAAAAATTAAACGATTTTCATGTTTTTTTTACGTATATGAAGAAAGATCTCAACCAAAAAAATTGTATCAAATTGATTTATTAATATAAACAACTATAAAAATTATCTCATAGAAATTTTTCTTGACCCCCCCCCCCCCTTGGTCGCTGCTAATCACTAATTGACTACCCACTCGGGCTGAACATGTCCTGCCGGGCCTGGTGAGGAGTTCTCATTCAAGCTGACATTCAATGCTTCAATAAATAATTTTTTTTTTTTTTCATTAAGGTGGCACTGACTTACCAAATAATTTAATTGGAAATTTACAAAAACTACTCAATCAAGATCCAATCAGTGATGTCGAGACATCTGATGATGAGGAAGAATATATTGAATATGTTTATAAGCCACGTCAATATTTTCTAGTTTCATTGTGCAATGTAAGAAAATTTTACACATACGGACGAGATCATTTTTGCAATTAAATTTCTGTTCTTTTTTTAAGCTTTGTAAATGTAATTTATGTTCGAAGGAACTTCTGCCATGCAGTCGCTGTAAAATGACCTACTACTGTTCAGCTGAACACATGAAGCGCGATGTTAATCATAGACAACTTTGCTATGCATTGCGACAAGTTGCAGACAGCAACGGTAAGTGCATATTTGCTATAAATAAGATGTGTATAGGTGTGTGTGTTATATATAATGTATTATTTTCAAAAGATTTTTTAAATTTTGATTGTTTTTTTTTTTTTTTTTCACAAATGATATCAATATCCAAGATCGTACCCAAAAAATAACATATTTCTGTGAAACACTTGTTGAGAAATTAGAAATTTGAAAGTTTCCTTTTGTGGCTGACGTATTTAACTTGATGAGTCCTACTTACTAGTATTAAAAACCCATAGTAAAACGAAATAGTTTTTGACAAACTTTTAAAAAAAGGTGCTCCCATTTACATTAATAAGATCCGTACCATACTTTTCATAAAATTTAATTGTTCCATTTAAAATGCTTTGCGTTGAGAGGTGTGAACCATCCACTGCCCAAAGTTCCTTTGTAGAATAAAATAATTTTATTGGAATAAAGTTTTTAAGGTTCATGGTCATACTAGTGTACCCGTCAGACGTTGTTCTGCTCACACTGTCACTGCGCCTATCTCCCAGCCCATACCCAGCAACGGATTAAGATAGAGTTAGAGAGCGCTATAGCCTCAGATAGGACTAGTTCCTTGTGCTGTCCTTAGAAGAATTAAAACAGGATGACCTTTCTTTGTTGGTCACAGCGTTAATACACAAAAAAGAGCAGGGGAATATTGTTTATGTATCGAAAGATCCTTTTTGGTTTTACTCATACAATTTTATATTTTTTTTTTATTCTTTTGTAGGAAATAGAAGTTGTCCCCTATCGGTATCATAAAAGTTTTGTTTAAGTTGGGCCCATTTCCTCTTTTTAGCCGCGAGCTCCGCAAAGTCTTAGTCTGCCGCTGCCCACGCCTATCCTCATCCCCGTTCTGGGCTGGCAGGTGTTGATAATTTTATTTTTATGTTGCAATGCCATCTAAATCAATTCAATCGCGAGTTATGTTGGCGGTATTTCATGACTTTCCGATTTTTCTTTCAAATTATTCCAAACTTTTGTTTTGCTAAAAACGTTTTACAGACAATATGTGATTTATGTGGACACGAACGCATTTAATTTTGTTATATATATATATAATATATATCGTATGTAATTAGGAAAAACTTTGAAGCGCTTGATTGTCCAAAAAAAAATTTAAATTTTAACTGTTTAATTTAATTTATCAAATTAATAAATTTAAACAATTCTGATCGCGCGTTTTCTCATGAAAATGTGCTAAGATTTTATTCATTTAACTTTGAAAACTACAATTCAAAGTTAAGTCTAAAGGAAAATTTATCCCTTTTCTTTTGTTGCATCTACAAAGTAAATCGGTTTTGACTTTAACTTATTTAATTAACTTAAAAAATTAATAATTTTAGTACTTTAAAAATTTAAATTTGAGTTATTGGTCCATTTAACTAAATGTTTGAGCTAGGAAGCTCAATTTTTGTGCCAATTATTTTTAAACTTCAAAAAAAGTGTCATCTTACTATGATAATGATCTTCATTTAGGTCCACATGCAAGTCCGTATGCATTTAATTATTAACATTGGCCATTTGGTGAAATAAAAAAGAAAACTGCTAATCAATTGATTCAATCTTATTTCATGCTTCTCTATGCACAATTTGAAATGTCATTCATGCATATTTTCAAAACAATATACAGATGTAGACTCGAGTCATTGGCTTGTGTGTATAATAAAAAAGGGTATTCGGACAGTGCCGTATGTGTGTCGTAGATAGTATGTACTTCAATAAAATATATTCAATGACTTTTATCTTGCGGAATATACTCCTGATTTTTTCGGTGTAAATCATAGATGCCGACGCAATGAGCAGACTTTTACATAAGTCCCTTCATTAGTGCGGCAAACGATTAATTTTACGTCGTCGTAAAACTACAGCTTTGTCCGAATACCCTTAAAGTTATTTATGATTTTATGAACGCATTTACATACATGCATAGATATATACATACTTATATGTATGTATGATAAAAAAATTGGCAAGTTGTCAACCCTAACTTGACTGATGTTGCGTGTTCGTACTATTGCTAAAATTCTTTTCTATGTCTAGCAACAATTGTGCCCTGTTGTCTATCTGCGTCATTTAAAATGCAATTATTTTTTTATTTCATTATCTAGGTAATCATATTTTCCACAAATGTGGTAGCTTTACAACGGAACAATTTCGCTGTTATCGCATTGTTACTATACGCAAAGTAGAGGCTGCAATGAATCGCCCACTGACTGCAACTGAACAGGAAGTTATATTATTTCCACGCATTTGTTCGAACGTTAATTGTCGAGAGTATCGCTTTGATGCACTTATTGATTGTGAAAATTGTGGACAGGTACTAAGATGAAGTCAATGTGAAGGTCATTGAGAGAGTCATCGTTGCTGTCAACAAGAATTAAGACACATGCAATCTATTAAAAGCGACCTTACCTTACCAGTGGTAAAAAGTAAAGTTTACGTTTCATACGTATCCTTTATTGTGTTAAAGTGGTAAGTTGCACGTTAAACAAAGTCTGTAAAGTATTCAAAGTACCTATGGAATTTAATATGAAATTTAGCACTTTAACACACAAAATAAGACCATGTGGACAATAAAAAAAAGTCACTAGTTAGGAGAATGAACCTAAAAAGTTATGGGCTTTTGATGATCACAATAATAAAATCCGATTTCGAAAATGTCAAATTTAAATTTTCAAACATTTGAAAAGCACTTTGTCGAGTTAAATCGACGACAGGGCAGCTTTGACTACGATCGATTCTTTGGTATTCAAAAAATAAAGAAGTAATATAGACGCCATAAAAATCTGGATTTCATATGAGAAAAATTGAATCGTGCTTGGAAACGCTGGTACGGAACATCGATCATAATGCAAAATTTCTATGTAATCGATCAATGTGTAACCCAAAAAATTGCTTTCATAATATTAGTGGCGTCTTAATACGCTCCCTATGCAACGAATGGCAACATACTCTCTATGACAACTTTGTTTAATGTTCAAGAAATAAGTAAAATATTTTTCAATTTTCTTTTAGGTAGCCTTCTGTAAACAAAATCCAAACCATCTAAGTAAACAACATAAGGAGTGGTGCAAACCGTATCAGTTACTCAAGGAATTGATAATATTTCAAGAGAAATTTGGGCGTTTGGATCCTTCATTGCCATCAAAAATTTTACGAGACATACCCGGTGCATGTTGCAATACTAAGCAAATTTTTAGTAAATTATTATTTGGTATGTAAATGAAAGTACTTCAGGGTATCGTATATGTTCGAATGTAAAAGTAAATTTAATTTATACGTAGTATGAATTGAAGATTGTGCCAAAAAGTGAATTCCTTTAAGCAACTATGCAATAAAACAAAAATCCCACAACATGTAAAATATAAGAAGAAAACAAAATTGCATAGCATATTTTCAGTCCTTAAGGAAAGGTGAAATTTTATTGGGAGCTAGAGAGCGTTCAAAAATTTAGTTGCACAAATTATCGTAATATCTGATCCTACCTCCTCCCGAGTAACGCACCTTAACAGAGTTGAAAAACTGTCCCCCAAGCGTTACATTGCATGAGTAATTTTTATTTATCGATTCTAATAGATATGGAGTCACAATCACTCAGAGCAACAGCAATACGTTTTCTCATACACATTTTTATTTATTTCGATCTTCAAAACTCTACGCGAAAAGTGGAAATTTTCGGGAACAACAATCCAGAATTCGATTTTCTTTCAAATTTCAAACTGAAGTAAAATTGATCGTTCAATCAAAATCATATGTACATACAGGTATAAACTGACCCCCGTACTATGTAAAGCGAAACAAGTGAGTGACTGTAAAAGTGAGTGACTGTAAAAGTGAGTGAACATGAAAGTCGGATATGTCTTTAATTACATGTTTCAAACGATTGTGGTGAATATGTCACTTTCAGTCACTCACTTGTAATGCGGCGGTTAATTTTCTTTTCAGAAAAAAGTCACACGATCCGCATTTGAATTCTCTGAAAATTTTGACACATCGCGTTACGTCCCCGTTTCCCCTTAATTGCACCGTAACGCAAATTGCCATTTTTTGCTGACCTCCAAACCCCCTTTTCCGCTAAGTGCATAACGAAATTTGTGAACGCTCCTGTATGCTATTTTGCCTACACAAAAAATATATGTAATTAGTTATGTTGTGAAGGATCAAATTCGGGCAAAGTACAGTACGTTGTACAAAAAATGATATCTGGAAATGACTTGTAGCTATGGGCTTTTAAAAACCAAAAGTTTCTAGATGTCACTTCATCCAAGGAAAAATCAGTTAAAGTCATTTTTCCTTAGTGCGCTAATGATGAGTTCGTATCTACCGATGAGAAATTGTTTATTTAGTGTTCACCCAAAATGTCCTAAGCAATCGAATATGGTCATTTGACTTAAAAGATGTTCCAAAACATCAAAATCGCATTTTAGTCATTAAATGCACTGTAAAGAAAATAAATTATCATACGCGCATTGCTATAAAATTATCATTTTACTTTTATATTTAAACATATTGGACACCTGGTATGTATTATTTATTTTCCGGTAGACATGCACGATCAGTGTGAATATGCTGCATTAAGCCAAATATCAACTTGTCCTCTCACAGCGTGGTATGCTCTCAAGCTTTGTAATCAACTTAAAAAGAGCGAAATTATGACAATTCATTTAATTGGTAAAAACACTATGGATGGATGTACTCCTATAATTTGTATTATTAATTACTTACATTTTTATTTCAGGCGCAGAAATAGAATTTGAAGTGGATGCTCTTAATAAATGGGAGCTGTTTTTCTTACATATAACACCTACAATCAGAAAACTAAATGTTGTTTTCATTGGACCCGAACTTAATCCAGGCAAAATCTCTTTCGATCAACTTAAGAAAATCAAGTAAGTGTTATATTTACTGTTTCACTTTCGAATACCAAAATGTGTCTAGAAAGTCGGAGGTTAAACCTATCTAAAGCTCGTTTGTACTACGTCTTTGTATTCAGTAGCTGCAACATTGAGCATCAACAAAATGATTTTCGCGAGGCGAACGAAAATAACTTTGTGCTAGTGCTGCAGTCATGAGGTGAAAAAATTCCATAATTCCCCGCAAAGTAATAAGATATATAAATATGTTCCCAAGTATGGGCGAATAAGTTGTGTGAATCTCCTGGGAAAGCGTTGATGCTCGTCATTTTAAGGCTGAGTATTTTATTGGAAAAAAAGTTAAATTTTGAGTTGGCTACAGTTTTTTGAATGGCCAAAGGACTTCAAGAACTAATTAGTTACTCGTATTAAATTAAACTTATCACGAAAATGTGATTTCATTATACTGTATATAAGAAGAATCGAAATTTCCTTAAGCACAAGGATCTCATAATTTTTAAATTTCAACATTCAGTGCCTAGTTAAATTTTATTTCGAATTGTAAAAGGCGGTATATTTTTCGATTTGTCGGTTAAGTTCCAGTTAATGTAAAAATGCATTTTACGAAAATATCCATAGTTCATGTATCCATAGCATATGTATATTTTTATTTATACTTAGATGTTGCCGCAGTTGTCGCAAAACTGATCGAACAGTTGACTATCATTTCAATAATCAACTTTATCATAATTACTGTGGGCAAAAGCAAGAGTTTTTACAGCCGGACTTGGGTGAGATTTGTTTTAGATTTATGTATATAAGCGATCGTATAATTTTGAACTTTATCAACTCTTGTCTACAGTATGCTTCTTTAATGCTGGTCTTTATCGATCGACGGGGTACAACTTGGAGGATACTTGGCCAGAAACTATATTAGCAGCAGCTAGTTTTAAATGTCCAGTGGTTGTAACTTCGTATACAAAGTATGAGGCTCCATTGGATATGACACGTTTTTTGCAGGAGAGTAATCGGCATCTAAATGTTGTACTGCCACCAACTATAAATCCTTTCGCTTCAGAAAAACCGGAACGAAATTTTATATCCGATGAAGATGCACCACTGATGTTTAAAAATTATTATTGCTTTGTTATCGAATAGCTTTTAAGTGTAATATTAGAAAATCTGAAATTTTTTTATAAACGAAATAAAAATTTGTGTTTGTGATTCGGAGTCTTATGGCAGGATTTGTTTGCGATGAATAGGTTGGCCTTATGTAAAGTACGCATTTATGCAGCCAGGAACTTTGAGGCATATAAATTTTGGTTATTTTAGCGTCTTCATTAGTGACTTTGATACACTGTTAGTATGTTATATATAGATCTCATGGTGCTGGTTAATTTTATATGCGTACACACATGATTCGATATATACTGAATATATTTTAATAATTCCTATCTTTTTGGGAACTTCGTACACCTGATATAGTTTTTCCGAAAGTTAATTTATTACGTGAGTTTATTTTACATACCTTTTCTATTCTCGCGAAGCGCTTGCTGCTACAGTAGTAATTTCAAAAAATTAATTTCAAGGGAACTCATTAAACAATGCTCTTATTTTTGCTTTGCTAAAGGTTTGTTTAAATCTATTACATTCGCCCAGCTGATATTTAAACAACAAATAAACGTCAAAAAAGTGACAAATACGCTAAAATCGCACGTGTGTGTTCTTTTGAGAAAACTTTAAACTTTGTTTTAGTTTAATACATTTCCAAGTTATTTAAAATACAACATAGCACAGCTAAGATGTATGAAGACGATGAAGTGGAGCATAAACACTTCGAGGAAGATGATAGTGAAGCCGTAAATCCACATGCACACAAAAATTTACTCCAAGCAATCAGCACCCTTGGCAAAGCGCAACATATCAAGCGCACAACACGGAGCGAGTTTGAAAAGCAACCCGATGAATTTCAATTGGTAAAAAATGCTTTTGCATATGCAAACCAACAGTCCTTGTCTTCACATCCTGTTGGCATCAATGATATCGTACAAGTGTTCAAAAGAACAAGCAAACATGTGAAAGTGGGTCAAAATTTGAGAAATGTAACGAAGTCAACAAAAGTGGTGCCAGTCCCTTTGGAGAAACCAGCGGCTGAGCGTATAAAGCGCACGATTGGATATGAAAATGTGAAGACGAAATTGGCACGTTGGGATGCAGTGGTGGCAAAAAACCGTTCAACAGAAACTCAGGTAAGTGGTCGTATAAAAAATGTATATGAAACAAATAGTTAAATATTTTCGTAAAGAACAGTAGTCAGAATCTGATGATAAACTCTGTATTTTCCTGCCATAGATTAGATCTGTGTTTATAATAGGCAACGGGTGCACTTAATGCCTCTGTACAGACAGTAGTTAGATAAAAATAGATTATGAAATATGCATAAAAAGATGTAGACTATTTTATATTGCCATTTGTTTGAATGATTCTCTCTTTGAAATCGGTACATATTTCAACTTATGAAAATATTTTAAAGTCGGACTGTTATTCTTTGATTGATATTGAATTGCTTGACCGCCTAAAATATTCTACTAATTTGATAGTTATAATATTAATTTCTGAGGATAGCGGATAAAAGCTACATTTGTCCGCTTTTATAAAATTATATTATAAGCGGTTGAATTTATGTTATTTTAATATTAATTTCCTCAAAAAAAAAATGGTACATAATATATAAAACTTTTTTTGAAGATATTTCCATTGACAACAGGAACTGTCCACATTGACACATCAGCATATGCAAAGCCACTACAACTTGCTGTTAAGTCCGACTTAGCTCGTGAAATGGATGAAATTGAAACAAAACTCGCCACACTGCGACAGCAAAGACGTGGTGATTACTCCGACCCCAAAGAAGTAGACGCCGCTAATATGCTCCAATTACAAGAAAAACTAACACGTGATGAGCTCAGTGCACGTCGCAAGGAACTCGCGTACTTAAAAATGCGTGTATCGCAAAAGTCAGCCAAAGCTAGAATGGCAAATAAAATCAAGTCAAAAAAATATCATAAGCTGTTGAAACGACAAAAGATGCAGGAGCAAATTAAAGAATTTGAATTACTGCAGAAGACAAACCCGGAAGCAGCTTTGGAGAAACTTAATATGCTGGAAAAAAATCGCGTGCTAGAACGTGCTAATTTAAGGCATAAAAATACTGGTACATGGGCAAAAAATCTTCAAGTTAGAGCTAAATACGACAAGGATGTTCGGAAAGATTTGGCTGAGCAGCTACAGATTAGTCGGCAACTGACTCAAAAAAAGCACGAGTCCGATGAAGAAGACGCTGAATTGAAAGACACCAATGATGTTACGGAACACGATACATTGAACAATGATCCATTTAACCCTTGGACACGAACACAAAAGATCACCGCCAAAGAAGATTTAAATAATGAAGAACCAAGTTATAGAAAATATTGGGATGAACGAAATAAAAATGAAAAGCTGTTGGAAGAGTTTAAAAGCGAAATTGAAATGAATATAAATAGCAAGAAAGATCCAGTGACTAAAATCAAACCGAAATCAAAAAAATCATACGAAAACACTTCTGCAAAGTTAAATTCAAAAAAGTTGAAAAGCACAGACGCCAAACTGGAAAATGGTTGGATGGTAGAAGATATTGAGGTAGAAAAATCAAAAGTAAATTCTATAAACATTGATGACATTTTTGATGCAGAGGAAGATCGTCAAGTAAATGCGCTTAGTAAAAACTTAAAAATTCTTGCTAAGGAATCAAAACATCTTAGTAAATTAAAAGTCGGCAAAGCAAAAAATAAGCAGAATACAAAAAAATCAAAAGATGAGTTGAAGCAACTGTCGGATTTAACTTTTAAAGAATCAGCCAAGCGACCGATAATTGATGAAGAACTCAATGGTGATGATGATGACTCAGCTGATAATCACAAACGATTGAAGGAAATGGTTTCTAAAGTAGCAGAAAGCAATTCCAGAGTTTCCTCTACCAAGAATGCTACGCAATTAGATGTCATTGATCCAAATCAAATTGCACCAATTAAACTAAAACAGTCAGTTACTTCTATAACCCCACTAGAAACAGCAGAATACAATGATGATGCTGAGGATCAAGATGTACACAATTTAACCGCACAACAAATGACCATCAGTCAAGCCTTTATCAATGATGATATTGTTGCTGACTTTACCAAGGATAAAAGTGATAAATCCAAAGTAGCTGACGATGAGATAGTGCTTTCCATGCCTGGTTGGGGCTCTTGGGCTGGAGCGGGAATTTCAAAAGAAGTCGCTAATAGAAATAAACGCCTTGTTCTGAAACTCGCTCCCGAGGAGAAGCGCCGTGATGAAAATAAAAGTGGAACTTACATAAATGAAGAGCCAAGTAAAAGCTTGCGCAAACATCTCGTGTCGGATGTGCCTTTTCCATTTACTTCGCTGCAGGACTATGAAGCTAGCATTCGAGCGCCAATTGGACGAAATTTTGTTACTGAGACAGCTTTTCGGAATTTAACGCGACCAGCAGTTATTGTTCGCAAGGGTCAAGTAATTGAGCCAATGGATGAGAGCGAGTTGGTTAATCAGACCAAGAAATCAAGGGGCTTGGTGCAAAAGAGAATACAGAGGGCGGCCCTAAAATAGGATTTATTTCTATGAAATATACAATAGTTTGTTTTGTTTTCATTAAAATAAAGATTGGAAAAATATATGTTGTAATTGGGATTCTTAACGAAAGCGGTGAATAAGTTTGGCATACAGCAGTTATATGTTGAACAATAATATGGGTAATTTTTGGTGTTGAACTGTAGAACGCGCTAAGGGATCGTTCATAAAAGATGAGCAGAGTAGTGGAGTCGTCAAAACGGACGGTAAGGAACAAACATGGGAGTAGGGCGGTTGGTCGAGAACTTTTACCTTGTTTTTATATGTCACTTAAATTTTTTTTATTAAAAAGTATCGAAATAAAAAAAAAAAGGGGTATTATCCTTTGTGGACGTCGTTGAAAGGGGAGTAGCGAAATCGGGCAAAAGCGGACGATCAAGGTGGAGGGGGTTCAAAATCTATAGCTTTTGCGGATGTCTTTTGCGGACGACCCCTAAAACACTTAATAGCTTACACAGAAAATCAACAGGTGGCATTCAGTCGAACCACTAAAGTTATACGCGCGTGCTTTAAAACATTTTCAAATAAAGTATTAAAGCATCGCACAATCAACATAGACTTTAATAGTTATCTTGTTAAACTTTGCAACCGTGAAAAGTTACTCATCACTGTCAAGAGTAAATAAAACAAAAAAAAAAGTTCTGACAAGTAGAGCTGAATTGAATTTATAAATACAACACATTTTGATTGGAGTGAATTGAGCGAGTCAGTCGCTTTTGTGTATATATCACTCTCTCCATATAAAGGCTTATAATCAATTCTTATGTCAAAGCTGCTTTCACTGTACTGGAGCCTTTAAAATATTCAACCCGTTCTATGAATAGCTCAGAGTGGCTCTTAATCGTACAAATATTTAGTTGCGTGTACGTGCAGTCTCTGAAAATGATGGTAATGCTATTCAACAAAAACAAACATGTCATGCAAATGTCAAAATTTGGTAAATCCGAAATTTATTACGACAGCACTTCGACAAATTGTAGGTTGTCAAAAACGAAATTTCAATTTTATACAATAAATTATTGCGAATTTAAATTGTGTTATGTACGAATTGAAAACGTTGCTACCAAAATTTGAGATTCAACTGCCCACCTGCATGTACAAGATGAGGAACGTCGGTCTCGCAGCAGATACTGCTGTCAGCAATAGCAACGGCCTCGATTGTCTAAGCACTGTAAGTAAAATAAAAAACGCACATGTGTATAAATTATTTATGGATATATCAACCATCACCAACAACTTTAAAGGGAGATTCCATATGTGCATCCAAATTGAACACCAAACACGACAGTGTTACCTCCAATAAATGCCCGCTTGATTTGGATATTTTAGGCAGACAAATCCAGAAATTGCTCAAGGTTAATAAAATTGATATATGAAAACATTAAAACAAAAAGAAACGATTTTCGAATGAAAATAAACAGCTTAATCATTGGAAAAAATTAATTTTAGGGACCAGTTTGTTGTGTTTTTAAATATTAAAATATTAATCTGAAAATGTCGGTCGGATCTGGTATGTCCAACTTCGCGCATTTACTAAATAAACAATTGAAAAATATGGTATTCCTTGGGTATTAAAACAGGCACGAAAGGAAAACCAAGTATATAGCAAATCATAGATGCACCAGTTTGAATTTGTTAATAAAAGTCAATAATATAACTTTAAAAAAAAAAATACAAATTTCAGAAGTTATCCATAATTCGAAGACTTGCACCCATTTTATCTACATCGCGGATAAGGTTCCTAACTATTAACAATTTTTGAAAAATATATATGTCCACAATTCCCCATGGTTATGTTGCCGAAGCTAGATCTGACGAGACTTTTTGATTAGATTTTAAATTTGAATTTTAATATTTTATGAGTGAAACAAAAACACTGGTTCCTGAATTAGATTTGTGCTAAATCATTTATTGACAAAATGTACATTTGCTTGGAATCATATTAATACTAAATATCTATGAATGTCATTAACCCTGGTATGAAAAACTGTGGCGTTGGGTAAAGCTTGCTTATTTAATGTTAACATTTTATTTTCTTTGCATCACGCGGTCCGATTCAGAACCATAAAGCTACATTGATTGAGGAATCGTAATGGTAGGGTACTAATTTACGACTTGTTCTTTTGTGATACCTAGGTTATTGTAACAATAATATCAAAGCATTTATTTAATTTGTGAAGTACACCAAACAATTACTTTTAAGCCGGCATAGCTACTCCTCCAATTTTATTTAAAGCATTATAATTTTGCATAGAAACTAGGTTTCCATGAAATTTAAATTTAAGTGTGCTTATCGTTCTGCTTATAAGCATATATGGGCAAGTTCAGGTATAATAGTGTGTCAAGAACCAATGAAACCTATATAAATTAACCGAATATTCAATTTTTGATTCTCCATATCTCTTAAACTGTCCATAATTCAGACTAGTGACCATTCAGTAAACATTTACGAAAGAAAATTTTTGAAGAAAATAATACTTTACGGCAAATTTACTGCAATGTAATCATAGTTAAAAATAGGTTTCTAAGTTGAAAGGTTTGCGAAAAATTCTTTAATATTAATTTTCTCATTTGGTTTACAACGCCGAAAAGAACATAATAGAATTGTCAGCATTATACAATTGCAATCGCACTAATATATGTACATCTGTATGTATTTTAGAAGACAAATTTTTTACAATTGTGGAACTGCTACAAAGTCTGCACACGGGTACTCTTGAACGCGATAAGGGTATTCCCATAAGACGAAACTTTCGTTAAAGTAGGCAAACTTTTATCGCGTTCAAGAGCACCGTGTGCACAGTACTTTATTCAGGTCCTATCGCTTGTAAATATAAAAAAAAATCTAATCTCGAAAGTAGCGGACCCCGAATGACTCATCTTTTTTAAAATTTTATATAAATTTATTTATAATCATATATAATTTGTAAGACATTGCAATCTCAAATATTCACTCTGTTTCCGTCAAATCACATCTGTTTAGTAACAAATATTTCACACGTAAATATTGAAAATTATTTTTAGAATTCTAAAATACCACCAGAAATTCACTCTCACTATCATATGATTTTAGTTAATTTGCGATATTGCATGTATACATATTCATTGCAGCTTGCTAAAAATATTCGTGGTTAGCTTCCTTAAAAATATCTGATCGAAGAAAAGGATATGAAATTTAAAACTTGAGAATTTCTACAAAAACTAATAATTTACTAAATTAAATTTTTGTTACATGAAACCACGTGCTGTATCTTATTTTTTTTTATGTTATTCAGTTTAAAATTATTTATTCCCGAAATTCGTATTTCTTGCGAATGGTTAAATATTTTGTTATTTTATTTCTCTATTTGCAGACTGATAATTCTGATATTGTGCTACGCCAGGAAAAAGTTTTGCAGCAGCTTGATGAATTGCGCGCTCACATGTCAGACATACGGCGCTCGCTGAACCTCTGTCAGAAAGGACCACAACATACGGGTCAGAATCGTAATGGATACCTTAGAGAGGTAACTGACGTGATTTTTTTTCTCAAACTCACTCTTTAAATGTTTTATTTTTCATAAGGAGCCTCCGCATGATATTGTTATCAACGGACATCCCAAATTTATACCATATGCATTGTTGGCGCTAAAAAATGCGTGGAAAGATTTATTTTCTATTGAAGTGACAACATTTACTCATTCAACAATGCCAGATATTGGAGCAGAAGCACGTGAATTTGAAAAAAAATTGTCACAGATAAAAGTTGATCCAACTAAACCAAAAGTAAATGTCACTTTAATTTGGAAAAATTGTAAGGTAACACATGTTTTTATTATAAATATGTGTTTTGACTGTCTTTTTTTTTAAGGTGAGCATACTGAAATGATCAGTTCACCCACTTTGTACGTTCCTATTTATGGTGAAGTAAATATCATACGTTATTTGGGTCGAGTTGGTCCAAACGAATATCGCTATGAAGAATCACCATTGTGTAACGAAATCGATGCTGTGCTGGACATTAGTTATCAACTGCTGCGTTGCACAACGCCAAAAGGAAGGGCAAACATGATACGTGCGCTCAACAATCGCCTACAAAAGCAGCAGTTTTTTGGTGGCGATCAAATGTCAATAGCAGATATTGGCGTACATAGTTCGTTAAAACGAATGCCAGTCATAACTGACAAAGAATTGACACCAGCGTTGATTGAATGGAGGAAGCGTGCGCAACTAGTTACAATGATATAAAGTCTAAAACGTATGTAATAACGAAGGAGTTCAAATACACAGACTTCTTTTGGTAAAAATAGTTTTTTATTTCAGGTAAATATTTATATATTTTGATTAAACTGGGATTAAAATAATTTAATTTAATATTAAATTGGATTTTGTTATTCAAAAATATTTTAAAGACTTAAATTTTGATCTTAGTGTAAAATATTCTAAATTATATACTAAAAATTTTCTGATTGAGTACAGAATTGATTGATTGATTTAGTTTTTAATGATTGCAAGGTATTTTACATTTTATCATTGAAAAGATAATGCTAAAAAGAACTAATTAATTATAATCAGTGCAATGTACTTGAGGGCGTTTCTTTTGCTTGTGAATTATTAAGACTCAAATTTCGAAACTCAAGAGAGTAAAAAAATGCTTATGAGCATTTAATATAATTCAATAAACATGCTTGCCTTTTTAATCCAAAGCTTGCTTTTTTATACCAAAGTTATCAAAATCAGCTGTTCAAATGCTTAAGTTAATTCAAGAATTATTTTTTGTTCGCTTGATTTGGCAGCAGTGGGATATGTAATATTTCTTTCTCTTGCAGGGTAGCGCACCCTTGAGTGAGATTTGAACTTAATCCGAGTGGATACTGTAGTTCCTTTGCCACACCCTGTACAAACACCAGTGTTATTTTCTATAGTTAATAAATGATTAATAATTTTTGCAGAAATATATCTCTACCCGAAGAGATTAACATCTTAAGTTTATATGCTTTGCTTGAAAAATCAGTTAAATTAATGTTAATTTAAACATTCATACATGTGGCTTTAATTTTGAAACTATGAAAAAAAACTATTGTTTTATGAACATAAAATTATATACTTCAGATGTTATCCCCAGCGATAGAGATATAGATAGGACTTTGTTCTTGCATAAAATATGTTAAGTTCTCAGTCTATTTATTGTCGTTTATACTTAACCAATATTTATATAAAATATATTTTTAATAGAAATTAAATTTCTCTCGCTATTTGAGCAGTGTTCAAAATCGCTTTCAATTAAATCACTAATCAAAAACTATAAGAACTACGTAGTTATACTACATTCAAGCATTTCCGCTTAGCGTTAATATATATTGCATCATATTATCGATCTGCAGTTGACCCACTAAGTTAGCAAAGAAAAGCTCTTCAATTATTTCCGATTCCAAGGCACTCAACGGCATCAGGCTAAGTACAAGCGAATTATAGCGTTCTTCAGCAATCTTTTCAGCAGCTGACCCAATTTTCACATCATTTCCGCACAACTGCTGTAAAATATGTTGACGCAAAGATTCTAAAGCGTACAGTTGTATGCGTTTTACAAACGCACGCACCGACCGCTCTCGACTACGTATAAGTACTTGAGGATCAAAAACTAATGCGAGACGCAAATAAGCGTACTCTTCATCATTAACGTCTAACGTTTGCATTTCCTGCACAAATTCATGCAACCGTGAGGTGTGTTCGCTCAATCTGCGTATTTTTGAAGGCTCTATTTTATCAATCTCAGATAGCTGACGTATGTTGCCAATCAAAGTGCTAATAACAGTTGAAAGGGATATATTACTAGCTTGGGCCAACGCCACAACCAGCAATGCAGGCCAGTGTGCGCGTATTAATTTGCATTGACTACGTTCGTCTAGCTGCTCGAAAGCAGCTATTTTACGCATCCAATAGACAGATAAAAATAGAATGCGGGAACCAGTCTCACAAACATAGTGAATATTTAAGTACGTCGATACAAGCGCTGGTGCTTGTAAATTAAACTGAATCTGTAAATCGTTAAATAGCGGTTGCTCAAAAAGATTCTCATTGGCAACAAAGTCCTTATACTCCGCTGTAATACTTTCATCCAAGTCGAAATTCGGATCATCAATTTCAGTTCCGCTTCCTGCGGTTAAGGTAAATTTAAAAAAAAATAGAATGCATTTTATTACACTTGAGATATAATCATTTACTCACCCATGTCATCATCTTCGATCTCATTTTTTATGTGTGTAGAATTTGAATTATCAACATTGCCACCAATTCCACTAGCGACGGAAACATTCATGCGTTCCAACTTCGTCTGTATTGGCAACAAGAGCTGCAGCGCTTTGTCAATAACACGCTTGTCCAGCGATGTTTGTATCAGCCCTACTGCAGTAGCAGGATTCGGTAATGAATCAACATTGAAATTTAAATTTGTAAAGTTATTGTTGCTACTTGCAACATTTAGAGTTTGTAAATACAATGTACTGCTATTATCCATCGAATCATCATCGTCCTCGTCTGGTTTGACCAGTTCTGGTGAATAACAGAGAGATTGTGGTTGAGACGACGTTGGCAATTGTTGCTGTTGTTGTTGGGATGCGAGCACTAGAATAAAGTAAATCAAAAATAAGCTTTTAAATAAAAACCTCAAAACATTGATATTTACTTAAAGTTTGCGTTAATTCAGCAAAGTTGAAGCCTACAGGAAAAACGCTTGCTGGCATTTTATTGTCAAGGGTTAATGCAGCTGCAGCCGCTGCAGCTGCGGCCGCACTTGGATTAACATTTACAGCGGCAGCACCTGAACCGGGTGAGCTAAATGGATGATTATAAAGTGACTGTTGCTGTTTATTGCGTTGTTGATAAACAGGGCTGCTGGATTTGATACTGGAGTTGGCTGTGTTACCACTTAGAGCAGCTACGACTGCTGCAGTGGTAGCGGTGGAACAGCCACCACCACCACCACTGGTGGAACTGGTGCCAGGCTCCTTTTTGTCAACAATTGGTTTTCGTTCATGTTGCACAGCTAATATGGATAATAGAAACAGTTTTATTAATTTCTAAAGAAAGTGCAGGTTTTTTTTATATAAAAATGTTTTTAAAATGGATTTTGATTTGACGTGTAAAGATGTTAGATGCTCAATATAATTGATGAAATAGCTTTGTTAGCATACAAATATGTAGATTTGAATGAGTTGTGGTATTAATACATAAAAAACAATACTCGATATGAATGTGAAATGAAATGTTATGAAAATAGAGAGGACGATAGAAATTAGATAAGCTAAAATGAATTTGGTGAAATTCACGACTTTCTACTGAAAAACATCAACTATGGGAAATATTTTAAAGAGGCAATCGTACTCACTAAAAAAGAGGATGGTTATTTTTGGTTTTTATATTTTGGAGGGACTTTTTTTTTGATTTTAGTAACTTTTTCCTTATATTTTAATTTGGTAAAGTATTTCTTGGTATTTGTACACACTCTGAAAATCGTCACATATCATTAAATTCAGAAGCAAATCGGTGCTTGGTTTTCATTTATTTATACAGCTGTAACCAAGTAATTAGAAACACCGCGTGCAGCGATTTTTTGTAGCCGGCTTTTTTTTTAGTAAAAGTTTAAAAGCGAGGAATGTGTTTTGAGGGGAAATTCGGAATCTTTCGAATGCCGCTAGTAACTTCTGATATCTTATATTATAAGTTTTTTTTGGGTTTCTGCTATTAAAAAATGGAGGAAATCCTGGAAAATTTCTTGGTCATATACATAGTTATAATTAATTAAAGAACAAAAAATAAGAGAAATAGTATTTTTTAGTAAGACGTGCTGAATCACGTCGAATTTAGCAAAATCGTTTATAGTAAGCTCGGTAGATAGTTTAAGCATACATGTTGAAAAATACGAGTAGCTAATAGGTTTCAGTTGGATTTTTTTACAATTTTGAAGTGGTTTTTACCAAATTTATTTAGTTTTATTAGGGACATATGACATTGACTGATAGATATTTTTTAAACATGAAAAAACGATAGTTTTTTAAGTTAAATTTCTCTTCAGACCGCATTTTTTAATTAAATCAGTTTTTGCATAACTCCCATATCTCTGGTATATATGTACACTTTTGTAATTTGAAGTAAATCAAATTTGAGCTACAAAGAATGCTCATATCCGAGTGAATTTGAAATCTAGTCGAAAGTTTATTACTTTCGAATTCGTTTCGATCTCACATAAAACTTAAGTTCGAAACAGCTGATAGCTGTCAGTTGCGAAAATAATTTGCATTACAAGAAAAAAATTAAAATATGTTTGCAATTTCAATAAAAGCAACTAAACTAAAAAAAAATGTGGAATAAAAAGAAAAAATTGAAATGCAAAACACTAAATATCGAATTCACGTAATTTTGTTTCGGAAGTGATAAAGATAGTGAAAGTGTAGAGCCTGCCTGATAATCAACTTAAATAAGCTTCAAGGATTACAATAGGAGATAAATTGAAAAAAATTTCTTAGTGACAAAAAAAATTATGAAAACCATCATTTGTTTCACTGCATCAATAGGAGTAACTCCTTAAGAGAGATCCAAATACAACTAAATTATTTTTGGTGAGTACATCGAAATACATAAAATTCTATGTTTAAATGTTGATTTATCTACGTGGGGATTAAGTGCAAAATGTAAATTTTTATCACCAACGCTTTTCAAGTGTTCTCAGCCCATTTCATTGGTAAATCGGACAAATTCTATACCTATCATATTTTTACCATTTTGAGTGCAAATTGTACTAGATCGGTGAAGGCTAACAAGAAATGCTTACAGCATTTACGCAGTCTTAAGGGGATTACATTTTCTTTAATTTTTTCAGTGGATTCCGAAAAAAAAACTTATGGGAATATTCATACAAATTTTAATGTTTCCCACGTTGTTTCATATCTAACAATAAGTTCTATTTTCAATATATTTGATCATACAAAACAGACATCTGATTTGCAGCCCTAAATGCATCAGAAAAAAATTTTTTTTTTCGTAAATGTGTGGTCTGGCATTAAACTTCAAAAAAAATCTATACATATTTAAAAATAAAATGACGATATGGAGAACATTTGGTACCATGAGCACATTAAAGACAGTTAAAAAAGACGGGGAAAAGCACCTAAGTGATTCACATTCAAATTAATTAAAAGCACTTAATAAAAAAATTCTAGGTTCATATTTGGATTAATTTTTCCAACCACTGACTTCAAATCTGTATTTACAATTTAGCCTGAAACAAGAAAAACTAATATGTATTTCAATCTGACAAAAACTTATTTTTGACCATTTGGCCCGGATTTAATGCTGACTTGATTTGTGGGAAGACTTTACCACCAGTAACTGTTTGTTGACAAAATCATTCGCATAATAAATTTCTCAGTTCCCTGATTTTACTATACCTTATTTTAAATTTTCACTAATTTTGACCGAGCATAATCTTTGCGAAAGCGTCTTTTACAAACAAAATAAGATAAGGCATAGATAATTCGTTTGCATACGGAAAATAGGAGAGGAAAATGTAACAATATGATCGATTTGTTTTGGCTTAATTGAAAATTACAATCACTTCGCATGCCGCTGGCTATACACTTCTGCAAACGGCAAAATTGACAGCGATTCCTATGGTGTTTGGTTACTTCGCAGTTCATGGCACCGCGACATTGGTATCCGAGTTGCTTGCGTATCGAACGTTTGAAGAAACCTTTGCAGCCCTCGCAACTGATGGCGCCATAATGTCGGCCCGAAGCCCGATCACCACAGACGAGGCAAAGTTCAACGCTCATATTAGTCGTTGTCGTTGTATTGTTACTACTGTTGTGTTTGTTGTTGTTGACGTTTACGACAGAACTAGCTGCAGCAGCAGAGCCACCACTGCCTAAGTGAATCAAATTTATTGCACTTTTATTATCTAAAACAAGAAGAAAATTTAAAAAAGGAATAAAAAATATGTCGCATCGTTATGTAGAGCGAGAAAACCTTGTGCGGCAATCACCTTCACTGTAGTCACTCAACTCACCTTCAGTGTAGTTGCCACTCGTACCCATTTTGTGTTGGGAAGACGGGTCACCGTTGTACGTAGCCGTGACCTCTGCGACGTTTATTGTTGGTGTTTCTAATTATAAATTGTATAAAAAACGTCTGGATCTTTTGCCATTATTTATTTTTCATATTTTGTAACAAGTAAATTCTGCAATGCTGCAAAATTTTTTTATTTTTGCAAGTTTTCTTTTTTGACACTTATAAAGAATCTAAATTATTCTACATTTATTAAGTGCGAGTTAAATTACATATTCTATTGTAATATCACTAGCCAATCCAAATAAAATAAAATTTTAACACATTTTTTCACATAAGTCGACGTCACTCATTTGATGCTGCCATTTTTAGCATTGTTTCCAAATGACATAAGTCGAAAACTGACATTAGTGTTTACTCGAAGAAACACTTTCGAAGAAAGTCTTTTACATTTTCGAGATAGAAGTTGGAGCTTCAAAAAATGTTTTTCGAAATACTACGTTATATGGAAATAATACATACAATGGGTAGCATAAATAAAAAATTATAATGTCTTCAAGATAGACTCGTAGCAAAGTAAATGCAAATAGAATTTGCTTAAAATTGATATGAATCAAATTATGCTTGTTATAGCAAGTTCGAAAATCGAAATTAGCATTTGGATAACATTTGAAGCCGACATTTTACATTCAACGTGTGTCTATGTTTGGAAAAAATTAAAATGGAATCACAAGATATGTTATGGAAATATGATTTGGTTAACGCCGAAGCGGAATATCTCGATGGATTTACTAGCATGTCATAGATGTACCAACGTCAGCCAAATAGTTTTTAAGGAGTATATAAGCAACTAGACAAATCAGTTCATAGGATATACCAGTGTGTCCTGGGTCAAACTATCATTAGCCTAGGATAAGAACAATAGGCAGCCTTCTTGACTTCATAATTGCAAAAATCATGTGAATTTTGAGTTGAAATTTTAGTGACTTAAATAGATTTTCAAAATTTACAAGCATTGTTCTGGCGTAAGTCTTTCCAAAATGAAATGGAAATAATACTGATTAAAAATAAGATATCAGCATGATCGTGCGCGTGATCTATAAAAAAAAACAAGCAAACATCTAAATGAATTACCCTACACTTCAACGACCTCACTCCCGATTTTTTTGAAATTCTAGTATTTTAGGGTAAGTGGGCGGACTACGGTCGTCGCTCAAGGCTTACATCCTCTAATTTGATGTTTCTACGAAATGAACATTTTATTTAAGATTGAAAGCTTCTTAAACTTATGGTCTTTGATTTATCCTAAATGAAAAATTTTAAGAATTCATATTCTAACCGATTATAATCCACTTTCGTCGGTTATCGGAGCGTTAAGAACAGCTATTGACATTAAACTTCGGACTTCAATTCCACCTCCAAACTAACTTGCATTAGAACAGGCCTGATTAATGTATGGAAATACCAGTGTTGTATGCATATACTGTGGCGAAGTCAGAAATCTGGTGTGAAAAAAGGCGGTAGTCTCTAGTTATATCAGATATAATACATTTTTCAATATTATATTCTTTTTTTGGATGCCTGAACTTATTTTCATCAAATTAGTTTATGTATGTGAAATTTATTCCAAAGGTTGCTTTAAGGGCGAAATGTTGGCGCTAACCATAGAGTAAAATTAGTTGACAAAAATTGTGATACCTTATCTCAAAAAAATTCATGTTCATGGTTCTTATGGCATCGGATAGCTTAAGAAATTACGCATCTAAAGATTTACGCCAACTGCCGGCATTTTAGTTCAAACCTACAAAAAATCTCCTATGAGAATTTCCTCTATCTCAATTTTACATGTAAGTATTTCAACAAATTGACATAAACAAAACATCAAATATCTCCAAACGCATGTTTTTGAGATACGCCCTTTTCTGTTCTGAGGGCAGTATAGAGCGCCAAACTAAAACAACATACATTTTGAAAAAAACTGTTTCAACAGAGATAAAATAACAATGAAGTTAAAAAAAATATGTTTACACATCCAAGTACATAACTTACTAAAATAGCGAACTTCAGTGCAAATCGTGACTGAAATATCAATTAAAAGGACAATCACAATTGCCTACAATATGTGGCGCGATGCGAAGTCATCTAGTGGCGCATCCACTTCCGCTAGAAAATAAATGAAAAAATATTGTACAAATTAAGATAAAAAATTGGAAAAGCACAAAAAACGACAAAAAAGATCATCCAGCAAAAAAGTGTTTGGCCTGAAACACGTGCATTAAATAACCTGAAATGCACACGAAATCAAAGAGTAATTTGTTCAACATACAACATTGGTCAATCAGTGGGGCTTGGAATTGAGGTGTTCGATGTTGTAACTGTCACTGTGATGCAGTAAAGCAATTAGACATTTTAGTATTCAAAGTTCATCGCCAGCGTTTTTGCCACTTGACGCTGTGCTCTGATGTTGACGTTGATGTTGGTGGTCAAAATTACAAAAAATTGGGAAAACATCTGCAATTTTGGTAACGTGATTTTTTGATGGTTTTTCAATTGATAAACACTTCTGACACGTGAATTGCATGAAATTGAAGAATGAAAATAGGAAAACTAAAAACAAAAAGAACAACCACAAAATAACTCTGCAAATAAAACTAAACACAAATAATTTATATGCATTTATTCAGTTTTTTCCAGTATTTTCTAAAAAAAATTATCAAAGTGTGACAATTGCACATTGGAAAAATTGTCATCAAATGTTAAAAATAGTCCAATTTGATATAAATATTTTGCAGGACCATTTTCATACGATCTGCATGGATACGTTACTTTAACCCTAATGTGAAATCACAATTTCTTATTGAGTGGCAGATTGTGCCTAAAATTCTGGGCCACAGCAATTATCCGGACGGTAAAACTAAAACCACTTGGAAAGAAAGCAATTCAAGGGGACATAATCATCACCAGCCTCAAAGTTAGAAATTTGCTTTTTTTTTAGTGTTCAGAAGTAACGTTTCCATAAATTTGGAGTGGCCTTCATGCCTACACCTCCAGAGCAGTACATATAACGTTTTGAAAATATTTGAATGGGTCGTATACCACTATTTGTGCAGTGAGAGAGTAAGACCAATACTTTCGACATACGTATGAACACGCCTGCTCAAAAACAGAAACGTCCTCCACAAAGTACATAGTGCGTGAATTTAATGGAGTTTTTGGTGGTCACAATTTAATACGTTCCGTGTTATTCGAAAACGTTTCCGTAAAAGTAGTGTTTCAACATGATTTAGTATTATCCAATTAATCCAAAATATGATATTATTTTATTATTTGATTAACTGTTAAACAAAAGTAATTATGCATTAGGTTCAGTAAAATTATAGACAAAATTTTTTTTTTTTGTAGAGCGTTCCATTTCCTACTAAAATAATGTTTCAGCTTATTTCTACAATGCTCTCATGTCAAGCTACAACAATAAGAAAAAAAATGATTTTTTTTTCCATGTAATTTATATGGAAAATGGAAAGTTAGAAACAGGCACCTCTAAATGTTAATATTAGGAGCTCAAATTTTCAGGGGCTTCTCTTTGCACCTTTCTGAAAGTTTTAAGCCTGTTTTTTAGTTGAAAAAATAAAGTTGCTCAAAAATGGCACACTCTAATATATATATATATATATGAGTGGCAGTCAGTCTAAAATCCGACTCTCTTAGGCCCAATGTTTATCCATTGTGATACCACGAGATAACTAATAAAAAATTTGTGTTGAAAAGAATAGCAAAAACGATTAATGTCGAGCCCTATGCATTACCTGTGGACCAATTAAAAGAAGAGATTGGCACAAAAATGTGTTATTCTAATCAGAGAAGTATTATTGTATACCACGGCTCATTTAAGCGATATGCTATATGAGCGAATATCCAGTAGTGTACCGTGAACATACGGCGCCCGGGGCAAAGAGAGAAACAAAATTAGTAAGCACCCCATGAACAAGATTTCAAGGACCTTTTTTCCATTCATATTTTTCATAAAAGCATATTTTTATCTTCCCTATGTATGATCTAAGAGGGCCGAAACGAAAACAATACGTCGCATAAATGCTAGGAAATGAATCGCATTTTATTTATTTTAATAAGACGTCAACGAAATTAATAATTAAATCAAATGGACCGTGACGGCTAACGAAGGTGACGGATGATACTAAGACGAATATTCGAGGCTTTACTGTAAACGAAAAAATATATTTTGGTTGGAAGAAAGAACCTTATGACTTTTATTTTATTTTGCTCGTTAAGTACATACATACATGTAGCAAATATCCTACATAACGGCTTTTTCCGAATTTTTTCAATTCCTGCAAGGCCCCGGCTTCCAGGCTTGGCCAAATCGAAAGCTGCAACCTTGATTTTACCAATAGCAATATTCTTATCAAAATTGTTTCCACAAATAAATACCCGGCAGTTCACATAAGGATTAAATGTTTTTATTTTTTTTAAACATGCAAGTCAATACTTTTTTTAACAAATTTTTATGAAGTTTTTAATATGCCCGACGCATGTTGACTGTCTGTTGTAGGAAGGACATGCAATGTCCAGTTGCGAGCAGATGTCTGCTTATTTTTTATGGTATGTTTGTATGTGATTGGGAGTTGGAGAGGAAGTAGAAATAATAAGTAATGGAATTGTGAAAAAATGCACATTTTATTGTAATCAATGAGGCAAATGAGTTTAATTGTGTTTTGTGGTAAAGGTGATGAACTGGAAGCAACACAAAAGCGTTCAAAAGCCTTTTAAATGTGTTAAAATGATTAAAAATGTTGCTATTACTTTTATAACTTTTTGATTTTAGAATCAAATTGTAAGCTATAAAGTAGATGAGCCTTACTCGCCAAGTGGGCATCTATGTGCGAATAAAACGATAAAGTTGATAAGTTTCCGACTCGTATTTTGTTCTTTTTACCATTTTTCAATTTCAAATTGCTTCTTTTTACCGATGGACATTTCAAATAATTATTTTTCCACGAAACAGCTCTAATTCTTTTAATTTGAAAATGCACAATGGATAAAATATAAATCTGCAGGGTAGCACTGGCTCTTAAGCAACTTGCTATGTATACATAACAATTATAAATTTACTCGTTAAGCTTGCGATATTGTTTTTGCAATCCCGTTGCTAGGTGTATATAAGTAGCTTGCAGTGGATGCCAAATAAAACGTAGCTTAGAATTAAATTAAGTTAAAATATATTTTTGCCAACCATGGAAACTTTTAGTACGATGACAATATTTTCATATTTTTTTATAAAGGCCCTTATTATGCCGCTGTCACCAATAAGACCATGGATAGAAGTAAAACTTTTACCAAAAATTACGAACTTCAAACCGTTGACAAGAGGCTCGAAAAGTCTAAAGATATGTCGATATCACCTTTCGAACGATATATACATATGTATATATTTATGTCGTTACTGAAGAATTTTAGAGCAAATTCACACCAACAAACTAAGGCAGAAGAGCTATGGAGCTGAATTTTCAGAAAATGATATGAAAACTAAATATCCGCATCCTTTTTGTGTCTTACTTGGCAAGGTATAAAAGCAACGGGGTTGAACGAAACGAAAATCACATTTATACAGAAACGTTAACAAGTATGGAAGCACAGGCATTTGCTGGATTGATGAGCGCCTGGTCTAGAAATTGCAGATAAATGCCTGGTTTAGTGCTTCTCACGACTTTTTTGATTGGAACCCAAGCGTCATTGAAAATATGTTGCTAAAAATTATTGAAACTTAAGTGTCACCAACATGTTTACCACCTGCCTCACGACGTAAGCTGTTGGATGAGCATGTTAAAATAGAATAATATGAAATCTGTGATTTGCTTACCATCACCTCACTCTCTCAATTCTTCCAAACTCACCACGTTCAATTTGCTAAAAAGGTTTGGTAGTAAATATTTGTTCCATGTAGAACTGATTCCTTCAGCTAAATTTGAAGCTTCACACATTTATATGCTTAGCTGAAAAAAAAAACATGAATAGCGTCAACATTCATTAGCTGCAATAGTGATCCCCAATTTCTATCACACATACGGCCGGCCCACATGTGGTTGGGCATAAACGAAGGATTTTGATTTAATGCCTTTTCGATTTGTGCAAATTATGAAGCATAAAAAGCGCAAGCAAAGCAATGAAAATTTATGCACCCACATGAAAAACGTTAACAATCCTATACCCTTGTCGACACTCAGTGGCATCTAGGCCAATAATCAGGATTAAGCTCAATTGTCTCATGTGTTCGGTTCGTGAGTGTTAAAAAGTAACTCCAGTCGGGATCAACTATACAATGATTGCCAGGATTTAAAAACAAAAATGAAACAATAGCGCAGAAGTTCAAAACGAGGAGTACAACAGCAACAAGAGCATAGCTCGAACAGAAAAAACTGAAGCTTATTACCACCAGAAGTGGAAAAGAAGCGTAGAATAAGGCTTAATGTTGATGAGGGTTGTTTTTTAGTAATACAACTACTCATTTTTTTATGCCTTACAAAAATTACGATTTTTTTATGGAATTTTTGCAGATATCTTTAGAATTTTCCACAGATTCTTTTTACCCTACATTTAGAAATATGGCTTCATCGACTTCAGCTTACTACTGAAAAGAAGTAGATGTGCTTTACATCGCTCAAACTGTCAAATATTTTAAAATTTTCAATGGAAGTTTCTATTAAAAATAATAAATTAATATTTGGTGTGACAAATTTTAGTTATTCAAGTAAATGATAAGACAAGAACTGAGCGGATTCTAGAAAACGATCGTGGCATGTATAAATTAAGTAAGACCTACATTACAGAGCGTAATAAAATCTGCTTTGCCTTTCGGTATATATGTACTTGTTCCAGTACATTTGCACTGTGAAAAATATGCAATTTCAATGGACTCATTTTTGATACAATCGGAGCAGTAACGTGGCCAGAACTTTTGGCATCACAAATACTCTACCAAGATGAAATATTTTTGAATTGGAAAAAACTAACAAGGTTATTGATCAAAATCACATTTTAACTCAATAGTATGAGGGCCATTTTCCGGACCATAAGTTGTAGGGTGTGGAATGCTTCAATGTAACCGATTAAATTTTATGGCTCTGTTTACTTTGTTAGACACGGTGTGGTGAGGCAAAGGTTATAATTTTCTTTTTACCGACTTTATGTTAATAAGTTATGCTTTCTCCTGCTACCTTTGTTGTTTTTTTCCGAGGGTTCGTATTTCTTTTACTCTCTTGTGCACAAAGTGCAGAAGTGCAACCGCAAAGTGTTTATTTTGTCTTTTTTATTGCTTTGCTGGTGTAGCTGCTTTCCGCCTAAATGAATGCTTCTTTTGATAATTGCGTTTTTATAAAATGAAGTAGCTTTTCAGGCGCTCTGTGTATCTCTTCTTTTTATTTTTTTTTCCTGGTCTTCAGTGCAGTTTTTACCGCTTTATGGTGTAATTTTCATGCTTGGGAATTTCGTTAACTTCAGCTTATTATTAGATAATAATCTTATGGCGGAATAAATTTACAAGTGATAAAAAACACATTCTGTGTGGCTTAAGACCATTTAGTGTTTGGGGGGAATTTTACCACATAATTTTTGTACTTGTGCCAACTCCATGATCAAATTTAATAATATTTTGTAATATGGTACAATAAAATTAAGTAGATTTTAAATGAACGTACATATGTATATCGTTGATGACAGATGGGGCTAAAACTTGCGTCTCAAAAGATTAAAGGGAGGGAACTTTAAGTGTGAAGCTTAGATGAATGTATTCGAAAGATGATAATTTCTCAGTGAAAACGATTTAATTTTTAGTCATCAGGATCAAGAACAAAATTAATAGTTGAAATATAATGTCTTTTTCATCTAACTTGTTCTGGCACTTCGTCAGCAATATAGAAGGTTACAGGGCCAGGGCTACCAAGTGACCGGGATTGACCCTACCAGGCCCGGAACTCCATGTAAAAGCGGTTGAAGCGGGGGGCTTGATAGGAATACAAAAATTTCTGAAATATCCGAGAATTGAACGATTTTTGTGACATGGACTTAAACTTTTTGTTTAGCGAGAAACATCAAGTTTTTCCCACACAAAATTTGATTCGTTCGCCATTTTATGATATGTTAATTATTAATATTCTTGCTGGCCAAAAAAGAAAACTAAAAAATAGTAATCAACTTTTTCCTTTAGTTTTTACTAATATCAGAGTTTAAAAAAATTTTTTTTTTTAAAGGCCGGGAATTACTTCTGTATGACTGGGCAGTCCTGCATATTTTTTAACAAGCATTCAAATCTAT
Source organism: Meiosimyza decipiens (assembly GCA_963680825.1). Taxonomy (NCBI): domain Eukaryota; kingdom Metazoa; phylum Arthropoda; class Insecta; order Diptera; family Lauxaniidae; genus Meiosimyza; species Meiosimyza decipiens. The sequence goes on from OY804258.1 coordinate 41,016,531, forward strand.
TCCAATAATCCCTCTCCAGCCTTAAATAGTATGATATTTACGTGATAGTCAAAGTGATTTCATTATCTCTTGACTTTGAGATAAGAGCAAAAAGTATTCTTTATTTATTATTTTATGAAAACAGAGATAGTCTCATTATATTTTACTTATTATTTACCCAGAAATTGTCTTTCTTAACTCAACACCAGTAAAAAATAAATTAAGCGACAAAAAAAAACATCTACGAGCTCGATGCACGGAAGAAAAACTGGAAAGCGCTCCTCCGAAAGCACTCGGATTATTGTTTTTTTTTTCTTGCTCTAGGCTCGCAATCGGGAGCTGAGAGCTAAAGGAGCATCTTGAACCAAAGTAGCACTCCTAAGTCAAGTGTTGTTTTTCTCCGATGTTCCAAAATATTTTATTGGAATTTCCCTATCATTTTAGAACGATTCCTATTTACATTAAACTCTGATTTCTTTAGCAAGTTTCAATATTTTCAAATGGTTTTGGATTACATGTACTTTTTCGAAACAAAAATTAATTTTTTTTTACCAAATTTTTTTTATCTTGGCAACCCTGAGTGGGGTAGGCCCTAGGAGTTGAATTTATGTACGCAACAGGTTACCTAGTATGTTAAGCCTTTGATATTCTTTTGGCGGTCTTTTATTCGCCTTAAAATTAACTTTTATGTATGAAATTTAATGCCAAATGCTTTGAAGATATTATTTAAATAATTTGTTTTATTGAATTTATGCCTTCAAATGTCTTTTATGCACTGACACAATTTACAACACTTAATTCACTAAGTTTTACTCTCACAACTTTCCTATTAAAATCAAAAATTGGGTGTTACACAACCGGAAAATGTAAAATGTTTATGACATTACAGAATGTCTGTTGCCTGCAACGATTGTGATGATGATACTGATGATGACAAGTTATATCAAGGGAGGAAAATAACAACTATACACAAGAGCGCAAAGGTGGCCGGATTTTTTTTGTGGCTAAACACGAAAAAAATGATACACGGCGGCAAAGGATGTATGACAATATTTGCGCGTTGCCTTAACAGTGCGCACTTTTCTTTCTTGCGAATTTATTACTGCTCAATGTACGAGGGTTGTAAGTACGACTATATGTAAGCACTGATACAAAATATTAGGGTATGGGGTAATTATGCGTGTGCAGCATGAAAAATAGAGCGTAACACAGCTGCCAAATGATTTATTTCAGCTTTAAATATGTAAGTCATAGAGTCATTTATGCAAACAATTTGGCACTCAACAAAAAAAAGTGTCAAAATCAATATGAGTTGACCTATTTTTGTTCAACGAAATTATAAGTCATTGATGAGTACAAATTGGGGTGCTTTTTATTTCAATTTTTTAACGTATCTAATGAATATCTGCCTATTCAAATAAGCTATATAAATACAAGTGTTTTGTAGCTGTTGGTATAAACTTTGTTATTGGCATCACTTACGCGCTTCCACCTCACCTCATGGCGTTGTTGATAGCTCTGACTTTTATTTGTTCAACATGTGTCTCGGGAGTACTTAAGTTTTTTCACGGCTGTTTTTCTTCGAATTCAGCATCACCCACCCACCCTTTGCAAGAAAGTCTTTTACAAGCAAATAGCCAGTTCTGTTGAGACTTTTTTTTTTTAATAACACGGTTAGTAACAATCAATTGAAATCAATTGTGGGTCGATGGTTCTTTTGAAAAGATAAGCAAATTGTTGGTGATAGTAATCGGCATTTGTGGGCAATCAATTTTTACGTGTTTTGCTTAGGAAATCATGTCGGATGCTTGTTATTTAGAAAATTAATTGCCTTTAAAGTGTTACAATGATTTGGCAGTAAGTTAGGGAGAAGAAAGATGTGCTGTGTAAAGTTCAAGGTATCGGTGTGGATAGCTTAAATAATATGAACGGTTAAGGAATAGTTTTTTTGGAAAATCAAACTTAAATTTAAAAACTAAGAAAGATACTAACGGAAATGCAAAAAAATTAAAATATAAACCGCCATAAAAGTCTTAAATTAAAGCCGCTGAAAAATATTAAAAAAAATTTCCTTAACACAACAGCGAAATGGCTCTAAAAATTTTGTTCCCAAATTTAGCATATAAAATTCATATGTAAGTCATATTCAGGTTACTTAGTAAAGGGTGTTTTTTTTAGAGGTATAGAGCTTCGAATTGAAATAAAACACAAGAAAATCGTTTTAATGTCCATCAATTTGGCTTTATTGGAAGGATAATTTTATGCCATTAATGTTTAAATATGATTTCGGGCATGTGGCCGCCGCGGCTGGCTCGAATAAAGCCAATTCTACAGGTCCAATTTTGATCCACTTTTTCGAGCATATGGGGCCGTATGTCGGCAATAACGCCACGAATGTTGGCTTCCCAGTCCCCTAACGTTTCTGGTTTGTTGGCGTAGACGAGCGACTTCACATATCCCCAAAGAAAATAATCCAATGGTGTCAAATCACACGATCTTGGTGGCCAATTGACAGGTCCATTCCGCGAAATTATGCGCTCATCGAATGTTTCCTTCAATAAATCGATTGTGACGTGCGCTGTGTGGCATGTAGCGCCGTCTTGTTGGAACCACAACTCATCCACATTCATGCCATCCAATTCGGGAACAAAATAGTCGGTTATCATGGCTCTATACCGGTCTCCATTAACGGTAACTGACTCTCCAGCATTATTTCGGAAGAAGTATGGCCCAATGACTCCACCAGCCCATAGAGCACACCAAACAGTCAGTTTTTGTGGATGTAATGGCGTCTCAAGGGTCTCATGTGGATTCTCTTCACTCCAAATGCGGCAATTTTGCTTGTTGACGTAGCCATTCAACCGAAAATGAGCCTCATCACTGAACAAAATTTTGCGATGAAAATCAGCATCGAGATCAATCTCATTTTCGGCCCATACACCAAAATCACGACGCATTGCATGGTCTCGCGGCTTTAATTCTTGCACAATCTGGATCTTGTAAGGTCGCAAGCCAAGATCTTTGTGCAAAATCTTCCATAAAGTTGATGGACAAAGCTCCAATTGCTGTGCACGGTGGCGAATCGATTCATTCGGGTCCTCTTCAACATTTTGCTCTACAGCGGCAATTGTTTCTTCGGTGCGCACTGTTCGACGTCGCTGCGGATGCGAAACGTAGTGCGAAAACGATCCATGGTTAACCGAATTAATTGCTCTGATGGACGATTATGTCGACCATAAAATGGACGGAGCTTGCGGTAAACTTCGCGAACTGAACCATTATTTTCGAAATAAATTCGCACGATTTGCAAGCGTTGTTCTTTTGTCAACCTGTTCATGATGAAATGGCAAACCAAACTGAACATAAATGACATTAGAGTTGCCAGATTTGACCATAAAATGCCAGTTTTATATCTATTCGAAAAACAAACCTCTAAAAAAAACTACTGAAAATTTGCCGCACCTAACACCCCCTTTAGGTCTGGCTGCTATAGGCCTGAGCTCTTCGGCAGTACCCTTAGACCGTTGCTGTTGATTATTAGCCTCCTTAGAATGTTTTCCATAGATTAAATAAGTTCAAAATACTTTCTAAATGTTGCCATTTGACTTCACCAAAGATTCTGAAAAATAATCGTTTCAACCACTATCGTGTGATGACATAGCAATGATTAAAAAAACACATGTGTTAAATTTTAAAATAATTAATCTTGAAAATCTCAAGTACTATATTTATATAAATTTCAAAAAACATTGGTCAAAATACTTTTGTTGATTTTATTCTTATTATACATATATGTATGTTATATATCATGATTTTATTCCATTGTTTACTTCAGTGCAAGAACTCCTGACATCACTTTTAATGAAAGAGTAGATATAGAGATACTTAAGGTCATTGAAACAAATCAACTTGCAGTTGTATAAACAAAAACAGCTTATACCAATTTCTTATACCCCCCAAGGCTTATCTGCTAATATTTTTATAGTATTTAATTAACTCTTGAAATAATCTACTTGATTAATACCCCAAGGTTAAACTTTTTTAATTTATAAAATGTTTATCAAAACTGTAATAAAATAAAAAACCTCATTTTCAACAACGGAAAGTATTTGGGGTTTTAATTGTACTTTTTTTTCATTTAAATTGTGTTCACACCCTCCATTCAAGTGACTGACTGCTGAGTTAAGTTCTACAATCTCTAAAAATATAAATTTTATCTATGATTTTGACTACCTATTCTTATTGTGTTACCAAGTCACCAGCGTCCACTAGCGGCTTGCAACTTTTTAAAATTCTATTATTGCGAATCTTAAGGTTTTTTTTTGTATCATTTCAAAATTCATAAAATGAAATGTTCTCGAGTGCGTCTGGCCATCAACTTTAGTTCAAAGTCGATTATTACTTTTATCACCAGTCGTTTCAGGCTTCGCAGTTAGCAAAGAATGCATGAGTTTGGAATCATCCTAAAAGACTTTCCAGGCGAAAAAAATCGACCGGAAATATGTTTGTCAATCCGTGAAAAAAAAAGTTTCACTTGTTTCCTAATTCTTGTGCAAATATGCACCAAATGCGCAAACAAAAGATGATTTCACCCTCGTTTACACTTAATGCTGAAACAGTGAAATTGATAAGAAACAATAAGCGCCAACATAGCGCAGATTTTTTTCTTCGAGTCGGGGACAAGTACGAAAATTGTATGGCATGCGAAGTTTAAAATGCTTTCCTTTTATTTGAAGTTGTTAACAGTGTTGCTCTTGGAACTATTGGATCAACCTGATTAGTGTTGTAAGTAAATCTCACGAGAATACTGAATACTAATGAGATAAACTAAACTGGGACGTGCGATATAGCTACAAAAAACAAAACGAGACAACATGATTTTTCCTATACGTTAGAGCAAGATATTGAATAGAGCTTTTTTGACCAGAATTGTCAAAATTTTGTAACTGACACTACAAAATTTATCGCAGAGAAATTGAACAAACTTTATTTTTTGTGCTATTTTTTGGTAAGAAGAAGAAGACAACACAAAGAAATGACAGCCAGCGTTGTCAGTGTATTGTCATTTGTGATTTGCGCGAACAACTAACTGTCAATATGAAATTTAAAAAATTTAGATTGAACTAATTTGCTGGTGCCACACAGAAGAACAGATGATGATATTATTCCAACGCCTGGTTCGTTAGCAACAGTAATTGTAAGAGTAAGTGAGATGCCTTTGGCCGAGGCTCAGAGCTTTCATCCTATGGTATATGAAGCACCGGCTTCTCTAGCTTGTCAGCGTGGCTCAGAACTTACGTCCTACAGTACTCGTATCATCTTTTTTTTGTGCTCTGCGATAGATTGTCGATGACAATGCTCATAAATGGCGGTCTGGATTAAATTTGTTGGAGGATCCGCGTTCGAAATTTTTGGTCTTTTTTAGATTTCTTGGCAATCAGCTGTTCTCGCAACTGCTTCATTGTGTTTTAACGCAATATAAAAAGCTTAGAAAATCGTTTGTCAAAAAGCTATTTTCTTTGTCGCTATAACGCACGTCCCAGTTGTGTTTAGCTCTTAAGGCGGCTTTGTTTGTTTTTCCGGACATGGGAAACAGGAATGTACACCAACTCATCATTGCACTTCTACTCGGTAGACTTTACTTATCGTAACATTACACCGACAGAGTCAAAATTAATCACCCTTACCCTTTCAGCAGTTAACTTCATTGATGAAGCTTCGAGGTGTAGTTCGTCAACGCCAAGGTCATTGCAATCTGCTGATATCTAGCCTTGTGAATTCAAAAGATTTTATACAATTTGACATTAATTTAACAATCTCAGCGATGAGAGTGGAATTAATTTTAATAGGAAAAATCAAAGACCGATTACTTATTTTTTTTCCACAGCACTACAACCCTTCACGTACATTATTTTAGTCAGTCTAACGGTTTCCTAGTCAGTTAGTTGAATTTTTATATTTTTTTACGACCCATCCGAAAGTCCGTCTGTTTGTTTGCATATTGTCTCCATTCATACGAAGGGTGAGCGTTGGTCTCATCCGATGACATTCTTTTGCTATTACGACCCGACCCGCCGATAATTCGTTTTTTATGCGCTGTTTTTCTTTAACTGCCAAAGAGATAACGAAGAGATGTCGTCGCCTTTTGTATCAATTTATTGCCTAACGACTGACTTGACTCCCGGCAAGGATGTCGTCGTCGTCGTCAGCAGGATGCTGCTTCTTGGCATTTCAAGCCTCTGCGTTTTCATGTTTTAATTAAAACGTTAAAATTGCTAATTATTTTCTTGGCTTTATTTTTATTAACATTCTAAAGTATTTTAGAGTTTTTTTTTTGTGTGTCATTTAATTTTGGTGGCATTTTAGGTTTTTATTAGATTTTTTCATTGTTGTTGGTTGGATGGTTTTTTTTAGTTTTTTCTGTCTCAAAGGAAACGGTCTTTTTTATCTTTATTGCTAAGGCATGATGTTGGTTTTACTTAGAAATCGCAGTAGCAATATTTTTTTTTTTGTTCTTTAATTTAATACATCGTTGGTCATGCTACGATTTTGGTGTCATTTTTGACACACTTTTGACATTTAATGAGGAATTGTATTGACATTTAAAGACTTAAGGGAGATTTTATGGAAATTCAAGGCAAAATAAACGATTTTTTGTTTTGAACCTTTTTCTAAATGGTACACATATTATTTTTAGATGAGTTTCACTTTTATGTTTTCTTGACCTAACTTTTGATGTCAAGAGGAAAACTTGCAGTAAATAAAGTTAATGCAAGTCTAGCTTGTGACAAACATATTTCAAAGTGTATTCAGCTACTGAGGTCAGTGCCATATTGTAGGGCCCGTTACTAAAAGCGTTAACTAAACGTAAAAAACTTGATGATCAAAAAATGCTTTTCTACAACTACATCAAAAATCTTTGAAATGGAGAAAGGGGCCACAATAGCGCTTTTATCAGGTATACTGACGGTGAGACCAAATAAAAAATGATCTTCTTGTTTTGTTTCTCACGAAACATGCACATCTCTACATGTCATGGGACTTTCTACAGCTCGGGCCAATTACCCGTACCTCAATCCAGCGCTGGTTGGGGGACTCTTTGAGCTCAAAGCCCGAGGCTATAGCCCCATATAGCTCTACCTTATCCACTGCTGGCGGTGGCTGTCATAATAGCTTTCGGCCTGATAAGGTGAATTTCATATTCTCCGACATAAAATAAAGGACATATCAGTGGAATAAGAAACTAAATAGCTTTAGAGTCACATCAGCATGAGAACTATGGAGTTATTGTCCTACTAAAAATCCTAATTTCTTTGCATTGTAATGAAAGTCGTTGAATGTGTTATATAATTTATCATTATTTTTTCTTAGTCTTATTAAATATTCAGTGCTTATAATCTTCACATTAATATCTTCTGTTTGCATTTGCTTAAAATTAATTAATAGTATTTCTATGATTCACAAAGACAAAATAGTTTTCTTTATGATCTCAAAGCTCTCTCGTGTTTGTGCTTCTGTCATAACCAAAGGTGGAGCAAAACGTATGATATCACCATGTGTGGGCTTAGCCAGCAATCCATTGTCCCGCAACTTCAAGCAAATATCCCAGGCATCATATTCTAAAAGTAAGAAAAAATTAAATTAATTATGTGTGTCATTTTAAATGACAGATCATTTTCACTTACTTGGATCGATAACGATTGCATTTAACAATCCTTTGCCCCGAACAGAGGTCACAATATCCTTTGGTAATGTATTTAACTCTGCTCTCAACAGTTTTCCCATTTTATCGGAATTTTCTGCCAAATTCTCTTCTACTATAACATCTAAGGCAGCCATAGCAACTTTGCAGCCCAATGGATTGCCACCATATGTGGATCCATGCTCACCAGGCTTGATGCACAGCATAATGTCATCATTGGCCAGCACCGCAGAAACAGGATACATACCACCAGAGAGCGCCTTACCCAAAATCAATATATCGGGCTGTACATTTTCATGATCTACGGCTAACATGCGTCCTGTTCTCGCCAGACCGGTTTGTACTTCATCGGCAATCCAGAGCACATTGTGTTTGGTACATAATTCACGTACTTTCTTAAGATAACCAGCATCAGGTACCACAACACCAGCCTCACCTTGTATGGGTTCGACCATATAAGCGCAGACATTGGGATCTTGCAAAGCTTCCTATAAAAAGTTCCAGAAAATAAATGTTAAGCAAATTATCGATTTTTTTTTTTCGCTTGCAAAAAGTTACCTCTAAAGCTTTTATGTCATTATATTTGACTACACCAAATCCAGGCATGTATGGGCCAAAGCCTTCGTAGCATGTTGGATCTGTTGAAGATGAGATAGCCGATAAGGTACGTCCCCAGAAGTTATTCTCAGCAAAAATAATCTATAAACATAAATAAATTCTTCTTAAGCACAGCAATTAAACAATGGCTGGTATTAACACCTACCTTAGCTTTATTTTTTGGTACACCCTTCTTAGTGTAGGCCCATTTGCGCGCCAATTTGCAGGCAGTCTCACCGCCTTCAACACCGGAATTCATGGGTAGTACCTTATCATATTTGAATAACTTCGTAATGTATTCTGCATATTCGCCAAGTACATCAGAGTAAAAAGCACTGCAAAATATTAATAAATAAAAGTTATATAATATAGATAAATGTGCAGTGAGATATATACTATGTATTGAAATCAATGGGTCAGTAACAGTTGACCTTGAGTCTTAAAACATATTGTCATTAGAATTTATGACAAAAGATTAAAAAGCACAAGAGAGCAAAATGTTTATTGTCGAGTTTATTCAATTGGCACAATTGGTAAACTTTTTGTTTGCAAAAAATTACAGAGAGAATAAGTATGAAAAGTTTCCAGACAAAATTTATTAAAAACGTCCCATGTTGTGGCTTTGTTTAATTAAGTTGCATATGTTAATTGACGATTCATTTTTATTAAACGCTAAAAACTTTATGCATAGACTCGAATGATCTCTAACTGAATTCAGTTTTTGGCTGCATAGTAACACAGTAAATATTTTATGAAGAAATAAAAACAACAAGGAATTGTTTTATTGATAATTTTTCAAATGTTAAACTTTCTCGAATATACATACGTGTGTGTGTATGTATGCTATAGATATGGGTACATTGATAGCTGGTAGCAATTTGCTGGAGTTCTCTAATATTAAATGACATGAAAATTATTGCAGCAGATTTATTCAATTAAATATATTAGAGCGTTTCCATTGTAGTGGGTGTGGCAGTTTTGTATATAAAAAAAAATTTAGCTAACCAATTTAACAGACTGTAGCTTTTGGATAACATAAAGACTAAAAAGTTGACTTGAAGTTATAGAAGACATAGAGCTTTAGGTGGTAATATATAAATTCAAAAAATATAGCAATCTAAACTTTCGGCTGTCCAGACACTAATTGAATGTTGCGAATTCCCAAACACAGTCTGTGACACTCTTCAGGATGCCTTAAACAGACTCGTCTCATGGACATATGAGGCTGGTTTTGAAGTCACATACTTCCAATTATATAACCAACTACGCCAAATGGTACTAGACTTGCCTTAAAATGCAGTGCAAGATATCTTGGTCTGGTATTGGATAGGAAATTAGACTGGGCTTATCACCTCATATTGTTCACTGGCTCTACACAGCATTCATTCGATTGTTTCTGTTATATGGCATTGTGGTGTGGAGGCCTGTTTTAAACAAGATCACCTCTTATAAATATTTGCAAAAGGTTCAAAGGGCTGCCTTCATGTGCATCAGTGGCGCTCTGAGGACCACACCAACCGACGCTTTGGAGATCCTATTTCTTCTCGTTCCCCTTGATCTTTTCGGTAAACGGACGGCAGCTCAGCGAAACTGTTTGATGGTCCAAGGGAAGAACAGGGCAGTCAACTATTTTTCATAGCTTGAGATCTGTACTCTCAAATTCGGTACTATACTGTTCCACTAATCTCATTTAAGCGGGACTACGTAACTCACATTCATCTAGGCATGATTGGAAAGGATTACTGCCAGGCAGAAGGGGCCATATTAATTTCTACTCGGATGGCTCCTAGCTTAATAAACTGCTGGGTTATTGTATTTACCCTAAGGAACTGATGATAAAAATTTTTGCGAGGTTACCAGACTATTTTAGCGTTTTTATGGCAGAGATTATAGCGATAAAAGAAGTAGCATCCTAGCTGAAAATAAACATTTATTCAGATAGTTAGGCTTCTAGAATCAGTCTTCCTGAACTCACTAGTGGCCCAAAAATGCCGCTGTATTAATTAGATGGCTCAGCATTTTAACATTCTGAATCTGAATACTCTGTGGTGCCACAATGGATCACATTTGGTCTAAGTAAGTCGGTTTCGTAACTGACTGCCATTCCTACCTAACCTTACCTAACCTATGTCCAAAATCAAGTTAATTAACTAAAAGTGAAGTGAGAGCTAGTTTTTTCAGTATAGCTTTCATGACTATCAGGCATGAGTCGTGTCAAACTGGTAAATTGTAGAAATTTATTAAATTCACAAAAATTTCATTTTGAAATCACATGATTTCTTGAAATATTGAAACTAATTGCTCGCCTAAATCATGTGATATCACCTTTAGACTTTTTCCAAAATCTTCTATAATGTAGCAATTGGAAGTCAACAAAACTGGCATCATTACCCAAATACCACTTGAAATGCTCTAACGCTTCATGGAAATGTGGACTATGTTTGAAAGAAATTATTTTTAAAAAATGAAGTTTAAGAAATTGATGTTTTGTGTGATAATAAAGATTGCCCAATTCCGATACAAATTGAAATTTAATAATTTTTTTGTTATTTTTTAAAAAACTATACTTCTAAATGAATCACCCCCTACATAAGTTAACTCTTTTATTTGACCTCTGATATCAAAAATACTTAAGTGTTTGTCATTGTCATTTTTCAAAAAATTTCCTATAATTCGCTGATAAGTTTTCATTTAACACAACAAGTTTATAAACTCACTCTGATAAGAGAAAAGTCGGTCAGCAACAACAATAATAAAAGTACTATAATTGTGCGCAAAATGTACGATTACGAGTTCACTTTTCAAGTGTTTTTGATAACTAATTGCTATTAATATACATTTTTATTAGATACGTGCTCCCAAAACCCAAAAAAAACCCCATATCTGACATAAACTATATAAGTGGGCAATTTCAAAACAGATAACGCCTTTTCATTGCCAAAAAATAAATACTAAACAACAACAATAAAAAAACCGATGAAATTAATTCCAAAATCGTTGTGCCCCCAGAATGATTGGAATGTTGTTTTATTTAAATTTTTTTCGTTCAACTGATAACCCACATCAGTGCCATTCACGAGGGGCTCGTACATTGTTTGGACACGTGACTTTTTTTTCGTGAATTAAAATTGATAACTTTTTTTTTTCTTTGCTCACCGTGACGTCAATGACAATTTCTGTGCTTGTTCTACTAATGCTTGTATAATTTTTGGATGACCGTGACCCTGATTGACAGCTGAGTAGGCGCTTAAGTAGTCGAAATAGCGTTTACCCTCAACATCCCAGAGGAAAACACCTTCACCGCGTGTAAGCGCCACCGGCAATGGATGATAGTTGTGTGCGCTATATTTGCTCTCACGGTCGAAAACTTGTGATGTCAGTTCTTTTGTGCCGCGAGTGGATACTTGTGGCTCTGCTACTGACGTCAACGAACGGGTGGTGGCGGCGGCAACGCGAGGGACTGCTTTTGTTAATTTGGAAAACATCTTGTTGGTGTTGTTGTCTATTGAAATTAAAAGGAAATGTTGACGGAATTAAAAACTAATATAACATGATTGATAGATAGCACACAGCAAATTCTAGAAAATGTGGATGAAGTTTTTTGTTTGTTTGAAAGTACCGGGGAAAGCAATAAATTTTTAGTAGTTTAACACTAAAAGGTTTATGTTTGTAAAAAGATTTAAATTTAAATAAAAATTTTTTGCAATTGAACTTATAGTCATTAGCAAAGAGAATTGTAAACTTATAAGAATGTCGGTTCCTATTAATGACTACAATTTTAATTAAAAATAAATTTTCATTATTATTATTTATAATCAAGGTCACTGCGAATAAAACGTAGCTCGTATTCAAATCAACGTTCGGACTGCAGTCGCATAAAACGATTAACATTGACAAATAGATAACAGATGGCGCCACATGCATTTAAGATTGAAAAATTCACATTTACTGGTGATCTCTGCTACCCAAAGTTGCGGTCAAAAATTTTAAAATTCAATAAAAAGTAGTCAAAATTAAAAAAAAAAATAAATTTCGCAGCTACTACGCTCCAAAATTTTAAGATTTTCTTTCGTAATTTCGTTCAATTAAAAGTAATTTTTAATTACTATTAATAATTCGTCGATTAAAACAATTAATATTTTTAAAATTTCATCAATTTAATTTAAAATATTTTTAGGAACTATTTCTTAAGGTAGAAAAATTGATTTTTTTTTCAAAATTTTACTCTATTTGCTGCACAAAATTAAAAAAATATTTTTTAGATACTCTTCAAAATATTAACATTTTCTTCGTAATTTCCTTCAATTAAAATGATTTTTTATAAATTTTTCTTTTTTTGCTATTAAAAACAAAAAACTAATATATTTTTAAAATTAAAGTTGAAATTTCATTAATTTAAATACAAAACTTTTTAGGAAATAATTTCTTATGGTAGAAAATTAGATATTTTTTTTAAATGTTACGTACTCTATTTGCAGTTAAAATTTTTCAAATTCAATAAAAAAACACAAAATTCAAAAAAAAAATTTTAAATACGCATCTCACAATTTTCAGATTTTCTTTCGTAATTTCTAGTAGCCATAAATTTTTGTTGACCGGTGTAACTAAAGCAACAATCAAACCAAAAGAAAAACCGTTCATTGCCTTATCAATAAATAACTTACCTTGTCAAAAATTTGAATAAATTATTTTATGTAAATTTTCGGCTTACTAATTTCTTGCACTTCTTAAAAATTTTATTTGATTTTTATTTATTTTTTGTTTATATTGCGAAACTTTATGTTGTTCACTGAACCAGTTCAAACCAACGACTGAAATTGCAACTCTCAGTTGGTTCACTGTATTGTCTGCTAAAAATAACAAGCGATATGCTAAAAATACGGCACACTTTCACACTCGCCGACCGACCCACCGACAGTTCCGTCAGTCTGTCGGTCTATACTGACTATCCATCATGCGCTCGGGTATTTTAGTATTGCGAGCCCCCTGCATTACTTGTTTTCATCATTCCTTCTTCCTCCAGTTCAGCATTCAACTTGTGTTGCTGCTAGTTGGGTTATCTCGTAAACTTGTTGTTGGTACCCGGCTCGCTCACGTTTTGTTGATCGTTTGCATTCGTTGATCGTTTGGGTATTCATAGCTGCACGAATTTGTTAAGAGATTTGTTTTTTTTTCGTTATTTTGCATCGCAAATCAGTGGAAATTTTCCATTCCTTGCGTATGTGTAGGGTATATTGTTTGTGCTTTCTTCAAAATATTTATGTAGTATAGAAAAAATGACACTCAATATTTCAAAACTGGTCATCAAAACGATGTTGGCATTGACTTATGTTATGCATTTGTTTGCTTCACTAAATGCCGAATTTGATTGCTCCCCGTGTATATGATAGTTTTAAAAATCTGTTTGCGTAAACAACGCCACGCCTATAATGTGAAACTCCCACTTTTTTTCTGATGCTAGTTTGTATCACTAAATGCACCGCCATGTGAATTAGCCTACTTTGAACAACCACTCACGAAATCTGTTACTAAGCAAAAGTAACTGAACTACAAAACCTCAGAAAAACATGTTGGGCTCGTCGTTTCGAAAATTGCGAGTTATCAAGCTATCAAAACACTTTAAAAGAACGAAGTCAATAATAAAAAAAATGGATTTTGATGAAAACAACCAAATAGCTGCGATGATTTAATTTTAATAAAAAAGTTCTTAATAAGAAATTGGAGATAAATTTCAATTGAATATCAAAATATTATAGTATACCATTTTTCCTTGTTGATACCATGTATCGATTCATTCACTTTTATTTGGTAGAAGTCAAGCACAAACTGGCTGGTTCGAAATGTAAAAATTTTGCCTAGCCTCTGTTTGGAATGTAATGAGAAAATGTCTTCTTTTTTCCAGAATCCGCCCTCACCTAGCGAAAAAATTTTGCTCTCTCTGAGTAGAAAATATATGTATGTAGCTCTAGAAGATACATTTTAAACGATGTATGATTTTCAAATATCCCTCTCATTTTGTAGCTTTCTTAAAAATCAAATTATTTGTAGTGTATTTAATTTCACTTTTAAGGTTCTATCTTCCCAAAAAATATTTGATCTAATCAGATTTTTATAAATTATTTTCATAAACATTATGGGTGTTTGAAACGAAGGAAGACGTAAATTTTAAAACTGTTTTAATGAGCTTATTGTTCAGTACAGTGTGTGTCAACACTAAAAAATTATATACATTAAATAAAAATAAAATAAGAAAAAAATAGCTAAAGCTAGTCATACCATTTTCATCCGTCTCTAAGCGGAATCATCAGTGACCTTTGAGCCGATAAGTAAGAATTTCTAAGCCTAATATGTTTCTCGTTTAGCATAGGTCTGCTGACAACCCAAGCAAAAAGTGAAACAAAATGAAAAAAAAATTTTTTTTTTTTTATTTATCTTTGTTTTTGTAACTCCCCAGTAGGCAACGGCAGGAGCTTGCAGACCTTCCTTGGTAAGATTAAGGTCTTGCCACCTCTTTTCAAACTTACTTTCTTTTTTATATGAAACGTCCCGTTAAAACAGGCCTTCTTTAGCAGGCCTGATAGAAATACTCTTCAAGCAGGTCTTCCTACATCGCTTGTGTCAAGAGCCCTTCTAAGAGCACTTACCGTAGAAGGGGTCACAGAAGTACTTTGAAAAAATTAAATCTTAATACGTCGTGAGACTCTTAGTTAAATGTTTTTTTTTTATCTGCGTCAACCTCCCTTGCGTTGATATTTTTAATGTTTATTTTTTGTGACGTTTTCTTAATTTATAATTTGACATTGAATACACAACACTCTACCAGTTTAACATAACATGAAACAGAAGACCAGCCTAGCAACATGCACACCGTTCCTTACTTCTAAATATTTATCTACTTTTGATGTCGTATAAGTACAATCCAATGACAAAAAAGTAATGTCGAATCATAAAACATTGTAATACATGAAATAAAAAAATACATGAAGTCCTTCTTTTTTGCCTTCTATTATCAGGCCTTACAGCACTGCTGCTGTGGGAAGGCCTTATAGCACTGCTGCTGTAGGAAGGCCTTATAGCAGTATTGCTGTGGGAAGGCATAATAGCATTTCATGAGTACACACTCAATGGAGTGTAACTAATTTTGTAATTCTGCTAATAAAAATTTCACTACTTATAAAATTTACTTACTGTTAATATTGACAGATTGTACATAAAAACAAAAATCATAATAAAAAAAAAAAATAACCATTCATGTTTTTATTTGCATGAAAATTTAGTTTTGAGAAGACCTCTTACAATCGGAGCAGTGCTAGCAGGCCTTCTCCGGGGAAGGCCTTGTTCAATTGCCTGCTGGGTCAGTTCATATAACACCCTACTTGCAGGCACACCGTTGCAAGCTCTCTTGGTGAGTCAAGTAGCAAGCGCAAATCGTATAATAAATTGGTGAGCTCACCGAAAGGATATTTTCTGAAAAATCGGAACAGAAAATATTTTATAATTATTTTACTGAGATTACTATTCAGTAAAATTGTGTTGATGTTGATACACACCGTACTGAGCATTAAGCCACATATATATGTAAAATAATTATACCACAAAATTTAGTGGAAATATGTAGCTTTTTCTGTAGTCAAAGACGATCAAAGTTTTCAAATGCTTTAGTGCTGTTGGCAAGGTTGCCAAGTGCTCGGGATTTGACCCGGCTAAGCCCAGAAATCATGTCAAAGCCAATCATCCGGTAGGAATTGAAAAATTTCGTGAATTATTTTTTGTGAGCTCAAAAAAAGGTCAAATTTTTCACAAAAAAGTTTTACTTTTCCAACAATAAATTTTACTTTATTATATTTATTTTTATTTTAAGGGAAAATTATTTTTTTTTGGGATGGAAAAGAATTCAATATTTTCTACTTAGCAACCCTGAATGTTGCAAACTATTTTAATATGCTTGTGATAGTTGGATTATTTATTTTTATATCGTGTTCAAACTTTTTGGATAAAATATTTGTACTTTATAACAATTTATAAAAGCATGCATTAGACATCGTGCATTTTTAAAATTAAAAACATAATTCGGTCGATCTTACTATACATACAAACATAAAGAGCTGGGTCAGAAAAGCACACTGGCTTATTAAAGGTTAAACGATTATATGCATTTGGAAACAACGTCAGAAATACCAACGATCAGAGATGGTAATTGACTAGACTGAGTAAAATTTAAATTTCCATCTATTAATAAAACAAATAACGATAAATTGAACACAACACAAAGATTTGGCAAAATCGGCAGAAATAATTTTTAAACAAAAATTTTTTAAAATTTATTTTGTTAAAAATACTGTGAATAACATAAAAGAAATGACGCACAATAGGAATAATAAATTCACTTTTTTTTTATTTGAATACCGAAAAAATATTTGCGGAATGTTTCCATATTTTCAGATATGCATAGGTACTCGTACATACTCGCATAACAAAGAAAAGTAGGCACTGAAACTAAAGAGATCAGTAAACTTCGTAATAAATAACTTTCATTAATTCCTTAGAGCGTATTTGGTTAAATATTTATGGAAGCAGATTAAAAATATTTCAAAATAGAAATATGAAACGACGCATCATTCACATGACGTCTTTTGATTTTACGCAGTAGCTTTGGTAGCTTAAAGCAATCGTAAAGATCGAAATAGGAGCGTATGATGTTTTAAATTTAAGTTATCAGTGAATTTAAGTTATCAGTGAACTACGCCAAGCATAATGCAAACGCTGGCATAGCAAGGGCGGAGGGTAGAACGAACCGGCCTAAAGGGCTCTCCAAAAGATGAGGAAAAAGGATTTTTTTTTTGTTCAAGATGATTTTGGTAAGATATATTGAGCTCACGTTATTATTGTTATGAAGTTGACTTTGAGGGGGGGACAAAAAAAATCAGCACTTTTATATTCCCTGACAAAGAATGTGTGAAGCGTACACTTTAAAATAATAGTTCTCCAGTCTTAAGACATAAATAAAATTAATTTAAAAAAAAAATTATTTTATTTATGGGGGCCCCGCAAGGTATTGCAACGCCTCTGAATGCAAAATAAAGTAAACTCTGATATTGAAACTAATAAATTTAAAACATATTATGGTCGGAAGTGCGTAATTACGCAAATCCAGAATGAATAATTACATATGCTTTTGATCTCGCGCGTAGCGTGACACGTCGGCTTTTTGGCCGATCGCAAGCCGATTAGTGATTAGTTTAAGCACTGCTTAAGTAAATAAAATGCGCGCTAAAATAAGACGATTATAGTTATTGGAAAGCCGTTATTTACTGCGTAAGAAATCTATTAAATATATTCCTGGTAAAAAATTTACTGCTGGTAACTGATAGGTTTTTGGTTCATTTCTTAACTAACTCGGTTTCTATTTGCTAGCCGGACTTAAATTTAAGTAAGGAAATGTTGTAGACTATGTGATTGTGTTTAAAAAATGTTTGCGGATTTTTTTACAATGTAAGATAGTGTAAACTTTGACTTCGAATCTTTTTGAAAACGGTTGCGCTTATGTCATTAACGGTGTTAACGAATTAATGCAAATTGAATTATCTTTAACTTTTCTGCAGATTGAATTTGTGTTCGGTTGATAGGAAGCGAGGTAATAGCGAACAACTGTTTTTTGCGATTTTTGCCCTTAAATATCGGTGTGTCATAGAAAACTTGACCGTTTTCTGCATTGATTTGTGGAAATATTTTTTTTTTGCGGAAATGGTTATGAAACGGCTTCTTCCGATGTATGGGCCGTCTCAAATTATGCTAATAAACTATTTTCAACCGAAATGGGTCCAAAACGGTCCTTTCTAGACTTCATCACCGTTTCAAATTATATTGAAAATCTATTTTCGACCTTTCCTCATTGATCTGTGGAAAAAATGTTTTTTCGTTAGTGTGTCCAAAACGGTATTTTCTGGAGCCGTCTCAAATTATGTTAAAAATTCATTTTCGATCTTTCCTCATCGATTGATGCAAAAACATTTGCTTCCAGAAATGATTCCAAATCGGTTCCAAAATATATTAAAAATCTATTTTTGTCCTCAACGATTTGTGCAGAAATTGTTTTTTGCGGAAATGATCCACCCAAAACGGGATCCGGAGCTGTCTCAAATTAAGCTAATAATCCATTTTCTTCGTTTCCTTGTAGATTCGTCCCAACATTTTTTTCCCGGAAATGGGTTGAAAACAGTCTTTCCCGGGGCCTTGCCAAATTATGTTAAAAATTCATTTTTGACCTTCTCATTGGTTGGTGGAAAAGTTTTTTTTTTGGAAATGTGTCCAAAACAGACTCTCCACTTTCGACCTTTTCTTGTGGATTAAAATCCAAAATGTTCAATTCGTCCGTAATACATTATTGCAAAACTTAAAGTTCCATTGATAGAAAATGTATCTTTTTGCTATAAAAAGTTATGTATTCGGGTTCAGTAAAATTGATACTATTTCCTCTTATATACTGTTGTGCCCCATAATATAGAATGCCTTATCTCCGAAAATCAAAATTTTTCAGAAAATATGGAAAACAAATTTCTATTTGGAACAAACAGTGTGAAATCAATATAATTAATATAATATCAATTCAATAATATCGTATTCTCAATGTACATGTAATACATACATATATGTATTCAGATTGTGTTCTATATAACAACTGCGTTATCCTAAAAAAATTTTGATTTATGAGTCTTTGATACTGAACATTGAAGAGAACCTGTTTACCAATAATACATACGATGCAGTTTTATTTTCATTAAAAGGCTGAAACAAGAAAAGTTATGTCCCGTAGCAGACATTAATGAAAAAAAAAAAAAATCCCTGTAAGTGGGTTAGTATATCTATGAAAACAGGATCTATTTAGCGACAACCTCAATTGCTTATTTTAACGAATAAAAGCAAACTCCTTATCTTTTTAGTGTTAGTATTTATTTCTTTATTATTCATTTGATATTATTTGATTTTTCTTTTTTTTTCTTAATTTCGATGAGTTTTAATATAATAACAATTACATAATATATTTATAGCACACCATAATATTTGTTGTTTTGCTTATCAAGTAAGTATGGGGCCCTTTAGAGCTTACATAAATAAGTGATTTTCTATGATAGCTTATTTGATTATTTTTAAAAAGTAAACAACACCTAAAGGGCCTCTTGAGAAACATTAAAAAAAATAATTGTGTTTGATAAAAATTTAGTATTTTAAAATGTAAAAATATACAATATAATTATATAAAAAAAAAAATTAACTAATGTTCAACAAATGTGGGAAAATGTTATAATTTAATATTAAAAAGAAATTATAACTTCGAAATAAATGCAATTTTGTTTCTTTTTTTTACTAAACTAAATTATTACCAGTGCTTCTTGTTCTTTATTTTCAAGAATTAAAATTTACATAGATTTTTTTTACATTTACTAAAATTGTTTTTGTTTATTTATTTCCTTTTCTAATCATTAAAACTAAATTTGCGTTTACTTTAATTTCTACATAAATTCTCAATTATTTGCCCCACAGTTCTGTGGTGATTTGCGTGTTTCCTGTTGTTGTTGCTGCTGCTGCTGTTGCTGTATCAGATTCTGTTGTTGCTGTTGCAAATCTTTGCTTAACCGGTAGCTGCTCATGACATTCGCACAGCTTTGATGGAAATATAAATTTCTGCCACGAAAGAAATCTGATGAGAAATCCTTTATACCTGTCTTAAGAAATTAAACACACAAAAAAGGGGCTTAAGAGAATTACGCGTTAAGTAGAAAATTTGTTTTTGTATAAGTAAATCGAAAATTAAATAGGTGAATTATTGAGAAAGTAGTCGGTCATAAAATCTCTGAAAGTATTATCAGGGGCTATGAACATTTTATACGTTTTGTGCCAGTTACAATTTTTTGATAAAGTAATTTTTACGGTTTGTTTTTAATCAGAATGTAGCACAAAATTAAAAAACTTGAGATTTTTCTCCCGACACTAAAACCTGCTACATATTATAGAGTTTGCTTAATATGCCCTGATTTTGTGATTTTTTATTATCAATACTTGAAAATTTTGTGTCGGGATAGTTCACAAAATATGATCAGCTTGCGCAACAAGGCCCTTACCGTTTTGCATGTACCTTCGACTAAGACTAAGAGACTTCTACTAAGAGTTGCTGTTCAAAAATATCATAGTGCATAGTTTTGATTTATGAAATATGTTCTTAAAAATACACGGAAATATTGTAGAATGACAATTTTTACCACTTTAAAAAATAAATTTGAAAAGTTAAAACCAAATATTACAAAAAAGTTTAAATGAAATCTGATAAACTCTGACTAACAAACCTTAAGTTATAGCTTTTCAGCCAAAAATGCTGTTCTTTCTCTAGAGCCTCTCTTTCTGCACTTCCCATAAGAAACCCGACATTCTATTCCAAATCATAAGATAGACACTGTCTGGGTTTCAAATGAAGACATTCTCTTTGAATGAAGACTCATCTTGGTTTTCAGTGATCAAATTTTCGCAATCGAAAGAGTGAAGTTTAATTCTGGGCATAAAGTAGCTAAAATACTCAAGCAATATTTTGCTATCACAAAACACAAAAAGTTTTTGATCCGTTTCAAACATGAACACGATCTTTCAGCTGCAAATAGACTTGGGATATGCATTAGAGGTCTGCATTAAAACGATCATTAAATAAAATTCCGAATGTAGTAAACTTCTATTACTTGATTTTGTTGAACATTTTATTTACGATTTACTTGCAAGTGTAGCACTCACCTCTCCTGCTTGGTGTTTCAATTTGTTTTGATTTGATTTGTGGTTTTTGTGCACAAAGGCTCGATGGACTCGCAACGTAGCGAGTTGCTAGATAATCGCTTCGAGTGCACTCATGCAGATCTCTAATATGCATTTCAACGTTTGGGTTATGTTTTAGCAGATGGCTTACAGACAAAACGGCAAGAACTCTCATAGAACACGTAAAAAGAGCAGTTCACATGAACACTCATGTTGTACTACACAGCTTAACAACATCAATGCTTGATCATGTGAACTTTAGATACAACCGCTTACACACATGTTGTATGGATTTAAATTTGTTTCAATTTTTCTACAATAAACTTCTATCACGAGAGATAAATAAGCTTTGAGAAGACTTGGTGCAGCGAATTAAAAAAAATTCCATTATGCGGACGCTTCAAATTTTTTGTGCAAATTTTATCTGACGACATGCTGTAGAATGTGAACACAAAGCGATATTGATATTCACCCTTGTTGTCAAGCCATGCCGTACAACATGACACATTGTGATGTTCGCAAATGTGGTCAGCGCCAGAAAAATATTAAAAACTCGAGTGATACTGAAAAACTCGACATATCGTCGGCTGAATTCTCTTTTGCTCTATACGCCTGAAGGTATATTCCGAGAAAATCGAGAAAATAAATTTGAGCCTTAAAAGAAAAAAATTGGTCCAAAAAAGTACCATCGAATTTTAAATTAAACAGTATATTGATAAATTGGGTAGCTCTGTGCTAAATTTGAATAAATGTATTGCAAAAACAGCACAAGAAAGTAAATGTTTCAAACCCTATAGAACAAGTCTTACGTCCAAATGTCAAAAAGTGGGGTGACGATATGTCGATGTGTGATAATTGAAAAATCTTGAGAATGTTGAAAAACTCGACAAATTTTCAAAAGATGAAAAATGTCAAAATTACTGAAAAGTCGAAAAATGTTGAAATCATTTTTAGCGTTTTCGCCTATCGATATATTCAGCTTTTAAACATTTTTAATTTTATCCAAAATTTTTGATACTTTTCAAATGTATTCGATGTTTCAAAGCTTTTCGACACTGCTGCGAACCTCATTAAGTTCATACATCTTATTGTGAGTGCGTGCATTCACCCACTGTGTTTTAAAGTTTTTTGCGACTATAGACACTAGGCTATACATTTTGTTTAATTTTTTTAGATACTGTATTTTTTTTTTTTTTGTGAAAAAGGTATATAAAATGATATAATTTAATTTTATTTATTGCGAGAACCTACTTTCCTTCCCAACGTTTTCAAATAAATGAGCTCTCTTTTCACTATCATAAAATTTGTTTTCTTCCCCAACGAAAAAAGTCCTCTTATTGCAACTGATAGATAAACAAATAATTCTTTAAGAGTAAAAAATTTTATCGATCGGAAATAATCTGTTAAAGTGCCTTCTAAAATCTGCCACTCCAGGCATGAGCATATAGGTAATTCCGCCACTGATCAATGCTCAACTTAGAGCACTTCGCGGAGGTCCGCGCTCTGAAAATGTTGGTTCAGTTCGAACATTCTTTGAATTACTTAAAGTATTCTGCGACATTTTCAAACGTAATGTATTAATTAAATGCTTTCTCAATAATGGCAAAAAAAATCAAAAAATTAAAAAGTGTGTGAGGGCACAAATTAAAATTTAATTTAAAATTCAAAAAAAAAAATTAAAATAATGACAACAACAAGAAAACTCAATGTAAACGAAAAAACTGAAATTACCTTACAAATGAAACATTTGTATTCTTCGTCCGGTTTATTTTCCGAACTTATCCCCACCTTTGATTCCAATTGTGTTAATCCGGGCCCATTGTCTGCTTCCTGGCGTTGCGACTGTTGCTGTTGTTGTTGCTGTTGCTGCTGCAATTCTAAATGCTGTTGTTGCTGCTGTAGTTGTTGCTGTTGTTTTGAACGTAAATCATCGAAAATTTGATATTTGTGATTATTGTTGATGTTGTTGTTATTATTATTAAGGGAAATTTCCATATTTGGTTCTGTGCTGGTTACTTGTGGCTCTGAACGTGGACGTTCATCAACAGGTGAATGTGTTTCTGAAGATCTAAAATGAAAATAAAGGTTT
The DNA here is from genome assembly GCA_963680825.1 of Meiosimyza decipiens. Classification (NCBI taxonomy): domain Eukaryota; kingdom Metazoa; phylum Arthropoda; class Insecta; order Diptera; family Lauxaniidae; genus Meiosimyza; species Meiosimyza decipiens. Next base: position 41,039,693 of record OY804258.1, read on the forward strand.
AAATTTAACTTTTTCGTCCTGTGTTTTGTGTGGAATGCTTCATAATAACTTTCTACTCTAACAACTCGAAAGCTAAGGGTTTCTGAAAAAAGGGTTTTGAACAAAAGTTTCAAAATTTAAAAGGAAGAGACCAAGAAGTACATAATGAAAATGTGATCTTTTCAAAGGGTCTTAAGATTACTGGAGTGTGTTATAAGGACACACTGAGAAAAAGATTTGTTTGAATATAACAAACGCATATTTCATATAGAACAATTAAATATCTGATTGAGTAAAACAAATATTGCTTCAACCAACATTTAGCACTATTTGATCCAAATGCAATATGTTTGACTCAAACAGATATTTGATTGCTCTATATAAAATATGCGTTTGTTATATTCAAACAAATCGTTTTCTCAGTGTATTTATGTTGATTAGCTTTTATTCTTTTTTGACGCGTAAGACATTAAAAAAAATCAAGCAAATCACTGATGGTAAATTATTTATGATAAAAACTGAAATATTTAGGAAGACATTTTCAGACTTTTCCAGTCCTAGGGCCTCATTTACAAATTTGTGATATTCATCTTTGAACAAAATTATGTATATATAGTAAGTAAAATTAAGGGTGTAACCGGCACACCGTTATCGTAATTTCTACAGACAGACAAACGGATCGACAAACAGACAGACGAACCGAAAAACGCATAAAAAAAATCCTTTCTCATCTCTGTCAAAAAGCTCATTCTTCAGATTTTTCTCAAGACCACCTTTCTTTTATTTATTATCTTTCCTTTTTTTCTCTTTTTTTTGTAGTTTTTCTTCTCTGTCTTTATATTTAGACGAACTTTAATGTTATTTAATGCCTTACCTGCTGCTTATGATCGTCTCCTCATACTTTCGTTTTCTATTAATGATGGTCATCTTCATTGAATCATCATCATCCACAATAACATCCTCATCACTGTCATTATTGCACATAGTTGACCCGATCTCCTTGCCATTGATAAGTCTTTCATCGTTGCAAGAATCTGCGTTGTAGAAATGATGGGTGGTCGAGGAAAGCTCACTGACATTTTTAACTAAAAAGAATAAATAAACACAGATTTTAGCCCCAGTGTAAAAAGCAATTGGTTCCAACCCCCATAACTGCATTTGAACAACACACAAACTTATCTTCGCTATTATAGATCTACGTTAGTTGCTTACCACTGATATGTCCCTGTGTTGTGGTTGCTGCAGATGTTGTTGTTGTTGTATTGATGTGACCATCCCAATTGCTGTTACTGCTTGTATTTGTTGTCACAACCTCATCATCGCCGCCGCCGTTATTGCCATTTTCCTTATTTATCACACATGCTGTCCTATAGAGTATTCCATCCAGTTTACCTGGCTGATTGTTGGTATTATGCATATTGCTGCCTGTAATGCTACCTGTGCTACTGCTGCCACTGGTTGAGTTTTGATTATGATGAAGCTCTGAGCCAGAATCAGGCACATCATCATTACAACTCTCCACATCGACTGTTTCGATCTCTTCCTGCAATTTGGGTTCATCCTTGAGAGAAAAATCAAAATTGTGCTTTTGATTGTTACGGAATTGTAAAAATTGCAATACCTCTGGTGGCATTTTGCCCGGTTCAAGCGCATATTTTCGTTTACAAATTGGACACGAACTGCAGAACAGATTGTCAAGGAAATACATTTCATTGCCATATTTTCGTTTGCGCACCTTAATGCGTAGTCGATTTTGACGGTTATTTCGTATTCGTTGAAATGTCTGTAAAAGTTATAAAATATTAAATGATTGAAGGTGAAACATAATAACCGAAATTTCAAATTCTGCAAAGATTTTATGACAGAGGTGAATGTGAGTTGAATATTTAGGTACATTTAGGTTTTATGAAACTATGGTTAGAGTTTTATGAAAAAAGTAGCCCGAAAATGTCAAGTTTTGAGTGATTCTTAAGACGCATTAATTCCGAAATCTTTTCCTTATATAACACTTTTTTTTTGGGCAATTTTTCTTTGATTTTAGAGTCCCAATGCTTTCAATATACATATGTGTTTTGAACAACACGAATTTCAAAACAGTAAAAATGTTTTTGTGTATAGCAAAAGATTTTTAGTAATCAAATAAACTCATATAATGATAATTATATTCCTATGTATTATTTTTCATAATTTACCTCCCAACGATTGTGACTCGTTCGTATGGCATTCTCTTGCGATGGACATGGCGGTGCAAACATATAACTCGCTTGTAAACTCGTCCTTTCCATACCAGAACTCAGTTTATACAGCCGATCCAACTCAGTTAGAAAGTGTGAATTCCATTCCTCTGGTGTGAGTTTGATGCCGCAGACAGGACAAATATCAGGAACATGACCACCATGACCAACCATGCCAAGTCCGCTGACACCAACACCGCCAACTGTGAGGCCACTTATGCCAGTGGCAACCCCACGCAGACCGGGACAGCCACCGCTGCCAACACCAAGTTGACCATTTGGATGATGATGATGATGGTGATGATGGTGACCTGTTGTCGTTGCTGCTGCTGTTGTTGTTGCGGATGATGTTGTTGACTTGTTGTGGACATCTGTGGGTTTTTTAGTTATGATTTTGGTTTTTTTTTATGCATTTGAATGTTGCATTTTAATTTTTATTTTTCCACGTTGCGTGTGACGTAAAGTGACAGCCGTTTAAATGGAAACAACACCAAAAAAAAGTGCGCAAAAATGAAAATAAAATATGGAAAATTATTAAATGAGTGCAACGTTATGATTTCATTTAATTAAATTTGATTTAAATTGTTTAATTGGCGTATGCAAGAACAAAGCTTTTTTTTTATAATTTCAAACAAAAAAAGACATCGATTCAATTGATTACAAAATAATGCAGTCTAGTGGCTGTGAACCTCGAGCACTTCACTATTTATATTGAATTATACAAAAAAGGGAAGTTATCAGAATCCCAAATTAGTATTTTTTTTATTTACTTGGACCTTAAAACAAAAGTAGACTTCCGGTTAATTGTATTGCCCGCATAATGTTCCATATCAATGTAATTATATTCGATTCTATAATAAAAGATCGGTTAGTTTGTCGGTTTTTTCGTAAATTTTCAACGAAATCGGACTCCAAATCTGGCCGTGCCGCTTACAGGTTTGAGTTTCCTAGTACAATTGTTTTTAAAGTCCATGCTTAAATATAGGCAAAGAAATAAAAAACATCTATAGAATTTTCAAAATAAACACCATAATATGTATATATACAGATGCGCCCCAACTCCCCTAATATGCTATTTTGACCACAATTCAGTTACAAAAAAAAATTTTATTGTACCAATCGATGGTGAAATCTGAAAGGAAATTTTTTGGGTAATAGAGACGCTCTCGATTTACCTATGGGGGTGTTTTCAGGACAGTGATTGCACTTGCACATTTGTATTTAAGTGGCAACATAGACCCTAAGTATTTTGTTTATTGTTATAGGTATGCACATATATGGCTAAATAGTTATGAAAGGTTTAAATAATATATGTTTATTAAATTATCTCTTATTAATTCAAACGAAACACACATTCTTTAATATTCTTTTAAAAATAAAAAAAAAAATTTCTGACCCCATGTGCCTACAAGGTGTTATGACGCTCACAAGGTGTAAAATGAAAATAACATGGAAATTTTCATCGAGTGATTCGTTTTTCAAATACATAATAAAATAAAAAAAACATAAAATAATATTATATTTACCCAATAATTTGGCCTCTTCAAAATTTGAATTTTAGATAGCCACCGCCCCCAACAGTAAAAACACAAAGCAATAAAACGCAATCGTCAACGCATTGATGAGGAAAATATGCGGCTAATGTAGGTACAAATTATTACAGCTACAACAGGGCAACATGACCATGTGTCTAAAGATTTGTTACTGATCCACTCACTCTTAAAATATGGCAGGCAACAACAAGAAGCATCGATTTAATTTCCGAATTACAACAGCGCCAAAAAGTATGCTACACAGGAATTTCAAAATTGTTTTATTGCATTTTCAACGTTTACCGAAAGGGGGCTAGTAAACGGAGCGTAACTAAGAGGGTTGAACCAAACGCAACTTGTAGAAAGGGGGCCGATTGAAAATGTGGGAATTGGGGGGATATACATTTTCATGCCGTTTAGCTCTAATCTATGACGAAATGAATTCAATAAAACGAAGGAGGTTGCATGAACAAATTTAAATATCGTCTATGTGGAAATGTGGAAATAGAATTAGTGAGAAGGTAATAAATTTCCAAAGAGAAAAAAAAAACATTTAATTTTTTCTTGTTTTTGGTTTTGATTTTATTTTCTCCTTCTGTGTACAAAATACATATGAATATCAGGAGTAGAATAATGTTTTTGCGGGTCAAATGAGATTATATAAATTTTTAACACGTACTTAACACTCTAGTAATCGTGTAATTAATTACTCTGCGCTATTGAATGCGATAATGATTTGTGATTGCTATGCGGTAAATTAACGAGAGATTGCATTGCGTTTGAGGGTTGCGGTTCAGTTGTATGTGCTGTCAGACTCCATAGTACTAGTGGACAGTAATTGGAGTTAGTATTGCTGGAGGTAAAAATTTTCAGAGGCTTTTGCTAAAATTTTATTTTGTATTCTCGAGCCTGTGCGTACATTTTATGCGTAAATTAGATCAAAGTTTAAGGGTCGATCCTGCAATTCACACTTCGCCTGAGGAAAAACTACTGATTCTGGCTCTGCTTTAACCAATGAAGCGTAGCTTTTTCAGCAGGAAAGCAAGAAATCTGATATCTACTTACTAAGATTCGAAAAATAATTTCTAGAAACCAGAACGCACCAAAAAGCACGAACTAGAGGAGCTGTCAGCTGTTTATTGTTGATTCAATTTTTCGGCAAATTTCGTACCAATTTATCTTTCAATGTCTGTGGAAAATTAATAAAACCATTTACTAATTGGGGTTTTTCTCATGGATATGATCCGATAGCGCTCTGATCGAAAAAAGGAAGATGTTGCTGTGAGCCATGCTAATGGCAAAAAGAGAAAAAAAAACAGTTGTCAAATGGAATGACAGTTGAACGAGAATTGATAGAATAGATAGTTGCCAGATGTTTCAATAAATTTTGCAATAGTTATTTTGTAAAAAGTAAAGTTGGATTTTATGAAATGAAAAGAAATGTAAATTATTTTCAGCATCAAAGGAAATTATTATTTCTAAAAATTATAAAACTTGTATTTTAGAGTGCAATATAAATCAGCACTCAAACTTGTTAAAGAGCGTCCGAGGGCCTTCACCTTATGCGTTGAACAGAATTGGAATCGAGAAAGCGGCACAATTACTCGCTGTCAAAAATTATAACACACTTGTCGTATGAAATTAAACAGAATTGCGGCGTACGACTGGTAACCTGCTGACGGGTACCCATCTACTTAGATTTAATTCTGATTTTTTTTTTAACAGCGAGTAATCGTTGCCACCTTCTCGATCCCATTTCTGTTCAACGCATTACGCAACCTAACGTGGCTTCTTTTTACTCCTCTCGTTCTAGGATCGTAGTTTTTAAATGGGTGATCAGTGCAGTTAAAATTTCGATGCATATGATCTTGTACCGAGATTTTTTTCATCAAAAGTCAAAGGTTTTTATTATTTATATTATCAGATACAATAATATCTTGCTTTGAGGCGTAACTTCCGAGTAAATCAATAAAATCTTGAAAAAAGACAGAAAAAATTATAGCTTTTCTATACTCGAAAACGATATAAATAATGCGACAACGTTTAAATAAAATCGCAAAACTGACTTTATTTGTAACATTTAAAAATAAGATTTGAATTTCGCAGCTATACAACTTTTGATATAAACTGATTTTTGTTATTTTATGTTATGTATTGTGCAAAAACACAAACAAAACTGTCCTTTTCCCTTATAAATTACAATATTTGGTTTTCAAATTGTTTACATATGAGTGAACTTCGAAATACTAAAAAAAAACTTTAAAACTTTTGCATAGCAGGAGCAAAGTAATTTTATGATTTGTTTAGTAGATAATATTCTATATCAACTGTTTTGTACATACATAGTTGTCAGTTCAGAATAAAATTGAATTAACAAGGCAACATTTGTGGTGAGCCATGTTCACATGGCAGTTTGTGTAACTTCAATGGCAGACGTGCTTATTGTTTGTTTTTTTTTATATTTTATGGCTGCGAAACTATTGTGGATAGGCGTTATAGTAAAAATGGGCATATCTAAAAAGTGCTAAGTGTTCCTAGCGATGTATAAAAATACATTGTGACAGCAAAGACATTGGAGAAGTGAGGAATGGCAGGAATGCGTTTAAAATTTTTAAAGTTTAGGCACAAACATAATTGACGCCTTATGAGAAAATAAATTTAATTTCCAGCAAAATAATTTTCTGAAATTGCACACTTACAACAGCCGTCTCTCTAAACATACAAAGGGAGGCTATAAATCATTATATCTGTGGTGAATACCAAAAACTGCTTGAGTCAACTAAAACATAAATTGAGTTAAAAACGCCAAATTCAATCATATTGGATGATTTTTTGGGAAGCTATGGTGGAAGGAACTTTGACTTAAGCTAGCGTTATCATATTTACAGTTAAAACTGCAGGGCCAAAAAAAAAGGTTATTAACGCTTTTCTACCAAAGTTTTTACTAAAAAAATAGTGCAGTTTTTTACAGTCGTCCGTCGCAATTGTGTATACTAAAACGGATTTTGTGACAGATTTTCGTTTATGCGTCGGAATTGCAATTTAAAAATACTGGTCAGAAATTCTTCTGCCATTTATCATTAAGTATACTCTCGCAATAGTCATTTAAACAAGAAAATAAATTCCCACAAAAAATCAATTTTCAGATAAAAAACTTTGAACGATTAACGAAAAACTCCATCCAATTTTTAAATTATAACATTTTCACAACGATTTTTTCCCCGTTGAAAAAGATCATAGTTGTACTTCCGATTAAGGTGGCAACGCTAGTCAACTGTCACTTTAGTTTTAATTTCATTTGCGAACTACTCAAATTAAATTTTGTATTCTTAACATTTTTTACATTAATTTCAATATAAAATATTGGAAAGTAGTGGAAACTAAGTCTTGATGAGTTATTTGTGATAAATTCAATAAAATATTTTATATAAATTGCATACAAATGCAAATTCGTATTTAAAGCAGCGCCGTCGGCAGAGCCGCAAGTGCAAGTGCTGTGTGTAGAGTTGTTTTTATTGTAAATTTAACTAAAAATCTTTTTTATGCTAAAGAGACACAAAGGTTTGAGATTAAGTTTTCATTTACAAAAATTATGCGAGTTTTTTATCTAAATTTACTAAAAATGATTAGTACAAAATGGTTAATAGTGCAATTGTTCTATTTATGTGTTTTATATGTATATGTGTGAGTGCCTTAAGAAGGCTTGGCTGCAGAATTTCGGGCAGTGCTTTTTAAATTGAGTTAGGAAATTTCCCATACTGGTAAGAGTTTAACTCTTTATTATTTCTTTTAAGTGTAAAGCTCAATTTTATCATTTTACTTTAAACAAAACTATTATTTCTTTAAAGATTAATGAATATAAATTAAATAGTTCATTAGAAATCAGTAGTGTTACTAGAAGGAGCCGGAGGCGTTTTGCCTCGGATCACTCTCGATGGAAAAAAGTCTTATTTTGCTACAGTGTACACTTTGTGAATGAAAAGATATTGTTAAATATTGTCGAAATGTCAAATATACTAGGGTTTTCCAGATGGAAAAACGTGAGAAAATTGAGAAGTTGACCAAAATTTTTGTTTTCTTTGGTGGTGCCACAAGTTTCTGCTTCAGGGGCACCCATTATTGTAATGCCACTGGTAACTACGTATTAACCGATTTTATTAGGTCTCTGGGCTTATAAGCTACGTAACCTATAAAAGTAATTTTTTTTTTGAATTAATAAGATCAATCTATGTATTCTAAAATCTGTCCATAAGTTGGTTTGCTGTTGGTGTCAAGTAATTCTATTTTGATGAACTTTTGTTGACGGTAGATTTTTTATATCATGGAAACTGCATATTAAAAGTTACAAATTTAATTGTTATGTATGATTCTAATGCCTGTATTATGGCAAAATTATTTTATAGATTTTCTCTATAAATTATTTTAAGATACGAACAACGTCGAAAGCACCATTTACTCTTAGGTATATTTCTGGCTCCTTCCTTTAATTTTAGTCTATTCTGAGGTTCGATTTGTAAATATCCCTTAACAGCTGGTGTGAAAAGCGAAATACACTCTAAAATATTTCAACAAAAATTGCCCTAATAATCCGAGAGGAAGGGTTGCATTTTCCGAAGTCATTTCCTCCCGTTTAATTTTTTTTTTTTCCAATTGATTGCCTTAATAATGATGATAATCGAAATAAGCGTCAGTCTCCAGAACTGTTCCTTAATAACTCGGAAAGTAAGCTCAGATCAATGTTGTAAAGGAAATGAAACACGGTTTGACTCACTTCTCATAGTTTTACAATTACTAATGTCCATCTTTTTTTTTTAAAAAATACGGTTTTTAATTATGGTCAAAGTTTCAGCATTTGTTAGTAACTATAAAAAGGTGGAAGGTGGGTCAAATATTGTCCAATACGGATTTTTCATACACGAGTACGATGTGCATTTATCTCCTCCATAACATTGAGCATGACATATTTTTCTTCTTACTTTCCGAGTTATAGAGAAACATTTTTTTGTTGGCTCTGGCTCTACCACGACTCTGGCGATAACTACTTCAAAATTTAGTCCCTCAGACATCGAGAGCGACGCGTGGACTGCTATGGAGAAATTTGTTGAAAATAGTCATCGTCTCTTTAAAGGTTCCTTAAGGAAGTAACTATTTTTCGCCAATTAAAAAATCACTGTGTAATCAATAAAAGGGCTTTGGTTCGATTGAGCATATTTTTCATAAAATCAAAATTTTGCAACAGAACCAAATTTTCGTTTACGAAACATTTTTTTTTTCTAACACCTCAAACTGAAACATATTTTTGTTATGAATGAATCTGACTCAGGTGCTCGTTTAAGTCTAAGAAGTAAATTTTTTTTCAATTGACTTGTGTGGACTCAGAATTTCTTACTCTAAATTCAATCGCGTTGTTCAATATCTCGGGGTCATTTCTTTTGAAATGCAGATTTCAATTAAAAGAAATATAAGTTAAAAAATAGCTAATAGTTCAAAATTAGCCTACTTTCGCCTAGTTGGCAAAATAAATAAACAACACATGCACTAAAAAAATGTTATTCGCCAAAAACATTTATCAAACGGTAAACCGTGAATATTTCAGTTATTAAAAGCCCTACCCTCTTCAGTAAAGATGCTATTAATATTTCACTTCTCTAGCATGATAAGCGTTTTTCGGGGGAAAAATTTTTTGTTGTACAAATTCGATATTAAAAATACCAAGTGTTCACATCACTCATGTGGTATACGAAGGAACATGGCAAATAATAAACAATTTGTTACCCATCAGTTTTTATGATTTAAACGTTAATAATAATAACCAAACCAAAATTATTAATTTCTTTGATGGCATTGTGCAGAAAATTTATGGCTTTATCTGATGAGCAGTAGGTGGTGGGATTTTCAGAAGCGTTTGTTTTTTTTATATTAATTGTTCCAACAAAGATGATTTCAATAAAAGTTAACTAAATACGTGTTATATTTCAGCTCAATTTCGAGTGTACTAAGTGCACCCTCAAAAGATTCAAGGAAGCGTTAACAACCGGTGGCTTGGGCAAACAAGTGCCAGCTAAAAAAATCTTTTGACAGCGTTCTGCTATAAAAAAGGCTAATTTTACGAAAAAAATATAGATGAGGATCAAAGCTTCCCGAAATAAAGAGTCTTATAAATGTTTCTTTGAGATTTTAACCCGTTTTGTAAGACATTTGCTGATTTATCTTGAATTTGCTAAGCCCATTTACATTCATGGCAAATCGGGACATTCATTGATAAAACTTATCGTGAGTGAGTAGGCGAAATCGGACACAACAAAAATTCAATATAAACTTTTATAGAATGAATTTTCGTATCAAATTAATGGAAAAATGGCTCATTAAGAAAAAAAGAATACGTTATCTATGAAAAATTGACCAAAAACCAGATTGAAAAAATTATCCAAAATGTTAGACCATTTTCAAATAATATTTGTCCCAAAGCATATCATTTTTGCGTGCGCTAAAATGGGTTAAGCAAATGTCATATATTTATGTTCATTCGAATGAAAACAATTAAAAGGTATCATTGGCTTGCTTTTTCGAGCAAACTCTTACAACGCATCCTACAATGCGCAGCGTGTGCCACTTAAATCCTTTGAAAAAGGCGCACACATACAAATGTATAATAGGCTTAATAAAATCTCAAATTTCAACTTTCCCCTCATTGAGAGAAATTTTCATTTCATTTTATTTCATTTGTAATATAAATGTTAAACATTGAATTAGAAAAATTGAATGCTCCCCATCCTACTCACCTTTTTGGCCACACTTCAAAATACTTAAAATTCTATTTATTACACGAGCGCGTAAAATATTTCAAAAATGCCATCGCCCCCTTCCTCCAATTTTCACGCGTAACCAAAATTAAAGGGTTCCATCTCAACACATTGAACTTTTTTAAATGTTTACGGCGACTTTTTGACTTCTGACGCCTTGCGTTGGTTGCCCTTTCGAAATATTCGTTGTAGGGCCAAAGGGTGGAAGCATTTCGTCTCGTGCCTGCGTGCACGCCTGCCTGTCTGCCAACCAACGTTGCTTGGTGTAATCACCCTGAGGTCGGAAATTATAACGTGTCTTTACCAAAGATTTTCATGACTTTTGAATTTGTTTTGTTTGTTGGTTTAGCTGTTGTACTTTACATGTGATTTGTTAGAATTTAGCGCCATATGTTTGCAGGCTCTTTCCGTTTGAGTGCCGTGGCAAAACTGCGTGCTCTTATAACTTCTTAAATTTATCTGAGTGGTTTTTAATATTCTGCATGATGCTTAGTTTTTCTTTGTGAAATTAGCAAGTATTAGAAATATCTTTTGTTTGTTTATGTAAGAATAGCATGATTTATTGTTTTCGCTTGTTCCTTGTAAACAAAGTTTTTTATGCAGAATAGGAATAATTTGCCAGCAAACATTTTTTAAATCGTACAGAAAGCAAAAAAGAGAAAAGTGAATGTCTAATGAAACAAAAAATGTAACTGCAATAATTTCGCTTCTTCCTACACTCAGGGAAAGAACATTGATTTTATGTTTGATTTAACCATAAACCTTTGTGATTAAGCGCCCAACCCGAATATTTTTAAATTGAAGAGAAACATTTTTCATTCAAAAAAATCTCGCATCGATTTAAGCCAGCTGTGGGCACGTAATGGTACTTTCTGCCCTCATGGCCCGAACTGTTATTCGACGCATAAACAACCAAAAAACAATTCGCAGAACTTCAACGATATGGACGCACAGAATTGACTTGAGTTCAACTGAAAACAAAAACACCCACAGGCATTAGCGACGCTGCCTCATTGTGTGTCAATGAATGTAGCAATTGATTTTGTCTGTAGCGCAATTTGATTTTTTTTCTTTGCTAGATTTCCATGCCCACCGCTAATTTTAAGTGATTTCATATATGATTCAAAGTGACAAAGTATCTTATGTAAAATAAAAAGGAGTAATTTCAAATTCTTTGCAGCTTCAAAATACAATTTATATTCTTGTATTATTGCTCATCATTTTCAGATAATGAGCAAAAAGAGATTTTCACTTAGAAATATCGGACTTACCAAAAGTCAAGTAGAGTCTCCGAAATGGTTGGAACCTTGTAATTTGCAGATGACTTAGGCTGCGTTTATGGCTAGACGCATTTTGTAGCGCTACACGACAGCCTTGGCAGCGACGGCACCATCGAAGACGCCAGCGATGTGAGTGGTCGGGTTTTCCTTGTCATTTAAGTTAAAATGCATTTTCGTTCTTTCCTCATCGAAATGATGCCACAAACGTGATTTTCACGTAGCATTTTTTTTTTCGTCGTTCGCCAATATAAAGTTCTCGTACTAAGCGCCGGTGTTTCATAGCTTGCCGACTCTTGTGTCGCGCTAAGCGAAATCGCCTAGCTATAGGCAATTTCTTTATGTAGGTATGCATGGCGCATAGTGCAACAAAAAACGCCTAGCCATATATGTAAGCTTAATCGATCTGCTTTAAGTATACTCTTTCAATAAAATATGTCTCCTGTTCAGACCATTCAGACTTATTCAAAAAAAAAAAAATCATATCGTTCAGGAAAAAGCTTTAGGCGTTACACTTTGATAAAACTAACTACTTAGAGTTGCCATGCCAAAGCCTTTCTCGATGCCCGAACTTTGGCCAATTGTGCTGTTTTTAGTTAAAGTTTATATGACTAGAGCTTGAAATGTAAGCCAAATGATAGAACTCGAAGGGCCTAAACACAATATATAGGGTTGGACAGTTCCATCCAATTTTTTGATTCATTTCCTTTTAATTAAGATTACATCTTGAAATGTGTGCCAAATGATAGAGCTCGAAGAGCTTAAATAGAATATATATAAAGTTGCATTGTCGAACCCTGTTCCAAATATGGGTTGGCACCCATTTAAGGGGCCTACCTAGTTTGTCAACCTTAAAAAATATAAATTTTTATGGATTTTAAAAACATCGTCTTAAAATTTCCTAAAGATGCGAGCACTCTAAAAATATTTTTCTCAATTTTTTTTGAGCGCGCTCTCCAAATCAATAAAAAAAACTTTAAACGTATTTCTCTCGAAATCACTTTTTTTCATAAAGTGCTGGTGCAATTTCTTCGAAACTACTGAGCCGATCCTGTTGAATTTTGATTTTTTCTCAAGTATATCTAATTTTTCGAACAATTTTTCTTAAACATAGAGAACCTAATATTTTTTTGTTTTTCAGACGATCCCTCTCAACGCAGATTCCTCATTTTATATATATTTATCATTTAAAATGAATAAAAAAAATTTGTTCGTGTATTTCAAGATTGTATTTATTAACCCTAAAAAGAATTACAATTATATCTACTACTGGGGGTGGCATAGTAAATTCTGAATAGCTAATTTGTCAGTCTGGAAAACTAGGTTGACCCCATAAGAAAAATTGGCCCATTGGCCCCATGTTTGGCACAGCATACTAAAACAAAGTAAGTAATTTCCTTAAATTTTGCAAGGTTTTTTTTTTCGAAGTACTGGTGTAACACATCTCAGCCTGTTACGACTTTATTTGGATTACCGTTTTCCAGAACGAAACTTTCGAATAACAAAAACGTACCTGATTACGACTTGGCGGTCTTTAATAGAGCTCAATCAGCTTATGATTTTTGATGAAAAAAGCAAATGGAGCAATAGTTTTACCTTAAAAACTGATTAAAATTTTTAAGCGGCTAGGCTTGCTAGACTTTATCTCAGAATTAAATAAAAGTTGAACCTAGTTCCAATAATACGCTATATTTTTGAGATACTGTTTCTTCTCTAAAGTGTTTCTTCTCAAATCTTAAGTTATTTAGAGGACATGTCATAAAAGAGATATTAAATTGAAATAACTTTTACTAACTAATTTCTTTATGAAATGCTGTAAGTCATAAATGAAATTGTGTTTTCATAAAACTGGTTTTCATAATCCACAAATATGAGTGGTAGTTACAAACATTAGCAACAACATGTTACCAATTGTTTTCTGGCAATTGACAAACACGAATTTCTAATTCTAATAATACAGCAGAAGGTTAAGGGTAAAATGGGAGTACTAAAGTGATGTTTTTTTTACCATGGTAATTAGTGAAACTGCTTAATTTGTGAGGATGTGCAGAGTGGGTGCAACTGCTTGTTATTGAGTTACATTTTTAAGCTTTTAAGTTGTAAAAACAATAAATCAGGATTTCAAAGGTGGTGTGTCATTGGAAAAAGTTTCACAGCGAAAAATTAAAATTGAAGCTGATGCAAGTTATATGGTTTCACATTTGGTTTTATGTACACGTACATATGATTTGATAAGAACATTTTTGAACGATTGCGAATCATAATGAGCATGATTTTTGCCGACGGGCTGAATGAAGGAAAATTGAATAGGTTTTAATTATTCGACCAAGAGGGATCTATCTCTATAATTCCCCTAAACGCATATGGTCTTGAAATATGAGCATATCTTTAAGTATGAACTTTGGAACTATTTCTGGTATTCCCCATAACTTTATGTGGTCCACAGCTTAGCTAATGCAGTCGTAACAGACTTTTCAGCATTGATCTATAAAAAAAGACTTCAAAGACTTAGAAAAAATAAAAGGCACGGTCATTGGTTGAAATGACTTTAACATGAAAAAAGCGACGGTATTTACTTAGCGTGTTCCAAAGCCGACAAAAAAAAAAGAAATTTATTATGAAGTAATGAAAAAATTTGTACTTCGCTGTTTAACGGAGCGCAAATAAAAAGTATCAAATTGAACTCAAAGGATATCAACACGCCAGCGACGTTGACGAGTGCCTGACTGACAAGAGAGCAGTCAAGCGTTAAAATTCCCCACTCAAACAACTCAAAAAAAATTAAAGTTGAAATCAGTAAAAGTTGGCAAATATTTAAAAACTTAAAACAAATACTGATTTTTATCTAATTTTTTCTTAGAAAAAAAAGGATACTTAAATGTTTTATTGCGTTATCACAAAAAAGTGCTTCACAAAATGCAAATAAAAAAGCGCTAGAAAAAAATAGATTTTGCACACACACGCCAATCCGCAATTCTGAGTAGAGTTTTCCCTCAACTCATATGTATGCACATTTGCAAAATATTTGACAAATGTTAAGGAAAAAATGAAAAGAAAAACCGAGAAAGAAAAACTTACGTCTCAAATCTCTTGGATCAGAATTATTACTGCGAGGACTCTCACCCTTGTCAGCATCGTAATCGTTTGATCCTTCCATCGATTCATGTGATGTGCATGTCGGACTCGTCGAATCCGTACGAAATGAATCGCTTCCATTGAACAGATTCTACAGTTAAAAAAAACGAAATGGAAAAAAAATGAAATCAAAAAAAATAAGGAGCACAATATGCAAAAAGGATAAGAAAACGTAAAACTTCTTAAGTCCTAGCGAAATAATTGGATTTTCGCAAACGGGCTGCGTAAACTCTAACAATCCTTCAATAATCCAATTGTGGGCGTTAACCCCTTTTTTTATGGCAGTAACTGTCAAAAGTGTCATAAAGAATTTTGCATATCACAGCTGCAAAATGCATTCGTCTTTCGCGCTTTGTATTATTTTATTTCCATTTTGTTTTCTATATAACTCACCTGATCTAACGAAATGCCAATGTATTTGGGAGGTGAAAATGCCGATGGTAGTTGAAAATTTGACAGCACCGACGGTTTTCCCAACCCTCGATCGCTGGCAAAGTAACTCGCGGGACCACCATTGGCCAACATGCCATGGTTAAGTGATTGCAGGAGATGTGGATGAAAACTATGCAGCAGATGTGTGCCGTAGCTGCTGACTAGCGACATGTTGTGCAGGTCCTTGGCGTCAGGTAGCTGCAAGAAAGCAAAATTTGAATAATCAGTTGACAGAGTTTAAAAGCTTAGACATCGAATTTTTAATTAAAGTTTCTTGCTGGAAGAACGTTGTTAGCTTTCTGATAGTGACTGATATGGAGCAACAATATTTATGAAAACTCAACGCTTCTGTATATTTTATAAAATAAACAAACCCACACATCTTCGTATAATTTTATCTTAATATTAACTCTTTACGAGTATCTTTGTAGTCTTATGAAAAATTCCAGAGACCAGTAAATTGTAGTTGTTGCAACTATGCAAGCGCATAAAATAATGCAAAATATCCTTTATTAGAATAAACCCGACAAAGACCTTTTCTCTTCCTTCTTTCTGGTTATTGTAATATATTCATGCTAAAATGTGTCTTGGTTTCTATTGACCTTTGCTGTTGGTCGGGTTAAGCCGTGTCAAGTGCGGACGAAACCAAAAAATATAAAAAGAAAAGAAGAAAATATTGGGTCATAACATATGTACGTAAAGATAAAATTTATATTCGGGCAACAGTGTTGAAAAATGGATGGAGTGGATATTAGTTCAAGTGAACAAATGTATTAGTAAACATAGAAGAACCTCGAAAATGCTTTTGATTAGATCTTTTAATGATTTCTTACGCATTTTTTATATGAATTTTAAAACTAACTAACGAAAAGTGCTATTTACCATATCTTGCTATATTCCAAAAATACCTGGAGAAATATTTAGTGGCAGCAACTAAATAATACGTATTTCAAAACTAAGATTAGGTGTGCCAGACAGTTTAAGAACTAACTGAAACCAACAATATTTTGAGATGAAAGTAAAAAATCTTGGCTCGATGGGGTTAAACGCTCATTCTGTTTCGATTCAGCACTCGCATTCCAGAGAGAGTTAAAAAGCTAAGTAATTGAAAACTCGGTCATTTAGTTGTTTGAAGGCACATCTTCCTGAAGACAATTCGATGCCAAAATATTGGTATTTTTAATGAAATTAAAAGAGGGGTATAAATGAATATTCCTTTTAACTTGGACGGCAAAAAACCTCTTATCCGCAAATCCAAATCCAAAAGGACTCCGTCCTACACTTGTTCGAATATGACCCAAAATACTTCTCAGACGTTACAGAAACCATAACATAATAAGTATGCCCGAAATCGAAAAATGTGTTGTATGCTACGATATCATTTGAAGGAATTACACCGTTGTTAAATTTGTAATAAAAATAAAAAATATTTCCAAAACACCCATTTAATAAGTTTTTGTTGATTTTCAAAGAAAATAAACCTAAATGAAAAAATATTTTGTATTCTAAGTTGTAGAAGATTGATTTCCGAATCAAGAAATTTGTGCATTTTACTATTTAACCAAGTTATCGTTGTCTTAAAGTTTTACATTTTTGTGGAACTCTTACATATTAAATGTATAAATATGTACACTAAACAAGACCTTAAAAGTTGCAGCAATCCATGATGACTTTGCGTAAAATTAGGCTGTTGCAATATTGCTGTTAGCACTGCAACACTCTGACAGCAGCTGTTGTGCGAAGCCAATGCATTGCATGATTTATATTGCTCAACCTATATATCCATTTGTTAACAAAGCCAACAGAGTTATGATTCGATGTATGTTTTGTGTCGGCTAGGTGATGCGTCTGGTCCAATAGGTTTTTTGCTGTTTCAAAGCGGACAAGTTTAGGAATTTCCATTCCAAAGGTGGTGAGTAAAGTAAATTTCTCCTTCACTGTTTAACCTATTCTGCAAAAGTTCCACGTAAAACAAAGTCTTGATCTAAAGAAAATTTAAGTTTTCTTCCCTTAAATTTTTTCAACTGAAGCAATTACAATGCTCTATCATCTGATAACATATGATATTGAAATAGACCTAAATTTCAACGTTGATGAATGATACTTGAAAATTTGCAGAGAATTGCTTCAAAAATTAAAATCGAAGGGGGTACGCGTGGTAGGTTATCAAGTTCGCACCATCTTTGAAAGAACATCAAATCTGTATTATCAAATATCTCCATATGTTGCCATACGCAGTCATTAGCAAAGAAATACGCAAAACGTATTGTTCAAAGTCACATTTTCGTACACACGCATAAAAATGCTACTAAGGACTTGCATACATACGTGTGTGCATACATATGTGTGTATATGTTTACATTCGTCGTAAATCGTTGGATTTGCAGATTCTATTTAAAATACACAACGCATGGCAGCAAGGAAGGAGTTATATGCTAAATCATTGGTTAGATTGACAAATCGTTGATAACGCGCCATGTTGTATGCAATGCTATCTTTTATTTGTGAAAAATTTAGTTTTATTTATTTAAAGCCTTGAAATTTTTGTGTCAAAATATCTGGCAGCAAAGTTATAGAAGCAGAGAATGAAAAAAAATTCTATCGTATGGTTCGATTTCTTTCTGCTCTATGAGTGTCAACTTTTTCCCTCTGCATTCCGTATTTCACTCATTGAGTGAAACACTAACACAAACCATAGCGACATGTCATGAGAGAGCGCAACGGAATGGCAGCGTACAAAAAACTTTATTCGCTTTGTTGTGGTTTTGACTCGCGATTGCTATCCGAACCCGTACCAAATGTAGTGATCGGTTTTGTCATTGGATTGGTATGAAGACGAAAAAAAAATTGGTTTTCCAAATATAAAGATAGCTCAAAAATTTTTGGACCGCACTTAGGGAGACTTGGGACCCTGGAAAGAATCGTTTTTAACCCGAAAATGGGTCCCCGGACCATGGTACTCCTTATTAACCCATTTTTGGGTAAAAATTTCGTTTTTTCAAACAACAGATAGCTCGAAAAATAGTTTTAAACATCACTAAGGGAGGTTCGGGACCCTGGAAAGAACCGTTTTTGACCCGAAAATGGGTCCCCGTACCATGGTACCCGTTTTTGAGTTCCAAAACATGGCATCACTAATACGAATCTGATGACAAAAACGATCACTACATTTGGTACGAGTTCAGGTAGCAATCGCGAGTCAAAACCACAACAAAGCAATTAAGTTTTTTATACGTAGGGCAGAACGTTACGTTATATAAAGGGTGTTTTTTTTAGAGGTATAGAGCTTCGAATTGAAATAAAACACAAGAAAATCGTTTTAATTGTCCATCAATTTGGCTTTATTGGAAGGATAATTTTATGCCATTATTGTTTAAATATGATTTCGGGCATGTGGCCGCCGCGGCTGGCTCGAATAAAGCCAATTCTACAGGTCCAATTTTGAACCACTTTTTCGAGCATATGGGGCCGTATGTCGGCAATAACGCCACGAATGTTGGCTTTCAAGTCCCCTAACGTTTCTGGTTTGTTGGCGTAGACGAGCGACTTCACATATCCCCAAAGAAAATAATCCAATGGTGTCAAATCACACGATCTTGGTGGCCAATTGACAGGTCCATTCCGCGAAATTATGCGCTCATCGAATGTTTCCTTCAATAAATCGATTGTGACGTGCGCTGTGTGGCATGTAGCGCCGTCTTGTTGGAACCACAACTCATCCACATTCATGCCATCCAATTCGGGAACAAAATAGTCGGTTATCATGGCTCTATACCGGTCTCCATTAACGGTAACTGACTCTCCAGCATTATTTCGGAAGAAGTATGGCCCAATGACTCCACCAGCCCATAGAGCACACCAAACAGTCAGTTTTTGTGGATGTAATGGCGTCTCAAGGGTCTCATGTGGATTCTCTTCACTCCAAATGCGGCAATTTTGCTTGTTGACGTAGCCATTCAACCAAAAATGAGCCTCATCACTGAACAAAATTTTGCGATGAAAATCAGCATCGAGATCAATCTCATTTTCGGCCCATACACCAAAATCACGACGCATTGCATGGTCTCGCGGCTTTAATTCTTGCACAAGCTGGATCTTGTAAGGTCGCAAGCCAAGATCTTTGCGCAAAATCTTCCATAAAGTTGATGGACAAAGCTCCAATTGCTGTGCACGGTGGCGAATCGATTCATTCGGGTCCTCTTCAACATTTTGCTCTACAGCGGCAATTGTTTCTTCGGTGCGCACTGTTCGACGTCTCTGCGGATGCGTATTATCACATAGAGTAAACGTAGTGCGAAAACGATCCATGGTTAACCGAATTAATTGCTCTGATGGACGATTATGTCGACCATAAAATGGACGGAGCTTGCGGTAAACTTCGCGAACTGAACCATTATTTTCGAAATAAATTTGCACGATTTGCAAGCGTTCTTCTTTTGTCAACCTGTTCATGATGAAATGGCAAACCAAACTGAACATAAATGACATTAGAGTTGCCAGATTTGACCATAAAATGCCAGTTTTATCTCTATTCGAAAAACAAACCTCTAAAAAAAACACCCTTTAGTACTAGATGGTGTGTGAATCAAAGAGCGAAAAAAAGAATTTGAGAAGTAAAGTTTGCGTTTTGCGATTTGACCGTTACGATAAAGTGCGGTTTTTTTCATTCCCTGTATAGAAGTATAGCTAAATTGTCGTTGATACGTAGATGAATGAATAGGCCATATAAACAAAATTTTTTTTTGCGATAAAACTCAGTTCGAAACATGTTTTATATTCATATCAAAATATAAAGAATTGTTCAAAAATGTCAATTCCGACACAGAAACGACAAATCCGATACATGCGGAATGCATCGCTCGAACGTAACATCAAAAACATGGTTTCCTTATCTGAAAAGTATCCAAAATATTTTGATATAAATAGAAATATTGCTTCAATAAGCTATACAAATTTATATACAGGCTGAACCAAAAATTGGAAAATAAAAATTTTTCTGACTTCAGGTGCTTTGTTCTGATTCTTATTCATACAGTTTTTTTGCAAACGAAAAATGTTTTCTTAAAGTAAACGATCCTCCCTGGGAAGCCGCTACATTACAATTTAAACTAGATATGAGGAACTAACTTTTGGGATCTCGTAAACTTTTTTTTTTTTGTTTGACATGAATTGTCCCATGCACATATCTTATCTATAATCATATATTCTACTGATTTGTAACTAAATTGTATTTTATATCCCGGAAGAATCATTCAATAGAACAGAAACTTGATAATTTATTGTATTTGTAATTTTCATTGACAGCTGTTATTGGATAAAACCATGCGGAAACTCATGCAAGCGCGTGTAGCCCAATCGTTTCAAATGCTTTCTGATTAAAAGCAATTCAATTACATTTTCAACATCAACAACAATACAAAAAAAAACAACAACAGTTACAACGAGAAAAACATCAACAACAAATATATATGTATGTTAACATTATATACAGATCAGCAATTGGATAGACATTAAAATGCCAACATGACAATACGATATACAACAACAATACAATGTAACTGCTGCGATGTAGCATATACTAAAATAAGTCAGTTAGCCATAAATTATGCAACGTTTTTTTTTTATTCGCTGTTGTCTTACATGGTACTAAGGCACTTCATACCACTTTTTAAATGGTATTTGTCTTCTCAATACTTTAAAGGCATTTGATTGATGTTGTTCTTTGTAACAAGCAATTGAAGCAGTCAGCAATCTACGGATTATAAAATTGTTGTTGCTTCTTTCAGCTTCACTTCAATTGAGATTTATTATTGGCGACGTGAGTAATTATTGCTTAAATGCCTATTTAACCCAACAGCGATGACGCTATATATTTTACAGCGCTCATAAAATATATGACACAAAATTTTTCATTTTTGTCGTTTTAAACAAGGCTTAACTCTCCAGATACAAACATTTAGTATTTGCAACCCTTGATAAATGCAACTCCTCGATGTTCGCAACAAGTAGATTTCTTCTATTTCTATTACAGACTCAGTAAATGCAACTTTTCAAACAAATTTTGCCTTGCTTAGTGCAATGTATGTAGTTTGAATACTCGTACTATGTAAGTACATGAATCAACAATATGCCGATTAAGTCTTAAGAAAGCTGCGCTAAAAAAGCTTATTAGCAATACCGAAGCTCATCTTGGAAAACGTACAATGTTGAGAGTTTGTGAATGCCCCAAGATGAAAAAATGTTTTTGTTAGTAAATATCGACACCCGAATACTTAAGATTTTTTGAATCCAACATTGCAACTACCGCAGTTGTGACAACTGGCTTGGTTTTTATTAGTTGCGTTGACCGAGGCCGCACTGTACTTCAAGAGTCGACATATCGAAATTTTAGCTATTGTATATATATGTTCTTAGAACTTCGAATATTGCAAAATGTGGTGTGGATATCAAAAAACTTATAATAATACGCAGCTAAAATTGTGTGTTAGGGCCAGCGGTGGCTTAAGATTTTGGCGCCCTAGGCTTCATAACTCATGCCGTATTTTTTATAAAGCCAAAATGTCTTGAGACTTGAGATAATTTAGAATATTCCCCCAAAAACGTTTCTGTGATTTTTACAATAGTATTTAATATTTGCTACAGAACATTGTAAAGTTATAAATGAATAATAAGTTAATGGAATAATGAGGCAATGTTTCATCTTTATTAAGCATTTGAGATCATTCTTTAAATTCACAAGCAGCAATATTGACACAAAGTAGCATTTTCTATTTATTTAAATTTAAAAAAATGTTTTTCTCATAAACATACATATAAGTACTTATGTATATCACAGCATAATGTATGCATCGGCGTAACGTGCACATTTGGCGCCCAGGCGAAGGGACAAATTGCCGTTTTTCATCGTGAAAAACTTTCTTTTTTATTTATTTAAAAAAAGGGCGTCACTTTTCACATCTTCGAAATCCCTATCAAAATTAGATAAATTTCACACTAAGTTACAAAACCCTGTTTCCTGTACAGGTCTACAAAATTTAAAAAATTTCTTTGTTATGATAAAAACAAAATTTTCATTTCATTTTCCAAGGACATTTGCCGCCCCCTAGCCGTTGAGAATGAGGTGATTTTATTTTAGTGTGTTTTTAAAGGTTTTATCGTGAGAAAAAAGTCGAAATTTTAGTACTCTCGCGAAAAATAAATTTTCGAATTTTTTATCTTTCTATCATCAATAATTGGTAATGAATGTTCAATACATTTAATAAAAAAAAGAGGTTTTGAAAAACAAAAATATTCGAATCTTCTCCTTCTAAAGGGTGATCCAATACGAGGTTCCTTTTGCAAAATGGGTTGTTTTGACAGCTGTCATGTGTCAAATGACTTGTGCATATGACGTTTGCGTTCAGTATTTAATACGACTCAATCATGAATAGACTTACTCCTGAACAACGTTTATTAATTTCGGAAACTTTCTACCAAAATCAGTCATCAGTTAGAGAATGTTATAGAGTTCTTCAACATAATTTTGCTCGTTATGAGCATCCAACTGAACGCACTATTCGTAACACCATCACCAAATTTCGAACCAGTTTTACTCTATTGCTCATTCATCACTCAACCAAAGTGCATACAGTCCATAATTTTGAGAATATATGAAAACCGTGAACAATCGATTCGTCGCCGATCTCAGGCTTTAGGCATCTCTCATGAATCATTGTGGCGTATCTTGAGGCGTGATCTTGGTCTGAAGGCCTATAAAATACAGCTCGTACAAGAACTGAAGCCGGCTGATATTGGTTTGCATTTTAATTTCGGTTTATGGGCCTTACAACAACTTCAAATTGATCCATTGTTTTATCGAAAAATTGTGTTTAGCGACGAAGCTCAAATCTGGTTGAACGGCAAAAAACGGTTAAAAAGCAAAATTTCCGTATTTGGGCCGATGAACAACCAGAAGCAATCCAAGAGCTTCTAATGTATCCCGATAAATGTAATGTTTGGTGTTACTTATGTACAGGAGGTATCATCGGATCGTATTTCTTCAAAAATGCGGATGGAGCCCGTGTTACGGTAAATGGCCCGTGTTATGGATATTGGTGAAGCCGACCTCTGGTTACAACAGGATGGCGCAACATGCCATACAGCTGGAGAAACAATCGCTTTATTGAGGGAAACGTTCGATGAAAACATCATCTCAAGAAATGGTCCTGTTAATTGGCCACCAAGATCATGTGATTTGACGTCATTGGATTACTTTCTTTGGGGATATGTTAAATCACTTGTTTATGTCGACAAACCCAAAACTATTGACGCTTCGGAAACCAACATAACTCGTGTTATTCAACGAATACCGATCAAAATTATGCCGCTCTTAATTCAGCCTACTCAGTCTAAACGTTAGTTCGCACCTGGTTAGGGAATAGTAATAATCGCAATGTAGTGCCGTCCATGCTTATGGGTTTTTGGGGTTCAAACTCCACCAGGAGGGTTTTATCGATTATGGCTAAAAATATCTAAAGTTCCATCGAAGCTCATGTTGAAACCTGCAATGAAAATGCTTTTCCTGACATTCATGAAATCTTGCTTGTAATGGCTCCGTTACCAATAATGAGATCAATGAATGCATTCTGTTTTTTAACATTTCGCCAGTAGAAAAATTACTTGCGTTCTACCATGGGGAAAAATCGATTGAATGGATTAGCTGCACTGACCATTCATCGGGACGTTGAAGCTCATATTGATGTAGTATTGAAGAATTTTTTGTCTGTGCACAGACGAATCCAATTTATTGAAAGAATAGTTCACTTTTTGCTTTAAACCTTCACTTGAAATACAAAAAAAATAGCATACTAATCAGTGGCGTCAATTCAGTAGGGTTGGTGAGGACATTGGCTCCCCCCCTCGAAGGATCTGATACTAGTTATTATTATTATGGAATTATCATGTGGTTCAATTTTTTGCTTATGCAAAGTCGTCTACTTTCCCCCACGTAGCCCAATATAGCTTTTTCCTATATTCACCATGAGCTTGTAGACAACCAATATCAAGTTTGTCAGATGGTTATCGCATATAACATGGATGTTATGAAGTGACTACTTCGAATTTTTTTAAAGAAGTTTACTCCACATATTGACTATAAGAGAGTATTCATCTTTTTTAGCAGCTCAAAATTGTTCAGTTGCCAATAGGACTTTCTTATAATAAGCTATTCAGTTATCTACAGTGGAATCCCGATAATTCGTACCCCGTTAATTTGAAAATCTCAATAATTCGTAACAAACTGTTGGTCCCTTGAAAAAATCGCTTTAATTCGTAAAAATTGCAAAATCGTCCCGTCGATAATTCGTATTTTTTTTTTTCAATAAAGTCTGTTTAACCTCTTATAAATCGTAATTGGATCTGACAACCTCTTATAATTCGTAATGCAAAGCAAAATTCTATGGAACTATGGTTTGAAAACAAAAAATCAATCACAGCAGGCAGCTACGACTAATATCGTTCACTTTTTTTGATGGAATTTTTTGTGATTTTCGTGGTCAATTTGTTCGCTGCTTTACCAGAGGTGCGTGAAAAACAAAGTGTAACGTGAATATGGCAAACAAACGTACTCATAAAACTTTATTAGTGTTGCAAAAGCAAAACATCATTTCAGCCATTGATAATGGAGCAAAAAAAATTTAAGTTGCTAAACAATTTGAAATCGCTTCATCAACGATTACTTCAATCCTACAGAAAAGAATATTTATAATGCATTCTGGAAATAGAAAAGTCTCTACTTATATGGTTTAATCAGTTCCGACAGTCTAATATTCCTGTTTGAGGCCCATTATTAAGAGACAAAGCGCTGTTTTTTGCTAAAAAATTGAACGTGAATAATTTCAAAGCAAGCAGCGGTTGGCTCGATCGTTTTAAAAAACGGAACAATGTAAAATTTAAAAAAATTTGCGGTGAAAGTTCTGCCGTTAATGAAGGTGTTTGTTTAGAATGGAAAGACAAATTAAATCATCTTATAAAGGATTTTAATGCCAAGGATAATTCTGTAATTCGTAAAAAATTGCTGGTCCCTTGCGATTACGAATTATCGGGATTCCACTGTAGTACCATATAGTATCCAACTCACTAATTGTGTCTTAAGGCAAACATTTTGTTTATATGCACAGAGACATCATCGTTGATTACATGATATTTTCCAACAAATTACACATTTGCACTCGTAAATTTAACACATTTATATGTAAATTTACATTGACAGTTTTTACAACTTTTTTTTACATTATCATTATCATCGTCGTTGTTATTGATGTTGTTGCTATTTAAACTAACTGTCAGCGTAGACAAAGTGTCACACATGTTCACACATGTCATCCTTGAACAACAGCGTTATTATCCTTTTTATCAAGCGATTACTCTGCTCGTCTGTGGGTGCTTGTGTAGCTGTGCAAGTGTGCTTGGATATTGAAACTCATATCATTTACAAAATATGTGAAAATTCCTTTTTTTTTTTCTTTGCGTATGGGTACTCCTCTTGTCATTTGACTTGGCGTGTGCAAGGACTTTTAGTTTTGTACAAGAGGGAGGAAATTTGCATGCGTCGAGTTGTTAAGTGTAATTTTTAAGGATTTTTAAAGAATTTGCTGTTTTGCATTGCTTTCGGAAAGATTGCGCCATAAATTAAGACAGGATTTGAGAAAAACGGTTTTCAGGAATGACTTTATATTTTTAAATCAGATAGCAAGGAGATATCGTAAAATTTGTAATTGAGTCATGTTTTCGACATAAAAACTCATCAGCATAAACGTTTTCCAATAAAAAGAATACTTACAAACATGGAATATATCCGTAATAAAATTATTTACTTTTACATATAGCAAGGATAAAATTGTTGAGGAGAAAATATCAGACGCGTGTAAGCATTCGTAAAAATTTACATTGCTCGAAAAATTGTGAGAAAGTTAAAAAACGTTGAGAAGTATCGATAAATGTCTGAAGTGTTCACACATCAAAGCTCATTTCAACGTTATTAAAAGCTTCCAAATAAATCATGTCATAATCAGATTCGTCTGTGATGAGCAATAATTAACCCTAGTAGGTTCAACCAGGTCAGTGCAGATTTTTTGTATATAAATGCGTGTATAACTTTTTGGTTTGGGTCTTAGAGACGAATTCATTCATGACTTCCTAGAAGCGATTCCGGAGAACCGAATGAGCACAAAATCAGACCGTTCGATTGATGTTCGCTTTATTCGTGTTTACAAACGAAATGGTTCTTGCGGAATGTTTTAGTTTAGCAGCAGCATTTACAGTGCCGGCTCGAAAGGTGTTCGAACAGGGCGCCGTTTGATATGAGTCGCCTTGATTTTTGTTTTTCTTGTTAAAGTATGTGATATGTTAAGTGAAAATTTGATTATGAACTTCGAAACGAACCAACCGCTTAAAAAGGGCCCGAAAACTAGTTTGAAATAGAGTTCTTCAGTCCCCTGCTTAATGTCGGTACCACAAAAATTCGTGAGTGATTTCTCAACTCAATATATACGCAAGTGCATGGGGATCTCTCTCTACAAAAGCGATAGCTTACCTCGCGATAAGCTCTCAAAAAGTATTGCTTTGAAGTTACATTAAATCTGAAACTCAAAGGAAAAACTGATATTAATTGAGTATATAACTACGATAGGAGTTTTTAACTTCATCAGTAAAAATAAGTTAGTCTTTACCCAAACGTTTGGATTTCTCTATGGATAACGACTTAAGAGCATCTCAATTCTTTCTATTGAAAAAGAAGTGGATCAAAGTTTCGGTTTTATCTGAAGTTATAGAGCATTTCGTTTGCCTAAAAGCAAGAAAAAACGTTCTCCTAGTTCCATGGACTTATAACATACACTATTTCATTTCACAGACATCGGGAAAGATTAAACGAAGTTTCTATTAATGTTACAAAAAATTTGTTCAAGTACTTAATTCCTTTGAATATAATTTTTTAGAAGGTATAACAAACTGCTTCTTGATTTAAGATTCCCTCTTCGCGATATATTTGATACATACATTGATACTGGTTAAGAAAAGTAGGTGTAGGGAAGAGCGCCCTAAAATTTCTGAACTGGGCGCCAATTACGCTCGAGCCGGCACTGAGCGTTTGTGGTATAAACATCTGTTTCAAATTCTGGACAACAATATATATAAATCCGGAGTGTAATCTACGGATCAGATGGTTACACGTGCAAACGGGGCACAAACTGATAACCATTAGCGCTGTTTTATAACATTTTGAACGTGGCGGGCTTGGCTGCATTTTTCATTCATGACAAATCGGTGCATGTCATGAGGAACGACCGAAGACGTGTCTTCGTTATGGAAGTGGCAGAATAGCTAGTAGTTCCTCACATGGAGCAGAGAGTAATGAATCACTTTATGCGTGGTATTCAACACGTCAAACAGGCAATGGCGATATTCGGTGTAGAGGGAAGCATTTAATTTATTCATTCATTCAATTCAAATTCTAAAACCAATAATTAAACGTTTTTTCGCAGGTAGCTATAGGCTCTCCGATAGATGATCAGCCAGCCGATGCCGTTTCCTCTGGAACTCGAACGTTGTGCTATAAATTGGATAAAAAGCAGGGAAAAACTCGATTTCATTGCTCGTATTGCAAAAAGCCGGTGTGTCTACAGCATTCACATGCCAGGTACGCGTGCCTTGAACGCCGTGTCTAATCTTTATTTTCTTACCTATGATAAATAAAATAGGGTGAATTGTTGCCTTGAAAATGTAAAAATATGTTTTTATTGCTCACTTTATCTTTTTCTTAGCATTCAACTACAAATTCTTTTTTTGGACACCTGCCTATGTATTTCCATACAAATCCCATATACATCGGTCTGCGCAGACTTAGTTGTACCAGTTAGCGCCATAAAAAATCTCTGAACCTCTTAGGGTTAAAGTACTGTTTTCGTTACTATTTTTCAATTCGCATTTTCCGTTCCTTCCATTGTCTTCCCGTAGACACTGACGTTATATATTTGTACCGTTGCTTTTTTATTATTTTTACTAACTTGTTTTATATTTTCATTCCTTCTTCATTTCTTTAATCAATTCTCTTTTAGAGTTTCTTCTTGAGTTCATAAGAATTTCCATTGACGTCCGTTTGTCTGGCAAATTTATGCCATTTAACTGACCATTCAGTCAACTGAAGTTGACCATTGTCAAAATGCTTTGCAGATTTTTTGGATTACAGGCATTTGTTGTTGTTTCCAACTCCTAGCAGTATATTTGTCTCAACTGAATAATACAAGTCAATGAATATAGATAGCAAACGATTTCATATGAATTTTTGACCACAAGCTTGCAAATTGAAGCGTTTCGAATAAAAAAGTTCAAGATGTTGCTAACAGAATAAAGTTCAATGATACATTAACCTAATGAACATAAAAATTGTCTGATAAAATGTTTTTTCAAACAAGTAACTCTTTCAAAAATATGTTCTTATAATATTTTAAGGTCTGAAGTTTTTTTATGACTATTTTAGAAATCAGATACTTAGGTATAAACTACCAAAAATTCATTAAAAAAGTTGAATAAAATTATGTCCTTTTAAACATACCGCATCGCTAAAGCGCGTTACCAAGGTGCGCACAAAATGTTCTCAATGCGATATTTTCGACACCGCGTAGAAAATTAATTCAGTATCAAAGTTTAATTGCTCTGTCTTATGTTGTTTGGGTCTGCTGACAAAAAGCGGCATGACTTTTTTGCCAAAAACTTAGCAAAAGATGCTTTGCTTTGAAAGCATTTTTTCTTGATTTGTGTTTGGCCCATATAATATGATGTTTTGACAGGTGATTTTTTATTTATACGCTTTTATATCTTTATTTCAATGAATGTCAAAAGCAGAAGAAGTTCTTTATATACAGACATTCATCAGAAAAAATGATTTTGAGCATTTTTCTTTATTATTTATGATTTTTAAGAAAATAAAATATGCACTGAAAACAATTGCTTCAATAATTTTTTCGTAGTAAATTATTTTTTCAGTATATATTATTTTTCCATAAAGGCCCATTTAGTGGTGAACTTTCATAATAGCTTAGAACCACTTTATCTGTAGCTTACAAAACCCGTCGCGCGTTGCTACACCTCAACAAATAAAATATTATGATTTTTTAAGTTGAATTAAATGAGAAAAATTATTTTTATTGACATTTTATCTTAATGCGAATGGATAAAAAATGTCTTTGGCATTTCCATTTGATGCATAAATGTACAATTGATTTGGTAGCAGTCATTGGAATACTCGGAACCAGCACCTTTGAATGAGTTTAATTTGGTTATAGTCTTGTCTTCTATATATGTACCGAGTCTCATTCAAATAGTTGCAGATACATAAAAAATGCTGATCATTTTTTATTTTGTGGGCATGGCACTACCCATTTTTTCATTGAATCTTACTTTTGCTTTTTTTTTATATGTACACACCAAGTTTCATTTACCTGCGTTTCATAGTTTATGAGATATGATGAACTTAATTCTTCTGTTATATGGGAGGGCGTCGTATTACCCACTTTTCCGAAACCAAACTATGCTAAGATCATTATTCAAACTATAATAAATATATGTAACAAATCTTATTCATCTGCGTCAAATAGTTACTGAGATGTAAAAAAGTTTATTTTTATCATATGGAGATTTTTTTATAGATGTACCAAGTTTCATTTATCTACATCAAATAGTTGATAAGATGTGATGAATTTTAATTTTATTTTATAAAGGGGCTGTGGCATCGCCTACGAACCTTCCCCAGACCATAAGAAAGATATGTGCCAAACCTTTCAGCGATCTGTTGAACGGTTTAGGAGTCCATAAGCTACAAACATTCATACATGCAACATTGAGCTTAATATACATAGATAAGGTACCAAAGAATTTAAGTCTAATCGTTTTCCAAATGAATTTAAAGCTAATGGGTTCTTACTTAAAGGTCATTAATATCAATATAAGATGTCTTACAATTCCATAAAAATTCGTCAAATCTTCATAAGCAAATGTTAGCAATAACTTCTAAAGCACGCGACTTGCTGACACAAAACAAACGTAAATTGTCATTTGGCTTAAAATAAAATAAAATATTAAAATAAACAAAACTAATAAAAATTAATATTCGCACGTATGAAAGCAAAAAAAGAAAAAAATACATATGAAAATTGTCAAATTATAAACGAACGTCCCATTAACCCCATACTGCGTATGCGACCCCTTACCACCACGCAGCATGCAATTGAACACCTTTTTACGTTTGGCTTACCACCTTTTCCTCACATGTGCTTTTATTTATAATTCAATTTAATATTTCATTGTAATATATGTGACTACGTATGTACTTTTTGTACGTAAATGGCAACCCCACCGACAGTGAGTGTATCACAAGCCAAAAAAGAAAAAAATGAAATAATAAACATTTTTAATGCGAGTCGTCGCACAAAATTAATGTAATAATTCATTGCAACAATAAGTTACGAGTAACTCGCATAACTCGAGTTGGCAGCACTGTTTTCCCATTTCCCACCACATACACAACAACAATTATGCCACGCATACACAAATATACCCACTAAACCACTTGTAAATCGTTTTTGTCATGGTTTGTTTAGTAAAACGCGCACTCGCCATTGTTGCAAGTGCAGTATTGCCAGCACTAATTCATTTACAACTGCTTTTAAGTATTTGTTCTGTTGAATAGCTATGTTTTTTTGTTCACATCGTCGCCACTGTACAGTGTGTGTTCCCTGGGGTATTTTTTTTTTGGCTATGTTTTGGTGTATGCAGCTAAATTACGAGTATTAAATTGTTTTGTTGCTGCTGTTGTAAGTTATTAGCACTCATAAGTTAGATAAAAACATTTTTGTAGATAGTCCTATTTGGGAAAGTAGAAAAAACCAGTTTTGCTTTTCATGTGACTTTTCGAGCTTACTTAGTACTACGCAAATCATTATCACAAAAGAAAAGAGCATAATCTAAAAATCACAAAAAAAATTAATTCAGACAAACTTCGTATGAAAATGACTCATCATTTCGTATGTATTTTTGTATAAATTTTCCATTTTAGTATTCGCTCTATTTTTTTTTAAGAAAAATCTTTCGAAATTCATAACAAAATACTCTTCAAAATGTCAGTCGTAAAGGTGAAATCAAATTTTGTTGAATTTTCACACGGAGCAGGGTTGCCAAGTGACCGCTTGTTACGCGGCCATGCCATTAATTGCATGCAAAAGCTATAGGAGGCCGTTTTATTGGAGGGAAAAATCCGTTAACTGGAAGTAAAATAATTGTTTGTCGACCTATGAAAGAAAGGTTCCAATTTTGTCCAAAAAAGACAATTATTTATAATTTTGCTGACCAAAAAATGTTTTTTTGCATTTTAAGAAATTTTTATTTTCTTTTTGAAGTCCGTTTAATCACCATTTTCAACTTGTCAACTCTCATCCGGAGTCGACGCGAAAAATTTACAATAGGTGCTGCAGAAAATTGTTCTTCCTTACTCTTCCCAGTATTTGGGTGGTGTTCAGTTTGTATGCAAAGTCTTTATTTTGGTTGTGTTAGTTCTTAATTTTTTGGTTTAGTTCAATTTTTCGGTTTTTAAAAAGTCTCGAAATTTCCCCACTGATTTGACGTGAATTTCTAAAAGCTGTCGATAACTCATAGGTAAACAGAATTTCTTAAGAAAGTATAAGACTAAATGTTAGTAAACGGAGGCACATTAAGGAAGTACATAATGAAGTTTTCTAATTGGCATTAAAAACGGGTTTTTCACTAATCTCGTTTTTGTATTGCGTTGTTTATAAAAGTCTTTCACACTGTCGCGTTTATGCTGACTTGTTTTTGTTTTATCTCAGCTCCACCCAATCATCCACAAGGAGCTCATATTTTCTTTTGAAATAATCTGTAAATCAAATGAGTTAATTTATAAATCTTTGAAATTACTCTAAAGCACAAAAATACTTGCATCGCTTTGAGAGTCCATTTTGTATTGTAGTTTTTTCTTTTTTTTAATAGCTCTTTGATTATGAGTTTTTTGACAAAAGTCCGCAAAAAATGAATTCTGTCAAGAGCACCGGTTTTTGTGGATGGCGAGACTGATTTCTGTAGGAAACGAAGTGCGAATTGTTTTTGTTCGACATTATTCGTATGAAAAATGGGTGGTTTTAGGCTCAGAAACGATATAAATGAAAAACAGACAGATTTCTTTTGTCGGTAGTAGTTCAATTTAAGAGACACATCTCCGTTTTTATTGATAGTTTAGTATAAAAATTGGAAAGAAAAGCAAATGGAAATTTTTATCACTCTAAAAAATCACCCGTTATTTGTTTTAATAAAATACATTGAAATAAATACTTTTGTTTGAGTGTCCGGAGTAACCTACGCTAATTTTAACACAACGGACGCATGATCTGTTACAAACTGTTCACTAATAAACTAAAAATATCTCAACTTTTGACCACAAGCACTAACATGACTAGCACTGATATATTCTTAATATCTTCACTGCATCATATCTCATCTAGACTGCTTACCGCTCGCTCCGACCTTCACTTCACTGATTTACCTCGTCGCATTAAGATTTATAAAGCAGCGTACCCTCTTTAAAATATGCAGCTCTCAAGTCATTTGTTTTGCTATCCTCACCATTACTGACTGACCAACTTCTTCGCGGCTGACTAACTCGCCGTCTGTCTGTTTTGAGTAGACGTCGGCTACCGTTGTTTCTACCGCGTGCACTGTTGCCATTGTTTGCAGATTCTTGCCGATTATTTATGAGTGCCTGAAGCAGCGTCGTCTCCTCAGCAGTTGCCAATGTTTATGCTGTTGATCTGTCATCATAAACATGAGCGATATTCTTGACGCTGATTCAACAAATGATGAAAAATATTTGCTTTGATCATTCCAAGGGTATCAACTGTAAAAGCGTCAAAACCTATGGCGTTGCATTGAAATTCGTTTCATTGGAATGAAATGGTGGAATGATGATAAACTCCACTCAGCCTAAGCTGGGCCAGTTGTTGACAACAATAGGATCATAAAATTTTAAAGCTGCAACCAACAATAGTGGCAACAGCAACTGAATTCATTTGAATCATTAGATTTGAATCACTAATCGGAATATCGAAGGTTTGTTTATTCCAAGTTCAGTGATGTTGGTGTGAACTTGTTGGTACCTGGCCGACAGTCTGTTTGACTGTTCGTCAACGACAGATCTATAATTTTGTCATGTTTATTACTCGTTTATTGCAGCGTACATAATATATGGCTGACTTGACGCTCTTTCAGCAAAGCAACTTGGATTCATAGAAACGAGACCAGTTTACTGCCACATTTGGTATTTAATTTAGTTTCATTTAATTAAACAAAAAGAAAAAAATGTAGCAACTTCATTAACATTGTTCTGTTCATGTTAGCGTGTGTAGTTAAGTTAACTTTGTTAATCGTTTGAACCAGCAACCATGTCTAAATTATCTATCTTTTTTAGTATAATTATTTGACTGTTTACATTGATTACTTTTTTTAATAGTTAATTAATAAATTAAGACTTAAGCTACTGATTAAAAAAAATATTTCTAAATTTCGGAATGATGTGTTTTGAACTTTTCAATACAATTAAAACATTTCACATTGATTTTTTGAAAATTTCAACATTAACAAAACTTCAGGGCTTCATCAACACTCACCTTGTAAGGCCCCTCCCGCCCTATAAATAGAAGTTATAAAAAAACCTCATTTTATATATTTTTCATAGACTCTTTGGATGTAAAGAAGTGGGAAGCATTTTTTTAACCGATTAAAATGAATGGATGGCGAAATCAGATCTGCTTACGCGAACTCAAGTAACTAGCGGTGCTCATCCGCTAATCGGGTATACTTTCAACATTGCTAAACATTCTCTTTTGGTTTTTTTCCAAAATGTTGGAAGAAAAATCAGTTCCCAAAAAATGGGATTTCATCCCAGCAATTACCGCCCTATTGCGATATGCTTTATGCTTGAATTTATGAAACATGTTAACAACAAAAATTATTTATTACATTCTGTAGTAAATATTTTTTTTTTGAAAACTGTATATTCTATGAATAAATTTGAAAAAGGCAAACTTAAACATGGATATTTGTAATCGTTTTACCTTATCAACCAAAAAACAAATGAGAGCCTTAACGTTAACAAACATTTCTCCGTTGCCATGAAAACGTAAGACTTTAAAACATATTCATCACTTTACTTCTTTTCGCGGGGAGGAATTCTTGCCTATGCTTTTCATCTCCCGGTCCTTGATAAATAAGAACAAATGATTTCTCCTTTGATTGAACTTTCGAGTAATACCCGCCTAACTTTATTTCAGTCCAGAGCTTTTAGTCCCGAGGTGATCAACATGATGAGCAAGAAAATATTCCAGCTTTTCCATCACAAAAGCTTTTGAAAAACTTAAAAACTACCTCCAACTTTTAGGTGGCTCTGCGTCCCGCTTTATTTACGGCCTTGTCTGTTTAAAATGGATTAGTACTTAACTAATGTGATGACTGGAAATTTTTAGCTTGTGATTTGTGGGGCATATCACATGGAATTTGATGTGTTCGCCCTATTTTAAATAGAAACGGAAAGCTGTTCCAAAAAAATGTATCACAGGAGAGCGGTAATAAAGGCTTTTAATTTTATATAAAAATTTAGACCCAACTACCAAGATTACTAACTTAGTAATACTAAGTGACCGGGATTAGCCTGCCCGTGTGAAAGCTTGATAGAAAATCGGTATTTTGACGATTTTCGTGAAATGGCGCAGACAGAATATCTTTACCACCGCGATTTTGAGTTGATATTATTTTACACTGCTTTTGATAGAGCTTATAATTCGAAGCTGGATAGCCAGATCACTAGCAATGCTTCAGGAGTATTACTTTCCTCGATTTTCTTAGCTTAGCTTGATTTTAAACGAGTAAAAAAATTACATCAACTATCTCCGACAAAACAACGTAAGCTTAGGAATTAATATGTAGCTAATAAAGAAACAAACAAACTTTTTCCCACAAAAAGTTTCATCGTTTTAGCTTAAAGTTCTTCTGTACGACTTGGTAACGGGTGCAAAGGCTTAGGGGGCGGAAAACGATCCTCGTACCATTAAATTAATATTTGCGTTTGATCAGTAACGTTTAAATTTAATTTAATTTGTTGCATCTTTTTCTTTAAAATTTTATTTTTAGGTTTCGTATTTATGGCCCTGGGCGGCAAATGTTCACACTACGCCACTGCTTTTTATGGGACATTTTCAAGACTTCAAAGTGTAGTATGTGTGTGGTATAAAAATTCAACCGCAAAAGATAAAGGACTCTGATTAAATGCTGTTCTTTACACATTTTCTAAAAATATGGGTCTCATTACAATTACGTCTGACTAGTAAACTTCAGAATACAAGGCAAAAAAATGTAAGTCGAATTTTGTCTAAATTTATTAAGGATATCTTTAAAAATACTTTTTTTCCGAACAAATTGCATAGTTTAATTTTGCATAAAAACAAACACAAACAAACAAAAAATATTCGAGAAAAATCGGTACGTTGAGGGAGATTTCTGTTCGAAAGCATATGAAATCGTGCATATGAATCTTTCTGAAAATCTTTTAAGGGTGTTCTTCCTACGGACGGATTTAGGGTACCTGCACCCGAGAAAAGCCGGGCCTAGATTGGAGGGAATTGACTTATCTGTTTTGATTTTAATTTTTGATTGGGCTGGTTGTCACTAAACATACCCAAATAATTTGCATATTGCGAAATTTTTTATGTAATAAACTATAAAAGTTAGGTGCAAAATCCGTCGACTATGTAGGTACAGGAAATGGCCTAATCTCGAATTACAGAGCCTGAATCCGGTAAAATACTTTCAGCTCAGTAGTTCTTCAATTATACCAATTTTATGCGCTATTATGTTTCAAATAAAGTGGACATTGTTTTGATCCATATGTTTATCGTATTCATTTCTTTCCAAGTTGGTGGCAAATATTTTTGGGTCTACGCTTCAAGAGAGTACAAATCCAACCCTGGCTTTACAGTGATGATTTCAAAACGTACAATATTGGCTTGAACAGTTTTTCCACATGGAAGTGTTGAACTACTTACCCTTGAGGGAAATGGACGCTGTCCTCTTAAAGCCTCATGCAATCCCGACGCAGCTTCGGATAAAACGACTAAAGCTTGTGATGGCAAATGGCTGTTGCCAAATGCGTTACTTTCCATAATCTTCCGGCGCAAAGCAGCAGAGGATTACAAAACCACAGAAAAAAGCAGGCGACAAAAATATTTACACTAAGCTACGTTGTTGCAGGCATTTAAAATCAAATTGAGCTGGTTACAAGATAATTTTGAATTTCTTTTGATTTGGCAACACTGAATTATAATTTTAAAATTTGTGTGTAGCTTACTTCTTTTTTTTAGTACTTAAAGCACTTTAATTTCTTTTATTTATGTAAATTTCCAGACCATACGTGACGCGACACGTAGTCTACTGCGTGTTAAGCGTGACGTACCTACTAAAAAATATTCTCAACTAATTACTGCATTCAGTAAGTTAATTTCCGTCACCATTTGATTTCATTTCATACACTTTTTTTTCTTTTATTCTTGCACATGCACCACGTTCTTCGTTTCGTTTGATTGTTACCGTAACGTTTACGTATTTTGTCACAGCGTTTCACCCGCACGTAACCAAATTCAACTGAGCACTGAACGACGGCAACTCGCTACGAAAAACATGCTGGCAACTTTTTTTTGCTACTGTTGGCTGCAGCAAACTTGCGCACTGAACACAGCCGCATGTAGTGGCAGCAATAAAATTAAACAACAACAACATCAGTACCGCCCCACTTTGATACATAACTGTTTGCGTTCAAATGGAGAAATGCGTTTGCTGCTGTTGTTGGCTGAGTGCTTGTCGTTTTATCTCACTCTGACAGCAGCATTTATCAGCTCTTTGCGCGCTCGAATGCTGTGCTGTTCTCACATCAGGACGCCATTTTTTCTCACATTTCTACTGTTTGCTTGCACAGTGGCTGTTATCTTCTGAACAACCGTATGTTTTGTGTTCCTCAACGATTTTCTTATTTACTTTTGATTTTGTTTATTTTCGCTCGTATTTTGTTCATTCAACTGTGAAACGAGTTATTTGCATTGTGTTTGCTCTTTATTATTGTTGTTTTTGTTGTTGTTACTGTACCGTGTGGATTGTCCATTTGTTAGTCCGTCCATTGGCATAGTCCAAAATGGTTGTTTTGTGTTGTGAAATTTGTTGTTGCTTCCTAAATATTGTTCGTGCGACTGTTTGTCTGGTGTAGCAACTGCTGCTATTCAAGTTGTTGTTGCTGGTGTTTCTGTTTGTTGCCATCTGGGCTCCGATTTCTTGTTGAACTTCCATAGTGGACATGTAGAAAACAACGACAAACGACAAGCTGGTAAATTAAACGAAACAAAAAAGTCAAAACAATGGATGTGCTGTTACAGTGGGACACTTTGCATAAAGTTTAGATATGTGTAAGGTAGAGCTATTACACATTTTGGTTTGTGATTAAGTGCGCGGTAGCTAGTGATCAGTGGTAAATCGTTTGCGCAGAACCTTGCGAGCAGCGTTTTCTGAAATATATTCAACTTTAAGCGGAAAAAAGTGGTATATAGCTTGAATATTCAAGTCTTTTTATTTGAAAGACCATATTGAGCGCCACTAATAAAAAACGAAGCCCTTTAATTTGAGTGGCAAACCCGGGTTCGGTTAAACGTAGTGGGGTAAATAAAAAATATTTATTTTCGATTTGCAATAAACATCTGCTAGTTTCGAGTAGCCCATCTCTCTTAACGAGTAAAAGAAAATTGCAATGTTACTCTCTTCAACAATGACGCTTAAAACGTTTAAAAAACAACGCTGCTTTGGGCAGTTGAGTGGGTCTGAAGCGTAGTTTAGAGTAAATATTTCGTGCCTCAGTTTCACAGCTTTCTTGATAATATTTATAGCAGAAATATTCAATAAAATCTTATGAGTAAAGCTTTAAATAATGAGCAGACCTTACGCACGGCCCAGAGGTTTTGACTCTATAAACAGCTTTTTTGAGAAAATTTTCAGCAGTTTGGATTTTTGACACCTA
Source organism: Meiosimyza decipiens (assembly GCA_963680825.1). Lineage (NCBI taxonomy): Eukaryota > Metazoa > Arthropoda > Insecta > Diptera > Lauxaniidae > Meiosimyza > Meiosimyza decipiens. The sequence goes on from OY804258.1 coordinate 41,078,234, forward strand.
AAATTGAAATGCACATAACTTCGCTCAAAAAGGAGGATAGTAATGAAAATGGTCCTTCGCATTTTGAAATTTGAATTTTGGTTGTAGCACAAGTACTAAATTTAATTTTGTTGAACTTTTTTTTTTTTTGTAAGCCCACCCGCCCTTTTTCGGGACTGGCTGTGGTCCCGATCAGAAAGTATTACGTGATACTGTAAACTATTTACACCTGAAAAGAAGGTGAATTGTTATTGAAGCTTTGGGCTATAAATGGAAACAAATACATTCTTCAGATTCCATAGGTTGCTCGAAATAAAATATTTAAGCAGTCTAGAGAAAAATACATTGTTTTTGACACATTTGAAGACTTTGCTTGATGAGTGTACGAACTTCTTCTACTTTGAAAAGCATTTTCGAAGATAGATCTGAACCTGATCAAAAATACCTTAATTTAAATGTATTCTATCTAATTGTTTTCATACCACTGTATCGCTCAATAAAGCCTATGAAACAGCAAAGCTTTAATTTTAACCTACGTGCCACAAAAATGTCCGCAGGCTTGATTGCATTATAAGCGCAAAAGTGATTTTAGTATCTGTTTGAGTGTGTTAACATGAAGCGACTACTAAATAAAGTATTTTTTTCAGCCATCTTTGTCTACAGACATATTATTTTGTAGATAAATATGTCTGGATAAAAAAGGTTTGTTGATGTTATAATCGTAATGAGGAGATAGTTGTTGATGTTGGATATCTATGTACAATATCATGTTGAGCGTTCATAATAAATACAATTTTAATTCATCATTTTTACAGAGCTCTGCTTAAGTTAAATCCTTAAGTAGTTTCTACTCTTGTGGGAACGTTTTTTTTTTTTGTGACACTAAAATTTTTAAATTTGTTTTTTAAAAATGTCACAACAAAAGTCTAAAATCTATGTCAGAAATTGATTAATATGGCTGCAATTGCTCTAGTCGGTATGGTCAATGGGCGGTAAATAAGCCGTGCTTTGAAGAACAAACAGCTCTATGGACAAGATTCATAATGTCAAATTTATTATCTGTGGCATGGCTTTACATATTCAAATTGACGTGCAAAAAATAAAGTTCTCAGTTTCCAATATTCTTCCCACCCAACATGTAACGTTTCAGAAAGTATCAGAGATAGTCATGTAGCGTTCAAAAAATGCTTCATTTGAAATATTGCAAACGGAACGTTCCAGAAATTTTTCTTATATATATATTTCAGATGATTCACCTGTAATCATTCAGAAGTGTTTCTGAAAGGTTTCAGATTCAATATTTCCTGAACCTTTCTTAACGAAATCATTCGTATGTTATAATTCTGAAGTGTTCCAGAATTAAAGGTTTTTATTTATCTAAATGGAGATATACCTACTAATATATTATATTAAACATAGGCGGCGTTCAAGCGGGCGCGGCACTTTTTGCTCGCCCAAAAAATATTTTGAGGGGCATTGCTCCTCTCAATATTTTAGAGTGTAAAGATTCTTATTTGAAGACCCAGTATGTAAAAAACAATTGCACATGGAGAAAAATGAACTTGAATCAACCTGAAATCAAGCCTGAAAGAATAATGCTGCGTTTTCAATGTTGGGTTTACTATTTAAATATTTTGCATATACACTCAGAGGATGTATTGAACCTAGACTTAAACCAGATCGCGAATAAATTCATAGAACGGTGCGAAATTTGACGTAAAATATTTGCATTGTCATAACCAAAATTTTGTAACATTTCGAGCAGTAAATTATGATTAAAATTGTGAATTGTTTACTGTTATACTCTTACATTTTTATGCTTTTTGATGATTATAACTCCACACACCCCTCCCCATCACTGAAATGTGCCGAAAATGTGCATTTCATATTTATAAGTGAAAGACTTGTAGTAGGTCATTATAGTACCAATATAATTAAATATAATTAAATGAAAAAATTATTTTTTTTATTTAACTAAAATACATTTCATCATATCATGCGTTTCTGCAACGTTTCAGAAACGCAATATTTCTGTAACGTTTCAGAAATATACTTGAAATGATTCTGTAAGGCTCTAGAGATACAGCTGAAATATTTCTGTAACGTTTCGGTAGATTGTAGAAAGCTTTCTGAAAGATTTCATGTAAAAGATTTCTGAAAGACTAAAAAACTTTTGTGTTTTCAATGTTTCCGACTGATAGAAAAACAAATTATCAACAAAGCTTGTGGCCTGAGCAGAAATAACATTTCCGTTGCAATTTTTCGTTTCACCGTTTCACTATGCATAAAATCAAAGAAAATTATGTAATTTTTTATAGGCTAAACCCTCTAACTTTTGGAAGTAAAACTTAATTAAATTGTTGAATTTAAGTATATGTAATATGAACATTGATCATTTGAAATACGTGAATGACTTTTATTGAAAACTGCATGATATTTCATAAAAGATTTTCATCAATCGAATTTTCTCAAAAAAAGTTCCAAGGCTATTAAGCTTTCATTCATGTTTTTATATTACTTACTAAATAATCTGTTAATCCTAAAAATCGGTGTAGTGAATAGCATGATCCTCATGCTGTCTGACTTAAAAAGCTACCAACACTAAGAAAATTGAATTGGATCACCCTGTGCTATGAAAAATTGAAGTGATAATAAAAAACATTTCTGATTTTTTCTTCGTAGCATACCATACTTTGCTGCATTCCTCATTGGGAACACATGTAATATGTTTTGTAATGTGTAATGTACCATGTATGTAGATACTTGCAGATTTATATTCAATTTTCTCAACACTTTTCTTAGCCAACTTTAATTGGTTACTGCCGTCACTGCAGTAATTTTTACTTAACGCCTTTTTAGGTAACAATTCAACTGACAACATTTTTACGATAGCAGCATTTTTTGCTCATTAAAATTACATTACAATCTTGTGGAGAAAATTAAGTTTATAATTTCATGCTGATATCTATGAAATACTGCTGCTGCTGATTATTTTGCTCCTTTTTTTTTGCAGCAGTGCACATTGGTAGTTTTTAGAAGAACAAACCAACTGAATGTTGAAGTTTTTTTTTCGTCTCTTGTATGACATTTTTTCCTAATTTATGCTGTACATGGGAGTATATCTAGATATTTGTATAGGGTGCCCCTATCTTTATATATGCACAAGTACAACATGTTGGTGTAGCATTTTCTGTGCGCATGTCGCTGCTTCTCCAAGTCGCCTACTTTCTATGGTGTCGTTGGATATGGACTTGTATATAAAATCAAATTTACTGTTTGCCACTCCTTTGCAGTAGTCACGTCACGTCACAGTTGGTTTTCTTGTTTTTTCTTTTTCTTTGCTTCAAGTAAAGCAAAACTGCTCCAGCTCGCTTTGGCACCCGTTCTTTGATTCAGGCATGAGAAACTCCTTGCTACTTGCTTGCTTATGTAAACTTAATTTTTTAGTAGATTTTTCATTTTATTTATGTTGTCAGCTCTGCAGTTGGCAACTCATTTTATCGTTGACTTTGTTGTTGCTGTTAACAAAATTAAATACTGAATGGTATTTTTTCTACTTTTGTCTCAGTCTTTACACGAGGAGTAACTACGTTTTATTTAATTTGGACTCATTTATAAACTTTTCTGTTGGCTTTTCTTATGTTGAGTTACATGAAATTTCTTTCCGTCTTTGTTAATTTGGAAACTCTGGTTTGATGGTGATTTTCTTTCTTTTTAAGTTGTGTGTATCTAATATTAAGATACTGAAATTAACTGAATTAATATATTTATGAAGGCGTAGATAAATTAAATAAAGTTATCGATAAAAATAATTAGGTGCACCAAGTGTTTAAAGCTTCCCCAATATAGTGGTGCTAGAGATGTTCATAGCAAGGATTATAAGAGATGAGATTTCAGACTAAACTTGAACATAAAAAAATTTAAATTGAAAAAAATTTGATTATACGTAAAACTAAAAAAAAAATAGTTCTGGGAATTTAAATTCTCGGATTCATTGGCCTCAAAACTGCCTACGTTCTGAAACACCTGCCTTTCATGTTTCTATTAAAAACTTTTACTTTTCGAGAACGAATATTAAAATAAGTAATTCAAAACTTTCAGAGTTTTTTTTGCTGGCAACCCTATAAATTGGTCAGTTATCAATAGTCGCGAGCGTTTGAAGTATCAGAAAGGAACAAAAATCGCTCGCAAGATATGTGTTATATCAAAAGAGTTACAAAAACAAAATGCGAACAAGAAAAAAATGTAGAATTTCGACGCACTGCGTTTATATTTTGCTATGATTCTTAACTAGTCGATGCAAAAAGTCAACTCAGTAGGGCTGGGGAGGGCATTGGCCCCCAAAGGATCTTATACTAGTTATTATTCAATACATCAAATCAATAAACCCATCCAATAGTGGTGGAGTCATAATTCTTGACCCCCCCAAGGTATTGGTAAACATATTATGCTTGGAAACTCTTAAACGTTGACTAACAAAACATACTGATGATACCATGTAGCAGTGGTTGAAACTAGTATAAGCAGCTAGTTGGCCATTTTTGTTCTTAATCCATATACAAAAATAATTAACACTAATTAGCTCGATTCACGTTAATCATCTTAAAAGTGAGTGTTTAAGATGCCATGCGGAATTTTTTGAATTTCAACATATCGAACTAAATATTGGAGCCCTAAAGAGACCATCTCAAGAAAACTTTTTTTCTTATTCTTCCAAGAAACGCATTCAGTGCAGCATTACATCATCACAACAATATCAGAATTTCAGACCTTTGTTCTCTTTTTTTTACAATTTTGTTAATATAAATATCATAGGCAAATATTGACGTTTTGTCTTGAGTTATTAAGTATCCTTCGAAAATCAGTTTTATATACTCTACAATTATGCGAAATTAATACTGGGTAATTTATTCCTACATTTTGCATACTTAATTTCGCGTAATTTTAAAATGTAAACGCGTTATTTCTAGTTCGTTAGCTAGGAATTTTCATTCCGATTTCCCTACCACACAAAATTGTCATCATCATTCCATTGATGCACCTCCACCCCACGCACAGACAGTCACCGCAGACCAACGACTGATGGGCAAGAGTTTGCATACCCACTGTGCAATGAAAAAAAAAGCTTAAATTGTATTTGTAAATGGAATTTGAATTGGTAATCCATATCGTTAATGGATGACAAAGGCGCTTTAGCCAAAGTGTTTGAACGTCAAATTTATGTAGTCGTGGTTTTTCAAAATATGGCAAGAGAGAAAAAGTAAAAATCACCAAATCCGCCAACGCGATATCTGTTGTTATTTTTTCAGAAATAGCTGTCCACAATGGGACAGATGGCTAAATAATTGAGATTTATTTATGTAGATTTTTTGAAGATTCTTAACGCTGTCATTCTTGTGAAAAATATTTAATTAACGCAGTATGACCACAGGATACTAAAACTGAATATTTGAAATAAAAATAAGAATTAAATAAATAATAAAACCTGCAAAATTTACGAGCGTGAAAAGATTTTAGAAATGAGAATACTTTCCAGCGTTTTTTGCTCAACATAGCACCAGTTTAAGACTTTGCAATGCCTGGGGCTAAAAACTGGAAAAGGGATCCTTATAACTCTAGTAAAAACTTTTGTCCAGAGCTAGTGTGAGGCAACCTTAATCACGGAATCCGCGGAAATAGCCCCCTCCAGCCGGATCTTAATCCAGCGCAGGCTCAACAGTATACATATTTAATTCAGGAAATCAACAAAAGGAATAAAAAGTTTGATAGAATTGTTTGAAAGTGTTTATGGAATTGAACCTCCTAGGGTGCACATCGACACTAAGCCAGAATTGACTTGTGAACTGTTTTGAGCAGTGAATAAGGAACTTAGTTTTTTAACTTTGAAACGTGTTTTATTTTATTGCAACACTATACACTTTATTCGCCGTTTGTTATTTCAATTGCAACAACAGTAAAAACAAAGTTATTCTCTCAGTCTTAAGTCCTTTTAAGCTTCACATTGGTAGACATTGATCTGCTTTAAGGAATTGTAATTCAAAGTTAAGAGAACAATCGATTAAATAGTAAGATGACAATCGATTAAGACTGTAATAAGCTTTTTGTAGTTAACGCGATGCAGATCAGCACTTTTAGTCCAAACCACCACTGGTACGACGTTTAAGAATTTTCAAACATACTATGTTTTACTTTTTGCATTGACCAGTTAAGAATCATAACAAAATATTAACACAATGCGCCAAATTTCTATATTTTTTTTTTCTCGTTGGAATTTGTTTTTGTAACTCTTTTGATGTAACACCTTTCTAGCGTCCTTTTATTCATATGTTTTTGGCACTAAAAGTACTGAAGAGGAACTTCAGCAAAAAATATATAATATATATGTTGCCTGTTACCTAATACTACTGGCGAACAAATTACAATAAGTCCAGAGGAGAATGGAAGGATCAACGCTTGGTTTCCTTAAAGATTTTGGTATATTCCCGAAATAATGTTTACCCGCAGAGTTTACATTCTGGTACTGTATTCAGCTTTAAAGAAACAACAATCAAAATAAATGATAAAAGGGATCCTATAAAGGTTCGAGAGACCTTCCTGCTTTGCTGTAATTGGAAATCGTATATTGAATGTTTAATAGAAGTGACCCTCCCTCGATTTGACATGAAATGGTGAGTCTTCATATGGGCCCAAAAACGAAATACAGATTTATTTCTTTGTTTGTAAATCTTTAAGGGAGTTGTTCCAGTCTATCATAATCCAACACGAATACATCCAAAAGTAGGCAGCAGATGTGGCCAAAAGCCTTTATGTACATAATATCATATCCATTGCTGCTAACTCAACTAATGATGAATTTTTGTCATCGTTTGTGATAACAACTAAAAAGATTTCAGTCACATGTTGCATGACAATAAAGTTGATGAGTGTCTGCCTGTCTGTCTGCCTCACTGCCTAGATGAAACTGTGTGCGTGTGTTTGTTTGTGCGTAATTGCATATGCAACACCTTCAGTTGTAGTTCGTCTGATTTTTCCTTTACTTTTTGGTGTCTATTTAATAAACACGACACGATGTCTGCAACATTTTTGGCTAAAAAAACTGTGGTGCAAAACTTTTATAATAAAGTCAGTCCGACCGACAAACGGCAGTGATAGCTTAAAATAGCAAAAGCGACATCTGTATGAAATATGCAACATTACAAGCGACAAACTTCTTTTATGAAATAGAAAAAACTTTGTTTTATGTATATTCTGTGAAGACTTTTCATGCGGCTTTGTGCGCGTTGAAAGGTCATATATGTATGTATGTTTGAAGTATATGTAGGTAGTCAATATTTGATAACGTGTTGTGTTTTATTTTTGAAAAATCTACGTTATTGCTTTATTAAAAATAATAAATATGCCAATTTGAAAATAAAGTTCCATGAAGAAAAACTTCCTTTTTTTGGAGCTATCTAGGCCCAGAACTTGAACACTCTGACCACACTGCACGGCAGTTCCCAAATTCAAAGGTTTTAGCCAAACAAAATGTGTTAACTGAAAAATAAGATTGATAACAAACAGACAGACTAGCACTGAAATTAGTTAGCAAACCTCTGTTGCTGTTGACATCTATGACATTAATGTCAGTTTAATAACTTTGTTAGTCGTCGATTTTCAAGTGGTCGGTCGGTCACTTATGAAAATTGATGAAAGTCCAGTAGCGTCTACAACAAATGCAACAACTGAAACAAAATTGACCTTATCATTGACGAATTAACACTTCTTTACACTTTGCTTATTGTTTTTGTAATAAATCTCTAATTTTGTTTTTGTTGTGTGTGTGATATGATGTGTGGGCGCGTCTGGTCGTTTTCTGCTGTTGCTATAAATTGTTGTTGTCTACTTTTTGGCGCATATTGCACGAAATGACTTTGCAACCTTTTGTACAAAGAAGAAATTAAGCAAAATCCTATTGATGATGAAGCATTAATGCCATTGTGATGGTCCAGTAAAGCCCCTAGTCAAAAGAAAAAAAAAAAGCAAAAGGGATTTGCAAACAAGGATACAAAACACGAAACAATGCAGTGGCAATGGGAAAAAGAAAAATCAATGCTGACATGCATGATAAGTTGAGCGTTTAATCCTGCATGTGTAACATTGTGGGGTTGTTTGATTGCGGTTGCGTTTTTTTGTAGTTGCTCTTGTTGTTGTTGTAAACGATTCCACTTAAGTGAACTAAATTTGTTTATTTTTTGTAATGCTTCTGAAAAGAACATATTTTTTTGCTAAAAACATAATCATCAAGAATTTGCAAGGCTTGTAAACGGACTACCGATCACTCCTAGACGGGCTACCGGTCACTCCTAGACTGATATAGCATCTAATAAGCATCATCCCATGAACAATGTTACTGAATGGAAAAAAATCGGTTACGTTGAAGAATTATTGCGTTCCCAGATTTGTTTGCAATATGCCGAAGTGGCCTCCGCGGATCTGACATGGAGCTTTAGGAGAGGACTTTTTAAAATCTTCTAAGTCCATAAACTATTTACCAGCACTGCTTGGATAAGAGCGGTATTAAAGTTATCTAATGTGCTATGTGCCTCCATCGATTGCAAGCTTTTTCCGCTGAAAGAATTGCGCAGAAGCGTGCCTTAAGGGGGTCATTAGCGTACCTTAAGCCGACGCCGCGGGCGCAAGGCTTGGGGACGGCAAAATGGTCGTGAAATACACATACTTTATTTAGCTATGGTTTCTGAAAGTCAGAAGTGAGCAGTTTTTTTATAAATGAAAATAATTTGGTGTAGTTAAATTGAATTCGCAGCTGAAGATTTTCGAATTTAAAGTGAAATATATCTGTTTTGGAATGCCAAAACTATAGCCCCGAACCCAAGCTCGACGGGGCCCCCATCATGCTTTGTGAAATTTGAAGGACCGTTTGTGTTTTTTCTTTTTTGTATCTTAATGACCTTTCTTTGTTATCCATGTAATGTTATGACTTCTCTTTTAAATGTCAAGTTTTTCCAGAGGAAACACTAAGAATATTTTTTAATAGCTAATGAGTAGAGTTAAAGACAAAAATTTTTATAAAATTTTTAATTTGTGGCTATAAAGTTATTTACAAGGTTTTCTCTCTTGAAGTAATCTTATTTGGGTCATCATATTGCATCCGGCATTCTTGGTAATAAAAATGCAATTTTATAATAATGAAAGTGATATGTTGACCCATATTCTTACTATGATTTTTTGTATATTTGGACTCCACAAATATTGTCTACTGTACACGATCATTAGCGAGCAATTTCAATTATTTTTAAAACTTCTTCTCAAATACATCGTGGAAATTCAACTCCAATGATTGTCGGTAGACTTCGGATGGTGATTTACGTGAAGAGTATTCAATTCATTTTTGTATTTTCATTTGTTAGGAAAATGTTCAAAATTCTGCAAAGACAATTATTGGTAACCACTCCAAATGCCATTTTCAACCTTCCGTTATCGATCGGAGCAATAAAAAATATTCTAATGTTGGTTAAAAAAGGACGACTCCATGGTTCGTGTCGATTTCAAGTGATGTCTGTCCAAATTCCATTTTCACTTTCCCCTTTAATTAAAGCACAGAAAATTGTTTCTGAAGATGGGTCAAAAACGGTACTTTCCATCGTACAGGGGCCAAGCCACGTGATGTTCAAATTCTATTTTTGAGCTTTCCCCATCGATAGGAATATTAAAACATTTTTCAAAAATGGATCAAAAACGGTCCATTTCATGATCCGAGGCTACTCCAGGTGATTTTCAAAATACATATTTGACCGAGGCCATCCTAACTGATGTCCAAAATCCATTTTCGACATTTCCTCATTGATATGTAGATGGAAAAATGTTTTTTCCGGAAATAGGTCAAAAACGGGCTCTTCTAGGATCTGGCGACATCCTAAGTGGTGTCCAAAATTCATTTTCGATCTTTCTCCATCGATTGATGAAAATGATTTTTCTGTAAATGGGTAATTTTATTTTGTTTTAAGTGGAAGGATTTTTTTTATCCAAGGCCGGAGATGGAACATTATTTCTTCGCCCCGGGCGGCAAATGTTCACGCTACGCCACTGTGAGTTTGTTGTCTATGTGTCGTGTGTGTTATTTTATAATCCATATGAAGATCTCTAATACCAACGGTCAGCTGCCTTGGTTGAGATATCTGTGCATTGCATGAGCAGTTTTTATGATAAACTTTCTTTGATGAAGCAATTCGGAGATATTATACCAAAATCAAACTTAAATCCCTAAAGGTTATTCCTACACACTCTAATGTTCTTAAATAAACTTTTCATAAAGTGACTTCTAAAGGAAATCTCCATTAAACTTTTCATACATAAAAATCAATGTTCCTTGTGACATTCACTGCACGAGGCACCAATTGGTTGCAGCTCGTAACCAGCACTTGCAGCCAATTTTACGTTTTGCCAAATTAAACGCGCACAACAGCAACAGCAGCAGCAAAACGTCGAAGATTGACAATTGCTGCCAAATTAAGTGCGGCCGTAAGTGTGTTGCATATCTGTGATTGTGACTGTTCACTAAACGGTATATGAACCGGAAACGCGTAAAAAATGACGACAGGCTGACGATTGTTGCAATTTTGCAATAGGTACAATTAGCATGCAACATATGTTGTCAGTGTTGTTGTTGATGTTGCAACAAAAGACTTTAGTAATTTGCAAAGTTGTACTTGCTGTTGTTGTTGTTGTTGTTGTTGTTGCATCATTAACAATGCATGCTAGACGAAAAATCATTAAATCCTGTCATTTGCAAGGTTATGAGTCAGAAAATTGCAATGTTAGTGAAGCTGACAATAAATATCTCTAGATAAGTTGTTGCACAGGGCCCCCATTGCAAATTGTGGGGGTTGCATTAAAAATTTAATTGAATTGCCTCGTTTACCGCATTAAAATATCAGATAAAAAAATTATTTTTTTTTACGACGCCACTAAAAAGCACAAAATTAAAACTCAAAAGATTTCTTTGATGTTGCACAAATTAACGCCACTTTTGCGACTTATTAAAATCAACATAAGCGCCACTTAATCAGCAGATTAATTTGCTCATCATCAACAGCAACATCGTGCTCATCCTCATGCTTGGCATCGTCATCGCTTCACAGTGACGAAAGAGATATACAAGAAAAAATTTAATTAAACGCCCCAGAAAAAAGCATGAATTTAGCCCTAAAATTTGTTAGAAAAAATGCCAATTAAGTTTGTTGCAGGGGCAACACCTGCGTACATTTTTGTTTTTATTTTTATAACAGAACACTTTTACATTGACCTTTTTACAATTTCTGCAGAATTCTGCTTTTTTTTAAATTTTTTTTACTGCACAGGAAACGGAAGTACTTGCGAGTTTCAAACTTCAAAGTGTGAATGGACAATCAAATTATGAAGAAAGCAAGAAATCAAAAAAAAAAAAAAAAATAAAATAAAAAGGTTTTCTTATACAACAAGTTTTTATAATCTTTGAAAAAATTTTCTTCGCTATAAACTTTGGTCAGAGTTAATTGGGCGCGAAAATCCAGCTGTGAAAAATCTTCACCCTAAGGCTGCGTTAGTTGTGCTGTGCGCCATGCGAAAGTCATTTCCACGTATTTTTATGGGAGTGAATATTGTGAAACAGTATAGTATGTCCTGACGAGACGATGATACTAATAATTGGTTTTAGAGGAAAGAGAGAAGTAGGCGGTGTATGTTCAATATGCCTCTAAGCGAACGGCTGGAAAAGTGAGGTCTGCAATCACACATTATTTAATGTATATAGGTTGATCGTACTGTATCCAACTAATATGCTCTAGTATGGTAAAAGGAATCTCGTGACAGAAGATATCTGAGCAAAGTGCAAAGCAATTATCGATACAACCTAAGTCACTATACTGGCAAAACTTGTTGAAGGGCATGGCACTGCCCAGAATATTTAAAAACGTCATAATAAGACATCTAATTACGCAATCGTTATGAAATCTTACATGGCGGATATACTTGCTACAAGGTATATTCAAAATTGGGCGCAACAGTACACGCGGCCGTGGCACTTCATACACAAGCAAAAAAATCATTAAATATTTTGTATACTATTGGAGTGATCCTAATAAAATTTGATGCAGAGATGCCTTAATGGAATTCGGTGGGACTGCATCGGTGGGCGTGACACTGCCCATACAAACAAAAAGCATCTTAGGTTATATGTATATAGCGCACTGTCAGGGTAATAAAGTTTGGTGTAGAGATGTGGGTTACTATAAGCTTTGATATTGTATGGAATTCGAATTTCGAAACGGGCGTAGCATCTCCCATGTTAACAAAAAGTTATAAGCTTGGCAACTTTTTTGACTGTTTTCTTAATATTGTATGAAATTTTCAACTTTTTCCAACATTTTCTCTTTTTTTTTCGAGTTTGCCAAGATTTCTCAACGTTTCAACAAGGTGTTTCTAACCCGCTTCAACTTTTTTCGAGATTTTCTATTTCTTTCAGCATTTTTCTTACTAAACCTCTTTCAAATATTTCCAATATTTTCAGCGATTTGAAACTATTTCAACCTTATTCAACTTTTTTAACACTTTCCATATTTTATCGACTTTATCAGCATTTTTCAACTTTTTTCCGACTTTGTCAACATTTTTCAAAATTCCCACATTTTTTCGACTTCTCCAACCTCGTTCAATTTATTTACACCATTTCAACCTCATTCAACTTGTTTCGAATTTTTCATTTTTTTCGACTCTTTCAGTCTTCATCAAAATTGTTTCAACCTTTTTCAACATTTTCCATACTTTTTTTGACTTTTTTAACCTCTTTCGAATTATGTCAACAATTTCGTATGATTTCAACATTTTCAATATTTCATCGAGTTTTTCAACCTCAAAACGAAAAACGGAACTATGGTCGGTCTCCTGGTACTAATTATTAGAACATTTAGTAGACAAGACTATGATAAAAACGCGAAATATATGAGCTCTAAACTGACTTTGGAGCATGACTTAACTGATATAAGACATAAGGCCAAATACAGAAGAAGATTTCAACCAACTATACGTTGTATTAACAAAACATTTTATGTTAGCTGGAATTATAGTTTTTGAAATTCCCATTTCTACCACTGCTCTAAAAGTTTATTAATTTTTTTCTTTCATTTTATTATCTTCAATTTCTAGTCATTCTCTTACGTTTCACTGAAAATATTTAAGTCTCTCTAACGTTTTATTTATTTAAGCAAAAAATAAGGAAGATTCATGTTTCGGTTGCACTTTATGTGCGATTGTGAACACTACGTTTTTCTGAACCAACTCAACACTCGGAATTCAGAATTTGCATATAAAATTGGAAAAATGCAAATATTTTTATTGTCATGCGGTGTATAAAACATATTTCGTTGTGTGCACTGAACTTTGGTCAAGTTGGAAGCAACAAAAGAAACAAAAGAGAGAGACAAACTCGCTGAAAAAGTTCTGAAAAAAGTACTTTGCATAAAAAGGACAAACTGGAGCAACTGCACAAATAGCAGTCCAGATACAATGTGCATAAATACTCGTACTTAAGTGGAATGGTATGGCTTGGCAGTATCCGCTGGATCTAAGAAAGCATAATATGCTCACTTTTGGCTGTGTTGAAAAATTATTATCGAACACCTGTACGTATTCAACCAAGAAGACAATACCGAATGCTGTAACGCTGAGTTTGGCTAGTGAAGCTGAACTGAATGCGCGCTCCAGATAACTGTGAGCAGCAGGAATGCTGCTGTTGACTTTATAGATTTCTTGGAACTTTTGCATATGAATTGTGCAGCAGCAGTAAAGCTTTCCTTTGTTCACGCTGGAATAGCAACTGCTGACAGCGTAGTAACCAGCAGGAGTAGCTACCAAATGTAATAAAGTTGAGGTTTCAGATTTCAATACAATGCGTAGTTATTGCCGTCTTCATATAGGAAACTAGATAAGTATTCCCTAAAGATTTGCTTGAATGCAAGCAACCAACCGATGTTGTTTGTTTACAAGACAAAGACTACAAATGTGTTGACCATGGGGATTTAATTATTTTTAATTTAATAGAAAGTCAAATAGGTGCAAATGTTGCAGTGGTTGATCGAATATTACTAGAGGTGATTGCTAAAGAAAATTTTCGAAAATATCTAAAATTTCCTGCTTTAAATTCGATAGCTTATATTTAACATTTTTGAATTGACTAGAAAATAACCAAATGTCCTTTAGTTTCCTATAAAAATATCGACACTTTGTGGTGTCTTCTATTTTGCATAGGCATCATGACCAACACAAACGTTGTCACATAAAAAAAAAACAAATCGATTTAAATAAAAGAGAAAAATTATTCAAATGTCATGTTGTATCTACAATTGAGGATAAAGCCTTAAGATAAAATGCAAAAAAAAATAATAACAACAACAACAAAATGTGTTAAAACACATGCATTTCAAAGCGCATAAAACAACGGAACGGAACAGTCGTTTCGCAGTTGCAAATGGAGCTACTGTGCACGAATGCGTCCAAAAAGGGTGTAATCGCACTTCATCTTCCGCATGTTGTTGTCGAGGACGCTTACATTGCGAGCGCTGCCTTTGACTATAAATCTGTTCATGCAAATAAATTCTAAAAACGAATTCTAATATAAAAATCGTAAAAATCAGAGTTACAGCTTGAAAAAATATGTTCAAAATATACAGGGTGGTACATTTAGCGTTTGATATATGGACTACTGGTTCTTTTTTGAGTGTGGGAACTCAAATGTTAATCGTAAAATTATTGTTGAAATTGTTATATTCGTTTTTTATTTATAGCAAAATCAAATTCCCAATTATAAATGGTCCACCCTATACAAATAGGCATTTCTACGACGAAAGGGACATATATACTAAGAGTCTGCACAAGTGCACTTAAAACGACCATCAAGCCACTCGTTACGATTGTGAGCACATCGAGGCCTTGTGCACGAAAACCACCGAATGAAAACAAATGGTGCTGCACTCGCAAATAAAATGTTCTATGAGTTCAAGCACTCGCAGTTTATTGCATTCGGCACCGAGTGTCTTGTTGTCTTTTTGTGCGCCTGCTCAACCAACAGATTTGCTAGGCCGTGTTGCTTTGTGCGATTTTTTGACCAGCAAAATATGTTATGGTTGAGGAAAGCAGAAAATATCTTTGAGATTTTAGCTTCCTTCAACATGTGGGGTTTTTAGTCTAAAAAATGTATTGCTTCCATTGTGTCAAATTGGATCTTGCACCTCTGTTTCCCTTTTTAGAGTCTTGAAGTCACTGTGATTTGTTTTAGGGGTATTTTCTATTGTGTTTTCAATCACTGTAAATAGCAGTGATTGAAAAGTAGTAATTTTTCACATCCCTCGTCAAATGTTCTGCGATTTAATTTTTTCTCTGTACCGCGTTCCATCTCTTTGCAGCACTTCCTTGATGCTCGCGTGCAACGATTTGTTTGGAATTTGCATAAAAATCAATGCAAATTCTTCGCTTTATTTTATGTTCAACATTCTGTCGACATAATCTGAACACAATAAAATTCGTATAATTTTCCGATCACGCTCTGTGACAACATGACGTTTTTGTTGTTCACGTTGTTTGCTAAGTCGATATCACTTCGCAACAGACCAGGCGGGATCTGAAGTCCAGTGTACTACAGCATCTGAATTGTATATACTACGAGTATTTGAATGAGTTGCAGTTGTTATAGTTCTTTTGTTGGTGTCATTGTTGCAAGTGTTGTTTTTAAAGTGAGCCAATCGCACTTAAAAATGTGAAAATCTTGTAGTTACAATGTGAGATTTTTGTTTTTGCTTTTGAAGATGAAGTATACGAGGACTTATTTTTAACTTCATGAATGAATTAAGGATAATGTGGAGCATTAAAGCTTTGTTTTTTCAAAAATTACACGATTTTCAAATATTTTGTTTAACTATAAACGTCATTATTGTAGGTTAAGCACTTAAATTCTTAAGGATATCATTAATATAAAAGTTAAATGTTTGAGTTTGACTTCAACTTCGATTAAGTACCGCTCATCTCGATTTCAGTTTCTCATAACAATCGCTCAGTAATCCCTGCGCTCATCTTATGCCTAACTTGAGAAATCTTCTTTTATGGAGCACCGCCAATAACTCAAATAAAACATGATAAAAATTGCAGCTTCCAAGACAAAGGCGCTGCCACCAACAACAACAAGAACTGGCCGTTTGTGCTACTGCTGATAGTTGGGAAGATAGTGAAGTAGTGAATTACCATATTCACGGGACCAAAGACAAAAGACCGCAGCGATTTCATGAATAAAACATTTTTTTGTTTTGTTGTCTCTTGCAAGCAGCAACTCTACAACAACAGCAATAAGTTGCCACTAGTCTTAGCCGAGTGTCATCGTGGCGTAATCGAACTAATGCCAACATTTACAAGCTCACCAACTTTGCAATACCCACTGTTTTTTGGGGCCAGCAACATTTTTCAGTTGTTGTACTGCACGCTGACAATGCAAAACTTATTGGGCTTTTTTTTTCACTGCCTAGTCGTTGTATTCGTATTTGTCTTGTTGACTGACCCACAACTCGGAAAGATGTTCCAGGAAACAATTCCAGTGCGAGTCTTTTAGTTTTAAATATACCGTGCCACCGCGCTTCCTGTGCCTGTCGCCGAGACGAGCAGTAGCAGCAGCAGCCGCGATTGCTGCAGTCAAGGTTTATTAATGGTAATAAATCAGCGCTTCAAAAAGTAGCAGCCAACTTCACGCATTAAATATGCGCGCATTTTAAGCAGGGGGCAGCCAATGTTACAGTTTAACAGCATGTTGTTGTTGTCAATGATGTTTATCATGTTGTTGTGGCTTTATGATATGCCCTTTATTTATGTGGGATGTAGCAGTTGAGCAGCTTTCAAAAGCTTTATCGTTTTGTTGTTGTTTTTGTATGCTTTTATTCAGAGTCTTACTAACCCATTTCGACCCAAATTTTGTAGAATTTTGATTTAAAATTGGTCTTTTTATAGAAAGTTATTGTGTAGTAGGCGATGGTAGATTGATTGATTAGAGAAGTAAAAATTAAAAGGATTACTGATGCTTTTCACATACATGCGAAATGAAGTGCAAACAGTCGCTTTGCGTGAATATTTCCCGCCTGGGTCAAAGAACTAATGTGCCTTTGCATTGGAACAAAATTTTCTTACAACGAAACAAAAAAGAATTCTAGAAAAAGGCCCATAAAATTGAATAAAACTTAAAAGTTATGATCAAAACAAATCATTAGTTTAATATTACGAGGGCTATTTTGCCGCCCCCTAGACCTTTACGCCTAATGTGACCCCGTTCACTCCACCGCTACTGAATGCAAAGCGCGATTGACAAAATAAGCCCATGCTAACCTCTGTTTTTTGATGGACTATGCTGCCTCGAGCAAGGCATAGAAATTATCGCTCCTACTTTAACTCTAGATTGCTAACCTTCGTCATTTTGACGAAAACCAGTCAGATATTGACCTTTCTCACTCTAACTGTCGCTCGTAACTACATATACTCTCATACCAATTCAGTCGTGTTAATAGCTACCTTGCGGTGGTAGTGCACAATCGGTGGGTATTTTGAGTGTTGATATTTAGGCTATTTGTTCGTCATTAATACGAATGGTTAAGTTTTGTGTAAGTTTTTTCTTTTATATTTTTTATACGCTAAAAACGTATATATACGCTTAAAGACTTTTTGTAACCCGAAAATGCCGTTTTTATATTTCACTCTCCTGCGAAATTTTGTCCAGAAAGGTATAGTAATTTTTGCCATGGACGGTCATATATTTTATTGCCAGATATTTGGCATTGATGATAAAAGAAAATAAAACTGCAATTTTAAAAGAAACAAACCCGTACGTAAACTAAAACTGAGCCAGAAAGGGTTAAGGCAGGTTCGTTTTTTGTAACCTTCTGTGCGGATATCGAAAATGCTGTTCGATTGAAGTCTGGTTTATGTGATTCGTCAATTGTAAACATTTCAACTTCTTCAACGCGTTGTGTCATCATAAATTTGCAAAATGCTTTTTGACGCTGATGGAATCTTGATTTTCGTGTAGAGAAATCAGAACAAGTGAATTCCTGTAGGAACATACTGTGCAAAATAATTAATCATGAGAATGAAAGAAAAGGTTTTATTTGGTTCTAAACATTTGTTTTGGAAATAAGAAGACGTATGTAACAAAAACTATTTATTTCATTATAAAACTTAGAGTGTAAGGCTCAATCAGATATGAGGTAATAATAGCAGTCAACCTTAACCGACTCACTAAAATCGATGTTTGAATACAATCATCTAGTTCCTCTCATTAAACCAAACGGCTTTCATAAAGAAATTAAATGACTTTGCATGTTCACATGTTTGTGACCCCAACTAAGATTTTTCAAATCACAATTAAAAGTCGATAATGTGTTGAGTACCATAATTGCGTCCCCATTTTTGATGCCCCCAATTAATGCGATTTTAATACCTACTACGTTTAATTCCTCACAAAATCCTTGATGCTGGTGCTTGATGCAGCAACAGCAGCAGCAGCAGCAGCATTTTATCAGTCATCATGAGATGACGTTGATTAAATGCAGGATTAGACGATGACACTCTGCCAAATGACTGCTGCATCAGCATACGGTATGGGAAGTAGCTATATAGAGGAGTGTGCTTTTGTTTGGCTCAGTGGGTAACTGCTGTTTTGTGGTCAAAACTCATTTGCAAGCTCACAGCGTGAAGTTGGAGAAAAATTGGAAAGGAGTAGCGCCAAAATGTTTTGAAGTTGAAGTTATTTCGTATGGAAGGTACTTAAAGGGTACCTCTTATGGTGTTGTACAAATCTGTCGATGCATTTTATTCTTACACTTTTTAATCGTATAAAATTTAAACTTTTTAAGAAATCATAACTTTTTAAAATACCTTTCTTTCCGACAGCATCGGTATCTTCTAAGACAGTGTGAAATGACCTAATACTCGTAAAATCTATTTTTCAAATACACTTCCCTTATCGTTAAACACGTGCTTCTAAAAATTTTAACATTTTATCATATTTTAAAATCTTATTTTTGTTTCCTTTGAGAAAAAAACTTTAAAATTCATCCCTTTACAAAAAAAAAGTGTTAAATATCTAGATTAACTAAATGCTATCCAACAAGAGCGTCAAACCGCTCGAGCGTTGTGCAATAAAGATATTTGCTATTTTCTATTGCTTTTATCCCCTTTTTTTTATTTTGGCACAACCCGCTCTGTTTCATGTTGGTTGGTGGCCCACATGAAAAAACCGTCCTTGACCACATTTTTCAACATAAGCGCAGGAATGTCGCCGTTTATCTCTAAAATGTGAAATGTATTTTCCAACTAAGCTCTAAAATGTGCACAAAGTACTTTTTATTTTGTTGTTGTTGCTGTTGCTGTTGTTATGTTGGGTTACCCTATTACAACAACAGCAGCAGCGAAAACATCCATAACAACTTTGTCACCGAAAATAACAAAGTAATTTCATTTTACTATGCGAAAAATGGAGTCTTATGGTTCTATTCTCTAAACGCGATATTTACGAGATTGGTTACACTCACAGAAATAATAGCGTATTTTCTATTTTTAATGTTAATTAATTAAAAAGTCTTATGACACAGTTAGATGTGAAATATGGTGCATTGTTGAATCTAATATGAAAATATGATCTAATCTAAGATCCTTCAAAAGTTTAATCCCAAAAAAGTACTGCATAAACTTTACAGAAACATTTGTGTAACTTCCCAGCAGGCAATTGAGCAAGGCCTTCCCCGGAGAAGGCCTGCTAGCACTACTCCGATTGTAAGAGGTCTTCTCAAAACTAAATTTTCATGCAAATAAAAACACGAATGCTCAGTTTTTTTTTTTTTATTTTGATTTTTGTTTTTATTTGCAATCTGTCAATATTAACAATAAGTAAATTTTATA
The DNA here is from genome assembly GCA_963680825.1 of Meiosimyza decipiens. NCBI lineage: Eukaryota > Metazoa > Arthropoda > Insecta > Diptera > Lauxaniidae > Meiosimyza > Meiosimyza decipiens. The sequence goes on from OY804258.1 coordinate 41,098,172, forward strand.
AGTATTGATATTTTAATTAGCAGAATAGTTACACTCCATTGAGTGTGTACTCATGAAATGCTATTATGCCTTCCCACAGCAATACTGCTATAAGGCCTTCCTACAGCAGCAGTGCTATAAGGCCTTCCCACAGCAGCAGTGCTATAAGGCCTTATATAAGAAGGCAAAGAAGAAGGACTTCATGTATTTTTTTATTTCATGTATTGCAATGTTTTATGATTCGACATTACTGTTTTGCCATTGCATTGTACTTATACGACATCAAAAGTAGATAAATGTTTAGAAGTAAGGAACGGTGTGCATGTTGCTAGGCTGGTCTTGCTTCATGTTATGTTAAAGTGGTACAGTGTTGTGTATTCAATGTCAAATTATAAATTAAGAAAACGTCGCAAAAAATAAACATTAAAAATATCAACGCAAGGGAGGTTGACGCAGATAAAAAAAAATATTTAACTAAGAGTCTCACGACGTATTAAGATTTCATTTTTTCAAAGTACTTCTGTGACCCCTTCTACGGTAAGCGCTCTTAGAAGGGCTCTTGACGCAAGCGATGTAGGAAGGCCTGCTTGAAGAGTATTTCTATCAGGCTTGCTAAAGAAGGCCTGTTTTATCGGGACGTTTCATATAAAAAAGAAAGTAAGTTTGAAAAGAGGTGGCAAGGCCTTAATCTTACCAAGGAAGGCCTGCTAGAAGGCCTGCAAGCCCTGCCCTTGCCTACTGGGTTACGTCCTTGCAAACGTTTCTTGGTATGATAATTAGGGTGACCAAAAGTAAGCATTTGCTAAAAAAAGCTTATGTTGCTTAAACGATACCATTTTCGTTGTTGGCGTTGAAACATATTTTTACTGATTTGATTGAGGTAAAAAAATTATGGCAGCCATATTTTCTAATCACATGCAATAAGTGTGCAAACTAGTGATGTGCATTTATCCATTCATTTTCACTTTCAAGCGATTCGCAAAAAAAGTACAAGTTCATGCTTGGCTTGGCTTGTAAATAAACAAGCAAATCAAGCCGGCATTCATTCAATGTGAATGCAACTTTACATTCGCATTCATTTTTATACGCTACACAAAGGGTATATTCACATTGTCATTCCGCTTGTAACGCATAAAAGAGGAATGGAAAACATATCCTGAGTCGATTTGGCTATGTTGAAATCACGTCTACGGGAAAGTAAATCAAGCTAAGTGAATCAAATTTGGCACACAGGTCACACTTTCAGACAAGCTTCTTGGGACTGCAAATGTGCTAAAGTAATTCACGGACACGCCTACCTCCCATATTCGTATGTTTAATTGCCAATGCCTATTTCGAAAAAAGTTGCACCAATTTTGATAAAACTTGATGATTTGGTGCACATGTGAACAAAATTAGGATTGGGATAGATTTCAAGTCTGCAACGACTCTGAAGGGAGTGTGGGACAGCCCTAAATTTTAAGCCATGCAAGATTTATTAATTAAATTTGATAAGCAGATGCAGATCTTATTTAAATTAAATTATTCCAAAAGTGGGCGAAAGTAGAAAAGTAGGCGTGTCACGTTTCAAAAATTGAAAAATTTGATTCTGTACTACTCGAATCTTCATTGCTTTCTTAATTTTTTCGACTTTTTCAGCGATTTTATATTGTTTCAACTCCTTCACATTTCTTGAATGGTTTCTATATATTTATTTTCGAAACTTTCAGTCTTTTTCAACTGTTTCAATTTTTTTCAACAAATTTCAACCTTTTTTACAATTACATTTTTTTTCGACTTATTCAACCTCTTCAACGTCTTTTTCAAAATTTATTCAAAAGATACTTTCAATGCATGGTAGGATATGTGAGTTTCGGCCTGGCCGAAGATAACATCTTAACTAGTTTTTTTAACTTCTGCATTAATGGCCACACCCATTTGTTCAAACCAATCTAAAAGCGGAACAAGGCTAGTGTCTGATAGCAACCTGGTGCTAAGTTTTATATACTTAATTCCTTGAGGCATCTATTCTGAAATAGTAATTTGAAATTTTTGCTTCCAAGGGAGGTGCCTCACCTACTTGTTCAGCCTGCTGACATTTAGGCAAAGCAAAGGTTATATTAGTCAGTATCTTTGTACAAAGTTTCAATATGGTCCCATGAAAAATATTTTTGATTTCAAGTTCCACTCTCAGCGACGGATGTATCCTAAGCAGGCTCGGCTGCTACCTAAATCGGTGAATTGAACGCGGAAAAAATTGTCATATTTCAGTGGGTGCTTTTGATTACAAAAAGTCAATACCAAACTGCATTTCCTGTAAATGAAAATGAAAATTTAAATTCAAATGTTAGTTCAAATGAATCAATTCCTCTTCTTATGGTGTTGAAAAATTCCTTGAATTTGAATAAGTCACTACGGAACTAAAGCTGTATGAGAACTTTTACCTCTCCCCCCCCCCATTTTATTTTTTAAACTAAAATTCGTATTTGCAATTGGTCAGTATTTTATACAAACTGCCCCACTCTAATATACATACATAAATCCTCATAGAAGTGGAACATTTCGATTGAAAACAACTTTTGCCAATAAATTTTTTAAAGTGTAGAGCATCTTTATATCGTGCTTTTGACAACTACTATAGTCTTTGCAACTGTGCAAAAAATGTTACTGACAAACTTCCAAAAAAAAAAAAGTTTGGTGTAGGTACATTTTTCAAATGTTTTCACCACAATTTAGTCGCATCCCCCATTAGGTTTTGTGTAGTGGTATTGTGATAAAACGGAAGTAGCTCGCATGGTTTTAGTTTCCGTTTGAAAACGACAACCAAACCGCCAGTCATGAGCTACATACATTCGTTTGTTTGTCCGTCGTTGTTCAGAGTAGACAATAAAGGTTCCCGCACATTTCTGCCCCATTTGATTTTCAGAGTTTTTCCGGAAATTTATGTAAGTCATGCGGATTAACACCCTTTGAAAAATGTCGAGTTACTTCGCACTTGTGGTTGCGCTTTTTTGTGGGTTGTGTTTTTTCGGTATTTTATGTTAACACGAGTGTTCAAGATTTCAGTTGGAAAAGGACTCATTATACAAGTTTTCAATATGATATGCAAACTATTCTTTTAGTTTGTTGTATAATTTGAATGTTTTCTTATTAAAAATGTTTGTGTTTTTATGTCATACAGGGTTTTTTTTTAAGTCGTTAAAGAAACTCAATTTCGCACTTGGCTACTAAGTTATATATTGTGTGGTAAAATATACTATGTAATTTTTAGGAATATAAAAACATTTTGCCGCAGACACCTAAAAGCTGCGTTCAAACAACGTTGATCTTCACACCGGCTGCTATCGACCCGTATTGCCTACAAGTAAAGTGCCAGAACAGAAAAGGCAACGCGTTATCGACGACCGCTTGCTGTGAGCGACGCGTGAAAATTGCTACCAAGTTACTCGCAAACACCAAGCGCAAGGTCTCCTTTACGTTTGGTACATCCGCGCCTCTTAAGTCCTTTAGTTCTTTTTTTTTGCACGGCACTTGGTATTTTTTGGTAGCAACAATTTTTTGTAGTTGTCATCAACAAACCAGCAATAATAAAGTTGTGACGTGATGACATTTCTGATGAGAATTGCTGCCGCTTCCTTTACTGTTGCTTGTTCATGCAGCCAGCGTATGCAGCAGCAGCAGCATTCTTTTGTTCCTATCACTTGTGCTGGCAATGGTCTGATCCTTATGTTTTTTTTTTTCATTGTTTTTGGGTTCTTATTTTGGAATCTATCAATCTCACTTTAGTTCAGTTTAGTTTTTGTGGCAGTTAGTTAAGAGCATTTTTTGTCAACTTGGAGTTTATTTTTAAAGTATTTTCAGTTGAAATTGACATCTTCATCGTTGATCGCCGTTCGGTGATCCTTACCTTCGGCGTCTACTGATCATGACGGGAACAGTAGCAATGTCAGTGAAGACATTGAAAAGATGATGATGAAGATCGACAGACGTTGATCAATTTTTGCAGAAGTCAATAAAAAATATTGCTTAATAGCTTATAGGGTGAATGGGAAAAGTTTGATGATCACTTAGTATTAAAATCATCACACACGTATTCGAACTCCATTTCATGCGATGAAATGGTGAGGTTTCAGAGTTTCGAAATATATTTTTAGCGTTTTTTTTTTTGATCCACACACTGAATTTTTTTTGTTTTTAATAAAACGGCCAAAACAACTCATTACACCTCTTACCCGCATGTGGTCACTTGGCTACAAAATATACCTAAATCCGTTTCCTATCAAATGTTCTATTTGATAAGGCGGTTGTCTAAAGTCAAACAAAATATTTTCATTATTTTCGTTCGACAGTCTTTAGCTCTTATAAAAAAAAATTAAATTTTAATTATTTCTTTAAAAAAAATAAAATGTGTGATATAACTTGCACCTCTACCCTATACCAATCTAATGTTATATTATTTTAATTCAAACAATACCCATTCGGCCTCTACAGACATGAAGACGTCTTTACCACATTTTTTCGTGCTGCATCGACCCTGACGCAGACACATAGTCTTATCTTCCCAGGCATTCAACGCAAACCCAGAGACCAACGTTAATTCATATTGATGGCCATTTTTGGTATTTCAATTAAATTTTGTAGAATATTATGAGTATGAAAAGCTGTCATTGTTGTTATCAATGTTGTTGCCGTTGTTGTCGATCCATAAGAATGACAAAAGGTGCAACCCGTGTGTACGTCAACTGGTCTGGTTTGGTTGTTCTTTGCCGACACTTAACGTCTTAATTGTAATGAGAGTGAGCAAGCAGATCATTTAATGATCCTGCGCGCAACTGCTTTTACAAGTTTAATTTCCCCCATCCCCCTTGGACCTTCCCTTGCGGAAGGCTGTCGCTTTGGGGTCTAGAGTTTTTGTTCACTTAATGATGTGTGATGTTGGAATTTTGCGCACCTTTTTATCAGCAAAAGCTGTATTGCTATTTTGCTGCAAATGCAGTTGCTGATCTTCTCTGTTCTGACGACATAAAATTCCATTTTTTTGCAATTTAATTTGATAATGGACTTGATCGAGTTGACGACAATTTTCGGTGCGGCTTGGCTTGTGTTTGGCTTGGTATGAGGAGATCTTAAGTATATCATTTGAGAGAATGTGTTATTAATTTTGTACAAAATTGTTGGTATTTGCAGACGTTCAAAAATTTTCTACATAATTCGGCCTTGAATTTGTGTTTTCTTTTTATAAATATTAAAATTCTTTAATCACACTATGCAGCAAATGCAACTATTCGTCGTTTGATGTGTGAACACCTTTACTGGTGGGTATGATAGAAAATCTATAGCTTCTGTTGTGTATTGGTGCAAAGATAAATCTGAATTAAATTTTTTACTGAAATTCTTCTGCTTGTTAGAAAAACTAGGTATATATGATAGTGTAACTATAAATGAAATACAATATAAAGATGCCATGATATTATAAAATATCGATTTATTAATGTATTCATATTTTCTGATATCGATTTCCTAAATCAATTTAAATAGATTCATACGTTAGCAATTAATAAATAATTATTCCACTCAATACATGATTTAGTAATTATTGACATGTTAATGTTTGCAACAAAGAAATATTTATTTTATTACCAAACATTCCATGCCATAACCATAACTTTGATCTCGATTGCAAAAAAAAAATCAGCAATGAACAAAAAGCCAATTTCAAGAATCAAGCAAGAACAACATAAGTGTAGAAATTAAAATACACTGATCGAACGAAACGAGAGAAGTTGTGCTTAGTGGTGAGTTATTTCCTCAAGAAAAATTACGAATGCCCATCGCCGATCTAAGCAAAAAAATTGTTTTCATTGATATTGCTTTCTTATTCGATTTTTGATTTAAAATCCTTGAGCGCGATTTTAGCGTAGAATGCTACATATAAGATGTCAAAAAGCCTATACAAAAGACTCTTTAACGCACAAATAGACTGACCTAATCATGCAAACTTTTCTCTTGAGCTTTAAGACAAAACAAATATTGACATAACAATTTTCTTTAAAGTAATCGTATGTCAATAGCCGCTACTCCAATCAAAAAATAAACGAATAAAAAAAGGAAATCGCGACATCAACTGTCAGAATTTGGCGATTTATTAAAGCAAATTGAGTATTGAGACATGAGACATTTTTTTGTAGTTGTATCGCCAAAGACCAACACAACATCAAAACAACAATTTTTGTCGACCTACAATTTATAACTTTGACAATTTGTTTGATGTATCGCTTGATTTGTTAATGCATTTGCGAAAATTCTTCAGAAAAAGTAGCGAGAAAGCTGGATTTCACATGAAGCAAAAAACAAACAAAAGTTGCAAAATCGACAGATAGCGCGATTTTGTGATTTTCTTGTAGTGAGTTTTAAATTTATAACCAAACATTTGGTATAGACGATATAGCGATTTACGTTTGTTGTACTCTCGCAATGTTTGTAAAGTCTTTCATGCGTCATGTTGTCTCTCTGCCACTGTCCATTCATTCCACTGTAGTGTTGTGTCCATTTCAGTTCACTTCGGCAGAGTGGAGTTAAGTCAAGTCCACTCCTTTACTGCGTTCATGCTGACTGACCGTTCTGTCTGCGAAGCGCGCTTTCGAAAATCTACGAGTTCGCTTATGTTGTGTTGCCTGCTGATCTGCGTTAACATGTCAACATATAAATCGTCATGCAAAATGGAATTTTAAATCGTTTTTGACATTTGACATTTGCAAATGTTTGACTATCGAAAGGTTGAAGTTACACAAAAAAAAGAGCACATTGAAGAATAAAACTCCTTAGCAGTTCAAGTGACACATATTGAATGTTTTAAAATAATTTTAGTTAAAACTCTAAGCTGCGGAGTCATAAGAGCGGAAACCTACTTTGGCCAAAAAAATTTGCTTTTGAAAAAATAATATTTCACATAATATATCTTATATAAAAAAAAAACTTTAGGATACAATTTATTTATTTATTTATTTTTTCTTACTAAATTCTATGCGGGTATCTCAGTGTGTGGTGAACCAAAAAAGGTCATAAGTTCACATGAAACACAACTTCGCGCTCCCTTAGCTTTGTTTACCTTGACAACGTTGTGTTGCTTGTGTCCTATGTTAAATGAATTAATGTCTTCACATAAACTTCCGCCTTTTTTCATGGTTGTAACTGCGTGCTTGTCAGCAAGTGGTTTCTCATGGACCACCTAGTAAACCGCACCAGAGTAGTTAAATTATGACCATGAGTTATGATATTAATTTCTGCGCTACTGTGTTACTTGCGATTATTAATGTGACATGCTGCATTATTGTTATTACTTTACTTACAACTCAACTCGCACATGTGGAATCGGGCCTCCATTGTTAGTGCGTTATGGTAAGGATACACAAATTCAATTTTGTCGCATCATTTTTAAAATATTCGGGGTTTGTGCTGTATCTTTAAGTCTGTGTTTTCTTTACAAGTTAATGACTAAATAGTTGAGCAAATTTTTGCTATAATGCACATTATACATCATATGAAGTTTTCAATTGCCATGTTATTGGAGAAAAATCAATCTGTATATATTTAATGCAACTGTTAAAATATTAAAAAATGCCCTTTGTGCAGTGAAGTTGATTCAGTAGGGCTGGGGAGGGCATTGCCGTCCCCCCCCAAGGATCTGATATTAGTTATTTTTCAATACCTTCATTCAATAAACCCATCTAATAGTGGTGGAATTATAATTCTCTCCCCACCCAAGATTTGGTGAAGTGACGCCACTGCCTTTGATGCAAACTTGATCCAACTTATAGCCTCATTCTCTAGAAGAAAAAAAATAGAATTTAAAACACGACAGACACTGTAGTCAAATGGTTAGCACCGTCAGCTCATAACTTACAGTGCGTGAGTTAGTATTTAAAACCACCTTTTCCTGCTTTTAAATTTAAAACGCGCTTTTGGAATAAAAGCAGATATATCAGACTTAACATAGTGTTCATTTTAAAATGCACGCTAAGTCGTTAAAACCTACTTTTTATTTGTTATAAATATTGGCCATTGTTTATATCTTAAATGCAGTTAAGGCAAATCTCTTTGCGGTGTTCAGGACATTTTTCGCAAAAAGTTTTAACTTTTTTGTCTCGATATCTTGGACACAACACACATCTGGCCTGTCTCTGCATTTTTAACGGAAATTCATCACCAGAAAGTTCTTGGTTCATGTTTGGAAGATCCCTTATATGAATATGGGCTGACTGGTAAGTGTCAATATAACAAAATCCACAACTCAACCCGATAAGTTAATGCGTGGAACTGATTACTCTCATTCCAATTAGAGAGCAGACGGTGCGATAGCACAAGACAACAACAGCAACAAAAAGTTTTAAGACATTTATCAAGTAGAGGGATGACTGTGCACCCCACTTGACTTCCGAAGGTTGAATACTTACTTCTACCCCGTGTAGAAATGAAGTGATGGCTTTACTTATGCTGCTGATATGCCAATGTCCTGTAAGAATTTTTTCACCTGGTAAGACTTGAAAGAGTCTCAGGTAAATGAGCATTGTTCCTGATTAAATTAAAGTACATCACTTCATACTTAATTTCACTAACAAACATTGTCATACAATTTGTTTAACTTTATTTGCCTTTTATTTTTATTGTGCAAGTATTTTTTCGTAGTTGTTGCATTCTTGCCACTTGCAACAAAAACACTTGTAAACATAAATTTCGCATTTATAAAGAACATTAAAAAATTGTATCATAATTAAAAATCAGTCAGCTCTTAGTACTTGCAGCACCCCACACCCTCAATCAACGTATTCTCACAATAACCCTTGGCCGCACGCTTTACCTACTTTGCTTGCCACATTTTGCGTTAATCCACAAAAGTTTACATTACATGGCGTAAACATTAAAGTAAACATTAAAGTAAACATTCAAGTGAGCCAACAACAATAACAACAAAAGGAAAAACAACTGGAAACAGCCGGTGTGTGGCACGCAACACAATAGAGACCAGAGAGAGAACATCAAGCCTCAAATATAGGGCTAATTTTAGATCAGAAGATGTGGAATTTAAAAGGGTTGTGTAGCATTACAATTGTAAGTGTATCGACAACAACAACAACGAAAAGACTCGAGGACAACACAACAACAATAATGAGCGTAATTAAGAGCTGCCAACGTAAATCAAATGGCTTACGGGCCGAAGGGGCGAGCACTCATGTTAAAAATGTCGAATATTAAATTCGAAAACATTTATTTAATTCTTATGGAAACGTTGCATTAGGTTACGTTGAAGATTTTCTTTATGCACAGAGATCAAAAAAATTGTTGTTGCGGGAAAATTTAAGTCATCTTGACATACGTTGCACAGTAGGATAAAATAAAATTTTGGACTTTTATTTTATTCCTATAATGAAATTGTTATGACTTGGAATAAGAAGTTATTTGAGTCCTTATGACGTTTTGATTATTGTTGATATTATTTAAAATTTACTATACTTATTTCGAATGAAATGATTTCTACATAAGATTCATTTGTCAAAAAAAAAAAAAAAAAAAAGCACAAAATAAACGAATGTCCGGAAACTCTTTGAACATAAGGAACGTCTCTGGGTCACTAAGAATTTGGGTCCAATTTTCAAAATTAAAATTTTACCCATACGATGGAGAAGGATTGAAAATTATTTTGGATAGCAATCGATCAGGACAAAAACTAATTTTCAAAATATGAGCCCGAAATTGGCGTTATTTAGTCTATAAACCGATCCCGTTCCATCGACTGGAGCTAAACTTGTCTTTTACAAAGCTGCTAAGAAAATAAATATTAAATGTACCGGGGTTGCCTTAGGTTATATTAAAAATACATTTTTGGCTTGAAAAAAAAAATCGATATCTTTTTAAAAAACAGTGCTAAATAATCTCAAATTATCGAAAAAGTTTTTATCGTGGAATATACAAATAAATCATTACTATTACGATTCTCAAAATAAACACTGTTTTAGTCCAATGTGATTTCTACCGCTCAACATGAATAGCTGATGATTTTATATGTATGTATGTTTGTCCTCAGCATCACGGTGTCCTGGGTCGCTGGCGAGGTTGATTGCAGACTTTCAGTTGAGTGAAATGAATAACTTCCTGCATCTTTCAACTGCATATTTTTGATTATTTGATCTTCGATGTAAGTGGAGACACATCAACTTTGCTTTTTTAAACACCAGACTCTGTGTCTGAAAGCGAAAAATATAAGACAATATCAAGACACTTTGAGAACAAGTCCACAATTCATCTTAAAACTTTGAGTTGTTTGCGAATCTTTTTGTGTTGAAATGTGAGGAACCATGGCAAGCTATCTCTCGAAGTCCAGTTTCGAGACACAGAAATTCGTTGTTGAGCGTATCACATTGCAGATAAGCGTGCCCCACAACTTACTGTGACAATAATGTTTATTGGAACAGCTCGTTGACTCTTGTACTCTAATAATCCAAGGCAATCATACAAATTATACAAAGCAAGTCCAATTACTTGCACCGAAAAAAGTTTGCAATTCTTAAGTTGATTTTCCTACTGTACAATGATTCTCCTCAATCCAAAGAGTTGCGTCTGTTGGCGCTTTGGTGATCTTCGTTGATTTATACTGAAAACTCTGAAAAATTAGTTCGATGTACACATCAAGTATTTGAACTTTTTGACTTTTTGATCCTCATGTATGTTCAGTTTAATTGTTGTTGCAATTGATTTGTTTACATCTTTTGTTGTAGCCATATTAAGACTATTAATTTTCCGGCACCATATGGTCGCAAGTTTCAACTCTTTTTTTTTCAAACGTTGAGTAAATTGAAATAAATATGTTGAAAAAGAAGGAAAAATTTTTGAGAGGTCGAAAAAATTTTAAAAAGTTGGGAAATGTTGAAAATTATTATTTATTTTGCATTTCAAATAAAAACTTTATAGGTCTGTTGGGACGACCCATGCTGCGACGCATCGCATTGGTATTTTTTTATACCTCTTTCAGTGTGATTTTCTAATTTTTGAAAATAACTATGCTGCAAATAGTGATGAATGAAAAAAGTCTGTTCAGCCGAGTATGCACGCTTTAACTCTCGACCGGTCAGCTATATGTGCGCTTGCATGTACACCTACACTCTTTCTAAAAATGTCGATGGCAACATATGCTGCTACAGCAAACTATTGTCAGAAGCTTTTCCCAATGCATCAGTATCCTTTCTAAAATCGCAGCAATCATGTTTACCATACTGTGAAATTTTAACAAATCTATTTTAAAATGAATGATTTGCTTTTAATTAGCTTTGTGACGCATTTTATGTATGGGTTGGTTGTAACCTCCACCCATTTCAGCCTCACATCCCATTATATTTCAAAATCCAGGCCACATAATTTGTAACAAGTTCGAGTATTTCATATTAAACACGTGGCATTTTACTACTGATGTTGCCGCATGGTTGACAAAGTGACTTTCATGCCTTGTTCATATTTTTTTTCCTCTCTTGCTGGATCTTTTAAACATAGCACTCGTATTATGGGCCATTCAAAAGGGTTGCAAATGCTGGATTTTTCAATTTAGGTATTTTGTGAGTTTTGGGTAATTAAAAATAATTGCAATCAATTTAACGCACTTGTGAAGCTGTTACCCTCGGCGTTTTGTTTTTGTTATTTGTTTGCCAAATGTAGTTTCAACCGCAAAACACATTGAATGAATAACTTAATTGATGGCAATTTATTACATTTATTTAAATAATATTTCACTTTGATTAATGCAAAGTTATTGTAGTTTTATGTGTCAAAATACACTAAGAAAAATTAGTTATTTGAATTCATTTCCTAATAAATATATTAAAAATGCCCTGTTCAATGTTTTACACTTTTTCCAAACCCTCCAACAAGTTTTGTTTGCCAACGTATTTACCCCATGAACATTTCGGTTTTGTTGAAAATTGATGGACTTCAACCGCTTGTACAGCGTGACACCACAAAAAAGTGAAAAAAAACTTCATGAAAGCAAAAGAAAAATCCGCGAAATAATGTCAAAATGTCAATAAAAATAAGATTAACAATCACATACACTCGCACTTTTACTTACGACTACAGCTAGCGGAGAACTCACTATAATACACATTAAGTCACATCTGGTCAGCTTAATGATGGCAAAGAGAGAAAAAAAAAACAGCAGCAAAAAATTGATTAATACGAGTGCACGCATTTATTCATTTTATTTTCGCGTGTATGTACGAGTAATAAATGAAAATCAAAAATAAAAATTAAAAAAAAAAATAAAAATCAAACAGCAGCTTACAAATGGCTGCTTTAACCAAAAATGGTGTCAATTAATTTACAACTGTTGAGTGATTTATGATGTTTGTTCAACTTCTTGCAATCCTTATGGCAGAGTTAAATAAAAACCAATAAAAATAAAAATAATTAATGATTTTTTAAAAACGACAAGCACAGTTGTGAACTGTAGTCAAATATACCCAACGGGAAACGGAAGCGCGTACAAAGCGCTTTGGATGTGCTTCAATGACTGCTTATCTTTTTTAACACAGGATGTCATTGCGGGGATGCACATCTCTGGAAATACATGAAATGCGCTTCCTGATTGCTAGGTAGAAGCAAATCTTTGGAAGCATATTAAATACGCTTCCTTGGATGTTGAGTAGAAGCATATTGAGCTTAAATTGAAAAAAATCTAATTTTTTATTTATCTTAGATCAGATTCGAACCTAGTCCTCCCACGTTATGCCAGTGCTCTGAGATACGCACATCTTATTAATAATTCAGACTAAAACTACAATATTTTTCTGTCAAAATTAACTTTCAGTTTTTGATTTCTATGGTTGCCACTTGATAGTTCATATTATATACTTTTAGCAAGAATAAATATGATAAGAGGGTTGGTTGATGCCGTTAAACAGCACGTAATGCCTGGGTTCAAACCCCAGTGGATGCACAATGAAAGATTTTTTTTTTAAATAATATAGAACTTTGAATTAAATGCTTCCGAAGAAGCACATCTGAAGTGTTCCCCTTGGAAGCTGCTTTCAGATTTCCCGTTGGGTACGTAGGGTACATATACATACATATAAATATGATAAAAATCTAAAATGGCACTTGATTCTACATAAACATTCAAAATTATGACTCAATAAACATTATTTTTCAGTTTAGGTCATTCTTTAAATATTTGCACACTTTGTTTTTTGTTGGTTTTTTGAATCGCAATGTCTTAAAAACTATGGGGAATAGAAGAAAGATCGAACATCTTTTTTGTGCATAATGTTTTAATTTTATCAAAACGAAAAATAATAATAAAAAGCTTTAAATAAATTTGTCTAAACATTATTTTTTTATTAAAAAAATGTTTCTCGAAATATCTTCGATATAACATCTTCATATCGAAATTTCCGCCATAACTTTGAATACCTAGTATGATGTTCTCCTTCTCTTATGTTGGTAATTTAGTCGCTTTAAGACATGGCGAGACGTTGGGTTAAACACTGATCTGAAACCTCTAATTAATTGTTAACATATTAAATTACAAAAAATTCCGAAATTCACGAAACATCCTGTTCCAGCGCTACGGGCGCCTTGTCACTTGCGGACAACGCCGTCCTTAAAATTTGTGGGGCCCTGGGCCAAAAACTTAAAAGGGGCCACTTCTAAAAAAATTTTATAATCAAAATAAAAAAATTTAAGTTACATAAAAATGCATACAAATGATTGATTCCCATTGGTGTCACTCCAGCAGGGCCGTGTCTAGAATTCTCCGGCCCCTAGGCTAAACATTAACAGGCCCTACCGCGAGTTTTTTTTAGCTAAGAGATGCGAAGAATTTTTTTCAACAGCAAAGAAAACAAAATATGAAGGTCATTAAAGTTTTACCTTTACCCTTTGTCGGGTCAAGCCTACGAGATCTGTAGATGTAATCTAACCCTACTTTAATACATTAAATTAACGATGGTTGAGGTCTCCTTTCGTAGTTTGGAAGGTCAGATCAAAGCCCCACGGCCCTAAAGACGGTACGGACGTACGGTTTTGAGTATTAGATCCTTAAAAATTTCCATATTTTGACTTGTTACGGCGAAAAATTTGTAGTACTAAAAATGTCTTGCTAACATTTTGTATCATATAAATATATATATATATAAATAAATACCATTAGATTTTAAAGAACTATCGTTATTAAAAACTAAAATAACATTGAAAATTAAAAAAGCCCCTTATGACATTTTTTAGCAATAATGTCTCTAAATTCAAAGTTTGCCGATGAAATTCTTCTAGAAGCATTCTGAATTCTTCAATATCAAATAGTCTGTAAGAAATTACAAAAATCATTTAAATTGCGGAAAGATTAAGGTTTAGAGCTTATGTAGAAAAATTGCATTTTTTAGTCTTCTTCGGTAATGGGTTCAATATGTTTATTCAAAAGTGATGGATTACTTCTGGTACTGGAATGAGAACACTCAAAAACATAAAAAAGTGCCGGATAGGCACACCGTCAATATACATTGCAAAAGAGGCCTACGCTTGGCTCCTTTATCATCGTCATTTTCAATAGCAAAAGGTATTTAGGAAATGTATTTTTTTACATGAAAAGGCGCCTCTGTCAGTTTTTTGCGGTGTTTTTGGTTTTAGTCTGCATTTGAAGACTTAACCATTACCCGATTTCACCTTATGTTGTAAGAGAGAGGAGAAGAATAAACTTCTGTTCCTATTAGATAGATATATAGATTTTTTTTTCCGGAATCATAATTGATAAATGACCACGACTATATTGGATAAAACTTAATAGAGCCCTATCAGCAAGACGTCGTGCGTTGCGATACTGGCAAACATTTCATGGAATTTTACGATCTTTTGAGGGATCTTATTTGTTGTTGTTTTGCTTAACGATTTCAACACGATGAGAATACAAACAGATACCAACTGTATTCGTAGCATTGTCGTAGCCTTTGGGAATAGGGATAACCCCATCAATGGGTAATCCACCGCTGATAGTAACTCAAGTACTGAACATCAGAAGTCGCATATCCCAGTATTAGTTGAATGGCACAATATTTTTTATGCAATAGTACTCCAATTTGTTGCCATTATTAAAAATAAATTTACTAGTGGCAACATATGGCAACATCAGCAGCACTAAAAAAAACATCGTCATTACGCAATTGTGCATTTTTTACGCAACTGACAAATTTCCATGTTGCAGTATCATTGATAAAACCACAGCAACACAAATTACAAGTTACGAGTACACTGCTCATTGATTTATACAGAACTTGCTGTTGCTGATGCCCACCATTTATCATCAGATTTTCAGTACCTTTTTTTGTTTGTTGTGCAAATATAAAATTAAATTTGACAAGTTTTAACATTTTCAATTTCCACCCTCTACCATTTTTATTTGCTGTTCAATGAGGGTTTTGTATTACAAGTGTCATCACTGGCATTGACACAAGTGACTCGAATCCCTTGTTGTAAACAAGTGAGAGTTTTTTTTGTTGTTTTTTTAACACCAGCTATATGCTGATATCTACACTGAGGGAAAAATGACATTGTAAATTTGGAAATTTTATTTTTTTATTTAAAGCCGCAAATTTTCAAGCGCAAAACTAACATTTTTCTGTTTATCCACTATATAAAATGCAGTCTGTCTGTCCGTCTGTCTGTCGGTCTGTCCGTCTGTCTGTCTGTCTGTCTGTCTGTCTGTCTGTCTGTCTGTCTGTCTGTCTATCCGGCCGATTTTGATGAATACAGTAAGTTAGTATCGGCGGGTGTCATAGGCTGCTAAACTTTTATTTTGGGTGCATATTTAGAGTGGACCATATTCAAAAATATTTTTAAAACATAATTTTCACAAAAACCACATAATCGATTCACATGGAATTTACACCATGTGTCTTTTATGTTCAGAGATATAGCTAAGGCTATAAAACTTTTAGTTAGGGTACTTATTTAGGGTGGCCTCACACAAAAATATTTACAAAATAGCATTTGCACAAAGACCACTTTAAAAATTAGGACAAAATTTTCAATTTAAGGTGAAGCGAAGCGCAGGGTAATGCTAGTTTTTAATAAAAATAAGCTTAAATTCATTTTGAATTTTAAAATAACATTTTTTTACTTAACTTCAAACGTACAGAACTTTATTTTGAAGTTTTAGAGAATTTGAAATCATTCTTTTTTTTTACATACATTAAACTTGTCGTTAAATTTATGTGGATTCATATTGAGTTGAAATCAAAAATTTTTGTCTTCAGTTTAAACATTTTCATTATTAGCGCTAAGTCCAAAGCGTTTATGTTTAAATCAAACATGTAATAATTGCACTTTTCTCTGAGTGTATGTATTTTAGGGAAACAATTGCTTTGAAAAACTTTTGCGAAATTATCATAGAACTGCTCTTAGAATTTGTTCAAAATCCTTTAAGCATTGGGTACTTTGTTTAATCAGAATTTTGTGAATACCAATTTATGTTTAATATGTAGGTATAAATAATTCAAGTGTGAAATATCACCCTTATAACAATAAAAAAAAAAATTAAATCACTAATCTTTAAGTAAATAAAAGGAAATAATAGGGTTGTTGTTGCTTTTAGGTAGAATTTCTAGTATTTGTCATTGTGCTGAAACAAAAAAGAAAAATGTGATGTTGCATGAATAAAAGTGAATTTGATAGCACCATTGATGTCAAGGCCAAACACTTTAATAGCTAAGTAGTGTACGCAAAATATGACGGTGATCACTTTTCGACACCGGGCAAGCATAGTAAATCACTCACTTTGAGCACCGTTAGCCGCCTCTTCAAGTTTGACCAAAACTAATCTGGATTTTCGCAAAAACTTCCAAATAAAAATGCATATTAACAAATCATTTTTATTAAAAAAACCAAAAAAAAAAAAAAAATATGTATCAATTGAAAACTCGCAGTATGTTACCACCAATATCTTCCAGAATAGAAATTTGATCTCGCCATTTAAGCTCGAGAGCTTCGAAATTTAATTAAAAAGGATCGAAATTCTCTAGCTTGCAAGCAAATGCGAGTTTCGTTCACTAAACGCATTCCAGAATTGAGAAAAAGCGAAAACATTAAAAAAATTTTAAAAATATAACAAATTAACAAGCAATATTCTAGTTGAATAGCTAAGAGCACTAATAGGTGTAGTAGCTGAACACTATTATTATTAATTCACGAACGATTTATTTCAAAGAATTTTGTCAATTTCAAATTGAAATTACAAAATTCTTGACTTTAACCGATGATATAGTTAGAACTAACAATAAATGTAGATATGCAGTTGAGATTGAGAAGTATAGTCCTTTGAAAGAAAAAAAAATAAAAGAAAAAAAGAAAAAGGTTTCCTTTTGGCAGATCATTTTAGAAAGGTGCATTTTTTGAGGATCGGGCGTCTAGCCTTTCACATTTGGGAGGAGTCTTCTAAGCGCTATGAAGCCTTTTCAAGTAAAATTTATGATCAATAAAAAAATGCTTTCTGACGAATACACTTGAAAAATTTGAGAGCGCAAGGCCCCCATCAAAATCAATTTGATGAGCATAAAAAAACAAAAAAAAAAGATCCTCAGGCTTAAGCACTAGGCTTTTAAAATTACCTTTGCAAGGATGTCAACCCTATTGAAACCATTCCGTCTCCATTAGTCTAACGGTCGACTATACCAAAATTAAGTCGCAAGAGTGTATACTACTCCCATAGCAGAAAATTTTTTATCACTATATTAGCACTTAATAAGCACTAAATTATGGCATAGGTTTAATCTAATATTGCTAAAAATTTTCATATATGCTTTGCTGGCTTTTCATTCAGCTAGCAAAAATCTGAATTTTTTTTAAAATTCATGCAGCACTAAATTGTTCCTTTCAGCACTAAATTAGCACTAAGTATGGCAAACGTACCTTAACTTCTAATGCAGCTAGCAAAATCAAAAAACAATGATATTTTCAAAAATTAGTGCAGCACTACATTTTTTTTACAGCACTAAACTACCACTCAATAAGCACTAAATTATGGCATTTATCAAATATCATTTTTCTAACTTTGCTTTGTTGAGTTAAAGGGTCTCAAAATTGACTGATTTTTTGCGAGTTTTTTACAAAATAATATAATATAAGGGGACACAAAATATTATTAGGAATATTAAAGCAACTATTTGAGTAGAAATTAAAAAAAAAATTTTTAATGAAATAATATTATAAAATGGCTGCGCTAAAAGTTATGCTGGGTGCCAATTTCAAAAAACAAGTTTTGAGAAAAACGCGTTTAAAGTTTTAAATGTGTACGGTAGATAAAAATGTCAAAATTTCGATGAAAAATATTGTTTCAACATAAACTTTTTCTGATTGTCAATAGGTTAAAGTAATTTAAGGCCAAAAACCCCTAAAGAAAACAGGTCAAATTGACAGACTATTTGTCGATTTATTTTTGGAAATTTGTTTATTTTTTATGTTTGGGTGATGTTCTAATCAAATATTTCGAATTGGTCTTTGAAGAATTTGGTTTACTCTTTTCTTGTTTTTATTTGCAGTTCATTAAAAAAATAAGTTCATGATTTTGCTTGCTTTTTTCACCGAAAACCGTCAATTGAATTTTGAAACTGATACAACCTTTAAAAAAATACTAAAAATAGTTGTTATCCTTAATGCTGTTCACACTTAATATAACAGACATCTACCCATAGCCAAGAGCATTTTATGGATTATAAAATTTGTGCTAAGCTGATAACGCAAAAAAATAAGAAAAAGATGCATTCTTAGCCCAAGGATACAAGTTAATGGAAACAAAATTGAGTTTTTTCTCTGCACCTCGTACTTTAGTAAACTCTAATAATTTTTTCTGTTATATTTCTTACACTCTGCTTCTCAATGTGCGAAATCTTGGCTGCCTCAATATTTGATGTTTCTCTAGTTACAATTTCTTATTTCATTTAAAGTTATCGCTTAATCAGGCGCAAAATAGTTTCCTGTTGGTAATGAGAAATAAAAAGTGCGAGCGGAATGTTGCACACAATATTCTTAGACTTCGAGTATGTGATGGGATGGATCATTTTGGAATTTATCTTTTTAGATTTTAAGTGAAGAAAAAAATTATGTTTTCCAAGGACTTTCATATACTAAGTAATTATGCTTTGAGATACGTAGATTTTTTTCTGATTCACCTCATGCCCTTTTGACTTGTAGCGTTATGCAATAACGATTTGAATTAATTTACATGCTCCTTTTTTTCTTAACGAAAATCTTCCAAGACCTCGGTAGATACATCCTACGTAATTTAAACATGTCCTTTTATACGCTTCGTTAAAGTTTGCCTACACAATTTTCCAAAAAGTATCCTGTAATCTTTTTTTATTTTATGCTGTTGTCCTTCCTTGGCTATGTTGATATTTTAATCTTTGCCAACATACTTCAAGTTCAAGAAGCTTAAGCATGTCCTTTTTATCGCTCAAGTGGGGTTGAATAGTTTCATTGGCCCAGAAAAGAATATGAGTGGTAGTTGGCGTCATTGTCTTTGCAAGTTTATTGAGCTACATGACTTCGATAACCATTTTGGCCACAAAAGCTTATGAATGACAAAGGATACTCGTTATTGGGCTTAAATGATAATGATGATGATAGTGTGGCATTGTTGTTGTTATTGTAGCTGAAAGGATTATTTTGTTTGGAACTGCCCAAATAGCTAAAGGATTAAAAAAAAAGTTTATTGACAAGCGTGTCAATTAGGGTCTTCATTAGTGGACAATTTATATGGATCGTTCGTTTAATTTATAGAGCTTTACATAATTGAAGCTTTAGAGCATTGCACATTTTTGTGTAAGGACGAATTATAAAAATTTTATACGAAATGTGTTTCATTGGAAATTTGTCCTGCACCAAAAAAAAAAAAATTATTCCGGAGGACTTTCTAAATTTAAGGAAAACTTTTGAATGAATATGCACTAAAGCCATGAATTGCTTAAAAAAAAGTTAGTTGCTTTCCTTAGTATAAGGAGCATTTCTCCTCTGTAAAAAGGAAAACTTTCTTCAATCTAATGACAAGGTACTCGTACCATATATAATATAAAGACATATTTATTTAAATAATGCAAGTTCGGTATTGGTCTTTTCGAAATATGATATATAATGTTGTTCATAGAGACGGACAGACATTTATCAAAACTTAAGAAGTTTCATTTTCGTTTTTCAGTTTAAAACTTACACCTGCCTAGATATCTTTTGATCGCTCTGGTGCTCGGCGTAATACCTTGAAGCAAGATTATAGCAATGGAATATAACATAAGGTACATATTTTTGGGCTCAAAGTTTGCATTTTTCCATACTGAAATCGTTGAAAAGGTCCAGTTTACACTTTTTCGACCCATTTCAAAAATAGCCAGACCATTATTTGAATTTTTAGATATTGAAGGTTGAAGATATTTCTGTAGTGCCGTAGTATGCTTGGCAAACTGTACGTTACCCAGCGCAGACGCCCGGTATGAACATAGATCGGGCCGCAACTAGGAGCTTGAGGTGGTCATGGGAAAGCATGTATCATAGCTCGCAAATAAAATCAAAAATATTTGCAAATTCCATTTTGATTCCCACCACAATCAATGTGATGAACAAAAGAAAACGTCTTTAAATGAAACATTTCATTTTGTCAAGGAATCCTTTAGAAACCTTCTTCTCAACACGTAGCACCAGCTACGCAGCGCTAGATTAAGGGGGCCTCAACATGTTTTGTAGGAAACAGAACAGGAGGACCTTTGCTTTTTTTCGGTTACACCATCAATAAACATGTAGTAGTAAAGTCTACTGGAGGCCCCTGTGACACCAGGTTTTTTCAAATTTTTTTTTTGTCATTAATGCAAATTTATAGGAGAAGAAAATCCTTGGAATAACATATGGTTTTTTTAATCATCATCATCTTTTTATGTTTATTTTATGTATACAGGACCCCGCAAAGTCTGAATCTGGCACTGAAAACTTACAGAAAAAACACAAGGACGACAGCAAAATGCAATTTTCATGGACCAATCTCCAGACTTACTCAATGAATTACTTTTTTTAACGTTAATATTTTAGAATACTTTGACAATTGATTCTATGAATTTAGCTGGATTAGATCAGAACCTTTTCGCTCAGTTACTGTTTATAGGGGGAGGGCACCACGGGCGAAACTGTCTGGAGATAGCAAATTGCAATGAGTAGGTGATTTTGGAATCTAATGTGAAATATATTTTATTTTGCTAAGGTTATGGAGATGTCAAAATTAAGAACCTTTATTTTACATACTGGAAAAACACAATATTTTGCAGCGATCATTATAATTTTACAATATAAAGTTTGCTAAATTTTGGATTGAGCTGGGAAATTAATTTTATACCAATAAAAGTTAATTACGTACGACTGTGCGCAACTGTTTTTATGAGCTGATGCACCTAAATATTCTTATTATTATTATTTTTTTTTTGGTTTCAGAGTTTACTGTGTCCAGTGGCGTCAATTTAGTAGGGTAGGGGAAGGCATTGGCCCCCCCCCCAAGGATCTGATACTAGTTATTATTCAATACATTAATTCAATAAACCCATCTAACAGTGGTGGAATTATAATTCTTGCCTCCCCCCAAAATTTGGTGAAGTGACGCCACTGGCTGTGTGTGTAAAAATTTAAAACATAGATATGTGATCCATACAAAATAAATTCTATCCAATGACCCTGTATGTGAAATTGCCAAAAAAAAATAGAGGAGGCAGCGAAATTAGATTGTACGTGGGTGCTAAGGGGGCTATCGGCGGCTTTTTTCGTTTCATCAATCTCTAAATTTTAGGTACATTTTTCTTATTGATTCTAAGCAAATATTGTTTAAACAAAATATTAACTTAAATTGAGAAATTGTTTTTTTGAGTTAAGCTAAGAGCATTAGAAATTATTTTCTTCCATCCTGTGAAAATCTACTGAAAACGCTTAATTGTTTTAATAATAGTAATCATTTCAAAGGGCTTATTAACTTATTGCAAGGATAAATTGCTCAATATGAAGGAGTATTATGGAATTATTAACAAATTCTTTTGTACTAAGCCGAATGAAACAATTTCCTTGTATTTAGTTAGGTCTTCTTATCGGTGTAGGCAAACACATAATTCTACAAGGAGAGAGCTCCTTTAAAAGCGCCGAGCTTGGGACAATCCGATCGCTCTACTCAGACTGCAGTCATGAACGGGCTTACATTCTTGCGATCATTATTCTAATGAACGTTT
This sequence comes from Meiosimyza decipiens, assembly GCA_963680825.1. Classification (NCBI taxonomy): domain Eukaryota; kingdom Metazoa; phylum Arthropoda; class Insecta; order Diptera; family Lauxaniidae; genus Meiosimyza; species Meiosimyza decipiens. The sequence goes on from OY804258.1 coordinate 41,120,404, forward strand.
AATGAAAAATTAATCCCCTACCATTGCAGTCGGGAATGACAAGTATAGGACTCCCGACAAAAAGTGATAAGTCTATAAATACTCTGTTGCAAGCTGTATCCTACATATTTTTAAAATTTAATTCACTGAAGTATTGACTGTAATTATCGGCACAAAATAAATATTGATTCGGTCAGTTGCCAATCAAATTTTCATTTGTTCAACTGAAAAGATTTGTTAATTTCAATTTACTTGGATGAGATTTACAATTAGAGTGTTTCATTTGTTCCAAAAGTCAAAAGTTTGCAAAGAGCAAACGTTGATTGATTTTTCCTAAAAAAACAATAAAAATTGACAGACCGAACAACAAACAACAACAAAACAAACGGAGGTAAAATCAATGAAATGGAAAATTTGAGCAAACTGACAATCACAAGCTGTTTAATCATAAAAAAACATAAATGGCAAAAAAAATCTGAATTTAATTTTCAGTGAAATTTATATACCACCATATTTTCCCACTACAAACACTCTTGAGGATACGCCCTCATGTATAGCATTTCCCCTTTAAGGTTTGCGGCACGCCCACTTGCACTTTATTTACTTGTGCGTTTTACTCTCATTGGATGACGCTCTAAACTGGTTTTTGCTCTCCATGGATTTGTGTCGACTGCTGCTTTTTCGCTTCCACTTGTCGGCTACTGTATGTTGTTGGCTCTTTCATTCACTCTATTTACTCATGTAACTCACAATTGTTTTTGTTTATTTCTTTTTTCTGCTGATTGAAGCACAACATTTGCTGCTGCATTTAGAGGCGCTGCTCCCTAAAAAAAAAACAACAAAAAATCAAAAATTAAAAATGGAGCCGCACTGGGTTCTGCTTGGTTGACTGCTGAGAAATTATGGACGCAATGGTTGCTGACGTCTTCTTCTTGATTGTTTTTTCTGCTGTTGTACTTAATTTTGTTGTTGCGTTTCGCGTGTTCATTTATTTCTTTTATGGCCGCAACTGCAGCTACACTTTTGACAGCTGACAGCAGCAACTGTTTTTTTTTTGTTGTATTGTTGTTGTTCCTTATATTTTAAATGTTGTTGGTATTGATGTTGTCACCTGGCAACCCTAAAACGTCAAGATTAAAAAAAAGTTAACACATCAGCTACACTGTTGTTATTATTGTTTTTGTTGTTGCTATTGGTACTGTCCGTTCAGTAAGATAACTACAAGCTAACACTTCATATAAGTTGGCTTAAGGCGAGTGCAGTGAAGCAAAATTCACAGTAAAAAAAGTTTGAGATATTCCTTCAAATAATTAAGTCTCACAAATTTTACCACATTAGATTTAATGAAAAGATGTTTTTAAAAATAAAGGAATATTTTAAAACAGACAAGTCTCAGTATAACGAATGATATAATGTCAGGCTCTTTCGTTGTATCGAAAAATTCGTTAAATCGGACTATGTTTTTTTTTTGATAATTTCATTTCAATAACTTAAAGAATCTTTAATTCATATAATTAATTCTTTAAGGTGCATATGGAAGATTTTGGTATTCCATATTTTTGTGAAATAACACCCTTTCACACTCATCCAACATTTTTCTTTTTCCACTTAAAGAATTTTTTTTATAAATCCCATATTGGCCCTTATTATCAGTGTGAATAAAAAAGACTTTCCTCGTCACTTGTCCATTTCAGTCAATATTCGACATCACTCAATTTCAATCCATTGTTAATCAATAGATGGTGTCGAATTTTGACAATTATTGACACTTATGATACAGGCTATTGACTGAAATTGACAAGAGTCGAGCAAAGCCGATGTTATTGACACTTATCATAGGGACCATTAATCTACAACACTTACATGAATTAATCCAAATGTGACAAAAATGAGCTGAAGCCAAAAAAATCCAATTAAGCATTAAGAAACAATCGGTACCTGAAACTGTTTTTGTATTTTTTGTTTTGGTTTTACATTTATTACTTACTTTCTAATTGTTTTAGTGGCGTCACTTCAACAAATCTTGGGGGGGCTAGAATTATAATTCCACCACTATTAGATCGGCTTATTGAATTAATGTATTGAATAATAATTAGTATCAGATCCTTGGGGAGAGGGGGGCAATGCTCTCCCCAACCCTACTGAATTGATGCTGTACTCAATGTACAATTTTTGGCAATTCGGTCGATCGGATTTTCGTTAAAGGGAGGTTCGTTATACCGAGAATCGTCTGTATATACATAATTAGTTCAACATGAGAAAATAATAGCTTATTTGAGGGAAACGCTCTGAAGAACTTTTAGAACGTTTCTGTTTCCTTTTTTTTCGCATTAGAGAATTAAAGATAGGAAAACTTAATGACTCTGCGCCTATTAATAGGAAAAAGAAATGAATCACACAGATGAAAGACCGTGACATTTTTAAAAAGTTGTACATATAGGGTGATCCAATACGAGGTCCATTTTCCAAATTGGTTGTTTTGACAGCTGTCATGTGCCTAATGGCTTGTCCATATGACGTTTGTGTTCAGTATTCAATACGACTATATCATGAATAGACTTACTCTTGAACAACGTTTATTAGTTGTGGAAACTCACTACCAAAATCAGTCATCAGTTAGAGAATGTTATAGAGTTCTTTAACATAATTTTGGTCGATATGAGCGTCCAACTCAGCACACTATTCGTAACACCATCACCAAATTTCGAATCAATTTTACACTATTGGACATTCATCATTCAACCAGAGCGCATACAGTCCGTAATTTTGAGTATGTTTTCCAACACTCTCTGCTACTGCAGAAAACCGTGAACAATCGATTCGTCGCCAATCTCAGGCTTTGGGCATCTCTTATGGATCATTGTGTCGTATCTTGAGGCGTGATCTTGGTCTGGAGGCATATAAAATACAGCTCGTGCAAGAATTGAAGCCAACTGATATTGGCCTACGTTTTAACTTCGGTTTATGGACCTTACAACAACTTCAAGTTGATCCATTATTTCATCGAAAAATTGTGTTTAGCGACGAAGCTCATTTGTGGTTAAACGGCTACGTTAACAAAATTGCAAATTGCCGAACCAATTACCAGGTTAAATTCATCTATTGGTTATCTTTACCATGATTGTTGAATAAAAAAGTATTGACCAATTTGTAAGGATTATTGGTCTTTGCTAAAATGACTGAGAAAGTTCAATGTAATGTTTAGCCTTATTAATTTTAACTATTACAAGTCTCCATATTAAATCAATATACAGCCGCACATTAATGTGGGGCTAAGACCCACCTTAAATGAAAGTCGTTCCGCCGCCAATGCTCAGTGGTATCAAATCGAGTTTTTTGGATCAAAATTCCTAAAGGGCGCAAATACTCGTACCTGACTGGACGGAATTTGAAATAAAAATTTCGTGTTAAGTTAAAGGACAAAAAAAAAGTTTTTCAACTTAAAATAATAAAAAACGAATTTTTTACTTTCGGAATTTGGACTCCGATGATTTGTTGACATTTTGGTTAGCATTAATTTAAAAAAAATTAACGCTCTCTATCAATTTTCGAACCAAAAAAAAAATTGATTTGGGACCAGTGCACAATGGATGGGTCAGCTAGAATTGCACTCAACCCGGCACACTCATATGGGCGGTGGCATAACTAAGTTAGGGGCAAAGCCAGTACCGTAATGTAGACAGTTGGTGCCTGGGCCGAAGAAGTAATTTGCTGCCACCCATTTTTTCCCCCATGCACCAAAAAATTTATTTAAAAATAAGCATTTCACATCCCATAAGCTTTAGAAAAATTAGATAGGTATATTTTTCATAAAATTACGGTACCTGATAGCGACTTACTCAAAAAACAAGGTTCATAAAATTGAAAAAATTAATTTCATGTTACGAGGACCATTTTGCCGCTCCCTCCCACTTAGGTACGCTTATTGGCAAATGCTTGGGGGACAGCAAAATAGTGCTCGGGATTCATTGAAATAAAGTTTTATTGAATTTTAATGTGATGACACACTTCTCAATACATGAAGAAAATCCGAATGACATTTTTTTTATTAATTTTTAGTGGTTCTTCGCACTGGACGACAAAGTACGCTACTGCATACAGGCAAGTGTACTTTCCATTTCCTTTTCTATAAATTTAATAAAATTTTATAGGAAACTTCCATGTTCGGGGTAAGTTAAAAACAAAAATTTCACATGTACATACCTACTCTTTGGCACCAAACTCCCACATACACATACATACCTATGTAAATGCAAGATATATTACCTTGGACGGTAATTATAGAGTAAATGATCATCTTAACCGATCTTTTTAAAATTATTTTGTAGCGAATACACTGCCAAGTAGTTTCATATGAATATGTTGGGAGCGGAAACGGCGGATATGTCGAGAATATCGATTAGAAAGGAGATACAAAAAATTTATATCGAATACTATATATTTTGAGAAATCAGTAAAAAATTCATATTTTCCAAAACTATGTCGGGATAAAAAGAAACCATAAAAAAAGATACATTAAAGATATTTTGAGAAAAAAGATTTTAAATAAGAAAAATAATGTTCTTATAAAATTATGGTATTTCTAAACGAAATCGGTTAAAGAATTTTATATCCTATCTCCTATAGTTTTTGAGATATTTCGTTTCAAAAAATGCTCAGAAAGGTAAAAAACCCAAGTGTGCAGTTATTTAAAGAATGACCGATATGTAAATCTTTTGCAATTTTCACTAAAACTTTCACACAAATAGGTTAATGTTAACAAAAATATATTTTTACCTAAAATTTCAAAAAACTAATACTATTTATTTTATTACCTTAAACATGATTGATTTTTTGAAAAATTAATAATTTTTCCTAAAAAGTTTGATCTAATTTCAAAAAGTTGGTTATAACTCAAAAACTACTGCAACGGTTTTAAAGTTTCTAACCATTTTATAGCCCCTTTAAAATTCGGTTAACCCTAACCGTACTGCCGAACATTCTATACGTCTTCGTTCGGACGGTGTCCCTGGATACCCTGTTCTTATTTTTATACATAGGTACATATGTATGTATTTGCTGGTGCAAGTGAAATTCTTTCATTTTGTGGAATCATCATCACCGATCGCTGCTAGTAAGTGTTAAAATCGATTTTGTAAATGTATTGTATCGAATTCGACACTCGTTTCGATGATACGAAATGAGATCTTTGTAAAAGAACGATATTTCGGCCAGACGTTTATCGTCCTCGGTAATACGAGAAACAAATTTTTTAATATCGTCTTGCTATCGTTATCGGAAAAAATAAATGGCAAAGAAGATATCATAGGATACTACGTAATAATTACACAGCCAAAAGAAAGACAAATAGATGGCCGATCGCTTTCTTCTGTAACTTGTTGGATGCTGCTGCCTTGGAATCCTACATCATTTAACGAAAAGTCCACGATAAGAAAAATGATGAGAGTTTTCGCACATTTTTACAGGAAGAACTCTCGACTTAATTCTACCGCCCGAATAAATTGGCCCGTTCCAGAAGTTGCCATGGGTACCCTGTCCGTACGATTAAGGTTAAATCCCTTGCACCGAGCCTCCATATCCTTAGAACAAAAATTTACCCGTAACTATTGATGTCAATATCATCCCACCCAATGGTTCTCATGCCCAAAACATGCATACATATGAAATTACTCAGGTGAGTTCATTTATTGTGATTATAAAATTTTTGATTTAATGGGGCCCATTTCTATTTTTTAGCCCTGGGCCACTCAAAGTTTTAATCCGTCGATACTTGCAAGGGATTGCTCCAAAATCACCCAAATTCTATTTAGGCTCTTCGAGTCCTATTATTTGCCATACATTTCAAGCTGTAATTTTATACACTTTTAGTTATAATAACTAAATAGAACTAAATTCGAGCATTTGTGGGCATCGGGACGGGCTTTGGTAAGACAACTCTGGTTGGTTAGTTGAAAAATTTTGTAATCTTATACACTCGCCTTTTCTACAGCGGGCTTCTCGCCTATAAGCTCATCATTTGTCGCGTAATTTTTCTGTGCTGTTGCCACTTCGAATATTTAATGGAAATCACTGTAGGTATATATAAATTGTATGACTCTTGTAAAATTTAAAGCTACTAAAAATAAGTTATTTGTATATCTAATCAATTAGAATCAAATTAATCAATTGGAGCATAAAATGTCTTTTTAGGGCAGTACGAACAATTTTTTAATGTTTTCATTTATTTTACTTTGATGCTTCTTAGTTCTCTTCACTTAGGTTTTATCTTAGGAGCAAACTTCAAATTGGCATATAAATCTTATTCAGTGACAAAATTCATTATTTTTGTAAATAATTAAGATTTGATATCTAAGCGCAACATCCAAGTTTAAATTTTCTTTCCTTTTTTTATTGGCGAGATTTAAAAAATTAAAAATTTTACATATATATACACAAAAATTCTGTACGACTTTATTGTATAAATATTCAATACAATTGTTTGGTGAAACGTACACTGTATATTTGAAAAAAAAAAACAAATTATTTATATCATTAGTTAAAATTACCATTTTAAAACTAGCCTGTATGCATGTATATACATAAGTATATATATTTGTATATAAATATATTTATAATATAGTTGGACCTACTACACATGTACAATATAACAATTCTTTAGCGCATTTCTGCCACTACACTTTACTGAGAATTTGTACATAAATCAAATAAAAAACGATTTAAATCAAATAGTTTATTTTTGTGAAATAAACTATTTATTAATTAAAGTTAAGGGCAAAATAGTAACTAGTGAATTAAAAAGATTAAAATATTTAATAAATTATATTAAACCCTTTGAGTGTAGGAGCATAAACCATAAATCAACTGATAAAACCTAAATACAACTTTTTCTTTAATAAATTATTAAAAAGACTTGTTTAAAAATCCATAAAAAAATATTTATAAAGGGATATTCCCAATAGAGCCGTATAATTCTCTGATCGGCATTTCATAAAACTGCAAAGATAAAGCACCCAAGAGGGAACAGTGGATAAAAGTTATAAATTATATTATAAATGAAATCGCAAGGTCTAAAAAATTAAACGCTTCTTGCAAAACGAACCCTTTTGAGTTTTTAGTATAATTCTAGAAACACATTTAGCTTACTTGACGCTACGCGCGTCATTCCAATCCAATCACTTTTTACTTAGCTTAAACAGAAAATGCTAGTTTGGAAACACACTGACCACACGCCAGGTGTTATTCGACTGCCGGCGCTTTCTGATCAAGTTAATATCAAAAGTTCGCTTGGCGTCATCGTGTTAGCAAATTGTGTTTTTAGCTTAAGTAACATAAAACTCAATAACTATATAAGTCTACTCATATTTCAACTAACAAACTATTTGCCAGAATCATTTTTGTTTTTGGGTGCTCTACAATAACTAAAAACCACTCGCCTTACTTTTTTGGCAAAGCTCATTGACACCAAAAGTCTATTGGCTGCTTTTTCTCTTACTTTTTAACAGCAATTTTTTCTGATTAATGATTCCGCAATGTCTCATTAATCACACGTAGTATATCAATTTGCAGATCGGTAAATGCTACCGGTGACATCTTTGCACTGCGTATTTTCATTGCGATGGCCTTAAAGAAAGCGCCCACCTCATCATCATCAGTGGTTAACACAGCTGCATTGCTACTTCCAGAATTTACTGCAGTAGTTGCAGCGGAAGTAACAACTGTGGTGTTTAGCGCTTCGCATCCGGAAGAGGATGTTTCCGCTGTTGGCGTTGCAGTGACTTTTCCATTTAGCAACGAAACTTGCAGTGAGTCTGTAAAGTCTTGTTGTTGCTCTGTCTCATCAATGGTTTCATCATTAACGATATGTTGGTGTTGTTGATGCTGTTGCAAATGTTGTTGCATAACCGCGGATTGTTGCGATAGTGAGTGCGAATTCGGTGTTTGCGCTTGTGTGATTGAACTGTCTTGCGAGGTCTTAAATTCATTTTGTTGGTGCTTCATCTCATCTTCTACATCATTGTCATTAGATGTTGCAGCATCTTCATGATGTGAATAATCTGGAAATTGTTGCGATTTACGATCAATGTCTTCGTCGTCATCGACATCTTCATCTCCAGCACCAGCATCATCGCCATCCCCTATGATGTAGTCAGTTATATCCATTTCATCATAACCACTGACATCCGCGCCAGCAACGCACATCGTTTCTTCGGTGTCATCGTTGGTGACTTCATGTCCGGTTTGATGATGTGCATCCTGCAGTAATTGCTGTTGATGATGAAGCGATTGCTGCAGCTGTTGCTGCAGCGTATTTTGTACTTGTGTGTGTTGATGTGTGCTGTTGCTAGTGTTGTTGGTATTGGTGCTGGTGGCTACAGTATGTGGTCCAGAAAGCGATGGCAATGCTTGCAGCTGTTGCTGCAAATGCTGCTGCTGTAGTTCGCTAGGAGTATGCAATGGTGACACCGTTGGTGAAGTCATTCCTCCTTCATCCATATCAGTGTCAATTTCTGTTTTTGGTATTTCAATGATGTTCTTTATATCAAGTTCACTACAAAAGAAATGTTTGATGATGATGATGATTACTAAACTGATAATAGCTTACCCAGATTTATGTTTGATAAACTTCTGCAAAAAGCTTAAGGCATCATAGTGTTTCCAACGTGGTAACGTTTCAGGATTTTCACGATTTTTTAAGCGTTTGTGCTCGCGTATGTACTGATCACGCAATGCTTTCCACTTAAGGCGGCATTGTTTTACTGCAAAAAAATGGAGTCGTTAATTTTATTTTACAATTTAACTAGGTGTTTACTTGCGACTCTATCTCATATATTCTCAATAATCAATTACTATCTCAATCCATGTCTCCATTTCTATTTATATTTCCGTTTATATCTGTGCCTACTATATCTACTACTTGGTATGGTCATTTTAGCTTTTTTATTTAATGAGAGATGCCACGTGTCCCTCTTCGAATACTTCTAGTTTTCATGCAGAAGATGTTTTTCAGAAAATAATTCTACATAATATATTTTGAAACCACCACGCCTACCTTACTAAGTTGATCTACTTCTTATACATGGAACTCTTAATATGATTGCTAACAGTTAAATTAAAGTTTTATGGAAAGTGCCACGTGTCTTAAAATAGTTTCTTGAACATTTTCTAATTTCGTGTACATAGAATGAATAGTTTGGCTTTAGAAAGCAATTTTTTATAAGGAAGTGAAATTTTATGCTTTGTACATCTTTGAATTCAAAGTCCTTTCCCAAACATAACATACGAATAATTTTAACCCTGCGCTTTTGGAATTCTTTATTTTCAGTCAGGTAAATCAAGAGATATAAAAAAATTTTATGCACATTCAGAAGAGAAATTCAAAAATATATCACCCACCTGTCTTCTTCAGCTTACGCGCAATATCATCCCAAACTTCCAATTTCATCTTGACATTGCGATAGTTGGGATGGAAGCTGTTGTATAAGATATCTTCCATTTGGATCATTGTGATCAGTTCTTTTTCAAAGTAACTTTCAATATTGAGAAAAGTATGTATGGGATCATCATCTTCTTCATCAGCATTTTGGTTTTGATGCACTGTAGGATGTTGTTGATGCATCTGTCCCGCTGTGACCAAAACATTTTGTTGTTGTGTTATTTGTGCAACAAATGAATTGTAAAGTGAATCATCCGCAGCAATGGTTGTTGCTGTTGTTGTCTGCATATTATTGCTACTACTAGCACTGTTGTTGTTACCATTTATGTCATTGTTGCTGCGAGCCAATGTTCCTGTTGCTGTAATAAAGTTCCAGTTACCATCCTGTTGCTGTTGCATCACATTCAGCTGTTCATTTGTCAAAGTGGCAATCAGACGATTCTCATTTTTGATTTGTGTAGCAACAAATTCTGTAGTGAACTGAGAAGCCTCGATTTTGATATCGGGGAATTTGTTGTTGTCATTATGAAAGTTATTATTGTTGATGTTGTTTGTGGTTGCAGTGCTATTGTGTATGGTCGCGATGTTGTTACTGCTGCTGCTATTGTTGGTTGTGTTCAAGGAATTACGCGGACGGTAACTGTGACACATAAAATAGGAAAATAATAGTGTTAAAATAAGATAAGGATTTTTGTTTAAATTAATTAAACCGTAAAATTTGATTTGTAAAAATCTTTAATTTGATTTAAAAAAGATTTAATTTGAAGTGATTAACCAGTGTAGAATACTTGCATCTTATAAACATTGTAAGTTTTGTTCTTAAATACACATGTACTCGTGTGTGTCTATAAAAAATTTTAGTATTTTAAGAATGGTGTCATTTTGTTTCGCACATACTTACAGCACTGACAATATACAAATCTATATTACATTTATACCAGAAGAAAACTCTTCAGTATTATTATCATGGTACGAGTTTTCTTATCTCATGTAAACAAATCATATATACACTTGATGTGAGAGGAAACTTAAATAACAGGCGATTTAAGAATTTACAATCTCATCTTAAACTTACTTTCTTGATAAGGCATAGGGTCGTAAAAAGTCCAACTCCTTAAAATATTTCCATTTCACATTGGCCTTGGTATTGAATTTTGAACGTTTAAGCTCACGACAATACTGATCACGCATTGCCTTCCACTTGGCCTTGCATTGCGTATCTGTGAAAAAAAAATAAAATAAGTAAAATTGTAGCTTAATGCATATGTGACCCCTTTTTTGACTTACCTGTCCAGCCAACGCTTTCCGCAATATCAAGCCACTTGGCATCCTTACGTTGCGAATTACGATAGTGCTCATGTTTTGGATTATACAATGCTTGCTCTTGTGAGACAAGTGAAATGAGTATTACCTCCTTGGGTATTGACACAATATTATCTTGTATCTCTTCGATTTCTTGCATCTCTGTAAGATCTCCTAGATTTTCTTCCAAGTCCTGCTGATCCATTACGACTCCGTTGCTAGTGTTGTTGTCGTTTGGTGAATGTTGCTGTTGTTGGTGCTCTTGGTGACGATGATGCTGTTGCAATTGTACCACGGCAGCAACTACTTGGGCTGCCTGCGCTTCCACTGAAACATTTGACATTGAAAGCGTTTCCATGTAGAGGTAGAGCTGCTTTGCAGGTTGTGAATTTTTCCTACTTTATCTTGAGTTGCACATTTTCTTTTTATTATTTTTCATTAGTTGAAACTCTTTTCTAACATTATTTATGTTTTCATTGAAGTTATTTCATAAGAAACCTAATAATTTGATATTAAAATTGTAAGAAAAACAATTTTTTCCGCTGATGATGATAAAAATGAAAGAAAATCACTGAAATGTCAAGCTCTATATGAAATGTCAAAAGTGACAACGCAGCTGAAAGTGAGTGCGTTCAGAAAGTATAAGAAGATAGTTGGATGAGCATACACAACGGCAGCACGGACTCTACCTGTATATAGTAACTGTTTTTTTTAGCTTAACTTCTATTTTGCAAAACAGTAAGGGTATTCCTCTAAACGTAAAAACTCGAAAGTTTTCGAGCTTGCTTGGTAAATTGACGGTTTGATATGTGTTCGCCCTGCCATAAAAAGAAGCTATCACCTCAAGGAGTAAAAATGTTTTCAAGTACATGAATTATTTTTTTAAACTCAGAAAGTGGCTCTATCACTGTCTAGAATAGTCAAAACAAAAGAAGACAAAAAATATACCAAAGTGGAAATAATACGTAAAACATTTTTGTCAGTGCCTCATAACAGACTTTTACAGGATAGGCAGAACTTAAATAAAGAGGAACAATCAATATTTAGAAATTTTGCTACCACGTTAATTGTACCGTGATAAATAAAAAAACAAAAGTTCTGACATTCGCGCTTTATATATACATAGATATATAAAAAACGTATTGTTAAATTCATTCAAAAGAAGAATTTTAGCAGCAAATTGTTTCGACAAATGGAAAAGCTGATCACTTTTCAGCTTTTTGAGCTACTTTTGCATCATATTTGCCTCAAAAATTTCCGAAAGTTGCTCTATCCAAATTTTTTTTTGCGGCTCAAGAACTTTCTCAGTTTACGCAGCTTATACAGTGTTGAGGCTTTTTCGCGTGTAGAGAATATAAATCGAAAACTTTATAGAAAGCCAGCAATTGACCACTACGGAAGAAAATAGTACTGACAATAATATTAGACCATATTATTGGAATGTATGCGCACTCCACATGGCTAGAACTTCTGAAAGTTTGAAGATGCATTTGAACAATTTAATGCCCGGATTACTACTGATCACCATTGTTTATGGGTACTCTTGACATTCGTTCACAAAAACAATATAGAGTCGCCTAACTTAACTATAATTAACAATTACAAACTATAGAAAATAGAACGAATCTTCCAACTGAAACGATCCCAATAAGCACAATAAATTCGATGCACCTTTGCCTAAGAGCTTAGTTTTAAGATAAAATATTGTTTGCAAACCATTTTTATTTTCAAAAATTGTTTTGAAGTCAGTCTCTTTGAGTATTCGGTGCCGTCTCTGTTGGTGTCCGAAATCCAATTTCGACCTTTTCGCTAATATTTTGGCATAAACATTTGCTTTTGAAAAATTAACTGTTGAATTTAGTTTCTTCAATTCCTTGAAAAATCAAATTTCTTTTACAACTCCTTGAAAAAGAATTATGTTTTTTCAATTGCAAATTATGATTCCTGCAATATAATTGATAAAGGAATCATTCAAATTCTAGTTCCTTGTAGTTGGAATCGAGAAGTATTCATTCCTACTGAGCTCTACTCACTACTCTACTAATAAAATATTGGACGGTTAAATTTTAACGGCCCAGTCTCAACTATATTTAAATTTAATATGTACCTTTCTAATTATAATTTAGTTTTCTGAAAAGTCTTTAAAAATTATTTTTTTTAATTATTGCATTTATTTAACAAAATTAACTTTCCTAATCAAAATAGAGACAAAAATATTAAGACTACGGTAATACAACTGTACAGAAACCGTTTTGACTATAATTTGAAATCAATAAAATTTCTCATATTTTACATTTTACATGGATAAATCCATTTTATGGCATTTAAAGTAACTTTGCTTTTACCATACAACTCTCATTAGCATGTTGTTTTCTTTGTTCTTTTTATCAATAAATTTGTTTTAATTTTGGCTTTCGGAAATTTAAATAATTTAAAAACTACTTATTTATTTATATTTTTATGAAATATTTTGTGTTGTTTTATTTGTCTCTAATATTTAATCGCGCATCATCAGAGAGCTGAAGACAAAATGAATAAATATCCTAACATAGATTACACAAAATTTAAAAAAACACATTTCCCACAATAACTTAAACATATTACAGACAACCCAACTTTGGAGATGTTGCATATTCCAGTTAGGACCTGGAGGAATCTGGTCTAAAATCAACTTGTGTTTATACCTGAACATTGTAGAAAATAAAGAACGTGTATATTTTGAAGGGAGCGAGCAAAAGAAGATGGTAAGAGCAGATCTTAAATTCCATTATATTTCATATTAAAATGTTTACCCACTTGCTTAGACTTGGTGACTGTTTTTTTGTTTTAATGTCTTTGTGAAAAATTTAATTTCGGTTTTGTACTATATTATTTTTTCAAAGGAAATAAGAAATAGGAAGGCCTAAAACATTTAAAAATTAAATCACGAAGGCGCAAGTTCGCAAAATCGAAGTGTTTTTATAACAATGAATTGATAATTGAGCACACAGTCAGTTAGCAGCAATCAATAATCATGTAAAATTTTACAATTGGTGCAAAAAACCACACGATAACCAATCCAAAGAATGCCTTTCTGAGTTGGTTTAATTTTTGTATACAAATAAACATAAAATATAGCATACTTTTTTGCGTTTCTGCAAAATGTAAATTTCATTGCTCCCATTGCTTTTGTGCAGAACTGGGTAAGGCAAAAGATAATGTGTTTGGATAATTTCCAACAAAGCTTGACCAGGCACCCAAGTGACACAAGTGCTATCCTGCTCACAGTTTCACAAATACAGACAATGGCCTTATTACTTATAAGGGCAATAATATGAATTATTACGCTTTTTCGATAAAACGTTGAACAAAATGCATGCATGTACTGTGTTTTTTTAAACCATGTATAAGTTGTGCATGATTTTTTTTTTCTCTTCAGCTCCCATATGATGTGCTATAATTCAACACGAAATATTGAAGAAATATTAAAAAATTCTTAAAAAAAGAAGTTGCATGAAAAGTTTTTTTATTAATTTAAATGACCTTAAGCCATATTGAAATAATTTTAAAACTAATTATTTACACTAATTTTATATTGGGTTGTTTAAAAATTGTTTGTGCAACTACTTCGACACAACCTTCTCCGATTTGCTTTAAATATTGCATGGATATACTTTAAAATAACAATAAAAAATTGCATGACATTTTTGTTCCAAAGATCTTGGTTTCAGAAAATATTGCATGTGAAAACTTACTTAAGTAATGTATAAAAATATCTCTCATTTATCAAGTTTTTTCATATCAAAAAGGAACAAAATACAGCTTTAGTATGGAAGATCTTGAAGTGAAATATTTAAAAATATGAAAAAACATAACCCCCACTGAGATCGCAAGTTGAGATTGTCGCATTATCCAGCAAATAACACCAATTTTCATGTCCTTATCCTTAAGCAAAACCATTAAAATTTAAAGACAATCGGAGAAGAGCCGAACACTTTAAATTTTTACTCGATTAACTTTGGAATTACCCATTGCAATTTAATTGTGGCCTCGTTGATAAGTGACGTTTTTGAAGTCTCTCATTACTGTCCATTGAAAATCGATTCCGGATAGTAGCTGGATGGGTTGAACATACGGGAAAAACCATTAGGATCTAATTGATTGACGGGTAGAACGGACATTAAATCGCTGAAAAAATATAGAAAGAGCATATTATTATAAACATACATATGTGTGTAGTAAAAACTGTGTAAAAATTAGTTCAAATATGTAGTTGATGGACTAGATGCACTGGTTGGAATGGTTTTATAGATAGAATTGAGGGATGACATAAAGTATTCGAAGAGGAAGTATAAGGTATCAGAAAAATAAGCGAAAGCCATCGTAGGGCATTGAATAGTATCAGAAGTCATTGAAAGATATTGGAAACGCATATGCATCAAAGTTAGTAACACAGCTTTCGAGACATGCTAGACAGTTCCCAAAGCTGTTGCTCACTATAGACCTGGGTTAAAACATTTCGAAATGATTTTTAAGAAATTTGAATATATCGAAAAGAATCAGCAGACAACAACAAATAATTTGTTCTATATACGCTCGCATTAACTTCACACTTAAGGCAAAACATATGCAACATTTTTACGCTTTTATGATCCTCCGACGCACTTGACCGCCAGCAAAGGCTACATGCACATTTACGAGCACTGGGACTACATCATTTTTCTAAACAACATCATACCATGACGTGGTCATACCACGCCATCGAGTCTCATTACTTTCGGTGAGAGGAATTTATTGAAATGGCACGCACTTAAGTATAGTTAAAGTAGGTAGCATGTGCTGCGCATGCGTAGGTCCCTTGCATACATTTTTTATTTGTTTTTTCCAGTTTTATGTTTTATGCTACGTTGGCGTCCAGTGGTCTAAAAATATATTTACAGAATGCAGTAAGTGTAATTGATTTTTTTTGTTTTACGATTTGTCGGTGAGTGCAAGCAACTGATGTTGCCACCTTGCTATTAAATTCTTAGAGTGAAGGAAATTCAAAACACAAAATATGCGCATCATTCTCAAATTTGCGCATCATTCTTAAATATATATTTTTGTTTGTCATTTTTGTTCGAGCTTACAAGAAAAACTTCCGCAAAATAAATCTTTTCGAAATTAAAAACAGAAATGTACTAACTTGGCGATATGTTAAATATGTTCTTGTTTTTTGTTTTCTGAAAAATAGGGAAAAATATTTACAAAAATCGCCCGAGAATTCATCTTGAGTTCCTTAATTTGTTTTTCGGTAAAAATAGACCATTTAACAGATTCTGAGAGCTCTCTGAAGTCCAGGGCAGCGCTGAGGAGGTGCTGCACCGATTCCCCTTCTATGTAATAATCTAAATAAAAAGCCATAAGCAACTCTGCGTAAAGGCAAATAATTCTTTGATTGAAGCGTAGCTCTTTTGTAGCTGAGACGTAATGAATTACTTTCGACTCATTTATTAGGTCTCATGTGTGGTTATATACATAGATCTATATAGTGCTCTTGTTGTAACGTACATATATACTTTCACTCTAGTGAAATTTCTGATTTACAGAAGAAGCTCGTAATTTGTAAAGAGAGTTTAATACGCACTTCGTATACCATAGAATCCTAGAACATACAAAACTTGGTTTGACTAACAATAGTGTTCTATGAAGGTGTTCATATATGGATCTAGATCAGTGGTGGGCATGGAAATCTAGCTAAAGGGCGCACCAACAAACTAAACTTTAAAATTTTTTGTCAACGCTGTGCGTCGATTGTGTTGAAATTCTGCGAATTGTTTTTTGTTTGGTTGTGCGTCCATAACGGTTCGGGCCATGAGGGCGAAAAGTGTCTGTACTTGCCCATCGCTGATCTAGATGTTGATAACATTATTTACAATTTTCTGTGTGTATTCGCTGCGTTAGCGAAAAAATGCTACAATGGCAAGTTGTTTTTCTTTAGATAAATTATCATCGAAGGCCTTAAAATTCATTTTGAAATAAATTTTGCTTACAGTACAAAAGTTTGAAATTCTGTTCGAAAACAATGTTTTTTCTAAAATTTCTTGACCGTCGTTCAGTCTTAGATTCCGACCTTGATCATAAAATTTAAACATTTCAAGTTATCCACTTTAACTTTTACTTTAAAGAATTATAATTTTGATATAACTTTCTGCATTTAAGAAATCTCCCTATATAATTAGCATTTTCTGAGAGAAGGTGGCAACGCCGCTCAGAAAATAGCCGTATTAAATGCCAATCTGAAACGATGCAGCGCCGCTCTTTTTACTTTTTTTTTACGTTTTATGAAGTCTACTTACTTCATTTGTGTGAAAATTTTTATTAGTTATTGAGAATTTCAGTAATCTTATTGAAACCACTTGCTGTTCTTGCCATCCATCTTGCCAAGTGGCTTCCTGCAGTGCAAAGTGGAACTTCTTACAGAATTTCGTTGTAATTTCAAAATTCATTACGTTTTTATTTAATTGGTCTTCTTTTCGATTTGTAATTTGAGCACTCCTCGGAGTATTTTACACCCTTGCAAGCAGTAACTTATGAACTTTAAGCGTTTTTATACGAGTTTTAGTAAAAATGGACTTGCCATTTTTTTTTGTTTCAACGTCTGTTATGTATGGACATTACTGAAGCGCTTATAGCAATATCACCAGAGTTACTGAATAGCATACAGATCTTGCTACCTATAAATACTTTCGCTTAAAGTGTAGATCATAATAAAGAAAACAGCACGTAATCCGAAAAAATCTAATAATTTCAACTTTAGTCCTTGTGGGCAACGTAGACAATATAGCAAGTATTTGATAAAGAATATATCATTAAATATATTTTAAGAAGCTAATAGCCTCAAAGTAAAAGTGATCTTCTATATTGTACTAAAATATATATAGATGGGTCCAAGCAAAAGGCAGGAGCCAAAGTTTTTTTTAGCAATTTTCAAGCAAAAATAATGGCAAAAAACTGTAGGTGTTTTATTGGATAGTACAGTCAGTCCACTTAAAAATTACTCCAAGCAATTCAAAAATTTCTCAAATAGTCAGAAATTCGACCGAAAAAAAATTTTTATTTGTGATGTAAAAAAATTTTTTTTTGGAAAGGCCGGAAATTGATTCTTTTCAACTTGGCAACGCTGCCGGTCAAGAAGAGGTTTCTAATTTAAAAATATAAAATTGATCTGACCTAGAATACTCGGAGGATTAGAAGGGAATTCTTTACTTACGATCTCTGTTGTGGCGTTCGATCTCGTTGCCTACGATTTTTAAACCAATTCGACACTTGTGTCAGTGTTAGTCCGGTCTTTTTGGCCAATGTCTTCTTCTCATCGGGGGTTGGATAACGATTTGTGAGATAGCAATCTTTCAGTGCATTTCGACTCTTTTCCTTAAAGCAATACACTGTTTCTTCTCCATCCCAGATAGTCTTTGGCAATGGATATTTTTTACGTAAACGATATTTGTCGACTGCGCCTAGAGGACGCCCTCGCACCTTTTCCGCTTCTTTGTAATGTGCACGAAACCAAAGATTTTGCAAATCTGGATGATGCTTAATGGAGAAACAATGTGTCTCCAGTAAGTTATATAACTCATGAAATTGTCCACGATGGTAGGCAACTATTGCACGAGCACGTAAAACGCTTTCATTAGTCTTAAAAAGTTCACTAGCTGGGAGACTACACAGAAACGTTGTAAGCTTTTCGATATCACCGCGTTGCTGCAGTGCCTCACACATGCATTGAATCTAAAGTGTTGGTGGAAAACATTTGGTAAATTAAAAGTTCTTTTTTTGCGGAAGACTGAGCTATATAAATTTAACTTATCCAAAAAAAAAAAAATCAAATTTTGAGATATTTCATATATCAAACTCATAACCATGCTTTATTTTTCTATTATTTTTTGAGATTTGTAAAATATTTTTTGAAAAAAATATAATATTTTTTAAATTTAGTTTTGATACATAGATTTCAAAACCGGTCAAGTCCATTTTTTTTCAAACAAAGTTTGTTGATTACTATGTCAAAACCAGCCAAGTCCATGTTCAATGGATCATAACCCAATAAGTCTAAAATTGTTTCCTCAAAAACATAGGCAGATCAAACTCGGAAAGTCTGATCTGACGTGTTTTGAGTAAGAAATTTCTTAAGCTATTACGTGGGCAATTTCTCAAAGCTTAACAACAGTAATACTCGTACTTACTTGATCTGTTGTGAATTGTAAGAATTTTCGATCCAGTTGAAAACTGCCGCTCGTCGTTATGTTATGCGCCGAAAGATTTGAAATTATTTGATTATTACTGGCTGCGTTCAACGCAGCTGTACGTTGGTTCATCGCCGTTAAGGCGTCACTCGCCAGCGAGCTTTTCGTATTACCATTAAAATCGCCGATGCCATTCTCAAAAATGCTGCCATTCAACGCAGGATAAACCACCGGTGAACTGTTCGCAGTGGGTGGAGGTGATTTATCGTAATCGCTGGTAATGTCATGAAATCGACGCTCGATATCTTTATCATTTGAGTAAGATGCGAATTTGTCCAAATGCAGCACTGTCTTACATGATATATTACCGCGATAGCCTAGACACAGAAATATAGAAAGAAAATGAAACTAAAATTTTTTCGCGTTTGCAACTTTATGTTGGTAAACATTGAACATCCGTCTTCCCACGTACCCAATTAGTAATCGAATACGAAAAGTTCAATGTTTTTATATAAACTAAAATCAAAATGACTCATTGCGGCCAAATATTGGTTCTATTAAGTGTCATATCTTATATCACTCATGGTATTTTTTTTTGTTTTCTTTTTCAACTGTAACTTTATTCCTGAAAAATGTGTCAATCTATGCTAAAATATTTATTTAAAAAATTCTTATGGCGCCAAATTTGTAAGGAGTTCAGATTGCAAATTACATATGAAGGCTTCTATTTGTACTTGCTACTTTTTATTGCTTTGATTTCAGTTTCCATATTTCTGTGATATCAACCATCAAACATTTTTTGTGATATCATAGGTTGGAAAAATTATTTACAAGAATTTAGGCTTCCAAGAAGTCAAATTGTTTTTTAACTGAAAGTTAAATTTTAACTAAACATAGCTTCGGAACTATTCTCCAACTTAAAAAAACTAGGCACTCTCAATTATTAAGTGTATTAACATTACGTTGGTCTATGAGCTTAATATGAGATTTATTTTCAACGGTGGATTATGAACACGTGGGAATCAGGGCTAGGCGACTTGTAGAGGTATATTTTCCTAAAAACTTCTCAAAATCTTGACCTGTACTCAAAATAAACACACCTGGTCTGATTCCGATTTAGTTCGGCAGTGAAGTGAAGTCCGAAATTGAATGTCCACAGCTCTCTAAATCACGTTTGGAGCTACGTATTTTTTTTTGAACTTCGAACTTGAGCTGTTATACCTGTTATACCTTTTTTCTATAATCCAGAAATAAACTTAGAATTGCAATTACTTTTCCACAGCAAATCCGAAACGGATTCAGAACAGGTCCGAATGACAAAAAAATCCCAGGTTCTCCAATCGCCTCTTTCAAATTACCGACAAAAAAAGTGTCACCCCATGATATCAGTGCCATATTTCAGTTGTCAACCTCTCATATACAATATGGTGGAAACAATTTTTTATCTGAAGGTCCAACATTTTTGGAAGCATTTTCCACCAATTACTTTTTACATAATATTTAATTTTTAATTGCGATTTAAAGCATCGTTACATAGAATAAGTTTTTATTAAAAAAAGTTATCGAAATAATCCTTTCCACAATCTTCATTTTGTTTAGAAATGTATTTAATGAAAGCTCTATATATACGAAGAGTTTGCCTAAAAGCTGGATAAAGATGAGATAATTTAGATCAACCACACTTTTATAGACCTCTGATTGACTTTCGGGCTACATATGACAACGTTAAGAATATTAAGAAAACCTGTCCTAAAGGTGGCTTCAAAAGTTTTTATAGATATTTCACCAGTGTTTTTTACACTTGTCGGTGGATCTGAATTCTGCGCGTGCAGAGTATCAAGTAAAAACTTTACGGTGAACGAAATGTCGCTATACGTAATGCTGCTTTAAGCAGTACAATACTGCATTGCAACTGTCTGTACTGCTAGAAAATTTGTACTGCTTTCTTTGTTCAAACAAAGCGGAAAGAACGCGTACGAAATGCAAACTATGCACATAAAAAGCACAAACCGGACACGTTTTTTATATGCACTACCCCAAGAAAACTATTATGTTAGATGCTTTGATTCAGCATTTGTTGAATGTTACCAATGCCATTATTCTGTCAATCGTTCATTGACGCCCTTTTTGCCGTTTATTGTAATTTTTGTGTTCGGTATTGGTTGTTCATTTATGAAAACGACGTAAAAATGTTTTTACCGATAAACTTGCAAAATTGTATCCAAATATATAAAAACGACCACATCGGATAGTGATTCTGGGGAGACAGCCTATGAAAAGCATTTGCTTATTAGTAAGCACCTGAGTGCATTGAAATCTGCTTCAATTAGTACCGGATATTTAACATCTTCACTAGATCTTAAAATGGCATGGTATGAAGGCGTTTGGGGCTATCACGTGATTAAAGCAATTTCAATTCCATTCGAAGATGCTACGAATTGAAAACATTTTTTTTCAGGTATTTCACAGATAAATGTACTGCTTTTTGCCGTGTCAATGTCGGTTGTATTCCATATTGTAACTTTGTGACCGGCTTTTTGCCGGTTTAGAGTTGGCAGCATTAGCTCTACACATGAACAACTTATTGGAACAGCAAAAATTCAATAAAAATTCTCTAGATCGTGCGATATCACGGTATTGCTACGCTAAATCAGTGACGACGAAGCAACAACTAAAAGATGATATCATTAGGACGCAAAATTGCAAAAGGTTTTTTTGAGATAAATAGTTTAAGTTTAATTTTATTTAATTTTTGTGTGGCATTTATAGTTTAAAACTCTTTCACAGCACATGTCCACCACGCCATGCTGAAATGAGTCGCATTCGATTACTCGAATTTTGGACCACATGAGGTCCTTTTCTGAAACATCACGATTTATCCAAAGCGTTAACTCTTGCTGGATTATTAGCATGAACCACTGCATTCCTCACTTCACCGTATATCTGAAGAGCAAATAATCCAATAATCAACACTTTTGCATATTGTTGTTCAAAATTTATAAATAAATTATTAAACGTATAGCAGCTAGTCGTGGTAGACAAATGCCACAAATTATGTTTGATATGTTTATTGTTACGGAACTTTTCTGAAAAGTCTAACCAATTGCAACAAAAGCCTCGGTGACCACTTGCTAGATATCTTGTTACATTATTTGAGCCCTTTATTAAGAAAGTGTGGTACGTCCCTCTTTGTTGAGAATAAAAAATTAAGTAACTTGATATGCACCAGTGATAGCATTTGGGGTTTTACAAAAATGTACAGAACTGAGACTTGAAATGTATTTTTTAGAGGCCGTATGTACTTTTTTTGTCTTGAACATACAATTTTACTAAAATACACGAAAAAACTTATTTAAAATACTTTTGGCATCTCAAGAACTCTAGCAAAATTTGTTATATTTCAATTGAATTACAAAATCATTACAAGAGCTACACATTGGTATTATTTTCATTTACTAAAGAAAAATAAAAGTTAATTATCATAAATTGTCCAAATATAACGAAAATGTGCTGAAATTTCGCCAAATGTACTAAAACTGCATCAAATGCACCGAATGTACTGATGACTATTTTCACGAACGCAAATGTACCGAAAATGCCATCACTGATATGAACTGCATAAAATTTATTTAATTTTTTGTGCTCAACGAGAGGGGCTTGTACCACTTTCAAAGTAATAGGCTCAGTTATCGCACAGCTTTTACTTTGTCTCAGATTAAAAATATGAATACTTTTTCGAAAGAAAGCTTGTTTCCCAAACATTTTAAAATGAAAGCTCAATGTCGATTTTGAAACAGCGATATTTACTTTTAAAGTATCGACACGGTTTGACTTTATCTTTGTAACAATTTATTTTTTAACAACCCGCACCTGCATTTGGTAAAAATAACGTCCCGTACGATATGGGTGAGTGCATATCCTGATTTATTGTAGAATTGTCCGAAGCTGTGCCGCCGGAACTTGTCGAATCCAAATCACCGTTCAGCGATGATGACAGCGTGGTATCCATATTTTTGTCAAACATTTGCATATCCACAGTTTTAGCTTAGGAACACTTAAGAGGCAATTTTTAAAAAACTTTATTCTTTGAGCCAATTTTTCAACAACTTTTATTTAATTGCATTGTGAACTATGCATTTTGGGATATAATTTTTTAATGGGGCTTAAGTAGTTTTAATTTTTTTTTTCTAATGATTAAATGTTTACTCAATTGCACTTATACACGGATACCAAATAATTTTTATTTTGTTTTTACTAAATGCAACCCTTCTTTATTTGGCGCATAAGAATTTTATTTTGTAAATATTTTGTACCGCTCGTGCACGAAGTTCGAGACGAACTGAATTGAAGATTTGGAAAACACAAAAGAAGTCTTTGAATGCAGCAGAAATGCGCTGCACTTAACGTGAATATGAATACTGACTGGCATGTGTATGGGTTAACGATTGTTATTGTGTGTGCGACAGTTGGTTGTCAAGGGTTTTTTTTGTTATGCTGTGCTAAAAGTGTGTGGGTGCTACTTGTGTTTGTAGAAAATTGCGTACGGAATGAGTTGGCATTGGAACACACGTAACATTGTGACAAGGGTAGTGCGTCTTTGTACTTTAGCGTATCCTGTTTGTTGCAATAGGCGTTTCCTTTGTATTGGGCGCCATTTTTTTTTTTTTCACGCAGACGAGCAATTATTTTGGTATTTCTTCTTTTTCAATTAAATTGTAAGGACCATTTACCAATAAGGTTTTTTAAAAGTAAACTTTAAGAATGTATTTGTAGCTACTTTACAGTCCTTGACCCACAAATATGAAATATTAAATCAATAATAATATTTGTGATTTTCTGCCTCAGTGAGTTGATAAGAACTTTTGTTTTTTGTAAAGAGATACAAACTAGAAAAAAACAAATATTTTTTTTCAAATCTCTTTAAGATTTGCAAATTAAAACTAAACAAATTGACATACCATGTCACTTCATACCTCATTAACTATATACTATAGATATTTTATTCCAAGCAAAACCTCTGTTCCCAATGTATTTTTGGTTGCCGTTTTTGGATTTCGGAGTTACTTTTTACCTATCACTCATGATTTTTTTTATTTCAGGAAAAAACATAATAAATGCAAAAAAAAAGGAAATATGCATGGTAACTCGAATCAAGAACTACACCTGACGTGATAGCTGAATTCTGACTATGGATTTGAGTTATCAGCTACCAAAAATTTCAAATACATAGTTACTTTTTTATGGTTTCTATATTCATATCTTATAAAGGGTACCCCAATATGAGCGAGTGTTTTTGAATTTCGCGCGAATTCGCTTCTGTATGGTTGTTGTAAATGTTGCGACTGGTAAATATGGGACATTTCATGATCGAACCGCTGGTTATCACTGTCAAAACTCTCTATAAAGGCGAGGGAAGTTTTTTTTTTGAAACATCCAGATAAGTAGTCATCAGATCGAAGAATAACCCACAAACTTGTGGAATGTATTTCAACCCAAATGCGTTCACATTTGCACACGTTTTAGTTCAATGTGTAATACTTAATAGTTTTGTATGTATGTACTTAAAGTTGCCCAGATTATGCTTAAAAACTAAACAAGTGAGAATCGGCGACTATGTAATCCACTTAGTTAATAATATTTTGGGGTAAGAATTTGGAAAAGTGATACTCTTGAAAAATGTCGATATACAGTGCGGCCTTGGTTAACGCAATTAATAAAAACCAAGCCTGTTGCAATAACCGCGGAAGTAGCAATGATATAGTCAAAAAATCTTA
Organism: Meiosimyza decipiens; assembly: GCA_963680825.1. NCBI lineage: Eukaryota > Metazoa > Arthropoda > Insecta > Diptera > Lauxaniidae > Meiosimyza > Meiosimyza decipiens. Next base: position 41,145,096 of record OY804258.1, read on the forward strand.
GGTAGCCGGGTACAGATATTTCATAAGAAAAACATTAAATATAAAACAATGTCAGTTCATCATATGAAAACTATCATTTATTTGCTTAAGAAACCATTTGTATAAACATCTTCCCATCTTTGGGTATTCACAAACTCTCAACATTATTCGATTTCCCAATACAAATCCTACAGATAATATTGAAGTCGCATACATTGCACTAAGAGAGGTAAAATTTGTTTGAAAAGCTGCACTTACTGAGTCTGTAATGAAAGAAATCTATTCGTTGCGAACATTGAGGAGTTGCATTTATCGAGGGTTGCGTTGACAGAGGTCACACTGTATCACTTTTTTAATTTCTTATCATTTGAATCGAAATGTAACATATTTTGAGCACAGAGTTATAGAGCTTTATTGTCCAAGAGACTTGCTTGACAAAACATTTGACCGATCTACTTATTTGGCTTTGAAACCTTAGTGTTTTGTGTGATTAAATTAATTAATGTATAAATATTTCTAGCAAACTCTTAACGAGATAAAGAAAAACAAGCACATGATTTGGTTTCGTCAATCTTATATGCGTATTTTGAATCAGTAATTACAGAAGCGCTTGATTAGATCTAATTTCAAAATCTCCAACTTACAAAATTTAAAAAAAATTTTCGAATGAATTTCCATAACAATTTTTCACAAGTTTCATACTATACAAACATAATCGTTAAGAATAGTGTTGACCATTTCAAGACTCACGAGCACGAGCTCGAGCAACGAAACGCGCAATCATTTACCCGGCGAGGAGCAGCTGATCTTAGGTTCGTTTGTCAAGCTTACGTTTGGATTGCTCATATGATAAAAACCAACTCGCTGTCGACGTTTGAGCAACGAAGTTGAACATCCATTCTTGAGAATGAACATAATTTTCAATAATTTTCATGTGGTTCAATTAGTATCTTTCTTTATATTTCAATCTTTTGGTGCTTGACTGTAATCTTACATCAGAGACAACTACAATGTGTTCTAGAGACGTACGAGAACTGTTTCCATCAGTCAGATTCTCTGGTAACACTCGGACCTATCAGGTCCATTCCTTTTGCGTCACGCCGGTGCTGAACAGAACATCACACTTTCGTGATAATTCGTTTTTTAGCCGCACGATTAAGTTGTGAAATGGTCTGCCTGCGAATGTCTTCCCCGGCAATTCTGACATCGGTAAATTGACTGATGCTACTCCATTGATGCTCCTTCCCTCTACCATTCCTCCCTTTCTTGAAGCTATCACGGTGCATTGCATTTATGGGGGGCATACTCTGAAAGTTGGTTTATGCTTAGAAAAAGAAAAAATAATTTAAAAAAAAAAAATTAATTTTTTTGGGAAAATTAACATTCCATTCCACACCGTCACATTACATAAATTTTTTGTATAAAGTTTTGAGTGTGAGGCTGATGCTTTCACAGAATCAATTTATAAGTGGAAATTGGGAAGTTAATAAAATCCAGTTGTCTCTGCTAAAAGGTATTAAAAACTTAATAAAATTGAATTTTTCCGAGAGTTGTATTTTTTGATCTTTTTTTTTTAATTATAATTGAGATTAGAGATAAGATTTTCTTAAATGTTGTTAGTTAAAGCTATCTTTTTGAAGATAACATGCATTTTTTTTGCTGAGATTTTTTCTTTAAAGCTTTTTTTTTTAAAAAAAGTTTTGTAAATTCAAAATTTTGAAAATCGAGCTTACGGACACATTTTTCCAAAACATATTGACCTTTTATTTGTCAAGAAAGTTAATTTTCCGATTTCTTTTTCGGTATATCCTTTTTCCGAAAGTTTTTTGTCGATATTTTTTTTGTTCAAGATAAAGAAACCAGCCCAGAAACCAATAATACCGCATCTAATCGTATTAAGATACTTTCATACCAATACCCGAAATATTGACAGTTATATAATGGTTCTGTGCATATTTTGTCACTCTTGTGTTAATGTTCTAATTAGCTTTGCAAGTAATTCACAGCTCATTTAATTATTTGCATAGAATAATTTAATATATTTAGTATTAATATGACCCACAAACCAAATATGTTTGCTAATACACACAACAAAAGTTTCTACTGCAATGAACTTAAATCGTTATTGAAAGTATCGAGTTTATTAGGATTTCCATGGAAAATGTTTAGTAAAAATTTGACTGATATTTGTTGCGAGTTTTTAGTTTCAACTTTCGGAATATGTGCATGTGCATAAAACTTGAGATCTCTTGCAAGAGCATTAAGTTGCTAAAAAAAGTTCTTGGACAATTAGTAAAGTTTCATAGTACCATTATGAAATTTTGCTTGTAACAGAAGGCTGCACTTTAATGAAAGTAATAAAGACTTTTTGTATCTACATGCCTATTACTGTTTTGATGTTAAATTGATGAAAAATATACTGATGCAGCACATTAGGGACTTATGTCTAGTGAGGCTTATAGTGTTTTTTTTTCGTTAAATAAGGAGATATTATTATGTATTTCAAGCTGCTTCCTTGAGTTTCCCACACTCGTTCGAATGCTTAGTGTTGCACATTTCATCAGCAGTTTAATATATTTTGTTGTTGGTGTTGATATCGTGTTCACAAAATTGTTGAATTGTTGTTTTTGTCATAAATATTTTGATTTCTTTTTTTATTATTTTTAAATACATAATTGTCTTCTTGTAAATGCTAAGGGCATAAAGTTGGTTGCGTTATGTTGGCAACGCTCGTGTTGTATGCAATAGATACAAAAAATAAACAAATGACAACAACTGCAAAATGCAATGGAAATTTCAAGTAACTGAGAAAAAAAATAAAATAAAATTAATAAAATAAAACTGTTGATTTAAAATAAAAAGAGAACAAAAGAAATTAAGTAAAACAAATTTGTTTACACTTTAAGTTTTGTGAATGAATGGATGAATGAAATGTTTGTTTATTTGGTGTCTTTTTTAAACAATTTGTTGTTGTGGCTTAATGTATGTAATTCTTTGTAAATTATGTTTAAATTAACGTGGTTTTTAAAAAAAGGTTTCTATTAAAATGAGCGTTGATTTATCTTGAAATTTTAGCGAAATTCAATTGAAATATTGGTGGTATTTCACGCAACTTTGGGCGGTAAATAAATCAATTGATTGAAGATCTCGAGTGTTTTTTAATAAAGGTACTAGTTAGTGCTTCGCCGGTACGAGAACGATACGATAGTTGAAAAATTATCCTATCGTTTTCGTAGTGGCGCCAAGCTTATCGTCTCGTACTCGTTCTCGTTTGAGATTTTTTTTGTTCTGCATCGTTATCGTCTCGTCATCGCCGATGTTTCTCGGTTGTTCTCGCTTACATTTATTTATTTAATACTAGCTGGACCAGTGGCATTACTCGCGTACTGCCAATTGTTTCACCCCACTTACATTTTACGCAGTCCTAACTGCATATACTAGGTCCATGAGTCCATCGCTGTCAAGAGTAAACAAAACAAAAATAAAACTCGTTTTTACATTAAGGTGACTCTAAAAATGAAGACGTAGAAGCATTATTTACAACTACTGCGAAGGCGAGGCGAAGACTTCTAAGAGATATTGGAGGGCACAACTTTCAAAAGTTTTTCAAGAGACATTTCAGGGTTGGGGGGTAGAGAAGGGGGTTGTAGAGTCATAATTATCAAAAAGTATGAAAGTATAGAAGCATATGATGAAAACACATGAACAGTATAAAACTCACAATTGTAATCACAATTTATTGTTCAAAACATTACAAAATTTTGGTTATGACAATGCAAATGGTTCACGTCTAATTTCGCACCGTTCTATGACCCACACGGGGTCCACGGGGAGACAAAGTAACTTAATCCAGCCTGACGTTACAGGTTTGACAACTTCAATCTGAACCAGCCTGAGACTGCTAGAAACTACCTTGGTATGGGAGACTAGTGAGCCACCTCACGTTCACGCGCACGTTATCGAGGGATAGGTTGCCAACCTATATAGTTGAACCCAGGTTGGTTCGAAGTGAAGTTGTCTACCTAGTAACGCCAAGCTGATCCAGCGTAACAGACAGGCTAACCCAACGTGGTCGTTCTCGCTCCCGATAACGAGAACGATATTTAACATTAGTACTAGTGCACAAATTAAAAAATGAAAAATCGATTTTTGTTTTCAATTCCTTAAACCTTTAAAAATCACTTCAGAATTTTTTTTTTTATTCGAGCAATGTTAAATACGAGGGTGGATTAATAAGTTCGTGGCCTTTTTGATTGAAACACAGTTTTTTTTAGCAAAAAAAGTTTTTACATAGTCATAGTCTCCTTTTAACTCAATACACTTAGTCCAACGTTTCTTCAATTTTTTATTCCTTCTAAAAACATAGGATTCCTCAAGGTCCTCAAAAAAGGTATTTGTTCGGGCAACAATTTCATCGAATTTGTTTTCACTGAGTCATTTCCTTAGGTTTGGAAATAGTTAAGTCAGTGGGGGTTAAATCCTCAAAATATGGTGGATGAGGTACCAATTCATGGCCCCATTCATGGAATTTTGCTATTGAGACTATACACAATTCAGCAAACGCGGCACCCATCTTGCAGTTATCCTCTTAAGCCGAACTGATCATTTAAAAAGTAAAATCACATTGCCATATGAAATACCTATGGCATCAACAATTTCATGCACGTTCACTCTCCGATCAGCCATCACCATATCGTTAATTTTTTCGACATTTGACCTCAATTAGCCGGCCGTCCAGAAAGTTCAGCGTAACTAGTGCTTGTGCGACCACAATGTAACTTTATAAACTACTTTTTTACCGTTGAAGTTGATGGTACAGAGTCCCCGTTGTTCTTAGCAAGCTTTTCCTTGGTATGAGTGAAATTTTTTTTTTTGAGAAATTTCGATTAACTTGGCACATGTTAATTCTATTCAATCGCACTGGAATTTTTCACAAATTTGTGTGGATTAGCTTAGACAAAATTCGGAAATAAAGGTTCCCCATCTATCTTATGGACACTCCAATGAGTATACATACGTACATATGTGATGCCTACAATTTGATATTCTATTTATACCAGTTTACGCAATTTTAACAATAATTTTCGAGCAGTTTTCAAGAAAATTTCAATTTGATTTTGAATAGTTTTTTATTTATTTGAGATTCTTTGCGATTTTCTCGTTTTTATTTTCTACACCCGATGGAGTGATTTCAAACATTTTTCTTGGATTGTTTTAAAAACCGTAATTAAATTAACCAAATTTTAAATATCCGTTTCAATAACTTTTCCAACTATAAATTTGTTTTTTTAATGTTCTAACTTGTTTCACTGACCTGTCAATTACCTATGTGCTATGTTTACTTTTTGACAACTCAATCGTGGGATAAATGAAAATTTTGCTAAAAGACACAAAGTACCCTTTCAAAACTATTTGCCCTCAAAAGGTTTTGCAATTGTGTAATTGTTTGTAAGTCTATGTAAACCCTGATGCTTGCCGTATTCATTGCGTAGACAGCAATACAATGGGAACAACCCATGCTCAGACAAATGACTACAATGGCAACAATAGTGATCACACCTTGTCATCGTCATTTGTCACACATATGACAATCAAATCTACTCAAAAAGGACATGTAGGATTTTTCACTAACATATTATCGACGGGTTTTCATTCATAACTGCTTTCATTTTCATTTTTAAGAATAAAAGAACCACAAAGGTGGAACACGTAAAAGATTTCCATTCTTTTTTGGGATTAAACGAATATCTGTATCATTAAAAATAAATAATTTTGAATTTCAATACGATGCAAATACCTCTAAATTCAGGGGATGTATAAAACCAATAAAAGTACACATATGACATATCCAACTCAGCAATATTATAGAGAAAATACGATAAAAATATTTTGCTAATGTAGTATCTTTGAGTTTGTTTAGACCAATTTATTACTAATTTCCGCTCTGAACCCTCATTGCTCCTTCAAGCGTGCAATTTGAAATTAAACTTTCAACTTTTAGTTATTATTTTTGCTAGATATCCTTAAAAATCCACACGATTATTCAAAAATAACAACTATTGAAGAGAACTGCATAGCATTCGGAACATCTCTCATTCCTGTTTCAATAGAAAAACAAACAAAAATGCAGTCAGTGAAATACTTTTGTTTATGTCAAGGTGTGAAAAGTATAAAAGCGAACAATTCCTACTCATTTAGTGAAAACGATGTCGCGACTCTGAGACTATGACTCAAAGTGCGATGGTATAACATTCGGTACCATGTCACTTCGACATTCAGATGGAAGGAATGTTATAGCAAAATTGTTAGGGATTTTAGGATTAGGAGTGTTTATGGTAGCAATATTGCAACCTTCTCTTGTTATTGATTTCTATAGGTATGCAAGCATTTTGTTGAAAAGGTTTTTGGTGTCTATACAGTTGATCCTACTTAATTTACGCATTTCACAGTGTTATGCTAAATTGAGCAATACATTTGCTATAGGAAGATCATAAATAAAAAAACATTTTTTATTTTGTTGATAGAAAAAATATGTTTTCAAGGTTTCACGATCTCAGAGAAACGCCTCGTTATACTTTAGTACATACTTATGACTTCGGATGGTTATGTAGCAAAAAGGGTTATAGAATTCGACATGGCTGGCAAACTCTTAAACTATAATTATATCATTTTCAAAACTTTGGTTATGTTACTTTTGATCCTAAGGCCTTAATTTTTCATGACTATTAGCTTAATACTTATTTTCAAATGGGGAACTCTAAATGAAACGAATTCGTTTTAACGAAAAAATTCTTTTCTCAATGGGTGACATTATCTCCATTATAACATGCATTCCATTCGTCTTTTTTTCCCGTTTTGCTCACTGTCAGTAAAAATGTTTGCTGCTGTCTCTACGTGTCTGTCACCCAACATCATCAAATTACAATTTAAGATTTTCACAACGAATTAAAAATGCTTAGCGTAACAAAATACAAAGCTAGAAAATGCTACTGAAAATATGAAGGTACTGTTGATGTGCACGAAACAGTGGAACAACACCAAAGAAGTCCATGTACTCTGTAGCGCTCTCAAACGAAAGGACAACAAAAAGAACTAAACAATGCACTGTGTTTTGACTAAAAAAAAATAGCAAAATTTCATTAACACAAACACTCAAATTAGGGATGATCCTTAAAAAAATCCTAAAATCATGACAACACTTACGGTGATTACGTAAAGTACCTATAGAAATGTGACATAAAAACTTTTTAAAACTGCATCCAGAGTGATAAAGAATGTAAATATGAAAGAAAGATTTATTAAATTTCGCAAGAAAGTACTCAATTGCTCGAAAGTTTGACCTTCAAGCAGTTTAAATTTTGCCCAAAAATGCCCAAAACAATCTTTTGTAAAAAAGATATGCATTTTCCAAGGTCATTTCCTCTCGCTTAATTTTCTCTGCAATTGATAGTTTAAATACGCCTGATAACGGAAATAAGCGCCAGGCGCCAGAATCGAGGTGGGTCCGGCTGTGACAGGTTGAGGTCATTGTTTTAAGATTTTTAAAAATCATTTCATTTTCGGAAAAATAGTGTTTTTATTCAAAGTCTTAAATCAAACTTAATAATTATTTTTACTCAATGTTATATTATTTATTGGAAACTTTTAAACGGTTTAAATCTTATCGTGTGGAGGTTTTTTCGAACATGAAATGGATGTGATTTTATCTGCTCTACAAAATTGGTCCTAACAAATTTTTCCACACGTGGCCTACTTTCCGATTTATTGAGCGAAACTTTTTTCGTCGGCATCTCACAACCAGAACCTGACTGACGCTAATTTCTATTATAAAGTTGCGTTGCCTTGAAAAATGCAACGCAACCTCCCGAACCAAGACACTCTGTTCGTGGCTTAAGAGTGGTAGCGCATACAAATTATATATCGACTAGCAATTGCATCACACCTTTTTAAAAAGGCTACAAGTGTTACGTGGAATAATATAATCCTGAATAAATGAAATAGCCCAAATTGCAAACAGTGGGAGAGTCAAATAAACACACGCACTTCACAGATTTTCTGAAGAAAAAAAAATTAAACCGTTGCTAGGGATTTTCGAGATTTTCTGAAAATGAAAAACAACAATCTCATTTGTAAGTGTGGTTATTACTTATGTTGTTGTCTTTTGTGAATATTCATTCGACGCAAATTCTTAAGGGTGAAAACAAAAGTAACAAGTGTTTCATATAAACACAGAAAGAGTTTATTAAAATAAAACTTTCACGTTAGGGTTAATAAAAACTCTGAGGTTCTTAGGTTACCATAGGAAACACCCTTTCATGATGCTAGTCTGCAGGTTATTGTATCATTGTTTTCGTTTAATTGGATGCGTGTCTGAGATTAAAAAATAAAAGTCCTTTGAGAAAATCCTTTGCGTGTGAGTCTTATTATTAGTTTAAAAAGTGACAAATTGACCTCAATGAGATTTTTTTAAGATAAATCAGATTACAGTAAAGTCATTTTGGATGCGACTAGAAAAAATGTTTCGTAAAAATATTGCTTCCATAAACAGCTTCAGATTAAAATGTCTTAGCTCCTGTAGCCGACCGCCTGCATAGGCCAATAATATTGCATTCTAAAAACTTCTTGGATAATCCAGCTGTCAATGGTCAAACTCTAAAGCTTTGACGGGTAGATATGCCCAAAACTTTGTTTTTCTAAATAAAATTTCAAAGGTACGCTAGTTGCCTAATTAATTACTAAACGTCATTTTTAAAAACTTTATGTGAAATTAGTGGTTTTTAATGAAATCAAAGCCACAACAAAATAACCGACTAATTATGACAAACACTTCACACAAACAACGCTATTCCTGTGAGACATATAAATAATGTTGCCTCTCCCTTCACCGACGGACAATCTATATGGCGAATGCACTGTAAGTGGACACCCGCCACAGAAAAAATAATAAATCATAGTGCGTGGCGCGCTCGACAACATGCCACACCAGTACATGCCAAACTAACACAGCGAAAGGGTCGTCTTACACCAAAGCCAAATTGTTGTTTAGTTGAGGTTGAACGATAAGGCGGAGGATGTACGGCAAGAGAGACATTAGTTGATTTTTTTTGACGGGTTGCAAACACCCCTTTAAGAAAATCAGTGTTTTCCTCGATTTTTTTTTGTTTTTTTAAATTTGTCCAATTAGTTGTTAGCAACGAACAGAAGAAAGTACGGAAAATTGTGGCGCCATATGTTGATGAAAAGTGAAAACGGATACCACATTCAAACGTTATGCTTCATGTGAATTGGCCAAATTAATTGCAAGCTAATTAAGAAGATATGACAATCTATGAATGGATTGATGAAAGATGTTTGAACGAAAAAAGTTGCGAGGAAATTGTCTCTGTAATATGAAGTACCAAGCATAAACTGTGTTCGAAGTCAAGTACTCTTGGTCACAGTCATTCACAACGCAAAAAACAAAAAAAATTCAAAAGGCTTTAAATTCGATAACTCTCGTATATCTATTTATTCTTTAGGTTTTTGTTTGTGCTCAAAAATTTAGGACATTGCAAATATCTAGATCAATGCCAGACTGTTTATTCCAACTTAATCCTTGCCACTGTGTTGAAAAGCAAATTGTAGAAAAAATAGATGGTCTCGCCAGAGATAAGCGTTCCACTGAAGTAAATTTAAAAAGAAAAAAAAAAAAACATTTCTTGCTCTGATCACATCAATTGATATTCGAATTCTCGGTAGTCAAGGTGACAAAATGGAATTAGGTTTGATAACATTTATTGATTTTTAAATTTATCTGCAACATCCGGTTGAGGAATGTTAAAATTAAGACTTTTGTAGAAAATAAAGAAAATAAAAATAGTCCATATGCAATAGCCAATATATAGACTGCCACATTTATGTACATGTGAAAAAATAATTATAATATTAAGGCACTACGGCCCAAAAAGGCCTCGGCTTACTTATCGCTTTCATTATTTTGTGTCCATTTCGATCTCACAGAATAGCAAGGACCTGCAGAACTGGACTCACACTTGTTTGAAATTTCAGCATTTTGTGTTGAGCATGCAGTTTGGCAACTAACTGCAGGATCTAATAATAGGCGTTCTTTTACATTTGGGCAAATAACATATGGAACAATTTTATACCTAACTTAAAACGTTCTTGCTGATGATTGTAGCAAAACGAAACCGCTTATGAAGTACAAAATAAATTATGGGTAGGTAAAAGAACTTGCCCCGTGCCAAAATATAAAATGATTGCATTGGTTATAATTGCATTATATATAATTGGATATATCTATCTTTCAAATAAGTTATCAGTGGTTTAAATCTGATGTAGGGATCATATTTGAGTTATTTAAAAAAAATTAAAGTGTGAACTTTTTATATAAAATGGTTGATTCCCTGAGCGGGCTTAGTTATTTAGAACGAAAACGGTTCCGCTGTGATAGACTGGAAAACATGTATTTTTTTAATTATTTGTACTTCCTGCCGGGACGAGAAAAAATATTCATTATAGAGATAATTCGTATTGCAGAGAAATGAAAAAAAAATTGTTATTCTCATTTTTTTATTTGTTATTGCAATAATCAGTGATTTTTGTTGGGAGAGTTCCGAATCGCTGGCCAATATCCTTTTTCCCTTTTGACCACCTTCTACTTCACTTAAGTGCTATTGCTCGTGCGATAAACATTTTCTTTTCGACATTTTTCACACCACTACGCACAATTTTGAACTGAGAACTAATGAAAGCATTTTATTTATTAATAGTAATCGATATTTTTATTATTTTGAAACTTTTCTTCTTAAAATAATTTGTAAAGATGTAAAAAAAATCTTGTTAGAGAAATATTCACTCTACAGAAATTCGTTGTATTGATATAAAAACAAAAACTAAAAGTAGAACGAAAATGCGGTGTTCATGAAATGAATTCGTAATAAAGAAAAATTCGTTGTACAGAAGTTCGTAATACAGCAGATCGACTGTATTTTGCATTTGCTATACGTACATACAACAAATTCAACATTCAACAAATTTTAGGTAATTTTTAATATTTTTTTGGGTCATTCACCTACTTGGGTTTTAGTAAGATATTTACAAAGAAAAAATTTCCAAAATTTTTTAAAAACATGTCTAAAACTTTTCAATAAAAGAAAAATCAAAGTTTGGGCAATTTTCTTTAAGAAATTCCTGATTACAAGAGATTTCTTTTGAAAATTTTTCATATTTTAAAAACATGTACATACTTAATATTCTTGAATGAATTTGGCTTCACCAAATGTTTCTATAAAGTTTACATAATCTGTTGGTAGAATATTTGCACCAAAAAATGTATTTGATGAGATGAATATTAGTTAGCTAATAAAGAATAAATAGTTATCTGAAAGAGTTGGTCATAAAAAGTTAAGAAAAACCGCGCACAGTCCAAAAAAGCATAATTATTCTCCCAAAAAATTTTTGGGATTCTGTCAATATTTTTCTTTTTGCCCACTTCTCTTATTTTTTCATCTTAAGGAAAAAGGTGAAAAAATCGTCTGTAAAATAAAATCGTAGGAAATTTTTTTTTCATAAAGAAATACCCATAGGCTAATATTCCAAGAACTTATACCCAGCATTGACAAAAATTTTGTGCGCTATAAAAAATAAAGAGTGGAGATAGCTAGGAGATAGTTAACGTTCTGTCTACAGTTTTTCATTTAATTTTCTGCTAATTCTTTAAGGGCTTGCGTTTTGGTCTAACATCAAATTGCTAGTGGTTTACCTCAAGACTTTTCTTTTCATACACCGTGTGTTTTGTTACATATACAGCACATTCTCGATTATATTTATACTTCGTTATATGCACCCTCGAATCGAATAATCCAATCAAATTATGAATTATAATGGTTATTTAAAAATAATCGAATTTTGTCCTAAAATTTGAGTTTAACTAAACGTAAAGAGGGATTCTTGGTTATGTCTCACTCTCGATTTTATGAACAAGCTTAACATTAATTAGGTAACAAAGTCGAGAGTGTACTGTATTGTCAGTGACGGGGAAAAATTCAGTTTCAAAAGTAATCATTCGCATAATTTAAAAAATTGAGCAACATTAAAAAAAAAACACCGGAACAACATAAATAAAATCAAATGTGGGTTATTCTGATTGCTGCTCTCCAGGGACTCAATTATAACAATAGCTTCATTGAACGCTCCTGCTGTGAAATAAACATATGGGTTGAAAATAACAACAAACCATTCGAACACCAGGATATAAAAATCTGCAACTCGTCAACCATTACATCCCCTCGACTGGAAATGAGCAACAATTACGTAGTGCTAAAATATGTTTGCAAGCAATATATATTTTTCTATTATGATTTTCATATTGAAAAAATTTTTTTCACCATTCACAGATTTTCGCAGATTTTTATGAGCTCAATGAAATAATCAGTTGATTGAAACTTGATATCGGTTTAGTGGAAACTCGTCGTTAAGGATAAACGAGAAAGGAAAGCAAAGGTACCATGCACGCAATATTACCATGGTAGACATAACAATGAGAGCAACATTGCAATGCTAAAGACGTAGGTAGGGTCGAATTAGGGAAGGGAATTTAATGTCAAATTTTTTGTCTGTTTGTGATAAATGTTGTGTTATTGGAACATCTTTTACGGGGGTTGTTTGATACATGCGTGTTTGTGCATTAAATAGACTCCGCCTTTAAAGAAATGAACTGGAATTGAAACTGTTTCCTTTCTAAAGGATAACACTGAGAGACAATATAAGTACTTTTCTTCAATTGACGAGCTTGCTATGTTTATTTTTTACTCAGAAACTAGTGAACAAAAAATGTACCTTAAGTTATTAAGTATATCATAAACTCTTAAGAAAAATTAAATTATTTTTCCAGTGTGTTTCATGTTATCCTTAAAAGCACACGAAATAATGAAAAAGAAGCTGTGAGTAATAGTTCTTAAGAAAATACTAAATAATTAACAAACGTTAAGATATGCTTTTGAAGGAACATCGACCAATAGAACATCACTTTAGGGTAATTTGGGTTCGCTGAGTTCGAATATGTCATCGGATTTTAGCCTACAAGTCAGTGCTTTGAGATAACGATAAATTGACCAGTAATTGACACTGTTACAAATACTTTTCTACTACTTTTTTTTATATGAAGTTTGAGAGGTTTGGTGTCTAAGGTGTTGTTCCTCATGAAAAGATAAATATTTTTTCCATTTACACTTTCCTTCCAGCACCACTTCTTCATCAAAAATTTAATCTAAGCATTTTAGTAAAACTTTCTGATAAAATTTAAACCCGTCGTTCGTCCAGTATGTAGATTTTTTCAGAAAATTTGAGAGGAGTGGTGCTGGAAAAAAGGTATAAAGGGAACATTTTTTTTTCTTTTCATGTGGAACAACTTTGCCTCAGATGCCAAGAGCGTTCGTTCCCGTGTCAATTACCGGTTAATTTACAGTTATCTCAAAACGTAGACATGTAGCATGTAGACCTAAATCTGATGGCAGGTTCGAACTGGGCGACTCCAAAATGACCCTAAAGTAATGTTCTATCAGTTGATGTTCCTTCAAAATTTAGGTCGAATTTCTGCGCACAGATTTTTATTTTAGCCCATTTTAACGAAAACCAAAAGAATGATAAACTGACTGAATAAAAGAAAAAAAACAAAGGTTGTCAGTGTAGAAGTCGGATATCCTGACCATGATTTATATGATACCAAATATTTTTTTCAAACGTCTTTTTTTATGAGACTATGTTACTGTTACCAGCTATTTCACAGAACTGAAATCGAACCGCCGGTCAAGAAGCTGTTATAAAATTCTGAATTGTTATACAGAAAAAAAAAGGAAATATTGAATTTTTTTCAAGAAAAAACTGTCATTTTCTACATAATAAAGGTAATATTAAAGCATAACAGCAAAACAAAAAATATTTTATATTCGTTTTCCTGACTTAACTTCAGATTTTATTTGCTACAAGAACCATCAGCATGTCCGATTCTCCACCTGAGCGCAACTCCAATTCCAAATCAAATCTGATTGAAGTGCAACACGTTGGTGTAACAGCTAAATTGCAATCGCCATTAAAATCGTTGCTTCAAACATCAAGTTCATCAACAGAAACGGAGCATAATCAAATCTTTTATAACACCAAAAGGAACAAATATAATAAGCTGTCTAATGGAGACACACAATTGGACACTGAGAGCAACACCGACACATCGAAAGTCCTTTATGAAATGCGCGCCATACGCAGCAGCACTGCTAGACCAATCTCAAATAAGGTAACACCATCGAAAATTGAGTTCCAGCTCTACAATAAACCCACTAAGCGACGACACAATCGTAATGCTAAAGTTCCAACCAAGAAGAAGTCAACGAAGCGCAATCTCTTCAATCGACAGTCGAAAATGGAATTTAATGAAACTATTGCTGAGACTTCGCTACTGCAGCGCCTTCGCCATTCATTAGGTAATATGCGATCATCTAAAGCTCAAAGATCGAAGCACAATATTTTTGATGACTTACCCGAGCCAAGTCGAAAAGCACCAACTACTCCTCCAGTTGAAACACGCATTGGAATTTATCCTTTTGAGCATGGATGTGCCGAGTATTTACGTACGACTGATTGTCATCCACAAATATTGTCGATAGTACTCGCGGAACGCGCTACACATTATGCAACACGTTTTTGGGCCGAATTCTTTGGAACTCTACATATTGGTGTCGCATTTGTGGTCACTTTTGTACTGCAGTCCTATCGCTTTTTTCTGTATTCATTAGTTAATACACTGCTAGTTGGTTTCTTGCATATGACTTCGGATTATCTGATAAAGCCGATACTAACAGTGATTTTTAATGGGTTTCTGCAGCCACCGCTAGTGTTGATCTTCAATATTTTAACATCGATACGTGATATTTTGGAGCCAATAGCGGATACAGCAAATAACTTTTTAAAGCCGATTGGGAACGTTTTAAAGAATGTACGTCTCGTGCATGCGACCTATAGTAATCGCAAGATTTCAAAGAATGTTTAAATTGCATTTATTTTGTTTATGAGTTGTGCATCGCAAGTTTTGATTATAAAAATCTCTTAATGATTACAATTATTGAGAATCTAATTTTTTTAAATAATTGAATTTTACTGAGGAGCTGCACATTTATTACGTGAGACCTTTGGGGGAGGTGTTTTCATACTACATCTCATTCAGTGGGGTTGCAAGTCTCAAAATTTCATGCGTGAGATGTTTCTGGAATTTAGTTTTCAAAACAATTTCAGCATTCTTTCAAAACAAATGGTGTCTGGAGTTTTCAATTTTGCTGCTTTTTGAAGTGAAACTTCTTTAGCCGCAATGTGATTTAAAACTCGATTTAAAGGAAATGGAAGACAGTGAAAACGACATCTATAGGATTTAGCCTGCGAAAGAATGAGATAGTGTACAGTACAGATATAAATTGTTCAAAATGGAAGTCGCATTTTCCAAACCACCTCAAACTTTTTTTTCTAATTACATCAAACTGTTGTGTGCGTCTTAACTTTTTTTACATCGATATACCATAAACAAACCATTTAGCGCCCAATGAACTCTCATAAGCCGAAGCGTGTGAATCAAAATTTTACAGCCTTTTTGTTTTAATTTCACTTGCTGGCTTAAAAAAAGAAATAAATTAACGATTTTGTTACTTTGCGATTGTCTGTAATGGATTCAAGGGGAAAAGAATAATAATTGCAAGGGAGAAGTACCGATGAAAAATAAACAAAATTTCATTCCAAGCAACCCGATATATATAAAAAAAACCATATGTGCAGTTCACACGTGGTAGAAGTGAAACCTTTAGAAAACTAAACTTCCAAATTTAAGTTCATTATAAAAGACCACATACGAGGGCAGGCGGAGTTGCAATCTACCATGATATAAATGAATCGAAACGGAAGGTGTCCGAGCTCATGCTATATAGTTTGCTTTATTTCTTCTATTTTTACAGTATCCGGGTACAGAAAATATTAATAGTAAATATCTGTTGTGCCCTTTGTATGCGTCGCTATTAACGCAACTTGACAGAAGTCGGCGGCGTTGTTTACAATTGTATCCTCGTCTGTATTGCGATTACTCAGTTTTAAAAAGATTTTCCTATGAAATTGCGGAAAAATCTTCTAGAATCATTAAAAAAAAACTAAATAGTTTCGGGCGAAAACAGAAGACATAAATAAATGTAATTACACAATCCATAATACATAATTCGTCACTTATTGTACATTGAGATGTAAAACTTTGTTTCATAAAAAAATGTTCATTTAATAAACAGCAAAATTGAAACTTTAAATCATCCAAATCTACCTGAATAAAAATCTATTAGCTAACACAAGCACATACTGTTAGTTTTTCATTCTGTAAAGGCGAAATTTATAATTTATGTATAAAACATTATGTTAGATTAATCATTATCTAATTAAATTACTTTGTAAGCCTTAATAAATTGTAAGGGTTTTTAAAAACTTTAAGATTTCTGAGGCAGAAATGGGAGGTCTGGGGGTCACAAATTAATTAAAAAGCGTTTTACATAATTATTTTAAGGCCCCTTATAAGTTGATGCATCACAGATTTGCGTTGGAAATAAAAAATCCATGAATTATTTCTATTTCAAAATAAGCGCTTTTCAAATAGTTTTTTTCTTTTTTGGAAAAATATATTCGGTTTTCATCGAAATTTAAAAATTTACTTCCAATAATTATGGCTTTTATTGAAAAATTCAAAAATGTGTTAGGTGCGTAAATCGTGCCATATGGTGATCACAGAAAATCGATATGCTTGCTTACTTTCGACTGAGAATTATTGATTTCAAGATTAGTATTCGAATTAATGAGCAAACGCATTATTCGATCTCACTGAGCAGACGTTCCGATGCGTGAAGATACTTAGCCGAACGAACAGTACCTACAAGCATTGCCTGTAAATAGTTCTCTGATGAATTGTTTGTGCAGTATAAACGGGGTAAACTAATAAATATTCATTACAGTGCAAGGTTAATGCACGCCAGCGTACCCGAACGCAAAAAAATTTAAATCTTTTATCTAATTTGTATCTGGCTACAGCTAACAACCCTCTATACGAACGCACTCGCATGCTGTCAAATAGCAGCTGTCACTTTTTGTCTGCAAACCTTTCGGCTGTCAATTTCTTAGAAAACCGAACTACAGTGAAAATTCTAAAGTGTACGATTTAATTTTAAAAAAACTAGTTTTTTTATTTATTTTTCATTAGTTTTGCACAAAAATTTTGTTCGAATTTGTTTCTTTTCCGCCAGAGTAAGCAGTAGAGTAAAGAAAAAGTTTCAATAGCACACCCACAACAACACAATCCAAGCAGTTTTTTTATTTTACAAAATATACATCAAAATATTCGTACGCCTTAAAAGAACAATAATAAAAATAAAAGAAAACGCACAACTGAATAAATTACTATTAACACTAAAGTTTTTCTTGTAAATAAATCTAATTGAAATAAATGCTTTCAACATTTTGGGGACGCATACAAAACAGTGTTGCACTAAATCTTACAGCTGCCTATTTTAGAGGTTAGTTTTTTGTGTGCACCTACTGGAGTACAAAGTACATTTTGGTACATGAAGTTTTCTGAGTGCGTTTGTCATTGAGTGATATAAACTAGTTAATAATACTTTTCATTTATTGTTACCAGTGAGAAAATACTCAAAATACATGTAATTGTTTATCAACATGCAATCTAATCTTGGCGCTACGTTACTTTTGTTTAATACCTGTGTGTTCGCTCGTTGCATGCGCTTTATGTTTTATCAGCTGATTTCTGTTGACATTACTGCCTGAAAGTTTAATCGATCAGAAATTTAATTTATTCAATTTCAGCTCAAAAGCTACGAACAGTTGGAATACGCGGTACCCATAGTTCGATTGAGGAATTGAAGATGTGCGCTATGCATGTGAAAATTTTGCCTGCCCTGCAGGATAACTATATGTATTTGGTGAGTAATTAAGTCAATTTACGCTATATATAAAGTGTATTCAGTAATATGGAATTCGTAAGGATTAAATATATGAATTACAGTATGCTGCCTTAAAATTATGACCGACTTAATATTCGCTGTATACATTAGGGTGTCCGTTATTCACCATGTTGCATTGATTGATGTTCTTGTTGAAAAAAAAATTGACGTTCAAAATTCATGTATTCAGTAAACTTGGCCACCGAGCCCCTACTTTTTTCGGTATACTTGCTGAAAAAAATATTTATCGCTTTGATGTGTTTTATTTTAGAACCTTTAAAAAAGAAGTAAAACACCTTGTAGAATATCACTTGCACGATTTTTTCACAATTAACATTTTTGTATACATATCTTATTTATGAATAAAAAAAGTTAAGATAATTTTTTACATCTTCCCTTTTTAAACAAAAAACATTGCAAACTTATAGATTACAAAAATTTTTGGGTAATAATTCTTACAAGAATAATATAAGTTCCAAATTTAAAGCCAAACCAAAAAAATTTATTTTGTATCGTTTTGATAGCTTTTCCGAATAGATGAACTAAGAGCGATTTTTGGAAAATATATTTAACACCCGATGACTCTTTCTTTAACTAATGGTTACGGCGTGCGCCCAACTTTTGCATATAAAATTACTCGGGAGAGTGTCCCCTATAACTTACCTATGGCAACAAGAAAAAACACTTGCGATTAATAAAATTAAGGTTAAGACTAATTTTCTGTTATTTAGGTCAAAAAGATATAAAAACCCAAAACCGAAAAAGAAATTATGTATGGACAGAAATAATGTAAAATTGAATTTACTTAACCATAACTCCATTTTCCTTTTTACGTGTTGCCACAGAATATCAAATTTAGAAAATTCGGTTAATTTGATCAGTTTCTGTTGGTTTCCGCGAAAACTTTAAAATTTTTATCTTCATACCCACAAATACCCCTTAAAATATTTTTTTACTTTTGGTATTGATTTTATGATGGTGAGCTATTTGTAGAAAGAAAAAAGCGAAAAAAATCGTCGATTTGTGAGTAAGTTGTGTATTGGAAGTAGTTTTGAAAGTAACTCTTTATTGGTCATAATTTTTGGAAAGATTTCATGCATACTACTTTGCTTTATTAAATTTCTATCTTTTCTTATCTTCATTGCTATCATAGATTGTCGATAATACAACTAAGGAAGCTGCAATTGTCGATCCCGTCGATCCGGAGTCAGTAATTTCAGCTGTACAGGAAGAGAACGTCAATCTTACCAAAGTGTTGACTACACATCATCATTGGGATCACGCTGGTGGCAATGATAAGCTCGTTAAATTATTTCCAAATCCCCTAGAAGTGTATGGTGGTGATGATCGTATTGGCGCACTCAATATAAAAGTTACGCAGGATGATTGCTTTCAAATTGGTGCACTTAATGTCCGTTGCATCTTTACACCATGTCATACCACTGGACATATATGCTATTACGTTGAGGCGCCAAATGGTGAGCATGTTGTCTTCACTGGGGATACGCTTTTTCAAGGTGGTTGCGGACGCTTTTTTGAGGGCACTCCTGACCAAATGTACTCAGCATTGTGTCAGAAATTGGCATCACTACCGGATGATACCAAAGTGTTCTGTGGTCACGAATACACGTTACAGAACATGGCGTATGCGCGTCATGTAGAGCCATCGAATGAGTGTGTCTTGCGACGTATTGAGTGGGCTAAGTTGCGACGTGCCACACAGGCTCCAACTGTGCCATCAACCATTGGAGAGGAGAAGTCATGGAATCCATTTATGCGTGTGCATGAACCTAGCGTGCAGCGGCATGCTCATGAGAAGGATCCAATCAAAGTAATGGGTAGTCTGCGCAAAGAGAAGGACACATTTAAAGCATAATGCACTTACAAAATTTTTTTTTGCGTTTGACATGCAGAATTATTCCATTGTTCATCATACTATTTATTTTATAATTTGTACAGGGTGTTTGAAGTTTTGAAAAATTTAATGGTTAAATAAAAAAAATTTTAAAGCAAATAACCTCAATCGACTTTGAAATTTCCGACAAAAAGGATTTATTTTTTTTAATAATTTCTAAATATTTTTATATATTTTTTTACTTTTTTTACTTTAATATTGTCTAATTTAATATTAAATTTGATTGCATTTTGGAGTAACCTGGCATTTTGAGAGACTTAATCTCCGCCAATAAATTTAAAAGATAAAACAAAAATAAAATTCTACAAAGTAAAAATAAATGGCTCTGAATGGATAAAAAAGGTGGGAAGAAAAATTCAACCAAGGAAAAAGTATCACCACCATCCGAAGATCAAAAAGATGGAACCAATAAAACTACTCAAAAAGAATCGCTTAAAAAAGGGTCAGCGAATCCTGTTAAAGAAAAATTAAAAAAAAATCACAAACTGCAGAGCAGAACAGAAGAAAGTATACCAACATCTTTGAATGACAACAGTTCAATTGAAGCTACTTATTGGTAATTGATTCTTTAATTAATTTCCATTTGCAAGTTTGCGTTTTATCTATTTTTTTTTTAGCCCAGAAGAGGACGTACTAACAGACAAGTTACCAAATGTGAAGACATCAGTATCACTCTCACGGTAAGTTGGCATTTTTGTAGAATACAGTGCCAGAAATACTAAACATTTGTCAGCCAATAAACGCACTTTAGCGAAAGCTAAAATCTTAAAAAAAATATTATATTTTATTTAAATGTTTGCTTTCAGCACTTCGTTTATTCTGCAAAACTATCGTGAATTTAAGGCAGCGCGTAAAATTCAGGCTGTCTTTCGCAGCTGGTTCGTTCGTCATATGTTAAAAAAGAGAAATCATGCAGCTATGGTTATACAACGTGTTTGGCGTGGATTTTGTGCACGTCGCTACTACTACCGTAAGCTGGAAGACACTGTTCAAAAGCGTATTGAAGAATACTTTAATCATTCCGCTCGAAGAATTCAAGCAATTTGGCGTGGTTTTTGGTCGCGTCAAAATATTCACGATCAATATCGTTTGATGCGCATGCAACTGCGAGCTGCCGAAGACTTACTGCACTGTGTTGCCTTTAAGTTGCATCACTTATTGCGTACGCGTCACATTCCTGGTATTTATTCGTTGAAAAACTCTACGTGAGTATAGTTATCTATCTTAAAGTTAAATGTTTTTGTAAGCTCCATTTGTGTCAAACTGACTGGATTATAGTCAGTAGAGATTTTGCGTGGCATATAAACAATTTCCCCTAAAGTCGTGGATGCCGTTAAGTATCACTATGCTAATTTTTGTTCGAAATTAAATTTAAGATAAGAAAGCTTGGAAATGCCACACTGTAACAGCTTAAGATCACTGAAGAGGTTCTGTAGCTAGAACCTCTTCAGTGAATTTAATCAAATATTAATACGTATATCCATTTAGATTATTTCAGCCGGTGACTTTGAACACGGTATCTGCTTTGCTCGTACTTTAATATTATTGTTCCTTCCAATAGAATCGTAAAATTGCAGTGTAATTATATTTAATATTAGATTTTATTTATCATATTCTCTATTTTAGTTGCCTCTCCAAAGTCGAAGAACTGTTGTTTGCCATACAATTTAAGCAGTTTAATAATCATATTCGATTAGCACGCAGACGACGTGAACATGCCATCCATGATGCCAAGCATACACATAAAGAGTCCGCATTCATGACAGAGATACCGTATGCTGGTCCAAATTTTGAAGAAGTTTGTGAACCAAAATGTTGTGAATTATACAAAGAGGCTGATGCAGATATAAAAATGTTTAGAATTCTAAGTTTGTATGCAAGAGCAACACGTGCTGATTCACGTCTCAAGGGCATGAAAGATCGTCAAAAAGCTCGTAAGTAGCTTAAAAACAAAATCGATAAATTGTAATTTATATTTTTTTATTTCAATTTATAGAGCAAAAATCGAATGCTCCACGCAAGAAAAAACGTAGTGATTTTTGTAGTGACGTTATCGAAAGCATGAAGAAATGGAATATTCTTGGATCCAATAAAGTGACGGTTAATAAGGATGTATTCAAGTGTCCAGAAAATGTAGAACAGTTTCTGAATGAAATAACATCTTTGAGTAATATCTTGCAGCCACGTTGCCACTGCAATATTAATATGAAAAAATTGTATGCAGCTACAAACTGAGTAAATCATTATGTATTTATAATTTTTTTTTCAGCTACATTTACCTTAAAAATATACATTTTTTTAAACACTTATTTAATCCCAAGTAACATCAAAATGAAATGGTAATGCTTTTTTCTTCATAGAGCTGTTTATACGTTTTGACGGAAATTTATTGAAATGATATTGAAAAAAATCAATTTGTTCACTTTACTTCTTTCTGTCTCTGGTATTGATTATCCCAATTATGCTTTTATTTAAGGATGCTTAAAACACTAACAATTTTAAGTAATGTACTGTGTAAATTTCTATCCTTATCACATTTATATACCGTCTTATCTTAAACATTTTCAATAACAACAAACCTTTAATATTCGAACGTATGTAAATCACTATAATTTTCAACTAAGTAAACTATTCTCCACAATTTCACAAGATATCCTTCGGATATTTTTAAATATTCACATTTAGTAAACAATAAGTTGACTTAAATAATATTAAAACTCTGACCATTCACATAATAAATATTAAGCGTCCGCGTTTCTTACCATACCTGTTAATTTTATAGAAGTGTTACTTGGGATATTTTCATTAAATTTGCACTTTGCAGCTACATTTTTAGTTTCTAGAATCTTTATGTCTTATCAACGGCCGCCTTCTATGTAATTCCAAACTTGCTTGTAAATGCATTCTTAATACTTCGATATTTTGCGGTAACCTTAAAACAACTGACACAAGACAATCAGCTTCAGGTGCATAAGGTATTTTACTAACGTCGATAGTCCAATTAAAAAGACCATAAGTAACGCCCTGAAATAAAGCAAATAAATAAATAAGTGAAACTTTTTTTTTTCTAGTTCTGCTCAAAACATATCATTACCATACCTTTACGAGTAATGGTAGACATCCTACGAAAGCAAAACCGCGTCAAAATACTTTTCATAGCTTACATCAAAATTTACCAAAAACTTGAAGCTTACCAAAGGTCATTAGAGTTTAATTTTTCGGTCTGTCGACATAAACATAAACGCAGACCATTGAAAACAAGTTTCACTTTCGTAAGGTATATAAAAAAATAAATTCAATATTACCTTTAATATAGGGCATTTTGTAAAATTACCGTGTGCCGCAAAAGCTTGATATATCAGTTTAATCACATTATTGGTTTCGCCTTGGGAAAAAAAATTGCAAACATCTACATCCAAATCTAATAAATTCAATATTTGATTATTAGGGCGTGGCACATCAATGCGAAAATGCGCCGTGTAGCCTTGATATATACTCTGTTCATATTTAATTTGTGTAGAAATGAACTGGCTGTTCGATTGTTCGATGTAGCAGTGCAAATTTTGCACAATTTTTGAATTAAAAGTGCAGTTGATGTGTCTGAATAAGAACACATAACGTGTCCGGGTAGGCTGTGTTAGAAATTGAAGTTTTAACAGTTTTCACAACATAGAGACCTAGGGTTTTCTTACCTCAGCATTAAGTATCGTAAGTAGATACAAAAAATATGTTAACAAATGACAAGTTTTCATGGTGTGCACTAGACAATAGACTTCACAAAACAGAAGTTTATAAAAAGATTTTTGGTATCCATTGAAAAAATAATTACTTTTAATGCATTATTAATAATGTACATATAGATAAGAAAATTAATTTAAATGTATGTATTCAACAAAACAAGTGAAATGAGGCGTTTCATATCAATAGAGGGTAATCCATGAGAATTATTTTTTGGTAACGGGACAGTAAATGTTAATTGAGTTTCGAAACAATATTTTTAAATGGTTTGCAATCAGTGATGTTGTATTACAGTACAGTTGTAATATTTTAATAAAACACAAAAAGTATAATGTAATTTAGTAATTCAGAGATTGTTCCAATGTACTTTTGTTATAAAAAATTTTAAAATCTTGCGTATATTAAGTTATGCATTACATATACAAAAAAAAAAAATCATATCGCTCGTTTGCTGCAAAACCGTCGTTTGCTCAAAAAACCTAAAGTGTGGGGAAAATCTCATTTAAAGCTCCCAATAAGTGACTTTTTATATAAAAATTAAAGAAGGTGTATATTTCTGCATTATTAACTCAAATAAATTTTTTTTTGTGCTATTACGGTCTCACAGCAAACGCGCGATATAATTAATAGTACCATTATTTTATTTAGATTGACAAGTACTTAATATTTCTTATTTTCAGAAAAATTGAAGAAAAGCACGCTCAAACTCTGAAAAATACATTCCGACTCTAAATTTAATACATTCACGAAAAGTCTCAGTGCAATCACTGTTCTCAATGCCTACACTTATGCATTCATTTTAAAAAATTCAGTACTCAAAATTTGCTCTAAAAAAATCGTTTTTTTTATATTTTGACCTTAGAATGCGGTAACTGAAAGGATCAAACAAAATTAAAACTATGTGTGAGGATGCCTAGTTATGTGAATGACAATGTACATTGGTCATTCTTTAAATAACTTTGTTTTTTTTTTTAATAAATACAAATTTTTTGAAACGTCAAGTCTCAAAAACTATAGGGAATAGAATAAAAAACTTAATATATTTTTGTTGCTTTAATTTTATATATAAATAGCAATACATTTGTTTAAACATTACTTTTTTAGGCCCCTATCTATAGAAACGATACCAGTTTGGTATTACGAAACTCAATAGAAAGAATTGCGTCATTGTGATTTGTAATCTTTTTTAAAACAAAAAAAATACTTTTCTATCAAAATAAAATGATAGAACAGCCAGCGATTGTTTTGCCATTCACAGTCGACAAACATTCTACTAATCGATAAACACAATACCGAAGAGAATCGCTAATCGAAAATGAGCGTTTATCTATTGTAAATCGACAACCGCAATGTTTGAATTTTTTATATGTTATTCTTCAGTAATCAGTTTTATGAATGTATCTGCTTTCAAATTGAAATTCCCAACATATATAACTTTGAAAATGTGATTTTTTAATTGAAGTCATGCGCATGTCTAATTGTATCAAGTATCATGATATGATTGATTTAAGTATTTATTGTAAGTTAGTATGTAAAAAAAAACTGCAGTGATTCTAATCCAATAATTCTCTCAAACTGGCAATTTCTTCTAATGATGGAAATATTTTTTCGTCAAATTTATTACCATTTTATTGTGAACGACAATTTATTGCCATTTTATTCGTTTGTATGTTTCTATTGAACATAAACTAACTACAGATCATAAAGAAGAATATAAAATCGAACTAAATTGAAAACATTTTTAGATAGCAACTACGACCATTGTTTAGAATCGAATTCCAGTTCTACTCATTGTTTAGTTTAACTTTCCTACAACTCATCTTTTAGTTTTGAATTAAATAGTACCAAGTGTTTGCTTTGGGTATGTGAAAGCGATCCGAATGCATTTGGTATTTTTGTACACGTACATATTTCAAATACATACGAATACGAATTAAAGGCCGCCTAGTTAATGTATTATCAATTGTGGGAACTGAATCCAATACCCGATTGATAGACCCAATTAAAAACATTTAAAAAAACATGACATGAACTTGCTGTGAATCGCATCACTAACAAAATAACTTGCATATTGTAGCCCGATTGCCGAACCAAATAAAAACAATTTTTTCGTATTAAAAATCATAATATCCAGATCGGCAAATAAATGGCCAATTTTGTTTTCAACTTAATAGTTTCCCAGCTGGCCCTTGAAATGCATATTTCTATTAAATTTACTTGATGTATCAAAGCATAAGCCGATTTTTTAGGCAGTAAATAAATTTTAATCTCTAATTTCCTTTTGAGATTTTCTTTCTCTCTTTATTCCTTCGCCACTCTTCAGACATTGCTTTTGTGGTTCGTTGTTTCTTGAAGTTTCACAACGAATGTTTTTGTCATTTGAAGTTGTCTGATGGCCCACTAACGTTGTCTTCATCGTCTGTACTCGAAAGTTATGGTACTATTGAATAAATGCAATTTTTGTAGCTAACCATGTCATTCTGCATTCGCCACAAGAGCACTAATCTTCATTGTTTTATTTGCTCAGCCTTAAAATATGTCTAAGGCTCCGCAGAAGATTGTATTCAATTGCATTTTCAACACAGGCAAACCGGAAAAACAATGAAAAAAGAAACTAAATAAATTTAAAAAAAGATAACAGCAAAGTATTCAAAAGATTTGGCATACAATAGGTTTTCGCCAATTTCTATTAAACCCATCATGCTACAAAAGGTCTCCGAGATAATTCTTTTACCATATACGATTTCTTTTTTTTGTAGGTGCTATAATTTTTACGTGATGTTTCTACAAATTTGGTATATACGACTACTGATATATGAACGTAAGTAAGTATGGTAAAAAAGAGTTGATATTAAAAAAAAATCAAAATATTCGAATTTGCTAACCTTGAAATATGTTTTGGACGATCAAAAAGAACCTATAACCTGACGTTGCTATAGAAACGTTGCCGTTTCTGAAAAATCTCGGTGCTTGTTTCAATTTCTTAGTTTTAATTTTCAAACGTGCAGCTGAAATATTTGGTAAGCTATCAACTGTTGTGTCTAAAAATGCCATTTTCTTCATGATCAGTATAGGGTTCAAAAAGTACTTTTCATATGATTTTGGGTGTGCCAAATCTAAATCTGGATGTGATGAAAAAATTCTGGCTTCAGATTAGATTTTAGCAGCTTCAAAATCCATAAAACAACCTTATTTTCGTAAATCGGTTCATAAATTTTTTGCCCACTTACCGTACAATCTTACGTCACCTGGATAGCTTAATGTGATGCTTATTTGGATATAATTCGATAAAAAGTCTTCTGAAATTAAAAACACTTACCTTAGGAGTACCAAACATTGGACCATGAGGAATGAAAATAAATATCCTTCAATTGTTTCGAATTTTCTTTTTTGCCTGCAGATCAGAACAGAATTTTGATATTTGCTTATTATAGCATTTATCTATTAAATATATTATGTTTATTGCTTCAGTGCGAATCCCCAAAACTGTACAAAGAGAATGATACCTCATTTGTCAAAATCGGTGCAGTAGAAGTGATGCAACTAATTAATGAACCCATCCATAGTTGCAGTGCAATTGCTGCACAATTTGCGCCTAAAAGATGCAATCTATATTGTAAATTTAATAAAATTTGTAGCATACATATGTGCGCATACCCATTTCCGGTTAGCTGCTACTGGTTTATGTTCGCCTGGTGCTTGACCAACCAAAATTGATTTATGGTGCAGCCCCAGCAGTGGCAGAGAGCTCAAAAATGTACCAATGAATTTGCAAAACACCAGGCCAACATGAACTGGTAGCAAGTAAACTTTGATTTTAGACAATCTTTATTACGCAATATCTCGGCTATTACTGAACGGATTTTGATAAATGAGGTGTCGTAGGATTGGTGAGGTATTGAAGATTTTTATGACGTCATCAGTAATTCGATAACTTGCCAATAGATGGCGCTGCAGGCAAATTTAATCTACTAATCGCAATAACTCGAAAACGAATTGCTGGATTTTGTTGAAATTTTGTAGCATGGTAGCTTATGTTTTATACTTTAATTTACCATTTACTAAATTTTCAAATTTCATCGGCCTACTAAGTAGTTAAACAATGAAACGAAGTATTCGATACTTAACGTTTATTTAAAATGGTGCAGCAAAAATGAAATTTTTCGGCTAATACGGCACTGATTATATTGAATGGGGAGCGGTTTATACATATATATGTATTTATGTCTACTATTTCTACACATATGTATATATTTGTATCCTGTTCGTTCTTCTTTTCAGCTAAACAAATTAAATTTTCGTAGTTAGCCATAACATATTTTAATAAAAGATTCCAGAAATTTTATGTGTTTTCTTCATTTTTTATTTAATTATTTTTCGTTTATTTTTTGTTGTTACAATTAACTAAGTATTTTTACACAAAGTGGTGCTATACATATAAACTTTTTGTGTTAGTTCTATAAACATATTTTTTCTACATTGTATACATTAATATTTTTATTTTTTTTTTAAATAGTTACAATAAGAAAAAACTACTAACAAATAGAAAATAAATAAACAAATAAATAAATTATAGAAAATAAAAAAATTTTGAATAAATAGAAATTTTACATCTCTGAAACACAAGAATTTGTTTTTTTTTCTTCTTTTTTGTAAAATTTGTTTTTTTTTTGTCGTCTTTAGGCAAATCAGTCATATTTGTTATATTTTTTTAATTTGTAAAAAAATTTTGAGTAAAAATGTCGCGCAGCATATCCTTATGTTTTTCTTACTTTCATTTAACGTTCGTTGTTTTACACTTTTAATGCTTTTAGAAAAAGAAAACAAAAATTGTTCGTATCGTTGAAACTTAAGTAAAATTATATCCAAGAACTGCATAATTAGTGTTTCATTTAGATTTTAACTTTTACTTTTCTAATTTATGTTTAATTTTATGTATTTGTGAATAAAATTAAATAAATATAAAAATTGTAGTTATTTAATTTCGTTAGTGCAATACTTAGAATTAATACATTTTGTTTATATTCAATTGTGAAATTTATTACAAGAAATGGAATTTTCGCAGTGTATTTTTAGTGTATGCTTTTCTTTAATTTTCGATTAGTAAACTAAATACACAATAAATGAAATACTTTTTTAGGTTAATACAATTCATATTTCATTTAAAATTTGATATTTATAAATAAATATTTTTTTAATTATAAATTAAAATATACGTTTTTTTTATGTGCAATGCAAATTATTTTTGCTTACTAATTATAATAAAGATAATAAGGGGGTATTCACGTTAAATTGTACATCAATTGACTACCAGTTGACGTGAATACCCACCCCGATATATTAAAAAATAATTTTATAAAAAATGAGCGTATTTTGTTTAAATATAGAAATAAAAAACTTAACTAAAAAATTTTATTTATCACAATCGCAAACAATTTTAATTTAATGTTTCGTTATAAAACTAATGAAATATGATGATATGAGTTATTATCATTACATTGAGAAAAATTACATAAAAAAAATAAAACGTTGAAAGCTTGAGAAAACGATATAGATATTTAAAAGTTGTGGGGCTATGGAACTTCTTTTAACTTATAGAAAAAGTGGGCCATATATCAAATATATTGAAAACGATTTAAGCAGCTATTTTTAATCCTTTCAAAATACAATTGAGTTTATTGAACTTGCAGACAAAAACAAGGGAGAAAGAAGAGAAATCAAAATTAAATATATGAAATAAAATGCAACATTAAAATTTAAATAAAAAGCCGCAGTACTAAATTGTTTTTTATCATTTATGAACGTAAACAAATTATGGTAGCTACTGCATTTAAAATGAGCAACAATAACAAAGTCATAAAAAATTAATTACAGTTGACGCCTTCCAAAAGCCCCATACCAAAACCAAATTGATGTGTAAATAAGAGAAATGCTATTTTTGCTTAATAAAAATTCTTAACGGAATTTGAAAAAAAAATTATCGTAAAAAAATTTTCCAAAGATTTCACAAATGAAGTGAAAAAATTATCATTAGAATTTGTAGAATTTTGGAAAAAATCATTGAGTTCCACATTTCTAGAAAATGTTTTATGGTTTCATTGGAAAGAAAGTTGCATCTGTACCTTTTTCTTTCAAAATTTTAGTTATTTCCACTCTTTACAAATTTAACTTAAAGATTTTTTTTTCTTTGCCAACAATAATTCAAAAAAAAAGTCTATAAATTGTCAGCATACATACAACATAACTAATAGCAACAATTTATTGCTTTCCCCCCTACTCTTTTAATTTCCTAATTTCTTTTAAGCCCTCGCCAACGTTGCTCACACCTCCAGTACCGTGCTCGATGAGTTATGCGACGTATGCGACATGTGACTGAGATTCGTCTCCGAGCTGGGAACTGTTGAGTAGATCTTTCTTTTGTTCTTGGCGTGACAGTGTATGATCAACACCAGTGCCAGAACCAGAATAACACAGGTTATAGAAAATAGCATAAGCCAGAATATGACCACTGGATCGAGTTCATCAAAAGAACAGCAGGTTTGTTGCTGAGTGCTGAACAAATTTCGATCCACTGAATTTTCATCACTTTCGTTGGAGCCATCAGTTATGCTGCTGCTACTACTGCTAGAGTAGTGGTCATTGGACACAGAGCTTGGTGCATATTGGCGCTGTTGACGTGTGGGTGACAAATGTTTGGGTGCAGCTGGCGCTGAAGTTACAAAAATTATAGCCGATGCAAAGTCTGTACCTTCTGTACTTGAAGTGGAAGACGAAGCGGAAGAATCATAAGGAGAAGATGTTGAAGAAGTCGATAGAGTGGAGGAGTATGGTAAAGAAGTTGAGGAAGAGATGGAAAAAGGAGTTTCAGTAGAAGTACTTGAAGATGAAGGTGAATTTTTAGTGCTTTTATGTGTAGAGCTGTGCAACTCGAACCAAGGAGATGATGTTGTAAAGTAGGTAGAAGACGTCTCAGTTGTTGAGGAATCAATTGAAGATGCTGTCTCAGCTGTTTTTGTTGATGTTTGTTCATTCAAACTACTTTGGGCACGATCCGTTGTGCTTGATGACTCTGGTTCACTCGACGCAGATGATTCTTTTTCTTCATTTATAGAAATGACAGTATATTCTGTGAAAGAACTTGATGTATCTGTGTGCTCTGTCACTGTTGTACTATCGTTGGTAGCTTCAATTGAAGTGACGTTGGTAGTTTCAGTTGAAATAGCGTTGGGAGCTTCAGTTGAACTAGCGTTGGTTGCTTCCATTGAGGCATTGTTGAAATCTTCAATTGAACTAGTGTTGGTAGTTTCAGTTGAAATAGCATCGGTTGATTCAGTTGAAATAGTTTTGGTTGCTTCATTTGAGGTAGTGTTGGTAGCTTCAATTGAAGCAGCGGTGGAAGCTTCAGTTGAACTAGTGTTGTTATCTAAAGTTGAACTGGCGTTGGTAGCTTCAGTTGAAGTAGTATTAGCAGCATCAGTTGAACTAACACCGGCGCTGGTAGCAATAGTTGAACTAGCGCTTGTAGCTTCAGTTGAACTATCGATAGTAGCAATAGTTGAATTAGTATTATTATCTAAAGTTGAACTTGCATTGATAGCAACAGTTGAACTAGATTTGGTAGCTTCAATTGAACTAGTGTTGGTAGCAACAGTTAAACTAACATTGGTAGCTTCAGTTGAACTTGTTACTAGTTTCGATGTAGCGGTTTCCGTGGTGTTATCTACTGTCGATCCTATCAAAATCGATTCAATAGGCTCTACCGCATTATAAACGTCCTTTACTGCCTCCGTCAATGAATGTAATATAAGAACTTTTGCATCCCCTACTAACCCTTTTTCACTTTCCACTGCAGGAGTTGCGTTCATCACAGCAACAGTACGTGTTATATCTTCTTCAGTCACAGCATGCTTTGTTGTATTTATTGGAACCTCTCCAAGTGGAAACTCTTCGTAATTTGTACATACCTTACAACATTGACCTTTTACTTTTATTGGATTTTCGCACTCATAGTGCTTGCAAAATGACTTTATGCAGCTTCTCTGTCCATCTATACAACTGCATTCGCTGCAAAATTCATCTTCAAACCAAATATCGTATTCATCCTTGTCGTAACATTCGGCATCCACGCCATTCACTTGCTCACACATATCCTTGCATAGAACATCGTCACCTTCACATTTACACTTTATACAAGCGTTTTCCCAAAACTCAATTCCATGTTTATTTGGTACATCTTCGTCGCATTCAAACTTTTTTATGCATTTGAACGTATCACAGCAATTACCAGGCTTACCCAATCCAACACTGAGCTTCAATACAAGCTCATTTCGGGCACATTTCGCCCACTGACACTTTCGGCAACTGCATGTATAGCTACTGCAACATTTTTCGACATCGTCAATATTTTGGCTTGAATTATCCATTTGTAATGGTCCCAGCTCATCAATATGTATATCTGCGAACATAGCATACTCATCGGACTTAAGTTGACTATCTGGGGGACACTTGGAATCAGTAGGACATTGTACGTTCACGCAATCATCGTTGTCGTCATAAGTATCTAAAGAAAAAAAAAAATATAAAATCAAAGTTAGTATGCATTTAAAACAAGACATATATTTTCGAGTGAATGTAGAGTTCGATTTGTTAATACGAAAGACGAAACAAAATTTTAAAACAAAATTCGAATAAGAGCGCTCATCAAACTTATGAGAATCCGTCATGTAGATCACCTATGTAAATATAAATAAATAAATAAAAACAATTCTCAGTTGAACTGCATAAAAATTAAATGTGACTTAAACCTCATTTTTTGAAATAAAACATAAACAGTTGGCCATTAGCTCCGATGTAAGTTTATTGTACAGTTCTAAAGCATTTGTGCGCTCTTTTGAGTCTTTTATAATAATGTGCTACTTTAATTGTTGGCTGCTTAAAAGCAATGAAATGAAAAAAAAAATGAAAGGTAACATTAAATCTAGCTTGTAGTATCAATCAAAGTTAATCAAACTTAGATACATTATATAAAATTTTCTTTGCCTAAATCTTATGAAAAGCGCAATTTATTATAAAATTGTTCTCACAAGAACAAAATCTACTTTAAATGCACTTATTTAAAGCCAATTACATTGATTTGTTCAGAATATTGTCTACAATCGTTCCAAGTACATAGCTAAAGCGCTTTGATGTTCTTTTCAAAAGCGCTTTCAAAGAAAGCAAAACAAAAATAACCATAGTTAAGCAGCTTATGAAATGTCAGATATCAAAAACTATTTTTACTTAAAAATAAAAACAAAACAGTGCAGAATAATAAGGGTAAGCATCACACTGCTCATATTAAATATGTTAAAAAGATCAAAATAAAATTCATATTTTGTATTGGGATTATTGGAAAATGCATGCACAACATCTAGGGCGGATTACTGTCAGTTCGTGCACACTTTTGTAAGTATCGAAAATCAGTTTTAGCAAATAATTATCAGTTGTTGCTAACCATGTCGTATGAGTAACATGCATTTATTGCAATGCAGTGAAAATAGACAAAATACGAAATTGAGCGCAATTAAAAAATGCAAAAATTCAACAAATTCATCATATCAAATTAAATACTTTAGCAGCAAATTTTAGCCTTAAAAAGGTCTTATGAATTCAAAGAACTCTGCGTATAAAATCAAACAAAAATTGAGAATCACTTATTTCAATAACTCACAAGCAAAAGTAACAATCTTTTACATTTATGTAAACAAACGCATACTTATAAATTTGTTTGCACAACTTACGAACACACCTACGCTTTGACTAATACACTATCAATTCACATGGCCAATGCAATTTGCTTTCAATTTTCCTGTTTGCTCATTCGTGTTGCCAATTAATTAGATACCTATTAAATAAAGTGTTTGCTAACGCACTTCTCATAACTCATAACTTATTATAGCTAATGTTTAAGTGTGTGTGTGTGTGTTTACTTTACACTCACACATGTGTGCAAATAAATCCATATATACACTCATAAATGATTTATGCAATTCTTGGAGGCATAATAGTCACGTTTTTCATGCGTTGGCTTGTCAGGCAACCGGCACGCGACTCTTTATCGTAGCCACTTCCATGTAATGAACTCTACGCTACGCTCTCCACTCTACACATTTTCCACACACGATTTGTTGGCTAACACACTACAATGAGATTTTGTTTGTTTTTATTTCATTTAGTGTTGATTTCAAGTGTTGGCACATAACTGCGCGCACATTTTCTATATGCTAAGCAAATAGAGTAACATGGCAAATGCAAACAATCGCACATATCGGCACTTTAGTTAATATGCTACCTCAGTTGGCAAAATATATATGAAATTAGTTAAGCAGCAAATTTTAACAAACGTTTTATTACAAAGAGAGTTTGTTTACAAAGAGCAAACAAAAAATAAGTAATAGATGCCGTAATAAAAACTATGAATTACTTAAGTTAAAAGAGACTATAAGGTTTGTGGATGCTGGAAAAACATAGAGTTTTCGAGAAAAAAAAAAGAAACTAAATAAAAATTGGACTTAAATTAAAAGACTCAAGATAAAAAGTCTGAATCGCAAAGGAATATATATCAGATTTTAAGAGTTGTATGCGAAAGAAGTTAACTGAGTTTTGATATCCCTTAAGAGAGGAGATTCTTTGGGTAAAATGTATTTTTTTTTGATGGAATATATTAATATTATTAAATCATTTTTATATAGCACGCATTAAAATCAGCTGTTTTGTACTCATGCCTCTATTGTTTCACTCACAGTTCACATTTTTTTGTAAAATTTTCAAATTCACAGACGCAATGTAAACCATAAAAATAACAAACCAAATAAAAGGTGGCAATGCTCACAAACCATTTGATTGCTTAATATCCACAGCCAGACAACCAAAAGCTGCACTATGTGAGGTATTGTCAGCCATGATAGTAATGACGATGATCTTTTTTTTTTGTTTTATGACTGACATGTAATCGTCATAGAGGCAGCCTACATTGCATGCAAACACATTCATTGAAAGCAAAAGGAATAATGTCACTCTCATGCCGACATGTTGGTTCAATTCACTTCGGTACACATTATCAGCGGTTTGGAAGCGCATCGTAACTCTTCTTCTTGGTATTCACAAAATAACAGCGATGTAAAGTTGGCTGACTGCATGGCTACATTTTTGTGACAGAAAATTCCACAAAGTTGCCAAAATAAAAGCCGCAGGTTGTGGACAACAATGGCGGCCACAACCGGGATGCATCGTCGCATAAGCTTGCCAGGCTGCCTGACTGACTGACTGCTTGACAGAGGCTTCCTGCAATTTAGTCACACAACATTGTGTGCAACGGTGTGAAATGAAAAATAGTTGAAAGATAAGAACAACAATATGTGTTGGATGCGCTTTTGTTTCATTTTTTTTTGGATTTTAACTGAGTGTCACAAATCTGTCACAAGATCCTGTGATAAATATCAGAAGTGTGAAAAATAAATTTTACTGGACTTTAAATTTATGCAAGAATTTCTCTTATATTTTGAATATTTAATATTAATTCAGTGAATTATTTTTGTCAACCGAACAAATGAGTAACATATAATTTAAAGATTTAAAATAATTTGTTCATATGAAATATATATAAAATACATACAGTAGAATATCGCTAATCCAGATTATTTAAAACCTGCCACAATCTGGACTACCAATGGCAAATTAAACCTATTAAAGAAAAGGTACTAATGCACTATAAAAATGAAAACAAACCTCTTTATTTCTTATTTATTTTTCTTTATATCAGAAATTGTTGATGTACTATACCGACACCATATTTTTCTGTAAGCACTGTTCTACTAATACCATTAAGTTGAACTGTTCTACTAATACCATTAAGTTGAACTAAAATATATCTTTTTCTGTAAGAGTTAACGTTTTATGCTACCATTTCGATGGAAAACTGACTAAAAACCTATCTTTTGTACATATTAGCTGATTCCTCGTTCTACAAGAATGAAACCAAGCGTACGTAAAAAAGGGCGAAATAAGGTGAAAGAGCGAATCATACGAAAAGTGTAAGAGAATATTCGGGAGTTTCCCGACGCACTCATGCATGGCAAACAAGTTTAATGTCATAGTTCAATATTGTGGGAAGTATCAAATAAAGAGTACATATAAATAGGCGAAATAAAGTCGGTCCGGATTGCAAGGGACGTAATGGAGTATTTTACTTTTTTCACCCTGCCCAGATTACAGTAGGATCCGGATAAGGCCATATACGGATTACAGTAGCATCTGGATTACAGTAGCATCCGGATTAGGCCATATCGGGATTGGCGAGATTCTGCTATAATAATAAAATTAAATTATTTTCTTTGTGTCTAGTGAAAAACTAATTATAATTTTGAACGCAATGCAGATTAAAATTTTTCAGCGAAATTGTATTATATTTTTATATGTTTCCAATACCGATATTTTAGCACCGATGTACTTTGAGATTTGATAAATGAAGAAGTGTGCTTCAATTCTCTGCAGGATAGAAAACCTTCGAATTCGGTGATTGGCCACGCAAAGCAACGATACCAAATTTAGTGAAGTTTTACTTTTTAATTTGCTCTTTATTTATTGAAATGCAGAATTTTATTCTGTTTCACTGTTTTAAGCGACTAGAATTTCAGACACTATTCGTTTCCACGTTACCTAGAGCCAATTTGAACGGAAGTTCTTTTTTTATTAAACCGCCTACAAAACAATTAAATGGCCACAAGCCATATCGACATTGGCTTAATATATTTTCAGTCATTTATTTTAATTCGAAAAATTACAGTAGTTCCACTGTAAATTTTAATCCAATTGTCCCTTAGCAAAACTGTAAGCAAAATGATGCTCCAAGTATAGTAAGCATATCTCTGATATTGTGCAGCTGCTGGAACATAAACAATTTCGTACGCCTGCTGTAACAATGCACATTTGTGTGAGGTTTATTTTAGCTCCAAAGCTAAATTTTGTTTTAATGTTTGCTCATCCACCGTAACAATCGGGCTTAAGTCTCGAAAAAGGATGCGTTGCCATTGAGTACGTAAGCATTACAGCAACACATATGCATTCACAAATTTACACATGCACTATTACGAGCACAAAATTAAGAACAGTAAAAAAAAAGTTTTTTATTTGTTTTTCCCTTTTAATGTTGTATGCCAGTAGAGAAATCTATGTGAGTGAACATTAAAGCAAAACAATAAACAAAAATCAAGGTGGCTCCACTTTGACTTTGTTGTATGCAAATGTTGGGGTATATCAAAAAAGTTGTTTAAATTTATTTAAAATAGAACACAATGTTTTTTAAAGCACAAAAAAATGTGCAAAAATTTGTTAGATTTATCCCGCCAGGGTGCATTTTGTTTTAATTTTTGTCTTTTCTTTTTTGCAACCAACTTGCGGTAACATCTTAAATGTATTTTAAATGCTTTTTTTAGTTCTCTGATAAGCTTAAGCAACTTAAGCTCCTGAAAGTACCAAACCACAAAAAGTTCAGATTTATAGATGCACTCAAGTATTGTGTAAAAATGTACAAACACATATAATAATAAAAGGACATAAACAAAAAAATAGTGCACCTTATTGATATCTTCCAGCATTTTTTTACTTTGTCATAATGAAACTTTTACTAACTTCAATTGGCATAGTATTCTGCAAAGAATGAATAAATTTCAATTTAAAAACAAAGCTTCGTGAACAGCTAAAATCCACGCTTACAAACAGTAATCACTAAACCAAGTTTTTTGTACAACATGTCGTATGAGTGACATAATTTAAAAATAATCAACTCTAATACGAGTGAGTACTAGCGCAATTTTTATATCATTTTAATTAATTGCCAATTATGTTGTCGCAACTGAGCAACAAACTTTCCAATGTGAAATGCTGTGCTTTTGAAAAATGAAAAACTGCGCATAAATAAATTAACTACAAAACAGATTAAAATGAGGACATATCAGCAGAGAAAAAAAAATATTAATTAAAATACTGTCAGTTTCAGGGTTGCCCGCATAAAACAAAATTCTATTGATGCGTAAAAAAACCATTTTTCACATAATACTTTAGCTTTGTAATACGTACGCTGATTTTTCAGCTGCTTGTTATAAATAAGCCCTCAGGTTGCTCTGTTAAAAAGCGCTATATCCTTTGAGCTTTTTAAATTTGTTTTTCAATTAACATGCGTGAACTGTTTGCTGCAAATATGTAAAAGTACGGTGTTTTCATCTCAGGAAACAAAGCGCATAGTGGCTGCAGGGTAAATAAGATGGCTTGTAGCAAAAGTAGTCGATTTTGAGATGATAAAAATAAATGATTCCTTTCCGTAGCTATTAACTTAAAAAAGAGCAACTGTATATTGCAAGTAGCAAGCAGTTGCCGTAAATGTAATATGGCGCGCTTGAAATTAAAAGGGGTGATTCAGTTAGAAATAAAAAATAAAGAAATTTATTGTTATTTAATAATATTTATCAAAAAAAAAAAAAAACATTTTCAAAATTTTTTTTTTTAAAAATAATTTCTTTCAAATGTTGGCCGTAACGTGATCCATTCTGATTTTCCATTTTTCAATGATGCGTTCAAGTATTTCAAATGGTATTTGGCGAATGAAGCAAGTAATGTTGGCTTCCAATTTGTCAATCGTAGCTGGCTTATCCATTAAAACTTTAGACTTTACGTAGCCTCAAAAAAAAAAATTGAGAGATGTGATGTAAGAGCTAAGTGACCAATTCACCGGTCTGAAGCGTTCATCAAATTTTTGTGCAATAAAGCCATGAATCTACGAGCTGTGTGGCAAGTAGCACCGTCTTGTTGCAATTAAATGTCGTCAAAGTTACGGGCTTCAAATTATATAATAAGGCAGCAAATTGATAACGGCACGACGGAGTTACGTTTGGGTCGGCCTAGTTTTTAAAGATAAATGGTCTATAAACCAAACCATAGTTTTGTTTGGATGCAATAACAGCTCTTGAACCTCATCAGGTAGCTCATCAGCCCAAATAGAGCAATTTGATTATTGCCGAAACCATTAAACTAGAAATGAGCCTCATTATGTGTATCATAAGTTGCTCTAAGCGCACAAACCACATTCCTCGTAAAACGCAGAGTTTCGTAATACAGCTGAATAATTTTTATATGCTGTGCCGCGCTAAGCATTTCCATAATCAAATATCAATACTGAACAAAAGTTCCATGAAAATTTGACACTACTCTAACATAAAATGCCTACCGAAAAAAGTGCCAGTGAATGAACCACCCACAGAATCAAACAAAATTTAAAAAGTCAAATTTCTGACTTCACTTACTAAAAAATAATTTTAGATTTTTTGAGTTTTTTCAAATGGAAAATTTAGATTAATTACTGGCTCGTGTTCACATTAATTAAACGAGCTGGGATTTCGCACAACTTTTTTATTTTAATCAAAACTAAACTGGGGCGTGCTGTAAACAAAATTCTATCCATGTACATTGTGCTACCCTAGGCTTTTTAAAATTTAAGTAAACGTTTAAAAATGTATGCTAAATCGAAAGTTTATGAAAATAAAGTTTTTTTTATACCGTTAATGCCGCACATCTTGCTTAAGCAAAGTGTTCAAATTATATCGAGGAAGTTAAGATAAGAAGACCAGAGTTAGTAATAAGTCATTTGCTTTACTTTAACAGCGTAGTACCAACTAAATCAAATGCTGTCATTAGCCAACTATGCCACTTATATATAAATACATTAAAAGTAAAATAAATCAGTTCATTTGCGCACAATTTAAGTGCTGCTTTACATTTTGCCTGCTGGTATTACCGAAAGTGCCATCATCATCATCATAAACACAATATGTATGTGTCATTACGAGTATAATGCCGATAATTCACATGCAGCTCGCCGCGTTACTAAAAACGACAAAATCACAGGCCGACATTGGCAAAGTAGAACTTTTTCAGCACAAAGCCGATGCGACTTATCTACAACTCATTAAATAGTTCGATTTATAGAACTGCTTAGTGCCATCAAGCAAAAAGCAACAATGACTTTCGACAAAATAACGCCGTTGGCGACAATTTCAAATTTTCGGCAAATGTTTGGCGTTTGTTTTCCTATCACTAAAAGGGGTAAAAATGAAAAAGCTGCAAAGTAATATCAATGAAAACGTATTATAATGATTGCTAAAA
Source organism: Meiosimyza decipiens (assembly GCA_963680825.1). NCBI lineage: Eukaryota > Metazoa > Arthropoda > Insecta > Diptera > Lauxaniidae > Meiosimyza > Meiosimyza decipiens. The sequence goes on from OY804258.1 coordinate 41,184,948, forward strand.
GTTTTAAACAAAGAGAAATATGTTCGAAATAACGATAATTTAAATCAATTAATAAAACTTTGCGCTTCAACTGTATTGAGAAGTGATAGGGTAGTGAAGAAAAAAAGCACAAACTTTGTAAATTAAATCTTAAGGGTGAATGGGCAAAACTTTTAATCAAGTTTACACTTACTCATGGTAGATAAATGCGAAGTAAATTTAAAGTTTTAATAAAAAATGAGCTCTATTAAAATTTCAATTCTCGGTAACACTTGACGTATGAATAATAGCACAGCTCAAAGCAGATATTACTCATTTCCTTGTTAAGAGAACACTTACAAATAAATATAAGTTTATTTACAGTAAGAATTCATGAAATATGTTTTATAGTTATGAATCTTAATTTTATTAAATTTCATTGAAGTCTGAGAAAGAAATGTTCTTTTTGAAAAGCTCATATCTCCGTATCGATATTACCTATGTTAAATCTCTTTGATGCTGTCATTTCTGCTTATGACCAATTAACAGAAATAAAAGTTTTATTAATGGCTGCAAAAGAATATCTCCGCTCATGTCTCTGTTATAATTTTAATACTTCTCTTTTATTATTTTTTTGGATGAATTTGATTTCAATAAGCATTATGGACTTCAAGAGATTTTACAAATCATGCCCTTCATTGCAGACATACATCATGCTACAATACAAACAAATAAACAAATTTTCTGTTCAAATATTTACCAACAGAGTATCAACGCGCTGTTAAGCGTTTAATCTGCCAATTATACGCAAAAATAAACATATACATACAAATAAGCTATAGCACACATATGCGCTCTTATGTGTAAGGTATTGTGTAGCTTAGTCGCATGCCTTTGTTTGACAATGTAGCTTAAATTTAAGATTTATGAGTTTTGGGGTAGTAAAATGATTATCGATAAATAAAAACACTAAATCTGTAAAGCTTTTATGAAAATGTCCACAGATTTTATGATAAAGTAATAAATGTTATATATTTTTGCATACAAATTTTAAAATTTTAAACAAAACACAGTGCTCATTTCTGAAATTTTGAATCATAAAGTTTTTCAATTAAATGTTACTCATACTTCATGATATAAAAAACTGAAATCCAGCAAGTAAATAAAATTTCAAAAATTTAAATATATCAAATAGTCATAAAGATAGACATTTGAAGCAAAACTCAATAGCGACAAAAGTAAGCCACATTCAATATCGTAGTCAGCTGCAGACGAAGCCATTTTTAGCCAGAGCCTGTTGCAAAAGAAATCAGTCACAATTAAAATCAATCCCTTTTAATTTCAGTCAATGTCAAATTCAATTACAGTAGAAGCCATTTATTTCATAGTCGATGTCATTAACATTATCAGTCATATTTGTACTCATTTATAATAGAAGTCAGTCAGAATTGAATTTATTTATATTCGTAGAACTTTAACGTCAGTTAAAGCTAAATTAATCACAGGCATAGTAAGCTAAATATAGTCAAAGTCAAACCTCAGCCGAATAGAACTTGAATCGAATAAAATTTAATCGTTTAGTGGTATCGAAAAATAACTTTTTAGTGTGAAAATCAAACCATAATCATATCTGAAATCCACTGCTGGCAACAATAAATTACTTTTATTTTTTATCAGAAATAAGTTTTTTTTATAAATTTCTTACTTTAAAGCGATAGCGAAATGAACATCATCAATGCAGTACGAGTACATTTTATTGCATGCAACAGTGTAAAAATGATAAAGTACGTTTCTGTGATAGCACAGCAATGACTACGTCACTCAATTCAATTCACTATGAAGTTTATTGAGTGGAAAGTTTTATGAAAAAAGCACGCTCACATGAGTTTTAAAAACTTCATTTTAAAAAAACCTTACCAAATGAAAGAAAAAACCAATTGATAAAAAGCAAAATATCTGTGGATAATCTCTGTATTTTTGTTTAAAAATGATTTACGAACACAGTGTTTTTGACAAGCTATGCGAAATATTATGAAGTTTTCATTTCAGTTAGCTTTTATGCGTTTGCGGACACTGGTCATTTTCATATAAATAAATTGAATAAAATAAATAAATGTCACTCATTCGTCATGTCACCCGCTAGCATTTTCATTGGGATGAAAAGTGCATAAAAAAGTTATTTTATTGCAACAGAGTTTCCACTTTAAACACCCATAAACAATTTAATTTATCTCTATTTTTTCTTAATTTTAGTAAGTATGTGCATAGTATGATATTTGGCGTCTTCATAATTTTGCTTAAGCTCGCATCATAAACAAAGCAGCTATCATAAAATTAGACTTAAATTAATAAAGTCCCTTTATGATAATGCGTTTTGTAGTATGTCATACACAAGAGTTTGCAACTACCACACGCAAGCCGTCGTCTATATTTTTGAAGAAACTCACTGCGCTATTACTGTGATACTTTAATAAAGTAATCCGCTTTGATGTTTCATCATCAAGACATCAAGATTTTATAGCAGCTTTCCGCGCCTTTTACTTCTCTCTTTCTCGACTTAACTACTTCATTTTGTCTGCTTGTGTGCATTTACCTACATTTTCTTTTGACATTCTTTTAATGAGCAATTATGAAAAATAGCTTGCTTGTTTAGCAGCTTTTCTCTTTACGGTTTTATGTTGTTGTCATGCCTATTTTTACGCTTTATTTTTTGACGTTGTTTGCTTTGTCATTTGGCTCAGTTGTCCTTTTTCTAAGCCAAGAATTCGTAGAAAAATTTTTTTTTTTTTGTGTTTTTCAGGGAAAAATTTAATGCTGCTGATTATGATGGACATCTAGATTTTATATTTGACATTATTTTTTAGGAGGTTTAAGAGTGCGTTTGTCGTTTGTAAGAGAAATTGTACACTAATTGGTTACAAAGTTTAATTCAAATGAATTTTCATTAATTCGTCATATGTCATTTTTGTTTGCTTGCGACTGACAGTTTTTTTAATGGTACATAATTTTTTGAAATATATAAGGTTAATTCATATTAAACTTCTGGTTTTATGATTTTGATTAAATTTATAAAAGCTTTGGTTGCAATTTAAATTTTACTTCAAAATCTGATTTGACTTATTTTTTTTCTGCTATGCTTGGATACAAAATGATTCAGAATTGTTTTTCTATTCAAGTTTTAATATAATCAAATCAAAGCTAAACTACTTATAAGATATTTCCAATAAAGTTTGTTCACTAAGAATTATTCGAAGCAAACAGTGCGTATGAGTAACGATTGTTTAAATTTCTTATGAAAATTATAAATTCTTCGAATTGCAATGATGTATTCATAGGAAAAATTGAGCATATAAAACAAAATTTGCATTTGAATATTTCAAAAAAATCCTTTCAGTAGATTCTAACAAAGTCTTAAGCAAACAATTTTTTTGATTTTCCCAAACTAAGATAAAAACATCCACGGTGATACTTTTAAAACACAATTTTTTTTAAGCCAAAAAACTAAAACCAGATTTTTGTGATTGAAATAAAAAAAATTTTTGAATAAATGATTGAGTTGCTCTAAGCAAATAGTAGAAAAATTCTGTCACGTATTGGAATCGAAATACAGTAGACGTCCAATAAAGCGTATAACGACTTAACGAATTTCCATTTTAACGAATAGTTCTTCTAAAAGTGTTCACTATTCCAAATAACGAACGCTGTTTAATTCAACAATAACTGTTGGACTGGAATAACTTTTTTTTACCAGTAAACTTGATACCATTAAAAAATTTAACTTAACTTTTATGACAAGATATGTATGTGTGTATATGAGTAAATAAAAGCCAGTTTCTTCACTAAAAAACTCTTCGATATAACGAATTTTATGATATTACGACTGACCCGGGCATTAATTAGTACGTTACATTAGACGTCTACTGTACAGTGAAAAAATGTTTCAGCCCCGTACGTAATATTTTTTTGCAAATTATTTAAGGAAATTTAAAATCTATGAATAAACGGGGTGAATAGATGGGATATTTTAGCATCATGAAAAAATTGCAGCAGTAAGCCATGCCACACAGGAGATATTAATTGTGCAACTGCCTAAAAAGCAATATTCAGTTCATCGTATTATAAGAACCATGCCATAGATTTAAATGAAACTTGAAACAACAACAAATTGGACGAGAAAAAATGCTACTGTACAAGTAAGAGAAAAAATGTAATTTTGTCACATAAAGTATCGTTGAAGTGTATTAAATATAACTCAGTATGAAATAAAGCATCAGCAGACGTGCAACCTGGTATACCTTGAGTATCCTTCTACTTGACATTCCAAAGTAAAAGTGCATATTAATTATTTCCAAAGACATTTAAAGGTAAACAGTGCGTATGAGTAATATTTATATCAATATGTTATTAAAATTAGAATTTTATAAGACTGCAATGCTGTGTACCCTAAAAAAATCAGCACAACCGCTTAAGTTAGAAACACCAAAATTAAGTTTTGAATAAAATCGGCACAGTGGGCACAAAAACCCTAAGCAAACAACACATACATAGGCCAACATTTAAAAATTTCTGATTGCAAATTTAATGATAAAAACGTTGGCAAAATTAACCTTGAGTATAGAACTGTGCGCACTTTTGTCTTCCATAAAAGTAATTGACACTTTTCTCGGCTTTTAAATTATACTTGTCGTCATTAAAAAACGTACAAAAAAATATGCACTCATTGTTAAATTTTAATGCATTCTCAATGTTGCCGCAACAGCATAATGAAAATTGCATTAAATTCCGCACAACGAGCAGCGGCAATTGTTGTAACATTACAGCATGCCGTTAAGGTTACGAGCGAGCGATGCAGCAGTAATGCACTGTTGCGGCAATATTGTGTTAATTATAATTGCAAACGATAACGTTAGCAATAACAATAACAACAACTGCAACATCAACATTGTAGTCTTTAATTTACTTATTTTTATCGATTTTAAGAGAAAAAAAAAGAGCCATCGTAATGAAAAATTTTAATTGAACTTTTGCTTTAAGCAGTTAATGAGATTTCATTTAATTCAATAGTAAAAATCGTAAATAAAAGAAAATAGTAACAATTGAAACGAAAAAATAAAGCGATTTTCTGCATCGTGTTAATAAATTAACCAACAAATTTCTTTCTTCGTGAGTCTAAGTAGATGCTAGTGCGTTGTGCGAGTTTGTTTCCATCAAATACGCTGCAAAATGCGTAACTGTTAACTGCCAGTATGCTGGTGTTTGAATTTTATTTGTACGCTTCCCATGACGTATGAGTAACATTTAATTTGAAATGAAAACATTGTGCACACATCCTCGTTTTCGTCTCGCGTTTACAAATTTATCCCATAATCAGTTGTCAATCACAGTTTATTAAGTAATGCAAATCAGTATAAATATTTGACACACGCTATCATCATTATAATCACTTGAAAACTAAAGGTTTTATATAACATTTGCTGCAAGTCAAGGTTTATTGAAAAAGCTGTTTGCAAAGTTTTGCGTTACCTATAAAGTAGGCACTTTGAGAACAAAAATGTTGGTGATGTTGAGGATCCTTCGTAAGCTTAATACTAAATTTTTTTATTTAAAATATGACTTAAGTGTTGCTCAATCTGGAAATGTTTGTGTCTGACGTATTTTCACAATTTTTTTTTTTGGAAATTTTTTCTCAAATTTTCGCAACACTCTACTATTGACTGCTCTCAGTTTTGATAAAATAATAGATGACATTAAATAATTAAACCACGTGATTATTCATCCACCCAAGCATCTGTTTACATTTGCATTTTCAATTAGTAGTGATTTCCTATCGCAGTAGTGCTGCCATCAGCTTGATTAATGAATGCACTCAATTTGTTGTTACAAATGAAATGTTGACAGCAACATCTATTTTTAATTAAATATTATTTTGAAATTTTTTCGATCCTTCAGTAGAATTTTCAGACAAAATTCAAAAATCTATTGCAATTGGAATTTTGTGTAGGCACTTTACAGTTGCAATGCAAATATTTTATTTGAAAAATGAAAATTTGCACTTCTTGTTATTGCATCCTTTTAAATCAATATTTAACTGATATGCTTCTTGTTGTTTCTTATACACACACAAACGCACACACACACACGTACATACATGAACAAATATAGATTCATTGATTTGCTGGCAAACAAAAATAAAACACTACGAAAATAAAGTTCGCTGCTGTTTGCTGATATGACTAGTGCTCGCAGGGGGGATTGCGATAAAAGGGTTAACTTTATAAAGCCAACAAGGCCACATGTGATGAATTTGCCGGAGTATATGTGTGTGTATTTATTTGTTTGTATCTGTAGCAGATCACGTATCAAAAGTTTAGTTTCTATTTGTTTGCTCGTAGAAGTGCTGCTGTTGCTACTGCTCGAGTTGTAAATATTGTAAAACGTGCATTGTTGTTGTGTATATTGCATTTCAAAATGTTTTGTTTGTTTCATTGATTGACAGTTACTATATGTAAAATTGTTGCAAATTCAATTATTTAATTAGAAACTTTTGAATTTTATTTTTAAATTTATTTTGATAAATTTTTTTAGCTTGAAATCAAATAATGTGACGGCCAGAAGTGATCACTTTGAAAGAAACAGATTTTTCTGTTTGTGTATTGGAAATTTACTTAATTATTTTATACTTTAAGTAAATAGTTTTTATGTAAATTTTGCAGCGATTTAAGGCACAGTTTCAATGAAAAGCAACAATGAGTAATTTGTATTTTATCACTTCTTCAAGGGATAGAAAAACCAGTGACGAGATAGCAAATACTTAAGCAATGACTTTCTTTAAGTATGGAGTTTCTGAGCGTCGTTTCACCCCATACTGATGTTCATAAAATTAAGGCTGAAACGCGAATACTCAGAATTAATGCAAATAAAATAAAATGTTAAAAGCTATATTGGATATTTGATTGGAGGTAAAAGGGCTCTTAAGCTCCTAGTAAAGGGGTAAAAGAGGTTAATATTACCAAATACACAGCGTGAAAATTACATGGCAGGAGCTAACACTTCGAGTCATTTACAGACACGAAACGTCAACTGAGATGCTTAAAATGTAGGCCTTATTGAAGCCAGCAGAACAGCAAGTTCTGCTGAAGCGGATGCAGTTAACAAGGGTGCTCAAATTTGAAGTATCTATACAAATATCCCACCATTTTCTTTACAGGACTCAGATCATACCGATAATTTTTCAAAATATAAATAAGTACATTTCGGTTAGTTAGAATGAATCTCTACACAAAAGTACAACGTATTTTCATTAATAAAACTATTTTTAATATGGTGAAAAATATTCAGGTGTTGGAAGAAAATTTCGTTCAAAATGCGGTAGAGAAAATGCTCCGAAAAACCGTTCTATTAAACTTATTGTCGCTAAATTTGAAGAAACTGGCTTCGTCAAAGAAGTAGAATTTATCATCGTAGTAGTCAGCTCAAGAGCCAATGGCAACAATTCGTCGTCGTTCACAGCAGTTAAGCCTCAGGCGACAACTTTGTTCAATATCTTACAGTAAGAGCTTCATGTAAGAGCGTACCAAATAGAGTAACACAAATATTAAAGCCAATTGACCACGCATTACGTCGGCAATTCGTTAATTGGGCCATAGAAAAACAAGAAGAAAATGAAAATTTTACTACTCAAAATTTTTCTCGAAGGACAGCCGTGAATTGGCCACCAAGATCATGCGATTAAACACCATTAGATTTTTTCTTATAAGGTTTTTTGAAGAGAATAGTGACGAATAGTCGTCAAACTGTTCAACACCTCAAAGAAAACATCATCGAGCAAATATTCCTAATTGAACCATTATTATCTATGCGAAAAATTTATTCAACATTTTGGTAAAAGATTAAAAAAAAAAAAACATTATTTTTCATTATTTACCGGAACCAATGTATATACTTAAATATTGAATAAAATTAAATAAAGATTTAAAACAAATTATAATTTATTTTAATTTTAAAAACATATCTAAAATTTGAACACCCTTCTTTATATTACTTTAGGCAAAAATTATCCATAAAACTTACTTGAATAAAGCACGCAGAGAGGGAATATGATCTCGCTTTTTCTACGCAATAGTCGACATGCTTATTCTAGTTAAGCCATACTGGAAATCTTAGCACAGTTAAGAGAGAAGTACTTGCAATGAATTTATGAAATTTGGTAAATTGCTTGATTGCAAGTAAATAAACAAATAAAAAATAGTCCTAAGTTATATAAAATTAAGAAAAATTAAATGATACTCATACCACATGGTTAACTTTAGAGCCAACTTTCTTGCTATGACTTGAATGACCTCTCTGTGCATTAGCACTTGCAACTGAATGATTCAATTTTATTTCAATTTAATTATTTTCTATATTAATTTTTTTTTGAACTTTTATATTCTTAGCGTAGGGGATTACAAAAATAAATAAAATGCGTTTGAAAAACAATTATGCTTCCATTTCCATCCAGCGGAAAATTCTTACGTGATTTGTTGCAAAAATTAGAATGTTGAAAAGTCACAGTCAAAATACCAGCGACAACAACGAAAACATCGGAACCTAACGAAAATATCAAGGGCGCATAGCAAGCAAAACTAAAGAATTTTATTTTCTTTAAAAATTTCATATTTAAACGTATGAAAATTCCAAAGGAACAAATATAGTGGCCAGTGGTCGGTTTAGTTTGAAACAACAAAAACAACAACAACAAATAAAGCAACAAAACGAGTTGAAAACACTCCCACGTGCATCTTCGCGCAAAAACTTTGAATCGACAACAAGGAATTTTATTTATTTATATTTTACACAAAACATCTGAGTCCAAACAACAATGATGATGACGATGGCGACGGCGATAACTGCACCTGTGAATGAAGCGAATAATAGTCTAAGTGAGCGTACAACGAGTGAAAGCTTGTGGAATTGTGTGATGCCATGCAATTTGCAGTATTCTACATTAACCATACGTGTGCAATTTATGGGATATTCTCTGCCAAAACGAAAAGAAGTGAGACCTTGATGTTTCCGATTGCGCTGATTGCTTTTTTTTTTTTTTTGTGAGCAGTATTTGACTGGTAGGCAGTAAAAACTATTTTGGCGTAGCTCTAACACTGCAGTTTTGAAAAATTTACGAAAAATAAAAGATAATTTTGAAAATAATTTGATCTCTGTTTATAGCATGAACTCTCTAAAAAACGGGGATATAAAAGTTGACCCATAAATTATTTTTTCAATTTTCATCTTAGCATTGTCTATACCAGGGGTTGCCAACGTGTATGTGCCTAAGATCGACTTTTTATCTCAAAAATGTGTCGCGATCTACATAGTAAAACCAACTTGATAATTTTTATTAATCGTGCTCAAGTTTTGCACTATAAAAAATGCTCAGTCTGCTGTTTTAAAATTTTAAAATACTACGTTTCAGTAATTATGCTTTTTTTTAATTTTTAAAATAAATAAAAAAATTTTTTTTAATTAATAAAAAAATAAAATTAAACTATGATCGACCAAATATCGCTTCGCGATCGACCGGTCGATCGCGATCTACTTGTTGGCCATACCTGGTCTATACAATTTATATAGAATTGCTTATATCGAAATGGTTTGCAACGCTTTGTCGCAAAATGTACTGAACCGACTTTAGTAAATTCTTTTTTAAAACAACATTTTATGCTTATGAAGATTATTGCATACTTATTTTTTTAAAGTTAAATAAGCTTTATTTTCGATTGAAGCTTTGACATCACAATAAAAAAATCTTTTTGCTTTTTTGTTGCTGGTACTTATGCCACTGCTGGAGTTCATATCAAACTCTCTATGAATTGTTTTTTTTTTTTTATATTCTTGGAGCGAATATAGAATGATATGTTAAGAAAGTAATTCATTATAAAAAAAACTACTGGCCATGCGCGTGTAAAGCCGCGGGTTCCACTAGTTACAGCGCACAAAATATTTAGCAAAATTGAGAATTTCTTTTCGAGTGACCTATTCAGAAAATACTAAATAGAAATAAAAGAAAATTTAATTTAACTTATATAAAAATTTATTTTTTCTTACGTATTTTATTATTATTAAAATGTTTCCTATCTGAATGTATTTATATAAAAAAATCAACACAACCTTGTTCGAGCACAAAAAATGAGACTGAATCAAAATGCGTACAATGAGGTGGCCAAACTACCAAATGACTGAATGAACAAACATACTGACCTGAAAAATATGAAAACGTGATCGAAATTTTTTTTTTTGTTTTTTTGAAAAACAATGCTAAAAAACTATGACGATAACGACGTTTCGTTTGTTATTTCTTCTTTTGCTGTTGTTGTTTTTCCTCAAATTCGTCCAATGTCGGTTACGGCTGCTGCAGTGGGTAGTTGGAGGTATAATGCTTACCAAAGAACATTTACAACAAGCGACTGCAAGTCGACTGCAAATGGTGCGCCTCAATAGCCATCAGTAGCAGCAGCAGCAGCGTAAAGCTGAGTAAATAGCATAAGCGTCCGTTCACACTGCTTTTTTTGATTTTGGCTGTACAGTGCAGAGGATTACGGAAGTTTTAGTAAACGACAACGCTGAGATTGAATTTCGGATGATTTAGCCAATGCTAGTGTTAAGGCAAATGCAAGCAGTCGCTCAGTCGGGCAGCGGAAGGAAATCAGCGGAAGCACGAAAGGTGCACACAAGCTGTCCTGATTTCAATTGGAAGGACATTAAAAAGACATTAGAGTAGCAGCACCGGCAGCTGCAATAGCAGTTGTGGCGCTGGTAAAAACGGGATGTTGAGCAAAAATATGTGCGCATTTTACTGTTGCAAAATGCAGCGCAAGCAGCAGAATTCAATTTTCGCGGAAATCGAACGACGACAAAGACATTGAAAATTAAATTTTCACGAATTAAGGAAATTCTGTTTAGGTATAGTAAACATATTTTACATAATGTTCGGAAAGAAATTTAATATTGAAGTGAAATTTCAAAAATTTAAATTGTGTTCAATTTGAGAATTTTATTTTTTTAGATTTTAATAAACTGAACATGACGTATGAGTAGCCACTTATGGCGGCTCATTCTGGGGCAGAAACTAATCGAATATGGAGATAGAATGAGGTTTTAAGAAAATTTTCATTACATGATGGAGAAATCATTTCAAATTAGATTTTTTATAAAACTTAATGAGGTAAGGAACTCTTTATATAACTAGGCAGGTGCAAAATGCATTGAATTCTTTTTATCTTTTTTTATTGCAAAGATTGTGAAAAGGAGCAGTACACAATTTAATTTTTTGTGCCAATAGCAGAAAAAAGTTCCTACGAATGAACTGATTGACCGATTTTAATGAAATTTGGCTTGGAGATAGATGGAACCCTAAAAAAGGTTCAAACCCACTAAATTTTTTCAGTGAGCTACTAATGGGAAAAAGGACTTCCACGAGTCAGTCGCAGCACCGATTTTTATGAAATTTGAAATGGAGATTGATTGATTCCTAGGAAAATAAATTTGTTTTAACCTGGGGTGGCGCCACGCCACTTACATTTTTTGGGTTTTCTTTAGTAAATTTTGGAATTTTTTTCAAAATAATAGTGAAATATGCGTAAAAAATCAAATCAACATTTCTTAGTTTTATTTTTTTTTCAGTAAGCATTGCAAAAATGGTCTTAAAATGACTCCTTTCTTCTATTTTGTAAATTTAAGCAAATTTTGGTGTCCATGACAAAAAAGTACTTGCCGAGTCCCGATTCAGTACATTTCTACCACACGCAAATGCTATCAGTGAGCAGTAATGGCATCAAATCACAAAAAAAAAACCATCTGCAAAATTTGTTTAGTAGCGAAGTTAGTTAAAGCGTACGCCAATAAAAAATGTTCAATAAATTCCTCCAGAATTTCAGTTTAACAAAGTTTACAAATTTGAAGCAGTAAAAGCAGTGTTACCAACGACGACAGCACGCATAGTCTGTGAATGCATGTGCAAACGTTTACACGATTTAAATATACTAAAACGCCTACCACAGTCGGTTGCCGTCTGCTTGATAAAGCTGTAAAAGAATGCAGTAAACAATTGTACTTGCGTTAAAAATACTTGCAGTTATTTATACATAGCACAAATTAAACTTAAATGGTCTGATTGAGCTATGTATGTATATATGTTTTAAAAGCCGAAACATATATGCATGTGTCACCAACTACATTGGTACATTTGTTTGTTTGAATACCTAATTGACTTGTAAATTCACAAGTACCTACATCGGACTTAAGCAATGATTATAAGTACATTTAAAATAACATTCAATTGAAATTTATTATCGAACCTTAAGATTTCCTCAGTGTTTCAGTGAATATAAAAGCGGCTAAGCATTATGTCGTTTATGAACAAAAATGGCAAAACCTTAATTAATTTTTAATAGTTCAAAGAAACTCTTAAGTAATTTTTTTTTTAAATTTAGTTTGGTATAGTTAGCGTATAATAGTTTTTTTAGTTGAAATTAAAACGTTCCATTGTTCTATATAAGATATTGATAAAGTTGTTAATAAATTGTAAATAGATTAGTCGACCTTTTTTTACTAATGCTGTTAATAATTTTTGTTGCACTGCATTTGTGTCAATTTCAAATGAATTCAAAATTTCTCATTTATAAAAATATTATGCTGATAATTTAGCACCAATGAAAACTAAAACCAAAATGCTCCAGTTATTCTTAGCCACTTTTAATACCTAAGGGGTAAAGGGTTAAGTAAAAACTTTTTAAGTTTCATTTGTATCGCTTTCAGATGTTGCAGTATTGGTTCTTAAGACCATTTATATGCGGCATCAATATTTTGGATGCATACGTTCAGGCAGCAAAGAAAAATTGTTAAAGAACACAGCAGTACGTTAGAAAATATTTCTTTATTAAATTGATATTTGATTACTTTACAACTCTGGCACTTGAAAGCATGCATGAGTTTTTCGAGCACGCACCACTGACTATCAGACAGACTTTTCCAATATTTTGTAGACTACTCATCAAATTTATTTTATTCATATCCATACCCTCCCACGTTCCTGCACTACATTTGGCTGAGCAAGCAATTTTTCCAATTTGGCAAAAGATTTTGATGCTCGTTATCGTTTTAGCCAGTAAAATTTGTAGAATCCGGCCAGAAAAAAAGATGAGCAGGTTATAGGCGCAGAAGAAATTAACGAAAGTATGAACGTGCTTGGCATTAAAAATAAAAGAAAATTGCAAGTAGCACAATATTTAAACAAAACACAAAAAAAAAAGAAAATTAAAGTGCACAAAAAAATCAAAAGACACAACAAAAAAAAAAAAAAATACAAAATGGGTAGCGCGAAAAAGTTTATTGACTTTTGAATAGAAATCACATGGTGCAGATGTGTTGGTTCAATGTTGCTATGGTTGAAGTTCAATGGAATTTATCGACATTAACCCAGTTTTGAAGTTTTGCGCACGCACATATGTTACCTATCTTAAGCAAAAACTGAAATTGTTTTGTTAGCACGAAAAATTCTTGTGCGGTATTTCGGAGAGAAAGCTCATAAAAATTTTTACTGAAAAATATCAATTGTATAAACAAAAAGAGTGGATTTTGTTATATAAAGTACACTCGAAAACATTAGAAAATGTATTTTCTGCATTAAGTTGCTCGCTTCAATGAAAAAAAGCATAAGAAACTTTTTTAAATAACCAATAAAAAAAACAAAAAAAAATTGGAATCTTTTAATATGAAAAAATGAGAAACAAATTGTTTGAATAGCGCACAGTGGGAAATGTGTCCAAATACATTTTAATAAATTTTTATTAAGTTGTGTCAGAAAAAACAGCACTGGATTAGTTCAGAGCTGAAGGGAGCTATAGTTCCGAGTCACTAGCTGGAGGGAGCACTTAGCTCTTTGCGTACCCCGAGCTTAAGGGCCACACTAGTTCTTAGCACCGGACTCTAAAAAGTTTTAAAGTGGTGTATTTTAACTTACTATATATTCTTAGAGCATTAAAAGTTACTAAGACAAAATTTCCCAGTTGATCTGGCAATTTCTTGACATCTTGACTGCATATGTTACATAACTCAAAGTTTATAATTCATCGCAATAAAATTTTTATTACGTTCTATATACTTTATACATGATTCGCTTTATGACATTTTATTAAATTTCAACCACTGTTTGATATGGCGGCATTCAATATTTGAACTCAAGTAGAAAAATTAAACATTTTATTTGTAAAAATATCTTTTTGATTATTTTCTAAAAGAAAAAAAATAGAAAAATTTTAATTTTTGAATTTTGTTGCCTGCCCCAAATTGGCTTATTTGTCATTATTTATGAGAATTGAATTTTGACACTTCATCATTGAATTAGAATTGAGTTTTTAATTGATAGTCGATGGCAGTAGAGCGATCAACAATTGACACAAAAATTCGAAATGAAAACTTCTTTACAAAAATGATGCTAAATAAAAATTCAATCAAAATTTGGCAGAGGAATGTCAATGAAATCTAATTAAATCAACAACGAGTGCCAAAGTCCAACTTTTTTATGCTGCTGGTGCTCTTCTCTAAAGTCTTGTTAAAAACCGATATCGTTTTAATATAATTGGCAGCAATGACAGTTTTTAATGCTTTGTTTTGTTTCCATTTGATGCCAAAAAAGTATGCCAGACGGGTGTCGGCAAGGTACGAATTCATTTTAACACTTTCTTTTTCTTTCATTGAGTTCATCTCGAAATGCTACTTGGCATACCAAAGGCGAGAGATCTTAATTAACTGTCAAATTTTTGTGGCTGCCCATGTAGTAATGATTGATTTATGATAATATTGTGTTTGTATGTATGTATGTGTAAAGGAATTTATTTCTATAACGAGTAAAAAGAGGTTGCCTTGGCATATTTGTTGGCTAATATCGAGTTATAAGCTGCGTATTAGAAAATGTTAAGTATAATATAATGATTTGGCTGACGATACTTTTAAAGAGCAATAAATTATCTAAAAAATTTCACTAACATAGACTCATAGTCAAAAATTTAGTTTTATATTTCTTATTTTAAGCAAAAGTTGTGATGTCCCCACATATATTTTGCTACTTTTGCAGTGCATTGTTGGCTAAGCAGCAAAAGTTGGGTATCGATTATCAACATTGACACCAATACAAATGCTACACTAAATGTTGCTGTACATACACAATTATGCACAAATATAGTGGTGTGCAACAACTAATAGCGATGCATCATTTTAATGCATTTATCTCTGGTTTATCGTTTCCTCAATTTCACAATTGCTCAATCACTCATTTGGATGTTTTGTTGTTTCATATTTCATCAGTCAAGCGTTAAAGCTGATTGCGTTAGTTTTATTTACTTTCATGTGTGTGTACTGATACAAACACTGGCACCATTGTTTGTGTATCAACATATGCAGATGTATTTGTTCTAATCAATTTGCATTTGCAGTATTTGTTTGTATAAACGATGTAACAGTTACAATAGCAAACAACTAAATTAAGGTATTTTCGTTGAACAATTTTATTCAGTTGGCTGTAATGCGAAATAAACAGTTTCTATGGTAAGCGATGAAAAGTTACATACAAAATCACACGTTCCTAAGAGCAACCCATTATAATACAACAATTGCATGTGTCCCTAAACGACAATCGAATGTTTATGATACGCAGAAAAAAGCAAACTGCGCATTAATAGTTTTCATGATGCTTTTGTGCACTGCTTCTTTAAACATCGAACAAGTGTTTATGATGCGCAGAAAAAAGCAAACTGCGCATCATGAGTTTTGATGATGCTTTTGTGATGCACAGGTAGTGCGCTGATTTTGCAATGGCGAAAGCCATTATTTTTAGGTAAATTTTCTTTTCTGTGTTTTCATAATATTTTATCATTACATTTCTCAACAATAAGCTAAATATGTAAATGCGTACAGCTAAAATCTTTTTCGCTACTGAGTTCGCCATTGTTTGATGCTTTGCAAACAGGTGTTCGTAGTCGCTAATATTCCGACAATTTGCGTGAGCTTGGTTGCAGGGCTGTTTTATTTCGAAACAGCATGCTAACCGTAGCACTGCTTTGTTTGTTGACGTTTATCCTGAGTTCCTACTCAGCCTTTATATTGAACGTCTTATCTTCAAACGTAAGATTTTGTAGTTTCGCTCATTTGCGGTTGGAACTTTGAAAATAATTTGTAACAAAGAAAGACTTATTCGACTTAAAAATATCACCAGAGCTGCTCAAAAGACATATAATTTTTTCATATCTCAATTTATACATTTAGCAATCGTACGTCACGGCTCAAGTCGATTATTTTGTCAACAAATATTCACTGGACAAAATTACTTAATTTCCTTAGTATTCATTACTCAGGCCTCATCACTTATCGTCAGCGCTCATTGATGATTTTCACCGATTTCTTAAAAAGTTTACTTGTTTTATCTCAGCGCATGTTAAAAATTTATCATTTACGGTCAATTAACTTCAAGAATGAAAAGTGACTTTTACGTCATGATAAAGGACAAAAAGTTTATGTAAAAAAAAATATTGAAATACAAAATTTTTACTGCAAATTTCTTCCCATCAAGATATCCCATATTTGGAACGCGATCCCCGATCGATATGACGTACAATGCCATGAATAATGTAGATTACATAAAGCAGTGGCGTAGCGTATGAAAAGTTGTCATCCTGAGCGATAAACTAAAATGTCACTCGCTCCTGCGTTAATTATTCCTTCCACCAAAAGATTAATTTTTACCAAAAACAAAAAAAAATGTCAGCACTTCTTACAACACAAAAGCCCCAGCAAAACGAAATCGTTTTCAAATGAAAAGAAATGCAAATCCTTTTTTTAACGAAAAAAAGGTAAGAGATCAAATTTGCAGCAATTTCACCAAGTTTTATTGAAATAATTTAATTTACATGCCGGGTAAAGTTTTATTATTCATATCACATGCCCTAAGCACATACAAAGTAAAATCGTTTACCCCTTATGACATACCAATGTAAAAGTAATGCGTTTGATAATCTACAAAGTAATGTATAACACAATTTTCTTAATTACTCAGTCGTTCACATGTAAGCAAAGTTTTTTGCTGGGAATGCAGAAAACAAAAATGAATTAAAAGCAGCTCGAATGTTCTATAGTATTTCCTTTTTGTATTATTTTTTTTTTTAAAAAAGAATATCAGTTGTAACAGAAATACATGCAAACTTGTTTGGGGAATGTCGGGCTGATAGAAAGTGCCAGCAGTGCAGAAAAAAAAAAAAAATAATATAGTGCGAATTGCATGCAACAAACTAACACTACAACACAATACATACGCGCACATTTACCACAAAAAGTTGATAAAAACAATATGAAAAATGCAGTTAAAGCGTGGGAAAATAGAAAATAGAAATATATAAAAAAAAAAATACATGTGAGCACAATGTGTGTGTGTGTGTTTGTTTTTATTTTGTATAGCGCAAGCATTACTGTGTATGTGTTTTATTAATGGCATGCAGTATTACATTTGTACATACATTTATGCAGAGCACAATCGTTATCCTTTTATGTTGAAAAAGAAAACTGCAACGAAATAAAAAAAACAGGATCTAGTGCACGCTCTCTCTCAACTCAATTGCTACCAAATTAAATGCAAGCGGAATGACAAATGCTTGAAATTTCCATGCTGAATGTTTGGGAAATACTTTAGTGCTGCGCTGTTTGCCGTTTTATTTATTCTATGCAACTAAATGAAATTGTAATGCATTTTTTCTTTGCTGGCTAGACAATTTTTTAAAAAGATCTTAAAAGCATAACGAAATGCATTTTAATAAAAAACGCTGAGTTTCTTTTTGTCACGGTTCATATTTTTAGTTTTTATTATTCTACCAAGCGGTGCTGATAATGCCAATATTGTGAAATTTCTGATTTAAATTCAAACCCTTAACATAAATTGCTAATTTGTATATCATCAGTGTGACAGATTTGTTCAACTCATCATCTTCAATTTGAGTATCAACACTTGTCACTAAATGGCGCGAGTAACAAAATGTTTCCGCATCGCAACAAAAGGCGCTTACCAACACACACACACAATGCGCATTTATCAAGCATTTTCATCACCCTACGAGACAATTGGCAAGCAACAACACAATGGCAATTACAATTACAGCAATGTTGTCAAAGAACTTGTTGTTCATGCGACTGTCAAATTCATAACTGTCAGCTGTCAGTCAAAAAAAAAAAGTTGTCGCTGAGAGCAAACAATGCGAGAGCTTGAAAAAAAAACGTGTCAACATTTAAATAAAAAAACTAAAAAATCATTTTACAATAAATGAAAAATTTCATGCGTGTTTATTGAGGGCAGGCCAAAAGGCGCACATTGGCGTTGCGTGCGGTCCAACGGAGGATAAACGATAAGTAGACGATAAAAACTTAATTGTCAAATCAACGTAGTTTTTGCCATTCAAGTCGACTGAAATATCGCACAGTGGTGCAAGGACTTACAAAAATGTAGTAAATAAGATATGAAAGCTTAAAATTTCAGTGCAGTTTAATTCAGTTCAAGCAGTTCTAGTTTAGTTCATTGACATGCTTTTAATTTCAATCGGTTTCTTAACATTTCTTATCTAATGCAATATTCAGTTTAAATCAATCCATTCTAATTTAATCCTATCCAATCCAATTAAATTCCATCCAATTCAATTTAGTTCAGTTTATTTCAATTCAATTCAATTCCATCCAATCTAACCTAAGATAATGCAATCCAATCGAGTCCAATTCAATCTAGTCCAATCCAATCCAACCTAGTCCAGTTCAGTTCAATTCAATTAAATCCAGTTCAGTTCGGTTCAGTTCAGTTTAGTTCAGTTCAGTTCAGTTCAGTTCAGTTCAGTTCAGTTCAGTTCAGTTCAGTTCAGTTCAGTTCAGTTCAGTTCAGTTCAGTTCAGTTCAGTTCAATTCAATTCAGCTCAGTTTAGTTCAGATTTGAAGTCAATTCAATTCAGTTCAGTTCGGTTCAGTTCAGTTTAGTTCAGTTCAGTTTAGTTCAGTTCAGCTCAGCTCAGTTCAGTTCAGTTCAGTTCAGTTCAGTTCAGTTCAGTTCAGTTCAGTTCAGTTCAGTTCAGTTCAGTTCAGTTCAGTTCAGTTCAGTTCAGTCCAGTCCAATACAAATCTGATGATACTAAATGAATAGTGTAGCCGCTTTAGACAGAAGAAATTGTTTGATTGAATATTGTTTCGGCTAGAGTGCAGTTAAGCTAAAAGTTTCAAAATAATTTGAGCCACCCCTGAGACATTTATTTGAGTTCTGTATGAGAAAGACAGTCTTTCTGAAAAATTCTAATTTGATTAGTACCTGCAGTGTAATCTGAAGGTAATATTTTTGTTCTGACATAGCTTCCACAAAGAAAAAGCATATCTTTTGTACACGAATTGACTAATTAAAAGGAATATTACGTCTCATAAATGAATATGAGGCTTGGTAATCTAAGAAAAAAGTATTATAACTAAGGTGTCTTGCAGTAAAATACTCTTAAGCGATATATTCTCAAAGCCTACGACGAAAGAGTTTGGAATATTACGGTTAATGTCGTAAGAGATAACAAATTACCGCTTGAGATTTTCTTCCCATATCCATCCCTGATATTGTGGCACTGTGCAGTGAGCCTCCTGCTATTGATGTCAAATTCATTCACTGCCCACACAGGCGCAATCGATTAAAAACAACAGCAACAGCAAATGTTACAGCAACGGCAATGTAAGAAGAAATAAAACAACAATTGCGACAAATGTGCAACATTGTCAACTGACAACACACACAGAGTCTGGTTATGGCTGTTGCGGTCATATCGCTCGCATCTGTCGAATGCAAAGCATTTTGTGCTGATCGATCGCTTAATGTCGTATGTTCATTTGTCCGTTTGTCAATCACCATTTTTTCCCTGTTTTGTGCTGCTACGAGACATTCAGACGTCTAATTGTGCACAAATCGCTGATAGTGGGTATTTTTGCTTTTCAGTTTAATTTATTGGATGTTGCTGGCAATGATATTAAAGACAAATTCACATTATCAGTGGAAAGTTTCTTGACATCCGCAATTGTTTGCGACGAAAGCTCAAGTGGCGTTTATTTTATAATTTTCTTTTATTTTATTGTGTCGGCACAATTATTTTATTGATGAAATTAATTGATTAATTAATGAAAAGCAATAAGACCACGAAAATTGATATAAAATTAATTGTAAATCAGTGGGTGTGTGAACTATTGTTGCTGTTATTTGGCTTGATGTGAAGTTACTTATAATTGAAATGGCGCGAGTAAATAAACCACTTTTGGCTTCATTTATTAACACATACAGTGCGTAATTAATTCTTCTAAAAATATAGCTTTTTGTTGTAACGAATTTATAATAAAGTTTTAATTTTTCAATGAAACTTAAAAAAAATAAAACCTAAGAACTTTTCTCAACACCTACTTTTTTACACCAGTAATTTTTATTTTCACTCTTGATGCGCGATGCTTTTTCAACTGCAAAAACTGGTGTTCAACCAAAAGTTTTCCTTTTCAATTTTTGTTGTTTGCTTTAGCAGTTTTTCGTCGTACATCAAAAAATGTGAGCTCTTTTTAATACTCGCAGCATTTGAAAATTCATTACCACCAACAGTTGTCACAAAAAATGTTGCCTCTAATTCTAAGTAGAAACAAAATGCCCGCTTTGTTCCGCGACCAACAATAAAGTGCAATTAAAAGTTTAAAAAACAAAAAAAATATACAAAAAAAAAAACTAGAAAGTTGTTAAATTTTTTTTCAAAAACTTTTGAGCGTCAAGTAAAAAACTTGCGACTGCAGTGTCATGATCAGTGTTGTGACTCTACTTATTTTTTACATAGAGTCCAATGGTAATATCGGAGTATAGTTCTTAACCCAGAGCATTCATTTCTGGAAATTTGCTATGTACCATAACAATCTTAAGAAAAATTATTCCTAAATAAAAAAGAAATCAAAAAGTCTCAAGTCTCGAAAAATCGCAGAACTTGCGTGATATTTTTATTTAAAAAGTTTCTTTAAAAAGTTTTTTAACATATTCTTCTAACTAACACTGCTGCAAATTTCGTGTGATTTTTATATAAAATGAAGCCTGGATTTGGAAAAGTGGAGAAATTTCGTAACATTTTTGTTGCATAATTTTCTCTATGTTCGGCAGGAATTAAAATGTGTAAAAGACGCCTAAATATTGACGACAACACTGACTGTCTTAGCTAGACAGAGTTTGGAAAAGCGGAAATAAACTTTGAAATAGAAAAGCTGTTTCTTTTTTTTGTCAAGGTGTCAACTTTTCTACCGGTAACGTTAAGGTTCCTGAAAGCGTAACGCATCCGACGCAACGTTTACTTACTTTGTCTTTGAATTTGTGCTTCATCGTCAATTTATTCATTGCGTCATGCTCGGTAAGCACCAATGGTACGCAGTTGAAGTAACTTCCGTTTTTACTGCGCTGTAGCCTTTCTTTCTTTTCACGCGATTGCCGGCAACTTTTGTTTCCGCTTCTAAACTTTTTTTTTGTGTTTTATTCCATTTTTACGATTCCTCAGCTAATTGATTCTTAAACTCTTTGATGCGCTTGTGACGGCGGCGACATAGCCGCATACATTTGCTAAGATTTACAGGGTTGAGGTGTTACAATTTTTCGCTAGAGTGCGTTAGCCCGTATTCTTTGTACTTAACTCCCACGTAATTGAAAACTGTCGGTTACTCTTAAATTGCAGGCGAAATTGGTAGGAAGATTGTCGATAGCAGAGATAATAGTTACTGTAGACTTAAAAGAGTAGAAAGACTTCAACGACTTTCTTTATGATTACACTTCTGCGTTAACGAATAGTTTTCGATGATCTTTAATTTGAAGAATTTGACACATTACAGCTATGGAAACAAGTTTTCCAAAGAAGACGTAAAGAGCTTGATAAAATAAGTGCATTAGTTCATTTAAAAATATCAATCTGGTGCGATCATAAATTGAATTTACTTATTATTCTTAAGCATATCTATTCAATACATTAGCTAAAAATGTTGTTCTCTTTGTGATAGTGGCTTATGCAAAAAAAGTTACTCATACGTCACGTTAAACAACAAAAGTGGAGTGGATATTTTCCTTTCATAAAGCAAAATTTATTTTCCTTTGCAGAAAAAACACATTAGAGATATTTTAGAGCTTATGAAATTTCATCTGTTGTTCCCAAATATACAACATACTAACACTATAAAATGAAAGTTCACCTTTGTGCAAATTGTTCATAAATACTTGACAAAAAGTATTTAAAGCTTCACAAAAACAATGCTGTGAAACATAAGGGACCAACATAAATTTGATCAGTTTACAGCTTGTCAAATAATTCAACAAGCCCACACATAAAATGCCAACTTGTATATATGCATGTATGTATGTGTACATCTGTACATGTATCCATAAACATAGGATGCACTCACTTGACAGTGTCAGTTTGTCATATACATTGTTATTTATTCGGTTAGTTAATACAAAGTTGCTGCAACAAGCAGCTGTTTGTTATTGTTTAGCTTTTGTTTTTATTGTTGTTGTTGTAATTAAGTAATAATTGTTGTTTAATTATAATTACTGCATTTATTTTGAAAATCAACTTAGTGTTTGTCAAACTTGAAGCTATTACAGAAGTTGGTGCAACTTTATTGCTCCATTGTAATAGACGGTAGTGTTGCCATATAATTTATTAACGAATCAAAAGTATCAAGAGCTATAAAGTTCACATTAAGCAATGATATCTACTATTTTTAAGCTAGCTAAAATTGTACATTAATATACTGCTCACGAAAAAAACGTTTGATGTTATATTAAGTGTAATATGGGATTATTTCCTAATAAAATTTGGTGTATATACGTCAGTTAACATATGGTTCCAAATTATATGCAGTTCGACAGGACTATATCAGTAGGCGTGGCATCTCCCATTTAAACAAAAAATGTTGGCCATTATTTGCAGTGAACTATTGCAAAAGTTTAACGTAGGTGATTTTCTCGCTATAAAGTATACCTGAATCAAAAGTGAGCGAAATAGCACCAGAGGGCATGGCACCTCACATAGAAGTTAAATACTTTACAAAATATTTCTAGCGAATTATGTGAGCAATCATACTAAAATTTGGTGTAGGAATGTTGTTCATAGAAAGCAATTTCTGGATCAAAATCAGGTTGAATTGTACCAGGTGCGTGTGTCACCGCCCTGAATTTTAAGACTAATTACGATATATCTCACAAATTCTACAAGCTACTGTGATAAAACCAAAAGTAGGCGGAGTTGGAAAAGTAGGCCTGGCATTTTCGACTATTTTTTAAAAATGCTCAAATTTTCCATCCTTCAATCTTTGTCAACATATTTTATCATTTTTTGACAATTTCAACATTTTCCGATTTCCTTTTTGACTTTTTCTACCTCTTTCAACTTAATTGAATTTATCAAGATTTTTCAACCACTTTCAACATTTTCTATGTGCTTTCTTTCAACCTTTTCCATTTTTCATTATTTTTCAACTTTTTTAGACATTTTATAAATGTCTAATCTGGTCGAATTTTTCAGCCTTTTTCATCTGTTACAATCTCTTTTAACATTTTAATTTTTTTTTTGGCTATTACAAGATTTTCCAATTTGTCTGAAAATTTTCGAAGTTAAATTTTTTTCAACATTTTATATTATCGAATTTTTTAGCCTCTTTTTAACTTTTTCAACATTTTTCTTTTTTTTCGACATTTACAACATTTTTCAATCTCTTTAAAAATTTTCCAACTTATTCAACCTCTTTAATTTTTTTACAATATTTTCCATAATTTATCATCTTTTTCAAACAGTTGAGTTTTTTATTTTCTATATTGTTTTTTATTATTTCAGCCTTTTCACACTTATTTCTGACATATTTTCATCAAGTTTCTATTTTCTATCAAATTTTTAAATATTTTCCTGCTATTTCTTTCTTTAAGTAACTGTGTTGAGTCAACTAGACACAGATTTCGTTTTGTTTTAAAATTTGGGTAAAATTTTTCATACAAAATATTGCAATTTTGATAAGTATCAATATTGTCACTATCAAAAGTTTTGTTTTTTCTCGACAATGAAATATGGTCTGTACTTTTAATGATGTTAACAACTAACATGTCACTCAAATGTCCAACATGGTCTGTCTCCTTGCATTAACATAACATTTCTTAACAATTTTCCTGTTGAGTAGCATATTGTTAAAGCTTGTCGTCATGTAATCTTTAAAAGTACATTTGTGCTTAAAGGTTATTACTTCTTATATTAACACTCCAAAATAAATTACAAAATTTCGAAGTAACAATTACACAGCTAAGGTTGTTTTCACATCATTTGAAACTGCCTTATCAGGTAATGAATAATTTCATCAAACTTAAATTTTCGTTGATAATTTCATCGATTATAAAATCATGCTTTTATAAGAAATAGAAATAAGTGAACAAATTTTAGATTTGAATTAACATATTAATTAGAGTTTCAAAGCTGGCACTGTGCTACAAAATTAAGGCAATTTCCGCCCTCATGGCCCGAACCGTTATTCGACGCACAAACAACCAAAAAACAAATCGCATAATTTCAACGCTATCGACGCACAGCTTTGATTGAGTTCAAACGAAAACAAAAACAACACACACAGGCATTAGCATTGCGTCTCGACGAATTTTGCAATTGTTTTTGCTTCTAATGCAATTTGTTTTTTTTTTGTGCTGTTGGCGAATTCGAAAATGAAAGCAAATGTTGTTGATGTTGTTGTTGCGCCCTTTTGCTAGATTTCCATGCCCACCACTTCTCTGATTTTTTGTATGTAGAGGGAACTAGTGCACTAATTGAAAGTTACATAGGTTATATTTTATTTTGATAAAAATAAGGGGCGTGGCACCTTCCATGCAACAAAAATATATAAAATTTGGTGATAGGATGCAAATTGTCTATGCCAACAGCTCGCAAAATATGAAGGGAATTAGAAAAGCGGGCGTGGCGCATTACATACATCAAAAACACTTAAAACACTTGGGGGTCCAATCACAGCAACAATTTTGCAATTTGGTGTTAGGATATTTATAGGCTATGCCTATCCTTGGTACTAATACCAAGTTGTGAAATTTGGTGCATGGACCCAATTGTTACAGTAATGCCTGCGTTAAACGTAAGCGAGATTGTACAACGAGAAGTAAGTGGCCAAAGCTGCGGGAACAGCTAGTTTAGTTATATGTAATAAAAATATCAGCCTACCATTGCAAATTTTACTAAAAAAATTTAATTGATTTGACAAATTGTAGTAGTAGCTGATATTTCCAGCAATTCAATATTTTAGATTGGCAAGTCCTTAAAATATTCGTCACTGATTTCATCCAAAAAAGTGCAATTTTCAATTCATTGTCACAGCTGAGCTCAAAAATATAAAAAGTAAATATTACAGTTTTGTAGGGTTTCACTTAAATCAACAGCTGAAAAAGTTTGTCAGCTCGCTTTCCATATAATAAACATTTCACTCTTGATTTGCGTTTTTTGTGTTCTTTTTGCTTTGAGTTTTTTCTTGGCTGTGCTGTGGCCTTAAAGCCAAAATTCAAACTCATGGAAACCCCACATAAAGTTTCGTACAAAAAAAAATAAAAGAAAAGGATAAAACTAACGTTGCTGTTTTTACTAAATTACAGTTATTCCCGCAAAAAGTTTTCCTCTCTCCCCCTCACTCTTTGCTGTTCGGCCGACAATCATCGCCGTTGCCGTTGTGTGTGCAATAAAATTTAATTTGCCTCAACTCGGTCGTACACAGCGATAGCGCGCAGCGAAAACATACGGCGAATAATAACTTCCGGCTGTGCAATTGCAACAAAAGCATTTAAAAAAATTACAACAACCATACGTACTTGCGAGTACAACAAAAATTATACTTTAACATTTCGTTTGTTAAATTTGGCATACATAAAATTCATCAAACCACGCCCATACTAAACGCCCATTTCGCTAGCAATGTTGATACGAATGATAATGTTGACGGCTGCGGTGGGAACGAAACTCTTTAGCTAAAATTGCAAATTCATTGAATAAATATGGCGGGTACATTTGAATTTTGAATGAGTATTCCGCATAAAGAGGTGGTGTCAATAATTCGGTGAAAGTGGCCCGCACTTATTAGAGTTTTATAACTTAAGTGATATAAATCTTGGTAGCAATTGCTCGAAACTTAAAATTAAGTTTGTGCATTATATTCTCGTTAATCAACAAATAGCTGCAACATTTAATATTTTTACTTTCATGGGCCACTATCGCTACTTTATGGACACCAGCGCCTTAGTTACGTGCATGCGAAATTGTATTTGTATAAAGTGTGAGTGTGTCTACTATGTGCGTGTCGAATTCCCAAGCGGTTTGTTGACTTTGCTTGGTTGCATGAAAATGAAGCGCGCACCAAAAAAAGCGACAAAATCAAAAGTGGAATTTCCATTTTTTCTTTCGCTTAAGCATTTCCTTCTTGCCTTTGAAGGGTTCCACAATATTTACATACGTGTGTGTTTGCTTGTGTCTGTATGAGTAGACGTATAGTATGTATTTAAATGTGGCAACAACTTTTGGCTTTTGATAAACTTTCTGCTAATTTAAACTTTTGGCAGCAAACTTCAGCAGCTGCAGCAGGAGCATGAAAAATGTGCTGCAAAAGCAAAGTGAAAAAGAAATTGCAGACAGGATGTTTATAAAAGGAATATAAGAAGTAGCAGAGAAACGTTGCTTACTGCCGCTATTTTTTATTCAAATGTAAACATTGCTGCTGTTTCTCTTTGCTCAGTGAATTTTACCTGAAAGCAAAGCTGAAAAACCGCGCTTTACCATGTCAATGTTTGTCGTAAGGATCGCGTAAGGATCTTGATAAACATGAATATTTAAATTACACGAGTTGGGTGTGGAAAGTAGTATTTGTTTTAAAAACAAATCATATATTAAATACAATTAAAAATTTTATGCTTTAACAGCAGACTGGACAGTAAATCGTTAATTTATTTCGAAGTTGTTTTAACTAAATATACCCACATTGAATTTAACATTTACTTTAATAGCTCTCTCCGTAGCGTATTACGACTTATGTTAGTAAGGCCGGATTTATGCCCAGTTTTTGTATGACGCTAGACCGAACTATTTCTTATAAGGGGTGATCTAATTAGAGCTTCCTACTTGTAGTTGTAAGGCCCATAAACCGAAACTAAAACGTAAACCAATATCAGCCGGCATCACTTCTTGTACGAGCTATATTTTATAGGCCTTCAGATCAAGATCACTCCTCAACATATGCCACAATGATCCATAAGAGATGCCCAAAGCCTAAAATCGGCGACGAATCGATTCTTCACGGTTTTGCACGAACACTCTCTGCCACGGCAGAAATATTCTCAAAATTATGGGCTGTATGCACTCTGGTTGAATGATGAATGTCCAATAGCGTAAAATTGGTTCGGAATTTGGTGATGGTGTTACGAATAGTGCGCTCAGTTGGACGCTCATAACGACCAAAATGATGTTAAAGAATTCTATAACATTATCTAACTGATGACTGATTTTGGTAGAAAGTTTCCGAAATTAATAAACGTTGTTTAGGAGTAAGTCTATCCATAATTGAGTCGTATTGAATACTGAACACAAACGTCATATGGATAAGCCATTGGACACATGCCAGCTGTCAAAACAAACCAGTTAAAAAAAAGATCTCGCATTGGATCACCCTTTAGGTGTGTGCCTTTGGGTTTCATATCTTCAAAGTAGAACATTTTAAATTTTTTACTTCAAAAGAAGGTGACACACCCTCTTGTCGAAATATATCTAATTTTTGTCTGGTTGCACTACCTAAAATAGCTACTCCATTATAACATTTTAAAATTTTACAGATATGGTAGGTGCCACACCCTCTATTTTAAATTTTCCACTTTTTTGGTGACAAGAACAAAAATTTGTGCAATTTTGTTAAAAAAAAGTAATTTTCTCAGTGTAGCGTTTTAAGGATTTTGTTTCTTTGTGAGTGCCGCGCCTATTTATACGAATTCACCGAGTTCTTTTCCAGAGCTTTCAGAATCTTCACTACTGTTTGTGTGAAATTTGGTTTCAAAACTCTCTCAGTATAGCTTTTTGAGGTTTTCGCTTGTATGAGGTGCCACGCCTTCTTTTCAGAATTCAGGCAGACATAGCTAAATCGACTCAATATAAACTTCCCTATATCTGTCAAGCCACTTTTATGCTTTACAAACCAAATTACAAATCGAATACACCCTCATTGTAGGGCATAAAAACCACAAAAAAATTATTGGATTGAAAAAGGATAAGCCACTTTAGACTGCGTAGAGTGTGAGAGGATGTCAAAAAAGCGCTTACATTTTTTCGTGAAACTGATCATAATGAAGGAAAGTCTTGCAGATAAAAAAATAAGGTCCCATAGACGCTAGTGCCCATTGTAAGCAAACAAGTTGACTGCTTTCGCATTAAATACAATATCGTACAGTAATTTTTTGTTGATCTCAACTTTATTGAGCGCATGAAATACATATACTTTGGCCTGATAAATTAACACTCGCTTGCTAATTTACAGTGTTAAACATCTTGTTGTCTTATGTAAATTGATTATATTTTCATAACATTTTTGCTTACAGCAAAATTTTTACTTGTGTCAAAATGGAAACAATCACATTCTTAGCAAATATTAAATGCATCATGTAATTTTAACTGAATCATGAATTTCGCTTGTGCTATATCTATATGAAATAAGACTCAAATCCTACATATTTAATCGTATTAAAAATTCAAATATTCAATTTATTAAGCACATTAAAGTTTAGTTAAGGGAAATGATATTTCACTTTTAACATAAACTTGAATAGTTTTTCTCCCCAACAGAACGAAACCGAATTTCTATCAATATCAATATACACAACGTTGAAAGGCTTCCCTATACTTTTAGTTTCTATAACATTGGCACAACCCCAACATTTTGCGCGGATAGCATTGATGAGGGTTAGATTATACCAATACACACACATACACACACAGAGATAGCAAAAGTAACCAAACCAATTTTCGCCATTTAATAAAAACAAAAACAGAAGTTTACCCTTCCTTGGCATTTACTTTAATTCCCAATTTACCGATTCACACCAAACACACCAACCCACCTATCAAATTCATAAGAAATTTCACGTTGTCACTCCCATTTCAATTATTTTTACGAAGTTGTGCTAGTAAATTGATAAAAGCAAAGGATAACCTAAATGACAAAAGATGGCAACACTGTTGCTGTGCGGTTAAATATAACCGATATCGTGAGATGGGGGAAATAGAAATTGCTGTTACACATAAAAAAAAAAAATAAGTAAAGTGCTAAGAAAGTGCGGTAAAGCATGAAAAATAAGGAGTTTTTGTTACACTTAAATGAAAATTCAATTTCGCATTTTAAGCCATTTGAGGTCGTCGCTGTGGCATTGTTTTTGTTGTTGTCATTGCTTGCGATTGGCAGCCCTTTGTGACGGTGTTTTAGGGCAGCACTGCATGTAACAACTGCCAAATTGATGCTATAGCAAATGTTGGTGCAATTTGGCAGTAAGGTTGACTGAAGGTTGATGCAAGCTGAAGGAGGACTTAATTCAAAACTTCAAGATCTTGAAAAATCTTTAATTTGAGATTCAAGTGAAAAAAACATGAGGGATAAAGACGGTTTCAGGAATGAAAAATAACAATTTTACAAAGGGCTTTACTATGAATCATTAGAACAAAAAAAAATTTATAAAAATAAATGGAAATCAAACATCTTAATGAAAAAGAGAAATCATTCAAAGATCATATTATAAAAACAAAATTTCTTTTTTAATGTTCTTAAACTTCTAGAAGAAGCATAGGACCTATCGATGATCTTAACTTCTCTTCATTACTTTAATCAAATTTTCTGCTTCTATTCACTTGCTTAGCGGCGAACTTTAGCTGTTTCCATTATTGGCGTAATTCAGCCTTTAAGATGGTATTTGACCACTAAGAACTATTTTCATATGAATTTTAAGCATTTGTTGACAAATACTTGTAATTTATTCATGAACTGGTCTTTGGATATGCATTTGCGTTCAAACTGCAAATGTTTTTTTTTCGGGTGGAATAAGAAACGATCCCTAGATTTTGCTTAGCTCATAAAAAATCAAATACTTCTTTGCTCGTGTTTAGCCAAGTAGTATTTGGTCGATAGTTTTAAGTCATAAATGGGGATGTAGGCCCGCAAGAAATATTTTGCGTAAAATTTAATGACAAACACTTTCTGAAAGATATTGATGTAATTTAAGTGCTATTTACTGTTTACATGAATTAAAGTAAAAAATGTTTTGGGAAATAATATTAAAAGCTAGTGCTTGCCCACAAGCTAAATTCAACGATTAAAGTGACCATAAAATATAGTTTACTACCATTTTTATCTGATTAAATATGATCGCTCCTAAAAATAAAAATTATATCATGTTGTCCAATCCCTATCTCTTCGTTAAGTTTCAATCTATCTGCAAAACCAAATTTTATCAAAATTGGTGCATCAATTAACCTGGGAAAATTTAGTTCCCAATTAAAAACAAATAGAATTTCTCATGGTCCAATTTATCTCTGTACAAAATCAAAAATTCCCCCTTAAAAAGCGTTACTCAAAAATCAGTCTACCTCTTACTAAATTTCGTCAAAATCGGTGTAGTGGCTCAGCCGTGACATCGTTTTCCTTAATAAGGGCGGTTCCACGCCCACTAAAAGAGCACAGATAATAAATACCCTTTTATAGGGTTCAATCTCTCTTTAAACCAAATTTCATTAAAATCTGTCTATTATGTAATTTAGCCGTGGAAACGTATATTCTTTTTAGAGGCGTGGCACCGCCTACAATTAGAAAAATATTACATTCTCCATTACCTCTTTTCAATATCTTTCCAAAAAAAAAATTCCAGCGATTATGTTGCGTTATGGCAGTTAAAAAGGGATGTAATCGTTTTGCCACGACCTTTTTAGATATTGATATATAGAAGATAATTAATTTGATATCGAATGAAAGAAAGATTTTTCGTGTGGTTACAATTTTTCTTATGTGAACTAAAATTTTTGTATCACAAAATTGAAGTATCTTCTGTTATATTATTCGATAGCTTGGAAAAGACTAGATTTTCTTCAAATAATTAAATTTTAAAGATCATACACAATTAAAATCGATCATAAAGCAAAATATATAAAAAGCAATCAGGATCAGTTTTGGTGTGAATTATAGCACAAGTTTTGTTTAATTCTTTTTTAATGGATGATTTTTTTTTAGCCATTTGAAGTTTACAAATGCAATTCATATCTTTTAGTCATCTATAAACTTTGATATTCTTCATATAAGAAATTAAAAAATCAATTCTTAAAACTCAAATGTTTTGACCTTGCTTTTGAGATTCATTAATAAATTTGGCATTATTTTAACCGAATTCATAGCTATATATGTAATTAAAGCAGTCCGATGGTATTTCAAAAATTACACAAACTTTGCTTTAATTGCAAATTACTGCGTCATTGCAATCCAAATAGAAATGTAATAAGTAGAAAATCTTAACTGCACAGCTTCTTGTAACTTTAAATCTGATGAGATTGCACTTAGCAGCTGCACAATTACCAAAACCAACAGTAGGTACCCATCAATGTGTGTGTGTGTACAACATTCGACCCTCTTTCCATTAAAGTGAAATTCATTCTTTTCATTATTGCGTTCAACCAACTCGATGGATGCACCCCTCTCAAAACTTGGTTGTTGAAATCATGGTTGTGTTGGTGTTGATTTCGCAGTTGGTAATGGTGGTGGTAGTGCTGGCAGATGATGGTTAAACAAACAATGTTTTCCATTAAAGTGTCATCATAACACTAACACACACACGCACACATTTATATACACAAAAGTTTTACTGGTGGTAGTAATAATAAACTACTTTATTATGTTTACATTGACACAAATATTAAATTCCCTCCAGACAAAAGAAAAGAAACTAAAGTGAAAGTAAATTTTAATGGAAATTCGAAAAAGAAAAGCTACGCTTACGTTTATAAGGAAAAAATCTGTGTGCAAGATAATAATAAAATACGCTATTTAAAACATCAGCTGAAAATGGATACAAAATGGTTATGCTTCTTGAGAAAAAAAAAATTAAGAAAAAGAGTTAAGTTGGAAAGTAAAAAGGAATAGATATCTTAGGGTTAGAGTTAGCCACAACTGCAAGGGGAAGAACTTAAATTAAATTATTTTCCTTGCGCTTTAAGAATGTTTTTGTATAATTGCAAAATCAAATTATAAATTAAACTAAGATGGAAAGTATATTCTCTAATAGAATGTTTCAAAACTTACGATATGCAGAACTGATTCTATACAAGTAACCTTAAAAGTCGCATAAAAATTAGTTACTTCAAATATTTAAAAACTTTTATTGGAGAGCTTGTGAAGAGTGACAGCAGTGCAGAATGTAATTTTTTTTAATTGGAGGCGGTGCAACGCCTCTATCAGGAGAATACGTTTTGACGGCTAAGCCAATGGACTGATTTTTATGAAATTTGGTTTAGAAATAGATTGAACCCTAACAAAGGTTATTAAAAACTTTAATTTCTTTAAAGAGGCGTGGTAGCACCCTTAATGGATTTTGATGAAATTTTGCATGTATATAGATTGATTCCTGAATGAGATATCTGTTTTGAGTGGGTGTTGCTACGCCCCTATCAAGAAAAAAGGTTTTCACAGCTAAATCAATAGATCAATTTTGAAGTAATTTGTTGTGGAAATAGATTAAATCGATAGAAACATATCATGAAAAAAGGTATTAAGTATTTAGTAGGTGGCACCACGCCCATATACGAAAAGATGTTTTCTTAGCGAAACTAATGAACTGATTTTGATGAAATTTGGTATGTAGATAAGTATGTTCTATATTGAACTCTAAGGAAAAGGATAAAGCAACAGGACACCATAATTTTTATGGTTGGAAGCGATGACAACAAATTGCTCTTTTTTATATGAGCTTTTTAATACCAAAAATTTTATTTTTTTTTGTTTTGTCATACACGATTAAATTTCAAACACTGGACGAACTTTAGTCACATATAAACGACACGACCATAGTTCCATACAAACACTTAACTTTTTTCTATAGCATGACAATTTTTAAGTTAATTTTCTTGGGCGTTACACATCAGCAATTTTAAAGGCTCATATATACGATGTATGTGTTCAAAGTGCATTACTGATTTCTGCGTTTAAGAAAATTGACGCCTGCATGATATTATTATTAGTCTGCTAATTTTAAAACTCTAAGCAAATTTTTAATTAAATACTTTTTTAACTAGTTTCCGATAGACACTAACAACAAAATTAGCATATAAGTTTGTGGTTTTCAAAATACTACAGTCGTTTCCATTGTAGTTGTACCTGCTGTGGTCACAGAGTGCATTGTTGTTGATTTTCAAATTAACGATCAAACATTAAATATTTAAGAGTATTCATTAAGATTTAATGTTTTTACTTTTAGTAAGTTATGGTTGGGTTTTGTGCACTTTTTAAAATTGCAAATTTTTATCGACTGTTACAAATTCGATAATGGTTGTCTTATTATAATACAAAAAAACACTTTAGTTGAAAGAATTTTTTAAATTGTTAAGTCAATTCCAAGTAAGTAAATACTTGACGAATATCAGCAGACAATTGACAACATCAAAGCACAAAATTTTGCATTTCTAAATTACATGTTATTTTCTAAATTTCCTTCTTTAAGAAATTGAAAAATTTGCAATTTTCAAGAAATCCTGCAAGTTAAATATCAGGTACTTGTAAGTGTGCTGGTAAGTGTACGTAAGAACTAGTGAAAATAAAGGTAAATTCAGACAATTTGTTTGAAATTTCGCTTTGGTGTTTGCCAAAGTCTAGTGAATATTTTATGGCATTAATAAATACCAAGTAGACCAAGTTAACAAGTTGTGAGACGTTTATGCGATGCTTTAAATATTCATGCGGCCGTTGACTGAATTTGCGTAGAACCTACATAAGTTTTGTGAACTTGGGCACAAATGAAAAACTAGCATGACTGAATGACTATCTTTTTGAGAAATCTAAGCTACAGTGAATTAGGAAAAAGTCTCCAATGACTTTGCTGGTTGGCGCTTGTGTTTAGGTTTTTCTATAATTTTAAAAATTTTACCGATTTATGCAATTCATTTTCAAGATTTCCGAATTTTTTAAAAGTTTTTTCGATTTTTTGAAAATTTTTCGGATATCTAAAAATTATTCAGCTCTCTTTCCATTTCCAAATCTATCACCCAAAGTTTTGAGCAGAATTTTTATATGAAGCAAACGACAATTTGTGTGTGAGGTTTTGCAAAAACATAGTTCTAAAAAAAATAATGTTTAACTTCAAAAAATAAGTACGCAATAATCATCTTTAGCACAAATATGTTGTTTCAAAAAATAAATTTTTAAAATCCATTCAGTATATTTTGCGTCAAAGCGTTACAAGCCATATCCATATACATAAGCAATTTATTAACAATTGTATAGATAAAGGCGTATCGTGAGTAAAAATTTCTAGGGAGTTTAATTTGTGTGGTGAAAAATATTTTGAATAATCTTACACAAGAAATCTAATACAAAAGGGGTGACATTTAATCAAATATTTTCTTTTCATTTGGAAACTTCCCACAGACAACTCTAAAATAATATATACAAGGTTGTTTTTCGTTTAACCCTCATACAAAAAAGAAAAACTACAACACTTGGGGCTCATCAATATTCATAGCCATACTTATGAAAAGCGTGATGAGGTACAAAGAAATACAAAAGAAAATTCCATTAAAAAACACACACAAAAAACAATAATAAAATACACAATACAAACAAATGGAATGGGCAGCAGCAGCACTGACTTTACGATAGCATTACAACCCAACTAGTCAGCTGAAATAAGGCAGCCGACAAATATGCCCAACTAATAGGGATTTTCCCTGCACACTGACCTTGACTTTCATTATGCGCTTGGTGTGTGTGCGGCCCCCTTGTTAGGTAAACAAAAGCACAAAAGAAAGACCCCAACATCAAACAAATCAAAAATAATCAATTTCCAAATAGAACAGAAGATGGCGCTGCATTAGCAATTTGTCTGTGTATGTGTGAGTGAAAGCAAAACGAAAACCACAGAAGGTTGGTTGCATTGATTTTGGTATTAAACATTTGGTCTGAGCTTAATTTTTCAATATTGGAATTCAATTCAAAAGAGATTTACTTTTATTTATTATATATTTTATTTGGTACATTCGTACTTGTAAAAAGATTTCTATTTTTTATAAAAATAGAAAATTTTATTTTTAAATTGTTATTCGTTTTGTTTATTTTTATAGCTCTTTTCTATTTTTATGCGATATTTGCAAATTTGGTTTTGTTTACAGAATGTTTAGCAGCGTGAAGACGCAGACTACGGGGCGACTGCAGAATTTGTGATGAAACAGAAAAATTGCGCCGCAAAGATGAGCTTTCTTTTGAATTTAATTGCGAATTTATTATTTTAATCGCAGTAAATGAATTGTGCACATTATTCAAGGTCAAAGATTAAAAAAGGATTGTTTTTTGAAAATAATAAAGTTGATTAAAAGTAATAAATTTTTTTATAAAACGTTATGCATCCCTTGGAAGGTTTCTAAAAAATGTTTTCGGTCTTGCTAAAAATTAATGATTGTAGTTAAAGTTTTCAAAGAAAACTGATCAAATCGCTCATATAGACATTAAGGGAGGAAAATTAATATCGCAGTCTAGTGAGCTTATAAAAACAAATCCTTTTTTTTTAAACAGATTCACTGACTTCACTCTTATAAATAACATTACTCACTGTGGGAAAATAATATTTTGTTGAATTTTTACCTGAAAATAAAAACAAAAAACCTTTATCAATAATTTTATACGAATATATTTTTTTTTCTTAAATATCAAAGTCTATATTAGGTAAACCCAAAAATGTTCCATAAAAATTTAAGTTTTTAAGGCTTGGTCATACCATACTATAATGTAATCAAATTTTATTTTTACCCAGAAGGCTGTAATTTCGGAGATTTTGCTATTCAAAAATAGAATTTTTTATAAAATCGACAAAAAATCAGAAAGAGAATTTAGGGAAATGATATTGATTAAAAAGAAAATAAATTATAACTTAAAAAATAGGCTACTTTAGAAAGGACATAATGAAGCAGCGATGGGCACGTAGTATCACTTTCCGCCCTCATGGTCCGAATCGTTATTCGACGCAATAGCAACCAAAAAACACTTCGCAGAATTTCAACGCTATCAAACGAAAACATAAACAACGCACACAGGCATTATCGACGACGCAGCATTGTGTCTCGACGAATGTTGCAATTGTTTTTGCTTGTAGTGCAATTTGGATTTTTCCGTGCTGTTGGCGAATTTGAAAATGAAAGCAAAAAATCTTTAAAATTTCGATTTTGTTGCTTGGTTTTGTTGTTGCGCCCTTTTGCTAGATTTCCATGCCCATCACTGTTATAAAGCATATATGGGAAAAATTTTCAAAGAATGAGTCACTTACAATATAAGCCACAATAAATTTTATCTCGATAGTAAAAATAAAAAAAGTGAGGGATTAGCTAAAAAACCAATTCCGAGATTCAAACATGAACAACATGAGTGTAGAAATAAAAGTACACTGATCAAACAAAACGAGAGGAGCTGCCCTGAATGTGCGCACTGATTTTTCCTTGTTCTCGCTGGCTTAATTTTTTTTGTTGTTTTTGTTTAAATGATTCAACAATACCAATAATGTAAATCCACTGCATAGCGCGTATAACCAAAAAACTAGAACGATAAAAATGTGCGTAGCAGTGTTGAGTGTTTGTTGTTTTACTTAATTTTCTTAACCCACCCAACGTGATTGTTATAAAGAGCTAAAATTGACTCATTTTTCCCATTTTGCCCATCGCTGCTTTGAAAGCATATATGTTTCAATAAGTGTGTCCGCAACCACTTCGCAAACTCATCTTGAGTTCCATGAAAAATTTTTTTTCAAATTGTATTTCATATAAAAAATGTATTAATTCCAGCAAATATATAAAGTTTTTCTAATTGGTACTAAAATATTTTAAAAAAATAGAGCGCAGAACATCCAAGTCGGAATTTCGCACTATGCAAGCGAGTGGTTAATAATCGATATTGTTTAAAATATAAACAAAAATGTTATATGAGATAACAAGGATAAATAGCCATATTTTGAAGGAGCTATTTTTGTAGACTAACATTTTTTCCATTTACCTACATCAAAATTAATTCACCATATCTTACTCGACTTTCTGATATTTCAGTAGTTTCATAAAAAATGTACCTATTTATTTGTCACAATATCTGCTTTGCATGACAAATACGAAAAATAATAAAATTCGATTCCTTTTTAGAAGTTGCTTCAAAAGCTTTGGACTTACTACCACTCAATTTTACTAATTCTTTAATAAATTTTTATTAATTACACTAGTCCACATATTTGGGACTCGAGAGCTGTTTTCTCGTAATATTTTTTTTATATGTTTTGGAGCGTAGATTCCAGTGTTGCCATTTTTTTAATTTTCTTAAGAATCGCTTTCGAGACGTCATCGAAAAAAAACATTTTTTTTTGGCTTTATTTTTAGTTATTTACCCATATCTTCATAATACATCAGCCCTTTGAAATCATCTCTCCGAATTTTGGTGAGTATTTCCGCCAGGACATCGCAAAAATTGAATAACGTTATGAGAACTTTCGGGACGAAAGCATGATGGCTGACTATAGTGCATGCAAGTTCGTAAAGATTTCACGGTACACAAACGAAGAAGCTCATGCAAAAAGACGTATTTCCGACTAGAGGCATGAAAATATAGATACGAGGTAATAACCTAATTTCATTAATTTTTGAAAAACTTTTATATTTTTTGTCCGATTTGGGGAAATGTATACTAAAAATTTTTGTAAGAGAACGATATT
Organism: Meiosimyza decipiens; assembly: GCA_963680825.1. Lineage (NCBI taxonomy): Eukaryota > Metazoa > Arthropoda > Insecta > Diptera > Lauxaniidae > Meiosimyza > Meiosimyza decipiens. The sequence goes on from OY804258.1 coordinate 41,222,989, forward strand.
TCATACAAAGCCTTAAAAATATGAAAAAAAAATTTCCATATTAAACATAGCAATTGAATTTTAGTGAGTTTTAAGAAGACAGAAAAAATATCTTTAACCTATAACTCAAATAAATCTAACCCGATCTACTTAAACATAATGCCGCTAGAAATAATATAAATTGCTCTTTAAATAATTCAAAATATGTGCAGTTTGGATAAAAATTATGGAAATATAGGAAAATATCTGAAAAAATGCACAAAAAATGAGATTTTTAAGAATATATCATAAGCGATTCATAAAAAAATCAAAATGGTTGGTATTTTTGGAATAAGCGAGCCTGAGTACATAAACAAGTTTATAGGGCTAGCTTTTGATGTAAGCTTGTGTTATTTAATTTTCAGCTTGCAGTTCATTAGCAAATAATACTTCATGAATATTTATAGTGCAGTAAATTTTATAGGAAACTCAACTATAGACGAAAATTTATTGCAATATTTGCAATTTCTAATAAGGCACAACAACTGATTGCCATAAATTTAAATATTGACTACTCATTAGGGTGTATCTAGTTTTGAGGAAAGAAAAAAGTTTGAAGTGACACCTATTATTTTGAAAGTGATACAACGCTACAAAAAATATTTTTCCCTTCACACTGTGAGACTGTTAATATCAATTTTTCGTCACTATACTGCTTGATCCTTTCTTCATATACAAAATATTATCGGGAATATTTTGAATTTCATTACACTTTGAATGACATACTCTCAAGGTAAGGTCACCAAATCAAGGGTGACTTTGAATTGCAATTTTTTTCGTGACACACCCTAGTATTCATTTAAAAATTTCCACCCACTGTGACGTCTCACGTGAGTACTACAAAACACAGCCGGCCATGATGATTTATTTGCCACGCAATTAATGTGACGCAGGAAATCGTTTAATGTTGCCTCATTTACACCGTAAATCAAAATAAAATTTTATTAAAAAAATATATAGCATAAACAATACGTACTAAACAGATGCTGAAAATGCGTAATGGTGCCAGGAATATTACTACCAACCAAATGACTGATGAAATAAATAAATTAGATTTTTTTTTTTAATTAAATTGAATTGCGAATTGTTTTGTATTTACGAAAACGACGAACAACAACAACAACAACAACAATAATTACACATTAAAGCACGTAAATGACAACAACAACAGCTAAATAAAAATAAACAATTTGCAAAGTTACAGCAAACATATGGTTGCGCTACATATGCAAGTTGATGCGCACAGTGGGCTTTACAACCTGTTGATGGTCACTTGTTTAATGATGAATTGATTTTGTTTTTTTTTTCTCTAATGCATTGCATCAAACTTTTGCCATAGTTGTGCTGTGCTGCTGACATTGTCAAAACAAAACAGATTTGTTGTAAAATAAGCAAATTGTTTTGTTGTTTTATAAATCGAAACAGCAAAACTTTGATTTTATCTCTTGTTATTTTTGCAATTTGTTTATTGTTTATCTTTGTAATGTTGCCAGATGTTGAGAGTTTTGTTGTGTATTTGTCGTATTTAAGGCATTTGGTGACGTTAATTGAAACGTCAAGGCAGCCAAAATATTTAGATTGTGATTATATATATTTCATTTGAACCCTTTGAATATGAAATTTATTGTAAACTACTACGAGTAGCATGCTGATTCTCTATAAATGAATTCTATTTGGCGGCACTCATGAGGAATTTTTAATATATTTCTTCTGAATCTATCGATTCCAGTTTGAAATCAGCTTCAAAAATTTGTGAGAAATATCATTTGTAGTGATAGTCACCTGTAGCTGCAAAAAATCCATAGAAATTTGCGCCTGCACAGCAATGTTTAGCAACAATTTTTATCAATAATGTGGAGAAACATATTTTGTAGACAATGTTGAAAAAAAATTAAAATTTTCTTATATATACATATTTGTTGTATTGTAATATATAATCAAAGTTTATGTCAAGACAATACAACAAATTACCAAAATTATTAGCCATCATCATTATCACCAATTCAACCATCATCATTGAAGTAATATATTGAAATTGTGCAGTCCAAACAATTCTTCAATTGAAAATCTATTGAAATCAATGGAAAAATTAAATTTGATAAAGTCAATGTCTACAAATGACGATAGCAGATTGTCAATGCCTCATATAATGCGGGTCATGTACTTAATAAATGTTTGGGAGAGTATTGAAGCTGTAGTCTAATGTATTAAAAATTTAACAATTTCTATTGTTTATTTATTTTTTCCTATTTCTTTTTAGAAGTATCTATTGCAGCTCAGTTTGTTTACTACACAACAGCCATAAATTTCATTGATTTTCGAACGCACCATTTATCACATGATTCATTTAATCAATTAATGGGGATCTCACAATTGCGTCATGTGTAACCCTATTAATTGGCTGCGATTTCAATGTTTTTGTTATTTTTCTATCACTAAAAAGTCAATGAAACGAATGTATAATATAAAGAGGCTACTTCCGGGTTCATGGTTCTTTCGGAAAAAAAAATCAAACAAATAATTAATACTTTATTTGGGGATATTTGTTCATACATTTTAATAGGTCTGTAATGAATATTAAAATTTTTTCGTGTGCATTATAGCTTATGCAAAATTATAGACAGTAATTCGGCTATTCTTTGGTTTTTTCGTTAAATACTGCAAATCATTTTTTGAATTCTATTGGAATTCGGTACTCGGCTCGGCGTAAAAAATTTGCAATACATTGCTTAACATCAACCAGGATTGTTCTATTTTTATTGGTTACGATACAATGCGCACTATGGCTAAAAAGGAATAAGTCAAGTCAGCTGTCACAATTTCCCAACGCTGCAATCAGCAAAAAAGTGCTTCTCATTTTAAAAATTTTTTAAAACCTTGACAAAATTAAATGATCGTATATTAACCCAATCCTATGTCTGTCACTCTTCACTAAAAAAAAAGGAAAGATGATACAAGGCCTATTTTGATTTTTGTTGCAACATGTAAGCAAGCGGTTTGTCGCACCAAGCGCCCTTCACTAAGAGATGGCAAGATAACTTATTTGTCCAAGTCTTGTTCATTTTGATATTATATATATATTCTTTAAAAACTGTAAGCTGCTATACAAACACCCTTAAGTTATTGAGAGTGTTATTAAAATTTTATGTCAACATTCTTGAAATTATAGTTTTCCTAATTCGTTCCCTTTAGCACATTAACTAGCTATTATTTTTTAAAAAGTTATCATCAAAGACCATTATCATTCATTGGGTTTATGAGTCTTTCAGTAAAGGGTCTTTTATAGGACATTATAGTCCAAAAGCAATCTTCATTTTATTGTGAATGTGAAATGTTATACCTAAAAATATATATGTAATTTATGTATGTATATATATTTTGGAATAATTTGACAAATTTAAAGACTTTTTACTCAGTGCAATTTTTACTGAATATTGCAAGTTTAGGAGAATAATGCTAAAAAGTCGAAGTTTTGACCAAAACTGTTTTTATCACTAACGCAAATTAAAACTTCTAGGGAAAAATTTTTCCTACAAAACAAATCGGTTTTTCCTCATAGGACACTAATTAAAATGACTTTGAAATTTGGTTTGAAGGTCACTGTTATTTTGACCATCTAGAAACTTTATAAGTTTTGTCTATCTATGTAACCTAGAAATTAAACCTGGTGAAATTAAAATGGAGCACCCTATACACATTAAAATCTGGTTGGTGAAAGTCTTATTTCTGGGATTCATTTGAAATGCCTTATTAAGAGTAAATAAGTAACCCAAGGCAAAGAAGAAACGTAAAGTTCAATCACATTTTGCCTTTATTTCTTAATTTATGAGTCAATTTCTTTGAAGAGGATACATTAAGCATAAGAAAACCTAAAAATAAGAAAAAAAAGGCTTTTGAAGTCTTCCGAAAAAAAATTAAGTATTGAAATATGAAGTTGGTATTCCACACTCCACTTCCTTCACCTTTCAAATTGGATTTTTGAAAAATGACAATACTAATTTTTATAAGTTTCTGTAGCCGTACAGTATTTTCTAAAGAAACATTGGACATTATTGAGTTTACCGAAAGAAAGATATTCCAAAACAACTACTTTAAGCTCCATACAGTGGATAAATTAAATTTTTACTATTAAGTTTTGTTCAAAATCATGCATTAATTATTGGAAATTATAACAAAAATGTCACTTTAACTTTAAAATTCTAAAAAAAAGTTATATTATTAAGAGAAATTCATCCATTTAGAATGAAAATGACATTTAGTTTTCATTAACGCATTGAATGACGGTTGAAAAACGCTGATTTTTGTTTTCTCACTCAATGATTTCAAAAAAATGAATTGTGTATCAATTGCAAACAATAACATATTTTTCATAAAACATGCATAAATCTATCTATGATCAAATAATTGCTTAAGCCTGCGAATAAATTATTTAGTAGCCGCTAGTAAAAAACTCAGATAATTAAATCATTTTAATTTTTTGTTAAAATTTTAAAATCTCTACCTATTGATTTCTAGCGCAAACAATTACGCCTGATTGGCGGAGTTGCACGAATAACATTACCGCAAGCCATTGGTTCAGTTGGCATTGCAAAAAGTTTACTGTTTCGTGGTTTAGCGACAGTGTTGCCATATTTTATGAAAAAAAAATATAAGCAAATTTTAGTTTTTTTTTTGTGTTCATAAATCAAAATGCCATTTAAAACAAAAAACTTTTGAACGGTTCATGTGTATTTGTGTATGTTTGTGTTTTTTTTTGACAAAGTTCAAAGTCAACAACTAAACTTTCTTCTATGAAAAATTAAAAACGTACTCAATGGGCAGATTTGTAAACTTAAAAATTAGCAGCGATTTCTACGGAATATCCATTAGATTTTATTAAAATTTCGTCACTCGTAATAAAATGTTACTCATACGCACTGTTGACCTAAGCAGCGGTTGTATCAAAAATGCATGATTAATGTGTTATTAAATTCTATAGGATTATGAATATTATTAAAAAAAAATCAAGAGATATAACAAATATTTGATTTATTTGCTTTACAATAGAGAGTGGCAACATTAACTGCGACATTATAAATTCAAAATTGGCAACAAAGAACTTAAACAAAATCAAACTAAAACCAAACCAAATTGCAGCTGCAAGCTATTGAAATGAAATATTAATTTTAATCCATAAATTTTATTTGTGTCACTATCTAAATATGAATAAGTAATAAATAAATAACAATTGTGTCCAAAACAAATTGAAACCATCCATGCCAGTAGCTGAATGATTTACTCACAGGAATGCACCAGCTAATTGCAAATTAAGCCAAATAAGCCTGATAATATACATAAATTGTCATTTTTCTCCGGATGAAAGGTTTTAAAGCTTTAGAGCACATGATCAGCTGCATTTTGTGAAATAGATAGAGTGTAGTATATTTTTTTGCTTAAATTTTGAAAATCTCAAGTCTACCGATTAACGAAAATTTCCAAATTTTTTACTATTCCATTTTTTTTGGTTTCCTCTGTGTCTTTAGGGTAGTCATCCTGAGTTCCTAAATTAAGTCTCTAGGAATTTACTACACCCAATGTATTTTAAGGACGGTAAGATAAATAACTTTCATGGCCTTCATCACAATGCCTACATTCTTCATCACAATTAACAAATTCCACTGTTGGATTTGAGGACCTTTCGAAAATTACTTGTTGTAAGTTCGGCTTTCAATTTTAATCTAACATTCTTTTGCGTATTTGTATACGTATTGACAGCGACAAAATTCTCAGAATTTAAGATATAAGTTCTGAAACTTATGTGTTTTCTATTAACCGTATTTCCGGCCATCCGCTGATCCCCGTGCCGGACATATAATCGATGTTCTACTGTATTGGATTTGTGTTTTTTCCGATCAAAAATAATCGTTATTTTGGATTTTATCTCTTCGATCAAAAATAATCGTTACTTGGGATTTCAATTTTTTTTGATCAAACATAATCGTTACTTTAGATTTCTATTTCTATTTGTTTTCTATATCTAAGTGAAAGCTCATGCGCTGGTGTTGAGGAAATTGACACCGACTACTCTACCGACCCGCACCTTTTTTATAACAATAGTGAATTACTATGGCTGATAAGCACTTGTTCAATAGACGTTGTGGATTTCGCAGTAAATTTTATTTATTCTTGGTTGTCGTTTGGCATAAAAGTACAAGTTCGGCTTAGTTTTCTCACTTTATAATTCGTTTTTGGGAGATTGAAGAAATTGAAGGATTGTAGGTTGTTTTTCATTATCTGATTCTAGAAAATATTCTGAAATAAAATTTTTAAACACAACTAGACCCTTTAGAATGCTGCGTTGTGACCCTACTATTTATGAGCCCAGAATCCAATTGCCTCATTATGTCCAAACGTATTCCTATGTCACAATTCCTGAGAAATGAAAAGCTTCTACTTCACCGTCCCGAAATCTAAGCAGATAAAGATATTTGTTAAACAGTTTTTTTTATGAGATGGTCTGCTGCATCATAAGATGGTAGGTCACTTTTTCGATGAATTCTTTTTACAGTAAGTATTAAAATTAAAACCTTAGCTAGGGTTCTATTAATATAGATATTCACAATAGTTCCATTTATCCAATAGTTCCATTTATCCTTTTTTTGGAGGTGCAATCTTAAAGGCTAAAACAAAATAAAGTTTTTTATACAATTATGTACTTTGTTGATCACAAGTTTTACATTTTCGTAAAGTAATTCTTTAAAACAACAATTAATAAATGGTACACTCTATTGGAAAAATTTATAAAATGTTTTTTAAATGCAAATAAGTCGGAAATAGTCATTGAATTATTGCGCTCGTTAGTAGGAATTTAGGAAATATTAAAATGAATTTCGAAAATAAGTTGAATACGCTAGGTTGCTGGACGAATCATAATCCTTGTGTAAACTGCACTCAAATTTTAAAATGCCATTTTAATTGGGTTGCTAACTCAAACAGTTAAATCAACTGAGATTGTTATATACCTAACTCTTCGTATGGAATTTAAAAATCTCAATGAAAAATCTTAATAACCTTAATAAGAGCTGTAATCAAAATAAATTAATTTCATAAAAATTTGTAATGTTTCAAAGAAAAAATTGAATTTTTCTAATGAAAAATAAAGAAATATAAGAAAATTACAGCGCATTAAAACTTTTTATCGCTGAATTAAATCATGATTTCAATTATCAATTAATTGCAAATTGTTTGTAATAGCAACTTAAAAGCTTACAAGTTTCATAAGAAAAGCAAAAAAAAAATTAATTAATTTTTGCTGTAGTGGAATTTCAATCAATTCTGTCTTGCCAACGAAGTAATAGAAAATATTTTAAATAGTGGCGGCAACTGCTTTGTGTGATGAATATCACTCAATAAAGATTTGAAAAATAAAAAATGAGCAATGAATTACAATGCATATATGTTTATCTCGCAATCATATATATGGATGTATGTTAAATAACTTATTTTTTCAGTGTAAGTTTTGCGCTAAAGCTGACAGCTTGACTTGTTCGCTGTTAAAGTTGTGACGCCTGTCAGTCAATGCTGTCAACACGCTGTGCGCATCATTTTGACTAGCGCACATTGCATTGAAAAAGTGCTAGCTGCACACTTTTGTTTACACTTACTGAGATAAAATGTTGAAATTTTTATGACAGTAGGTTATGTACATAGGAAACATTTGCAATTTAGAAGGAATTGATGATATACAGAAATATATATTTTAAAATTGGCTTTGAAACAAAAAATTTATTTGGGCAAAAACTGTCAACAATTGTACTAATTTTTCGTTTTTTTCATAAAGTTTTCCTCATTTTATTTGTTATTTTGTTCTTTGTTATATCTGACTTTTACATTTTATCAAAAACAGATCTTATTTAAGTTTTCATTTCATGTACTTTTGTTATAGAATTACTTATACTTTAGACTCTTATTGATTTTGGTCATAAAATATTTAATGATTACTTTACTAAGCTTAATATTCAGTCGACTGTGTGATTACACAAAAAAAAAAAAAAAATACAAAAAAAGAATAAACAAAAAATAATTATCTAAAAGTTAGTCATACTAGTTTCATCCATTGCTAAATGGAATCATCAGTAACCTTTGATCCTTTGCAATGAGGAATTTTTTATCACAAAGGACAAACAACAACTAATTAGCTAAGGTTAGTCATACTTGCTTCATCAATAGCTAAATGTAATCCTCAGTTATCTTTGATAAATTCTTATGGGACTCATCAGCGACCTTTCTTTGAGGAAGGATAATAGAACTAAATCTTAGTTTTTTCGAACAGTGTGCAAAAGTGTACTTCACATTATATGCACTTGCTTAAAATTGGATTAAATATTCTACTAAACATCTTAAAAACTTTTCAGTTAAAATACACCAACACACCTCGAATTGTCTTTAATTGACATGGTAAAAAAATACCGTAAAAGCGCGCTGCAATTTGCGAGCGTTTAACAAAAAACACACAAAAATTATGTCTAAATTCAAATTGCTTAATTTGTACAAAGCCAATTAACAACAATAACAACAGCAGCAGCAACAACTAGAGCAGCAAAAATTACAGTACCAACGGCAATTAAAGCACAATAACAATAACAACAACAAGAGTACAGCATCAACATAAAATCCGCACACTTAAGTGTTTTTCGTGTTGTACGAGCGCAGCAGTGCTCCTTTTTCTGCGCTCATTCTTCCGTCTTTTTCATACCTTAGCTATGAATTGCTTTGTTTTTCTAACACACGTCACAACATTCTCTTTTTGTTATTCGCCCACTTGAGTGGGTGTGTTAGTAATTCGACGTGCGCGATTATGATCAACACTTAAGTGTTTGCTTGGAGTGAACTGGATGTATGAAAGGAAGGAAAAAAAAAAAAACGAAAAACGGCGCTCACTTGCGCTGCAAAATAATGATGATGTTGCTGTTGTTGCGAATATTGCTGTGTTGCTACTTAAATGTTGTTGCTATTGTTGTCGTTGCTGTTGTTGCGCATTCTAACAGCAATTTCATTTGATTATTGCTGCAATTTTTTTCATTGTTGCTATTGTTCGTAATTTGATGTTTTTTATATAAAAGTGCAATTACAGCAACAACAATTTAAATTGCAACAGCAACTGCATTGCACCTGGGAGGATAAGAAAGGGATTTTTTTTTTTACTGTATTCTACGCGATCCCCTATGTTTTGACATCAATAACGCGCAACAGATAAAGGCTGGGACTCTAAACTATGAAGATTTAACCCTTGTTACAATTTTAATATTAATGGCCTTCGATCGGTACAGTCGTGCCTAACTCATTAAATAAAACGTGGTGGCCCTTGGCAGTCCAAAAGTATTTAAGGTCTCTTACTTAGAAAATATTACGTTTTCTTTTTATTTAAGTTCAGACAAAAATTTGGTTGTTATAACATTTGGTTTGTTTTCCGGTGAAATGTAATTTATATGGATATCGATGCTCTAAAAAAATCGTTATCTTAAGAACCAAATCAGGTTATCGACCAAGAAATTATATTAAATAGAAGGGATATTTAATGCCTTTTATCAATACATTGTACAGACAAAGGCAATCATTTAATGATAATCTTAATTAAAATTGCCCCAAATAGAAATAATTAAATATTTCAAAGTGTCAGCAACATTTTTCCATGGCAATATAATTGAAGTAATAATGTATTTTGTTTTTCAATCATTTTGTACCAATCATTGTATCCCCATATAATGTCAAAGTATTTCATTATTTAAAAAAAAAGAATAAAATCAAATAATCAGATCGTTTAAGCTGCAATTGCCGTAAATGCAAAAAAAAAAAAAAAAATTAAAAAAAAAACAACAATAGCAACATTTGACGGAATCACTGACTAGCGTAACAAATCGATTCCATTCAACTTAAACGCTGATGATTGATAACGAACATGCAATGATGACAACAACAATAAAAACAACAACAACTATTTAAATGACAATAAAATTCGATGCGATCAATGAACGCGTTGCTGTTGATGCTGCTCTACTTTGTAAAAATTCAAACAATGTACAGGTTGGCGCAAAATAAAATTTATAGTTTGTTTTAACTTTAATTGAATATTAACAGATGTTGGAAAGTTGCTTGAAGCCAACTGCGCGAATGTATCTGGAGTCACTGCACACACTGAAAGGAATATAATTTTTTTTTTGTTGTGGGCCATACAATGGACGTCGATTATAACGAACGCCCATACAACAATTGCGATATAAAGAACGCTTATTGGGACTGCATTAGTCTTTCTAAATAGCAAACGCTTGCAACAAATTCGCTATTCGATATACATAGCAAACACATGAATTATTGGCATAAGAACTCTCCAAATATTTGAATGTAACTGCAAAATTCTTTCATGTCTATTTTTCTTTTTATTATAGACGGGGTACTAGTGACATCGAAAGTAGCGCCATCGTGGATTTGAAACATTCTGACGAAAATTACAATCAGCCCTGAATGACGACGTTTTTCTAACAAGAAATATTTTCAATTAAATATTGCATAGAAAACAACAATCGTTATCGTGAAAATTGATTTCAATTAGAGAACTCTTACGGAATTTCATGCTCTTTCAGAAAAATTGGGTATGACATACTGATTTGAAGAAGATGACAGGTAACAAAGTTTGCCACAGGTTTAGTCTAGGAGCGCCTTCTCAATTTTTTTTTGAGCAAATAATGGTACTGGGCAAATAATAAAAGTGCAGAAGTTAGAGGAAGCACCTAGTTCCACAGGTATAGCCATCCGAGGCTGGGGATATAACGTTTCAAAAAATCGTTTCAATTATAGCATTCAGAAAATAATTTCAAAAAAACTTTCAATATAACGAACAATTTATAGTGAATGACCTCAAACATTACTCGTATATCATTCGTTATACTGGACGTAGTATTTGATTTTAGTTGACCGCTACGCCCCCCAGATTTAATCACTCCCAAAAGTTTTTTGGACCGTTTTAAAGAATTAGAGTATGCTTATAAGCAGGGACCGTCACCCAATATGAAAGCCAACATTTGTGCGATAACAAATGAAATTTCGCTTAAAGCCATAGAGACTATCTAGATACCATTTGCAAGACCATTTTTTAGCTGCACTGAAATATAAAAAAATATTATATTAAGCTAAATAGCTAAGAGGGCTTATGCTGTATCATTAATTTTTTTTTAAATAAAAAAGTGTAACAGTTTTAAGTCATAAAGTTGATTTTGCGCTACCCTATACAATTTGGCTGTTGCCAGCGTTATTGTTGTTGATTTTGTTTTCGTTGCAGTTTTCGGTGCTTTTCATATATTTTTTTTAACTGTTTTATACGATCAGCATTCGTACAAATGATCGACTCTTTGAACGCTCAAAGCATTTCAATTATAGTTATATTAGTTAGCTTTCTTGTGCAATGGCATATTTTGCCTATCATTCGAAAACAACGTCTCTCCCTTTACCTAATTTTTAACACATTCCCACAACGAGTATTCAATATATATTTCGAAATTTAGGGCATTACAATTTTTTAATTTTCTTTACATAAAATTTCGTATGTGCTTATTTTATTTTGAATAAAAGAGACAATTATCAAATTACTCTGATACTTTGATGAAAACACTAAGTACAAATTAAAAAAAAAAAAAAAAATCAAAAAAATTAAATTTTTAATTTGGCAAAAATCTCTTTGTGAATTGGTAAAAAATAGCACATAAACAAAATGTTGAGAACAAAATTCAAATTTTTTAAACAAAAACATTTTTAAAACCTATTCTAATTCTAAATCTAAATCCCTTCCCTTGTGAAAACTGAAAGAGAAATAAGAAAGTTTAAGCTTAATCTCCATTCTGTTAACCCCCACTCTTTGCTGCTCCATATCACATCGTGGTTATCCTGTTTCAATGAGAATGAGTAGATTTACAGGATATAGCTCTGTTTACCGAATACATCTTCATGCTCAGGATGCTTGGAGCTCTCCTTAATGTTCTGAGAATTTAGTAATGCAAGTAGTAATTAAAAACAACTTTTTAAACGAACAAATGAAAGATAGAGCAATGTTACATAAGACATTGGAACGTTAAGCCTCATTTAGTTGGGCTTATACGAAAGCTACACAAATTCAATTTTTTGAAAAACTTTATTTAATAAAACGACAAATAGTTGAAAATTATTTTGAAAAAATGTAGTAATTGGGAAGTTATCGATATGCCAACTAAGTAAATCAACTTTTAAAAGAGATCAAGAAACTTTCGATGTCATGAATACCCTTTGTGTTTTTTAAATTACTTTACTTTATTGCCATTTCTGTTATTGTTCTGTTATTGCTTTTTATGTTGATTTTTTTATTGTTTTTCTGACCTACTGACGCTGAGACGTTAAGTTTTTTTCTTCGCCCATTTATTTATTTATTTATATGCTCACTGCTTCAGCTTTTACTTGGACGCTGCTTTCCAGTTCATCTTAATTGCTGTGTTTTCTTTGTCATTGTTTTTGTTTATTTATCACTATTTTTATTATTTTTTTTTTTGCAACCGATTTTTAGTTTCTTATTCAGTATTTATTTTTTGTTTTTGTTTTGAAAGTCGTGTAATCGCATTGGCAATAAAAAGCAACAAAGTAGTTGACAGCAAACGTCAATCAATTGACAATTGAGGTATTACATAACGGTAACTTAAATGAAAGTGACAGTATTATATGTTTGCTATTGTTGGATTTGTTGTTATACTCCTAATTAAAACATTTGTTTTTTTAGTTTTGTATTTGTTATTTTGTGTGGCATATTCAATCAAGTCTTTTATTACTTTACTATAATTTGTGTTTCATTGCGTATTATTACAGTAGAATGTCAAATGTAAAAATGATTTAATGTCATATTTTGTCATAAAATTAAAAAGTAATATAAATGCATTGATTTCATGCTCAATAGCCTTTGGTTTAATAGTTTGGTTTAATTTTTATTGCTGCAATGATTTTTTCAAAGTTTTTCTTTAAAGCATTTAATTTGTTAGTTTTCATTGATTTTATTGCATCGAATTTATACTGTTGACGTCAATGGAATAGTAGATGCAACAATTTTTCACGTTTAAAGTTCATTTTAATTATTATTTGTTTTGATTGAAAATAATACGAAACTATAAAGTCGGACACAATGTAATAATATTTAATTAATTAATAATATATGGAGCACTTAAATTCATTATGATGTGATGTGTGAAATCAAAAATATTTCGGCATGAATGGAAAATGTTGATCAGTACAAAAAATTGAAAAAAGTTTAAAATGTAAATGACGCCACGTTAGCGCCATATCAAGTACATTTTGAACCAATTCACTCCAGTACAGATTTGCATTCATATCCTTTCTTTCATATCAGCCAGCAAGGCTATTTATCATCAATAAAAGTATGAATTTTCAGTACGTTTGCAAAATATTCAAATCTATTTTACGTAAAATTGCTCAGATGGGAATGATTTGTAACGCTTTGGCGCAAATTTTGCTGAATCAATATTGATAATGACTTTTTAAAAATAACATATTTTTGCTAAAGAAGAATATTACGTACTTATTTTTTTACTTTTTTAAAGCTTTATATTTTTTTTTTAAGATTAAGTTTTTGCGAAACCTCAGACACAAATTGTCTTTTAAATTTTCGTTGCTTATGCTGCTTGTTGAATTCTGTTTTGATATGGCTGTTTTCCTTCTCATTTGCATCCTAATGAATAAATTCTCTTTTAAATGTTTTTTTTGTTACTTTTGAAGGGACAAGATAGATTGCGATATTAAGAGAGTAATTTCATTATATTTCTGGTCATGTCCAAAAATAATTTTCCAATCTTTTTCCTTCAACCTGTACCACTCTTTTAAGAAGTCTTCGAGCAAGTGTAGTCATGTCAGCAAGTGTAGTAAAAGTAGAAAATAGTGCAAAAGTCGAAAAACATCTTTTATTAAATCTTAAAGCTCAGCCACACAAAATATAATGCCAATTATAGTAGAGTAATATAAAGCCCTTAACATTTTCAAATAAATCATAAATTTGTATAAGAAATGTTTATTGTTTCCTTTTTTTTAAATTTTTACAATATTCCCCATTCAATTTTTTACAAAAATCATTTCAGCAGTTTTTATGTAAACTCAAACAACTGAATTGCTTAAGAAAAGAAAAGAAAATTCCTTTTATTTTTATCACAGATGCAAAATTTTTCTATAACTGGCAACATTGTTGTAAAATACATCAGTAACCGCAGTAAAATGATGATAAAGCAAAAGAAAAGAAAACCGAGTAAAATTCGGTTAAGTGCAAATGCTGCTGCTGACTATTTTCATTTTAGTTTGAATTTCTTTGTCTTTCCTTTTATTTGTTTTTCTCTTTCTCTTTCATTTTTCTATTTTTTTGATGTAGTTCACTGAAGTTATCAGCAAATCCTAGACATAAATCTTCGACAACATTTCCGGTCAAAGCAACTGACAAGCGTGCGCGTGCTGAGTGCCTGCAGGTGAATATGGCTCATAGCACAAGTGCAGTAGTGAGAAAAAGACAGCAAACAACTGTCTCAAAAGCGAGCATAGAAAATTACAAAATGTAATAAGCTACCACGAAAAAGCACAAATGTAAACTATGGCTTTTGATAAAAGAATTCACAGATTTCAAAATTTAATTTATTTTATGTGCTTTGAAGCTTAACAGTTTGGTTTTAAAAATTAAAGATATCACAGCTCTGACTATAGAAAAGGCGTGAAATACTCTGAGAATGTTGAATATAACAAGGCGCCAACAAATGGTGCTGGTTTCTCTAGAGAGCTTTATTGCCAACTAACTGGAGGATACGCTTTAAAAGCCAAACTGCTTAAAACTGTCCAGTTCTGCTGATGCTGTACAAGTGTCATGTGAAGAATTGAGTGAAATATGATGGATATTGGGCGACAAGATATATGAATGGTTGTCACACGTGATGTCAAGAACGCTTCCAAGTTAGCAAGCTGTCTACGAATTATAGGATCGCTTTGTAATTTCGAAAAACAAGACATTTGCTGGGAAATATCGCGGACTGCATTACAGTGTGCTGCTTTACAACACCGAAATAGCATAATGGAATGCTCTGTACGACAGCTTCTTGAAGATTAATTTCCTCATTGGCATCACATTCGTGGGCTATGCAGTATGTTGCAACATCTCAAAATGGCAGTGGCAATATAGACCAGGCATGGCCAGATCCGCTTTATCGAGCGCGCGAAAGCAATGGAACGCGAACAAAGTTTACGCATCACACAGCGAGTTCTTATTCTCACCATGGTATTTTTTTTTTTTTTTGATACATCAATGATATGCACCTGTTGTCTAGTGTTTCCACAAATTTAGCCCAAATGCAACACCAAATGCTATTACTTGTTCACCACTATTAAGTGTAACGGATTTTGACGCCCGCCTTCGAGCCAAGGGAGGGCGTTATGTTGTAACGTGGTCGTGTCGCATACCCCACTTTTTACAGCGTTGCATTAAATTCAGTTACGGCGCAACTTCAATCGTCACCAATTAAAAGTAGAGCTAAAATATAAAAAAATAAACGCAGACTGTGCGCGCCAACTCAAATTTGAGATTTCAAATAAAAATGCAAAATTTTCAAGTTTTTTTGCGTATTTTTTTTTCAAGCGCAACCCACAGCAACAACTCTGACGATTTCCGTCGTCGCGTGCCGTACGATAAGGTTTGAGTTTAATTAATTTTTTTTATAGTTTTCTTGCATTTACAGCTACAAAATTCAAATATTTACTCTGCTATTCGAGTTTAAAGTGTGAACCGGCTGACAGATAAGCGCCCGTTGCAACAGACTTAACGCCGCTGCCAACCATGCGGTTGGTTAATAAATCAGAAATTGACAGTTTCAATTCTGTTGCCCGTAACTACGGATCCCCCTCTGACTTCTAGCTGTACCACCACCAAATCAATCAAATCGTGTGTCCGTGCGTCGTCAAGCGGTTTATATAAAAAATTTAAATTTAGTGTTGCAAATGGGGTTTTTTTTTCTCGCATTTTAATTCAATTTTATGTTCACAGTTACTTTCTGCAATTTATTTCAATTTAACGCCTTCTTCGCATGCGAAACGCTGCGCGTTGGCGTAAAGCGGTTTATCCGTAAAATGATGTAACCAAATATAGCGCGGCGCTTTAATACGATGCAGCAGGTGCTTTAATTAAGTTGTCTACTTTTACTGCGCAGTTTATTTTGATGTTCTTTGCAGTAGCAGATGTACAATTACTGACAGCGAGAAGCAAGTTGTACTTTAGCGATAGGAGTTAGTGCTTTTTCTCAAAACTAAATGGAGGAAGTTAGAAGTAAGGTAATAATCGTATCTATATAAAACTCTTTAGAGGTATTAGCCATGCATCATTAAATACGAAACTTTTGCACAAAATGCAACTCATAATTGCAGTAATTGCTTTCTACTGATTTATTTAAAGCCACCCAGTAGTTGAAACTTGCAAAAACAACAACAACAACAGCAGTCGAAGTACAAAATAAGCTGCCGCATCATGTTGAAGCCGACATTAATTTATAGCCATTATAAAGGTGCTTCAGACGCAAACACAGCAGACAGCAGCCGCTTCAAGATGAGATTGATAAGAACTACCAGAATTTACGACTACAACGTAGAGGACGACGATGATGATGATCAGTGATGCCAAATTAGTGAGAATTAATGGTAAAATATTGATTTTCAACAAGCAATGCACCAGCAACAACTTGTTTTGCATGTTATTGCATTTTATGAAGGAAGATTAGAGTCAATTACCTGGTGGAAATACTTCATAAACGAAAAAAATTGTAAGATAAGGCAAGAAAAGTGTTAAAGTCAAAGATATACAGAGACATGTTGGTGCTTGTACACAGGATTTTTTCCATATTTTTTCTATGAATTTTTATTTTCGATATGTACTTGTTTGCTAGTCATTATATAAATAATGATGAGTTTCCAAAACTACATCGAAAATATATAGATAGGAAAAGTTCTTGTAGGGAAAAAGTTCAATCAGTAATCATTTCACTAAAAACGGAGTTAAGAATTTGAAAACTATTCTGGCAAAGAAAATGCTTCATTAATTATTGAAGTAAAAATTTTGTTGTTCGAAGAAAGAAGCGCATTAAAGCATTTGCGATGATGCGCAGAACGACTAGCGCATATTACTACACTCGTAGAAGTGATTTTGCTGTCGGTGCTCATAGCTAAGGAGTCGGTGAGCATTTAGCGAATATTTATGTGAATTTGAAAAAAAAAGAGTAAAGTAAAGTTACGTACACTTTTTTTTTAAATTAATTTTTAAGTTGCAAAAAAAAGCAATATTAAATTATCTCATCGCGTCTGCCTCTAGAATATTGTATAAAGGACATGGTATAGATAACGAAAACATGAAAAGCAGACGTCTACACTGCCGAATTTTTAACTACAGCTGTTGTTAAAAAACTCAACTCAATAATTAAAATCGTTTTCTTCCAGAGTTTCGTTGTCCACAGTATTGTCTCTAAAAGCTGAAAGTACAAGAAGCGGACGTGCTGGTCTCCGCTTTTTGAGAATATATGGGGTTGTATATGTCAAAATCGTCGATTTTGGTCGAATTCGTACATTAATTTTAGTGACACTAGATTTTCCCGGATGTATTTAATTATATAGTTGAAAAGCTTAATCTTTTTACTTCAAAACAAAATTTTTGTTTTCTTCGAGGTATCGTGAATTCAAATTTTCCAGTTATCCTGCCGAACGATATTTTGAGTTAAAAAAATTAAAAAAACATTATTGAGGCTTGTCTCAATCACAACTAAAAGAAAAAAAAAAATACACAAAAATCAGAGATACAAAAGTAAAACTGCGTCGGATTTGGCGTCGAATACCCTATATTAACAGCCAGAAAAATATAGCTGACCGAAAAAATAGAGTAGTATATTTTAGGTAACAAAATTTGCACGGTATTACTTTTAGATAGATGCATATATACTTTCGAAAAAGCAGCGCTAGAATCGTCTGCCTTCTCTATATTTTTGTTTTTTATATGTAAAGGAACCAGTTAGCCCAGAGGCAGACGCAACAAAATGTCTTAGTTTGAAATCTTTTAAAATGTTGCATTTTGAAATGCAGCAATAACTAAGTGGCAGAGGTTGTTTCTCAAGTTTATTATGGTAAAATCGTTATAACAATTGCAATCAGCCTGACGATTAAATCATTAAAATTTGTGAATTTCATAAAATGTTTTAAAAAATATGAATAACTCTTTAACGCAGAAAAAACGTCTGCCTCTTGCATTTATCAGTTTTTGTGTAGACAGATTTTTTAATATTAAAAGCAGACGCAAGAAAAATTTTGATAATGCCGTTTTTTACGGTTTCAAAGGGCTCTCAAGTAAGTAAGCTTCATAAGTTTGAATATATCATAAGATTTTGAAAAAAATTAATTACTTTTAGACAGGCAACAAAAACGTCTGTCCACATTTTTGTGTATGGAAACATTTTTTAATGTAAAAGACAGACGCAATAGAATTGCTTTATTTATTATTGGAAATTTAAAAACATTTTTATATTGCTTAACAGCGGACACTGATTAGTTGGTTCATCGCAAGGGTTAATCGTCGATAGATGACACTCAAAATTGCTTCACAAATTACTCATAGTACCAAGGTATAGGACATTCTCTAAGCGTCCTCAAAGAAAAGTGACGAGGTATTTGTGTGTGTACGAATTACCTGAAAACAACATTCTCAAAATAAATCATAAAAAAATATGGTCTTCCGAGGAATGACACCGACACACTCGATATTAAAGTTTCTTAAAATGTTGATATATTTATTCAAAGCCGATACCACTTTCCTAAAAGAGTTTCCAACGGCAGCAAGAGCAAATACAACAACAACAACAACAACAAATAACATTGACTACATGGTAGCAGTTGTTATTATTTTCATATCAAAAACCTAAAAACCATGAAGTAGGCCAACATCACCTGTGGTGCAAACAGCAACTGCTATCGCTGCTGTTGCTGCTGCCAATGCTTTCTTTAAACGCCTACGTTGAGTTCATATATTTTTCGAATAGAGATTACATTGTTGTTGGTGTTGTTGCATTTGTTGTTATAGTTGTTGTTTTTGTTGTGATTGCCATGATAATTTATAGGTTTGCAAACTAATTGCATGCAATTTTAAAATGTGCATCATATGTAGCAAAACTGCATCTACTACTCGTACGATGATGTGTGGCAAATGTTGCATGCAACATGCTAAACGTTTGTTTGTGTATGGCTATTGTAGATATTTTTTGATATTGTTGTAATTGTTGTTGTTGCCGTTGCTGTTGCTTTTACTAACATGCAAGTGACGTTAAAATATCACTAGTTTGGCGCTTATTTTCCAAGTGCCACGAACTTCAACGCCAATTGGCAGGAACAGCAGCAATAGCGGCGGCAGTGGCAACATTATTGTGGTATGTTTTGCTAGTTTAGCTGCTTGACTGTCTCTTTATCTGTTCGTGTGACTGTCTGTTTAGTGCTGACATGCTAAACGGTTTTTCGTTACACTCGCACATCGTAAGTGTAGGAAAAATTAGGGAAATCGAAGCATAAAATCTGGGGAAAAAAACGAATTGGAAATATGACAGCAAATTTCGAGAGCACATGCAGCTTTTGTGCAGCAGTGAAATTTTTTCGAATTCAAGAAATTTAAGTTGCTGTGTGAAAAGAAAATAAGACAATGACAAGATATTTGATTTGTAGTGCTGGGAATTGAAATATTTTATTAATAATTTGAGAAGACGAATTTTGCCCAACTACGCCAAATTTTATTTTGATATAATAGTTTCACAGAAGAATTTGGTTTATATTATTAATAGGATAGACTTTTGAAAATTATATATGCGCTAAACAAAAAAGGATATTGAGTCATGACGTTTTCAGACAACATAGCCTAAGCTGTCGCATAAACGCAGTACATAATAGAAACCTATGGATCCATTTTTTAAATAATTTTTTCAATAAGTTTCGATGTTTTTCGAATGAATTCAACACTATTCGACCGGTGAGATGGTGGTATAAGCAACGAAAAATCAATTGAGAATTTTTGCATGAGGTTTTGCAAAACCTCAATCCCAAAAAAAAAGGATATTTAGCTTAAAAAATAACTAAAAATAAGTATGCAATATTCTTCTTTAATACATATATATTGTTTCTAAAAAGAAATTATTAAAATCGGTTCATTATATTTTGCGCCAAAGCGTTACAAACCATTTCCATGTAAGCAATTTTATGGAGATAGTTTAGATTATTTTGCCTACAGGCTTACAACAATTTGTCTACAGTTTTAGGTCCACTTAACCTAAGGAAAATTAAAGCTTTATACTTAGTAGCACTACTTATAACAAACGTTCTCAGTAACTCGATTTGAATTATTTACTTAGTGAAAGATGTCACTTCTCTTTCTTGTATGTAAATATTTTATGTAACAAGGCATTACTCAGGAAATATTACATTCTTTGGCGAATACCGAATGATTTCTAAAATTACCCAGAAAATAATGACAGTTTTGCTCAGGGTATTTATTTTACATTATATAGTGGGTTTTATTTTTCCTAAATTTTTTGGCTTTGATTTTTTCATATATAATTTTTCAAATTTTTTGTCAGCAAATTTTTCCTCATTCAGAAACACGCTTCGAGATATGAGCTGCAGAAGTTGTTGTTGCTGCTGAACACAAATGGTTAGTTGCCCACTGGCGCTGATTAATAAAATGCATCCGCTTTTGTTGATATTGCAGTTGTAGTAGCTGTTGATGTTGTTGCTTGCTTCTTCACTGTTCACATAAAACGAGCAGTCGGTGTGTCTGCCTGCCAATAGCAGCATGTGTTACCAATTGCAGACATAATTCAAATGCAAATTTGGAATCGTGTGCGATTTCTTCTTCATCTGCTACATCTCCTTCCGATTCGTTGTCTACTATGTCTTGTGCTACTTCAAGTTGTTGTAGCTGTCTGTGGCTTCATTAGCCTTGCACATCCATAAAATTCAAATGTTGCTTTTGCCGCCTGCTGTTGCTGCACTCAATGCATTTTTGATATGCCAACTGAGTCACATCGGTGCACTTAGCCTTCCCTTACTTTCTAGCTCTGCTGTGATAGGGCTGTTGCTATTGATTTGGTATGCTACCATTGCCCTGAGCTTCTTGCACAATTTTGGCTGCAAAACGTCGATTTGCTACACAATTTGCTGTGCTTTATACATTGCTGGCACTCCCCTCACTGTTGCCGGCTGGTTTTGGCACTTAATTGCTGTTATGGTCGGCAGAAGGCTTCTTTATGCTTTATGGCTTCAGTCATTTAGGCTGCGTTCATTTTACGTCGAATGAAATTAAAGAGCGTGTTGTACAGCAGCCACAGCTGTTGGTTGATGCATTTGCAGATGCTTTGGAATCAGTTGAATATTACTCGAAAGGATATTTAGTAGTGCATGAGAAACAAAAAATTAAAGATTTAACTTAAATGAATTGCAAATTTTTGGCTAACCTAAGCAATATTATTTTGATAAAGATTCAATTATTTAGTGAATTAAAATAATCGAAATTTCTGCGATTGTGCTACGTTTTAAACTGCGTAGTTCTAAGTAAATTGCTACTCGTTACCATATTACTGCCAGCATATTGAATTTTTAAAAAGTGTAATGTTCATGATGCAACTTCACATTTATATAAGGGAATAGAAATCCCTCAACTTAGCTTGTTAATTTTGTAAGATCTGCGCATGCTGCCGAGACTAAAAGTAGGTAGTAGCAACAGCTGAAACGAACCGTGAATCCTTTGAGATCCCTCTATTATTTAACATGCTTTGATGCACAGCGTAACTAATAATCTCATCTCATGTTGTGTGAGTAGTTGTTGTTGCTATAAATTAATTGTCTTGTTTAAAAAGTTCTAACCACAACGCTACACTGCTGTGTCACAGCGAAAACGTAACGTAACCCAGGGCGGCTACAAAACGTATCAGAAAACTACGCAACGCAGCTCAATGTAATGAGTGAGGTAACAAAGCTTTTCTTGTATACGCACTTTCGATGCAATAGTGCGATAAATGTTAAAACAAAATATTGCTCACTTGTAACTTTAAATGAAGATATCTTATCTTCGATATCTGCTGGTTCCGAAATTTTGTGCTAGTTTTTATTTTAACGTTGACTTGCATAAAAATGTAAAAACCTGTAGCTGGCCGCATAGTTCTTATGCAGTTAAAGGCAATTATCTCATTCGACAAAAGCCACTGATTTTGCGATTTTTTATTAATTATTAAGTGTTATTCACACTGAAAACTGTTTCAAAATTCATCACTCTCCACTTTTTCATTATTTTTGATTACTTATCATTAATCACTTTTCATTTCTGATTTAAAATTTTCAACTTATCACTCGTAATTTATCACATTTTTTACATCATTGATGAGTTGTAACTTTTCACTTCGACAACCTTCCACTTTACTTTCATCCTTAATACCTAATTTAAATATAATTATCACTTACCACTAGTCACCTTACACTTATCAATCACTTATTCCTTTACACCTGTCGCTTAAGGGTTAGCTTTTAAGATAATCACTTATCATAGTCATTTAATATTTCAAGTGAGTTCTCGCATCATATTACTTATCACATACAATTTGTCATTTATCAACTACTACTTATCATTTATCCCTCAACATTGGTCAGCATCAATCATATATTTTTTGTCATTTGATATTTGTCATTTACTTAAACTGTAAGCTTTTCACTTATCAATTTCAGCTCTTTACTTATTAATTATCAGTTTTCTTTAGTTACCAATCACGTTGTTTTTGATTATTTATCATATAATTAATACGCTTCTTTTATCATTTTATCACTAGTCAGGTTACAATTTATGTTAATAACATATTACATATCACTCATATTTCATCACTTATCACATTTCACATATTGTTTTATTTCACTTGTCAAATATCACTGAAATTCGTTTCCATTTCAGACGCTTTTTTCAGGCAAGTACTTACGTCACACTCATTGCGTTTTTGCTGCATTTCATTACTGCATGCATTCCTTGTGTTCTACTCTAGAAATGATGACAAGGACGTTACGTTGGTTAAATATCGCACAAATTCTTGCGTCATCGTTTGTCGCAAGTATTTCCACAACAACAACAGTAACAACTGCCATTGCAGTGCAATGCGTTTGATGCGCTTTTACATTCGGTTTCACTTCTGACTGAATGGTACATCAGCTGCAGCAAAAACATCACTTGAGTTGTCTTCATATATCTGGTGACATAATTATTCATATCCTTCTTTGCCATTCGTGCTTTGGCCAATTATTGTTGTTGTTGTTTTTGCTGTTGCAATTTCCATTCAACTTCAATTTTACATTTGGCTTCACTTGCGTTTTGAGATCCAATCACGTGTTTCCCTTGGTGTTGATTTTGAAGTACCTGCATGTGGGTTTTATAAGTGTGCTAGTTTTATAATTTGTGGTTGTTTGTGTTCAAGAATTTTTACAGGTGTTTTTCGTGTCAAGCACTTGCACAGTTTAATTACATCCTTTAAAAGCACAGCTCAAGTGGGACTGGTTTTAGAGTGCTCTTTATTTTTTTTTTTACCAATGATGCATCCATTTCGTAGTCTTTTAAAGTCTTTTGAGGAATGTGATGTTTGTGTGTAATTATTTCTAATTATTTTTTTTAAGCATATTAGGAGCTTTTTTTTACATACCAAGTAGTTTAATAAATTTCATTATGGAAATATATCGCTGAGTTTAATTTGTTCAACTCTCTGCTTTATTTCAGTGTACTGAACTAAAGGCGGCTGTGTATTTAACACATATATACCAACAAAAAATTGAAGTGAATTTAGTTTTTGAATGGCTTTCGACAGATATAATTCAATAATATTTTCATTTACTTGAGGTCTAAATTAGAAGGCACAATATAGACCTCAATATGCATAAATTTTTCCTTTGAAGAAGAAAAACGATGTTTTTCGAAATATTCGAAATCTTGAAGTTAGTAATAAAATAATGTATCGGACCTTGAGCCGAAATAAAACCAACGTTTCAGTTGTAAAATAAATAGTCATAAAATTTGTAATAATTTTTTTTATATATAGAACCCTTTCATTTTTTCAAACTTAAAGACCTAAGCGCCTCATCTACTGGCTGCAAGAATGCGCAAAGTTTTGCACAGCGGCTGCGCAAAATATTTTGCCATTTCGGTTTTAAATAAGTGGTAGAAGGTTGTGTTAACTATAGCTGAAATAGCAACAGCAATAATTATTTTAAATGACATCGTCACTGACAATCAAATAAAAGAAACAAATCGGAATCGGCGTCAATTTCTTTCAATTTTGCAGCAAACATTTCATAAGCCTTCGATTTAAGGTCCCTGCTTTTATATATTTCGCTCATAATATGCCATATTTCTGGCATAGGCTTATAAATTTCGATGAATTCTATTCAAAATCAATTTCTTTTCACATTTTCTCATATCTGCACAAAACCTAGTGCTACCACAAGGTTACGTTTCTTACATTTTTCGACAACTTGAACACAACCTTTCGCAACGAGCTCACATTCAAAATGAAATTTTGCACATGCATTGCCATCCACTATAAGGTCTTGTATGCGAACGCTTAAAGTTTTGCGCAAAATGCCAGCGGCATTCGAAATTTTTGGAAATCACACATTCATGAATGCGCGTTTGACAGAACTTTGCCATCCACTAGGATTTTGGCATGCGCACGCACGATTTCGTGCATTCCTGCAGCCAGTGGATGTGGGAGAAGCTTTACGTGTCATTTGGGAATTTTAATTTTTTGCTATTCATGAAGGACCACTCTAAAAGGTAGCCTTATAAATCTTTGATTGAGGTTGCAAAAATGAAAGTTCAAACGCTTATTTGACGCATTTTGTGTCGAACGGCCTGATCATAACATCTAACATAACCGATTGACTACAATCTTGGTCAAAGTGTTGTTCTATTGCGAGAATTTATTTATTTTAACTACACAGTCGTCTTAAATGAGAACAAGTATTAAGAAGTGTTTTATAATTTAAAAATAGTATTTTAAAAAATGTTTCTAATCTAATATGGATACAGACATAAACAAAAATTTATTTGTAGATCGTATTTAATGTTGTAAAAGTTAATTAAATAAAATCACCCTTGAAAAAGTCGCCAAAAAAGCGACGAAACGTCGGGTAAAAATTGACTTAACTTAAGTGCAATTTCAAAATACTGGTCAATAATCCTCCAAAAAGAAAAATTTTTTTTTAAAAAAACTAATGATTTTAACTTATTTTTAAAATAGTTTTGATTGCTTTTTTTTTTTTTGGTATTCTAGAAAGAATACCTGAAATTCTCGAGATCTTTCTTTTAGTTTTCAATAAACTTCAAATTAAACATCTTGGCACTACTTTTGCCGGTGCAATTATCTATATCATAATGTTCGGGGAATACTATTAACAAGTCGAAGTAATGTTTGAACTTATTTCCTCATTTAAAGTTCAAACTTCAAAATTGCTCATGGCAAATTTTACTATCAAAGCAATGACAACAATTTGGCAGTGAAGTACTTAAATTATTAAAGGACATATTTAAAAGCATTCCTTAGATAATGAACAATCTACTATAATCAGGCCCAATATGGCTGATGTAGATTCTATTGGCATTTAATGCCATGGAAACGGCTCGTTTTGTCTTGGCATTTTTGTAGTTTTACAGTCCAAAAACTCGTGAGCTTTTTTAAGTAGATTTTTTATAGAAGTCGAGGACAAAATTAGATATCGGCTAATAATTCGAAAAATAAACCAGAAATCAAATATATATTAAATTCAAAGTTGCAGAAAATTTTTTTCGAAGAGAATTCTTAAATTTAATAAAAAAAACTTAATTTTTGGAAAAAAAAAATATTTACTATGCAAAAAAGTACAATTTCATTGGTAAATTTGACGTAACTAAGTTGAACATAAAATCGATATTTTTCATAAAAAAAGAAAAAGAAATTTATAATCTGAAAACGAATTTTGCTGTCTTTTGGCTTTGTATTTTATTTTTTTTTATAATTTTATTCATATTTTTTTTATCGTAGGAGAAGGCACTTTATGGGTCTCTTTGAGTGGTCATTTTCCTCGATCTAATCGATTTTTAGCTGGGAGGTTCGAATACGAGTGCCAATAGCCAAAGAACAGTTAGGTTTTAGATTTTAGCAAGAAACTGACGAAAAAAGTTCACAAGTTCACAATTTCACAAGCTCACAGTTCATTAATTCTTTTTATTTGTTTTCTTGCTTCTTAAGTTCAAAACTTAAGAGGTAATTTCTTGCTATTGTTTTGCACACTAGGAATCGAAATCCATTACTAACTGTAACAAAACGGATTGAAGATTCATAAATTTTGATTAACTGAAATTTATTTGATTAATTGAAATGTAACTGTCGGTCTTATTTAAAATTTGTCAATTTTTGAAAAGCGATCTTGATCATTTTCATTAACAGGCAGTACATTTTTCGATTAAGAGGTTTATCATCAGATAAAGAAGCATGATGACTCTTCTAAATTTTCGTATCAAGATTAGAACTTCTCATAAGCAACACAAATTCAATTGAGCGTAGGTTGTGTCACTTTAATTCTTAAATCTTATAACAGTCTGATTAAAGCTTGTAAACAGCTATTTATAGTAAAAAAAGCTGAAATTGTTTGGAAAACGTTTGTAAAAATTATTTATATATATTTTTTCAATTTTAAGCAGTTTATTGATTAAGATTCTGCTACATACGTGTACGTTGTTATCCTAAGGATATGATATTCACCTGAAAAAAAGAAAGACAAAAAAAAAAAATTGTTAGATATTGGGTTAAAAACTTTTTGTTGAAATAATTTTTATTGAATTTATTTTCATAATACGTAATGTTAATATTTATTTAAAAAGCATTGATCCAAGTCCGTCAGCTTTGAAGTAAAATAAAATTTGTAAAGAACTATAAGCTAATGAAAATAATCAACATATATGGGTCATTCCATCTATAATGGGCCTATCATTACCCTCGTGTTTTTTAAATAGGCTGAAACTTTTTTCAGTGATTGGTCTATCATGTAGAAGATATAAAAAAAATCGATAAAATTTTTTTGACCAGTATTATTGCTTAAAAAAAAAGTTTCAAATTGTGTTAAAAAAAACTCGTAAGTAAAACGAAAAAATTCATTGATGAATATAAACAAACCAACACAATCCAAATTAGCTTTTATATTATTTTTAGGTACATAGTTGTGTACTAGTAGATGACAAAAAAACTGCAAATCTGAATAAATGAAGGCCTGAACGGTTTCTACGTAGTAAAAGATAAAAAAATTGACCTTCCAAGAAAACATCACTTTTCCAAATATTCCATCATCGATTTCAGTTTTTTTAGGCTCTAAATTTTCAGAACATTCAGGAGTACCATCTTTTCATTAATTTTTGTTCACCTTATTTCATTTTACAGGCATCTGAAGTTAAGATTTAGGATTTGCAATGTAAATTGAAACATTGAGAAGTAGAGCGAGAAAATTTGAATATTCCGTTATATTTCTTTCATAAATATTCTACTGTATACACTCACTTTAGATGCTTGTAAAATGAAATAAGGTGAACAAAAATGAATGAAATTTTCAGAGATGATACTCCTGAATGTTCTGAAAATTTTAACTTTAAAAAGGCTGAAATCAATTCAAATTTTATTTTCTCGCTTTCATTGTCAATGTTTCAATTTACATTGCCAATCATAAATCTTAACTTTAAATGCTTGTAAAATGAAATAGGGTAAAAAATCATAAATAAAATTTTCAGGAATGATACTCCTGTATATTCTAAAAATTTTGAGCCTATAAAAGTTGAAATCGGTGATGGAGTATTTGGGAAAGTGATGTTTTCGTGGAAGGTCAATTTTGTTATCTTTTACTACACATAAACCGTTCAGGCCTTCATTTATTCAGATTTGCAGTTTTTTTGCCATCTACTAGTACACAACTACCTAAAAATAATATAAAAGTTAATTTGGATTCTGTTGGTTTGCTTATATTCATCAATGAATTTTTTCGTTTTACTTACGAGTTTTTTTTAACACAATTTGAAACTTTTTTTTAAGCAATAATACTGGTCAAAAAAATTTCATCGATTTTTTTTATATCTACTACATGATAGACCAATCACTGAGAAAAGTTTCAGCCTATTTAAAAAACATGAGGGTAATGATAGGCCCATTATAGATGGAATGACCCATATGTATATAAGATATTTTTCCATTTTCGTAAAACACAATATAAAATGTTACTATCATAAATACATAGACGCTTTTCCGAACAAGAAAATACAAAAAAAAAAAAATTGCTACGTCATCTTTAAACACACATTAGCATGTGGCAACACTTTTAATGGCACCAGAAAAAAAGAACAACAAATCATCAAGTCACGTTTTAATCAAACTGTCAATATTACGAGAAAATTACAGCTAATTGCAAGCTAATTTGTGTTACGCCTCTGTAGCTCTACTGCTAGCTACTTTAAGCCACCTTTGTCTTCTTCATTTCACCAATTATGTTGGCAACGAAGCAGACAAATATCCGGCAACAAACCAACAGCTTAATAAGGTGTTGTTAAATATCATTAAAAAAAATAATTAATGTGTCAATAATTTCACAATTTAAGAACGTTACGAAATGTTATTATTTCTTACTAAATAGCTTATTAAAATGTAACTTTACTTGCAACATTTTATAACATTTTGAAAAAGCTAGTGACGTTGTTACGTCAATTTTCACAAAATAATTAAAATACGTGTGATATTTGGTCTCTAAAATTGTCAAGATTGAATAGTATACCCATTAAATTAGCCGCAAATAAGGTCGCCTACCAAAGATTCTTCGCATATGTGTATTCGTGATAAAGTACATACGTACACATGCAAACATAGCATGTATTTACATATTTGATGGCATGTTGGTGTTGATGTTTGCTTCTTCATTTCACACATGATTTGCTTTTCAATTTTAATGATAGCGCTCGCGTGTCATTAGCTGCTGTCAATAATTAGCAGCGTTTGATGTTGTCACTATAATTGTTGTCATTATCATTTTGAAAATTTGTTTTTAAATATTTATTGTAAAAACAGTGCATACACATATAGCAAACAACATATACCTATATGCATGCATATATGCATGTGTATAAATTTGTCAACAATTTCATTAATTTAATTAATCATCTGTCATGAGATATCAAATCAAGCGAAAGAAAATTTTAATTAATTTCACATTTGAATTTCATTTTTATGGTTTGTTTATATTGCGTGTTTTTATTATTAAAATTAAAAACTTATTGTACGTACATAATATGTATAATTTTAATTTCGAAATTTATTAAAAATGATTGTTTATATTAACAGTACAAAAAAGAAAAAGCAATATTATAAAACATATCATTTATAAATAATGTACATAAACAGTATATATAACATGACGTATGACTGAAATTTCATATAAAATTTCAAGTTATCACAGTTTTGCGTAGAGTCTAAAAGTTTTTCCTTTCAAAATGCAAAGTGAGCCATGGCAAATTAAAATTTACCCACGATTGAGTGTATTTTTCTGAATATAACTTTTTTCTGCTTAACATTTCTTGAATTTCATTAACATTAATGTGCATTAACATTACCCATGTTGCCATTATTCTTTCTGTACATTTTTCCATTAACCATTATCATAACAAAAACCAAAAAAAAACTGAAAAACTGCAAAAATTTAATTGCCAAAATGTTGCCACTTTAAATGCCAATTTAAGTTAAATGCTCATAAATAATGCCAAATGCTCAATGATATCGCTGGTCGTGGTTACAGTAGCAGTAGTAAATTTTTTATGTCTGTTGTAGCAAAAATGAAAGACACAAAAAAAAACAGTTAAGAAAATAAAAGAGTCAAGGAAAATTAAGCAATAAAACAAATGCCACGCCGCTGGGGTGCACATACATAGTAAAGAGTTTTTTTGCTGAACGCGTCTTTCCTTATGGTTCTTTTTTTTTTTTTTTGTGTACGCATCCTGCTGTGTGGAATTATGTGCATTATAAGAGTTGCGTATAAAATTATTTTTAAAGTTGCCAGCTTTTTATTTTCATTAAAACATACACTTAGTTACAGAAAATGTCATATAAAACATCGGATTAAACCCAATAAATAAGAAACGCAGTCAGTATGTCAAATGAAATGACAACTTTGACTCGTGGGCCAAGGTCTTTATTCAATGTTATGTTTACTTTAAAATTATTTTACCGGCATAGAAGTACAATTTTTAAACTCAAACGTCCGTTTTACCAACTTTGACAGGTTAAGGTAAAATCTTGCTGAAAGTAATGGCTAAGAAATGCTCAGCTTATGAATATAATAAATGAATACAAAGATTGAGCCAAAATATAATATATATAAATGTGTTGAGTTTTCAAAATTTTCGTGACTTTCGTAATTTTGAATTAATGTAAAAAAATGACAGGATATTATTTTGCGGCCATCAATAAAAATTAAGATTCTTAGATTGGCTTTCATGGCAACTATATTGATGTTATAACAAACGCCAAAGTTTGCATCGATTCACAGATACAAGAGTATAAACTTGCAATGAAATTTTGAAAGACATCACTCTCGTTGAGTTTCAAAAGATCCCATCCCAATCTGCCCAAATTTTTCGAATAGATTTATAGAGTTTTTTTTGTTAAAATTAGTACTTGAAACTTCATATCGTTGAAGAACCTAGCTCTGATATTAAATATTTCAACATGACCTCGGACACATAGTGCTTTAGTTGCAATTGCGAAAAATAATAATTCTCGATATTATGTTCGAACTGTGATATCAGCTTTTGATATTCATTCATAAAAAATAACTGAAAAGTTTTTTAGTTTTTCCATTTAATTCCAAACAATCTGGCAATGTTAATTTTGAACAATTGTATTAAGGTTTGGTATGGTTTTCATGTCATGAATATTTGTGATAATAAACTGAATGTTTTTTTTTTGTATTATTTTAATGCAAAATTGTGTTTTGCTTTTGAATTTTATTGATATTAAATTTACATAATTTTTACAAGACAGTACAAGTACTATAAAGGAAAAAATATTTTTACTATCTGTTTGTAAACAAAACTTGTTTACATTTTCAATTTGGCCTTCCTTTACAATTTCAAATACATAAAACTTAATTACAATTTGCTATTTTTAGTTTATTTGATGTTAATGAAATTTCCGAAAATAATTCAAGTATGTCTACGCACACACACACACACGTACACTCACTAATAGCAACAAGAATTAATAAAAACTCACGGTAAAGTTGTAAACAAACTAAAATTGAAAACAAAAAAAAAACTTTCATTGAATTGAGCCTTGAACTTGGGACTAAAATTTTTTGAATTTTGGCTAAGCGGTGCTGAAATCAATAGTTGCGCTTCTATTAGAGAGCGGTATATTAAGTAGTAGTCATTGATTGTAACCCATTGATTAGAAGTACGATTATAGAGCAGGCAATGAAATTGCCTAAGCAATAATTCAGGAAAATTTAAAAATTGAATCTGACCTAGTGGCTACAAAATAGTACCATTTTTCTTTTGATTCCGGTAATATTTTGATATCGTTATCAAATGATTTTTTTATTTAGTCACTTCATTGTCTGTTATGTTATGCTGCTCTCCCAACAGTCAACTATGCCCAATGTATCGTTACTATTTTTATTTATTTTAATAATTTTGTTTTTATACTTTTTATTATTTTTATTTGCTATTCATTTTGGCGCCGCTAGGTTGATTAATGCGTTCGCAAATCATAAGGCGCTACAAAGTTAACCGCAGAGAGTAACAACAGAAGAAACTGTGCATTTTGTGGTATTTGAAAAATTTCGCAAACGTCAAAACTCGCAGGCAGGTGTTAATAAAGTTTAGGGATCTTTTAGATAGCAATGCTTACAACAAAATAATCTGGCGTTAAGGTTGAAGTACATAAAGTTTTATTTTTATGAGTCAGCTATCAATTATGCGAAGAGAGAAAGCTATAGATTTTTTTGTTGGGAAATAAAAGAAAATAGTTATTCAATTAAGTAGTGGTTTTTTCAAAACAGGTCAAAATATTTCACATCAATTAACAAAAACTTTTCACTTGAGGAACACACGTTAAAATAAACAGATAATAACTTTTTGGTAGAAAGCATTCTGTTATGGGCTTTGGTAAATGAGAATTTTGGCGTCAAACAAATGGTATTGTTTTTGCTTCAGATTTTGAATACAAATAGCACGTTTTGAAACAAATCAATGATATGCGTTAACTTTTTTGTGGCATTGCAGATTGCAGTGTTTTACATAAAACAAGTTAATAAACATAGTTTTTGAGAAAAGGCAAAAAGCAGATTTTATAGCAGACTAAAGCAAAGATTGAAAGTCCTTTAAAAATGTAAAAAGCATACCATAAAAAATTTATCGCGTCTGTCCTTTATATTACAAAAAACAGAGGCAGACGTTTTTCTTGCGACGTTCAAGAATTATTAAATTTTTTTCAAAATTTTTGTGATGTATGCAAAGTTAATTGATTTTATAATCAGGCAAATGGCGACTTTAAAAAAGATTTTGTCATAAGAAACGAGAAAAACCACGTCTGCCACTTGGTAATAGCTGCATTTGAAAATTGCAATAAAAGAAACTTCAAAAAAAATAAGTACGAAATCATTTTATCACGTTTGCCTCTTGGCGGACTTGATTTTTTAGTTATAAAAATATAAAAATTTAAAAAGGCAGAAGATTCTAGCGTTGCTTTTTCGTAGGCAGACGGTTTTGAGCGCTGAAGATGAAAATTTTGTTATCCAAAATTTACTAATATAATTTTTCGAGCTTCTTTGATTTTTGTGTAAATTTTTTTCTTTTAGTACTGATTGTGACTTCTCTCCATGATATTTTTAATTTTTTTCTTGAAAATATTCTTAATTGAAATGAAGTACACAGCTTACGATATTTCGGAGAAAAAACGCAATATACCGAAAAAATTCATAGCGGATTTTGAAGGAAAACTATATAATTAATTACATTTAGAAATCTGGTGTCCCTGAATACAAATTTGACCAAAATCGACAATCTTCATTTAACTCTCAGTTTTTCAAATTTGCATAAACGTGAACTAAATTGCATTTCAATGCCAATGACGATAAAATCATATGCCTAAAATGTTCACCGGCTTCCGAACTATTAAATACTCTTTGCATTGATAAAAACTTTAAATTTTTACCAAAAAATTAAAGTCCTTACGGCACAGAATTTTTTTCTTTTTTTTACAATTTACATGTTTTCTTCTGTCATAATTTATTTAACAACAACAGCATTAAATTATGCTGCTGATTAGGGTATCCCGCTATGACAGGATGGGGTATGAAAGTTTTTTACGTTACTCGCTGTACATATTATTATTGTTGTTATTTAAATTTCTGTTCACCCTTGCTGGTAACTTACTATTGTCAATCTAATGTGACAACCGCACAAAAAACGAAAAGTTCTTTTTTTGTCAAACCCACAGCGGACAATCAAAAAAAATTTTGACATTTTCTTTTAAATTGAAAGCATCGGAAGAGAAAAAATAATGCTAAAAGCAGACAAAACTAATTAAAAGTTATGTTAAGTTAAGCAAAACGCAAAAAAGGGACCAACAAATTTATAAAACTGAAAATATAATTGAAAGAAAAAAATTTAAATTTTCTAAATGAGCTGGGGAAATTTTGCATTCATTTTTATTTCTCAAATTGGGAAAGCAGCAATTGACAGGAACATGACGCGTTTACTAAGTAAGGACAGAAAGCCAAAATTATATAGTTCAACGAAAAAAAAAAAACAAAAAACCGAAAAAAAGGACGACGAAGAAAAATTCCAATCATCAACTTCATTACGACGGAAGGATACGGAAATTGTAAGTGACGCGAAAGACAAGAAGGAGCAGCTTAAGCTTATAAAAAAAGACTTTGCTAGAGTTGAAGTTTGTGTCTTCTAATGACAACAAATTAGTGTATGGAGCAGCGGAAAAGAAAAAAATTATCCAAACCGCAAAAAAATTGGGTTCTTTCGGTAAAACATTTTTAGACGAAGAATCCGCTTTAACGCTTGCAAAGGTTCTTATTTTTACTTGGCAATATTTAAAATAAAAAAGTGACATTTTGGGTTGTCGTGCTGTTGTTGTATGTAACTGCGTTTGACATTTTTTTCGCAATCCTGTCATTTTTCTTGTTTTATTTGAATTTTTTTTTCTCTCTCCGCCTAATTGCATTGTTATTTTTCAGGCAGGCGTGTTGTGCTGACATTAAATTTAGCTTTTGTACGCCTGTTGATAGGCAGCACTTATTTGTTTTTTTTTCGTATTTTGACTTTGTTGTCTTTATTTGTTGCTCTGCGTTTGTCAATGCCAATGAAATCTATTTGTCAAAAAAAGTTTTTTTTTGTTTCTACTTTTTCTTTATTGTAAGGTGCAAAAGGATCGTGTAAATGATATGTTACGCAAGATGTTTATTGTGTTAGTAAAAACTTTTCTTTTTTGAAAACTAGTTAGATAGATTAAATGTGACGTGCATAGATTCAAATGACCATTATAATTTTGCATACCACTCAAATCTCAAACAAAATTTAGTTCGCGAAATTTCTTATGAACAATAATTTGTATCAATTTCTCCAATTTTTATTATTTTCACTAAAGTTTTTGTTCTTCTTAAACAGCGTATTTTAAAATATGACATCAGCAAATTATAGTTTTAAGACAAGCACCCATATTAGTTATAACATCAGCAGTATTTATACCAAAAAAAAAAGAAGAAAGAAACCAGTGACAGTTAATTGCAAGCCAATACATAATTATCCATCCACGATTTACCGCACTTCCTCTTCACTGTTGTCTGGCTTTGAATTTATTAGCACAAATGTGGTCAGCTACGAAAATGAAGATGTCAATATTTTTATTTTAATTAAAATACCCAGAAAAGCTATAAATCATTTTAAAAACACAATTTTTTTTTATTAAACTTGGCAACATTATCAAATAATATTATGTTTTTAGTTTTTAACATAAATTGCTTAATTTATTTATGAGTTCCTTAATCAATCTTAAATGATATCTTCTTTTTGCTCACTTTTGTTTCAGAGACGAAATAAAACGCAACAGTGAACTCTTAATTTCATTAATCTCTTAATTAAGCTAATTAAGAAATTAATAATAATTTGCATGAAAAAACAAAGTGTATGATATATCATAGCTACATAGGGTAGTTGCGCTATAATCCGTCTACTGTGAGAAATTTAAAAAAAGAGTGATGTGAGCGTGTTGTAGTTCGGTGTAAGCGCCAACAAATTGAAGCAACGATAGAATTTTAAAATGTTACTTTAAAGCAATTAGGAAACTTTACGTCGTCACTAAAAAATAACTACCTGAGTATGTGCCATCTTCAAATGAATTTGAATTCAACTTTAATCATATTGATTGTAAGTATGAGGCTTCGGCTATTCTATGAATAATTAAATTTTGGATGGATTTCTTAGTGCTCAGAATAATCAAAAACACATCAGGATTTTGAAAAGTTTATTCTTACTTTTCTTAAATGCAGAAACAAAGTTTTTAGCAACGTCGTGTCAAATGTATAGGAATACGCCCACACTCAGTAAGAACTTTGCATTGTAAGTTTGAACATTTTACTTCTGATTTAACGTTGAGAAGTTGAAACTTGTAAAAATAACATATTTTTCATTTATTTTTAACACAAAGAACTTTAAATACTTTTTGAATTGAAAAGTATTGAAAATATTTTTTTTTAAACTTTACTTTAATCGTAAAAAACCTCAAATTGTATTTGAAATTCCTTTTTTTATTTTTATGAATTCTTCACTTTACGTGAATGTTAATTCGTTTTGGGTCCAAATCAAAAATTTTTCTCATCAGTTTAAAAGCTTACAGCTTTGGCGCTATGTCATAAGCGTTTATGGTTGAAAATAAAAGTGGTGCTTTTTTTCCCTGAGTGTAAAACAGGCCAGACATAATTTCTACTGATAGTCGTTGATCCACTACTGATATTCAAAAAAAAAAACCATTTCATTGGTGTGTCAATAATGGCTTAAAGTTCAAGTTGGCGAGTTCTAGGCAGTAAGGGACTTTTATAGCAGCTTTTTGAGTATTATTTCAAACTATGTTTCTTTGAATTTTGAAGCACCATTTTAATTATTACTAGAATTCGCCTACTGCTTGAAATTCAATAGTAAAACGCAATATATAATAAAAAATAGATTTTGGTATTAAAAAAGTGACATAAATATCAAAGTATTATAACAACCCATCCCTATCTCCATCCCTTTTTTAGGGTTCAATCTACCTTCATACCGAATTTCATCCAAATCGGT
Source organism: Meiosimyza decipiens (assembly GCA_963680825.1). Taxonomy (NCBI): domain Eukaryota; kingdom Metazoa; phylum Arthropoda; class Insecta; order Diptera; family Lauxaniidae; genus Meiosimyza; species Meiosimyza decipiens. The sequence continues at coordinate 41,259,488 of OY804258.1, forward strand.
TTATTAGTTAGCTGTATTCATAAATTTTTTAACTACCACTAAGAAGCAAATACTTTTCTCAGACTTTAATCTATATCCAGTTTAACTACGAAAACATATTTTCTGATTAGGGGTATGTTACCACCTATTAAAATCCAATATTTTCCTTAGCGTGTGATCTATCACTGAAACGAAGTTCATACAAATTGGTACATTAGTTTAGCAGTGAAAACTTTTTTCCTGTAAGAGGCATAGCATCGCCCACTTAAAAAACAAATGTCTTTACTCAGCAATTCGTCTATCTACATACTAAATTTTATTAAAATAGTTTTTTCCCCATTGGGGGCAGTACAACGCCCACTAAAAGAGCAAACAGTTTTTAGTAGTCTTTTCTAGGGCTCCACATATCACCAAATCAAGTTTCATCAAAATCGGCCCAACGTAATTTACTGTTGAAGGCGTGGCTCTGCCTACTTTTACAAAAAGTTACATTCTGGACTGCCCTTTACAACGTTTCCAACAAAAAAAAAAAAAAAAAAATTTAAGCGATTTATTTTTGTTATGGCAGTTAAAAAGGGATGGTACCGTTTATTTATGGATTTCAAAAGATATGAAGAGCTATATTGCTTTGACAGCAGCTACTCCCTTCAACGTTTTAAACGTGAAACTACTTTTTAAATGCAAGTTAAAATAACAGCGAAACAACATGGTCACGTTGCAAGCGAAACATATGTTTGCTGCGTGGTATTGCATTATAGCTGGCGCTAATGTTGTAAATGCAATTAAGGACCAAAGCAGTAAACAATGTTGCCGTTCCGCATGTGCAAAAAAAATAACGAAAAACAACTCATTAGAATTTTTACAAATAAAAATTAAGAGTTTCTAATGATACTCCTCAGCAAAATAAAAAAGATGAGAACCTTGGTAAACTGACATTACAAACCTCCCCGTAATGAGTTGTAAAATGTCCTATTTTTTTGAAAATGGTTACACTATGCTGTCATAAATATCTCATTATATCAGCGCATTATAAGAATGATAGCTAGCAAGATTAGGCTTTGTGTCTCTTTTCGTGCCATTTTTTTAGGGTTACCACTTAGTACGATAGCATAGTGCTAACTTATACTTTTTGTATGCGTGCTATTAAGTTCGATTTCAAAATTGAAGTTTGACTTACAAATTTGATTTCGCGATAGTGCTAGTTAAGTAGATTTAAGAAACTGGTTCAAGACAACAATGTCTATTTTAGTATCATAACAAACCCAAAAAATTCTTGAAGTTCTTGCTCTTGTTATCCATCATTTTTGGCCACATAACAAGTCCATTACCATTAATTAGATATTCAATGCGTGACTGTTTATCAGTGAACACGGAAAAGGGTGGCAAAGAGGCGCAGCTCAATCAACAATGGAAACATAAATGCAACACGTCTCAATTGAAAGCTCAACGACAGCAAGAAAATGCATAATTCCCCATTTTTCATTTTCATTCAGTGTATGTTGCAACATTTGATGCAACGCTGTTATTGTGGCTCCAATACCAAAAGAATGTTGCCAGATCAACGTGACTTGGTTTGATGCTTTGTTAGCAGCCTCTGAAGTTTGCTTAGAATTCGGAATTATTAGAGCAAATGCTGCATGCTATTCTTGCGTCAGTGTTCATAACTGAAATGACAACTAAAAAATGCTAATGTACATGCGATCATATCATAGTTTACACAACACAACTACTCTTTAATGCTTTTCTTTTCCTTTTGTCAAAATTAATGAAAGAATTCAATCAATTGTCAAAATTCAATTGTGAAAAAAAATAACCGAAAAGAACAAAAATTTTAGCATTGAAGAACACAACGCTCTATACGCGCCGATTGCAACTGCCTGCCTTTGCTGATTTTATGATTAATTATGTGTTCTACTCAAAAATGTGTCATATTATGTATGAGATGCACGAGAAACATCTGGACAAATGAACGGATTGCTAGCTAGCCAACTGCGTCACTCCCAAAATGCGGTCGTTGCTCAAAGACCACTTGCATGTCAAGTGATTGACAGCCTAAGGTGGGGGACGCCATGCTGAGCTTACTGAGTTGTAGTGGTTTTTGATGTTATTGTGTCAATAATAACACTTCAAGGTCGTTATTTAAAATTGAAATGTGTGGTGAAACAACTGTCCAAATTGCATTGCATGCAACAATCAAGGATATTCATTGTGAACTTTAATGAAAGCGCAAAGACGTCAAATTGCCATGATGTGTTGTTATGAGCAAAATGGATACTGAACACGTACAGGCTATATATAGAAAATAATTTTAAGTTGACAATCTACATGAAAAATGATGCCAAAACTTTATTGATGTGATCATTTGTTTTCTTATAGAAAATCATAATTACAATAGAGTACTTTTTTAACATGGATTCGAATAAAAGCGCAGGTTTAATCGAAGCGATTCTCAGACGGCTTTCCTATCCTAACTTAGTAACTTATATGTGAGATTATTCTGCATTACTTAACTGTTATTAAAGTATGCAATGCAACATAATCGTCTAAACACTTTAGGCAATCTTCAACAAAAACAAAAAATTTGGAATTCATCTTTTGGAAAATTTAAGAAAACGAACAAAAAAGCTATAGCTAGCGCAAAAACTAGAAAGTTATTGAAATTAACAGAGTTTGGGTCTATTAAAATAAAATTGTTCTGGCATCAATGGCTAAGATGATGGCTTTTTTGTAAACATAAGTATAAGTATATTAATATCGTCAGCTGAAGAAATTATCAACTACTCGGCATGTAACGTTGCGTTCACGTTTCAGAAACCTTTCACATGAAATCTTAGATTTAAGAAATCGTTATTTTGCATTTTAGAAAGCTCTCTGCACTGTGTCAATGTTAACCAATTGATTTAATTTGGAACGTTTCTGAAACGTTACAGCTACCTGGTAAGATTAAGGGAAACAAAAAAAAATTGTTAATTACGTCAGCAGCGCTGTTATTTCATTACGTCGTTGGAACTCTGAATTATTGTTTCATTTTATCCGCGTTGACGCAGTTATTTTTTGTGACATGTTTTAATTTATAATTGACAATGATTACACAAAACTATACTTAAAATAGTATGGAATTGAGAACCAGCCTGGCAACATTTACACAGTTCATTAGCAACCATGTATCTATATTTTAGTCGTATATATTGAATGCAGATAAATAAAAAGTAATATCGAATCGCAAAACATTATTTAGTTTTCATTAGAAAAATTCAGTAAACTTCTTTAAATCTTAGAACCTTTCAAAAGCACTTCAGAATGAAAGATTACGTTCCTAACGTGTTAAGAAGATTTAATTTGAAAGGTTCAACAGACGTCATAATTGGAACCTTCAAAAACATTTCAGAGTGACTCAATGTGAAGCAATCCATTTAAAATATATAAGAAAGATTTCTGTAACTTTCCGTTTGAAATATTCCAAATAAAACATTTCTACTACGATACGTGCTAATTCTGAAACGTTTCATGCCGAGTGGGTAATTATCAAAACATTGATGCATGGAAACATAAATAAAAATAGTACACTACCGATTTTAATTCCAGAATTGACAAATGAAGCCATTATTTTGTATTGATATTGAAAAGTTGATGCTGTATTCGAAATCCATGAAATGGAGCAAATATTTTCCAATTTTAAATTATGATTTCTTAAAAGATTTTTGAGTGGAATTGAACAAGTCAATTCCAAGTCCAAAGCTCCGAGAAATTGAAACTTTTTTTGGAATTGGATTTCCAAATGAATGATTCCTCCCCAGATCTGAGAATGTTGCGGTGAAGGCCAGAACTTCAACTATTATCTTAGCAAAATATAAAAACACAACGCTTTGTTTTTTGCTACTCAATATTTTTTTAAGTTTTTGTTTCATATAAACCATCATTAATATTAATAAAAAACCCATATTTTGGAGCTTAAAAGAAGACACCGCTCGTTTAAGTACTAAGCCAAAAAAGTGATTATTTACTTGAGAATTTCATTTCATTTCGCAGTTTATGCCAAAAAGAAGATGAAAACTTTTAAATATCCGTTTTGAATTTTAACATCAAACTCAACTCGTTTCAGCTAAAATGTTACTTGTCTCACATTATCTTCAATGATGACGATGACAATGATGCTGACGCAGACGCTGATGATGTTGATAATGATGCTGCGTTGTAAAAGTTTTTTTGAAATTCCTGTTTTACAAGCGTCAGATACTTGAATGTCGGTGCTTGGCTTAAGTGCATACGTGTAGATGAATACATATGTATGCATATGTGTGTATGTGTGCTGCTGTTTATATTTATGCTCTTGTCATGATTTATAGTTTTAATCCTTTGCGCGCGCTTCACTACACCGTACATTTTCACATGTTGCCCCCCAATATTTTATGGCATTCAATGGAGTTTTCTTTTTTTCAAGTGCACTTTAAAAAGTTGCTCCCCTCTTTCTGTTGTGGATTGTGTGTTCGTTTTATTTTATTGACTTTTCACTACTGCAAGACCATGCGTAAATTTAAAATATATATACATAAAAACACACACACATACATATGCACATGTACACATTTAAAATCAAAAAGTTTGTATACAAATCCTTGTTCATTCATTGAATATTTTCAAGTAAAATTGTTCAATAAAATGAAACAGTGGCAGTAGAGGCTCAAGCTGTAACATTGAGGGCTACACAGGAGTTAAAAGGCACTTCATGTAAGCGCATCAGCTTAAATCGCATTTTATTTATGCGTTCAATGTCATTTATGTTGCTTACTTATAAATCCTTTCGCATAAAATGAAAATTTGTAAAATTCGTAACAAAAGTGCATGGGCGGACACATTTACAAAATATTGCTGTGGGAGTGGTTTAGAGGTGTAAATCAACGGTGAAAAATTAACAATTTTTATTCAGCAAACGAGTTTTTTCAAAAGTTTAGTGCTTCGTTGAAGGTAATCTATCCAGAAAATTTTTTTAATATTTATATTTTGTATATGTTGACCTTCTTTTGGAAGTCCCTTAATGGAAGAACTACAATAAAATTGAATAAATACATTATCCTTTTATTTTTTGTCCTAACAAGGTTGTCAATTTAAACATTTTATTTATTGGACTATTATGGCATAGCTTGAACCTTAAGAAAAGTATTAAAAAATCAGCATTTCTTTAGTGGGCAAGGCATCGCCAATACGGTGAAAAACGCTGTCACGGCTGAGCCGGTACACCAATTTTTATGAAGCTTAACGAAAAAATTGATTCTTGGCATTTGAATTTTAGTGGAGTGGTGCCACGCCCCTAAAATTAAAATTCCTAATAAATGCACTGATTTCAATGAAATTTTCCTCAAAGATAGATTGAGCTCCTGACGCAAAATATTTATTTTGAATGGGCGATGCCACGCCCTCGCCAGAAAATATGTTTTGACACGCCTTTAACTGGAAAATATGTTTTCACAGTTAAAAAAATGAACCGATTTCGATAAAACTAGGTATGGAGATGGATTGAAACTTAAGAAAGGGATAGGGTTTGAAGCCTTAATTTTTATTTTTGGCAAAGATGACATCAAAAAAGTTCTTTAAAATGTCCGCTTTTTAATACAAAGAAGTATTTTTTTTATTTCATTATTATTTTCGAATTTCAACCAATGGGCAAAATCTAGTATATATAATTTCCCATTCTTTTTTAGAACGAGGTAATGCAATGGCTTCAGTGTGAGACACATAGATAGGGATATTTCTCTTTTTTTAAATTGATATTATTGACATACTACCAAACATAGAAATATTTCTTTCTTAAAATTTCACCGATTAACTAATGTTTATGGTTTCATATTATTTTTGTGTCCTCAATGAATTATTGTTTTGAGCATGTGAGTGCTAAAAATTAAGGGCTTTAATAATCGCCTCAATTTTTGAAACAAAAAGAAGTTGTATAAATCAAATACAGACTTGAGTAAACAATGTAAACCTTAATAATGTAAAAGTTATCCCATTGGGAAAATAGTTACACACGTAACATAAGTACCACTTATGTAATTTACAATATTTATCTTCAAAGCTGTGAAATTTTTTTATGGATCAGTGATGACTTCTCACGTATGGTTTTTCAAGGTCTAGCGTATTTTTTTAAAATCTTGAAAGCTCAAACGGAATTAATTTTCAAGGCGTTGCTTTTATATTTGAAACATTCGCCCAATAATTGTAAATAAATTTTGCAAAGTATTAAATTTTTAAAATAATATGTTGGAAATGTTCTGAGCATTTTCCGAATATGCATAAACTGAGCCAATATACTTTTGAATGCTTACAGCGCGAATGTATTGAAACAACACTCACAAGATGAAAGTGTCATTTAAAAACCCTAAACTAAGCATGTTTTCTTATGGCTTTTGGGTTGCTGAATCCGTATGTACAGCTTATTTTGGCCTGACGTATAGTTTTTGCAAAATAGAGAAAAATATGCAAAATGCTTCTATAGAAGTTCTTATGCATAGAATACATCCTGCAATCTCCATGAAAACTTTGTCGTTATTATTTTCAGTAGCTGAAATTTATTTTTCAGTTTTATTTTTGTTCTCTAACGAAATGCAATATTTTTCCTTTCCATATCAAAATTCGTAACATAAGTCTTTTTGATTACAAATGTAAATGTTTCGGAATTGTACGTTTACTCATTTGTAGAAAACATTTAAAAGAGTTAAGCTCAAATTGCACAAGTAAGGCATAGTAAATTTTACTAATAAGAAATTTAAATTTCATTTAATTAAAAAACAAAGGTAGAACTAGCGATTCAGATTTAGGGCTTAAGAATTTTAGTCCTTGAATTTTACAGCAATAAATCAAAAATGATGTTATGTATCAAATTTCCAATGTCATAAGTGTTTCCAGCAGAGTGGTGTAACACACAGTGTAACAACGTTCGTTGAAAAATGTTGTGATATGTGAAAAATGTTAACAATTTTCAGTACCGCAACTCAACTCAGCTGAAATCATCAATCAATTGAAAGTTAGTGCTACATATTCTTTAAGCAGCAGTAGCAGGAGCTTAAAAGTTGCAAAGGATTGCAGGAGATGTGCAAAGAGCTTGAGGCTGCAGCGCATTTACTAACAACGCTCGGATTACCATTTGTTTATCATCAACCAGCGTAGTAAAAATGTCGAGAAAGGAAAGAATGGCGGAAATGCTGTCAACAAACACACGTGACAAATCTATCTGTCGATTGTGGCAGTGGCAGCAGTGTGCAAAACTCAGAGTATCCAAAGAAAGAAACTTTTAATGGGAAAGAACACATAGATAAAAGGTAGCAAGTCAAAGACAAGGACACATAGTGTGCAATAAAAAAAATAAATCCTTTTGCATGGAATGGTATTAATGTCATGTGCTTCGAAAAGAGTAGCGGAAAAAATTGAAAAATTAATGTCATTTAACCAATTTTTAACGATTCAACTAAATAATTACATTATTCAGAGTACCAAAGAGTTTCTCACATTCAACTCATTGTCAGTGAAAAATGGGCTAAAGTTGCTGTACAAATCAAACCTCCAGAGCATCGATGAATTTAAGCGCTCTTGTTGCAGTATCTTGGCTTTTAATATCTTTAACACTTTTCACACTTCAAGGTGAAAGTACGCACGTATCTGTGTCCTTTCAAGTAAGCTCGTAATCCCTGCTGGCAATGGCAACACTTTGTTTGCTGTACAGCTTAACGTGCACATGCTGACACGTGCTGGGGAAACTATGCTTCACCTTTTTACTTTAACTTTTTTCCATGGTGAAAAAACTTACTTTTTTATTTTACTTAAATTGCCTTAAGCAGTGGCAAATTTCTTTTAAATTAATGGGTCAGGGAAATTTAAAAATAAGGATGATACAAAAAAGAATGTGCCTGATAAAACGTACAACATGCGCGCATCAACACGCCGCTGTTGCGCTGTATAGTTGCATCATACAACGCAAGCAATTTTAAATTGTAAAGTTTGTAAAATGTGGCAACATTGTTGGCAAACTTGTCAATGCGACCAAAGTCAAAGTTTAAAAGAAATTGTATTTTGTTTTAAGTATTTTAAAGAAAACTCTTCAAGAGTTGGTCAGCAAAACCCTTGAGTTTCTTTTGCGACTCAAGTTATTTCATTGAAAAGGAAGACTAAAAACTTTTTTGGTTTAATTTTCTCATATTGAAGTTGTGGAGAAACCAATAAATGTATTGTCATTTAAGTTTCACCAGTAAGCTCAAATTTCAATTCAAACAAATGTTAATAAGAAAGAAAAAATTTCTCGCAGACAAGCCTAAAGGGCTTCGCGAGATATTATATTTTGCAAAACATATTTTGCACACTTTAAGTGAATGTAATGAAATGAATATGTACGAGAAATGTGAACAAAATTTTCAAGAAAAGCACCTCAGTGTTAAAATGACGAATGGATGAGTTATTAATCTTGAGTTTCTTTCCAAAAAGCCGTAAACTATCGAAACCACTTGACAAAAAATTCCAGCAGTTTCAAGAGTATATTAGATCCCATTTGTTGTGTGAGGGATTTTTTCAACGATATGTTTCAATGCACTGTAAGATATATTGATTCATTCTTCGTCTTTGGTAAGGATCTTGTTGTAATATGACATATATACTTTTTGTATAAGATTGCTTACATGGAAACCATTTGTAACGCTTTGGCTCAAAATATACCAAACCGATTTTAGTAATTTATTTTTTAAAACAACATATTAGTGCTGGAAGAGGATATAACATACTTTTTTTATTTTTTTTTTAAGTAAATATTATTTATTTTAGAATGAAGTTTTTGCAGAACCTCACATAGCTCGTTTTGCGTCTTGAATTCTATATTGTTATTGTTGTTTTTGGCTTATTTGTTGAAGTTCAAAGAACAAACTCTCTTTCATTATAAAAAAAAACTACGTGGCGTGCGCGTGCGAAGTCGCATGTACCCCTAGTCATTCATAGGCCAATAGTATTCATATTACAAAAATGAATATATCTGTTAAATCAGAATAAATAGAACATACATTTATATTTTATATAGTAAAAAGAGAGGAGCTAAGACTTTGAAAACCTAGTTTTACTGATTTTTAAATGGTAATGTTTGAGGTCAAAGAATCAAATATCAGTAAAATTTAATCATTGAGCAATGAATTTAATGTCATAAAAATTTCTGCAAATAAGTCTGCTGTTCTTTTTAAAGTACCATACTATTAACAAAGTATTGAAAATACACAGACTCAAAAATTTATTTTACATCAAATTTTTAAAACAAATTCCTATTTGATAGCTCAAGAATATGCCAGATTCTAAAATCATTATTTGCATCAGCACTTGCAAATACACTCAATAGTATGCACATTTTTTCAACATTTCGTATAAGATAACTACACAAATTATCACATATTTATGTAATGCATGTGTCAATATTAACTTTAAATATTGACAATAAATTAAATTGCCCATCACTAGAATTAAAATTAATAATCAGATTTTCTCGCATGCTACAAAGTTTTTATCTCAGCACTTATTTATTTTTTCTTTCAATTTTAGTGTCGTTTTATCTTATCAGCAGTTTGTTGCGCGTGAAAAAGTAATTAACGCAAATGTCAAACAATGTGACAGATAAATAAAATAAACAAATAAGAAGTAAATAAATAAAAACATTTATTTTAATTGCAATTTATTGATTTTTGCACTCGAGAGTGAGAGATTTTGATTTTAATTAAATTCGCGAAACAAAAACCAAAGTACTCTCTTGAATTTTTTTTTTGTTGGTGCATGCGCTACGCCCCCCTTAAATGTCAAAGTCAACGAGCTTAAGTGTCACTAACTTTGCGCAGTATAGAAAAAACATTTCAGTTTTTATTTCAAGTATCTTGCTCATATGCAAATATGGCGCCAAGTGCCGCACAAAAAAAAGATTTAAAAGCAGTTTGAAGCAAAATCAAAATGCAGTCAGTTGGCAACTGACCGATCGTCATTGGTCGGTCATCTCATGAATGCCGTATATGCAACTGCGCGCTAAATGTTAACTGCAACGGCAATGCTATTCGGAATTATTTACAAGCTATTAAATGGATTTGTGAATGCAAAATCATTTTTTATTTTTAAATCTTTGATTATGGCATAGGTAGCCACTATCATGAGGGAGCTAAGAGGTGGTAAGAGCTAGAGAGTTGTTTGGTGCGCACCGCTATTAAGTGATTACCGTTCGACACGCCATTAATCAAAGCCTTTAATTATACTCCGGCTTAGCGGCAATTTATGTTAAGCTTTGGCGGACTTACAGAACGGGCGCTATCGAAATTAATGTCTAAGCCAAGTTGAAATCCTGTCAGTTATGCGCTTGAAAAAATGGTGCACTCTTGTTACATTGAAGGTTTACGGTCACGTGAACAAATTGATTGGAAAAATCTTAAGTTTTCAAAAATATTTTAGCTTTTATCTTATTGTAACATATTATCTGAATTGAAGAAATTATTTCTTTAAATAAATTACACTAGTTTACACTCAAAATGTTCCATTGATATGAGGTTGCTTTTAATTTGTACTTTTTTTTGCTGAGTTCGAACATGAAAATAAAAATTTTTTGAATGATAGTTTTCGAGATATTGTGGTTTTTTAATTTTTCGAGCTAGTTTCATTTTAAAACTCATATCTTGAGTTCAATTCGTTCTTGGTATCAAATTAAAGTTATTAAAATGACAAACGAACATGTAAAATTCGAATAATTCTCAATATTTTCTGGTTTTTTGTTATTATTAGAATGAGTTTGCTAAAAACATTTAATAGCTCAAAAAATAAAAATGCACCGGTTACTGTGAAAAAATACTATGAACTATGTCCAAAAATCCACATTAATTTGCACATATGAGCACAAGCTAGCACAAAAAATCATACTGTGCGACACAAAGATATAAAAACTTTTGGCTCTAGATTTGTCTTCTGTTGCTTTTGGAATCCGTATCTCTCGTGATGAACCATACGTAGTCTCCCAACATTGATTCATCCCAAAACAATCGCTGCTCAATGCTCTCAATTTGTTGGTGAAATTTCTGCTCCTTTTTTTTCAACATTTTTCGAATGCTATACATTTTTAAGCCTTATCAACATTTTCCAACCTTGTCAGCATTTATTGGACTTTTTCAACATTTTCAAACCTTATAAATATTTTTGCTATTTCTTTCAACCTTACAAGTATTTGCTCAACTTTTTAGTTTCGTTTTTTTTTCAACTTACATACATATCGACAGCATCTATTCGTTTTTTCAACCTTACCAATATTTACACGATAGTTCCAACTTAAAGTTGACTTTTACACCATTTTCCAACTACTATATATCAACATTTGCAAAATTTTTCAAGTTTTCAATATTTTCTAACCTATTCTGAAAGTGGCGCAAGTTCCTCTTTTTTGAGAAGAAAAAATAAAGAAGCTTAGCCTGATATCCTTTGAGACTAATACGTTGCTTTGGTAATATCATTTATTACAGCAATATTTCTTGTAAATAAATAAAGAAACTTGAAAGAAACTGTATGGCACTTGTACCACTTTCTAAATAAAGAGCTCATTTATTTGACTTTTCAAATCTTTCACAAGTTTTTCAACATTTTCAACTTTAAATCGATTTTTTACCATATCAACATTTACAACATTTTCAAGTCTATCAATATTTTCCAACATTATCAAATTTTTTCGACTATTTTAAACTTGTCAACATTCTCCAACCATTTCAAGATTTATTCGATTTTTTCAATATTTCTCAATCTTATTAACATTTGTCCGATTTCTTTAACAATTTCAGGTTTTTCAACATTTTGCAACCTTGTCGACATTTTCCAACCTTGTCAACAATTATTCGATATTTTCAACATTTTCCGAGTCATTCAATACATTTCAACCTTTTGTCGTTTTTCAGTATTTTACAACTTTATCAATATTTTATAACATTTACCATGTTTTCCAAACATCTGGTGAACTTTTTCAAAATTTTTCGGTTTCTAAACATTTTTGACCTATTTAACTTTTTTAGCTTTTTCGACCTTTACAGCAGCTCCTCGACTTTGACAAAATTTATCGAGATTTTTTTTGCCATTTATACAACTTTATCAACATTTGCTGCACTAACATAATGCAATATCACTTAGATGACATATCTCGCCCTATAGCATAAAATTTTTGTTTATAATACAGTATAAGGTGGAAACTATATGCAGTTGGCCATTTATGTAACTTTACAAATTAACTAAATTTCAAAAGTTAAGGGCCTCTCAAGATCTAACCGTGGTTGTCAAATAAATTTCATAATGAATGAATTCACACAAAATGCAGGTGAAAAAAACGTCAAGAACAAACAAAAGAACCAACCCATAAAACTTCTCACCTGACTGCTAAACTGTCGATTGTCACGCAATGTAAGCGAATGTCTTAACTAAACGTTAAAAATAGAGTTAATAGTTTTAGCCGTAAAATGCATAATGATTATTAATGGCTTGGCAAGGAAGGTAAGAAGAAGGAAAACCAAATAATAAAATAAAACAAAAAACAAAAAAGTGTCACTGCAGCGCCATCTATTAGAAAATTATTAACTACGTTGTAAATGGCAGCAGTAGTCGGTAGCAGACACACACGCACACACACATTCGCAAAAAGAAAAACCGCAAAAATATTTATGCATAGGAGTTTTCAGAATTCGTGTCACATAAATTTGTGTTTGCTAAAAAGAAAAAAAAAAATGCATTAAATTAAATTTTCCGCTTTCAAAATGATTACTACTTTTTACGAACAAAGCAACCTCTTCTGCGCGCGTTTGCATTTGTGTCAATGCAATGGAACCGCCACGCGTCAGCGTTAGCGTCGGTGTTGGCCCGATGACTTTATGCGGTTTTTCTCATTTCAAACATGCAACAAAATTGTGTTCTGACTGACTTCTCTTGTATGCTTTCTTCAAATATCGCTTTGTTTTTTCTAATTTCTGTTGCATACTAATTACGTGTTGAATGTATAGATACGCAAAACGCATGCGATGCGGTATGAGATGATGTGTTTGTTGCAATTCATTTGAATTTCATGCAGCACAAAGTACAAAAGGCAGCCGTCGTCCCATGACTATGCCGCCAAAGCGCAATGTTTACGTGACAATTTGTTGGGGTTTTTTCTTTTTTTTTTTTTAATGTGAACATGTGTTTGAGAAGAGAGACGACCAATTAATAGGAATTTCAATTTACAAAGAAATCTTTTTATGATCTTCGACAAAGAGACCAAACGAAAATGTTGCTATATATATTTTCAGTACATCGATTTCAGAATCAATTATTCCGAAATTATTAATATTAAAGCAATTTAAAAAGACTCAGATCTGCTGAATGTATACTTTTTTCATTATTTTCACATGAAAGTCTCATTGTTTAGGCTGAAAAAATTTTTTCAAAATTTTTAATGTAAGCAAATAATTTATAAAGACGTGGTGTGCAAAAAATTGTCGAAATTACTATATGTAAAGGCTTAAACAAAAATCGAAAATTATAATTTTATAAGTCTTTTGACATTGACTTGAGTTTTTCAGAAAAACTGAAGTTTTTATCTTTAAAATTGTGCTTACGAAAAATCATTTTTGTCCTTCTTTTTGTGAAAGCCATAGCTATTTGAAATTTATATTCAAAATCAAACGTAGTGTACTTTTTGGGGAAAGTTCTTGTAGAAAGCTGTGTACTTTGCCTGCTAATGGTTTTAAACACCTGTTATCTAGCTGTTGCAGCCACATAGTTCGAGAGATATTTTAGGCCGAAAAAGTAGGCACCATAAATATCGTAATTTTATATAATTGAGGTCAAAAATGAAAGAAAAGACGGAATGTCAGTTTAAATATGAGTTTCTTTAAACGATTAGCGTACATAAATCACACGCTTTTTAATTTTGCGATTTTTATTTTAAAAATCAAAAATAATCGTTATTTTGCATTTTTATTTTTTTCGATCAAAAGTAATCGTAAATTTGGATATTTTCGATGAACAATAATCAAATTTATGTTAAATCGACTCAAAAAGCTGCCGCCTCGTTAAACCTGAAACTGTATTTTGTGAAAATTAATTTTACATAAAAAAAAGTGGCCGCATGTTTTCTCAAAAAAAAAAAAACCTTAAAGTTCTATGAACTGTGTTGAAATCAACAGCGACACTAAATGTGAAAACTTTTTTCTAAAAAAAAAAAAACAACCTATAATGCGTTTCGTTCATTTACTTTTTATGATGCGTTCGTAAAAAAAAATGTTTATTTTATTTTCTGTTAAAAATTGCTGCTTTTTGCGTGTTTCAGTGAATATTTTTTGACGTCACTCTCGCTATGCCTTTATTTAATTTTAAATTTAAAGAAAATTTGGCGGTATTTCGTAAATTTAACGCATTTTTGTGGCTGTGGTGAAAAATGCGCAGAATTCATTGACCCCGTTTTTATGTTAATTTAATGATGCGTTCGCAAAAACATAGCAAAGTAGTGCGTGAGGAAAAAAATAGCAATGAAAACAAAAATATTTTACTAAATACATTTTTTGTCTTTAATATGCGACACATTTTAATCATGCCGATTATGCAACGCTGCGGATCGAATGAGGCGGAAATCAATTCAAACTGATTCGTTATTTTGAAGTATAGTCAGTATCGCTGCACACATGGCATTATCGCTGCAATTTGAAGGTACATTTTTCTACAGTCAAAGTCATTGAATTTCATGAATACAAAAGTTGGTTAGAATTTCTGAAGTCAATCAAAAATCAAAGTAACTCGTTGCAACAAATCCATGATTTAATTAATAAGAAAATGACACATTCAGATTTTACTAACCCTACTCCACACAAGTTCTTTAATCGGTGCGAATAACTTAATCAAGTGCCACTTGAAATTGAAATCAAAACAACAACAATTGGGTGGGTACGAGTATTTATAACGCTGAGACTCCAAATATTTAAGTGACATATTTAGCACAGCAATGATAAAAAAAGTTAAAAATAAATGCCAGCATTTCTTTACAATCTCTTGGCTAACACAACGTGTTACTGCAACCCAACGACAATCTGTGGAACCTTATCAATATTTAAATACTTTTTTCGGGTACTTATTGTTGTGTAGAAAAACAAAAACATTTGATAGTCAAGGTTGCGATGATAAACGTAGGCATTAATTTCATCTAAGGAATTTCATCAGATTCCATAGATAAGCTGTTGTTGCACGCTGAAGGCGATGACAACCGTTTTATAATAGGAAATTTGCTTAGGCTTCAATTTTGTGCGTTATTTGGGTAAAATATCACAACTACACTGTGAAAAAATCGTTGTTTTCTGAATTTAATTTCTATATTTTTTGAATGAACGTTAATGAAATTTTAGTGATTTAAAGCTAAAATTTTTGCCACAGTATAATTAATATTTTGTATGACTGTTTTTTTTTCTTCAAAGTAATACTAAAATTACATAGCAGCAATAGTACTTGCATCAGTATCTTAGTAGCGTTAGCAATTTTGTTTAAAATTTCATTCCATTCCCACTTGTGTGTGTTTTTATGTTTGTTTTGTTTAATTAAGAAATTTTTGTTTATTTTTAGGATTTTCTGCAAGTGGCTAAATTGCTTTTATGCGCTAATTGATGAGCTGTGTTTAGTAAACAAATTTTGCTTATTAAACTTAAGTGCATTAGAGGTAGGTGTATTTTCTTTGCTACTTTAGAATTAATTTAATAAAATTGTTGTTTTGTTGCTAATGACTCTGCTAATAGCCTTGAACCTGAAGATTTTTGTTTATTTTTCAGAAATCGAAATGCACATTTTAATAATGCTTATGATAAATAATTTTTTCAAAATTAGCAGTCAGTGTGATGAAACCCATAAAAAAGACTTGCAAAGGATTTTTTATTAATATCAATTTGTTTATAAAAAATTTGTTATCACTCAAGTCAGTATCTTGTGAAAATCAAATAAAATTTAAAGTTAATTTTTTGCACTCAATGGATTTTAATCTTTTAAGGTATGTAACGTTTTTTTGTTAGATAGATGAATAAAAAAGAGTGTTCGAAAGCTGCCACCATTGTTTTGGAGTCAATATGATATAGCTCAATAAATCTTATTATATCAGTTATGTCTGTTTTCCAACTTGATATTTAGTACTAGACAAATTGGCATGAGATTATTTTTCTGAGCTTAAGGGTCACTGATAATTAGATTTAGCAAAGGATGATTTAATCCAATTTTTGGTTGAGTTAACCATTGTTTTGTATAATTTTTTTGGTGTTGGCACACACTTTACTGAGCAGCATTTTCAGTAAAATAAATATGTTTTTTATTTAATTATTAGTAATATCTAAGTAATATCATAATAAAATTACTATCTTCACATCTCATTCAATCTTCTCTGTTCAAAAGTAACAAAGAAAAATCAATTGAAGGAGGATTTTTCCTTTGATCTTTGAAGCCAAATACAAACGGTACAAATGAGAAGAAAACAACCACAATAACAACACAAAGTTCAAAAAGCAGCGTAAGCATCAGCCACGAAAAATCAAACTACAATCTTTGTGTGACTTTGCCAAGGCTTAATTCTAAAAAAAAAAATATTTAACTTTAAAAAAATAAAAATTAAGTATGTGATAATCTTTTCTAGCACATATATGTTATTTTAAGAATGAAATTATGAAAATCGGTTCAGCGTATTTTGCGCCAAAGCGTTATAAGACATTTCTGTACAAGCAATTTTACATAGATTGTATAGCTAAACCATTTGCAGTTCTGTTTCGGCTATGATTTAGCTTGTGATATAATAACTATGACATTAAAGCAAATAATTAATAAATTTTGACATTACAGAAAATGAACAAGTTTTGGGGCCGACTTAAGATATCAGACGGGACAAGACTTAAGCGTAGACAAAAAACATGCACTTTGTTTAAATAGCAGGGTAAAGTGACTGGCTATCCGTTGTTACAACGTACGTACTTGAACATATTACTTACATAAGGTAAGTACTTAAAAGTATTTGATAATCAAAAAACTCGAAAAACACCCAATTCTTGTGCCACTGCTCATTTAAAAAAATATGCCGAAATAACAAGTATAAGAAAAAGTTTCTCAGACTAACGATTTTCGGACAATAATTAATTTCAATTAAAGAGCAATTTTTCCTTCAAAACTTTATTGACGAAATACCCAAAACATTAAGAAAAAGAAATCGATCATTGAGCTCAGGACCAAATAAAAATAAAAATTCGACTAAAGACGAAAGAATATTGGACCCAAGTTACATTAGTAAAAAATTACGCATAAATTTAAAAACAAAATATTACCAGAAAAAATTTTCTGTTTTTTAAACAAAAATTAGTCGGTTGCCATCAAATGAAATTATTTTCCACAAGCGAGCTTAAAAAACTCTCTTAAAGTAAAACTGAATTAGTCGAAATTTTATTATTTGATTCTAAAAGCAAATTGCAAATTTAGCCAGTCTTGTTGAAAATTCGCTCTTTTTAGCAACATAACATTTTAATTTAGTTGCTGTTGCTGTTGCTGCAAAAGCGGTTTCGCTTTAACTTATTTAAGGCGCTTAAGTGAAAGCGTTGTTGCAACAACAGCAGAAGCAGCAGCAAACACCTCTGAGCTGCCTTAATTCAATTTACTAAATGACGTTGAAAGAACTTAAGTCTGCAATTAAATAAAAGACTTGCAGCAGCGGCAACAGCAATTTCAACAACAACGTGGGAACAGAGCAACTGCAATAACAACAGCAGCAGCAGCACCATCAGCAGTGCAGCCAAGTACTTCTTGTCTTGTTAGTGTTGAAGGGCGCTTTAAAGCTCAACAGCAACATAAAACGTTTTATTTTTGAAGCAGCAACAAATTTTTTTTTTTTTTTTTCCATTTAAAACTTTTTTTTACTTTGCTTACAACGTCATTTGCTGCTTGCTGCAACGTCAACCGCGCGTTATCTTTAAAAGGCAGATATGGCACACAAAATGTCTCACGTGACTAAATGAAATGAATGAAAATGAAGGAGTGACTCTGACTATGACTGAGTGACTGACAGTAGCAACACTGGTAGCAGCAATGGTGTTGACAACAACAATACCAGTAGCAACAATTACTACAACACAGCAACGACAACTGTGATGAGAGCATCTCATCTAATACATGTTAAGCTCGTCACGCTTTATTTCAGTTGTGCCGCCGCCTGTTTTAAATTGTCTTTTCTAAGTTGTTGTTACTGATATTGTTGTTGCTACTGTGTTGTTGCGTGCTGCATTACTAATTTTTATTTTCATTGTTTTCGTAACTATTTTTGTACCTTACTATTTTTATAGGGAGCTTATATGAAACGTTCTGAATTAATAAGAGTTTTTCAATAAAAGAAAACATCAGTTTGATAATTGAATATGATATTATATCTATTAAACATGATACACTTAGTTGGAAATATTATACAAGAAATATAATAAATTAAGGTACAATTCAAATCCTCAATAAAATAATTTTGTGAAAGTATGCACGAAAATGTAACAAAGAAATCAAAAAATGTGTACCTTAAGAAAATTGCCGATAGTTTGACATGAATGGAAACAGATTTAATAAGAGATAAGTAACCAGGTTAAGTTAAAATTAAAAAAAAAATAAATTTAACTTGTGAAGGTTTTGTCTTCGGCAAGGCCGAAACTCACTTACCCTACGCTACATTGAAAGTACTTTCTAAATAAATGTTAAAAATACATAGAAAAAGATTTACCTTAACTTTTCATGAAAATCATATGCGCCAATTGTGATATACACGAAATCAAAATTTCCAATTAAAAAGTACCACCCCACTTCTCCAATTCCGCCCACTTTAAGCACAATTCAAGATATTTATGATCTGTATCCGTGTACTTAATTTCATCACAATACCTTGCACGGTTAACGAATTATGGCGTTATTAAAGTCAAAAATTAGGGTTGTGCCACGCCCCTTTAAGAGCTTTTGTAAATTTTATTTCTAACCCAATCCTTATTTTGCTCACATGTTCACCAATTCACCAAGTTCATCAAAATCGCAGCAAACTTTTTTTAAAATGTGCAAGGGTATATTTACATAGAGGCGGTAGGCGTGGCCGTGAATTGATTTTGCCCATGCTAGAAGCTTGTAAAAAAGTGTGACCTATGTGCCAAATTTGATTGAATTAGCTTTCTTATTTTTTCCGTAAACGTGATTTCAACAGACAGACAGACAGACAGACATAGCTATGTCGATTCAGGTGGTGACGCCGATCAACAATATATACACTTTTCTATACCTGCCACGCCCCCTTATATGCGTTACAAACGGAATGACAAAGTGAATATACCCTCCGTGTAGGGTATAAAAATCCAATTCAAAAACTTAATTATTATTAAAAGCTAAAATATGAGTAATCAAGAGCAGCGATGGCCATCAGCTTATCCAGTGGAAAGTGGAGTTTATATTAGTAAATATATATTACTATGTCTCAAAAAATTTACTATATCACATATGTTTTCCTCGGAAGGATTCGCAGTTAGAAGGAATGGGTCTCTATTTTTGAATATTAGTTGTCTAGAAAAGTTAAAAGTGGGACAGTTGGTGAAGATAAGGGTAAGGTAATTATGAGGAAGAACTGGACAGGCACAAGGAAATGTTATATTAGTATTCATCAGAAAATTGTGGGTGAGCTTAGAATAACCATGCCGAATTCTTTCAAATTTTACTATGTCTGCTCTTTTCAACGACACTGTTTTTAGAAAATCATTAATAGTTAATTTGTTTGAGTTGACAGATTGGTACCAGTTAGATGACGAGTTAAACGTCGAAGTCTGTTTTTTTGTGAAGTAATTGTTTATGAGTTTTTTTATATCGGTAAAGTTGAAATTGTTTGACATTATTAATGGAGCTTCAGTTGCATATTTTGCCATTCAGAATATTCTTCAATAGATCTCAGCTTGTCACAGGGCATAATAATTGGCCTGACAAATTCAATGTTGTCAAAAATACAAATTGCTGTTAATAATCGACTGTAGCGAATCTGGGGGAGGGGGGCGAAAGGAGGCAGTCATCCCGGGCTTAATGGCTTTGGGGGAATTGGTGCTTGCTATTCATTTGATGATATATGCGTCAACGAAATCCAATGACTTTTTCAATGAAAACTTCAAATTTTTTCCACAAAATGGAAATGTATCATTCAGCCCAAAGCGCTCATATCCCAAGCATCAAAACTGATACACAATTTAATTCTTTTATTGGATCAGAAATACACCTATCTCTTTCCTCGCATGAAATACCATCTTAGGTCTGTATTTATAGCGTCATAAATTCAGACAAATTTCGTTGTTATTTTAAAATTTTGCAACAAAATCTTATTGCTTTTTATAAACTATAAAATGATGAAAAACTGACACCATTCTCAACATTTGCTTCCTTCCCATCTAGATTTAAAATGACTCATCTAACGTTTCGCATACTACACATGTAAATAAATTGCATTTGATGTTTTTCATTTTTTACTGAAAACTTTTTAATAAATATATTTATTTGCTTTTTTGGTCAGCTTTGTAGAAACTACACAAATGTTTTATTTTAATATTTTTCTCTATCTGTTTCATGCATTTGAAAGTCAAATATGAGCGTTCTTAAGCAAAGCACTTTCATTCATTTGTCGGTACCCCAGGGTACAAAGTGGTTGTTATTTATTTGTACTGTAAACAATTTTTATTTTTACACAAAAAAAAAAATTAAAAATAAAAAAAAATGCTCAATTTATTCGCAATTTTGTTGCAACTGAAGTTGTAGCAGAATGAAAAAGTTTTTTTTGTTTTGTTTATTTTTAATGACGCATCAAAGGCAAATTAGTTTATAAACTTTATGTAAACATTGTATCATTCAACTTACATTGTAAGTGGAAAATTTTTAATATTGTAATTTTTAGAGGTAAAGAATTCAGGCAGGAGATAAAAATACATCACCTTGAATTCATGTGTGAAATTTTTACAAAATGATATTGAACAAGAAAGTTACATTCTCTCTTCAGTATTTCATTTATTATAAAATTTATTTTAACGAAATAATATAAGATGGATGATATATTTCATAATAAGCATCAATGAAAGATTAGGTTCTGAAAAATTTACAAACATTCTAGAAAAGTTTCAGTGAAACAAAAAAGTGATGAAAACTCTGGCTTAGTGAAGAAAGATTATCTAGTCAGAAGAGAGAGTCAATAATGTTTTTTGGTACTTTAAATAAAATACATATAAATTTTTAGTAAATTGCTATAAAAATGTAAAAAGATTTACCAATGCTTAAGGTTGTATCACTGAACATCAGTTTATTTAAAAATGTTAAAAAGCACCTACCTGAAATAAAAGAAAAAAAGAGTAAATATTGAAGTTTAATTTTGAACTCTTTAAAAAGAATTAAATAAAATTTTTTGCAATTACATTTTTAAATAAGCATTGAAAAAATAAACATTTTAGTTATTATTAATTGAACTTTAATATTTTTTGTGGCTTTGCATAACATAAACGACATAAAAATCAAAAAAATACCAGTGGCGCACAGTGTACTTTTTTGATTTGCATCTTCTCAAAATCTTAAGACTCATGATAGCAGCCAAGTATAGTAGTGCTGCTTTACAAAGTATAATTGACTCGATACCGATATCACTTATAGTATACAAAATGTAAAACTCAAGGAACCTTCGAATGCAACTTGATAAATATGCTGTCAATGATTTTTATAGTTAGTTCAATTCCTAATCCGTCCCAATCAGTTTTTGTAATTTAATTTTTTTCAGCATTTCAATTTGCTAAAAAACTCTTGCTGTCGATAGTTATTGCTACCTACTGCCTGAAATACCATAGCCGAAGCTACAGTTGACGATGAGCTGTCGCAGTCGATGGTCAGCTATTGCTGTCTACTGCGCAAAATTTTGTAGTAAAAGTCATAGCTCACGAAGCGCTGTCGCTTATTGCTTTCGCAGTCGTAGCAGTTACTGTCGTAGTCAAATAAGAGGCATTTTTATGCTGTAAAGTACTCTCTATTACTTCCATTTTTGCACAAAAAACTCCCACGCTTTACAACGACTGTAATAGCAATAGGCAGCAGTCAACTGCGACAGTAATTGGTGCTTCGACTATTGTATTCTACGCAGATTGGGCTATCAAATTTTACGCAGCAGACAGCAATAGCTAACTATTGTCCTCGAAAGCTAAGTAACTAGCGATTTTTTTGCAATTTAATTTTTAGTGCAATTATTTTTGACACCTGCCACATGTTTCGTAACATGCGTCAATGCCAAAAATGCTCAGAAAGGTTTGCCATTTCACTATCAATAGACTAACAAACAAAGAGCGCTTGCAAATCATTGAATTTTATTACAAAAATTCCTTGCTCTGTGAGAAATCTCGAAAAATGTGAGAAATCGAAAAATTTTCTTCAGCGACAAAGCTCATTTTTGGCTAAATGGTTACGCTACCAAACCGAATTGCCGAAGTTGGTCTGAAGAGCAGCCAGAGGCAGTTCAAGAGCTGCCAATGGACCAAATTTTTTAAAAAATAATGAAAATCGTAACATTAAAGTCAATGGAGCAAGGTACCGCGCGATGATTGCCGACTTTGGACTTTGATGACATGTGGTTTGAACAAGACGGTGCCACATGCTACATGGCACTTTGTATTATGGACCTATTGAGAGTTTGGTGAGCAATTAATCTTACGCTCTGAAGCAGTCCATTGGCCGCCAAGGGTATGCGATTTGACCACATTAGACTATTTTTTGTGGAGCTACGTGAAGTCTGTCGTATGGGACAGGCCAGCCACAATTGCTGCCCTGAAATAAAATATTACAGCTGCCATTGGTGAGATACCGGCCGAAATATTGGGAACAGTATGCCAAAAATGGAGCTTACGGATGAACCACCTCAGGCGTAGACGTGGGCAATCTTTACATGAAATAATCTTTAAAAAGTCAATGGAAGGAATTAATGCATTGCTCCAAATAAATAATTTATTCGCTATTTTCAATTTTCAAAAACCAAACGCTTAAAAAAATCACCCGTTATACGAGTATGCTGCTCATATGTTGCGCAACCACAGATTTTGGGTTTAATTGGTAATTCTTGGATAGCAATTTTAACATTGGTTTAATTGGTTAAAATTTCAAAGTCTGTTTTAAAAACGGTGCTCAAAATATTGTTCTGTAGTTAGAGCTTATAGCCATTCAAAACCATTTGCCAAATAGTCTACAGATAGCAAGATGGAATTTCGAAAATTTTCACAATCAAACTGAATTTTAAGCAAAACCAGAAAATAATTAGATATTTTTTTTTTTTAAGCGGTTTTAAGAAGTTCTACGATTTTGTTAGGAAAAAATACAAAAGGATACACTGTGCGGTGCAATTAAAAATTTAAATCGAATTAAGTGAATTTATTTTCTTTACATTTGTATTACAGACAGTTGTGAAATATAAAAATTTTCATAATAATCTGAATGTTTATGATAATTATACGCTTTAATTAAATGGCAGAGCCTTTTTAGGCGCACTGAGGCTATTGCACGGTATTATCGGATTTTAAATAAAAATTGTTATTGTGCAACAGCGGCAGTGAATGTTTTATGTATTGTTGCGATTTAAAAATGCAACATTGAAAGTGTTAAGTTGGCAATAAATCGACGATTAGAGTCGGAAGTGGGGCCATTAATTAATGATAATGATAAATGTGACGCTTGGAATATGATATGAGTTAATGGAAAAGGAAAAAAAAAAAAGAAAAAAAAACAACAAAGAACACAAAATTTTTATGATGCTAACTAATTAATTGAAATTTTATGTGCATGTTTTTTTTTTCACGTTAGTTTATTTGACTAAAAGGTTTTTTTTGTTAAATTTTTTGCTTAGCGCCATTTGAGTACCAATTTGTGGTTAAAAAAAAATAAAATTTGCATTTATTATGATGTTAAGTTAATAAAGTGCGAATTTTTTAGAGCGCTAGAAATTGAAATTAAATTAAAAGAAATTAAGTTTGAATCAATGTTTTTTTATTTAAAATATATTTTAATGACATTATTTGTTTAAAATAGTTTTCGGTATCTGTTCGCTACGGTTTGTTATAATAAATTAAAGTCTGATTTTCGAAATAGCACAAGTTATGCTGATTTTCAAAGAGTTAGGCAGTTGCTAAATAAGCAACATAAG
Source organism: Meiosimyza decipiens (assembly GCA_963680825.1). Lineage (NCBI taxonomy): Eukaryota > Metazoa > Arthropoda > Insecta > Diptera > Lauxaniidae > Meiosimyza > Meiosimyza decipiens. The sequence goes on from OY804258.1 coordinate 41,283,684, forward strand.
CCTGTGACTAAACATATTCCTATAGAAAATTATTCAGCAATCAACACTTTCGCTTAAGGCGCCGATATTTTCCTCTGTACGTACAGTTCTGAGTCTTGCCGTTGCTGTTGCACCCAGTAAAGAAAATGCTGTTCGAAATTGATCAATAATTTACTGTAGCTATTTGTGTTGAATGTATGCCGGAAAATATTATTGAACAATAAGTATCTAAACTCTATTAGCCATAGTTTCTGAGATATTTATTTCAAAATATGCTTGAAAAAATGTTTTGGTCATTGTTTTTATCAATTTTGTACAGAAGTATCTCGCGATATTTATTGAAAGTCAAACAAATTTCATACGAATTTCAATGAAATAATTTTTTGATTTTGAGAAATAGTTTTATTTGAGACCTACCTTTAAATCAAAGTCTCGTGATCTTTTATATTTGGTGCATATTACTTTGAAGAAAAAATATCTACCAATAATTTTGAACTTTTTTTTCTACTTGAATTCAGTTTCAATCAATGTTCTATTTCGGGTCCAATCATAGGCTACCTGTCAACCCAATCATACGCTCACTGCACTAAGCAAAAAAATAAATAAAACCAAATCGAATGTACACATTACGGTCAAACGGTGCGACCCATTTAAATCGCTTACAATTTATTGTTTCAATCATTCAAGCGTACACATTTAATTGACAAACGACAGCAAGTCGCCTGCTGCCGCTCATCAACTCTGGATTAAAATCGAAAAAAAAAACGAAACAAAAACTTTATGAATTCTGCAGCGATCATCGTAGGATGATCAATAGACGGATGCACATGAAGACATATAAAAATGTAATGATCGTTCGATCGAACGTACAGACAGACGACTGCCGACAAAAATGTGCGCTCTTGCTGACTCAAATAAGCGATTAAGATAAGCAGTTTGCGCATGCGCTAGCAATTTAACTCCATACAATTTGAATTGAATGCTTGTTGGGCAGGAAGTTAACTGCAGCAACGTTCACTTACAGATGGCGCTGCTGCAGCACTAAACGTTAGATGACAAATCGTTGCATTTTGTGGGGAAAGAGAACGAATAAAAAATCAAACGTTTGCTAGCAGCTCAAAACAATTAATCAAAATTTAGAGCCAATAATTTTAGATGACGATCAATTGAAAATGGAGAGGGGGGGGGGGGGGGAGGGGGTAAATTTGCAGTACAAATGCTTTGATGCTGCCATTTGTAAAATTCATTTATACCCCAGGGGCTGATCAAACGATCAACTTTGTTTCAAAATGTGAAATAGAGCTGCGCATTGACCAGCTTTGTTTGGCTTCACTGAATTGCTAGATGGCTGGCTGGCTAGCTGGCTAGCTGGCTGACTGGCCTGGTTAATCGTGATCGCTGATCGTGCGCAATTTTTGTAATAAATTTTGCGTAGAAAATTTGTTTAGAGAGCATCATACGGTTGTTGTAATTTCGATAGTAAACTTTTTGTTATGTTGTTGTTGCTATTATTGTTAATGCGATCATATATCGCAAGTTTTATCTCTCTTTTAAGCCGCATGTGATCTTGTGTGTTTTACGTATAAAAGTTCATATGCTCAACGTACGGTGAAGATCAAAGCTGCAGGCGGCAAGCGAGATTCACTGGTTGAGATTTGACATTAAAAATATGTTCTTTTTATAACGGATATAAAATTGTGCGCAACTTGAAATTGGAGTGATAAAGTATGTTGAACGCCTTAAATCAGTCATAAAAATTAATATTTTTTTTTGAAAATAGTACAATTCGACTTTTATCGCTTTGTATCAAATATTCATAGTTGATTCATCTTTACTGGTGCCAGTATTGATGCAGCTATTGTTGATTACTTCATTTCCGATTGTATCGATTTTTAGTCACGATCTACTCTGACTCATAATCCTAAGGTTTGGCTTTTAATATCGCTTCTTTTCTTGCCATTTTGCATTTAGGTTTTTTTTCACAATAAGGTTTTGTTTTAATTTTATTACCTGCTTTTATAGCGTCTGATTTACATAATTTAAGGCATAAGCCGAACAGGCTTTTTAAGACTTAAAGGATTTGTATTTTTGTAATGAAGCTTTTGGAACATAGCAATTGTAAAAATTGGAGAAGAAAACTTGAATATTTTGACACAAGTGGAATACAGGTCACTTTCTGGACAATTATGTTGGTGAAATTAGGGATTTGGAGTGTCATTGTAATATAAATATAAAATATTATTATTATAATATAAATATAATAATAAAGAGATTAAAATATTACAAAACTTTTAATGAAAATCGCATGGGATTTTAAATAAAATAACATGAGAGTTTTCATTAAGTTACATCAAATTTCCCATCGATTGTAGTCTTCTGAAAATCTCATGTAAATTATTTAAGTTTTTTTTTGTGCCTGAAATGAAGACAGGTTGTAAGAACTCAATATTTGATAAATTATTCAGAGTTCTGTAAAATAAAGTGAAGATAAGCTTATAAACAGAAAAAAATGTCAGGCAATTTTGATAGAAATATCATGTGAGGCTGGGCAATCATTTGAGTTTTTACATAAATTAAAAAAGTAAAACATATAACAAAACTAACGTGATACTTATGAAAAATCACAAATTTTCCCAAACAAATTAATTTCTGTCAAACTATTATTTGAAATGATTTAAAATTTATTTTTAAAAACTATTAGACATATCTTTGCGATGATCATGTTGAAATTCTTTTAAGTTTCCCAGTGGAAAGCGAATTAATATAGGATACATAGAATAATTTAATTTTTCTACATTAGATGAAACATAAATTAATAAGGTCTTCGAAACATATGTACATATAGAAAAAAAATCACATGTGATTTTACTTAAAGTGTCATGAGACTCAACGAAAATCACATGATATTTTTTTTTGTGACTATAATTATTTCTTGAAACAAAATTTTTTTGCTAAAGAACAAAAGCTCTTATACATCAAAACATAACGACACTTCGCAGTAGAAAGTCTTGCTCAAATACTTTTCTTTTTTATAAAAAAATAGCAAAGAAATTTTGAGGCAATTTTTTATGTTTTTTAATTTGAGAGTTATCAACTGATTTAAGTGAGCATAACTATACAAGAAACATCGTACATGATGATATTTTTTTATCATATCACATGTTTAAAACTTTTCATGAGATTTCTTCAATTCTTAGCTATTTTTCATCAACGCAACGGTAACTCAAGTCAATACACTATGGTAGCCCAACACTCGAGTAGCACACTTAACTTTTCTCAAGCACACTTAGGCGTCTGCTAAAGAGGTTTTTTTTTGTGAAGTTTTTATGGTTGCCATACTAGCGATTTTTCACTTATTACATGTAATCATTTGCGCTTAATATTTTTTTTTTGTAAATTCCAATAAAAAAAATTTTTTTTATAAGACTGTCTCTGACTGTTTACTACATGCACTCATATTTGGGAGAAATTCGTGACTTGACATTTTTTGCTATTGCTTTTGTCATTTGGCAGTGCTCATATACTCGTAAGTTATCATTTTATTTCTTTAGTTTTCCTTTTTTTATTTATATTTTTTCTTGATTCCTGCGCCATTTTTAAGGCTTTTTATTCTACTTTAAGTCTTCATTACGCGCTGATTTGTTTGTATAGCTGTATTTATTAATCAATTATCAGAAATCTGACCTAAATTTTAGCGCCTCTTAACTCAAGTTAAAGATTTCTTTTTGAGATTTTTTTTTGCGCTGTGATTTAATATTTGTTACTTTTAGTTGCGTTGGCGTATTTGTTGATTTATTTATCTTTTTTTTCGAACTCTATTTGTTTATTTAATAATAAAAATAATTTGATATTTTAGAAACTACAACATGACGGTTTTCTGTGTCATTTTTTCTGCTCTAATTCGTGTAGATCACATTTCAAATCATGGCTTTGTGGTGATTTATTATGGGTCATAAAAATAGTATGCATACAGTAATGATTTATTTTATTTTCTATTTTTTTACCAGATTTTCTGATTCATTTTGCAATTAATACGACTGATATTCATTGTGTTTGCATTAAAAAAATTTTCATAAATGAATATTTTTTGCATTTATCGAGCGAGCGTTATTGAAGTTTGTATTGAGTTTCATTATGGAAAGTAGTCATTAGTAAGAAATCACTTCTGATAAACATGACGTATGAGTAACGCTTACACACATATGTAAACCTGCCATAGTTTTCTATTTCCGCACTCATTTTCAAATTTCGATATAACTTCGAGGCTACAAAAACTAAACAAACTTTTGTGCTATATAAAATCTAAAAAAAAATATAGTTTTAATCAATGGCCGCTCAGAACAAGCAAACTTAGCCATGTTAAACAAAGTCTCAATTAAAATATTTTCAATTCATGTTAAAAAAAATCCAATCACCATCCATTTATTTTTTAAAACATAAATTTTTGACATTTGACAACAAAATTATTATAACTGCTGTTGTACGCCTGCTTTTCCTGCTATCTACGCTCGAATGTATATACTTTACATTAACTTTTGACAGCTGTCAACCCTTGTAAAAACTCTATTACAAAATACAGCAAAATATAATGTATAGCCAGCCCACTTGTTTCCACCGCTTATGATTTTGTACATTCAGTGCTTTCATTTAAGAGCATCATTTTGAATGGTTCCGTTTTGTTTGTGTCTACTTTTGTGTCAGCAATTATCACCACTCCATTGCTGCTCATACTTTAATGGGTTGTTTTTAATTGTGATGTTATAGTCAGTTCTTTTTTCTCCTATGTTCGAAAACACCGAATCATTTTTATTTTTTGTTTCTTGTTGTTATTAAACGAATTAAAATTGTACCTACGAGTACTTGTCGTCATCAAAAAGTTTCAGTGTCCATTTAGTGGGCTTTAATCATTTTATTTCATATTCTGTACTTAAGTAGGTTTGTAAATTGTATACGAAGTAATCGTAGGATTAAATGACAACTCAATAACAACATGTCATGACGGTTCGAATATGTTGGTGTCGATGTGGGCAGCAGCAGCATAAGCAGTGAATTTCAAGTGTAAATGACGCTTTTAAGCTGACATTTGAAAGAGTAAATTTTGAAATAATACCCTTTAGGCAATTGATAAATGATCAGCAACAGACAGAAAACCTTGCGTGCTACTAATGTGATTGTAGAAAAAAATTTAACAAAATGTCAATGTAGAAGTAGAAGAGTTATTGTTTGAGCTCTGGTCTTCAGGAAACATAAAAAAATCTATCTCTAAAACTAAGACCGTTGGGAAAAGTTTCAACAACTTTTTACCAAATTTACTTTATTTTGTTGTAAGTACGATTATATATATAATATGAATTCAGGACGAGATTTGAAGTTACACAGAATAAAGTTCTCCAGTATTTCAATATAATGAGGTGCAAAAAACAGTTTGATAGGAATCAATAGAGCATAAAATAGCTGCAATTGAGATGCAGATTTTTAATATTTTTGTTTTTCAAAAACTGGTATATGCAAGTGTACACCTCAGACTAGGTGGATTCCATAGGACATGGATAATCCACTTTCCTTAAGAAAAACCTAAAAGAAAGCTATTTGTAATTTCAAATGTTATTTTATGTTTCTTTGATTCCAGCAAAAATTGATTCGAACAGTAACCTCCTTTTTAGCTAGGGAGTCGGTTTCCTAAATATGATTTTTTATTTTATGATATTAAAATTCATAAAATTCTAAGTTGTATAAGTAAAAGAAACAATTTCGCAATAGTGTTGCCTCTGCGTTATTTATTGAAGGGCACTTTGAAACTGTAAAGTAAAAGGTAACATAAGCAATTTCGCGTCTGCCTTTTATATTAAAAAATGTGGCTTTACACAAAAACAGGCAATGCAAGAGGCAGACGTTTTGTGCCAACGTTTAAGAAAAAATTACATTTTAAGAAATTTTTTCGCAGGGCTGATTGCGTTTTTTTTTAAGATTATGTCATGAGAAACTAAAAAACTAAATAGAAACACAGTCTGCCACCTAGATATTGCGGCATTAAAAAATTGTAATACACATTACATAAATGGTTGAAAACGGCCTTCTTATGTTAGATTTTTTTTTGTGAAAATTGAGCTATGGTCGTAGTAACATACATTTAAAAAAAAATTGATCATTTTATTGCGTCTGCCTCTTGGCTAACTTGTTCTTTTACTTATAAAAACATAAAAAAGAAAAGGCAGACGATTCCAGCGCTGGTTTTTCGAAGGCATATGTTTTTGAGCACTTAAGGTGCAGATTATTATGGACCATGTGAAATAAATACCGAGAAAATCTTGCTGCACAATTCACATTCAATTTTTGAAAGAATTTACAGAATTTTTCGAAATGAAATTAAAACGTTGAAAAATTATTTCAGAGGTAATTATAATTTATTTATGATTAAAATTTGATATTTTTCTTTATTAAAATCACTCCACTTTTCGATTTTTCTGAAGATCTCATTAAAAAACTTAATCTCATCTACGAAAAAAATTCTGTTAACATTATCTTATGCAATTTATTCTTCACATGAGCGATAATTCAAAATCAGATATGTGAAATTTTATCTGCTGCATTTGCAAAATGAAATCATCTGCAGCAACAAAAGCAACAACAAGCAGAATTCAAGCATGACATTGAGAAAATGTATGTGCTCGTTAAGAGTGCAATAAAAACAACAACAGCAATAATTATTCACAAGAACAACTGGTCATCAATTCATAATTTTTCAAAAAACTCACATATGAACTGCAGGTAATTTTATTGCTGTTATTTTTGAATTTGCAATGATGCCATCAAAGCAACAACAACAACAACAACAAATTGACAATGACAACTGGTTTCAGGTCAACTAACAAAGCGCTGATTGAGTGCAGGAGAAAATTTAAGAGTTTTGAAAAACTTAAGGACTTTCTGCATCTGTCTGAAGCGTTTATAATGATGCGACTATGATGAAGTAAGTGGATATGCAACAAAATTTAAATCTATAAATTTTTAAAAGAAGTTTTTTGGTATGCAGCTATTTACTGTGCAGTGCCTAACTTTAAGAGGTGCATTAATCGTTGCAATATTAAGCGAATTTAACTGCTGAGTCCGACACTTATTCAGTTTAATAAAGGCAACAAAAAGCATTAACAGCTATGATAATGTTGATAAGCTTTGATGGTATCATTAAAGTAGAAAAAAAAATTAATGCCATAAGAGAGAAAAAAAAAACAATTTGAATCCGAAAGTGAATACGAAATAATCACCGACAAGAATAAAAAAGTTCCTACTCGAGAGTTAAGACGAAGATCAATGTCAAGACAGATTATTTCAGACAATTGGAATAATGACGAAATCATAAGCACTACAGCAATAGCAACAAATTTAATAATAGTAAATGTATGACTTAAGGTATCATTAACACTTAAGTACATTTTTTTGTTGTAGTCATTCGTAATACCATTTGTACTTTTGCTATGGAGATTTTTCGACTTTTGTCAAGACAAGATGAAAGAGCGGTTGTATTTACGTTGTGCGGCGTTCAAGCGAAAAATTAAATAAAATTTATATGAAAGAAATACAAAAAAAAAAATAAAGAAATAAATACTTAATTTTTTTCTAAGAATAATCTTTAATGAGTTATTACAAAGCTGACAACGACAATAACAATAACAACAGCAGTTGTGAGCGAGTTGTTCAGCTTCTCAGTAATTCAAGGATCTTTACAAATGACAAAAAGTAGTTGTGTTTACTGTCGAAAAAAGATATACATTTGAAGAGATTAGCAAAATGTTTGCAAAGGTATATTAAGTTAATGTTAATCATTATTGTTAAATCACCTTAGGAGTAAATGCAAAAATAGTGAAAATTTCCAAAAATATAATTTAATAAAATAAAAAATTGATCATCTATAACCAGCGGTTTCCGCGAAATTTTACCAGAGTACTTGACGAATATAAGCAAGTAATGTAAAAGAAAGAGTAACAGAAGATCGCCAATAGATCGGTTTTTCGTTTTGAGGTTGGAAAGTCAAAAAAAATATACAAAATGTTGAAAAAAGCTTAAAGAGGATAAGTAAATAAGTCCAAAAAACAAGGAACTCATTTAAACAATTAAATGAGGTTGAAAAAATCGAATATGTTCATAACTGTTGGAAAGTGTGAACAGACCGAAAAATTAAAAAAACAAAAATGGAAAAATGTTGAAAACCTCCCAAAGATGGTAAATTATTGAAGAGGGCATGGAAAATGCTGAATAGGGTTCAAAAATACGAAAAATCTTGAGAAAAAATATATGGTTGAAAATAGTTGAAAGAGGTTGAAAAAATTTTGAAACAGGTGAAAAAGGCTGAAAGATTGAAAAATTCTAGCAAATGTTGAAAAATGTTGAATGAGGTTGACAAAGTCAAAAAATTCTACGCTTACAACTATTTGCCAACATGAGAGGTGCCCGACTCACCGAGCAATTCCCGTCGAATTCTATTTGATGTCAAAGCTTATAGTAACCAAGATATCTACACAAAAATTTTTTGGAAATACATTGATAGCACGTTATACAAAAGCTTAAACGTTTTTTGGTTGTAAAGAAAGTGCCACGCCCACTGATCTAATACCTTCGAATTGCATTTCATTTCAAAGCTTATATTAAATGACATCCACATGCCAAATTTTATTAGGATGTGTTCGTTCATATTTCGTTATTTTGCTTTTGTTCCTGCCTGCGCACAAGTCGTTCGAGGAAAAGAAATTGCGGTGCGCCGTGTAGTCGGAAAAAAGTCGAAACACGAACAAACGAGTAGCTCGAAACTCATAAGTTGCAATCGTTTGATACAGGCAACGAACGAACTGATCATGAGTTGAGTTGAACGAATCGAGCTGTTCGAGTTTGACCCGATGCGTGTAGCAAAAGTTCGAGTATGTACGATCAGCTCGTTGCTCAGCCATAAGCCCGAGCTACAATATCGCGTCGGTAGTGGTTGTGACAGTTTTCGAGACTGTGTTTTCCCGACGGTATTTGCAGGCAGTGCCGAAATAACTACAATAGCGCGTCGGCAGTGGCAGAGTGGTTGATATTTTTAGTTTTTTCCTTGTCATTTTAAAAAAAATAGTTTTGTATTTTTACATTTTCGGTTTTCGTGTGTTTTATTACATTAAAATCTATTTCCTGAATAAATTCAATTGATTTTTCGTCAATTACTATTAAAAAAAACATAACAATTCTGAAAACGACAAATTGATATCCTTGGCTCTTCAGCAACACTTGTGGTAATAACCGCAATATATTCGCTTGAGCGACCACTACAAATTCTGCTTCTCTGATCTTTAACTGAACCACTCTTTTTAAATTTGTCAATGAGCACAGACGCGACCTTAGGCATTGCGACGCTCCAGGCGGGTATATCTTTGAGAGGCCCTTGACTTTGTGGAATTAGTTCTAATGATGTTAGGAATGCAAAGTTACATATAAATAAACTTAGAATTTTAAAATTATAGTATTTCGCAGATATGTTTTAATAATTTCTAACTTCGAAAAACTTCTATCAGCAAAAGGGTTTCTTGCTCAACACTTTTTATATATTTACATAAAGACCCACGTACATTTTCTTGTCCCTGTTTTCTTCTGGCCGACAGTTTTATTTTTGAACTACCGAACTTACATTTTCTACCGGCATCAGGATCACGCGAACTCATAACGCAAATTTTTTCGCTCATAAAAGTATTTGATAAAATTACAAGTAGATTTTTACTAAATCACTCTTTACTATAGAAATTGATTATGTTAAGTTATTTATGTAAGATCTAATATAATTTATTGAAAGATAAGATTATGCAACGTAACGCACACTATTGCTCTAACACAAAAACGACAGTTGACACTGATAGCCTGTCAATGACAAGCGAAATGAAACACGGGAAATTCCCGAACGTAAGTCGTAAACGCAGAGAATGTGCGGCGTAAAGAGCGAAATTCAAATAAAAATTAGTACTATTGGTACCTAATATTTTTCTTCTTGAATTGTTGTGCGAGGCCCCGGGGGGATGCCCTGCTCACCACCCCCAAAAGCAGCCTCTGAATGAGCATATCGATACATAAATAAAATGTGAAATCTAGGTTTGGGATAAACTTTACATGAACCTTAAAGAATTAGTTTTAAATTTAGTTGTCTCTGTTATTGTATTTGCACTAATTCATTAAATCATGTGTCTAGTATAAAAAATCTTGCAAATTCAGTCTTACATCATGGTACCCTGTATTAAAAGTTTGATAAATAATTTGCAATGAATAAACAGTCTAAGCAAATATTAACAAAAAAACTTTAACTTCTAAAGTTGTCGTAACTTGAAAAAGTCGTTTTCAGCACATCGCATATGCTGTACGGTTGCTAAACACCACCGAATCGACAAAAGCCTATATTGTATTCGTGAAACAATGAGAGCAGAAAACAAAATTCACAGACGCGAATCCGAAAAACATTAAATTGTTTGACGTTTTTTTTAAGCCAAAACAGTGATTTATGACCTTTTTCTGTTCAGAGCTGCGGGTTGTTTTCTGTGCTGCTTAGTTTAGCTTTGGTTAGATTTTTGCTGAAATTTCGCTTGTGCCCCTTGGGTTGCTGCTGTCAAAGTTAGGCAACTGTCAGTGTGCGGGCCAAATGGCAAAAGGAAACAAAATAAAAAACAAAAAAAAAACCCCACTATTTTTTTGTGTGTGTGTATGTGTATTGCATGTTAAAATAATTTAATTGATGTTGATTCGCAGCGCACCTAAAGAAGCAGAAAATGTTTGCAAGATAGGGAATCGACACGAATTCAAAGATCTCTTTGACAGGTGAGGAGGCTGATATTGCAAAAAAAAAATCAGAAAAAAAGGAGCAAAAAAAAAAAAAACAGAAGTACAAAAAATCAACGAACGAACGAGAGATTTAATCACGTTTTGACATTTTCTCGCTTAAATTTTAGATGTTGGATGTTTTTGTTCTGTTTTTGTGATAAATATCGTTAGCTCTGAAATTGTGGTTTCTTATAGTTGCTGCTTGAGTTGTTGTTGCTTGGCATATATCTTGCTATATTTATTTATGGTGTGGTGTTTTATTGAATTCGTGCAGAAATCAGCAACAAAAAAAAAACACCAGAAGCCAAACAGCAGCAATCGCTTGATTTATGGAAGCTATCGTGTAAAAGGGTTTTTTTTTTCTTTTCAGTTCCACAAAAAAGTCAATATTAGCGATAAGTTTAAAGAAACATTTAAATTAATTAGAAATTTGTGGAGTTGCGTGCGTATGGCAAATTATTTTGTCAAGAAATAAAAAAAAAAAACAAACGACTTCATAAAAAAAAGTTAATCTTTTAGTAAAACAAGATTGGGAGTAGCTCAAATGATTTGAAATAAAATCAGTATAAATAAAGGGTATCCCGAAAAATTTGAATGTCGTGGCATTTTGACGGTAAAGTATTGTTAAAAAAAGACAGCACCACAGCTGACAGTGGAGCGCTATATAAAAACAAAGCATTTTCTTTGTGGGACAATATTTTAAAAAAGTTTTGGCAGCTGGAGTTTGCAATGTTTGTACGAAAAATGGTTGATAAGTTCATCAAATGTAAAGAAACTAAGTACAAAAATCAGGAAGACTGTATTAAATAGTGATCTTAGAGACTCTGATCGTTCTTCACCAAGTTGTTCAACACAAAACATTGAACCATTTTGTGAGAGTGTTGCTGAGAGTCAACGAAAATCAATTTGACACCGTAATCAAGAATAACAAACTTTGAGAAGCTCTCTACAGATTCCCACGAAAGACTGGCATCTTCATGCTAATAAAGCTCAACTGCTTCAAGAACTGAAACGTACTGACCACGGACAGCGAGAGGAGTTCATTTAATGGATTATGCAACGACTGTAACGATGTTTTCTAGGCCGTCGTGCCGGTCGGTTTCCAGGGTCTTCTCTCAAAATATCGTTACAAAAACATATGTTTCACTATTCTTATGATTTATTCCTTATAAAATTTTTTCGATCCCTAATGGGTATTTTGGCAAGAAACGCAATTGTCGTTTTAATTATTTGTGCGGATGTAAAGGTTGCGATGTGCGATGTCGCAATGTTCGATCAGATACGGTACAAATATTGGTCTGAAGAATTGTTAAAGGCCTCTCAGCCAGCAATATTCCAAAATGGTTTTCGCGAGCTCCCACAGTGACTGTCGTGGCATAAGCCGTACAATACCAACTAACATGCATCAGCACATTCACCAAGCGTTGATGCTGTACTTTCTTTATGCTCAGCATAAACCAGTTGCGAATCATAAGCACGTTGAATCGTTTTTTCGAAGTGTTGCCACCCGGCTGTATGTTTTTTATTCCGGTAATTTTTAGTTTAGTTATGTCTTTTTAAAGACTTATGTCTTATTATTAAAAAAATAATTTGTTGGGAAAAAATCAAGCGATTTAGTTCAAATAATTCTGAAAAGTAACTGATGAGTCTGCCTAGGAACGGACGAAACAAGTAGAACTAGCTATAGCTCATTTATCTTTTTAAGTTATCTTTTTTAGTCGTAAGTTTTTTATTGCCTACCTTTGTAATGTATGGCAAACTTCGTTCCTGTCAACAACAACGAAGCAGTGCCCTGCTACAGAAATCACAATTATTCACCAACAATTGTCTTCGCCGGATTTTGAAAATTTGATGGTCTTGGACCGTCTCTAATGTCGATTTACTCACCTGATGCCGTCAGGATTTGATTTCCATTCAAATAAAACGGCATAAATGGAAATGGATTGAACTGAAGTCTGTCGAAATGCACTAGAGTGAAACCTTCAGGGCAGTAGAAAACGTGATCGTGGAAACGATCGCTAGAACAGGAACTACGTGAATCAGGAAAATCGTTAATTTTGGAAGAGTTTTGTGGAGACCCTATGCTCCGTGAGGAGATAAAGGACACAAGAAGTGTAATATTTTTTTAGTGTTGGACTTAAATTGAGCAGTGAGGTCACTAAAATAACAATTATACTTAAATTTGTTTGTATACAGTATGTGGGGTAATTTTATCTCTGCTCTAAGTCGTCGTCGCACGACAGCAAGTGGATGTTGATTTTTTGAACAAAGTGGTCTTCAGCGATGAGGCTTCATTTCACTTTGATGGCGGCTTTGTTAATCGTCAAATTTATCGCACTTGGGGTTCACAAACATTATCAGTGATTGTTGAGAAATAAATGCAGATTCTAGGTTGGAAGTATCAGCGGATCATTCTTTTTCGAAAATACGGCTGGTCGGGCAATAACATTTGAAGGCGCTCGGTAACGCGGCATTATAATCCAATGTTTTGTGCTTAAATTGCAAGATATAAATGCGGGCGATATGCGATTTCAACGAGACGGTGCCACAAGCTATATAGCCTGAGAAACAATTCAATTACTGCACGAGTTATTTCGTGGTCGTGCAATTTCTCGTTTTGGTGGTCAGAATTGGCTGCCCATATCAATGAAGTTAACGCCATTGAAAGTTTTCTGTTGATTTTTTAATTCTTAAGCTTATGCCAGCAAGCCCACAACCACGTATGCCTTGATGGAAAAATTCTGTCACACTTATGCAAAACGGTAATGGAAAATGTTAACAAAAGAGTGCGTATGTGCAAGCAAAGCCGTGGTGGCCATTTACCCGATATGATATTGCACATATAACCTTCTACTGTATACTTTATGAAATTAAAATTTCTATCAAAAATTACTTCTCGCGTGAGTTTTTCTACACTCTTTATTAAATGTTTATTGAAAAAGAAAGTATACTTTAACGAAACTTTGCATTAACTAGATAAAAATATCATAATGATAGTATATTAGCTTCAACATTTTGCGCCTATCCACTTTCCCTGACAAAAAAAAAATTACATTTTTGTGACCTGCCAAGCAAAGAGCCCACAAGTTAATGTCAACAAAAAATTGTAATTCTTTGCTTATTTCCAAACGAAAATTCAAAGAAGCGTCCGAAACATTGGTTTGTACAACAATCATTGACGCCAACAAAATCAATGATGCCGACAACGACAAGATGCAAAAATCACAATAGCAACATAAATAATGAATACTATGCAAACAAGCAAACAAACAAACAAACAAACGAAAACCGAACAACTGAGCCCATGCATAAGGCAACAACAAAAAGGTGCAAAAAAATATCACAGTCGATGGAAAAAATAAATAATAGGAAATCAAATAAAATAAAAAAAATTAAATTAAATGAAATGTTTTAATAATGGCGCCAAAACGACGTCAAAATTGCTTTGAGTAAATATTTCAATTTACTTTATTTCATTGTGTTAAAAAATATAATGATAGAAAAAAGAACAACAAAAAATAAACTACAAAGTTATCAAAACATATTGCAATGGGTTCGTATTTAAAACCGCAAAATTTGGTACTATTTAGTTGCAAAAAAAAAAACAAATTTAAGCTTAAAAAAATTATGCGGAAGTCATACGGTAGAAAAAATAAAAAAAAAAGGTTTTGATAAAAAAAAGTTGCTTTTTCACTATTTAATTTTTGCAACAGTTGGCAACTGGTGGTCATTCATCTGTGCACATTATCGTTGTTATCAGCAACAATTTGTTGCATAGTCTAAAAATATAATAAATGAAAAAATTTATTAAACATGAATGAAAAAAAAAAAAACGAAATTTATATATGGAGTACGTTTGTATATAGTGGAAACGTAAAAATAAATTTCGAGATTTTGACTAAAATCTAAGCGTTTCCGCTTCCGTTTTTAAAGTAAATATGTAAGCATTTTTGATTTATTAACTACATAAATAATTTACTTTACATGTATTTAACTTTTTTTGAAGACTTCATCAAATCAGAATTGCTATATTTACTGTTTCATAAAAATGACACCTTTTGACCTATACAGTAGCTGCTTTTGTGAGGTTAAAGCATCATAAAATCACTTTTAAATTCGATGCATATCACAAATAATATCAATAATATATTACTAACACACTGTGACATATCACAGCTGACATTAATAGTATGTGCCTCACTTAAATGGAAATTTTAAAGGCTATAACACTCCCGATAGAATCGGTAGCTTCAACTTGCTACGGAAAATGCGGCGATCGGATTTGCTAAATTTTTAACTCAAATTATTATTTACGAATGATAAATTATTACATTGACGAAAAATCTGAACATAACAAAAAGTGTTTGCAATAAATTTTTTGGTTAAAATCTTTTCGATATTACTAACTACTACGACAACAATTTAGAGCAATGCAAGCAAACAACAACAACAACGTAGCAAGTTTTATGATAAAAAAAAGACACACGAAGCAGCGTAAGTCAAACTCATTGGCCTTGCGGCACAATTTTCAATGTCAATGTCAATATCAAGTACTCATATGTTGCCTACAGCAACAGCAGCGCCATCAGTTCATTACAGTCAGCCCCCGAAGTAGTTGTTCTTTATGATTTTTTATGTTGCTGTTTTTGTTGGTTAGTTGTTAGCAGCAGCAGCAGCAGACAGTCTGCATGAGATAAGACAAACGTTGTGGCATACACTCGCCTTCAACAAACTCTCATTTAAGAAGGCGCGAGAAGTATAATAAAAATAAGAAAGAAGAAGAGAAGAAAAAAAACCGGAAACAATTCGAGCAAGACGTAATAAAATACAATAAAGAAATAATATGAAATTAAAAAGAAAAAAACAAGAAAAAAGCGATAAGAGACATAGCAAATTAAAAGAAAATTTCATGTGGAAAGGGCAGAAGAAGAAAGTGCAGTATGGAAAAACATAAAATAAAAAAATTGAAATAGATTCTTGAAAAGCTGCTTTCTTTGCAATTAATTAATGTTGACAGCAATTTAATTAGTTAATTTGACAAACGGCAGCTGTTGAAAGTTGTAGGTGTAATTAAAATTATTTTTAGTAGCTATTTAATTGAATTGATTAAAGTTACATTTAACTGAAAAAACAAAGACAACACAGAGCTTGTTGTATGAAGCTTAAAATTGTATATAATTCATGATAATTTTAAATTTATACAGTATGTTTCATGCAACACACTACACAATTTATACATTTTCTTTAAACATAACATTTCAAGTTTATTTGATATTATTCCCACTCGGCATGCATCGTTTCGTTTACACTTCACACTTCAGAAATATTTCAAATGAAATGTTACAAGGTTTCAGTTAAGTTACAGAAAGCTTTCCACAATGTGAAAAATAACAAAAACCTTGTAAGATTAATGGGAAAAAAATAAATTTTTTATTACATAATTTTTGATTTTTTTAACCACGTCATTTTCGCTGTTATTTTATTATGTCCTCGGAACTCAGGACTATTGTTTCATTTTGCCTGCATCATTACTAGATACTTTCTTTGTAGTTACTTTTTGTAATGTTTCTTGTTTTATAATTGACAACGATGACACAAAATTATACTTAACATATCATCTAACAGATGGCAACATTCACACAGTTCTAAATTAACCATTCATCTACATATATATGATGTAGTTTATAAACAATGCATGTAAGAAAAAAGTAATATCGAATCAAAAAACATTATTAAGATTTCATTTAAAAAATTCAGCTAACATTGAATCTGCAACCTTTCAGAAACATTTCAAAATGACTACATTTGAAAGATTTCGCTTGTAATGCTTTAGAAAGATTTCTGAAACCTTAGAGAATGATTGCATGTGAAACGTTACGTTTGAAATGTTTTGGAAAGATTTCTGTAATACTCCCTATACAATATTTTGAATGAAACATTTCTTTCTGTATTATGATTTTCTGAAACGTTACATGCCAACACCATACTTCTATCTTCAAGCTCAATGCTTTTACTTATTTTCACACTATACGCTTCATTATTTACATTTCATACATATCATTCCTCACTGCTTCATACAATGTACCCAATACTTTACTTTTTATGCTTAACACAGTTTAATTCTTACACTCTATTACTTTTTTTTCAATGTCCATACTTAATACTTACGGCCGCATTATTTATACTTTTATAATAAATTTTTTCTACTTTTTGCTTTGCATCACATACCTCACACTTCATTATTATTTATACCTCATTCTTTATACGAAATTTCTATATACATCACATTTTATAACTTTTACTTGTGTACTTTATACTTCATACTTCAATTAATGCGTTATGCGTCATACTTGCAAAGCAATTTCATGATTCAATCTTAACATTTCAAACTTTTTAATTCATGACTTTCACATCATGCCTTACATCTAATTAATCTATCATATATTTCACGCATAACACATCATACTTCAAAGGTCATGCTTCATACTTCAAATATCATAGTTCTTTTGTTCTCATTAGGACCTAATTTAAAGTAACAAAATAATGTAAGTTATTAAACAACTCACTATGCCCAACTACATTACACATAAAACGCTACATCGATCATTTGCCTTTGCTGAAACTGTCGTTTTATACAATCGACCATTAATGGCGAATGATAGATGTCAAATCAGTACAAGAACAGCGTAGCAATGATGCCAATTGTAAGAAAAAAAGTCAAAATTACCGCATTAAGAAATGACAAACGGCATCGTTATGAAAATTGAATTATAGTAAAGTGCTGCATTTACTTATCCAGACTAATGAGCCAAAGTGAACTTGAAGTGTAGGAGGAAAGATTTCAGTGAAGCGCAAAAGAAAGCAAATACCATTAGCAAGCAATGCGCTGCATTTATACCATTCACACTGCTACCAGGGCTACCACTGCTATTGCTCTTAACTCACAATGCGATTCGCGACGACGAGCGTCATTAGTTTCCATCAAATGTCAATTTGAGAGTGCTATAATAATTTATAGCACTGTCAACGTATACGGCTGCTAAGTATATGAATAGCGCTTGCTCTTTCACGCATAAGTTTGCACTGCTTTTTAGTTGGTTGCACTCTTTTGCTTGCTGATGATAGCGAAGAAAAAAATTTAATTTGACAGTTGAAAATGAATTAGATTTAAAAGCGCTTTTGTGTCAAATGCAATAAGAGTTGGCAAATTTAAGTGGTGGAGAATTCAAGGAAGTTTTGAAGGATGCACTAAATGATTCCGATGTAAGGACGTAAATTGAAGATGCGGTAATGACACTAACTTGTTTTGTTTTCAATATCGAAATTATGCTCCACATATACTTTCTTAAAGCGCTTCAATCATATTTCAGCTCGAACGCAAGCAACAACCTTTTCCATCAGATTATGTCTATGATATTTTGTACAGATTTCCAAAACTCAAAAATAAATCGGCGGAAATGCATTCTGACAAAATTTCAATTAGATTTCCATTTATTTTTGCTCAACATTTCCAATACAACACTTTGTCAATCAATACACAAATTTCAATAACAAAAATCACAACGCAAGTCTGCTGCAAGCGAATTCTCTTTGAAATTTTTGACATTTGCTTTAAAAGCCCTGCCAAAAGTGCAGTGTACAGTAATGGCTAGAACGATGTAACTTATTTTTAGACCTTTAACGGAATTCTTAAGTATGATGAGCTTTGATGTGTATAACGAATATAAAAACTTGATTTTTCACAAAAATACACAGACTTTTTTCTCAAAAAATGCTTGCATATTTTTTTGTATAGTTGAATGCTCATGGGTTCTGATCCCATCGAAATCCCTTTTCCTTAAAGATTTTCTTTTTTTTATAAGAAAAAGACAAAAAAATATTGTAGTCTCACTTTAATTGAATAGTAGTGCACTATATTTTGAGTGTTCTTTTCTTTCCACTTATTCTCGATTTTTATTCATTCTCTGCTTTTGCATCTTGCCAGAGCAACATATAATTGACCGAGTGTAAAAATTGTGCATTTAATCTTAAAATCGTGTTTGGGGTACTGAATTCCCCAAACCATTTTAGTAGGCTTGCGGAAATTTGACTTATTCTAACAATATTTGGCTAATTACACAGGCACACAAAAAAAAAGTCGTGACCTAGAGGGTAGACCCGACTTTTCCTACATTTTCGAGGTGGCTGAAACTGAATATGTCCATAAAAATGATTTCAATTGCCAGTTTTCCTGCTACCACCCCTTTACCACCCCCTGGTGTTCGAAATTCAAATTAGCATACAAAGTTGAAATGTATGTGCATTCCTACGATTCTTGGCATTCTGAAACCGAAAATGATGGCAAAATTAAGTACGACCCTTCCATTATCCCCTAGCTCCCCTTTACTAACCCTAAAAAGGGGTTGAAACTTTAATTTTCATGCAAAAAAAATGTGCGCTAGGTGGTAAAGGAAAGGTTAAATTTACTTTTCATTGTCATTTTCGGTTCCAGCGCCCCAATGACATAGAAATCTACATCCATATAAATTTTGCATGAAAAATAGAGTTTGAACCCCTCCCTTGGGCTAGTAAAGGCTCTTTAAAGGGTGATGATGGAAGAGTCGTACTTAATTTTTATTATCATTTTCGGCTTAAGCATGCTAAGAAACGTAGGATTGCACATCCATTTTAACAATTTGAGTTTTGACCCCCAGAAGGGTGGTAGCGGGAAAACTAGCAATCAAAATAATTTTTTTACGGTCATATTCAATTTCAGCTACCTTGAAAATGTAGGAATAAAGGAGTCCACCCTCCGGGCAACAACTTTTTTTTTGTTTGCCTGTGTTATTTTTGGTCAAATTCTTTGTTGGCATGTCAATTTGAATTTTCGGTTTCAGACTGTATAATCAAAGTTTTATATTTTTCTATTTTTGAAATAGTTATAATAATAAAAAGACACTTTTCCAATAGATAATATAACTTATCTTTATAAATTTAATAAATTGGAACTGAGCAAATGTAAAACTGAGGTTTCAACTCAGTAGTTTTTTTTTATATAAAGTATTTGACTTTCCTGTGTTGTGAGCAAATTTTATTTTTATGATTTTTTTTTCAAATAAAACTTTTTTTAATAAATTTATCAAATTCGACAGTTTAGTTTGTTTAAAAGTTATAATAACAAAAAGTGAATTTTTACGCTATATCCAAAAAAAAAGTAAGAAAACAAAAAATGCAATAGCAGTTTAGTTAAACTTTAGCGGTTCCCAAAGGGGCATAAATTATGCGAGACTCGCACGCATATGCTATGTCGAAGCATTCAAAATGCTTCACTGTGGGATGAAGTCATAATTAATTTATGACAAATTACATTGCCACATATAATTTAAAAAGTTTTTACTAAAAATAATAGTAACAAGAAAGGTTTATGTCATCACAACTATATATTTTATTCACGAGTATATTTTTGATCCCGATATCGAAACCGATAATTTTCTCTTCATTAAATGAACCTCGTTTTCGATGGGCACGTAAGGTAATACAAAAGCTGATCATTTCGAAACGTTAACGATTATCAGTGCGAAAATTTTTCGTAAGTAATTCGAGAAAGTTTCCGTTATTTTGGTACTAAACTCAGTCTCTGTACCGGGAGCACTGTCTTTAAACTTTTCGTGTTGCTTATTGATTTTTCGGAATACTGAACTATTCTTAAGATAGATAAAATTGATATTCTAAAGTAAAGTTCTGGCTGAAACAATTATACAATTGGACTGAAAAATATTGAAAAATTTTAGGTTTTTGGTTTAGGATTTTGATGCAAAATTTAACAAAAATTATTTGGTTGAAAATTGATTTCAAAATGTATATTTGCTTAATATTTTTGGACAATACATAAGTATTGCTGCTAAATTCAAGCAATATTTTTAGTATTTTGTTAGATCTTTTTGAAAAGTGACACACAAAATTCCAGATAGAATTTTTTAATTTAACACAAAGAGCACCTTTTACCCACTGTATAGCAATCTTGAGGCCGACAAAGGCAAGATTTGCGTATATTTTTTGCCCTTTTTTATCCATTGTATTGCTGTTACGACTACTGTTCTTTTTTAACGCCACACAAATCAAATTTTTTCGATTTACACATAAAAAAGAGGCGTGAAACACAAAAAAAAAAAAAAAACGTAAGTTAAACTGAATACGTGCTTTGGATACCGCGAATTTTACAAAAGAGGGCGCCAGCTGGTAATCATATATGCTAAGAAACATTGAAGCAACTAAGGCATGTGTGGTGCGTTTGGGTCTGTGGCGCTTAATTAATTGAATTATTTACTTCTCAGTAACAACGAAGTGAACAACTTTTTATTAAATTGACGTTGTTTTTTTTTTGGATTATTATTTTTTGTACTTTAAAGTACTGTGAATGCTGCTACTGCTGCAACTGCTATTTTTCGTTATTTTGGTTCGTTTTTTATTATAAATTTTCGTTTTTGTTTGAATTTACAAAAAACACAAGAAATGAATTATGACGTCAAAATAAATTTTTCTACTGCTGCTACCACTGCTGCTGTCAGTGTTGCTGCTGCTGTTGTTAATGAAGTGGTTTCGCACGCACGCAACAAAACGTGACAGTTTTGCATATTGGAGGCGCTAAAGTTTTGCTGTTACTGTTTTTTTTGTTTGTTTTGTTTTTGTCATTTTGCATTGGAAATTTAATTTACTGGCATTTTAATATAAAATGACATTTCACAAAGTTTATTCAGAATTTTTCAATTTAAATTAATGTTGCATGCGATTTAAGTGTAATGTCAAGGAAGACGCAGAAGCAAAAATTCTATTAGTTTTTATTTTTAAAAATCTATTTGAAAAGAGCTCAAGTTTTATATATAAAAAAAGTTCAAAAAGATTGAAAATTTAATTCTGTTCAATTTTTATGACCTTCACTGTAGCGTTCACTAATGCAATTAGCCGCATAACTCAAATAACAAAACAAAAATTTTTTCCACCATAATTGAAAGTGCAAAGTCCAACTTGAAGGTTTGCCTGCTACAGTAGCGATTTTTCAAAGTGATCGAAATTCAATGATCGCAGCACATTTTTGGCCCGTCTATCAAATGAATTTAGTAGCAGGTAATGACAACGTATGCAAGACCTTTGCACTGCAATTGTGGACTTTGATTTGTTGAAGAGATTTTGTGGAGCTGTGCATTTTTTTCATTTTTCTTTGTATTTTCATGATACTAGAATGAATTTAAAAATTGTTCAAGATTTTTTTTTAAGGAAACATATAACCTAATTATGTATATAAATAGGCAAATGTAAAGCAAAGTTAGAGACAGAATGAATCCTAAGAAAGATTATTAAAAACTTTAGGTTCGTTAAGGGGCGTGACACCGTGAGAAGCTACACCGAGTACAGGTAATTGATTAGAGTGAGCAGTACCACGCCTCCAAAAGAAAAATATATTTTACAGCAAATGTAATGGACCACTTTTGATGAGATTTTTTTGTTTTGAGATAAAAAAGGCATTCAATCTATAATTTTGTACTAAAACATAAAGGGTGTTTTTTTAGAGGTATAGAGCTTCGAATTGAAATAAAACACAAGAAAATCGTTTTAATCGGCTTTATTGGAAGGATAATTTTATGCCATTAATATTTAAATATGATTTCGGGCATGTGGCCGCCGCGGCTGGCTCGAATAAAGCCAATTCTACAGGTCCAATTTTGAACCACTTTTTCGAGCATATGGGGCCGTATGTCGGCAATAACGCCACGAATGTTGGCTTCCAAGTCCCCTAACGTTTCTGGTTTGTTGGCGTAGACGAGCGACTTCACATATCCCCAAAGAAAATAATCCAATGGTGTCAAATCACACGATCTTGGTGGCCAATTGACAGGTCCATTCCGCGAAATTATGCGCTCATCGAATGTTTCCTTCAATAAATCGATTGTGACGTGCGCTGTGTGGCATGTAGCGCCGTCTTGTTGGAACCACAACTCATCCACATTCATGCCATCCAATTCGGGAACAAAATAGTCGGTTATCATGGCTCTATACCGGTCTCCATTAACGGTAACTGACTCTCCAGCATTATTTCGGAAGAAGTATGGCCCAATGACTCCACCAGCCCATAGAGCACACCAAACAGTCAGTTTTTGTGGATGTAATGGCGTCTCAAGGGTCTCATGTGGATTCTCTTCACTCCAAATGCGGCAATTTTGCTTGTTGACGTAGCCATTCAACCAAAAATTAGCCTCATCACTGAACAAAGTTTTGCGATGAAAATCAGCATCGAGATCAATCTCATTTTCGGCCCATACACCAAAATCACGGCGCATTGCATGGTCTCGCGGCTTTAATTCTTTCACAAGCTGGATCTTGTAAGGTCGCAAGCCAAGATCTTTGCGCAAAATCTTCCATAAAGTTGATGGACAAAGCTCCAATTGCTGTGCACGGTGGCGAATCGATTCATTCGGGTCCTCTTCAACATTTTGCTCTACAGCGGCAATTGTTTCTTCGGTGCGCACTGTTCGACGTCTCTGCGGATGCGTATTATCACATAGAGTAAACGTAGTGCAAAACGATCCATGGTTAACCGAATTAATTGCTCTGATGGACGATTATGTCGACCATAAAATGGATGGAGCTTGCGGTAAACTTCGCGAACTGAACCATTATTTTCGAAATAAATTTGCACGATTTGCAAGCGTTGTTCTTTTGTCAACCTGTTCATGATGAAATGGCAAACCAAACTGAACATAAATGACATTAGAGTTGCCAGATTTGACCATAAAATGCCAGTTTTATCTCTATTCGAAAAACAAACCTCTAAAAAAAACACCCTGTAGATCTACCTTTTCCAGATTTTTAAAATTCCAATTCCTGCGATATTTTTTCTATTGCAAACGGTTTTTTCATATCATAAATATCATATCACATTGTTTTCTTGCTAAACTTATCGACTGGTTTTTAAAAGTCAAAAATGAGGATTTTTTTTTTATTGAATGAAGCTAAATCGATGAATTGAATTGGGAAATTTTCAAAGATTTATTGAAATATATCTCATTTTTCTAGAGTTTTTAAATGTCAAAAGTGTGGACATTTATTCTTTTGGTGAGGTCAATGAAATTTTTGGTAAAAAACACGAATATTTTTTTTAGTAGGGGCGCCAAATATTTTTTTTTGTTCCGAGCGCCTGATATGCACCGTACGCCTTTGCTTTAGCCTTTTAGAACCAAAATGTATTGTTTTTTATTTAGTTTTATTTTTATATAAAGATCACTTTTTAAATATATATTTAATAATTTCTAAAAGGCTGGTTTTAGCGACCGTTTAAGAAGAAATTAAAAAATAAAAACTATTTTTGGAATAAAAAGACTTAATTTTTATTTTAAAAGATTTTGTTAACTTCCCGACGTTTCCAAGTTTTTTTGACTTCTTATTCAGGGCTACAATTGCAGACTTCGAAACGTCGGGAAGTTAACACATTTTTTAAAATAATAATTAAGTCTTTTTATTTCAAAACTTAGTTTTTTCAAAAATAGTTTTTATTTTTTAATTAGTAGTTCTTAAACGGTCGGTAAAACCAGCGTTTTTAGAAATTATT
This sequence comes from Meiosimyza decipiens, assembly GCA_963680825.1. NCBI lineage: Eukaryota > Metazoa > Arthropoda > Insecta > Diptera > Lauxaniidae > Meiosimyza > Meiosimyza decipiens. The sequence goes on from OY804258.1 coordinate 41,308,075, forward strand.
TCATATTTTTTGTTGGCACTTTTTTGTTTAAGATTTAGGTTTAATAAATTTTAGTAAATTTTTATTTAACTTTGATCTTATTGTTTCGGGCTTTCTTATATTGAATATAATAATGGTGTTTTGTCCTTTTAAGAACTTTTCATTGACCATCAATGGTTTAGACATGTTGTCACAATATTTTAAACCGAAAATTATTTTTTCTAAGATAAAAAATAATTTTGCACTTCCAATGCATCATATTCCCCATATAAAGTTGAGCTAGCAAAGTAGCATATGAGAGTTTTAAAATTTAAATTGAGTTGTGAATTTACCTTGCGTTTGTCAAGTGTTTTGCAAATATTTGTCTATCATTTGCACGCATACTTGTATACACACAAAGATGCAGGAACATACATGCATACAAAGTAAGCAAAGCACACAAATACACAAGAGCAGTTGTATATCTTTATTGAGAAATAACACTACAGACATCAAACCAGTAAGGAATGGATTCATTTCTCAAATAAAGACCATTGGGTATGAGTTGCTACGCTTATTGGACATTCACTCGTCGTTTTTATTCATGCAGAGTTTCATTCATGGAAAAGGGCATACGGCAAGGAAGTGGGTGAAATGAAGGCGCACTGCGACTTAAGAGCAAACAAGGAAAATTAATGTTGGTCAAAAGCTCTGTGGTAGGTAGTGTCTAAGGTAGACGACTACTGCTTAAATACACAGGGAGTAATTTTTAAGTCTTAGCGCATAGTCAGAGTTATTTCTAGACCTGTGCTAAATAGTAAGGGAGCCGGTGACCTAAATTTCTTAATGAATTAATCGTGCGGCATGGGTTGATATTCATGAAGTTCTATTTAAAATAAATAAAACGAACAATCTCTGTGACTCCTTCTTGTATTGAAAAATTTGTATACAAAAACAGCTATATGCTCTTGCAGATGTTCTTGTTGCTGTGTTTAAGAGTAATTCAATTTTTCTCAAAGTGTAAGATTGTGATTATTATAAAGATTATGTCATAAGAAACGAGACAAACAACCTCTGCCACTTAGTTATTGCTACAGTTAAAAATTGAAATATTACAAACACAAAAAAAATTTAATATTTAATCATATAACCGCGTCTGCCTCTTGGGTAACTGCTTAATTTACTAATAAAACCATAAAATTTGAGAAGGCAGACGATTCCAGTGTAGTTGAAGCCAGACGTGTTTGAGCACTTAAGGTGTTTATTATTGATGATATATCTATGTATATCAAGCTAATACCGTGAAAAATTGGCTGTCCAAAACTTACTATTTTATTTCTCGGTCATTTACATTCTGTTTTTTTTTTCTGGCTGGCTGTATAGGACTTTCCACACCAAATCAGACAGCATTTTACTTTTTGCATTTTAGAGTTTTGCGAAATATCGATAATTGAAATTTATTACACAGGTCCACATACAGATTAACATAAGTTCCAGTACGGGAGCATAACTGGAAAATATACATATGTAAATGTACAATATACTTATATCTACATACATATAAAACATATTCGATACCTAGGAGAAACAAATATATCGATATAATTCAAAGTGCATTTTGAAGAGAAAATGTTAAACTTTTCCCTATATAGTTAAATATCTTCGGAAAAATCTGGTGTGTCTCAAATCAATATAATTTTATCAAAGCCGATGGTTTGACGTCTGCCTCTTTTTTTCCAGTCCCTAGAAACATTACTGAAGAAAAAAGTTCTGAAAGAAAGCGATTAAATCATAAACCTAAAATGTTCACCGGATCCTTATCTAAAAACTTAACACCAGCTTCTGGAAATATACTTTTCCCATTAGAAATTGCTAATTTTGAAATCAGGCATAGAAATAAAGATAAATATGAGAGCATGTTAATTCTTAAAAAAATCATAATGGATCACATTTGGTCTAAATGAGTCGGTTTTTCGTTACTGACTGCCACTCCTACCTAACCTAACCTTACCTAATTCTTAAAAAAAAGTATAAAGTTTTGGCTTAAAGTAAACGACTTATATTTTACTTAAAACTTTAACTTCGAGGTTATATCTTGCAGCCTTTGCAGTAACTTTTTTTAAATAAAATTCGTCATAAGATCGTAAAAGAAAAATCTGCTTATTTGGAAAAATTAAACATATACAAAAATTAAAGCCAAATTTAAGCATAATTGAGCTTCTTTTTTTATGCAACTTTATTTTAAATTTAAAGAGTTTTAATTTTGAACTAAATGTTTTGAATTCACAAAACTTAAAGTAAAAATATTAATATTCTTTAAACTATTTTTTTCGTACAATAGAACCATCAAGTATTGCTGCTGCAAACACTGTCGTCTGCTTGACCATAAAAATCAGCTTTGCAGTAAAATTCATATCAGGCGCATAGGGTGGAAAATTATCTGGATTTAGTGAGAAATGATTTGCAGTATAAATGATTTTCTAAAAAATTTTAAATCAAAATATTATCTGTCTTTGTATTATGTTATATATGAAAATCTACCGCTTTCAAAGGGCAATGTTTTGGTATGTTGCCGGATTGTAAAAGTTTATCCACTACAGCTTTGAGCACTGCATTGCCACGTGGATTAAGTGCAAATAATCTGCAGCCATCGACCACAATATTCAACAACTCCAAATCACCAATGATAGGACGATTTATACTGATGCGAAAATTAATATTCAACTGATGTATGTCACGATTAAGCATCAGCTTAGCGTTTAAGTAGTTGCCACGATTTTTTGGCAGCACAACAATGGGGCACTGAAAGTAGGCAGCATAGGTAGTATGCATGGCGCTGCAATTGCTTCGCGTCCAGAGTACCTGATAGGGACGCTGAAATATGAAGATATTATACCTTCAGTTTTAGTTTTGGTTTTCGTAATACTCACAGTGGCCTCCGCGTATGACACATGAAACGCAAGCCAGAATAACGAAATGATACAAATCATTTTGAAAAGGAACTTTTTTTTTATTTCTTTCTTTCCTAAAAATTTAAGCGTTTGATGTCAAAGCGATTTTTATAGCCCGTTTGTATTTTTTTTTAAATATCTAAGCACTTTTATGGTAACAAGATTATTAACGCTGTTTATTTTTGATGGCTTTATTATCAAATGATTGATTTTAGTTTCTTCTTTCGTTGAAATCAATTAAAAATCTATTTGCTGTTTTTGAAATTTAGCAAAAAAAAAAAAAACGAAGCATTTCACATTTCATGTAGGTCACGCCTACGTGTTAGCATTTTTGGTTTTATTGACGTTGTTGTGCTTGATGAAATTGGGTTTTATATTTCGTGTATGATACTAAATTTTTTTTTTAAACGATTTTTTCTAAAATATTTAATTTTTGAAAAGTTTTTGTATGATTTAAACTTTCATTGTTCAAAACAGGTTGAGCGGAGTGAATACAACTCGAATTTTGGTGGTTATTTCTGCTTAAAAAGAGTCTCGTTTTACGATCTCTGGTTTAATTGTTTCTGTAGAGCATGGTATTTATTGGATTGACTTTTTTATAGTTAACAACTCATCGCCCAGAAATCGTCTCCAGTACAAAGTTTAAAAATATTTCATCTAAATTGTTTTCTTAGAATGCATTATAATTTATCAGAGCAAAACACACTTTTTTCGACACAGACACAGTCTGTTGTTCATAGTTAATGTTCATATAATTATCCATGATTTTGTTGTTATTTTAGACTTAATTACCCCGAAAAAAAAGAGCTGCAAAAAAGAAAATTGTAATTTAATAGTTTTATACGCGTTCTTTTAATGTCTCTCATTCATTTCAGTTTGATATTTTTTTCGTTTTAATGCGCTGAATTTATTTTTTCATAATGTTACCAAAAATTTTGTCAGCTTTAGCGGTCATTGACCGTTCGGCCGCTTACTTGCTGCTGACAATTCAGTTAAGTGTCAGCGGAACAATAATAAAACCAAGCAAAAAAGTTTATATTTTATGTGCGGCAATAATTGCAGACTTGTTGAATTTTAAAGTATTTGTTGCTCGATTCATTGAAAACTGCATTGAGGCAGAGTTTTGTGACATTGTGGCCGAATAATAATTTTTTTTATTTAAATCGAAATTATTTTAGATTAAAGTTTCTAAAAATTTGTAAAAGATTTTTAACCTTTTTGAAAAAATAGATGCTAAAATAAAAAATAGTTTTATTTGAAATTTTTAATCGGTGATTTAATGGTTCACCAATTCAAATTTTTTAGTTTCATTTCTTCTTATATTTTATGGATGCTAAATGTCAACAAGAAAGATTAAACGCCCACCTACGCAACACAGCTGTAACACATGTCAACATTATTGTTAACATGCAATTAAAAAACAACAACGGAAACAAAAGCAAAAACAAAAAGAGTGTAAAAACTTTTTACTTTGACCTATGCCAAGGGCAGTAGCAGCAGCGCTATTAAAATGGTGACCAGCAACAAACAAACAAACAAACGGCGAGCAAGACACACCCAACCATTCATGCAAGCACCACCCACAAGAACAATGGGTTAAACGCCAACAACAGCACCGTTTCACTAGCCACTGGCGAACACTTGAGGAGCGGAGTGTGTTTGTGCTGGTGCTGGTGTTGTTGGTAACCAACATTGTGGCATTAAAATAAACCGTAGCTGACCAAGTTATATGCATCACTGCAAGTAGAAATGATGTTGCTTGCTGTCGATTGTGTACAAAGCATTTTGACAACAACAACAATAAAAAAGCGCGATAGTTGAATGTGTCGATAAGGTAGTTTGCCGGTGTTTTAAATTAAAATTACAAGCTCTCGTGAGTGAAAACTATTAAGATAATTGAAAAAGTCATTACAGCAAAGAGATAATAAAATGTTTATTATGTTTATTCATTGAAGTTCCATTTTAACATAAAATGTTAATAAATTTCTTTATTTTTAAATTGTGAAAGGAGAGCCAGACTAAATAGCAAACAAAGTAATTAAAAATTGTTTTTAATTTAAATAATGAGGCTTTAATTGTGTCTGCTGAACAAAAATGTGGCTCAAATGTTAATTGAAACAGCATTAAGTTTAAATGACTTTGTAGAAACGAAATGAAAATTTAAGAAAAACCTATCTACTAAAAGCCTTTAGAAAAGAAGTCTATGAATATTTTCGTAAAAAAAAAAACTCAAACCAGATTCAAACCGATTCAGCTTAAAAGAAAATTCACTCAAAAATAAGAAAAGATCTGAAAGAATAAAAAAAATTTTATTCCCTTCTTTTCAAATAAATAAGATAAAGTTGAAGGAAAAAATCTTTTGCTAAAGAGACATCACCGTTTTACCGATAATTAAAAAAACAAAAAATGCACATAAATGGGCGTCCAATTAATTACGTGAGCTGAAAAAGGAGAAAAGGTTTGGCAAAACCTCACCAAGTGGTAGTGGTGGTCAATGAAAATCTCATCTCATTTTTTTAGTTCAGAGAGTTAGCATGTTAGTTTCGCCTTGTCGGCACACCAATTAACATATGTAAGCACCAATTAACATATATATACTACCAAAAAACATAGATGTCATGTGTTCAAAAAGCAAAGCACATGAACGCCCATGAAGTCCGTGATGAACTAAGGAAAGTGGTGTGGCAGTCAATTTTTTACTTTATAAATTTAATAAACCCAGTTATGCTGTACCTTAAACTTGTTATAATTTTTCTCCTCTTACTTAGCACAAAAAACAGTAGTACAAGCCGATTTAGCATGTAACGTTTCGATAACCTTTCAGAAATCTTGCACATGAAATCGTACGCAGTTTCAGTTACATTTCAAAAATGGTTCTTATCTATTTCAGAAAACTTTCGACAATATCTAAATTTTTTTGATTTGAAACATTTCTCAAACGCTTCAAAAATTTTGTAAGATTAGGGGGAAAAAACAAACATTTTTCAATGGACTCTCTTTTTATTCTGCGTCAATTGCGCTGTTTTTTTTTATTACGTCATCGAGATTCTGCATTATTTTTTCATTTTAATCGATTGCGATTTTACTTATCAAATAGCTATTTTTTGTGACATTTTTTATTTATAATTGACAGCATGCTATATTTAACAAAGCATCAAACAGAGAATTATAAAACATCAGAAAAATTTCATATGAAAAGTTGAATTTGAAATACATGCGAGAGATAAATATAGCGTTCCATTTGCAATGTTCCAAATGAAACATTGCTGGTACATAACGTACTGTTTCTGAAACTTTCTGCAACTTTACATGCCGAGTAGACAGAAGACATCATGGTAAATGATAAAAAAATTTACCTTCCAAGAAAACATCATTTTCCCAAATACTCCAAAATCGATTTCAACTTTTTTAGGCTCAAAATTTTCAGAACATATAGGAGTACCATCCCTGAAAATTTTATCGATGTTTTTTCACCCTATTTGATTTTTCAAGCATTGGAACTCGCAAGTAAAACAAAAAAAATTCATTGATGAATATAAAAAACCAACACAATCCAAATTAGCTTTTATATTATTTTTAGGTAGATGTGTACTAGTAGATGGCAAAAAAACTACAAATCTGAATAAATTAAGGTCTGAACGGTTTCTATGTGGTAAAAGATAAAAAAATTGACTTTTTCAAAGAACATCAATTTTCCAAATACTCCATCACCGATTTCAGCTTTTATAGGCTCAAAATTTTAAGACTATACAGGAGTATCATCGCTGAAAATTTTATCCATGTTTTTTCACCCTATTTGATTTGAAAAGCATTTAAAGTTAAGATTTATGATTTGCAATGTAAATTGAAACATTGAGAATGAAAGCGAGAGAATAAAATTTGAATTGATTTCAGCCTTTTTAGGTTCAAAATTTTCAGAACATTCAGGGGTATCATCTCTGAAAATTTCATTCATTTTTGTTCACCTTATTTCATTTTACAAGCATCTAAAGTGAGTGTATACAGTGGAATATTTATGAAAGAAATATAACGGAGTATTCAAATTTTCTCGCTCTACTTCTCAATGTTTCAATTTACATTGCAAATCCTAAATCTTAACTTAAGATACCTGTAAAATGAGATAAGGTGAACGAAAATGAATGAAATTTTCAGAGATGGTACTCCTGAATGTTTTGAAAATTTTGAGCCTAAAAAGGCTGAAATCAATTCAAATTTTATTCTCTCGGACTCATTCTCAATGTTTCAGTTTACATTGCAAATCATAAATCTTAGTTTTAAATGGTTGTAAAATCAAATAGGGTGAAAAAACATGGATAAAATTTTCAGGGATGGTACTCCTATATGTTCTGAAAATTTTGAGCCTAAAAAAGTTGAAATCGATTTTGGAGTATTTGGGAAATTGATGTTTCTTGGAAGTTAAATTTTTTTATCATTTACCACATAGAAACCGTTCAGGCCTTCATTTATTCAGATTTGCAGTTTTTTTGTCATCTACTAGTACACAACTACCTAAAAATAATATAAAAGCTAATTTGGATTGTGTTGGTTCATCAATGAATTTTTATTGTTTTACTTACGAGTTTTTTTTAACACAATTTGAAACTTTTTTTTAAGCAATAATATTGGTTAAAAAAATTTTATCTAATTTTTTTATATCTTCTACATGATAGACCAATCACTGAAAAAAGTTTCAGCCTAATTAGAAAACATGAGGGTAATGATAGGCCCATTATAGATGGAATGACCCATAGACATTAGATTTTAATTGAGAATAGTATAATTGAAAAATGACAAAAATATTTAAGCAAAAAAGGATGCAGACATGGAAGAAACGCCACCAAAGTCCCCAACGACTTGCAAATTACTGTATGTATGAAAGCTAATATATGCAAGAAAACTAGCACCATTTATCTCCTCTCTCACTGTGCGCTATGATATGCGAAGGCGTTGGAAGAACTTGTTTTCAGTTCATTTTGTTCAATTATTGGACCGTGAAAAATATTCATTTCGCTTCTTTTCACGATTTTGTGTAATTTGGCCTTCATAAAAGTGTCCATGAATGTCTATTTGAGAGAAAATTTTTTGTTCATTGAATTATTTCAATAAAAAAAACGTCAAACGTAGTCGAGTTAACTTCGTTAATCGGAGAAATTTCTCATATTAACTTCAACCGACGAATTTAGGTTAAAAGCCGATTACTCGACATAAAATATCGGTGTTTGTGACTAATCGGCGATTAAGACCGAATCGGAGTTTAATCTATGATTTAATTGAGATAAGTTAACGGGCCTAAAAGTCATTAAAAAATTAGTTATAACGAAAAATGCCAAAAAGTGTTTAATAGTCTCGAATAACATCGAATAAGCCATCTAATCCAAAAATTTATCAAATAACATCGATATATATACTGAATCCAATAAAGTTTACAATCAAAATATGTATAAAGGTCGAAGAGCATTAAGTAGTTTTAAGAAACATCACATTAAATAATTATGAAAATACTGCAAAATTCATCAAAGCTCATAATTATTGAATAATATTAAATAACATTAAAAAACGATTTAGGTCGAATAGTATCGAACAATATTGTATTGATTAAGATAAAAAATTTCTAAAAGTATTGATTTTTATCGGAAAACATCGAAAAAGTTGATGAGAGTTGTTGAAGGGTTTCGAACGGTCCAGCAAAGTTTTGTGTATATCTAATAGTTAATTAGTTTTAACGCTCTCAATATCAAATCACAATTCTTTCAGCAGTTTTTAAATTATATACAGACAAATAAACAGACAACACTGCAAGGAATGCTGTTTTTTCCGTTGTTATTTTTCAAAATTTACACACACGTTTGCTAGCAAATACAGCATAAAATTTTAATGCCTCTTTTGTGAGCATAGTGTGACTTCTTCAGCTCTGCTGCACAAACAAAACAAAACTTTTTTACATAAAATCATTACACAAATATTTTACTAAATAAATAAAATCTTACTTAATTTAATTTTTAGTTGCTGTTGTTGATGTTTATTAATTGTTTATTTGCACATTAAAATATTTATTTTGTTATTATGTTCTTTTCTTATTTAAATTGTTCTCACAAGTTGTGAAAATAAAAACTTATTGACATGATAGATATATGTACGCATGTACTCGTATAGAGTAAACATAGCAAGTTAGAATGAGTGACAATAGAAAAATACAAAAAAATTTCAAATATTTTAATACTTATTAGTAAATAAGGTTTTTTCTTTGAAATTCTTTCGGGTATGTTTCACTCTATTTCAAGGTCGAATACAGAAAAAAAGTAATAGAAAATAGCGACATATAAATTGAGAAGATACCTCAATCAAATATTTTATTGAATGTGCATTATGTTTCAGAAACGTGCCGTATATTGTAGCTTTTACAAATTCTGCTTGCAATCTGGCTTAACATAAAATATCATGAGAGATAACAATGCGTATGAGCAACATTTTGTTGTATTGAGTAGGCTTAGAATTTTTGGTAAGAGCCCCAAAAAACAGAGACAATGTTTACATAACTCAATATGAATTTCATGTTAAGTTGTTAATTTAAAAGCATTAAAGTATCATCAAGCTCAGATCATGAGGTTGTAAGCGGTTCAATTAAATCATTATTTTCTATTTGCAAATCGCATTTTAAGTGCATGGATTTTACTCATCCGGGTTAAATTAAGTTATTTTTAATATTGGCTTTTTATGAAATCAAAATAAATGACTACAGTTTTAATTTTGCAATTGCTCAAGCAAAATGCCTTGGCTGCTTTTGCTACTGGAAGTAATTTTCCTGCCCTGCAGCATTTACTGTTGGGTATGTTGTTAAGTTTTCAATCAAACATTTTAATTAAAGAAATTCCATAAAATATTACAACAGTCAACGCTTGAACTAAGCATAACCGATGTAAATCATGAAATTTTTCAACCCAATATTATGGAAAAGCTGGAAATGATTATAGTTAAGCATCACGGTCACAATGTTATCAATGGTACCTTTGTGTACAGCAGACCCCTGACAAACATACAAGTACTCTTTATATTGCAATTCGAAAAGGCTGATGGTAGCGCTATAAATTTGGCTAAAATGAATATTGACGGTTGTAAATTTTTAGAATCTGCATACGAAAATCAAAATTTAGCAAAATATGTACTGAAGTCTTTGCAATCTTCTAAGATATTTCCACGCAAATGTCCAATCGAAGCGGTAAGAAATCGGAGAAATTATGGCAAGTACTTGATAAGAATTTTTGTTTATTTTTTTTCCCAGCAAAAGGTTTATAAAATGGAGTATTTTGACTTGCAATTACCACAATTTCCGGTCTATTTTCCTGATATTAAATTTTCATCGAATACAACATTTCTGACAAATAATAATAAAATCTATAGGCTTTTTATAAAAAGCACAGCTCGAAAGGTGCAAAACAGACGTACATGAGCTTTTGAGGTAAGAAAGGTTTGACTACGTTTTTGCTGTGTTTCAAAAATCTATATTACTAAATTCCGCATTGTGAAAGGGAAATTTTAAAAATAACTAGTTTTGTGGTAAAGAATTCAAAATAAAAAATTTTCCAAAATCAAAATTAATAATAAAATCCAGCATTTTGTACTTCGATCCGATAAATCCAAAACCTCTCAAGATTTATATAACATATCTATTATAAGCAAGCTTGGAAAACAGTAACATTTCCTAACCTGTATTTTGTTTAATTTTTCGTCTACTTAATAAACAGAAGAGTAAAATAAACTTGTAAAGTTCAAACATTAGATACGATAAATAAAAAAAGCAGAACATGAGATACGTAAGTAGGTTATTTGATAATTTTTAAGCCCTACTCACAACGCAATAAATCGTTGTACAAGAAATATAACCAGTAAAAAACTTATTGATCCCCAAGCTCCCTTTTTTACATAAACTAAGGTACAGCCTCTTATCAAGTCTGTATGGTTGACTCTGGAGAAAACTAGAAATATGCGAAAAACTGATAAATTGCAGTGTTAAATGTAGTTCCTTGCAAATCCACTAAGTGAAACAATTCTTTTTTCTTCCAAAGTTCAGAAATAAGTTTTTAATATAATTTTTATAAATCTGTATTGACAAACTTAAAAAAGTTTGTATATTTTTTTTTTCTTTCGCGGTTATGATGATTTTATTAGAGTTTCATAATAGGAATTTTTATAAGAATATCTAAAAGTTTTCTTGTTCATCTAAGAAAAAAAGTCTCATGATAATTTTTAAAGTTCTCATGCCATTTTAAAAAATATTTAAATTATTTCGTGACATCTTTAAATGTTTTCGCGAATAATTTTTATACTATAAAGTACACAAATAAGTTTTAAATTTTCTTATATCATGATATTATTAATATTATATTTTACATTGCTCTACGTGACATTATAACTTTCATAATATTTCATTCCAAAAATTAATGGCAAAAAATTTAAATTATTTTCCCTTAAATTAAGAAAAAAATTCATGATAGTGATTGAGTTTCATGACATTTTTATGAAAGTTTGATGATGACATGTTATCTTAAAATACAACATCATTTATCAAAATGTAATTTCGCTTATGAATAAAATAATATAAAAGTCTCTTGATGGGTGCCATTTAAATTTATTTAAATCAATTTGTTTTGGGAAAAATCCTAAAGTGATTTTTAATGATGTCCATAAATCTATTTTAATCGTTACTCAAACAAAGTATGCATTATTAAGTTTGTAATAGAGTTAATCAAGATAATTTTTTTTAAAAAGTTCATTTTATTTCTGTTCACAATACAATTTTTCATCAGTTGGTTCTAAATATTGAGTAAGTAAAGAGATGAAAAACCTCGTTCTGTATTTGTGTTCAATCACAATCTTTTCACTTGTGGTTCAAAGTCGAAAGGTAAGAAAAATATCCATTATTTGTTCAAATTATTTATATATTGCTCTTCTCTGCAGCCTTTCTCAAGATATGCCATTATATATCGCGATGCGAACTGTACCTACAATCCAAAATATGTGCGTTATCTTTCTTGTGATATAATGCAACCGAAAAATCAATCTATTTCTTCATATCTGATCTATGCAATAGATATGCACCCTGGCCTTATGGTTAATGTGCGCATCGATGTACCACGCCCCAATGGTGTAATAATGAATGTGGTCGACTTGAATCTCAACGTATGTGAATTTTTTGACAAAGAATCTGAAAACCATTTGATAAAGATGGGAAGAAAATCTTTTGATGAATACGGAAATTATACAAGTTGCCCCCACCAAAAGGTACAGAAACAACGGATTATCTTATCTTAATCATATTTTTATACGTTGTTTATTTTTAAGGATTTTGCCTATGGTCTCTTTAATTGGACTTTCGATGTGACGAATTTACCGTATGCGCCTGAGTCTGATTTTGTCATTAATATGGTTTACTCTTTACCGCAAAATATCGAAACTATTCGCGTCAGAATTAATGGAAGATTGGACTTGCGTAGAAAACGACCGATGCGTGTGTTGACTTAAGCACCTGTGTGAAAAAAAAAGCTTTTAGTCCAAGCGAAAAGTTGAATTTTTCATTAAAAAACGAAAAATTCATATTTTTATTTATTTAATTACTTTAATGCAGGAAAATTGGATAAGAAATCATAGGGTTTATGCTATATATACTTGGGAAATGAAAACTTATATAAATTTTCTCATTTTTGATGTTAAATAAAACGATTTTTGAAAAAGGGCTGAGATTTTATTTGCAGTTTTCATTTATAGAAATTCGCTTTGGAAAGTTTGTAGGTCATATGACTTACTGACTGGAACTCTTAAATAACAATAGAGCTAGTGGACATCACTTTCATTTTGTTTCTATGTCATGGTTAACAATTTCAATAATTTATTTTAAAATGATCTTTAAATAATATTTCGTAATACTTAAATAATTAAGAATTAACGAATTTGCATTTCAAATACAGTGGAATCCCGATAATTCGTAATCGCCAGGGTCCAGCAATTTTTTACGAATTAAAGGGGTTTTCAATTTAAAGAGGTTTCGAATTCATGAGGTTAAAATAAGGACAGTACGAATTCACAGTTTTTTTTTTATTTATTTAGCAAATAATAAAGTCACTCTTTCTTTACTGTGTTTACCACCATGGCACGTTTCATTTCTGAAGCAAATTGTTGGATCTGGCAGGCATTTATAAAATAAGCCAGTCTCGTCTGCGTTGAAAATATCCTTGGCATTAAAATCCTTTATAAGATGATTTAATTTTTCTTTCACACCTTCATTAACGGCAGAACTTTCATCGCAAATTTTTTTAAATTTTACATTGTTCCGTTTTTTAAAACGATCGAGCCAACCGCTGCTTGCTTTGAAATTATTCACGTTAAATTTTTTAGCTAAAACAGCGCTTGTTCCATTAGTAATGGGCCTTAAACAGGAATATTAGACTGTCGGCACTGAGTAAAGCATATAAGTAGACTTATCTGTTTCCAGATTGCATTATAAATATTCTTTTCCGTAGGACTGACGTAATCGTTGATGGAGCGATTTCAAATTGTTTAGCCACATAATTTTTTTTTGCTCCATTATCAATGGCTGAAATGATGTTTTGCTTTTGCAACACTAATAAAGTCTTATGAGTACGTTTGTTTGCCATTTTCACGCCACACATTGTTTGTCTCACACCTCTGCTAAAGCAACGAACAAACTGACCACGAAAATCACAAAAAATTCCATCAAAAAAAGTGAACGATAAACGTAGTCGTAGCTGCCTAATATGATTGATTTTTTTTTTCAAACCATAGTTCCATAGAATTTCGCTTTGCATTACGAATTATAAGAAGTTGTCAAATCCAATTACGATTTATAAGAGGTTAAACAGACTTTATTGAAAAAAAAAAATATACGAATTATCGAGGGGATCAAAATGTATGCAATTTTTACGAATTAAAGCGATTTTTCGAAGGAGTCAAAAGTTTGTTACGAATTATTGAGATTTTCGAATTAACGGGGTACGAATTATCGGGATTCCACTGTAATTCAATCATTGAGTTACGCAATATAGCTCAAAGTGCAGTATACCAATAATTTCATTTACAACTGTTAATCAAACTTTTATCAGCATGATATTTAAGAAGTATGACCACATCTTTCTGAATACACCAATATTCTTTCTGGGGAAAACTATAAAATTTCTTTTGAAAAATCCTACATTTGTTTTTGGAATGGTCATTTATAACTACAAAATTTTGAAGATACATAAAGACAAAGCTTATAAAAGTTAAAAACTAATAAGCTTCTGTAAAAAGTTGCATTAGATTTTACAAGAATCGCAATGAATTTCACTAAAAAACCCATGAAATTTTACCAAAAATAACATGAAACTTTACAAAAATAACATGAAATTTTTCAAAAAATTCCATGTTCTTTAACAAAAGTTTTTAGGAGTTGTTATAGAACTAAGAGATGTTTCAAAGATATCGTGAAATTTTACACAAAGAAAAATTACAAGAGATTTCTGTAAAACAATGCGTGATACTTAAGAAGTCTAAGAATACCATTTTTAAAATATAATTACCTAACTATACCAATTTTTTTCCGCCGAAAACTTTTTTTAACTAATCCTAAATTTGATTTTAAAAGGTAATTTAAAACTATTGATTTTAGTAGAAACATAAAAACAAAGCTTATGAAAATTAAAAAATATGAAACTTTTCTAAGAAATTATATAAAATTTCACAAGAATAACATTGAATTTTACAAAATATTTCATGAGATTTCCCAAAAAAATACATGAGATTTAAAGACATAAGACATTAACACAAATGAATGTTCTTCTAGAAAAATTCTCAGTAAACTAATTCTCTAAAACTAAATACATGCAATTTTCCTAAAAATCACACGACAGATTTGAAAGATGTTACGGAGAGAGAGTAAGATTTTACAAAAAAGAAATATCACAAGAGCTTTCCATAAATTCTGTATTAAAAATTATATGACAAATTTTCTTGAAAAATAATCTCATAAAAGATGTTACAGACGATTTAATTCAAAACTATTTAAAATGTAAAGCACAAACATCATTATATGAATTTTCCAAACTCAAAATAAATAATAAAATGCAGAATTATATACTTCGCCCTAGTAAATCCATTATCTCTCAAGATTTATATATCTATTTTAAGTAAGCTTGGAAAAAACTAACATTTCTTAATATCTATTTTCTATAATTTTATATCTAATAAACAAAAGAGCATAATAGGCTTACAAAGTTGAAGCATTCAATACGATAAAAAAGCAAAACATTAGATACGTAAGAAGTTTTTTGATCATTTTAAAACCCTACTCCCAACGCAAGAAATCGTTGTACAAGAAAAGTAACCAGTAAGTAACTTATAGATCCCCAAGGTCCCAATTTTTTTACATACTTTAAGGTACAGCCGCTTATGAAAAAATATCAAGCATGTATGGTTGACTCTGGAGAAAACTAGGCAAATACGAGAAACTGATAAATTGCAGTATTCACCATTCTTAGCCACTGTGCCTGCTTGGGTATAGAACATTCAAAAAATCAAAAAAATTACAAATCAAAAAAATTACAAAAAATTAGAAGAATGCTCATTAGAGTGGTTCAAATAAATCAAATGTTTTTTTTTGAATCCGACACACGGAAACTGGTTCCTTGGTACCTCTATTAAGTACTTACCAAATCTGAGCTTTCAATATTAACGGGAAGATTATGCTCATCATAGTTTTCCATTTAATTAAGTTCGAAAAACTAAAGAGTGCAAAAAAAATTTCATTGCCACTTTTGTAAACTTTCATGAAAATATTCATACAACTTTCTTAATATTTTAGCAGAGCTTTCATGATATTCGCTCACTCAGCTTACAAAATATAATTAAAAAAATAAAAATCTCGCGAAGCCCCTTAGGCCTCTGTTTGTTATACTTTTTCTTGATATTTTCAACGAAAATTTTAAAAATTTTCCACATATTTAATAAAATATCTACAATATTTTTTAAATTTGCTGAATCAATAATTTTTTTTTATTAATAAGATTTCAGATTTTATTAATTTTTATAAATTTTAATTGACAATCTTTACAAAATGTGTATGTTTTTTTTTAAATTTTAGGGTCATGATGTTTTCATTGAAGTTTCATAATTGTTTCTCTGGAATTGTTATAAGAATGTCAGAAAGTTTTCTTGTTACATCTAAAAAAAAACAAATCACATGGTATTTTTTAAAGTTCTAATGCTATTTAAAAAAAAAATTTTGAATTATTTTTTAAGCATTTCGTTTTATATACTATAAAGTACACAAATAAGTTTTAAACTTTCTTTTTATTTCAAAATAATTTTCGCGGTAATTTTAATAAATTCCCAAGAATTTGAATAAATTTTAATGAGCATCCTGCATAAAAATTTTTAAATGTATCTTAGTGAGTGTCACATCCAAAAATTTTTTAAAAGTTTTATTGATATTAACATAAAATTTGCATTATAGTTTCATAACTTTAAATTTATTTTCATAATATTATAATGTACATAAGATTACCTCGATAGATTTTTTATGGCATTTTTTATAACTTTCATAATAATTGCAATAAGCTTTTAATGGAATGATATTTTTGCTCTTGCTCTACATGACTTCATATCATTTCATAATATTTCATTCCAAAAAGTTATGATAGAAAACTACCATTTCTTATATTTTCCCTTAAATTTAGAAAAAAAATCATGAAAGTAGATTGAGTTTCATGATATTTTTATGAAAGTTTGATGATGACATGTTATCTTAGAGTACGACATCATTTTTCAAAATTTAATTTTGTTTATGAATAAGTCATTCATCAAAATCTTCAATGAATTTATAATTTATATTAAATTGTTTTGGGAAAAATACTATAGTGCTTTTTAATAAAGTTCAATATCGATATGGCAATCTATTTAAATCGTTTCTCAAACAAATTATGCATTATTAAGTTTGTAATAGAGGTAATTAAGTTGATTTTTTTTAAAAAGTTAATTGAACGCAACGAATTTTGGTGGGTTTACAATAAAATTTATCATCAGTTGGTTCTAAATATTGAGTAAGTAACGACATGAAAAGCCTCATTCTGTATTTGTGTTCAATCACAATCTTTTTACTTGTGGTTCAAAGTCGAAAGGTAAGAAAAATATCCATTAGTTGTTCAAAATATTTACATATAGCTCTTCTTGGCAGCCTGTTTCAAGATATGTCATTATATATCGCGATGTGAACTGTACCTACAATCCAAAATATGTGCGTTATCTTTCTTGTGATATAATGCAACCGAAAAATCAATCTATTTCATCAGATCTGATCTATGCCATAGATATGCATCCTGGCCATATGGTTAATGTGCGCATAGATGTACCACGCCCCAATAGACAAATAATGAATATGGTCGATTTAAATGTCGACATATGTGAATTTTTCGACAAGGAATCCGAAAACCATTTGATAAAGTTAGCAAGAAAATCTTTTGATGAATACGGAAATTATACAAGTTGCCCCCACCAAAAGGTACAGAAACAACGGATTATCTTATCTTAATCATATTTTTATACGTTGTTTATTTTTAAGGATTTTGCCTATGGTCTCTTTAATTGGACTTTCGATGTGACGAATTTGCCGTATGCGCCTGAGTCTGATTTTGTCATTAATATGGTTTATTCTTTACCGCAAAATATCGAAACTATTCGCGTCAAGATTAATGGAAGATTGGACTTACGTAGAAAAAGACCGATGAGTGTGTTAACTTAGGCACCTGCATAAAAAAAAAATCTTTAAGTAAAAGCGCAAAATGAATGAAATCATAAGGTTAGAGCTAAATATACTTGCGAAATGAACAATAATCTTAACCTTAGTCATTTTTAATGTTAAATATAACGATTTTTGAAAAAGGGCTGAGATTTTATTTGAGGTTTTCATTTATGGAATTTCGCATTGCAAAGTTTATAAGTCATATGACTTACTAACCGACTGGAACTCTGAAATAAAGATAGAGCTAGTGGACGGAAATCACTCTCATTTTGTTTCTATGTCATGGTTAACAATTTCAATAATTTATTTTAAACTGATCTTTAAATAATATTTCGTAATACTTAAATAATTAAGAATTAACGAATTTGCATTTCAAATAATTCAATCATTAAGATACGCAATATAGCTCAAAGTGCAGTATACCTATAATTTCATTTACAAATTTTATCAGCATGATACTTAAGAAGTATGACCACATCTTTCTGAATATAAAATTGCCTAACTACACCAATATTCTTTCTGGGGAAAACTATAAAATTTCTTTTGAAAAATCCTAGATTTGTTTTTGGAATGGTCATTTATAACTACAAAATTTTGAAGATACATAAAGACAAAGCTTATAAAAGTTTAAAACTAATAAGCTTCTGTAAAAAGTTGCATCAGATTTCACAAGAATCGCAATGAATTTCACTAAAAAAACCCATCAAATTTTACGAAAAATAACATGAAACTTTACAAAAAATAACAAAAGTTTTTTAGGAGTTGTTATAGAACAATGAGATGTTTCAAAGATATCGTGAAATTTTACACAAAGAAAAATTACAAGAGATTTCTGTAATACTTAAGAAGTTTGACCAAACCATTTTTAAAGTATAATTACCTAACTATACCAATTTTTTCTGGCGAAAACTTAAAAAATTTTTTTAATTAATCCTAAATTTGATTTTAAAAGGTAATTTAAAAGTACGGATTTTAGTAGAAACACAAAACCAAAGCTTATGAAAATTAAAAAATATGAAACTTTTCTAAGAAATTATATAAAATTTCACTAGAACAATATTGAATTTCACGAAAAATTTCATGAGATTTCCCAAAAAATAACATGAGATTTAAAGAGATAAGACATTAACACAAATGTATGTTTTTCTAGAGAAATTCTCAGGAGTTTTTACTTCTAAAACTAAGAACATATAATTTTCCTAAAAATCACAAAACAGATTTGAAAGATGTTACGGAGAGAGAGTAAGCTTTTACGAAAAAGAAATATCACAAGAGTTTTCTATAAGCTCTGTATTAAAAATTATATGACAAATTTTCTTGAAAAATAATCTCATAAAAGATGTTACAGACGATTTAATTCAAAACTATTTAAAATGTAAAGCACAAACGTCATTGTATGAATTATCCAAAATCAAAATTAATAATAAAATCCAAAATTTTGTAAATCAATTTTGCGTTATTTGCGGAGATCAGTGTTTATTAGGATGCGTCGAAAGCGTTTTGCGTGAAAATCAAACAAGTTTGCGCTTGATTTGCAAAGCAAAACACGTGAGATATCATAGTTTTAGCGAGCTCAATCAAAAAAATTTCAAAAAATTAAAAGAATGCTCATATATTCTGCCGATGTGCCCGTTTGGGTACAGGCTCAAAAGGCTGCGGATTGAATTTTTTTTTGTTTTTTTTCAAATTTTTTAATTATTTTATGCTATTTTTATAAAAACGAAATACTCGAAGTCGATGATTTTTGAATTTAAAAGGTCTTGGCTTTTAATGGGTTACATTAAGTTCTTTGCAAAACCATTAAGTGATGACATTTTTTTATTTTATCTTAATATGCATCAGACAAACTTGCAAATTCATCACCAGGGAAGGTCGAAATAATCACAAAAACTAAACCACGTGCATACCCAATTACTGATATTTAGAAGAAAAATGGGAAATAGTTCAGAAAAAAGTTTTTGGGAAGAAAAGGGCTGTCTGAGTTATTAACTATGGGCCCGAAAAGTCTTAATCAGCCACTGGATTACCCTGGGAATCAGTTAATTAATAGACAGATTGTATGACAACGACAAGACGTGTTTGGTTAAGAAAGCCAGGGAATGAATATTGAAAACTTATTTCGGAACCGATATCGAAATTTAGAGGACGGCATAGATGAAGTTCGGAATTAAGTTCGAAAAACTAAAGAGTGCAAGAAATTTCATTGCCACTTTTGTAAACTTTCATGAAAATATTCATACAACTTTCTTAATATTTTAGCAGAGCTTTCATGATATTCGCTCACTCAGCTTACAAAATATATTTAACAAAATACAAATCTCGCGAAGCCCCTTAGGCCTCTCTATGTTATACTTTTTCTTGATATTTTCAACGAAAATTTTAAAAATTTTCCACATTTTTAATAAAATATCTACAATATTTTTTAAATTTGTTGAATCAATAAATTTTTTTTATTCATAAGATTTCAGATATTTTTTTATTAATTTTTATAAATTTTAATTGACACTCTAAAAAATTTGCATGTTTTTTTTTTTTTTAATTTTTAGGGTCATAATGTTTTCATTGGTTCTCTTGTTATATCTAAAAACAAATCACATGGTGGATTTTGAAGATCTCATGCTATTTAAGAAATATATTTAAATTTTTTTTAAGCCTTTCGTTTTATATGCTATTAAGTACACAAATAAGTTTTAAATTTTCTTTTTATTTTAAATTCCCAAGACATTTTTGAAACGAAATTTTAATAAGCATCGTACATAAGATTTTTAAGATGTATTTCTTAATAAGTATCAACATCCAAAAAATTTTTAAAAATTTTACTGATATTATTATAAAATTTACAAGTTAATTTTCAAGAAATATCCATTAGTTTGATCATGTACATAAGATTACCTCGATAGATTTTTCATGACATCTTTTATATCTTTCATAATAATTTCAATAAGCGTTTATTAAATTATATTTTTTATATTACTCTACATGGCTTTATATCTTATATTCCAAATATTAATGGTAAAAAACTCCCATTTTTATATTTTCTCTTGAAAGGGGGGAGGGGTAAGGTGTTAACATTTTATTTTATGCATTTTTTAAAAAATTTTTTAATTGAATGCATAATATTTTAAGAATATTGTGTCAAAATCTCAAGTCGATTGGAGCAAAATTGACGAAGTTGTGAGTATTTTTATACCTGTCGGATAAACGTTTCATACCACATTTTTTAGTGTTCAAAACGTCAAAGCGTTTTCCCCATAGCTCACGTTTTCGAAGTCGGTTCCCCTCATAACTTTAAAACTATTACACCGATCCTTTTGAAATCTTGAACACTATTTTTGTACATAATTTAAGAGGTAACGCTGGAGAGTTGTTTTCAAATTTGTTAATAATTTTTATTTTACAATAACAAATTAGCCGATTTTTTTCGCAAGAAATAGAGTTTTTCCCTTCAAAGTGTTCCAAAAAAGTCCAAATTTAAAATTTCGTAAAACCCTCCCAGCATTACCTGGGGAAACCTATTATCTAACGAATGAACTTTGATATTTTGATTTCAGATGATCCAGCACCAAGCTATGAGGGGCACCGCAATTCCACTTTTTTCCGAGACACGTCCGAATACTTGCAGCCATTGCCGTTTTTTTTTTAATATTTCTTCGTGAAAATTTTACACAATATTTTTCAAATGTTATACTTTAATGTACTATTGGTTTTAATAAAGAGATTTTAACTAAGTCGTCACAAAAAATTCACAAAAACATGCCTTTCTTCGTACGAATTAACCTCACCCCCCCCCCTTTAAATTTAAAAAAAGCTCATGAAAGTAGATTGAGTTTCATGATATTTTTATGAAAGTTTGATGGTGACATGTTACCTTGGAGTACGACATAATTTTTCAAAATTAAATTTCGTTTATGAATAAGTCATTCACCAAAATCTTCAATGAATTTATAATTTATATTAAATTTTTTTGGGAAAAACACTATAGTGCTTTTTAATAACGTCCAATATCGATATGGCAATCTATTGTAATCGTTTCTCAAACAAATTATGCATTATTAAGTTTGTAATAGAGGTAATTAAGTTATTTTTTTTTGAAGTTAATTGAACGAGTGCATTTTGTTTCGGTTCACAATAAAATTTATCATCAGTTGGCTTTAAATATTGAGAAAGTAACGAGATGAAAAGCCTCGTTCTGTATTTGTGTTCAATCACAATCTTTTTACTTGTGGTTCAAAGTCGAAAGGTAAGAAAAATATCCATTATTTTTTCAAATTATTTACTTATTGCTCTTCTTGGCAGCCTGTTTCAAGATATGTCATTATATATCGCGATGCTAACTGTACCTACAATCCAAAATATGTGCGTTATATTTCTTGTGACATAATGCAACCGAAAAACCAATCTATTTCTTCATATCTGATCTTTGCAATAGATATGCACCCAGGCTATATGGTTAATTTGCGCATAGATGTTCCTCGCCCCGATGGTCAAATAATGAATCTGGTCGATTTGAATGTCGACATATGTCAATTTTTTGACAAGGAATCAGGAAATAATTTGATAAAGTTAGCAAGAAAAGCTTTTGATGAATACGGAAATTATACAAGTTGCCCCCACCGCAAGGTACAGAGACATATTAATCATATTTAAATACTTTTTTTTACGTTGCTTATTTTTAAGGATGTTGCCTTTGGTCTCTTTAATTGGACTTTCGATGTGACGAATTTGCCGTATGCGCCTGAGTCTGATTTTGTCATTAATTTGGTTTACTCTTTACCGCAAAATATCGAAACTTTTCGCGTCAGAATTAATGGAAGATTAGACTTACGTAGAAAAAGACCGATGCGTGTGTTTACTTAAGCACCTGCGTGAAAAAAAAAAATCTTTTAGTCCAAGCTCAAGTTGAATTTCCCATTAAAAAACGAAGAATTCAAATTTTTTTTTATTTAAATACTTGATAGCTGGAAAATTGGATAAGAGCATAAGGATAAAGCTAAATATACTTGCGAAATCAACACTTATCTTAACTTTGTCATTTTTAATGTTAAATAAAACGATTTTTGAAAAAGGGCTGAGATTTTATTTGCGGTTTTCATATATGGAATTTCTCATTGGAAAGTTTATAGGTCATATTACTTACTAACTGACTGGAACTCTTTAATAAAGATAGATCTAGTGGACAACACTTTCATTTTGTTTCTATGTCATGGTTAGCAATTCCAATAATTTATTTGAAAATGGTCTTTAAATAATATTCCAAAATATTTTAATTATTAAGAATTAAGCAAATTCCATTTCAAATAATTCAATCAGTGAGTTACGCAATATAGCTCTAAGTGCAGTATACCAATTATTTCATTTACAAGTGTTGAACAAACTTTTATTGGCGTAATACTTAAGAAGTATGACCACACCACTCTGAATATAAAATGGCCTAAGTAAACCAATATTCTTTCTGGTGAAAACTTTTAAATTTCTTATAAAAAATCCCATATTTGTATAATTTTGTAGATACAAAAAGTTAAAAACTTTGAAAGTTTTGTAAAAAGTATTACCAGATTTTCAAGAATCGGAATAAACAAAAAATTCCATGTTCTTTAAGCAAAAATTCTTAAGAGCTTTTACAGAATAAAAATATGTTCCAAAAAACAAATTGATATATAAGATTAAAAAGAAAATTACAAGATATTTCTCGAAGACAAAGGTGGTACTTAAGAAGTTTGACCATTTTACGTTTAATATATATAGTTACCTATCTTAACCAATTTTTTTCTGGTAAAAACTTTATTTTAAGAAATTTGACTTGAAATGAACATTTATAGCTACAGATTTTGGTAGGAACATAGAGGCAAAGCTTATCAATAAATCATAGCCGATTTTACAAGAATATCAATGAATTTTACAAAAAATTTCATGAGATTTCTCAAAATCAAAGATAGCTTTAAAATTTTAAAAAAAAGATAAAATCTAAAGAGATTTATCTAAATTTAGTATTAAAAACTATGTGCCAAATTTTCTTGAGAAAAACAAAACAGCTTGTTTTAAAATTTCGAACTATTTCATTCAAAATTATTTAAAATTTAAACTACAAACACCATTTCATCAATTTTTGAAAATCTCATATTTTTCAAGCACAAAAGCTGTTTAAGTTCTACCTGGAACATAGTTTTTACTTAAAGATATCACGTTATACTTAATAAAAACTTGTACCAAAAATCACATACATTTTTTTTCTTTTTAGAATAGCATTAATCCAGTTAGAAATTTCACAAGAAAATTTTGTGCTTTTTTTAAAATAAATTTTGCACTTTCAACTTGTTCAAAATTTAGATTTGCCTTGTGGGTAGTTAAAAAAAATTCAAACAGCAATACATAAGAAAAATATTTTACGACTTACGTCAAAACAATTGGATTGTCATTACTGCGCGTACATACCTGCAAGTAAGAAAAAAAAATTAAATAAATAAAAAAATTTCCAACAATAGTTAACGTTTATATAAAGCCTTTTTTTAAAATTTATCATAAGTGCGACTCATGCCCACTACGAATGAAAAAAACAAAATTCCCCTATTTTTATGGAGTTGCAACAGTTACAATTGAAAGATTAATCCATTGCGGCATGACAGCTCTTGAGAAAGTAAAACAAAGGCCTAAAGCCGCCGTCGCTGTAAAGTAAAGTTAACAGCTTCATTTCAATACGTAACATAATGCGTAAGCTTAAAGCTAAAATAGCAGAGTCATTTTAAAGCCTAAAGCGGACATTTAAGCAATTTGTCAAATATGAATATAATGGCCCATATGTGAAACGTCAAATTTTTGTTAATTTGCTAGAGGTGTATTTTTTCAGAATTTTGAAATTAAAACTATTGTCAACTTTTTACATTGAAAGTTTAGATTGCAGCCAGTGATTAGCAAATAGAAATGCTGTGAAACTATGGCGTACAAAAAGTTTAAATTAGCAATGAAGAAAACAGGTCATGACAGAAGATTGCATTTAAAAAGGTTTTAGTTAAAACTCATTGACAGAAGTATTACCCAGCATTTCCTAAAAACACATTTATTTAAGCAAACAATCACAAAAAAATATTTGCAATATGTAACGAGGTTTTATAAAAAGTCACTAGTAATATTTAAAAAAAAATTCTGTGAAACTCACAAAAAGTCTCATGAGATTTTATAAAAGAGCAAATGAGATATTTTTAATATTGATGAGATGCTTCAAAAAATGCAAAATAATTCACAAAAAAATCAGCAACATTAGATTTGTTTAGAAGTATCATAAGATTTTTCAAAAACTTCGGGTTTTTATAAAAAAAAAATCTCACGAACTTTCACGAAAATATCATAACATTTCACTTTAAGTTTAACAAACGAATATAAAGCGTTTTGCATCGAATCATTTGAAATTTTAGGAAATAAGCAAGATAAGAAAATTAATGCTAGGCAGCTTCATAAGTCTAGTTCTTTGCTGTAGCAAAGCGTTGCTATATACAAGTAGAAAACAATATACCCTTAAGTTCAAAGATAATTACGGTGATTAATTTCACCAGTGCTATTCAAATGTCTTATCTTGAAAATCAAACTAATGATAGCTACAATTAGATTAGAGCTTAACAATTTTTAAAGTGAGCCAGGCTTTCTTCGTCTAAAAACATTTACAACCGGTAAGAGGGCTAAAACTCTATAAATAAAGCTAACAATCCAATAAATACAAATCAAAAAATATATTCATTTAATATACACTTATAATTCAATACATTTTAAATAATACGTCTATCGCCTTTAATCAACTGTGTACTAAGGATTTTTTTAAGCTTTCATAAACATCATAATGATAAGATCATTTAATTTAATTAAATTTTAATCATTAACCACATATCACTTCCACATTCTTTGAATTTCAAACCCGTATCCCGCAGTTTTTAAATTATATTTTCGTTCTTGACATCAGCTAAAACAAATGCAACACTTTACGTCAGTGTTAATTCTTCAACGCTTTTTACCGCAGCATCGTTAAGAGTCTTCAACTTCATGGCTCATAAGTGAAAAATAGAAAAAAAGCATTTAATTGGTAAGCTCTTTCCTGAAAGGGGAAAAAGAAGACACCAGCCACCAACATTTCTTCAGTCAGTGACATCCTTTCTAAATACTTTTCACGCTTCAGCTTACATTATTGTTGATATGTAACTACAAAGTAGAAAATGTGCTGTGATAACGATACATGAAACTTTTCATACAAGAAATTTTCCATACAAAATAATCAACCATATTTTTTTTTTTTCAGAAAGCAAAAATATTTTTAGATTTCAAATGTTATTCTACAAAATCTACTAGGGTTGGTTTAGTTCTGGACAGTAAATGACATTGAAAATTTTTTCAGAAAAGTTTTTTTTACAAAATCCATAATTGCATGCTTTCTTATTCGACGGTTAGACTTTAATCATTTGTAAACAGCTACTTATTCTATTCTTGTTTAAGAAGAGTGTGTCCTAAACGTGATATTGGTAAGCAAGCTATAAAATACAAGTTATGTTTGCGAAAAATGAAGTTTAATTTTTAGAAAATCTCTGGCAAGTTTTCGACATAAATCCTATATCATTCGGATTTAAAATAATACTCATATAAAGTTTTAATGCGATTTTTTGCAAAATTTCAACTGACGTTGTTTTTTGCAAGCTCTCGTGTTTTGTAAAAAAATTCATAAAAATTTTTTGAGACCCTCATGAGATTTTTTGAAAAAATTCATAAAATTTTTTGAAACTTTCATGAAATTTTTGTTATATCACATGAAATTTCGACAATCTCTAATGAAATTTTTACAAACTCTCTTGAGATTTTTACAAACAACCATGATATTTTAAAAACTTTCATGAGATTTTTGTTAATTCACATGTGATTTTTTGTCTAACTTTTAGTTGAGCTTTTAATATTATATCACTTGATCACAAATCTTTCTGCATAAAACGAGCAATATCAAGACTTTTTAATGACTAATGTAAACTTTTAACTGGGATTTATGTTAATTCTACTAATGTCAAACATATATTATTTATTATCAAAGTGAGCTTCATTAACTAATTTGTGGAAAAAAATGTATGAGCGTTATAGTAGTCAAGTTAAACATCATTTGCTGATGTCTACAAATTTATCGATCTCTCAAAATATCTATCATAAGTTTTGTCAATACCCTACTGAAATGACTCATAGAAAATATAATTTTTCCTACGATATTATGTACCCATTTGCTAGATTTGGCATGTATGTTAAATTGACTGCGAGTTGCGCGTTAATAAGGGAAGCCATTGTCATTTAACGGGTGCTGCTGAAACAAAAGTAGAGCAAGTGTGCAGTTTAACTTAACATTCCTTCACTCATTTAATTCCTGCTCTTCTGTCTTCTATGGTTTCTCAGATCATTGGTTGTTTTATTTAACTCATTTATTTATAAGAACTTGTAGACGAAAATGGTGCTACATCAGCAACCAACACCATCAATTTGTGCCACATAAATTATGGCCCCATTAACGTTAACTTATTTCAAGCAGCTTGAAAAGTGTAGATGTGTGTCTACCATTGGCTTGATGAAAGTTCAGCACATATATCACTTAAAATTTTCAAATTTGGCAAGAAAATAAATAAAAATGAAATGAAGTTTGCAGTGCAATATCAAATTGATATATTTTCCTTCTGCTTAGCATACGTAGGTAACACGCTTTTCACTTGATATGCCTGGCTTTCGTGTATTTTAGTGTGTGCGATCTCTCCCGTTGAGCTCAGCTGTCACTAAAGAAAATGTCATTCATTTTAAATGTTTTAATTGCAAAATGTGTCACATTTATGTAAATAATTACAACGTAGTCTACTTTAAGGATTTAAATCACGTGTTAATTGCTGTCCAACGTATTAGTTTTTTAATGCTTAAAAGAATCACAGAATATTGAAAGAAAATCAAAAATAAAGCAAAGGAAATAAGGGCAAAACTACAGCAAAATTTCTACGCTAACACTCACTGTTAGATACACATAAATAGGTGTTTAGATTGTAAGTATGTATTCAAAAGTTTATCTTAAAATTGTTAACAGCTATAGTACGCAAACTTGATTTTTATTATCAAACTATAAAATCACTTAAGTTAGTTTTATCATTGATTTATTTATTAGAACTTTTTGTTATAATTTTATCACAATTCATCAGTTTTCTATTCTTTATTTTACAATGTCAATGTTATCAAGTTACTAACAACGTCATAAAAATTTTTTTTCCTGATTTATATTTAACAAAAAAAAAAACTGTTCTTTATCTTTCTGTAGATATTTTTGTAGGAAACTACAAACTGCGCGTCTATTTTTTTTCGTTTTAAGTGTATAAATCAGTAGGTTTTTGGGTAAAGTATTGCATTTCATGTTGTTTATACTATAAGTAATGACACTTGAAAATAACTGGAAGTATTTTTTTTTTCTATTAAATTATCGTAAGTGGTATTTTATATGAGAGAGACAAAACTGTAAGTGTATTTAACCCAGATGGTCATGGCTTTGATTCCCGGTTCAGGCATGGTTAATAATTTTTTGTACTTTCTAACCTTACTTTACTCGTAATTATCTCTCCTTTTTAAACTACAAGTTTTTTCGAACTTTATCCAAACTGGAATCACACTGAGATTTTTAGCTGTCATCAGAAAGTATGGTATGTAGTTGAGCAACACATGAATAAATAAGGTTATACGATGTTTAAGTGAATAACACTTTTTCAGACCATTTACATTCCCACTAATGGGTCAAAAATAAATTAACAAAAAAAAAAAAAAAAAATACACTGCAAATTATAGTGCATATCATATCTGGAGATCTGGGTGGTCAGTCAATTTCGCCTTTTTTTGACCATGGACGTCCTTATAAAAATTGAATTGTTTGATATGTAATGTGGCATGGCCAGTTCATTGGAACTTCTTGTTCGTTGATGATCTGCTACTGTTCGACACCAAACGACGAATAGTGTAATAACACGGTGAGTTTTGTCCACAATATTTTCGAAGTTATACATATTGAGCTAGTCCATTTGAACGACTTTATTCAATTTATAGCGTCACAATTTCAGCGTGATGTTTCGGTATGAAGCGACTTATGTTTCAAATTATACTGAATTGACGTTTTCAAAACAAATTATATCAGGTCAATCGATTGACAAATGTCAAAGTTATTCAAAATCCAATATAAAACATAGCGCACATTGTATATACAAATTATGTAAAATGTGATTAAAAACCGACAAAAAATTAAATGGAATTGAATAAAAAATTTATAAAATTTAAAAAATATCGACAAGAAAAATTTGATAAAAAATGATTTCAAACATATTTTTTTCGTTAGAGAAAATGTAATAAAAAATATTTAAAAAAATAGAAAAGTTTGGGAAAAAGTAATAAGGTCAAACTACATATCATCGCTCTCGGGTAGAAAGGTCTTAACTCATTTTTTTCTCGAAATTTACTTTTTGTCGATAAATCTATAGTCCCCCGCTATATTTTATCGACATTGATATCATTAATTAGGCGAAGGTCTAAGTTTAAAAACGCATGCATATATAAGGAAAATAATGGAAGTGGCAAATCCATGTTAAGGTTTATGTCCATATTTCTGTAACAGCTACATCGATTTCGAAAATGATGACGTTATATTATAGATAATCGCAGTGGCTATAATTATGGTTTTAAAACCTTGATGTAAGCGCTGCCGTTTTTAGTTTATGTGGAAAATGCCAATTTTATTGCAAATGTTCAAGTGTTAAAAAATCATTGATGGAAATGACATTTGGGGAACTTTTGCCATTAACGTTTACGTCATAACCTTTCCTAACTGACCCACTAAAAAGTTTAGGTATTGCATTTAGAAAGCTTCTTTATTTGAGGTTTTAAATTTTTTTTCTCCTCCAGTGAAATTCCACATATATGAGATAGGGCCAAAAAATGTATAAGAATATCAAAAAGGAAAGTTTAGTATTTTGATATCGAATAAATATCCTACCATTCGAAAATGAAATATGATCCTTACGACTTTTTTTCAACTTTCCTCGATCTACCATACATATATAGAAATAATCACAAAATGTTTAAAAATATCGAGAAAATTTGTAGAACATAAAAATTTTTCGAAATTCGAATAAAATATTCTCCCACTAGAAAATGAAAAATTATCCTTATGATGATTATTTATTTTTCGATAATTTTATCAGTGTACAGCTCTTTTGCAATTTTACTGCCATCACTAAAGAGGTTAAATTTCCAAAATGCCGGCCGGTAAAATAATTAACACTGTCATTATAATTTTTTTGTTATGGTTATATAGTTCTTTTATTTCAAAAAAAAAAAAAACAAAGAAAAAAAAAACAAATAAAAACAAAACAAAAAAGTCAAATAATAATTTTATTGCCATACTTTTTTGTTTAATTAGTCATGATGAAAACGACGGCATCGGGCCAGTACGGTCAAACCAACTATCAGTTGAAGTCAGTAGAGACTTTATTACGCTATGGTTTTTTTAACTTGAAACTGCCGCAGTGAACGTTGTTTTTATTGTTATTGTTGTTGTTATTATTATTACTATTTTGTTTAAAACAGTAGCGTCCGTCTAGGGTGAAACGGCGTCTCTGTTTGTTTGGTTTGTAATTTTTTTTTTATGCCAATTTTATTGTTGCTGCTGTTGATGGTTGTAAAGTTTCAATTTATAGCTTCGGGCCAATTACTGATACTTGAGATTAGACGTATTTTTTTCTCGATCAGCGTTATTTGGCGTTTTTATTTTTTAATTGTTATTTGGTCATTTGGTTATTTCTACAATTTTGGTATTCTTTGTGAAATCATTAGGTATTTAAGTGAGTATTTTCGTACTCTTATTTGTATTATGCATGATTTCAGAGATACTCGTATTGCATTTATTTTTAGAAATTTCATCATTTTGACTGTCGCTTTGAGTTGTTGTTTTATTACTGCGATATATTTAGTAGATTTGCGCGGCAGTTTTGTGTATTCGATATGGGTCAACTTGGTATGGTAGATTTTACAACAAGTTGAAAGCAGCAATGCATTTCATTGTTTAATTGTGGATATAAATTTTATAAAAGTTTTTTAAGCTCAACAGTTACAAGCTGCCGTATATAAATATAGCTAGTGTTGACAAAAACTGCAAAAAACGCATTTTGCGCAGTCAAACTTTAGAGCTTAAAGTTTAGTCAAAGGCAATTGATAAAAAAAGCAGTTGATTTCAGGAAATTAAGTAGCAACAAAAATACACGGGTTTTTCAATATTGAACGACAAATTTGCTTTACCTCATTTCCCGTAGTTTGGGTTGTTTTAGAAATTTAGCAGACTATGGCAAACTTTGCCATATCATAATTTAAGTTATTTGCTTAGTTTCCGATTTTTTTACTAAACTAATAAATTTTATTAAAAAAAATGTGTTAATTTATTTTTATTTGCATACTAACTTGGCTTAAATACATATTTCAGCGACAGTTTAACTTGGCTAAAATATAGATTTCTACGTCTAAGCTTTAATGTTAATTAATGCTCTGTTTTAATAACGTTATGCGAAATGCTTGCAAGTAATTAATACGATGTTGTTGAAATCCAAAGTCGGATGGTCTAACATGGATATAAAAAATTAATCGCCATCGATGCGATTAAGCTGTCGTGAAATATTAAAAATAGAAATTTATTAGAGTTTTAATTTGGCAACCACATTTTTCTTAAGTCCTACACTTCAAAAATTCAATTCAGTGAAGTGAAATATTTTCAACAATTCAAAATCAATGATAAATTTCATTTTTTAAATCAAGCAAGCTTATATTAAAATCATTAATAGCATATCTAAGCAAAGTTTTTTAAACAAAAAAACCTTTTTTGAGGCTTTCAGATTTTCAAATTTTTCATCAAAACTCAAATTCAATTGGTTGGGAAGATTCTACAGCTCAAAAACTATAGTTTAATCAATGGACACTTTAGCAACGAAAATAGTTTTCTTTTCACAATTTTTTAATGTGTCTTACAATCTTCAAATTTTTTGGCTTAGGCAAAATTGGACGAAGAACTATTGCAATCAAAAAAAAAAAAAAAAAAAAAACTTTAAAGCCTCTTACAACTACAACAAATGTTTGATATCATTACTTTGGAATTATTCATTCTTATTTTCATACGCTGAGAAAAGAGTTTGCTTCCTTGTGATTATTAACAAGTGAGTGTTTCAATCAAACTATGATTTGGTTATTATTACCAAATATATGATAGAACTAAAAATATAATTCTTTTCAGTTTTTATCAAATATTTATTTCTTCTATATTATACATAAAATGTGTTGTTTATTACCAAATCTCGACATATATGTACATATAGATCGTTTTCTCTGTGTATATATCTGGGCAAAGTGAAAAAAATGTTTTTTATCGAAAAAAAAACAATAATTTTTTTGACTAAATGAAAAAGGTTTTGTCGGAGACTATAAACTTCATCACTTTACAATTTTAAAAAATGTATTTTTCAAAAGTATCAGACCACTTTGTCTACTGTCAAATTAAGTCCATTTTTCCTTTGGATTCTGATGTTTGCGAAGAACATTTTTATTAAAGTTTAGCCTCCAAAATTTTTTTGATTCTGGTCTTACTAAAAACTAAACTAGAATATTATCCAGAAACCAATGGAAAAATTACCCAAAAAACAACAAAATATACTTAAAATGCTGTAAAATGAACATCAAAATTTGAAAATGTTCCTTATTTTCCATAATTCCATATTAAATATCTTTCCATGGGTCATTTTAATTTTTCTTTGGTTATGTTACTGCTACTACTACTACTTATTGCCTTAATTTATTTGAATAGACCGAAAAAATTTGTTGTTATTATTATTGTTAATCATTTTTATTAACTTACTAACTATAAATAAACTATCAATTAATATTAGCACTAGCTGTCAGAGCAACATTTCGATTTAATTTTAGAGCCACTTTTCTGTTGATAAAATAAATAAAAAATTAGTATGGAATAAGAAGAAGAAGCTTTTCTTAACATTAAATAAAGGCATAATTTGATTCGAGACAATTTTGGCAGTATTTTTCTGTATTGTTAATAAACGATTGCGTATATTTACTAGCGCAAGAAAGTTATATAGCTAAAAAGTACATCAATTCTCTTAATTGCTTAGCTAAAAACAATAAATTGCAAAAAAAGATTCAGTGGAGCAGAATTTTAGCATTAAATCCTTTTAAAAAACATTTAATAAAAAATTGTTCAAATTTCTCAAAAAATATTCCAGCCTCAATGCTAAACTAATTTATTTTTATTTTTCATATTTTTTCATTCTTTTTGTTTAATTTTTTTTTTTAATTTTGCCAGTGTAAAATATGAAAAATAAATTGTGGGAATTAATTCAACTATCGGTCGCATCAAACAATAAATGACAGCATAAGTAGGTAGCAAAGGTTGGATTTTTTATATTTTTGTGACTAATATGCCTTTTCCGCAGTAGCGAAAGGTTATTGCCCTAAGATTTAGTACAAAACATATATTAACTGCTCCATACGTACGTATACCAAGATAAATACCTTTTTTGTGATATTGTTTATAGTTATGGCATTTCTACATGAGAGCTTCTGTTAACTTAAAACATTAACACTGTTGGATTTAGTGTGCGAAATTTAAAAAAAAAGTGCCACTATTTAACACGAAAAAAAACAAAAATTTAATTTTAATTATTTATGCCGATCAAATAAAAAACAAAATGAATTTATGGCAGTGTATGCTTGTCAAATTGAAGCTATAGATAAACAAGCCGAAAAAATAGCACAACGAACGTATGTAGGTACTGCGATAGATAATATTCGGCGCCAAGCGGTTACTTTAAATTGGAGCCAATTGAACTCCTATTAAGGTTTCAATTCTAAATTTGGTTTCATTGTAAATTTTTCTCTGTTGTTTTTTGTGCACGTTTTTTATATGCAAAATATCATCATTTTGGCACCCACCTGTTATTCAATCAACGTTGTGATTTTTTTTTTTTATTTATCTACAAATTTCATGGGAACTAACAGTTTCTACTATATTTTTGTTTGGAAAAAATGTTGCTGCTTGCTGTTGTCATGTTGCAAGAGCTTGTAATTAATTTCTGTTGTTTTGCACGTTATTTTTAATTGTTGTGATAAAAATTGTTATTTTTTAACTTTTCATTTATTATCTGCAGCTTAAATTTTAATGAAGTATAAATTGAAAAATCGTTTTTTGCTTTGTGTTAAAAATAATTTTGCATTTTATGAACAAATTGAGGAAAACTTAATTTATATGAAATAACATAATTTTACTCAAAAGAATGAGCATATTGAAACATTTATGTTGCAGAAAGTAGTAAGTAGATAAAAGAGTAGAACGGCAGCCCTGCCGTGCATGTACGTGTCGGTTGTAAGATTCGTGGAAAAATCTTTATAATTGGCTGATGCAATGAGCAGAAAAAATTAAAGCTTAAAACAAAAAATATCTGTAGAAAAAGGAAATTATGAAAGTACAATTTAATTTGCGATGTTTTCAAAAAAAATTAAATTCTTTGCTATAAAAAAAAGGTTCATATTTTACTGCACCGCTTTAACTACTGAAACAAAATTACGCGTTGAAAATTTAGTCCGTTTAAGTTTTTTCCAAAGTAAATTAAAAATAGGGTAGGTAGGGCACGTACGTAGCTTTAGTCAGATTTCAGTTTTTTCTAAAAAGTTTTCGAAATACTTTTCAAAAACATATTATATGTATTTTTGAAAATTAATCGGTTTTTGAAAACAAAACGAGTTTAACAATTCAAGATGGCTTTAAAAACCATGGGATAGGAGACTTTAAACTTTTTAAAAAAGTTTTCTAGCATGCTAAATTATATTTGAAATTACACCTTTGTCGATGATTTTAAGTCTATGAACACAGTGCGGCAATTGTCAAACCAGACGATCTTCAACAAACCCAAAAAATTTCAATATTTTTAAAAACTATTCATTTATTATTCAAAGTACACATCTAATTGACACTATGTGCACATGTCCTCAACCGGTACTGCCGTCAGTTCTGACGTTGCCTAAAGCTTCGATGGTACATACATACGCCCTCGAAAATACAACCTTTGAGCACCAATTTTTAGCACGGTGGGAAATCAGACGAGTACGGCAGGTGATCAAGCACGTAGACATGATTTTTCGCTAGACATTGTCGTATAAAAATGGCATTGTGAGTAGGTGCGGTTTCGTGAAAAAAGCACCAACTGGACCTTTGCATTCTGCCGCATAAGTCAAATTCTTGGAACCAATCGAAGTCAGGCAAAATGTCATAACTCTGCCTTTTGAAAAGCCATAGCTAACCAATCAACGGATGAGAGCGCATAAAGTGGAATTTTTTGAAAAAATGAGAACTTCTGATCCATAGTTACATCGATATAAAACAAAAGCTTTTAAATTTTTTGCACAGAAAAAACGACTTATATGTATATATCGAGATTTCGTAATATTTAGCAAATTATGTATTTGATATAGGCGAATTAAATATTTGATACAATAAACACGTCACATATTTCACTAAAATGAATTTTATTGAACTAATCATATATTTAGTATTCAAATAAATATCACTGAATTGTATACTGAGCAGTAGGTAATCAAGTAGTGTTTTGCTTATATATATTGCGAATTGTATGGTATTCATATTAATATGAAGTAAAATCAAATAAAAATGAAATCAACAATTATATATTCAACCCAGCCATATCTTTTCAATCGACTCAATTTTATCAGTAGTCAACAGCATATGTAACTTTCAATAAAGGGCATAGTAATATCTACCAAAAATTGTTGGTAGTTATTAAATATTTTAAGAATTTATCAACTAAATACATTCGTTTGCAGGAGCATGCTATTTTCTCAGTGTAGAACTTAGAAAGATTAACTATTATATCGAGATATAATACATCACTATAGCGATAGTAATGATGAACACATCTAGATTTAAGCAAGCACTGAGAAAACAATTTGTTTGCATACTACAGGGTGTTTTTTTTAGAGGTTTGTTTTTCGAATAGAGATAAAACTGGCATTTTATGGTCAAATCTGGCAACTCTAATGTCATTTATGTTCAGTTTGGTTTGCCATTTCATCATGAACAGGTTGACAAAAGAACAACGCTTGCAAATCGTGCAAATTTATTTCGAAAATAATGGTTCAGTTCGCGAAGTTTACCGCAAGCTCCGTCCATTTTATGGTCGACATAATCGTCCATCAGAGCAATTAATTCGGTTAACCATGGATCGTTTTCGCACTACGTTTACTCTATGTGATAATACGCATCCGCAGAGACGTCGAACAGTGCGCACCGAAGAAACAATTGCCGCTGTAGAGCAAAATGTTGAAGAGGACCCGAATGAATCGATTCGCCACACCGTGCACAGCAATTGGAGCTTTGTCCATCAACTTTATGGAAGATTTTGCGCAAAGATCTTGGCTTGCGACCTTACAAGATCCAGCTTGTGCAAGAATTAAAGCCGCGAGACCATGCAATGCGTCGTGATTTTGGTGTATGGGCCGAAAATGAGATTGATCTCGATGCTGATTTTCATCGCAAAATTTTGTTCAGTGATGAGGCTCATTTTTGGTTGAATGGCTACGTCAACAAGCAAAATTGCCGCATTTGGAGTGAAGAGAATCCACATGAGACCCTTGAGACGCCATTACATCCACAAAAACTGACTGTTTGGTGTGCTCTATGGGCTGGTGGAGTCATTGGGCCATACTTCTTCCGAAATAATGCTGGAGAGTCAGTTACCGTTAATGGAGACCGGTATAGAGCCATGATAACCGACTATTTTGTTCCCGAATTGGATGGCATGAATGTGGATGAGTTGTGGTTCCAACAAGACGGCGCTACATGCCACACAGCGCACGTCACAATCGATTTATTGAAGGAAACATTCGATGAGCGCATAATTTCGCGGAATGGACCTGTCAATTGGCCACCAAGATCGTGTGATTTGACACCATTGGATTATTTTCTTTGGGGATATGTGAAGTCGCTCATCTACGCCAACAAACCAGAAACGTTAGGGGACTTGGAAGCCAACATTCGTGGCGTTATTGCCGACATACGGCCCCATATGCTCGAAAAAGTGGTTCAAAATTGGACCTGTAGAATTGGCTTTATTCGAGCCAGCCGCCGCGGCTACATGCCCGCAATCATATTTAAACATTAATGGCATAAAATTATCCTTCTAATAAAGCCAAATTGATGGACATTAAAACGATTTTTTTGTGTTTTATTTCAACTCGAAGCTCTATACCTCTAAAAAAACACCCTTTATATATCAATTGTATATTTGATATAGATCAATTAAATATTTATTTGAGTCAAACTTATTTTATTTTAAACAAATTTAACAAATAATATTCAAGCGAATCGTTTTGTCAGTGTAAAGATTCGTTTCACTGATATAAAGCTGATGCTTTATTTTCATATTTTAAATCAGCAAAATATTTCTGCTCTATTTGCTACTACAATTTTTTGATTTATACCTGATGTTTTTTCATATTATTTATAATAAAAAAAATCATTTTGCAAAGGTCTTGGCTTTTTTTCACGCACATTCATTAACGTTTTTTTTTAAAATTTTTTTTATTAAATTTTATTTTGCTTTTGATATAGTTCGTTTCGTATTTTTTTTTTAGTTTCTTTTGCAATTCTTTCACAAAGTGCATTGACACCGATTTCGAATACTTTTAATGCCTCAGTTTTTTAATCTAATTAAACTGTGCAAAAGTTGCTTAGTAGTTTTCCTGTTTTTGCTATTGTATTATATAGTGATGTATGTATTTTTGTTGTTGCTCATGTTACTGATTAATTTATGTAAACAATTTTTTAATAGATATTATTTTTTGTTTTATTACGCCATGCTTATCAGTTGAATTGATTTTGTTTTGCTAATTATTTCGCTTGCAGAAGAGTTTGCTGTGTAAAATTATAAATATATTATATTTTAGAAAATTAACTCAAATTTTAATGAAATTATTTTCGCATTGGTTCACAGGAACTGCGCGTGGTTAGTACACGATTTGGCGAATACATGAGATAAAGAGTAAATTTAGTATTTTCTCTACGAATATATAGAAATGATCAAAGTAAAAAAAGTGAGTGCGCTTAAAACTGCTTTTGTCAAAAAATGTAATTCAGATTTCTATAACTTCTTAAGTCTTGCTGCGATAATGAATCAAAAATAGTTTAACAAAACAAATAAAAATAAAGACAAAGGCGCCTAAAAATCTGCTACGAAAGTTTCAACGCTTCAGAGAATAATAACAAACTCAACCAGAGATTAGCATAATTTGAAAATTAACATGAAAATAACCGACCAAAACAGATAAAAGAACTCAAATAAAAATTCAATCCAAATAAATATAAAATGTCAAATAATTTATATTTAGCTTTACCAAAAATTCACTGAATTTGCATAAGTTTGAAATTTTGTTAACAGTATTTCATACTTTTGGTTCGTGTTACAGTTTTAAGTTTAATTTTTGTTGTTATGTTAATTTTTTTCTACCAACATAAATTTCATTTTTGCCAGCAGCTTAAAAGCGACTAATGATATCAATTTTTCAAATTTCATTTGACGTTTTTGGTTATTAATGTGCTGTGAAGAGTTAACATGTCATTAATTTATTTTATTTTAGGTAGTGGAAAATTAAAGCGAATTTAATATCAGCTGCGTAAAGGGAAAGTGTGGGCTTATGAGACTTAAAAGCATTTTCACTAAAAAAAAAAAAAAAAATTGTTGGAAAGCCCTTTTTCGAAAATCATAAGCTGTTGCCAAAAATTGTGAGCTAAAACTTTTCGAAAATTTTTTAAGCATAGATTTAATTTCAGCACTTAAACTTAATATGTTTTTCTAAGGTTGCCAGCTTTTTACTGTGATTTATAGTTAGTTGAGCTTAAGTTCTGTACTCTCGAATTTGGACTATAATGTTCCAGTAATCTCACTTAAGAGGGATTACATAACTCACATTCCATTTTGGGATGACTAGACGCGAGGAATCCCGGGGAGAAGGAGCTAAATTAATTTCTACACGGATGGCTTCAAGCTAAATATCCAAGTGGGTTATGGCATTTACTATAAGGAGCTGAATATAAGAATTTCTGCAAGGCTATCAGACTATTGTAGCATTTTTCAGGCAGAGGATATAGCAATAAAAGTGGAAAAATCTTGGCTGAAGATGAATATTGTATCCAAAAAGGAAATAAACATTTATTCAGATAGTCAGGCTGCTATCATACCTCTTGAATCAGTCTTCCTAAACTCACTAGTGATCCAACAATGTTGCTCGTCTCTAAATGAGATGGCGCAGCATTTTAAAATTCAGCTCATCTGGGTGCCTGGGCATAGGAACACTGACGGCAATTGCAAAGCTGACGAACTAGCTAGGCAGGGGACTGCTGTAAAAATTCCTCAGGACACGGAAGGTGCTGGCATGGCACTTGCTACCTGTAAGTCACTGCTTAAAGGAGAAATGGTAAAAAATGCTTGACCCTTGACAAGTCAAGGGTCAACTTGCTATATAACTAGGCAAATCTGGCCGAAATGACATAATAACGTGTCAGTTGTTGCAGTCATAACTGGCCACTGCGTCATCGGCAGACATGCGGAGAAATCAGGTGTTCGGTTCTTTGACTTCTGTAGAAGCTGTGGAGATGTGGAGGAGGAGGAAAGCATTAAAAATTTTCTCTGCTCCTGCCCCGCACTTGCTGGAAAACGCCACAAGACACTTGGCTCGTTTTTATTTGACGACCTGTATGACCTACATGTTGGTATAGGTCAGCTATTTAGTTTCATTACGAAATCTGATTGGTTCAACGAGAGGGTATAGTTAGACACCCTGTGGTATCACGTTTGGTCTAAGTGAGTCGGTTTTCGTAACTGACTGCCACTCCTACCTCACCTAGTTGAGTTATATGTGATTACTCTTCAGAATAATTATATTGCTCACAATATTTCTACTATTTAACTATAAATTTTTTACTTATGCATAGGTATTTTTCCTCTTTGTATAATAATAAACTTCAGCACACAAAAAATAAATTATTTGTTGAAATATCATAGTCGTTCAAAACTCATTATATTGATATTTATTATATAAAATACTTTTGTATTATTCGCAATTATCGTTGAATAAATTTTAATTGAATTATAAGTTGAGTAATATTTTTGAATGCAATTCAACTTTCACATGCTATTTATGCATGTCTGTAATATATTTTTTTAAACAGAAACCACTAATTATTTAACTTTGTAATATTCATTTATTTCTTTGCAGTTATTTTTAACTTCAAACCAGTACCTTAATACTTTTGCTACCCACATGTGCATGCAATAAAAATAAGAAATTTAAGTCCATAAAATGATTGAATGATTACAAAAAAATCGATTAGACCAATTGATAAGTCAGTAGTAATTTAAGACAATTAACATGCAGACAGACAGTTAAATTGAAAACTAACAACTCGTATATGCCAAAAACAAAAACAAAAAACACGAAACCCACATAAAACCATGAAACCTCCACCGCCCACAAATTGCCCGCAAAACTTTGTAACAACAAATCAAAATCTACGAGTACTGATAAGCAACAAGAGCTATCCAAAAATAGTGAAAGAAATACAGTAGGTTAATTAAAAAACACTTCATTACAACACAGCAAACCAAAAGCCATGGGTCTTGATATGACTGAATGGTTGGCAAATGATATAACACGTGACACGTAACTCAGTCATATGTCTCACAAAAAACTCATTTGTATTTAGTTACAGTTCTCATTATCTTTTATTGTGTTCTATAGAGTTTTATTACAACGCCAATATCACTGACACTTACATGTGTACAACAGCTTAGAACCTTAGAAATCGAAAATTTGATTTTGCCATAAAAACAGAGGCGTTGTAGTTTATAAATAATTTGAAATACATTCTTTACATCAAAATTATTTTATAGCTACAGTTATGCGCATTTGCATGAAATGATCCTGACCCTAAAAAAACGTTAATAGCATAATTTTGGAATATTTCAATCCGCATGTCATGGCATTCAGGATTATTTTATAGAGATCAATTGTGATACCTTTCTAAAGCAAAGTATAATGAAAACTTTTTTTAAAAGTTGGTACTGTATTTAAATAAAATATTTCAAAAAATCAAAAGTAGGGTTTTTCAGTAACCTGATTGGACAACCAGAAGCAATCCAAGAGCTTCCAATGCATTCCGATAAATGTACTGTTTGGTGTGGTTTATGGGCAAGAGGCATCATTGGACCGTATTTCTTCAAAAATGCGGATGGAGCCCGTGTTACGGTCAACGGTGCTCGCTACAGAGCAATGATCAATGAATTTTTGTTGTCAAAAATTCAGGATATTGGTGTAGCCATCCATGTATTATATCAATAAATGGTTATGTTAGTTGCCCACCAAGATCATGTGATTTGACGCCATTGGATGATAAATCACTTGTTTATGTCGACAAACCCGAAACTATTGCCGCTTTGGAAACCACCATAACTCGTGTTTTTTAAGGAATACCGGTCGATATGCTCGTAAGAGATATTGAATATTGGACCCACAGAATGGACCATTCAAGAACAAGTCGTGGGCAACATTTGAAAGAAAACATTGAACATTGAAAGGTATTTTTTTTCGCTTCGTTTCGTTATTATTTCTCTTCAAAACAAAAAAAAAAGCAAACACAATTGAAAGAGAGTTTGTTCCTTGAACTTCGAAACCAAATAAAACGGCACAAATGAGAAGAAAGAATAAAAAACAAATAAGCACAGAAAATCAATCTTAAATCAATTTTAAAATTAAAATTACTAAACTCGGTTCAGTATTATTTGCGCCAAAACGTTACAAATCACTTCCATAAATGCAATTTTATATCAAAAGTATAGAAGTAAAGATGTGAAAGAAATCAAAATTTGACATGTAGAACCTAAAGACAAATTTCTTGTTTTTACTTGTAATTATAAAAAAATCGAACTACTTACAACTCACGGTTATAAGTAAAATGTGTTGATTTAGCTGTGCTGAGAAACAAAAAAACTTTAAAGTAAGCCTTTTGAGATTGCTGATAGCGAATTGAAGGTTGAATTTTATAAAATGGTGATCTCGAAATGGCAGACCGATTTCTGAAGTCATAAGATTTTTATGAAAGTTAATGTTTATTTACTTGAATTTTTCTAAAAATAAAATCTGTTGATAA
The DNA here is from genome assembly GCA_963680825.1 of Meiosimyza decipiens. Lineage (NCBI taxonomy): Eukaryota > Metazoa > Arthropoda > Insecta > Diptera > Lauxaniidae > Meiosimyza > Meiosimyza decipiens. The sequence goes on from OY804258.1 coordinate 41,350,064, forward strand.
ATTTATAAAAAATTTACTACAAATGTGTCGAGCATTTTGGAAATCGCTGATTTGCTTTTTGTAATTTGTGAAAATAAAAAATTAATAAAAATACCTATTGCGCATTAAAGTCAACTTTCAAATTTTACTTATTTCCTAGAATTTATTGTTTAGATTTTTTTTTGAATTTATTTACTATTTTATTGTCTGTTATCTTCGTTACTCAATTTATTGACAATTGAAGTTTATCGCAAATTTTGTTATCATTGCATATTCAATAGTAGAATTGATTATTAGTGACTTGAAATTGATGAAAACTACAGAGAAAGGAAAGATATCTATTATGAAATAAGCGATCTCTAGTACATACAACTAAATCTAAGCGTGTACAATAAAAGTGCTAAAGTCAAAGAGATAACACTGCAAATAATTTTTGAGTTCTAACACACTTTTAATCTAAACGCATTCAAGAATGTTATACAATAGTCAATGAAATTGAAGTTCAAAATATAAGTTGACTTTTATAGAATACACAAGAAAGATATACCATGCTCAAGGTTAAATAATAAGTTGTAATAAAAAATGTTTCATGACATATTTAATACTGCTTTATTTTACTTTTAATCCATGTACGACTCAAACCAAAAAAACCAACTATCTTTAGCTATTCTAGAAGAGACTTAATTGCATTAATTTGTATTCTAACCAATCTTATTCAACTCCTCTTTAGCCACAATCAGTTTAATCAGTTCCCTTGAAAGTTATTTTCCTCGTGCTTATCACCTTTTGGGGGGGAATCACATACTACTACTATCTAAAGACATCAATGCAATAAACTTTTAAAAGCAAAAAAAAAAAATATTGTTTAGTTTTTAAATTCCTTAGACTATGAAGTGCAAATACAGTACAACAATAATAATAATAATAACAACAATAAAATTTCATGTGATGCGTTCATAATTTTGAAGAATGTGGAATTTTCGTTTATCTAACCTCCATTGCCGTAAGTAAAGTGGAGCAGAAAATTGTGCACTCGAAGAAATGTTTGTGTTATGAGACATTATGTACTGTACGTTTTATTTCCTGTTTCAGAAAATGGAAATACCAAAAAATGTATTTTTGCAATTGCTATTTATTTTAGTTTTGATATGTTTACTTTTCTGATTGCTCAATAGAAATTCCAGTTAAATTTATTCACACCTTTAACAAGACGAAGGTTGGCATTACTGGAATTTCGCAGAAAACCCAAAACACAACAACAAATTTGTGACAGTTGGTATAAATTGTACTTTGGAACGAAAAGTTTTTTTTTGCATATTGGTTTAGTACGCTGTACACTGTAACTAATACAGTTAGCGCAAAACTTTTTGTAGTCATGGTTAGAGTATACCCACTTAGGTTTTTGGATTCCGGAAAATTTTAGTTATGAATATTTAACCAGAAAAAATTTTTTTTTGTGTTTTCTAGAAATGAAAATGAATGAAACTTCAGTAATAAAGCAAAATTTGTTAAAATATTTTTACAAAGTAACAAAATAAAAAGATTGAATAGGAAATTTTAATTGAAAAATAATTTGACTTTTTAAAATCTATGGTTATAAGAGATGTGAAATTACTTTTGTTATTAAAGTACACGAATTACATGAAAAAATCGAAGTTTCTACGGGCACAGATGTCCGATTGTTAATTGAGAAAAAATTGCATAATATTAAAAATAAATAAACAAATTAAAAATAAATAAATCATTGAAAAAATCATGGAAATCTCGCAAGTAGTTCACTTGTTATTAATGCACTATTTATAAGATCAACATCATCACTACCACCATTTTCATCAAAAAAACCATCATTAGCAGACGACGAACGGAGTGATGCAGCCTACCTCAACCGCAACTCATCCTGCTGCCACTACTGTTGTTCTACGTCCATCCAACATTAGAAAACATGTTGTTTTTTTTTTTTTCATCACCACAAATCTTTTTATTCTCATCACCCCATCGGCGGCAATAGCAGCTGGTGGCTTTTTCACGATGACTCATGATATTTGTTTTTTAATTCAATTTTCTATCATTTGTATTTTTTTTTTAATTCGAACTAATCTACACGTACACATGTGTCTGTCTGTAGATCTTCCTTTCCGACAGTCTGGCTTTGTCTGATGTTTTTTTTTTTTTTGGCCTCTCAACTGTAGTTGGCATCTTTGTTCGTTTTTGGCCACATAATTTGTCAGTGATTCATTTTTTGAAGCCCTGTACTGAATAGAGTGATTAAGCGTCTATGATTTTGACTTTTGTTGCTGGTTTCGGCTGCTTTGAAGAATTTCATGAATTTGCATAAAATTTGGAAAATTATTTCTGCCGCTGCAGTGATACAAAATATAACAAGTGATTAATTGTTTATGCTGGTAGCTGTGCTACCGGAAGGTACTAGAATTTATTAGAAATTACAAACACAAAAAAATTTTAGATTAAATCTAAAAACGTAATATGATGAAATTCAGCTGTTAAAGGCAAAGTAATACCAAATTGGAATGCAAAAATAATAAAGTTGAAATTAAGATTTTTCGTATAAATCAGCCAAAACTTACAAGTGAAAAATTGCTGCAAATGCCTTCTGCAAATATTCAAAGTTCAAATGATACCAAAAAAACAGAAAAACAGAACTTTGGTGACGTTGCAGAATGAATTGAATTCTTTTGAGAATTTTGTCGAAGCTTATCAAGAAATAATTGATTATAATTATTAATTCCAGAAAAATGGTACAAAACGGAAAGACGTTCTTAACTTAAAGTGTTCCTAGTAAAACCTTCTGGTTTTGAGCACTGGTAAATATGGGATTATGGAGAGAATTCAGTTAATCAAAACTTATCATTAAAAATGGTTATATTTCGGCATTCTTTTTAAATACACTCATAAAAGATATTTCAAGGTGTTCTTAGTAAAATTTTCGGGCTTTTACGTTAAGTGTGTTTAGTTAGGGAGCCGGAGATCTTAAATTCTATATGATTTTTTTCGTGCGGCAGAGGTTGAAAATCATGAAATTCTAAATAATTTAAGTAATACGAACAATGTCTGCCATTCCATTGCCTCTGTCTTATTAATTGAGAGCTCTTTGAAACTTTAAAAAAAGGTGCAAAAAAAAAAAACTATTAAATTATGTCTGCTTTTTATATTAAAAAAATGTGTCTCTACACAAAAACAGCTAAATGTAAGAGGCAGACGATTTTGTTGCCAAGTTAAGAAGTAATTAAATTTCAAACTTTAACGTTATATACAAAGTTAAGTGATTTAGTCGTTAGGCAGATAGCAATTATTGTAAAGATTATTTTATAAGAAATGAGAGAAACATTCTCTGGCACTTAGTTAAGGCTGCATTTAAAAACTGAAATATTAAAACCAGTAAAAAAATTGACAACTAAATCATTTTACCGCGTCTGCTTCTTGGCAGACTGGTTTTTTTACTTATAAAAAACATAAATATAGAGAAGACAGACGGATTCAGAGCTGCTTTTTCGAAGGCAGACGTTTTTGAATCTTTAAGGCTCATACTATTAAGGATATGTGTACCTATATAGAATTAATACAGGGCAAATTTTGCTATTCAAGACTTACTATTCTATTTTTTCGGTCAATTACTCAGGTACGTTGTACATCAAATGATATTAAATCTTTGTCATTTTTTGTTTTCGTTTTGATGTGTCTATTAGGCATCTCTGATTTTGAGGTATTTTTTTCTTTCTTTTAGTATTGGCTAAGAATAGCTTTTTTATTTTTTCCCGCAATATCGTCCGTTGACATTTATTACACACGAAAAATCTACATCAGTTTCAATCCGCAGGCTAACTGAAAAATTTAACGGCTACGATATCTCAGAGAAAAAAAAGGATATCGATATATCTCAAAGTGGGTTTTAAGGAAAAAAATTTAAGCTTTTTCCCTAAAACTAATAAACCATCAACGAATTTGACAAATACAACCCCTTATATTTGTAAAAAGATATATATATAAACGATTAGAGATTAAGGTTAACCCTTTCGCGGACACGTCGGCATGAGCCGACACAACGAATGGCTTAAATTGGGACACGTCAGTATATGCCGACATAGAAAAAAAATCGTATATAAACACGTCGGACATAGGGGACGTCAACTGCATTAGTTTTATATGTAGTAGCATATTGTGTGCCACTGTAGAAGCAATCGGATTTAAGTTAGTGCCCAATTCGATTTTTTTTGATTTTTTTGTTGTTTAACTATAACGGAATTTAATTATCTGTTTTATAAACAAAATAAATGCATGTGTCATTCTGCTAACATTTTCTAAATTTCGTGTGTCCGCGAAAAGGTTAAGAAATAAAAATACAAGACACAAATTATATTTAAAAGATACAAGATAAAGGATACAACATGAAATATAAAGAAAAAAAATTGTAACATGAAAGTTATAAGACAAAAAAAAAAAATAGATGAAGATGATAAAAGAAATAGACTAAAAAAGCGCAATAAATGTGAGCTGCATTTCATAAGTAATGAATGAATGATAAGCGATAAGAAATAAAAGATGAGTGACAAACGATAAGTGCTCAGTAAATATTACGAGAGTGACTGACAAAATAACAAAATTTTTAATGGTTCATTGTTTTTGTTTCAAAACAGATTACACAACATTTTTGAAAACAAAACCACAAAGTTTTAGTTTGTAAATTTAATATAAATTAATTTTACATTCTGTTATCATTCTCTTGTCTTGTAGTTGTTGTATTTAAATATATATATAAATATAAACTAGAGTTAAATGTAACTAAATACTTGATTATTTATCGTTCGTTTGCTCTGTTGTTCTTTTTTGCAATAAACGTCAAACGAAAAAAAAAACTTGAGTGACTAATGCCTACGGCATTTGCTTGCGTTTTATAACCGTTGTGGCTGTTTCTGTTCTGATAAGACATTTTTTACCCTAATCTAGCAAATACTAAGAAAGTAAATTTCTGAAATAGAAAAATTATAAAAGTATAGAATTCATTCACAGCTAGTGCAAAAATAGTAACTGCATAAAAAATTAAGTTTCTAACGCGACAAAAAAAGGAAGAGGAAATGGATAAAACATAAATTTCTTATGAAGGAAAAGAAAAAAAAATGTTGAGTTGATTATAAATTTATTTTTACTTTCAGCACAACACGTGCCTTCTATGTGGGTTGGATGACCTACTCTCTAAGCTGTAGAGAGCTGATAACTATTAAAAATATTTTATCTCAAATGATTCATTTCCAATTAGATAAAAAAAAATAACAAATTCATGAGTAAGATTTCCCACATAGTTTTCAATATTCGAAAATATTTTCATTATCTAATTTACTGGAATTTTTAATTAACGAATAAATTCGTATACCGTTAATGAATGCGTCATGGTAGCGTCACTTAAGATTATGGACATTAATCCGTTCATAAAAAACATGTGTATCACGATTTATTTTAAAGAAAACCTCATTGTTATTGAAAACAATCTGTGTGTGCTCATTAGCATAAGAAATCATGTGTCGATTAAAATTTACTACAAATATTGTAGGAAAAACTACCCACGCAAAAACAAAAACTCACAAAAAAAAAACCGTCGAGATAAAGAAATCATACGCACTTAGGGAAAGAAAAAGATGAGCAAAAATCACAAAACAATTTATTTTTTCATTAATGAACAAGGCAAAAAAGCATAAACAGAAAGAGAGAAAGAAAAAAGAAACTATTTGAAAAATGAAAGCATAGAAAATTTTATGAATGAAAATCATCTCGCGCGTGAATTTCACAAAACAACATGAAATAAATAAATTTGTATGAGCTGTAGGTACAACAAAAATAGTAGAGATAGTGAAAACAGCACACACAAAAAAAAATTATTCAAAAGTAGAACTTTCTTAAGTACGCACAGAGCATTGATTTTTTTATGTTTTTCTTTACTTTCTTATTAATTTGAAAACTCCTCTAAAATATGAGTTCGACAGGTTTTGAAAAAGTTACATTATAGACATTAGAGTGATCCTTACTTTTAAAATTTTTATTTTAGTTTTCGTTAACTTTTATTTATATATACGTTTGAAACCGGATAGTTTTGTGTTTGTTACATAACATGGGCTCGTCTTAAATTTTCATATTTTGATGTAATAATTGAGAGTGAAATGTCTGAAACTGATAACTAAATCCATGGTATTTCAATGAACTTACCATGAAAAAGAAATATTGGTTTCGGGTGCTGTACACCCCTACATTATTGCTGTTAAAGTTCACCACTGCCTCATCGACAAAAAATAAAGAGAGACTTAAATTCATAATTTAACCTGTACAGAAGTTGTAAAGATGTTCAGAAGGAAGAAAATACCAAGCATTTTCTTGCAATGCACTTGAAATATAGAAAACCCTTTGATGACCTGCGTCATTAGGCAATAAATAAAGGTTTGCTACTTTTGGTTCTACAAAAATGTTAAGCAAACGGGGAAGCTTTCAAGACTAAAGTGCATCTTACAAAGCAGTGATGTCTTAAAAATTGCTTTGTGTCGTAATTTCGAAGATACTTTGCTTTTTAGTGAGATTTTGATTTAAAAAAAAAAATATGAAGCTATAATAAAGAGAGACGTAAGCATCTACTACAGACCTAAGGGTCACTTGAAGGCCAGATCGCCCCATGTCTTTATACGAACTTTGCTATTTACAGTATAAAGAGACTCACTTTCCAACTAATATCACGTATGTGTCTTTATGCGAGAGCACGATGGCACATAACTGTCTAATATTTCTCTTTTTAAGGCGCTTTACCAAGACAAATGTGAAGAAATATGATTAATTTTTTACGTATAATATAATATATCACAGCTAGTTTAGTATAAATGAATCGGTGCGACATAGGTTTAAGACCAGCATACAAAACGTAAGTAAAACACAGAGGAAAACATGTCTATGTACTTCATATGCCAAATGGCTTTTATGAGCCCATAAATATACATCATATACATATTTTTTCTCTTTTTGCTTTGAAAGGCCTGCAAGAGAAGCTATAAAACCGTTTATTGCTTTCTAGGGTTTTTGGTCCAATAAATCAGTTTTTGATATGACTACCCGTCTTACTTAACTAAACCTATTCACTTGTTAGTTTAGAAAACAGCGAGTCACAGTTGTTTAAAAGTGAAATTGTTTAACAAAATTATGTGATAAAATTGTTTTTCCACTATAAAAAAATGTATGAACTAAATAAAAGTAAAAATATTGTTTTTCGCAGTAAACAAAATTTAGATACATTTAACACTTTATATGACGTCACAAATGGCAGGAAATTAACACGATAAACAACAAAATATTTTGCATGTTTTTGAAATTGTTGTTGTGAAATGAAATATGAAAGAAAATTAAAAATTGAAACATGAAAAACAAACTGGAATTTGGCTCTCAATAAAAAAACGCGGGCAGAAAAATATTAATAACAGAAAATATGCAAAACAACAAAAACCAAAAATTGATAAATAAAACAAATGAAAATTATTACTGCATGGAATTATCAAGAGACCACAATATTTTTTGAGGTTGGTTGTTGAGAATCTAAGGAATTTTAATTATAATGCAATAGCAATTAAACTGAAATTAAGTTCTAAAATGAAAATAAATTCAATAAAGATTAAGACAAAAATCCTCGTGCGCACTTTTTTTTTATATTTTGATTTGCTTCTTCGTGCCGCAATTTGTTAATTGTCTGTTTTATAGTCTGTCTATTCGCGATTTGCCTTTAGTTTGCAAATTTTTGACAAAAAAATAAATAAAACTAAACATACAAAGAATTTGAAAAATGCAAAACATTTTCATTTTCATTCCAATTCATAGACGAAATCACTTAAAATAGCAGGACGAGGTGAAATTAAAATAAAAACATAAAGAACTTGCAAGAGCCACAAGAGCAGAAAAAGTCATTGAAGTAGAGAAAACAAAGAATTTTGCTGAGATTTTAAGAGGTGAAATAGTTGGACTTACAGAAAAACAAACTAATAAACTGCGTAATAATTGACAAAAATGTTAATGTAATGAAAGCTAAATGGATCAACTTAGAACTAAGCAATTGATAAAAAGGAGTATAACATGGACTGGTCATAAGCCTAGGATTTGTAAAATTTTATTTAAATATTTCTGCTGTATGATCTGCAAAGTTGACAACTCACCTGACATAATTGTTGAAACCGTCGATGACAGCAGCAGTAACACCAGCAGCTGTTGCAATGGCAAGAACAGCACTGAACCGTGATTCATATTGGCGTGTTGTCCTTCAAATTAATCCTGAAAATTCTTACTCTGCAATGAGTAACGAGAAACACGTGTTTCACACTTTAAACTTTTTGTTTCTTTTAAATTTTTGTCAGCTATTTTGCTTTGTGACAACACTTTATTTAATTTAAATTCAATGAATTAATTTTTAATGAATGAAAGTTTTTTTTTTTTGCTTTTTGTGTGTTGTCAGCTGTTTGAAAATTGTAAAAACAAAGCGTGACACAGTATGAGTAATTTATTTTTTTTTAATTTTTTTGCTCTTATTTTGTGCGGGAGTGCGATCGATTATGGTAGATTTTCACTATTGCTGTCACCACAAAAAATTGTTTTTAATGCTTTAAAATATTTAATTTACTGAATAAATCCTTTTTCTTAAATTTTTTAAAAGATTGGCATGAGACATAAAAAAATTTTTTAAAAATCTATATGACAGATTTTTTAACTTTTTTTTTATTAATTTAAATAAAGTATTACATAAATATTTAAATGTAAGTAAAAAACTTATGTTTTTTATAACACTGAGTTACTGTTTATATCAAATATATTGAATGAATTTATTTTAATGTTTTGTTTTGTAATTATATTTTTTCTGCTATTAATTGAAATATGCTCAATTCAAATAAAATATTTTTATTTTTTTTATAATCTTTTTTGTTTTTATTAATAATTTCCGTTTGAGATCCTGCAAATAAATTGAAAGAAAGTTTGCATTAAGTTAAGAAATAGAATTATTAAAATAATATAATATAGTTTATAAGTAAATATTGAAACTAAAGGTTAAATGAGATTATATATCATTTATTTTTTTTTGAAAAAAATTAATTTTTTGCAAAGAACTCTTCTGCTCAGAGTAGCGCAAACGCAGTATCTCAAAAAAATGCGTTTTGAGAAAATTGATGTTCTGATTATGCCAATTTGTTAAAATACCTCTAAAATTGAGATAGGGAAAATTCTCACAGGAGATTTTTTTTAGCTTTGAACTAAAATACCGGCATTTGGCATAATTTCTTAAGCTATCCGATGGCATAAGAATCCAGAAAATCTTGTTTTCAGATGCATCTACTGAGGGCAGTATTGGCATATGAAATTGCACAGACTTTCAAATTATAACCGCATTCTAAATTAATTTTTAACTACATTCTTCAAAAATCTTATAAGTAACTCATGCGTCATGATAAGCAATTAAAAATATTAAAGCAATAATGAGACGTCGGATTGAATTTAAGTTAGAAATATCGGCGCATTTGTAAGGCCACTGGTTAATGATGATAAGCCAGCAATAATTCACGCTTTCGGTGTAAACAGAACTTATGTTTTTTCGAAAATAAGAAGTTGAGTGTTTCACAGACTTAGTCCGGAAATCAACATTAAACAAGGACCTTCATAAAATGTTTTCCTATGTCAAAATAAATCTATAGATTAAAGTTTAATTTAAAATTAAATCACTACTGAAACAAATTCTAAAGTTCATTGTTAATTTTAATTAAAAGCCATTGATCCCACTCCGCTTCAGCGAGGCCATATATTAAAATTATATTTTCGCATGCAGCATTTATTGTTCATGAAAAAACTAAAAATTTGAAGAATAAAATTGCATCGAAAATTAGTTATTAAAAACAGAAAAATGATGTTAATATTTAATTTTAAACTAAGCGTTACTTATACGTCATGTTGAGCAAAACAAACTGCCAAATCGAAATGAAGCAAATTGTTTATGTCAATTTTTTTATCTAAGGGAGCTAATGTACGGCGAAAAAAAACACCTAATATTTTGAATGATTTTAATTCATCACTATAATATATGCAAGGCTACCTAAATAATACCAAAATACTATATGGTTTTTACTTCTAACATATATTATAAGATTATAAACAAAAGGAAAAATTCGAAGAAACTTCAACTGAAAAACAATATTTTTTAATTTAATAAAAAAAAAAAAATCATTTCGTGAAAAACAACTAATATTTTATACATTTTTAGCTCCAACAGCATAAGCTATGCAAGGTTAGCTAAATAATGTTTTTTACACTTCATGTAAATTAATTACAAGAAAATAAGCACAAGGAAAATTTCAAAAAAAAAACTTTAAACTGAAAAACAATATTTTTCTTAAAAAAACAAAAAAAATCATTTCTTATATACTACTGAAATATGTACATTGAGGTGTAAAACAACTAATGAACACAAATTGCTTTGACGCGCAACCAATGACGAAAGCTACCATACCAGAGATAAAAAGTTTTTAAAAAAATAAACCAAAAAAATTTCATTAAGAAAACTGAACGAAAAAAAAAATTGGTATTTTTTTTTGGTTTGGATAATTTTTTTTAAAACATCTGTACAAGTAAAAAAATTAATGACCAACGTCATTAGAGCGCAAATACTAAGGTGTGGAAAAAAGTCAAAAAAAAGAGAACAAATCAAATTATTAAAATTAAATTTAAATGAAAATTGTAATGGAAATTGATTCAGCAAGTTGTATAACAACAGCAGCAACAACAGGTACTCGCAATCAGCCGTAACCATCACAACTACAATGAGATTTTGTTGCAGCAGTAGCAATTGGCATCATTGCAATTTAAGTTGTCAGTCGAAAATAATAATTTGGGATTCATTTACTATAAACACAAAATAGTTCTTTACGAAAGTAGGTTAGATGGATACTAATAATTTACTTAATTAAATGAATTCATATCCTTTTACAGTAAAGCACAATGGTTACAAAGTTAGGTGTTCAGAAAATCGGATCAAAATTAACATATAAATTTATTTCATTTATCTTGCGATTTTTGTTTCATGTTCAAATAATTGTTGGTATCATCTTTGTCAAAACATTTTCGTTAAAAGCATTTTCAATGACAATTTAAAATTATAACTTTTATGTCAATTGTGACAGTATGCACATAAATTAAAATTTATTTTGGTTTCAAATTGTTTTTCTTTTTTATTTTTGTCTTAGCAATATTGCAAATTTGCGAATTAAGTAAATGTTATGGCAATTAATTAAACTGAAAAACAGTTAATACGGATCATTTTTACATTTAAAGTGAATTAAAAACTATAAAAATCTTGCTTTTAAAAACATTTGAACAAATAAATACCGGTTACAGTATTTCGAGTTTTATCTCAAGTATCTTATCTTTAGCAGATTAATACTTCATTAAAATTCAAATAATCAATCAGATCTAAAAGATATAAAGATATAACAATTCTTTTTGACGTTGTTTCAAAAAAAGATGCAAGCAAAATAAAAGCAATGATTCATTAAGAATATACTGACTGATATATAATAAATACCTTTTCTGGGATATACATATATTAATAGGAACATGTTCACGAAAAGCAGGTGAGCACAGGTACTAATGGTGTTCCGCTATGTTAGTGTCAAACAGTGTTTAAGAAAGTTTGGAATGGAATTAAAAAGCATAGGTGAATCGAAGGATAAACGTTGAATATATCGAAAAATAGTATTATTTCGAAATAAGTTGATAAAAGTCAAAAGTTGTTCAAAAATTACATATTCTTAAGCGTGAAAAAATATTGAATAAGTCGAAATGTTGAATAAATTGAACAAAATGTTGAAAACAGAGAATGAAAATAAAAAAACTTTATCGTATAGTTCGTTTTCGTTCTGTTCCATGAGCGTTAACTTTTCCCCTCTGCATTCCGTATTTCACTCAGTGGTAGAAAGCGACATGAGAGAGCGTAACATAACGGTGACGTTCAGCTCTACGTACAAAAAATTTGTTCCGCTTTGTTGTGGTTTTGACGTACCAAATGTAGTGATCCTTTTTGTCATTAGATTCATTTGAGAAAAAAAAATTTTTTTTTTTGAAACGAAAGATAACTAACAAAATAGTTTTAGACCTCACAAAAGGAGGCTTGGGACCCTGGAAAGAAGCGGTTTTGACCCGAAAATGGATCCCCGGACCATGGTACCCGTTTTTCACACATTTTCGGGTAAAAATTTAGTTTTTTCAAACGAGAGATAGCTCGAAAAATAGTTTTGGACATCAATAAGGGAGGCTCGGGTCGATGTAAAGAACCATTTTTGACGTGAAAATGGATCCCCGGACCATGGTACCCGTTTTTGATTTCAAAACATGGCATCACTCATTCGAATCTAAAGAAAAAAAAACGATCACTACATTTGGAACGGGTTCGGGTTTCATTTTTTTCATTCCCTGGTTGAAAATGTATGAACAGGGCGCCACTAAATAATATAAATAATAATAACTCATAAATTTGTGACCAAACTTTTCAAGCAGATCAGTTTTCATTAATCATTTTGGCTCGAACGAGAGTTTAAGTTCAAAGCGTTTAATATGGAATGGTAGGAAGGCAGTGAAAAAGTGATAAGTTTGATTTCGTTTTTAAGGTACATATATTCTGGTTCGATTTCAAAGAAGATTATAGTAAAATTGCAAACTATTTCATATAATTTTTCTCTGTGATAACTTATCCAGACAAAAATTAGGAGCTTAAATTACAAGGCTACACGCAATTTGGTTTCACTGTTCTCATTAAAATACGATAGGTTAGTATTATTCTTAAAGAAATTTACATATTCATAGTTTAAATTTGCAAACTGACACCTTTTGTTTCACCTAAGTAAGTGGTCTATTACGGTTATTTAACATCAAACACCAAAAGTATAGATAGTATAGTAAGCTTATGGTTTTAGTTTTAGTCCATATTCCACCAATTTAATTTTTTGGTTCAAAGCCGGCTTGAATTTTGCAAAATAAAATCGCTAAGTTCAAAATTGTTTTCTTGAAAGTACTAAACAGGAGACTCAGTGAAAAATCATACAATAAATTATGATCTATTTCAAAATAGCACACAAAGGAATATCAACATTGTTTTTACAAATGATAAGCTAATGTTTGCTGCACTGATTCCCAACGATCAAACGTTTTTTGCACCTAGATATTGATTTGTTTGAATACAACTAAATTTAGTTTATATAGACTACTAAATATTTGATTGAGTCAAACATAAATTTGCTTCAAACAACATTTACCACTATTTGTTTCAAATACAATATGTTTGACTCAAATAAATATTCGATTGCTCTATATAATATGTCGATTTAATATAATAAAACAAATCATTTTCTCAGCGTGCCTTTCACTTTCGAATGAAATTCATGTGATTTTGTTTCACTTTCACTCGGAATGAAATGAAGAATACGCCGTTTTACCAATAATTTTGGCTTAAGTTTACATTAGGGACAATTCTCCGATTTTATTTTTTTTTTTTGAGAAGTAGCGTGCTATGAATAAATAATAAATCTACAAAAAAAAATTGTCGGTCGGATCTCGTTTAGAAGATATAGCCATCCAAAGTTGCGGATATAGCTTTTTTAAAAAACGCTATAAGTTGGGAACCCCTGGATGAAATATGCATATCATATGAAAGGTAATTTTATGAGGTATAAAACTGTGATATTGATAATTGAATTTTGATGGTTAGTTTTCGAGATATGTAGATTTTTGTAAAACGCTGACCTTTTTTTTTAAAAAAACCGTTATTTTTTCCAAAAAATGTATTATTAACCTACAGTGATATATATATATTTAGAAAGAAAAGTTTATTACCTTTAAAATGATGTGCCATTTGTACTAAATTTTTTTTTATGTTAATCAAATTTTTACCGGAAAACATAAAAAAATTAATAACCTTACTCTTATGAAAAAATACTGTGGGTAGCAACCCAGGTGTTGGATACATCATAGACTGATACGCGGCCGAAGCTGCGGCCATGGCCGCCCACTTACCCTTACTCTTAAGCAAAAATACTGTGGCTAGCAACCCAGGTGTTGGATATACTATAGCAAGGTTAGTATTACACAGGGTTTCAAAGTCGTATAGAAGCAATTTCTGGGTTTTTCGAAACTTTTTTTTTGCTTGTAAAATAAAAATTGTAAGTTAATACCCAAAAATTGGGATATTTCCGGTCACTTTAATTTAGGTTTTCGTTAAAAAAAGAGTAATGGTTTTAAAAGTAGCAACACATAGCACATAGTTTGAAACGTAATGAATTTCACATTCTAAATCGCTATAAATCACTATAGGTCAATAATACATTTTTTGGAAAAAATAACGGTTTAAAAAAAAAAAATGTCAACATTTTACAAAAATCTTCATATCTCAAAAACTAACCATCAAAATTCAATTATCAATATCACAATTTTATACCTCATTAAATTACCTTTAATATATGATATGCATATTTTGAAAATTCATCCAGGGGTTCCCAACTTATAGCGTTTTTTAAAAAAGCTATATCCGCAACTTTGGATGGCTATATCTTCTAAACCAGATCCGACCGACAATTTTTTTTTGCAGATTTATTATTTATTCATAGCACGCTACTTCTCAAAAAAAAAATAAATAAAATCGGAGAGTTGTCCCTAAAGTAAACCTGTTCCATAATTTTTATTACGATATTTTTTGATAATATTACTACTACGAAATAATATAATATATAACACATTTTTTTTAATTTCATAATTAAGAAATATATATATATATGTTCATATAACAACTTAACACAATAATAAAAAGAAAGAATATTGCGCTTATCAAAAAACCAATAGAAACAACTGAAAACACGCTGCAACAACAACAAGAATAATAAAAACAAACGAAAGTGGCATGAAAAACATTGTGATTTTTTTTTTTTTCTTACCAGCTGGCGTTAGAAAAACACAACAACAAGGGCAAAATTCAACCAAAAACAATTAACCAAAAAATCGATGTCACCAAAACAAAAACTCAGAAAAGAAATACAGTAGAAATTCCAGAGAACAAAATAGAAAAAAAATTAGGAAAATCTGAAGCGCAACAGTGGCAAAAAAAAAACTCAATTTCGGAAAAATAGCAGAAGCCGTAATTACAACAACAACAAATAGGCAACATTATTAAGTCAGAACATTTAGGTCACGCAATTAAAATCAAAAGAACAAGACAACAATAAAAATAATAATAATAGCAAAATGTAATTTAATAGCAACTAAGAATACAAACGATAAAAAAATTGTGCAATTTCTTGCAGTGTAAGTAGACAAAATATGTTTGTAAATTTACATGATTTAAGTGCAATTTTACACAGAGCATCTTGCATCTTATAAATTTAGCAATAATATTAAAAAATTATTTCAAGTTTACGCACCTTTGACTGTGAATGCAAAAAAAAAAAAAATTGCCGCAAATAAAATTTATTTGTCGTTAGATTTCCTTTCAAATTCATTTAAAAACACCACTTTTTAAACGGTTTGTTATAAACACAAAGCACAAATTTTTGTTTAATTTCTTAATTCCAATTTTTAAATTTTATCTCAAGCCGCACGCATGACGTTTTCAATTTTTCAAAACTAAAACTACGCACGACAACAAATTGCGAAATAAATTGCAAAGAAATATCTGGTCAGAAAATATACTCAGCCAAATTAACGTTTGAACAGACGCGAGTGTCAACTAGAACTGAATTTAAGTCCACGCCGAATTATTAAATCAGCGTCAGCTTCAACGTTGTCGTTGCCGCTGCCGTCGTCGTCGTCGTCATCGCAGTAGTCTCCAATGAAGCTGAGCAGCAAACAACATTAAAGGAAAATAACAATAGCGGCATAAATCGTCGCCGCTCAACGTGCAAACAAACCGAAGAACACCATCATCGTCGCAGTCAACTCAACTGAAGCCGTGAGCGCAGCACCAAAATGTATTTTGAATGTCTTGTGAGCTCCACCAACTCAAACCAACTCCGATATGTGTGCGGAGAGTGTGAGAGCAGCGAAAAAAAGAGTTGATTTGGAAGTAGCAATGGCCAGCTGTATTCCGAAATTAAGTGATAAGAAATACTAAATGAATTTTGAGCGTAGCGAAGAAGAGCATGAGAAATTGAATCATTTTGTTGTAATTGTGTGCGGTGAGTGAGAGCCAATTTTGCATCAGCTGTTCGATTTATACAAATTTTGTTTTGTTTAAGCACAGCTGATTTTGTTTTAAAATTAGATTAGTGAGGTGTTTTATGAGCAATTTATTGCAGGCAAATTGAA
Organism: Meiosimyza decipiens; assembly: GCA_963680825.1. NCBI lineage: Eukaryota > Metazoa > Arthropoda > Insecta > Diptera > Lauxaniidae > Meiosimyza > Meiosimyza decipiens. The sequence goes on from OY804258.1 coordinate 41,366,399, forward strand.
TGGTGATATTATAGAAGAATTTAGAGACAAAAAATATGTACAGCTATTTGATGGCAAAGTTCTGCCCTCGTAATTTCGGCTAACCTTGTTTAATGGAGTATGCAATATTTATATTAAATATTTGCAACGCTTTTGTTTTAATTTAAGTTTTTTCTGGTATTTGAAATATGTGTGGAGATAGAATTTTATATAAAACAAACCGACCATTTTAGAGCTTCAGTCAGTAGCGTACCTAGGGGGGCCGAGGAGCTGAGGGTGCGCAAGGCTTGGGGGGCAGAAAAATGGTCGTGAACTATATCTCATTTTTTTCAGTGAATGCAACTAAATCGATGTAGAAAATTTTAATGTGTAAGTGGAAATTTTCGAAATTTTAGTGAAATATATCTCATTTTGTTAGATTTCTTGAATGTGAAAAGTGAGGACCTTTCTTTTTTTTTTTTTTGTGAGGTAAATGAAATTTTTGTTGAAAAGTACGAAATTTTTTTCGGTAGGGGCGGTTAATAAGTTTTTTTCCCTGGGCGCCCGATATGCACGGTACGTCTCTGGCTCTAGTGAAAGCTTAAAGTAGCCAATATAATAATTTTCATTGCATTAAATATCACATTTAATACTTTTTACTTGTATGACAGCTGCCACGCCTACTGACACAATTCCACGAAACTGTTGAAAGCTTTTAAAAACAGCAGCCCTTAAGTTACATATAACTTGCTGCGATAGTTCGTTCAAGCCAACGTTTTTTTGAAGATGACAGGTGCATGCCCGCTGATAATAAATGTATATGTTAATTTATACATAATAATACATTTTACGTTTTCAATTTATATGGAAGATGATACGCAGTTCCTTCCATTTTTTTATCTAGAGCTACGGAGGGTATATTCATATCGCCATTCCGTTTGTAACGCATAGAAGGTCTGTCGGTCGAGAAAAACAAAAAAATAATTGAAAGAGATTCGGCACAAGCCTACACTTTCAAACAAGCTTCTTAGAATTGAAATAAAGAATTGGACACAAATTTGTTCACGGGCACAGTCACCGCCCATACAAGTAAATTTAAAACGCTTAATTGAGACATTTATTTGAACTAATGTAGCCAATTTTATCAAAAACAATAGAATAAAACTCAGACAATCTCTGGAATAAAAGGTGGCGTATTTTTATTTGAGGGCGTGGCACTTCCCATGCCAGCGAAAACTTCAAAACGCTATACTCAGAGAACTATTTAAGGTAACGAAATGTACGCCAGAAATAGTTCGGTTTAGATTTGATAAAAATTTGGCAAATTTCGACAAGTGGGTGTGACACACCCCATACAAGCATAAGTTACAAAACGCCACAGAAATATTTAAGTAGCCCTTAATAGCTCATATTATATTTTATATAAATAACTGCAATAGTTTATTAAATGCAACGTTTATAATTTTCATGAGAAGTACCACGCCCACTGGTTTGATCCTATTCATATTCATTATACCTATACACATAGAAGGACACAAAATTAAATTTTGTGATATTGATTCGCAGTACTTTTTTGCATTTGCGATACCCAAAATTATTTTGTGTCTTATGTCTATTGTTGCATTGGTTACAAAACTTGAATCTTTCGCAGATTACCGGCACGATTACGAAATTTTTTTCTTGTATCTGGTATTAAGGCGTACAGGCAAACTGGCCAAAGGTAAAATCCATTATGATACAAGGTAAAAACATACTTTGCTTATTTATGTGAACTACTGTTGCTAAACATTACTGTCAAATGTTTTTACTGATCATTGTTTCTAGATATTAGTGGCTAAACATTGTTTACAAATGTCGAAGCAAGCATTGCTTCTTAATATTATTGCCCAATATTTTAATCAAGCCTTATTGATGGGCAATAAGAAATTAGTCTCAACATTACTGATTACGACACTTGCTATATATTGTTATTGATAGCTGCTATTCTCAATTTTACTTAAGCGCTGTTGCTTAAAGTTCAGTCTATAACGTCATGACTATTATGCCATTCTTCATTTTGTACTCAAGTATTGAAAAAATATTTTGCCTATTAGTGTATGTTAGAACTTCTCTGAATTATTACAGTGAAAGCAAGCAAATTTATTGTTTAGCTGCTCGTTACCAGAACTTTTTCCATTTAAAAGCTTAAGTGAAAAGCTTTTGGCAACTTTTGATTCAACAAAAGCATTCTATGTTTTTTTTGCGATCTACACACGATCACTGAAAACTCTCTTGTTTAAATATTAACTTTATTAACTCACAGCTCGTATACTCTCCTACTCTTTTACTCATTCGCCATTTATTTATATGCGCTCCACTGCTCTACTCAACCTGTCTAACGACCAAGCTGTTTCTCAGCAACACCCTTTCCTGCTGGTAAAATTTCGTCATCATCATCATCGTCAACAATAACAACATCAACATCGTCATCGCTACGGCTAAAATGGAATGACATACTAAAACCAATTTCTGACTGCAATGACCTCATTCTTGGCTGCCACAGACTTTGCGTGTCGTAGTCGTTGTTGGCAGCAGTTTTCATTTCTTAATCACATACATTAGTCGCATCTGCTGCGCTTTTTAATTTACCAACCCCAGGGAGTTGGGATCCCATTCTCGCTCTAACATTTCACGCAAGAGACCTAAGGATTATGAATTTGTGTTGCTTACGTGTTTGTGGGCAATTTCATAATGGTTTCGCGCACCGAAATTTGTTTTTTTATTCGGCTTTTTGTTTTATTTTTTGTTTGATGCAATAAAGAAATGCAAATCGGCAATAAAATTTTATAGCGCACGGATTATTCATTCGCTAATGTACACTGTTTTTTTCAGTTTGTTCTTTTTTATATCTTTTAACGCCATTTTTGGGGTTTTTTTATAATGAAATTGGCATACTTTCAATTTACCATCACCAAACAGTTTTCTGAAGACCATGCTGAAGTACATAGGTGGCTGAAAAACAAGCAGCAGCTTAATATAAGGAGCATATGAGGAATTCAATGTCAAAACAAAAAAAACTTAAGGCCTCCGGATTTGTGGGTTGCTTTTTAAAAAGTGGATGGATGATTCTTACTAAACCATTGTGGCAAAAGACAAACTTTTGGTGCGCTGCAATTCTTCAAAATTTATGAGAAAGAAAGAAATTATTTTTGAATTTTTTTATCTTTGTAAATATTGGCTCTGCCAAAAAAAGTTATGGGGGAATAAATCAATAGTATAAAAAATATCACAAACAATATTATAAATAATACAATAAATAATATAATAAATAATATAATAAATAATATAATAAATAATATAATATAATAAATAATATAATAAATAAATAATAAATGTAATAAAAAAAAATATTTCAATGTTTCAATGTTATGAATTTGGCCTGCAAATTGGGTTAGACTGAAAGAAAGTGATGTTTTCAGAGACATAACAATTTTTTTTTTGAAAACAAAAACTTTACTTTTCACAAATTTTAAGAGATTTTAGCTCTGTAATGGTCCGTTTTATGCCGAAATAATTTTTGGTAAATAGCATCCACAAAAAAATTTTAAATAAAAATTGCGAAATCGAAGTCCTCAAGGTACAATTCGATTTGTCTTGGGAAATAATTCCCAAATGTACGTTGGCTTAATTTAACGCCTGAAAGAACTTTTATACAGGGTGGTGCAGATCTGAACAGACATACAAAATTGTGAAAATCAATTACTAGAAAATTGTGCTATTTTGAACACCCTACGAGTGACGAGGTGTTTAACAAATCTCCTTTCGAGTTGTACTTACAAACACAGATTATTTCATATTTGTCTATGCGAGCTCGAGCAATAAAATCAATGAAACCGAATATTTCTGATCAGCTGATCATAGCTGCACCACCCTGTATATACCACAGTTACTGCAATAAAACAATTTTATTTCAAATTTTATTATATTTATTATTTTAGCAGTTTTATTTATTTTTTCATTCATTTCTTTATCTTTATATTGAAGTCATTATTTTTTAAACATAACATCTTCAAGATTTTGCAATTTTTATATGCCATATATCTGGAACTTCATTGTATTCTGACTAGTTTTACTATGTACATAAATAAATAAATAAATTCTTTTTTATATGCATTAATTATATTTATATAATACTTTGAGTAAATACTTTTACTATTAATATACTATAGTTAGTATATATATAGTTAATATAAATTTATTTCTTCTATAACTAAAACAAAATTTTGTACGGGCATAATTATTTAGACATTTAGAAAATTTAGACAAGTGTACGTTGAGAAAACGCTATTTTAAGATTTTATTTATATATTGAATTCATTTCGTTATTTTTAATGGCGCTTTACGAAAAGAAATGCTAAACAAAAGCACTTCAGTACAAGATCTTTTGGTTTTCTGTCATATCCGATCGAGCATACTTTCAAAGAATTGCTATCTTCATAGCGGTTAATTCGCAACTAATGTACGCTTAACGCCTTCGTATGATAAGATTTGATACAGCTTGCATCGTTTAAAAGTCGAGAGTAAAAACTTCAATCTTTTCGAACAAAACCAGATATTTGGCTTAAATACTTTTTAATTTGAAATGCATATATACATTTTTCGATTAATGCTGTTTTCATTGTAAAAAGTCTAAAACAGTACAAGTAGGACCTAATCTAATCGCATGAAAGATCATCAGGAAATCAATTTGTATTTGTCAGCTCTTTTACTTTGTACTTAGTGTATATCGATATTTGAGGCTTAGCTTAGAACTTATTAGCCTCCTGGCATGGCTTTATCTCGCGAAACGATCGCTAACATGATGATAGATCTTTGAATAAAATCGTAAAGAGCTGAGTCAGAACAGCAACATTTTAGTTTTTATTAAAAAACTTCTTAAAAAAGTTCACGAGTTCTAGGTCTATTAGCTTTAAATGGAGTCAGTACATACATATATAAAGCTTATTGTGAAACATAAAGTTATTTACCGTACAATAATACAATATGAGACAATGACAAAGCTTTTTTCTTATATTACATAATATACATCTTAGGAAAATAAAATAAAAGTATTTGAGTAGAGAATTTGTTAATATTATTGCGCATATCATCGGGATATTTCTCTTGAACATTAAAAATATCCTGAATAATAGACAAAATTACAAATTAATTTTATTTCATTGTTTTTTTCAGAATATACACTGCGTATGGGACTAAGTATTATGGTCAATAGTCTTAAATTAAATTTTAACGGCCTTAAAAAATACTTTTTTATCGCAACCGAAATCATTTAAAACGGTATCTGAACTTTACAAATTTCAAAATTTACTTTCACATAATAAATTTTAGTTGGTACTTCGTATTTTTTTGATTATCACTAAATCAAACTTGCAGATGTCAGGAATGAAAAACTAATATGAAGTAATAATGCTTCATTATTTAGGATCAAAATAAAGGTATTGAAAAATTCAACTAAATTAAAGGAAATATCGAGATAGTTGTTAAAAGTAAAAAAAAATTGTCGAAAAAGTTGAAAAATACCAAAAAGTCAAAAACTCCTAGTTAGCAAAGGAATAATTTTAAAAATTAAACTTCTCGTATTCGTAACGTGACCAATAACGTGAACAATCACCAACTTCGTTCGGAAATACAATACTTCGTTTTGGCCCGTTGTACTGGGTATTTCAAAGTACAGTCAATCTTTTTTGTACTTTTTTTACTACTTAAAAAATAAACCTTGAAAAAGTACTCTATTTCAAGGATTCTTAAAAGTTGCAGCACAATAAAATTTTATAAATGACCTTATTTTTGATTTCTTGTTTGTTTATCAATATTAATTTGTATACATATGCTTTAATAACTGGAATATTCGATAGCATCATGAAATGGAAAATAGGTACACAAATGGGTTTCCTTTGAAAGCAAAAAATTGAATATGACTGAATAATTTTGTAATTTATGGCACAACTCCTGCGACAATTCAATAATTTAACTGAATTTCTCAAACAATGCAATTGATGTTGAAAATTAAGTCAGCCTTTTGAAGCTCATGGCTAGGAGGTTAACTTTCTACTATTACTTCACATATTGGAGTAATAGAAATTTTCATCAAATTCAGTAGACGGCCAACGGAGATTTTTTCAAGACTAAATATAAAATCAGTTCTACAGAAGAGAATTCAAAATCAAAGAGTTGTTGTTTAAATTAAAGAAATTTCAAGAAGTATTTTCTGCAGGGCTCCTAAAGTGCTACAAAAATTTTCTATTTTGCACACACGTTTTTTAGTTAAAAATTCAATATATACTTTTTGGCATAGAAACAAGAGCTTTTTTAGGATGTTGTCAAAAATAACTGAGAGACCAAGCTAAAAATAAGGTATTTAGTTATGTGACAAAATTAATTACGAAAACTTATCAAAAACATTTATAATTTTCTGTATAAATTTAAATGGCTCTTAAAACTATTGTCTATTTTTTCCCATATATGTTTCTGTATGTATATATAATTATTAGATTTTATATGTTTTGAAGGCTAGAGTAGACTTTCATCAAGTTTATCGAGAATTTTGAATCCAGTGATCCTTGGAATAGTTCGGCATACATGAAGTAAATGACCGTTTTAGTAAAAAAAAAAATTAAAATGTAAGAAAATGGTTGCCAACATTTTACCACAGGTCGTCGTTAACAGAAGTTCACATTCTGATGAATTTTTTTTTTAACTACAAGCGCCAATGCTTTGTTATAGGTCAAAAGATAACGAAGCCTTAGATTTCGAAAATAAAATTTAAAGAAAACAAAATTATATGTTTTCTTTCCATCTGTCACCAGGGAAAGTCTCTTGAAAAAATTTAAAGAAAATCACATATGCAGGTTAATCCGAGTCGACTTTGTCTTTGACGTAATATGGACGTAGCTTACATAATTCGGATCAACAACCTGTGTATGTTCTATAGAAATATATGTTCAATGATACGAGGGTAGTTTGATAAGTCAGTGTGTTTTTGAATAAAAGATGTACGGCAAATAAGCGTTTTATTCCTCAATATAGCTTCCTTTTAGCTCGATGCATTTAGTTCAGCGATTTTTCAATTTTTTTATTCTTTCCAAATCATAAGTTTTCTTAACGCCCTTAAAATTGACATGTGACTCAGTAATGACCTCTTAGTTCGTCCCAAATCTAATACCGCCGAGGTATTTCTTCAGGTTTGGAAACAGGATATAGTCGCAAGGGAATAAATATGGAGAATAAGCTGGATGAGGTAGCAGTTCGTAGCCCATTTTATAGATTTTTGTCATGGTGACTACAGACGTGCGCACAGCACTATTTTTTGCCAAATGCGAACGTTTCTGCTTGAAATCGATATCGAATCTATCCAAAAGCTCTGAATAATATTCGCCGGTGATCGTTTCACGCATTTCAAATTAGTCAATGTGAATGACAGCGCGTGCATCCCAAAAAACTGTGACCATAACCTTGCACGTTCGTCCGAAGAAACCTACTGTCTTCATTGTTCCTTGGCCTTTGGTGTGCTGTTGCCTGTATGTGATGGATCCATGTTTTGTCGTGAGCAATCGCGGCACCGAATAGGGTTTTTCATGTCCAACTGTTCAAATAAAATTGAATGTACCCGCTCAGTTTAGATGCCTACAGGCACACCCACCTCACGCAATTTCATTCCCCGATCGTCCAATATCATTCCATAGATTTTATCGTCTTTTGGGCGACCTGAACAACGGAATTCAGTAAAACATTTCTTGACAATTGAAATTGATGGCGCAAAGTCCCCATAGTATCTATAAAGCCTTTTCTTGGTTTCAATGATGGTTTTTTTACGCAAGAAATAATGCTTAATCAGCACACGAAATTCACTTTTTTGCTTTCAATGGCCGTCACACAAACTAAATGACGCAGCTCACTCAAGAGTTGACAGTAGTCTATTTATAGATGGCAGTTGACAGGATCAGTGTTGCATTTAAAATTAGGGTGCGGGAAAATCGTAAAAACACCGACTTATCAAACTACCCATCTATAAATATTTATATGGCTAATTTATATGAATAATTTCATTGGCTTTCGTTGCATTTCGAGCTGTATATACCAAATAAATGTAACCCACATATCTTCGAAATGCGCCATGCAATTGAAATCAGAACATTTTCTGCAGAAATAGAGCAGTAAATATTATTTTTTCACATGTATTTAGTTTAGGAAAAAAGGAGTGAAAACATAGAGTTGCTAGCTACAAAATGCATGATCAATTTATTAAAGATCCACACTATTGCACAATTGCATACACACATGCAAGTAAATGCACGCATATATGTACATAAGTATGTCAATGTATTTGTAAATATATAAATTTATTGTATAGCATATTGTTTTGTTGTTTACTGTTTAGCTGTATGATTTTTATTTTCTTTCTCCCAGTGTATACATTTATGCTTAATTATTGTAGTTTTTTTTTTGCCGCATACTTAATTAGTATTGTTAATGTAACATTTTTTTCAGAATTCGTTTTACAAAGCATATTAAATTTTTTTTTTTAATTTTATATGAAACTTACGAACAAAATTTGTTTTTCTTCAATTTAACTAACGCTTTGATTAGCAAATTCCTTTTGTTAGCCATTATATATTTTTTATTTTTTATTTATTTTTCCTTCAATGTCTCTGTCTTTGCTTACGGCTAAAGTTTAACGCTAATTAAATTTTAATTTATTTTTAGCTTTACAATGAATTTTTTACTTACAGCTGAATTTAACTCAAGGGTCTTTTGGTTTTGTTTGTCATTTTGTTTTGCATACTTTAAGGAGTTGATGAAGTTTGAGCATTCATATGTGGTATATGAGCGTTTATGTGAATGGCATACCATTTTGTACAGATCGTTTAGCTTTAGTGCATGATGAAGCTGCTGAAAGTAAAAGTAAATTTCAGTTTAAAATTATAGCTATGATATAATACATAAAATAATATAAAATATCAAATTTCGAATTTGAAAGCAATGCTGTTGCTCAATAAAACTTTGTTTAAAAATTAATGAAAGAGAAGGAAACTACAAATTAAGAATTGCAAGCAAATTCAACCATGAAAGAATGTTTTTTTTTTGAGATAAAGCAAAAAGGAAGTCAGTTTTAATATCGAAATGTTTTAGCACAATCTGCTGCATTGCTTCACATACCTTGAAAAAAAAATGTTAAGAAAAATTCCAACCAACTTTTATTATTTTTCTATAGAAGCGAGCCATTCGCTATATTTTTTTCTGTTCTTATTTTTGAAATAGCTACCGTGTAGTTGCTGTATTTTGACCGCTTTTTGTTGCAGCAATAATTTATTGCTTGACAAAGAAAAAAAAAACAACGAAAAAGATAAAGTGTGGCCTTAAAAATGTAAAAAAAATAATGCAAAAAAAATGAAAACAAAAATTGAGAAAAAGCAGATAAAATGCAAGGACATCGCACAAGCAAGGCTTTCACCATAGAACAGTAAAATTTTTAACCCTTCTTCAAAAACAATAGCAACATTCAAAAAAGTAAGTGTGTTATCTTCGCCAAAATTTGAATACACTTCATACACCGCGTTCATATGTAGTAAAATTACGCGTTAAGCTCGTAAATTTATATTAAAAAAGTACTTAGCCAGTTATGTGTGACAGTTGGGGTAGCAGTTCTATATGTCAAAGCAATCACCATTAAATGACTATGTTGTGTAATTTTTACCATGATAAAAAGTGCCACGCTCAATATTTCAATCCTTTCTACGATTTCTTATAGTAGTTTATGCCACCAAATGTTGACGTATCTATTTTTGTAACATTTATTTCAATAGCTTTCTATAGTAGCTGTCAATGCCACACTGACTTAAATAAGATAAGATGCCTTTGACTCTTGTCAAAACCTGTCCACTTTTAATCCAAACCACTAATTGATTTTGTGTGAAAGGCATAACAGACAGACATGGTAATATCGACTCTCAAGATGACGTTGGTTAAGAAAGTATGTGCTCTTCTCTACCTGCCATGCGTTACAAATGTAGGGTATAATGAAATGTAGGGAATAAGAAAAGTGTTATGCAAATTTCCAAAATTGAAATTGCAAACTTCTAAAGTCAAAGTTCAACGTAGTGTGAGTGAGACAAAAATGGTAGACTATAGTATGAGTAAAAGAGATATTTACAGAAGAGTGTTTACAAAATAGTGTTCTGAAGAAAACTTGAATTGCATTTGTACTGAAAACTGTAGCATTTAAGTTCCACTCTTTTGGGTTGAAAAAGCAACGGTAAAGCAAGTAAAACGAAAACTGTTGTGCATCGCAGAACATTGGCCTGACTTTAAATTAATGGGTTTGATATTGTTCTGCGAGGTATCATTGTTGTTTTCGTTTAACTTTGGATAAAGTATTTTTGTTATTTAAGATTAAATGAAGTTTTCAGTTTGAATTGTAAGCTAAAAAAAAAAAAAATGTAGTAGGAAGTTTGCCACGAAAAATTTTTGAATTGTTGTAGGTTTTATCGAAAGAGGTCAATTTAAGAAAAAAAATATGTATATCAAAATATTAGAGAATCGTTCATTTTATATGAAATCTTTGCAAAAATTAAGACAACTAGTAAATACTCGTAGCTATTCAAAAAAAGTAATGTGTGTAATATGTAATCACAATGCATAATTTTTTTTCATATATGGGTGCGTATATTAACAGCAGATCACATGGCGCGCGTTGCGCATTTTTCACCTGAGCACGATGCATTTTAACTCGCACTCTCGTTATCGCAGCGAAGTGGCTAGAAAATAGTAACAAAAAACATAAACCGATAGATTTTGATCTCCACTTTTTACTCGAATTCCTTTTTTCGTGGTGAAAATAAGTTTGAAGTTCGGGACGTTTCTCTGAAATTTGCAACAGTTTTTTTAAATCAAATTTACGCGAATGACAAGAACAGCTTTTCAGTAGTGCTTCACCGATACGAGAAAGATACGATAATTCAAAAATTACCATATCATGCTCGTAGTGGCGCCAAGCTTATCGTCTCGTACTCGATCTCGTACGAGAAATTTTTTATCTGTATCGTTCTACTGTCGTTATCGTCGATGTTTCTCGGATATTCACGTTCATATTTTTGCATATATAATACTTTCCCGCGTACTTTCCGTTATACAACCGCAACTACATTTTATGGAGTCTTTACAGCAGACACTTGTGTCCATGTATGAAATTTCACAACTTGTTTTAAGTTCCAAGAATAACAATGCAAGGGCTTTTGTTGAATTGGAGGATGTATGACCCTTTATCCAATCCTGTTCACATTTGGCGAGTCGCTTGGCACAAACAATTTACATTTGCGAATCAGGTTTCACAACTGTAACTGCAATAGATGCCAAGATATGGCGTTTAAAGTATTTTTGTTCTATTAAGGTGCTACGCCTCTTTGTCTAATTTTATCTAGATTTCTTGAAGTACCAAACAGAGACAATATACATTCTAGAACCGAATTTCAAAACGCCTACAACCATAGATGCCAAGATATTGCGTTTTAATTATTTTTGTATTATGGAATTTCTGACTGAATCTCGTTCTCGGCAATATTTTAGTTCATATCGTGCGATACACATTACATTATCGGCGAGAACGAGATATCAGCCAGACTCTTTTCGTTCTCGTCCTTGGGCACACGAGAAATAATTTGTTTGATATAGTGTCGTTATCGGGACTGAGAACGATATTTATCGGTTCTCGCCGAAACACTAATCTTTAGCAACATCTTCATCAATTTTCAGAGTGGGCTATCAAGAAATGCATTACGCGCGAGTATTCACAAAGCGACGAACGCTGCGAAGCGTGTCGAGTATGTTTCCATAAATAAGACGACGCCATCTTTATTTGCTTATCATTTACTCATACCATCACACTCTGAAATTTCATGAAGCTCTTTCTGAAGAGTTGTCCTTTCGAGTCGTGTAAGTTATACATAAAAAATTTTGCTGAATTTCAGAGAAACGTCCTGAAGTTCAGATCATTTTTTCACTACAAAAATGAATTTTGAGCAAAAAGTGATGGCAACATTACAATGAACGGATCATTTTCTTTCGATTTGGAGTAAGTTGGCCCGCTATCAGTGGACGCTGAAATTAGAAATCAATGCCAAACCTTAAGCATTTCAGATCACCTGACTGACCTAAGCCCTTTTATAAGTGAAAAAATAAATAGTTTTATCAGATTATATCATTTCTTAAAAAATTCGCCAAAAGTCGAAGTTCCGAGTTCTTTTTGACTCTGAAAACTAGTATTTTTATCCAGCTAGAGTTTTTAACGACATGAAGCACCATATATTTATGTTGATGTTGAGTTTTTCTGAAGAATTCCATACACCTTTCCATAGAACAGATATTTAGTGTTTGTTTTTAATATCAAAAGTTTCAGTTTTTGATGAAGATGTTCCTTAACTCGTTTTATTCGAGTTTAACATAGTCCAAAGAATAATGATGATAGAAGTGTTGAAAAAAACATTGGGAGATTTGATAAACTTAAATGAATAACTGTAATATCAAGCAGTAGATAAAAACACATAAAGTTAAAATAAAAAAAAAAGTCTTATAAATTGAAGGAATCACTAAAAACAATGTCATATGGCAAAACATCCGCAGCACCTTAAAAAGAGACTTAAAATTTGATAAAGCACTAAAAATGGGCTAAACAATCTATTTCATATGACTGATCTCATAACCTAAATAATTTGATTACAACTTTTCCAATGTAAAATTCCAAACTAAGCGTGCTACACATACAAGAATACAATAAATTTAAGGTAAAGCCTAAGGTCACGTAACATTGAAAGACTCAATAAAAATTAGCTCACCTTAGTTCTGCGTGTTCAAGTTTTCTTTCCATGTGTTATTTTTGGCGAAGGTCAAAAGCTTGCCACATACAAATTTGGCTGACGACTACTAATGTTGGCTAATTTATTAAAAACCAAAATGCAGACCTTGTTACTAATGGCAAAATTTACAAAATTCACCTTGACCATCAGAGCCACAATTTATGTTGAATTGATTTTGAAATATTCGAGCTATTCAAATTAGCACACCCTAAAATGTCAGTCACATTTCCCTCGTTTTGACAGTCAATTAAGATTTATTTGCCAATTTGTAAATTAAGTGTCAAATTGAGCTACGGCGTTGTGTATTTTATGGCATAGATGTGAAAACTGGTTCAATGTCAAAAACATAACATTTTATCTATGATGTATTAATTTTGCAAAAGGTTAGATTAGAATAAGGGAAGCTTGTCGTTAAGAGTCAGCTAATTAATTGATATTTTAATAAAAAAATATTATGTCATCTTTAATATTCTCAAGGAAGGTCTTGCTTGGTAGACCGAGAATGCTCTTAACTCAACCCTAATGAGTTTATTATTTCCGCGAAATGTCCTTCGCATTGCAGACGTTTTCTTCGCATTGAGTTTTTTCACTTCGAAATTTCAAGTGGCATCATGCGGTTTTGAGGTTAAGTGCATTCACTTAAGCAGCACTCAGAAATGCGTGGAAAATATTTTTGGAATTTCAATTTGTTTATTTTGCTTTCGAAAATGTTATGGTCAGAGCTTTGATCTTTTAATTATTTTAATTAATTGCAATTACGAAAGTCAGCAACACTTCAGTGCTGCAGCTGCATATTAAAAGCTTTAAATTTAATTTTCCGCATTACAAGAAAACAAAAAAACGTGACCGCATACGAGTACATACGGCTAAAAAATGTTCCTTGAAATTGAAATTTACATTAACTTATTGTCAGCTCATGGTGAAATTTCGATTTTATTGCTTTCCTGCCATTGACATCGACTGAATAAAGAAGCCAACATAAAAACGTTGCAATAAAAATCAAAATAAAAACAAACAAAATAACAATCACAATAAAATAAACATAATAATAAAAATGCATTACACCCGGCCCCCCACGTGGCTTCATAATTTGCTTCTTCCGCAATGTTTGCGGTATAAAAGCGTTAAAAAAATTGAACACATTTTATACACTCAACGCAAATTGTTTGTTATATTTTTGAAAATTTTAAATTTAATGTATGGAAGGAATTATGCACTGTTTTTAAAGAAATTTGTTTTGTTTTTTTGAAGGGCATTCTCCGACTTTATTTTAGAAATATATACAATTCTTCTTTAATGCTGCTTTTGGAATGCATAGAAGATTGTACGATTTTTAAAAACATGCATGAAAAGGTAGTATTATTAAAACAATATTTCAAAAAACCACATGTTTCTTGCAAAACGCTTCAAACGTAAGAAAAGTTTATTCAAATGGTAGCTCAAGACTAAATTCTTAAAGTTTTTCTCTTTATTAATGTCAAAATTGGCTCAGTTTGTTTAAAAATTTGTAAAATTCTTAATTATTTTTTGGCAGATTTTAATCACTTTTTTAAGCTTTTTTTTATAAAAAAAAAACAATATTTAAAAGGGGAAAACCTTTAAAAAAAAAAAATTAAAAATTTTATCAAAAAAATTAACAAACGAAAAATTCAATTATAAAAACTACTGCAGCTCTCAGCAATGACGTTGGTACTGGGGGGCATAATGTGGTTATATACCCACATTGTGGTTATATATCACATTGTTGTAAAAAGAGAACTCAATTTTATGTTCAAATTAAGAAAAAAGTTTTGAAAATTTTTTTATTTATTAATCAAATGACTAAAAATATTACAAAGCATCATATACAGTGGTGTCCCCTACCACAAGCAAACGCTCTCACGACAAGCATGTGTTGATTATCAATTCTGTATACGTACAAGCTTTTTTGCGCTCTTCAAGCGGCTTATCTCTGGACAGCACCGTACCACGGTACTTCGACAAAAAATTATAATTTTTTTATATTTTTAGCGTTTACCTACCAATCCTCAAAAAAATCTGGCTATTTAGGTCAATAATCTTGACGCCATAAAAAAGTTCATTGCATCTACTACAAAACTGTCAAACAACGATTTATCATAAGCGTCAGAGTTTACGGGATATCGCATTTTTGTCGCAAATCATGCCAAAAAAATAAAAAAAACAAGAGTACCCTTTTTAGCTAGATTAATGGAATGAAGGCCGTTGTGTCTATTTCGAAACTGTAATACAACGTTTTGTCATAAGTATAACAGTTTAAACGAGATATCGTATTTTTTTCGATTCTCATGCCGGAAAAGTAAACTCTCTTTATGAAAAGTTAGTCGGGAGCAAAAGTATGGGCATAAGATATATTATGGCAGTGTAATGTGTCCTTTGAAATTTTCCCATCTCCCCTCTTAAGCAAATCGCACCTACGCTACTGGCTTTCAATAAGTTGTAGTAAAGACAATACAATTAGCAGCTGCGCTTTAATCACCATCCGTTGCTAGCTATTTATACCAATGTATGTTAAAGTAAAAACAAAATCGCAAACTTAACGAGTAAAATTATAGTTCTGAAGTTGCTTAAGTGCCAGTACTACCCAGCAGATTTGTATTTTGACTATTGGGAATTTTGAAATGAAAAAAGAGGAACTATTTCCCGGAAAACAATTGCTTAAAATGACAGGCTGCAAAAGGAAGCTATTTGAAATAAAAAGTAAAAAGCACAACGAGTACTCGTATAAACAGCGAGTAGGAAACTTAGCAATTCGGACATTTTATTGACAGACAGCTTTTTGAGTATCAATTGTTTTTGTTAAATAAAAAATTAATTTTCACCATCAGAACTCCATTTTTGATTGCAAATACGCTTAAGAAAAAGTTTAATATGTTAGATATATGTGTATTAGGGTGGGTCGAAATTTTTTTTTTTTTCAGTTGGCTGGGTCCTAATATCGTAGATATTGGAATTCTGAAAATCACTGTGCAGTTAAAATTTTTTTAAGCGATCATAGAGGGAGTGCAAGTCCCACAAAATTGCTAAATTTCGGTCCTTTTTTCATATAATCGATGGTGGCACATATCTGTATGGATATATCTGAATAATATTTTTATTTTAGATGCCCACATGTACACCCTTTCAATAGATTATGTGAAAGTTAACTTTGCACTCTTCTTTATCTGAGTGGTAGAATTAATTTTAAATTGTAAATTGTACTGTTTTATGAATGTAGTGCAATTATGGGGCACTCGCCCTTTCTCTATGGTCGCTTATATAAAAATTTTTTGAAAAGTTAACTATTCACTCTTCTTTATCTGAGTGGTAGAATTAATTTAAAATTGTAAATTGTACTGTTTTATGAATATAGTGCAATTGTGGGGCACTCGCCCTACCTCTATGGTCGCTTATAAAAAATTTTAACTACACTGTGATGTTCAATGACGATTTTAAGACCAAGCCGATTGAAAAAAAAGTTCGACCCACCCTAATGTTTATATACATATACATTTTTTTGTTGAATTTCCTCCATTTTCTTTCTTTTTAAATTCATTATTTTCTTTTTTTTCTTTCAGTACAAAATATAACTCTTTACTTCAGTCAGCTAGATGTTTCAAAAATTTATCATTTTAAGTACCTAATTTTGTTATCTTATTTTTAATATGTTAAGTGATTTCCAAATATTTTGAGCGAGTTTACCGCCTCTTATTACTTCGCTAGAGATGCTCACACGCAACTTGTCAGTATTAAACGCATATTTCCGAATAGCGAATCTTTCGCGATGGGAAGACAAACTTACGGTAAAATAAATACTTCTTCCATGGAATTTGCAGAAAAATATTTTGAGAACAAAATTGTTAGCTGGGTAATAATTTTCATGCAATTAACCGTAGATTCCTTTTATTAATAAAAATGTCAACACAGGTATGTAAGTGCTTCTGTGCAAGTCAAGGTCTACGAACTGCTGATGATGATATTGATTTACTTGTGTGCGCCTAAAAGATTGCAATGGTTTCAATACAATTAAGCATATGCAGTGAAAGTTTTTTTTTCATTTTATTAGTGCCGCTAACGACAAACTGATGCTGATGTTGACGTTGATGATGATGTTGCGGTAACCTTTGTCAGAAAGCACAGCATAGCAACTGCAGTAGCAACATCAAAGATACCAAATGTTGTTGTTTTTCTATTTAGATGACGGTTTGTTTTCCAGTTATGTCTGGCTTTATCTGTGTCTGTGCTTATATGCATGTATGGCTGCGTACTTTAGTGCAATTCATTTTTGCCTAAAAGTTAACTCTGTAGCATACCGTATTTCTGTAGCGCTCAATATCAATTTGAGAAAAAGAGTGTTTCCCTATTTTAAGAATTTGTTGTTGCTCTTTAGATAACCAGCTGTTTTTTATTGTTGTTTTTTTTTTAATTTTTGTAGTGTAACAGAAAACGTCACTTAAAGATATTGGTTGCTTTCGAGCAACTTTTGTACACAACGCGTATATGAAATTCTTAGAAAAAATATTAAAAAATAATGTTAGAAGCCAATGTTTTAATTATCTCAATTATTGCTTGTTCAAAATATATGTTGATTACAATGTTTAAAAACAATGCTTATAAAAAATGTTTTGAATCATTCCCAACAGGCAATGCTGGCAAGTATTTTTTATTATTGCAGTGCAACGATTTATTTTGTGAGTGAACTTTTTTTATAGATATTTTTTTTTTTTTTTTTCGAAAAAACCAACAAAACTTCAAGAATAGTAATCAAACTTAAATCAAAGCATAAAACTTAGCAGACTCACCCACACGTGCACACAAAAGCCGTAGACAGAGAAAATAAATCAACTGCTGAAAAATGAGAACAAATAATTTAAGCAGAAAAAAAATCCTCAAAGATTTCCCAGAAAAATGACAAAATACAAAAAAAAGTATTTTGATGTCCTTGCAATATTGACAAAGAGTCACACTTGATCAAAATCAAATAAGTTACAGGCACTATAAATAAATAAAAAAAAAGCAGAACATTACAAGGAATGACCTCGACATAAAAAATGCCAACTAAAGCAAAGTAGAAAGGAAGCAACACAAAGGAACAGCAAAAAAAAAAAAATATATCTTCGAACAAAATTGAACTTTTCCAATTTTCTAAAATAAATATCTCTCAATTTTTTTTTTCATACGTTTGTCAAACGTTGGATAGAAGATACCCGCAAGGTTAGAAAGTAGAAATACTAAAAACAACAACAATTATGAAAACAACAACGATAACAAGAACAAGCAACAGCTTGCAGCCAAGCATGCGGAAGTGATGTTAAGGTTGAGTTGAGTTGCTTTAAAGTTTTTAAGGAAAGATCTGCGTAAAAGTTATGAACCTATGTATTTTGTCCCAAATCATATTCGATAGTAACAAACAGTTTCTCAGAAGCATACCTCCCGTAATTTGTTTTCTTCTAAAATTTACCACAAATTGGCTTATTAATTTTACAAACAAAGAATTTAAAGTTTAAGTGCAATGCCTATAAATAAAATCAAAACTGGTTCAAAAATTTTTCTGGAATCGATACAAAACTGGAAAAATTATTATTTTATCATAAACAAATTTCTTTTCAAGTTTTTTCTGAAACGAACTACATCCCATCACTTACAATCCTAAAGAATATCGGCCATGTGCAACTTGTCGTCTAAGAACTTCTCAGACTATTAGCAATAGTTTGGAATATAAGGCGAACATTTTTGAGATACATTTGTATACAAAATACGTTGGTAAGCAGGTGTATTTTAACTCGTAAATTTCCAGACTTATATTTTATTCTCAGTGTTACTGAACGTCACATATTTTAAGCTTTTGAAGGAAAGCAGGTTTTCTTATGAAACAATTAGTTTTTACTCCTATTCTAGTAATTTTTTTCACAGAATTAATGCAACAAAATTTATTTAAAGAAAATAAATACAGAAACTTGCCACAGATAATACCTGAGTAGTGTGTTGTGTCCATAAATCAAGAGCTTTAACATTAATTTGCATTTGTTATCTCACGAACTCATGAACTCGTTGCTCTCTTTGCACACTCACTCACACCTACACCTACTGGCTCGAATACCGGCTAAACTGAATAAATTTGCCTGTCTGCTTAAATTGGAATTTCTATGTTGAATTCCTTCAGGTGTCAGACTAGAAACGTAATAAATTTTCATGCCCACTTGCAGCATACTTTTCCACACCCCTTTGTCCTTATTGTTGCTAAGCTTTTTTTTTATATAAAGTATGTTTAGCTATGTTGGCTTGCATTATCTTTTTTTTTTTTTGAAGCGCCTAGGCTTATGCTACAAGTTTTTTTTTATCTTTTATTTCATGTATTTTCTTTTGTTATTTAGTTACTTTTTGTAACGACGACAACAACGAAAAACGACAGGAACAGCGACCGACCTCACCTCATCCAAACAATTTTTGACCTTATTACGAAATGAAACGTAACAACAAGCGCAACAACGACGACGACAGCAATAACAATGACAAGAATAAAAATAAGCGGAAAAAAGTAAAACAAAAACAACAATGGCAACAAACAGAAATTTTGCCCAGAAGACATTTACGCCTGGTATTAAACTTTCTATGTAAACGTTATTGTTTTTCAACATTTACTCATACATAAACAAAAAATTGAATACCTAATACACGCGCATATATGCTTACAATGGTTTTATGTAGTTGGTAGGGTGGTGCAAAAAAAATTTATTACATTTGTAAGTGTTAGTCATTTTAGAAGAGCTTTTTTTGTATTAGGTTTCCTGTGTTGATTTTGAATGTAGGCACAATTTTTCAACGCAATTCAAAAATAAAAAAGAGAAAATTATTTTTCTCAAAAATTTCACCCTGAAATAAAATAATTTTGCTCGAAATAATAATACAAAAGTATATGAAAATTATTAGCGAAAAAATTAGATGAAAAATGAGGTTTCACTTTAAAGTTGTTGGTATTTTTTCCCAATTTATTTGTTGTGCAAAATTATCTAATTAAATGCTCAAAATTAAATATAATTTTTTATAATGTACAAACCTAAAAAAATTATCGAAGGAACTTCTGTGTTCCCATCACCAAGCTTGAGCTGAAATTTTTGTTCCCACCCTTTTACTTCTATACTAAACAACAAATACATACACGAGTAGTTGAAGCCAGCAACAACTAAAGTTCTTTACTTTTCCTTTTTCACGTTAAAAGTGCACAAAATTTGCGTATAAATATTTACGAGTATTCACGCGTCACTTCAGGGCATTTGACGCGATAATTCACAAAAAAAAAAACCAGCCAAACAAAATACAAAGAAATGATAAACTAAAAAATTGGGCTTAAAATGGCAATTCTTCATTTTTACTTTCATTTTATACTTGGAATGAATGGTTTTTTTTTGTCTACATTTCATTTCCTTTGGCCAAAATCATTTTACAACATTTTTTTATAGAAAATTACGTAGAAGAGCCTAAAAGCAAGAGGCAAATGTATATAGGGCCTATATAAACTAAAGATTCAGCAGCAAAACTTCTCATTGTGAGGAGGAGGGTGACAAGAAATCAAAGGAACAAAAAAAAAAAAAACTGAAATGAAATAAAAATTAAATGAAAAGAAAAGGAATTTCCAATTTCTTGTTATGCTGTATTTCATTCTTCCTTTTTTTTTTGTTTATTTCTTCTTTTTGCTGTATGCGAGTTATTACGCTTTTAAAGGATTCGCGTAAATAATAATACATATCTTCAACAGTGACGCGCAACTTAGGCGTTAGAGCTGTTAAAACAATAACTTGTATAGTCAAGTTACACGGTTAAGTGTTAAGAATAATTAATGTTATATCGGAACAATTTGAAGCCATTTCAATGTTCTTTTTAGAGAATTTTTATTCCAGCAAATAAGCTGCTACGCAAAACGTGAAGGTTGCTGTTAATAATTGAAATAATTAGTCTAAAACATTTTTTAAAGGTCGAAAGTTGTTAGAGACGTCAGTTTAGGTGTAGCGATTCCTAAAATTGAATTTCAAAAGTGGTATGGGGCACACATCACATTTTTTTGCAAAATTAAATTTGTTTACAAAAACACGCATTTCACGTTCAACTAAAATTATTTGACAGTAGCAGTTGTAATATAAGCAAAACAATCCCCTGCCTAATTTCAAGTATAAGATTTATTTACTTTGAATTATCTTATACTTCTGATGCCGTTCTACGTGGGAGTTCAAAGTTCCACGTTTACAGATCGAAAGACAAGAACAAGGTAATGCAGAAATAAAAATAAATATTCAGACATCAATAATTAAAACAACATACAGGAAAACAGTGGGAGGAAAATACGAAAATTAAGCCAGAAAGGTGAAAGGTCGAGTGGAGCGCACTGAGGATGGAATTAAATGATAAAAAATAACAAGCATGAATATAAATAATATACAACAAAGAAGGTAAGTTTCGAATGAATAATTATGTTTAAAAAAACAGAAACTTATTTTAAGGACGAAATTTCATTTGTGTTGTCTTTGTAACATTGAAGCTAAACATCGAGAAGAGAAAAAGTTTTGTCACTGTAATGTGAAATCAGATTTAATATTTTCAAATACCAACAATTTCACGGAAACTTGCAGCACATGGATAGTTCCATGGATTTCTAAAGAGCGTTGGATTTTATTTTTGAAACCAGAAAAAGTTTTATTTTTCAAGATATATGAGCTTAGCGGGTTTAAAAGTAAATCTATACTCTTTTTTCATTTTTGCAACATTGCTATAATTTTTCGATTTTGTTAAAATTTTTCAGCATTTTTCGATTCTCACAAGATTCGTCGACTTATTCAACATTTTATATAGCATTTATATCAAACGACTTCTCGAAATGTACATTTTTCTCTAAGAGCTCTTTTAAGTCCGTGAATACGGAAAAAATTCTTTAGTTTTATTCTTAACTATCTATTTCACGCGACTCCTTACGCATAGCCTGCTTAAAAGGTTTCGCATATTTAAATTCTGAATCTTAAATCCATTTTTTTACATATCTTTGCAATAATTTTGATATTTGTACAACCTTGATTTTTCTTCTGTATTTTTTTGTTTTAATAATTTCAAAACAAAACCCGAATTCTCAAAAAAAAAATTTAAGACGAAGTCATAAGAAAATTTGCTTCCTCCCTCTCAACTCTCTGTGTACTTTATTGAGTTTTATTGTGAAAATCAATTTACTCTCACGCTCTCAAAATGGTTCAATGTCAGACGCATGGATTTTCCTAATGAATTCACTTTAATATTCAATTACAACATGGAAAAAACAAAAGGCACACACATAAGTAAGTGAATTTGCTTGCTATTTAACGGTGTGTCAGATTTGCTGGTTTCTGTTTGCGCAGTTACATTTTTCAAGCAAATTTAAAACCTTAATAACTTGATATTAAATCAGAATATCGTGATGACTTTTATTGACTATTAAGTTCAAGCTTTTAAAACGCAAACATCGACGGGCAGCTAACATTTTATTTAAATAGCTATTCTAAAGATTTCCATTGCCAGTCTATTATTTTGTAATTAATATTTTTTTAACTGTTTTGAAAAAAAAAGTTCCATGAAAAGCTATGACAGTTGTTTTTGCACCAAAAGTGGTTTCAGATTCGGTCCATTTTAAAAAAAAAGTAAACCTTATTCAAATCGAAGCAGTTAGAATGAAAATTGGTTTTGGGCAAAAACTAGTTTTTAACTGAGATATGTGTTATTTCGATTCTATTTACATACATAAAATAGCTTACACGCGAATGGTTTGTAACGCTTTAGCGCAAAATATATTGAACCGATTTTAATAATTTATTTTTTAAAACAGCATATTTGTGCCAATGAATCTTATAACATCTTATTTTTTCAATTTTAAAGTTAAATATCGTTTTAGGAGTTAGATTTTGCAAAAACTCACTTAAAAATTGTCGTTTGATTTTTTGTAGCTTATGCTGCTTCTTGAATTCTGTGTTATCATTTGTGTTGGTTTTTTTCTTATTTGTATCGTTTGTATTTGGTTTCGAAGTTCAAAGTACTCTCTTTTAATTATTTTTTTGTAACTTCTGGAGAGAGAAGATAAAATGAGATGTATAGAGAGTAATTTCATTATGAAAAAAACATCAACGGGACGTGCTCGTACGAAGCCATGGGCATCACTAGTATGGATACAAAAGAGTTTATTCAAGAGAAAAAAATTTGCAAATTTTTAAATTAGGAGTCACAATAGAATGATGAACTGATTAACAAAATGTTGGCACTTCCACACGCACTTTCAACAGAAGCACCTTGCAACTGCTTCTTAAGCGGAAATGTCAGCCAAAGCAACTACTTGTAACAAAAAAAAAATGGCTTACTAACAGAAGCACAGGTCATGCCTAAATACTAGTTTTTAACCTCTTCAGGGTTGGCTTCTGGTGAATGGTCAATTTTTCTCATAATTTGACAAAGTTTATCGGTTCACAAATAAAGAGGATTGATTCTCATTAATATTGATTCAATAAAGCATTTTTTTTTGCAATCATTCTGTTCAAATGCATTTTTAGACATCGATTGAGCACAGTGGTCGATTTTTCACTTTTTCGTCCACATGGCACGCGGGACAAATGGCGAATCGCACATGCCGCATTTTTAACACCAAATATTCTCCAAATAATAGTTGGAATTGGGAGGATTTATTTTATAAAACAAAACTTCAAGCTAACATACTAGCAAGGCACTCGGGCAATGTTACTTTTTAGCGCCACTGAACAAAACACGAAAATTACTGATCGAAAAATCGACCGTTGGAACTTAATGGGTTAACGTTGGTTGGTACGTTGATATTTTGACTTCAATTTTATGATAAAAAAAAATTGTTTTCTGTCTGCCACCTTAGAATTTCTGAAAAATATATCTTTAATATTGCTGTTTAACGATTCGTTATGTTAAATCTCGATTGGCTACAATTTGATAATTTTGAAAAATTAGTGATAGTTTTTTATCACCGCAGTACAATGTCTTTATTAAAACTTTCACAAAACTTCACGCCACAGCTAATTCTGACTACGATATAGTACTGAATTTATACAACAACGCCAATAAATGATGATGCCTCTCCAGGGTAGAGTACACAATAAAGACAAATGAGAAACTTTTTTGTTTTTCTGTCAAATTTTTTTTTCATTTTTATTCCGTTGTCGTCGTCTGTTGTATTTAAGCAGCGTAACGTGCAAAAACAAAACAACGTCGCCAGGGTCAGCTGTTTGTTGCTCCGTTGCGTTAATTTTGTTGTTGTTGTTGTTGTCATTGTGACTAGTATTAGATTTCCTGTCATTGTTATTGTTACTGTCAGTGTTATCGTTGTTACTGCTGCGCTGCTGTCAAGTGGACACCATTGCCGTCGCTGTTGCCAAGTCCACAAAAAAAAAAGAAAAAAAAAGGAAAACAAATTTAGACTGCCGGTCGATAAGCGTGTGAAAAGAGAATTAGAGCGGAAATGTTGAACAGGATATGCAGGATATGCAAGACATATGCGATAAAGAAAAGGGATATTCAAGAAGATTACAAAAAAAGCAAAAACAACAAAATAGAAAAATGGAAAAACCAACAATGGCATGTAGGGTGTCAAAGCTTCAAGTGGAGGGCAGCAGCAATATCAGCATGCGACAGCATATGAAATTATAAAAGGAAACGGAAAAATTTGTATCTCCGATAGATGTAATTTTTCATACAGATATGCAAATGGTGAATACTGGGATATTTTCTGAAAAAAAAATCCCATTATATATTGTGTTTTTAATTTTTATTTCAAATACAGCGTGATATAATGATGGTTATGCAAAATGACGACCATAAAGTAGACTCTTTCTCAGTGTACACATGCCTTTTTTGTTTGGACTTTTACAATTTTTGAACGAAGCTACATTTTGAAAGTTTTTTAAAAAATTCTATGCGGTATATTATATTTCAAACTAATTTAAGTAGAATTTAATTTTCATATATAGCAAAATAAAATTTAAACGCAACCCAATGTATGCCATTGCATGCGCTAAGGTTTGCTTGCATTGGCGTGCTATGCATACAAAGCATAAAAACTTCTTAAATATGCAACATATCCTTATGCAAACTAAGCAGCAGCTACAGCTCTTAGAAGTATGCTACAAAAAATATTATAATAAAGACGACCGCAGCAGCAATAGTGGAAACACTGACCCACTTCAGTAAAGAATTTCCTACAACAACGAAACTTAACATAATATGATGAGTTTTACAATAAAAACATAAGAGACAGCAATAAAAATTGTAAATTGCGAAATTGCAGCACAACAAAAAATAAAAAAATCCCACAAAAAAGTTGTTTTCCCCAGTAGTTACTCGACAGGCTATGACCATGACAAAACAGTTCGAAGAACCCTTTAGCAGTAAGTGTAGCGGTGGAACAGAGATAAACCAAATTGGGCCGCAGTGCAGTCAAAGACACTTCTGAGTGGTAAGTTATATGTAATAAATTTGATTTAAACTGCAAAGATTTTTATGCAATTTTTTTCAACTCTTGTTTTATTCCAATTCAATCTATTATCCACAATCATGAGATATGCGTCAGTATTGTTGTGCTGTGGAGCTAAGCGATACAATTCTTAATATCGGAATCTTGTTCAAAAATGTGATAATTCAATTATATATTAATCATACGTCATGGAAGATATATCAAATGGAAGATATATTCATGTATTTCCTGTTCGATATAACTATGAATTTTCGTTAATCTACGATTCAATATATGTACTCCTAATGCATATTACAAAGAGCAATCTATAGCTGGCCTATGGGCATAAGCGCGGTAACCTTTTTTCTTAAAAAATATGCCGAAAAATCAATCAAATGGTGTAGGAAAATATTATTTCGATAAAGTCTAGAGGAGTGGCCTATAATTCAAAGATCATAAAAAAATAGCAAACGTTTCAAAAGCCAATAGCTCAGCTTCGATGTTACTTAAGGCTTCATATTGTGGTAGTGCTTAACCAATTTTGAACATTTCAAAATATTCCTAAGGTTTCTTTAGTGGCTGCTTTTAAGAAATCTTATTTTAAGCAAGTGAAATTATACTTTTTATTAGAAAGCTTGAGCTATTTTCTTCTAATTGCGTTCCTAAGTTAAGCATTGGTAAGTAAACTCAGTTGAAACTTTGAGAAGATGGTTTAAATACATGTTTTTGTTGCTGATGAAACTTTAATGTAATCAAATATCACACGTTTAAGTATCATCCAAAACTCGGAATCGTTTCTTGTTTTTGTAGTTTTACGATGTTAGAAATTTCTTGAAAATATGACAAGTGTTAGGTTAGGTTAGATTAAAAGGATGCTTGCATTTAGCAACATTCACTCGGAGGCAGTTTGCCCATTGTGGTGCCCTACATATATATTGTGTTCCCCTCCTTCCCTTTAAATAAGAAATAACTCATTGATTTAGTGTTACTCATACGGCAAGTTGGGAAGCAAAGGATTCAGATAAACATGTCTCAGCTCCGTTACAATGTAATGGCTTAGCGTTTGGGTATAGTTTGTAGCGTTTAAAAGAATTCATAAAATATTTCGAGTTAAATAAAAGGCTTCCCAAGAGAGATTATCTTTTTCACTCTGAAACAAATTGGATTCATGTTACAAGTACTCTTTAATTTTTCTTCAAAAATGTTTAATCATGGAAAATTCCTACTGTAGCCTTAAATGTAAGAATTATAGTTGTTAACCTTTTCACTGTGCCGCGACAACAAGGCAGCGGCAGCAATAAACTTTTTCATTTAATATATTTTTCATAAGTTGCAAAGATTTTTTCCGTTTACTTTTCTTCGCTGTTTTTTCGTCTTTGTTTGTTTTCTTTAACGCTGATTTTCTGCTTCTTTTTATTTTCGTTTTATTTGTGCCACAAATATTTTGCTATGCGTAACGGTCAAGTTCGCTGCTAGCTGATATTGTCCTGAAGGGAAATTCGCGGCAAGGATGCAAAAAAAAAATATTTGGTTGGGGTTAAAGTGACGGAAGAAGTGCAAAAAAAGCAGCAGCAACAGCGGAAAGTGAAGCGTATTACAATTTATCTTCTTCATTTTTTTCCACTTCTGTTCCACCGTTCTTATCAATGCTTGTTGCTGTCAATTTGTGTGTATTTTGTTCAACGGCAGCAGCTTCTGTTTATCATCATTAAATTTACTCAAGTTTCGCGCGCGCTGTTTGCTAAGATATAACGCTGAGCGTTGAGCAAAATAAGAAGCAGCAGCAACATCATTGGATAGTTGTCAACATGATATCTTTGATTTCCGTATTTTTTATATTTTTATTATTTCTTTTATCCAATTTCATGCCATTCTACCTGTACTGTATTTCAGCTAGCACATTTATTTCTCCTATCACTTCAAAGCATCATTGGCTTATTTACATTGGGTCAATGTTGCTGTTTCTGGATCTCTTTTCATTTCCTGTTTTGTGATTTTTTTATTTGATATTTAATCATATTTCTTTTAAGCACTTAAATGCAAAAGTTTTTGTATTAAGCCATGTACTTACGTTCTTTTCTTTAAATATTTCGGCTTCCTACGTAATTTTTTGTATGTGAATGTACTAGGTGAAATTGTATAATCCTCGTCGAATTCCATTTCAATTTTGATAAGATTTTGTAAATTTAATTGGCAGTCCTGAAAATAAAACAAAAATTTTAATTACATGCTTAGTTTGTTTCTTAGCAGTTAAATGTTACTCATACGACGTGTTGAGTTACAATCCCACTTATATTTAATAGAAAAATAGTAAGAAATTTTTTTTATTTCATTAAAAGAAACTTCCAAATGTATTATACATTAAATGTCCTTTCCACCCATTTCCCTCCCACAACTGTCGCGTCGTTAAAATCCTATCAACTTCCATCATAATGCCATTTTCTTAAAATAAATCTTAAAGTTCAGAAAAACACTTCAGTATAACCTTCAGTAAACAAATTAGGATTTTAGTTTATATCCTGCACACAGAAAACTTTTCATTGATAAGCCACCTGAGCAAAATAAAATAGAAGAAAATCCTCCACAAATACACTAACACAAAATCAATAAATAAAGCTAAAAGTTTACTACATGCAAACATATGGCTTCATGTCAACATGCCAAAACAAAAATATAAAAACAGAGTAAAGAAAAACCTGGAAATCAAGACTAATGTTGTATATACTCAGGTATAAATAGAAATAAAACAAAACAGTGCAATCATAATAAAAATTACACAAATATCTTATCTGTGCACATATATATTTAAAATTATCATTGAAGGTATGTGCGACTTCTAATGGTGGCAGTTTTTGTGCTTCACAGCAAAAGTGTAGTTGTGCTTTAATGGAAATTATCTTTTTTATTTGTCGAAAAAATTTTGTGTGTGCTATAATTCATTGTTTTAAATATCTTATGGTAATTACTAGCTATTTGATTTAAAAACACAAATATTTTGTGTCTTATATTTCAACGTGAAAAACCAAGATTCTACAAATTGGTGATTCTGCCATCTTACTATTCATACAAAATTGCTCACATGAAAATGGTTTGTAACGCTTTGGCGCAAAATATGCTGAACCGATTTTAATAATTTATTTTTTAAAACAACATATTTGTGCAACAAAAGGTTACTGCATACTTATAATTTAATTTTTTTTTAAAGTTAAATATCCTTTTTTTAGAACAAGCTTTTGCAAAACCTTGTTGGTTTTATTTTTTTCTCATTTGTGCCGTTTGTATAAAACACTTGCACAGCAAATTTTAATTTATTTAGAACACTATAACCCGCACCGAGTTGCTTTCAAACATGCTCTTTCATATTATTGTGGAGTATTAACATCCTTCAACGAAAAAAAAATTTTCAGTAGGGCCCAAACTCACCTCTATTGTTTTGAAATGCCATCGCGTATCCGTCGTCGCACCACCATCAACGTCATTTTTACAAATGCGCAACGTTGGCCAGCATTGGCAGCGTTTATTTGTTATCTCGCATCCTGGTTCCAGCGTTATTGTCTCTGCATTTGTACAGTTGTTTATATAATTACTATGATGATATGTCGTTGAATATGATGATGATGAGGATAACGATAATGGTGCTGATGAATCGGAGGATGAAGAAAATGGAAGATCTGTAAAGAAAAAAGAGGGAAAAGTAAATAAAAAAATATCCATAATAAGACAACATAAATTAACTAGATAAATATAAATTTATTCTACGTTTCTTTTATATTTTTCTCGATAGAGATAATGAATAAATGATTTTTCTTAACCTGTTTTGACTGCTGTTGACCTAACGCACAAGAGATTTTTTAAAATTTTTGTGCAACTTTTAACTACAGGTTTTAATTAATTTTGTTTAAATATTCAGTATGTATCTGCAAGTGTCCATTTATAACAGAATTTTTTTTAATGTATTGCTTGCAAAATGTATCAAGTATCAAGTGCCTGGTTGTATTGGAGCCTAGTAATCCAATCAGCGATTTCAATACTCTAAATGCATTAATAAATTATATAGAGTATAATTAGAAGCAGCTATAAGCTTTTACTAAATCTTTTATCGCTAATTCGCTATCCTTGATTGCTGGGAAAATAAATAAAATGATTGAAATTAATGTTACTCATACGTCATGTTTTAACAACGCCTTTTGTCCTCATTTTTTCCTATCAATTAATGTAAACCTAAATTTTTTTAAATTCTAACTCCAACCAGACATCAAATAGAAATACGAGAGGTACCTTTGATTTATGATTTTCATTTAAAATAATTTAAATCCTATTACTGGAATGCCTTTAGAAAAAAAACTAAAAGTTAGGGAAAAGTTGCTTTAAAAAATGGGTTAAGAGTGCTCTTTGCAATTATAGTGTTCATTTACGATGTTACATAATTCAGTTGACATTCAATTAATTAGCCCCCTTCATTGAGCTTCTACTTTGCCTTTTATTTTCTGCTTCTTTTGTTACATTCCTCTTTTTTTTAATGGCCTTGCTTTATTTACGAGTACTGGCCACAAAGAACGTTGGTCCTTCGAAGGAAGCAACTCACTCGAGTGTTTAAATACTTTTTTTTATTTGATGCCAATGAATAGCAATTGTAGTGGTGTCAATTAATTATTTATAAGATCATGAACAAACACTCACATTACCACATATACAGACATGCTGTAACACATGCACATACGCTCACTTGAAGCAAATATATGTTTATATATGTAGTTCCTTCTCATCAATCGCATCAATTAAAAATGAATTTATTTCGATCTATCGATTGGACGTTGTTTGTATTTTAGCTGTTCGTAAGTGTGTGCGTGCATGTGTGTTATTTACACATTCTATTGCAAACACATAAGCACACATAGCATAGTTTATTTGTCTACGGATGTGTGTGTTTAATTATATATGAATGTCTGCTGCATATAAAGTGTAATGGAATTCAATATGTGAAATAAATTTTTGTGAATTTTCGGCTTTTACACACAATTTGGGGAATATTTGTTTGCTTAACATAATGCAGAATTTTTTATTGAAAAATGTTGTATATGATGTTGCTCATACGACATGGTCTCCAAGTAAGCTAAGTGAAAGAGTTTCGATGCAATACGGCAGCAAAAGGCTTTCATAATTTTTATAGATTTTCACTGCTTCATATTTAAATAAAATTTTATCACTGGCTGCCTAATGGAACAATGGAATTTTAACAAGCTTATGCTTAAAAGGATACAAATTTTTTTGATAAATTTTAATTTTTGCCTTATCTAGTGAAATTATTACTTGTGAAGCATAGTTCTGATTTCAATGGTTTAAAAATTTTGTATTTTATTTAATCTTTATGCAAAGGCTTAAGTGTCAAAGCATGACTTAAATAAGCTACAACACATACCCACTTGTGTTTGCACTTACACTTGTAAAACTTATTTTTCTTCTACACACATAACAGTCTTTAATCTCCTGCGGCAAAGAACAGTAAAAGTAACCATTTAAGTGCAATTAAGAAATTTTCCACTCATTTAATCCTTTAGTTCTTCATTCCGATATTCAAAAAGAAAATGAAAAAATTCTAAACGACACAATGCAGTAGTTGGTAAAATGGAAATGGAAAGACTTAAAAAAAAAACAACAAAAATTTTATGAGGACTTGATTTAAGCAAAAAAAAATTCAGACCACGAATTTTTTATATTTGAACTATTAACCCTTTCTTAAAGAGCTGATAACTGCTCCGAATGGTCTTATGACTGGGATTTTACAAAGCATAGCTGATGTAACAAAATCATAGAGATCGAGTAAAAACTTTTGTAAATGTAAAGTTTTTAAAACTTTACTTTTGCCGGAATTTCTGCTACGTTATTGCTCCTACCAGACATAATTATGTTAAATTTTTGGCCGGAGGTTAGAATTTAAGTCATAAAGTATCGATGAACGTTTGCAATTACTGTGTGAATTCTGCGATGAACCATAAGGAAACTGGGATTGAAATTTGAAATCTATAGCGGGAGCCGCAATAAAGCTTGTTGGCATCGCAAAAATGATGTTTCTGTGTCAATATCTCATGCCAGAATACAAAATGTTCATGGGATTATCAATAGAATAATGTGACGTCAATTATCCCGATCATATCCTCCGCCCACGTTCTCTTCTATCTTGAAAGTTTCACCTCAATTCTCTTCGACAAGCATCATTTTATTATATTACCACGCTGCACCACGGTTTATACAAAAATTAGATATTTTCGGTTTCTGATGAGCAATTCGGATTCGGATTTGAAGAATGTTACCAAATTTAAAGAGTTCGACAAACATTACTGAACAAAGGCAGTTATAAATTGAGTAGAAAGCACGGTTTGCATAAAAATGGACCCAAAGATTTTAAGTTACAACATTATCGGCAGAAATGAAGACTGGTATGAAGTATTTCAAAGGTGTTTTGCTTTGCTAACTCTATCGCGAAGAATGAAAATACTTTTTATTTTATACACATTAATTTTGAAACTTTTATTTAAAGTGCAACATTAATTGGAGAGTTCACTGAAATTCTACTGAATGTCAAATTACAATATTTAACTCCGAAAAAGAGCTACAATAGAACGCTTGAAAAAAAAAAATCCGTGACAGCATTTGTCATTAATCACTGTTTCTTAACGTTTCTTGTCATTCTTTCTTAATCATTTTCAAATTGTAGAATATCATTTCCATAAAAATTTTAGCAATAATAAAACATTTCTTAAAGTAAGCTAAGCAACCCTAAATTTAAAAAGCTGCACTGCAAAATAACTACAACAAATCTCAATGAAGATCCATTGAAGAGATATAAACTTTTTTAAGCAAATGACAGAAGCTTCTAACATTCAAGGATCTTAGTTGTGCTGACTCACTTAGTGATTGGAACATGTTCAGAGACTCATCATTCCTCAAAAAAACTAAAAAACTTTCTTTACTACAAACACTGCCTTCATTGCCTTTATTAGCTTAAAAGGCAATGTCATCTCAATAAACCTACTCCCACATGTACATATCTATGAATATTTACTGTATATCCTTTTAACAACATTGTATTACTACTCACTGCATGAGTTTTGGAAAAAAAAATCACTAAAAACTTGAGTTTTTTTTTTGACACTCAAAACTAAAGTCAAATGAAGCGCAACGTCATCAGCATCAACAGTTTTTATCTGCTCTTCTTTTATTCTGGGGAATGTAAATATCTTTCGCATGTTCCCTTTCGCATCATACAAAAACACACACACTCAGCACTGCATACACATATCCTTTATTAAAAAGTATGCGAGTGTGGCAACCTTTTACTTAAATTACCAACATGGGATTCCAAAGTGTTTTTAGCAGGCTACATACAACAAACACGGCACAATAGCTAACACACATGCCACAACGCTACGGTCTTTGACTCATATCCTTTCATTATCCTTGAATGCATAGAGAGAGCAACACTCAGTGTGAGATTGAGTATGTGCGTGCTATTTGAATGCCTACAACTTTTTGCTGTTGTTGTTGATTTTAAGCCAGTGCTCCAACACTGCAACCAAGACAATAATTTAAGTGTCCTAAGTGTCCTGAGTCCTTATCTTATTTAAGCATTAGCAGCTGTTTTGCCTAGCAAATCCTTTTTACGTCAATTTCCGGTCTTAGTTTTCGTCGTTCATTGCGTTGCTGCTGCTGCTGCTGAGTTGTGTCCTGTGCAAGTGCGTAAAGCGTAAATCGCACTATTATATAAGGACGAGTCAAGGGACCAATGTTGTATTTTATTAGAATGTTGGTGTTGCTGCTACTGCTTTTGCGGCATTTTGTGCGTCCGCTCGTCACATTTATTTAGTTGTATTTGGCCTTGGCTGTCTGTTTTGTCAATTAGATCACCGCCGCATTACAGTAAGTTAAGGGATATAAAAATGAAACTAAGTGCGGCGTAAATATGTACGTATGCAAGAGTGACTTAAGCCAAGTGTATGGGTGGGATTTGAATATGTATTGTATGGGCATTTGATGTGTTTATGCTTTTGTTTTAACGCGAATTTCTAAGAAGGTTGAATTAATTAACGTCGTTTTTATTATTTAATTAAGTTCGTTACTGTTCATTGTTTGTGTGCATGCTGAAGCATAAATTGTTGCCATGTTGCAAATGTAAAAGATTTATAATATTCTTGAGAGAGAATGCTACAATTTTAAAGATTTTCGCCACTTCAGATAAAATTGTTTTGAACAAATAAGTGATAAATATAAGTCCTAAGCTAGGCAAAAATAGGACTTTTAAATTCAACAGTTTTTTTAAAAAATACAGCCATATCGATACCAATTTCAATTTCAATTTCAATTTTATTTCACTTTAGGTTGTACAGTAAGACCTAGTCTTTTATAATAACAAGCAATGGTAAATTATAATCAAAAGTAATAAAGCTTATCGTAAATTAAAAATAAATAAATTATAAATGAAAAAAAAGACAGTTAAAAGATTAACATACGTATATAAGTAAAATAAGAAGAAAAGGTGAAAAGATGAAAAAGGTGTGAGATGAAAATAAGCTATGGATGATTAAGTTAATTCAAAGAATAAAGAAAACGAAGAGTAAAAAGAAAGTTAACGCGAACTGGAAAAGTAGCTATATACAGCATGTTTGAAGCTGCTTCTGAGGGTTATTTGTCTTATGCAACCAGGTAATGAGTTCCACAGTCTGATGGTGCTTATAAAAAAGAATCTACAGCTATTATGGTAGTTATACCTAGGAACAATGAAATAGAGGGATCGTATAGATTGGGAAATATTTAGTTTTTCATATAGATACTCGGGTCTTTGAACATATATTAGTCTGTGTAGAAAAATAATGTTTCGAATATTTAGGTACTCAAACAAACCACAACCAGGAATGCCTTTACTTATTTCAGAAATGTGCTCAAATCTAGGAGTGCCATAAACATACCTAGCCGCGTTGTTAAAGGCTACTAAAATTTTGTGCTGTGATTGTGAGTCTAGTCTACTATAAACAATGTCAAAGTAGGTAATGTGCGGCATAATCAGTTGTAACACAAGTCTGCTTCTAGTTTCAGGAGGGATGCAGTCAGAGGAAGTTCGTAAGTAACATAAGGTCCCGTAAATTTTTCCTACTGTACTATTAATATGGTCAGTGCAAGTAAGTTTAGAGTTAAGTAAAAAACCAAGGTTTTTCACTTTATCCACAAAATTCAATTGAGTGTTCCCAATATACAAAAGTGGAATATTCATAAGGCTTGTGTCAAACCTAGCAATTGGGAGCACTTTAGATTTCAAAGGATTTATTAAAAGCATGTTGGAGACAGCCCATCTGTACAGTGAAGACAAGTCAGAGTTCAGTCTACAGTCCAGGTCTTCTAAAAGTCCTATGGGTCGAGAAATATAGATTTGAGTGTCGTCGGCGTAAGCATGTACTGTTGAATATTTGCAAACGGAAAAAATATCATTGATAAACATGGAGAACAAAAGAGGACCCAATATAGAGCCCTGAGGAACACCAGTATTAATTGCTTTAAGGGATGAAAATTTATTTCCTACTTTACCCGTTGCGTTCTTCCATCTAGGTAATGGGATAACAAATTAGTT
Source organism: Meiosimyza decipiens (assembly GCA_963680825.1). Classification (NCBI taxonomy): domain Eukaryota; kingdom Metazoa; phylum Arthropoda; class Insecta; order Diptera; family Lauxaniidae; genus Meiosimyza; species Meiosimyza decipiens. The sequence continues at coordinate 41,401,338 of OY804258.1, forward strand.
GCATTGGTGCTAAAATTGAAATAATCGCTAAGTTTACAACAAAGTAGATCATGGTTGACGGAATCAAAAGCCTTGGAGAAGTCGATGAGGCAGAGAAGGGTCAAAAAGTTCTGATCATAAAAACCTCTAATGTCGTCTACAATTTTCAAGACAGCAGTCGAACAACTGTGACCAGAACGAAAACCTGATTGTAATGGAGAAAGCAAGTTATGCATGTTTAAATAGTTATTGATTTGATCACAAAATATTTTTTCGAAAACTTTACCCAAAGCTGACAAAATACTTATGGGTCTAAGCTCAGAGGGTTCAGTGGCAGAAACAGATTTAGCGATAGGAATAACAGTGGCGGCTTTCCACAGTTCAGGGAACTGTGAGCAAGTAATGCAGTGATTAATTATATGAGTAATAGGTGCTAAAATATATTGCAAAATTATTTTAATAAATTTAATTGGAATACCATCAATTCCAACTGCATTAGATTGTATCATCGAAATTTGCTTAGCTACCTCATCTTCATTAACAGTTGAAAATTGAAAATGTGGAAAGGATAAATTAGATATTAGGCGAGGAAAGGAGAAAAAAAAATGCAAATAAAAACGCCTGACAACAAATTCTCATTGAATGCAAGCCAGATTAAACCATTTGAATAGCAATCAACAAAACGATCAAAGTGTACCAACACTACAACAGACATTCAATTTTCAATTTCAGTTTTCAATTTCAATATGCTTTGAAAAAGTTATTCCTGCAACCCTTTTTTCTCCATTTTTCAGCTAACGAATGTCAGCTTTAAGCTCACCGTCAACAACCGAAAAAAGAAAAAAATAAATGAAAATTTGGAAAATAAAAATATTGCTGGAAGGCATGAAGATGATGATGAAAATGAAGAAGACATAATATTTTATGTTTGTCACATGTCATAAGCATATCACACACTAAGCGAGTTGATGTAGCAACAACTATGGGAGCCGAAGCCACAACATTACTGGGCCAGCACTATACGGAATAAGAACTCCCACTAGAAAATGGTTGCAAGGTGACAGAGTATTTTTTGCAGTCAATTGCTAACAAAGAAAATTTCTATTAAAAATTTATGTTTCTTGTTTTTTAAGTAAGAAAATATGCATAAGCATGCAAATAAAAATGTAAAAATGCAACATTAGCAAAAGTTGAAAAGAAAATTTTATCTAGCGTTATATTTTTTTGTTTTAAAAAATATTTTACTACGCTTACTGTTCAGTAGAGTGTGTGTCAACAGCAAAAAGTTCCACAAAACAAAGTGCAAAACAACAGAGGCTAAATGGAATCATCAGCAAACTTTGAGATGATTAGTGAGAGTTTCTTAGCTTAATATGTTTATCTTTTTACATAGATTTCTTAATTCACACAAATCCAAGTGCAAAACATTATAAAAGAATTAAAAAACTAGCTATACTAGTTTCATCCATTGTTAAATAGAATCATCAGCGACCTTTGAGCTGAATAGCGAGAATTTCTAAACCTGATATGCTTCCCTTTTTGCATAGATTTGTTGAGAGCCATAGCAAAAAGTTAAACAAGGCAAAGCAAAAAACTTTTTTCTGTTGTTTATTTTTTTTTATTGCTAGCTATTTTTTTATTTCTTAGCTTAACGAAAGAACATTCGAACAAATTTTAAAAATAAAGTCGGTAAGCACACGAATTAAATTTTCCATACGGGGTTACATTCAAAACGTGAGTGTGCGTCTTATTGTGTGACATTACGAACAACAAAAAAATGCTCTATTTTGAAATTTGAGAAATTGTGTCTACGTCCGCATAAAAATGCCAATTTTCCACAAGTTTCACTTAATGTCCTTACATATGAGTGAACGATGCGACGACGACGACGACAAAGTCTAAAAGCGAGCAAGCACGCATTGCCTTTTTTGATAGGGTTGTGTGCTGTTGCTATGTTGCTCCAAGGCATAAAGGCTGACAAAAAAACCTCCACAAAAAAAAAATCCAAGTATTTTCCGCTAGCAAAATCATTAGAGCAAAGCGTTGGCTTTTTCTTTTATTATTTAATATAAATTCTGGTTACGACGCCGCGCGCCTTTCTTGTGATATTTAACTTCTTATGCTACATTTTTTTAAAATCTAAGAAGCATTTTAACCCCTTTTTTAAATTTGATTGATCGTTTGATTTTGAGCCTTTAAATCAATAAAACTTACAGAAAGATGAGGAAATAACGCCCAATATAAACGGAAATAAAAAATTTTGTATAAAAGATTTCATTTTTAACTTAACATGAAAATAGAGCGAGGGAAGCAAATTTGGTTTGTTGAAGTGTGAACATATTCTTGATATTTTCCTGAACGTGATTTTTTATCAAATTTTGTTTTAAATTTTTGTATTATGTATTTATGATTTATCTATTTAAAAAAATGATTTTATAAAAAAATTTTCTTCAAATCTTCGCTCAAAAATATTTTGGCAACGGCAGCAAACGGGTTAAGGCCACAAAAGGCAGCCACAAATGCAAGCAAAAAAGAACGAATCACCGAAAGTATATATGTTCAAATTACAGCAAAAGAAATAAATAATATGGAGCCTTTTCGAGCATGCAACATGGCGCCAAATGATATTCACCAAAAGTAATCAGCTTCATTTTCATTTTTTTGGTTTTTTTCTTTTTTACTCCAAGTCTAACAATCCACTTTGAGGTGTTCATTTTGAATAAATTGAAATTATGACTATGTGGGCATTTTGTGATATTTGTCACGTCGACGAACGGGTACATCAGTGACAATATTTTCTGTGAGAAAACTAAAATATTTCCTTAAAAAACTAACAAAGTTTTACTCCGCAAGCGCTTGTCGTTACACTAAAAATGAGCTCACGTAATTTTTGCAACATAATTTCACAACGCTGATTGTGAATTATTGACATTTGAATAGCAAAAATATAAAATCCAAGATATATCCCTTCGTCTAATGCTTCATTATGTAATCATTACATATGCATGAGCTCAAGGATGTACGAGCGAGTGTCAGGTTGTGAGAGCACATGCAATGACTTGCATTAAAGTAAACGTGTTATTAACGTTCTAGTGATATGTAATTAGGGAAACTACTAAGCACGGAGCTGTATTGTGATTACACTATACGTGACTTCGCATTATTGGGAGGAACAGGCGAGCGAGCGAGTGTTGAGCACCACCACATGGTGTATGAGTGCTTTTAATAAGGTATTAAGTGGTAGTAATGGATGGCGTATAGCCTCATGCATTAGTAATTGTTTCACGGTAACAAGGTAATTACTTTATGCTTCTCAAAAGTACCTCTGCTAGAATATGTCTCACTGCTGCTTTATCATTTCACTGGAATGTATCATGCGACAAAGTTTTTGCTTTCTGATTGATTTTGTTTTGGTTATGATACATGCTTGCTTAGTAATTATTTTTTAATTTTAAAATTATAATTTTATTTTGCTTTTTTTTCCAAAATGTAATGACATTCTCTCAAAAAAACACATATCTGAATGAAACTTTTTAATAAAAAAAACCAAACAAATCAAAAGCCAAGTTGTCTGAGAATGTTTTCTTCATCCGTAGTAAGATTTTAGACAAAGATACAAACTAAAATTAAAGAAAATTCTATTGCAGATTTCTCTTTACGATACGATACGAACCAAATGAGTTTAATTTCTTTAGAAATTAAGTTAAGAATTTTTTTATTGGAATGAACGTTATATCGGAGGGAAATCTTTTAGTTTCATTGGACAAAAGCTTAGCTGTTCTGCAAATAATTAGAACTTTTCGATTTCCATTTTTAAAGAACTGATTAAATATGGTTAAAACTTTTAATTTCTTTCGATTTCGCCCATTTTTATATGCTAGCAGCTTGCATAGGTGTGACCTGTGTGCCAAATTTCATTGAATGAGCTTGCTTAGTTTTCCCGTAAACATGATTTCAACACAAACAGACAGACGGACATAGCCATATCGACTAAGGTGGTGACGCTGATAAAGAATATATATACTTTTCCATACTTTCCATGCCCCCTTCTATGCGTTACAAACGGAATGACAAAATGAATATACCCACGGTATAGGGTATAATAAAAGTTCTGAGTTATCTCATGACAGTTTTTATTGAGTTGGTTGTATTTTGTGTTTTTTCTTATATTTCGTTAGTCTTTTGATTTAATTGTGTTTCCACTCTTTCCTCGTGTATCTCCAGACACAATTCATCCAAATTATTTTTTTTTCAATTTGTCTTCTATGTTAGTTATCACATGACATAATGAAGATATAAAATTACTTTCCAAGGTTCTTTGTATTTTGGGCTTAAGTTTACTTTAGGGACAATTCTCCGATTTTATTTATTTTTTTTTGGAGAAGTAGCGTGCTATGAATAAATAATAAATCTGCAAAAAAAAATTGTCGGTCGGTCTGGTTTAGAAGATATAGCCATCCAAAGTTGCGGATATAGCTTTTTTAAAAAACGCTATAAGTTGGGAACCCATGGATGAAATATCATGAAGTATCAATAATACATTTTTTGGAAAAAATAACGGTTTTTTAAAAAAAAAAAGTCAACATTTTACAAAAATTTTCATATCTCGAAAACTAACCATCAAAATTTAATCATCAATATCACAATTTTATACCTCATTAAATTACCTTTAATATGATATGCATATTTTGAAAATTCATACATGGGTTCTCAACTTATAGCGTTTTTTAAAAAAGCTATATCCGCAACTTTGGATGGCTATATCTTCTAAACCAGATCCGACCGACAAATTTTTTTTGCAGATTTATTATTTATTCATAGCACGCTACTTCTCAAAAAAAACTAAATAAAATCGGAGAATTGTCCCTAAAGTAAACCTGTTCCGTATTTTGTGATCTTATAAAAGTGATTCATATACTTTTCTGCTAACGTTTTTTATGTGATTTTTACCATAAATTAAAAATGAGATTTTTATTTAAGCTTGGGCAGAATTTTCTATCTATCTAAGAATTATAAGATTTCGGTTAAGCAAGTTTTTAAAAGTTATTTCACGAAATAAGCCAAGTGAAATTTTTCTTTAGGAAAGCGAAATTTTTCTTTGCTTTTTTTCTAAATTTCTTGGGCCACTACAATATATTGTGAGAAATATAGCAAATTTGCGAAAACCATTATCATCATTATCATTTTCATAAAATCTTATGGTACTTAAATTCAGTAATTTTTTTTTCATTATATGTTGAACAGTAAAATATTTATTTTTATCATTTTAGTCACATATTTAGCATGCATTAATTTTGCTAATATGTTTTCTGTACCGCAGCAAAAGAAAAAATATGGCAAAAGTTTTTCTTTTAATTACCAGCTAAAAGTAAAGCCAAAAATAATGCTAAGTCACTTGGAAAAAGTCGCAAAACGTATTTAAATAAAAAGTTAATACCTGATTTCACGCACATCGAAACATTCCTCAAAAAAACACACCCACATAAGCTTACAGAGAACATTACTTTGGTTTTATTTTTTTGTAGAAAAAATGAGCAATACAAAATCTTCAATGATTTAAATTTTTGCACATAAAAAGACTTGCATACTTTTAAGGGCAAATATTTTGGGGAGGAATTTTTAAAATGTGATTCAATTCATTTCAATTTTGTCAGCTTAGGTTTTACAAGATGTTTTTCAAAACAACAATTACTTTATACTTATAAAAACACTCAGAAAATATAATATGTAAACGTCATCGAACTGTAACTAAGGCAAAGAAATAGTTTCCATTAAAATTCCGATATTTCAACCACTTCATAATTAATACAAATTTTCAAGGCTTTGCACTCAAACATTTTTGTATTGAGTATATAGAAAACAACAAACAAATTTTAACCATAAGCATACTTCTTTTTTCTAACATATATTGTACGTGGTCTTTTGTTAGCGAAACAATGTCTGTATGTACTTCTGAAAGGATTACTTGTGTAATTTGCACTTTCTGACTGTGGGAAGTGTGGTATTTGTGTAAATTAATAATTTTTATGTATCGTAATAAAAGCTTTTAAGGCATAATGTAAATTAATAAGAAAAAGTAAACAAAAAATGGCTAAAAGGCTTTAAGCGCACAACGACGCATGATGCCTGTGGCAACACGCAATTTTTGTGTTTACTTCATTCATTGCGTATGCCTAACGCACGCATTCGTTTTCGTTTTTTGTTTTTGTGTTAGAAATTCCTTTTGCCATATTGTAAGAGAAGAAAGCTCTTAGAAAATATAAAAGTAAATGAAATTAATTGAAAAGATTTGCATTTTTAATTTAATATGACTGCTTTTCTTTCAACCGCCGCTGCCACAGCAATTTTGTGTTGTAGTTGGAAAATTTTGTTGCGACGCAAGCTAATGCGTATGCTATTTGGTGTTGATTTAAGTTTTGAATAACAACGAGATACATGAAAAAACTCTTCATCAATATCGTTCAACGAATGTTTATTTATTATTTTTTAACTGAACATTACGCCCGTAAAAGTTGCACGAAAGAACGGGGTAGTTGCAGCATTAAATACTTAACATGCAGTAAAATTATTTAATGCATTCAAGCAATATTTTACTCAAGCATAAAACTGTTACTTAAACTATGCGCAAAAATGTTTATGCTAATTTTTTGCACAAAAATTTTTATTTCCAAAATTTAATATTTACATACAAGTACCTACTCGGATGTGTCTGTATGCGTTTTGTAAAATATGTGAGCTTTAAAATAACAAACAAATAAAATTTTATATAAAAAAGTTTACAACTCATACGCATCATAAATATTCGTACGTACCAGCAGCTTTGCTGCAGTAAATATTTGCAAATCAAATTTTTAAAATTCAGCTGGCAGAAACACAAAATTCAGTAAAATCAGCAGCAGCATGTTGCGTCATGTTGACATTTATTGCTCCACATAAAAATGAATGCATTTGTGTTGGTAACATGTATGTTTGTGTACCTACGGACTTGTGTGACGAATAGCTTTTTACTTAAGAAAAACATAAAGTAGCTACCCAGCAAACATTTTTAAATTCAAAAGAAATGTGTTTAAGTGGACGCAGCAATAGTTTCAATCGCACGGTTTGATGTCAAGCGATAAGTGGTTTTTGTTCTATGGGAAGCGATTCGTTAAAGCGAACCATAGTGAAATGTATTAAACGCTTAATGTTGAAAGCAAAACAAAAATATTAGGGCAGGGAATCATTGTGTCAGTGGATTTCTAAATGGAATATATAAAACATATTCAATTTCGATTACAAAAGGACCAAAATATGTAATAATTCAAAATTTTTCTTCCTAAATAAAAGTGCAGTTTTCAAATCTTGAGTTTTAAATTTCGTAGGTTTGAGTCAATGTTCACCGAAACATATTTTTTGCAAAAATTTAGCTATGGCCCCTTAAAGAGTATATAAAAAGCACTACTGCTGACGCTTTAAATGATTACTTCATTCAAATTAAACACAATACTCTTAAAAAGTACAAAATGTGCGAGCTTAGAGTAACTGGTAGATCTCGATTTACTCCTCTTGAATTACTCAAAGAATTACATACCTACATTAGAATTAGATACATACTTCATGTCTTATTACACGGTTTTTTTACACGCTTTTGACTGGAACACATCTACCGTGTAAAAACTGAATTGGGTGTATACTTTTTTAAAACCTGGCACGCCCCTCTTTTATACATTGTAAACAGAATGACAAAGCGGATATACTCTGAGTGTACAGTATAAAAAACGTTATGTATATCGAATACGAATGCATTAAAAAAGATTAAAGATTGCCGAAAAATATGCAATATAAATATTATTTTTCACTTCATTCTTCCAAGTAGAGTTGCAAATTCATCTCGTGAGGTTGAAGGAAATTTAGCACTAATTCAAATGTTGGCTGGGTTGATCTATTAAATTTAAATGTTTATACGGATTTCTAAAATGACAGGTGCATTGGATGTACTCGTACTGAGCTTAATAAATTAATTGAAAGAAACAAAGCCCTAAGAAACAAAGCATCAACGAATGAAAAATATAGTACAGTATTGAGCATTTATACATATTTTAAAATTTGCTCTAAAAGTTTTTATAATATAAAATGATTTTACAGAACTCTTTAAATTTTATTATTGAAAAACCATATTGAACCAACAGCACAAAATAAGCAATGAAAAACACCAGCACAGGGCATTTAAAGTTTTTAATCAAATTGACATTGACAAGAAATAAAATTGATTCTGAGCATCTCCATTTCATTGACGATATTGCGAATGACTACTAGTTGAGGTCAAGGCTCAAATTAAATGTTCATTGTCATGAACAATGTTCAAATGAATATGAGTCAAAAAGACAGTATTTAGTTCACATCACACTTAACTCAATTTCTGGCCTCTGATCTTGATTAGTACCTCTCCCATCAGTTAAAACAACTTACTTCTATATCAGAGCAATAATGTCGCGTCTCTATCAGAAATCATGTGAGCAAAAACTGATACGTTTCAGAAGACATATATTGCAACTATGTACCTACTTGCAGTATTTGTTTGGGATGGAGGATTGAAATAAAAATAGCAAAAATAATTTTTTAAGCATTTTTATCTAAAAAATGTTTTTTTTTTCTTTCAAAACGTTCTTTAGAAATTCTACAAAAGCTACAAACAAATAACTTGAGTAGCTTTGCAAAAAGCTATGATATTATAATTTTTGCGCTACACTGTAGCTCTACATAAATGTTTTAGCTATTTTTAGAAGAAACATTTTAAAAACTTGACTAAAATAAAATATTTACAAACGTTTCAATGTTAAAACACAAATAGAGTAAGCCAACACATTTGCACACTTACACGTGAATAGCACTGTATTATCTGTCTTTTCGCAGGATACGACAAAAGAAAAAAAGTTGAATAACTTCTTCTGTTAATGCGTACACAGTTACCCTGCTATGTCACCCACCCGCCCGCAATGACGCAATAAATTTGACAATCTTATAAAACTTTAGGTGTATTTTCTCCTTTGCTGTTTTGAGTTAAATTTTTTTATTTGCATTTTTTTTTTCTTCATTTGTTTATGAAGTTCCAGTTAAAGTTTTGTTTGTGTTTTCTGTTTATATTGTCTGTCATAAAACCCAACTCACTCATACACATACAGAAAAACGATAGCCCAGTCAACAGTTGGACGATTTATGCAACCCTCATTTTTCAGGCAATTAATTTAAAACTGCTAAAAGAGTTAAATTAAAATCAATCAATTAGTTGCATATTTTTAGGAGTTTTTTTCTTTCAATGTAATATCCCAACAGGAAATCTGGAAATAGCTGACAAAGAGAGCCCGTCAAATTTGCTTTTTCGGAAGCATTCAATTATAAATTAATTATATATAATGTAGTTTTAGGTCTCACCGAACTTTATGAGAAAAGCGCTCATCTCAGATCACTGGCATATCGCAAGAGACCTTGGTTTAAACCTGATCGGTGGCAGAAAAAAAATGAATTAAATTTTTTTTGAAAATTTAAAAAACGCAATGCAATTAAATTCAGCAATAAGCTTTCTTGAAGTGCATTCGAAGCGCTTTGCACGTTTTTTTTTACAAGATTATTTTCTTTTAATGAGAACATCCGAGTCGAATTTTCAGCTATGCAGCAAAAAACGTTGGTATAATTGTTTGGAATATTTTATCATCAAAAGTATCATCGCATAAATTGCTCCATTTTCAACATTTTTAAGCTCGGCATGAATGTTGAAATCAAAATCATCACGTCAGCAATTTATATATGACGCTTCCACGATCAAAAATGTTTGCTGGGCTGTACAGACATGCACTCCTACGAAAACACAGTCACATATACATGCTACTACTGATACAACTTTAACGAGTTTCTGATTATTTTTTCAACACAGTACGAGTAAGATATTCGTTGTAAATTTTTTTTCGCCTTCACTGTTTGTTTATTTGTTTTTAAAACTTTTACTTGTACTCGTACATTTTCTTGTGTATAACTTTAACTTGTTTTTTTTTTTTGTATATCATTTGAGTTTGTTTTATTTTTTTATGTTGTAGCTCGTTATGTTAAGTTTTATTATGTATTGTCCTTAAATATCTTTGTAATACTTCGCTAAAAATTTATTTTTCGTTTCTTATTTGTTTTCAAGTTCAATTTGTTGGTTTTTTTTTGGGATTTAGTTTTTCTATTCTCTTTTATTTAATTTAATTTTGTTGACAAATTTGCTCAATTTTATTAATGCATTTGTGTCACGTCCTTGTGCTGTTTTGCTGATATTGTGCTTTTTATGTTAATGCTCATTCATTTTTTTTTTGTGCTTAATGGAGTATTTTTTTTTGCTGTGCAAAATTACCTTGGGCCTTTAAGCACCTAAAATCATTTGGCACCAATATAGTGTAGATTTGCTAAGGTTGATTGCTGTGTATGTAAAACACTTAAATAAATTTTTATTTTATTGGGTGATAACAGAAAATAATGGTCTTTAATGGAAATCCAAGATTAATATAAGGCGTTTTTATTGCGGTAATTTTCATTTTTGCAGATGGTAATAATATGTAGACATATTTCAGCCATAGCGAACTTGGAAAGAGGTGCTTATTGAGAAATTTAGGCTAAGTAAATGTATTAGGTTGAATTTTGTTCAAAACAAGGAATAAAATCGCATTATTTGACTGAATTTTTAAAGATTAGTAATATATATATTGCCTCTGAAACCGTCCGCTCTTTCAAAACAAAACTGTTAAGAATTGGTAAATTTTTGCAGAAAAAAAATCATTTAAATTTGCTATGAGGTGATTAATTTTTTAGGTTAAATTTGCCATAACTAAAATTGTGTCATCATTAGTTTTAGTGCTTTAAGTTTTTTCAGAATTTTTATATAATTTGATTTCTTTTAAATATTTAAAATAAATTGATTGAACTCTAAATTCGTTTTTAATAATTCTGTTTAATTGACACCAACATGTGTAGACAAAACAACTTAATTAAGTTAATAATTCCTATATTTAACATTAAATTAAAAGCAATTTCAACAAAGTAAAACAATGACTAAAACGCTTAATAGTTCATCAACAGCTTTATTGAAGCAAAGAGCTCAAAAAAACCAACGATGCATTTAGCATTATTACTACTCTTTTTATTGCACATAAGCTCCATGCAAGCAGCGGTAATTAACGAAATCCTAAAAATGGCGCACATTTTAAGAAATTTCTGCTGTTATTTTTACTTAACAGCGCAACTATTATGTGGAGATACTAAGCTGCAATCATACTGTAATCAATCCATTGATGGTACAGAATGTTGGTTGTTGGGCAGGACGAAACGGTACCCTTACCTACTTCAGCGCTGAGTTCATGTTGCTGAAGCAGTTGAATGACTATGATATCAACTTTCGTTTTGATATGCTACGAGGGGACAATACCAAGCTCAATCTGCTTAATATGGAGCTCAATGGCTGCAAATATTTCGAGGGCTTTTATACCAAATATTTTATGCAAGTGGGACTGCGTGAGCTATTGCGTGTAAGCAATTTACCACGCCGTTGTCCGCTATTAGCAGTAAGTCGTATAATAAAAAATACTTAGAGAGCATTTTACAAATATTTGACATTTTTAGCATAAACACTATTTAATCAGCAATTACACTGTTGATCCGGAGGACTATCCACCTTTTACACCTTTTATGACATGGATGATGTATTTAGGTTTCAAGCTTAATCGCAAAGAGCAAGGTGGCATTACATTACTTGGCAAAGTCTTAAAACGACATTAGTTTTCTAATTGAAAATTTTATCGACTTATGTTGTTAACGAGTATTTAAAAAATAAAATTTCTGAGTTTTAACTTACCCCTGCACACACCCAATCCACTTATGATGGGCAATTTGGTTACACACTGTAGTGGCGGTTCACATTGGCCAGAAAAGCCACCAGGACCACCGCAAGATTCGCCGAGGGTTTTTGCACAAATGCGACAGCATCTTAAATAAATAAAGAAACATTTAATAAAAAATTTTAAGTTTTTAAAGGCTTTTGGGGAAGAAGTACAAGAAAAGAAGGTGCACTAAATCATTTCATCACATTTTAAAAGATTCCAATTTCCAAAAGTTTTCTTTTGTATATATTTCAAGATAGATGATCGAATTTTTATGAAACCGTAAGCAAAATGGATTATTTTTCATTCCTAAACATAACTTCATTTAAGGAAAATATGCTCATTTACGAGGCTTTTTGATATTTCTCAGAATTTTTACCCAAAAAGACTTTTTTGGACAAACCAGTCGGAACGTATTTTATGTGATGGAATAAATATAAATTTTAATCTGTTTCTGGAATTCTTAAAACCTTCAAATTTTTGCTTTTGCACTTACTCTCCTTGTCATGCTTGCCACTATGCAATTGAAAACTGTGCACACTGCTCAATATTTTAATACTCACTTGCATGGATCCCACAGCATCAGTCCTTTGCCTGGACAGTCGAGTGCACGTATGACATCACATTCACGCGGATTGCAGTAGCACATGAGGCCATTAACGACACGACTGCCAGCGGCGACCATAATAAGCAGATAGCAACACAGGTAGATGAGATATGTGCGTAGGTTAAGAAAATAAAACTGCGTTGTTGAGAACATTTTTACAATTTTTGGGTGATTGGGATTTTACTTTTGTGTAAATGTTGTTTTTGTTGTGGATTTTTAAATCGTTTTGTTAAGATCATATCCTTATTTATTGACAAGTTTACTGCTTTAAGTCAGAAATTTTTATTTGGTTCAACTTCCACTTCATCTCTTAAGCAAACATTGCTAGGATTATATGCTTTAATTGTCAAAACGCGGCAGATCTTTTAAGCTGAAAATAGAAAAAAAGTTAAAATTAATTATAAGCGAAAACTGAGTGAATCGATTATCATCTTTTCGCAATATTTAAATTCATGGCAGTCTGGAGGTGTGCAACGAATTTTTTAAATTTTTCTTCAAACATTGCATATAAAATTCGTGTAAAACTTCAAAAGTGTAAGGCATATTTTTTATTCTGAAACATCACTTTAATTTCGCATTAAAATCAAATTTCAGTTTCAGCTTTTTACAGTCTATTTGTTTGACTTAGCTTTAAGCATTTTTAAAGCGTCTACTCAAACAGTGCTTTATTATGCGCCCAAAAATGTCGTCCTTGGGTATGTGTCCTTTAGCTCAGAAGCAGCTTCACATAATAATGTAATCATAAAAATTGCTTTCTAAAAATGAAACCAGTGCCAAAAAAAAAACATTTGATTCACCGCTACACTGCTTGAAATTTTATTCATTCCCCCAATGCAAATGAAGGACATGAAGCGTAAAATTGTTATTATCCTTAAAGTGACAAAAAGTAATAAGGACACTCACAGGCAGACAGATAAACAATAGTAGAGGGGCGAAAAGAGGAATAAATAAACTTTTGACGCCAAAGCAGCAAATGACAAGCGAGCGGTTGAAAGAAAAAGCGAAGGAGAAATGAGCAGGAAACTGCATGAAGTAACAAAAGTAGTAGTGGTGCAAAGTAATGAGCACTAAATAAGAAAACAAAACAAAAAGAGAAGCAACACCAAATGTAAAAACAAAATGAAATACGCGTTAAATAAAATTAAATTACGAACGGAAGTGAGCGCTTAATTTCCGCAATAGCAACAAAGTCACGACATTTGCCGTCGTAAGGCATCCGGCGTCGCGTTATGCTGCGCTTCAAATCGCTCAGTGGGTTGCAAATAGCAACAGCAACTTACAAGTCACATCGCAATAAGTTCGTCGTGGGGTGCAAGGATTTTGATTAAATTAAAATGCTGACAACAGCAGCTGATTTTGCATTTTGGCATCAAATGCATTTGTTGTTTGTTGCCGCATTCTCAGGAACTTAATTTTATTCATTGCGATTCACTGCATTTGCAATAAGGCAGCTGCTATAAAAGACAATAATTTAAACAACGAAAATCATAGCAACCACAACCAACCAACAGCTAGAACAGTTAGTTCATTGTCAGCAATTGCTCAAGGATTTGCAATAGCAACTTTAGCCAGAGGCTGTGACTTCACAACTCTCAAGTAATGCTGTGTCACAGTTGCTTTTTTTCGCAAAATTATTGGTTTTACTTTTCATGGTGATGGGGAAAAATATTCGTCTCGAAGCAGTTGAAGTTAAAATGAATAATTTGATGTGACGAAATACATCAGAAAAAGGATTCATAAAAATGACAATAAATTTTTTTTTTCGGTCGAAGGCACCCCTGATACTGTTCAATGATTTCTTCATACATTTCTATTGATTAGTTTAATGTCAGAATTGCCCATTAAAGTGTGGGTGGCATCAATGCCCAAGAAAGCTTAAATTCACTTACGACATTCTGTAAGTTGTTAAGAAGAAGTAAGTAAAAATAAGTTCCTGACCAAATCTTTAAAAAAAAATGACGACGGCTAAGGAGAGCTGGTGGACATTTATGGAATATGATTTTATCGTCGTTTGTATGGATATGCAATGTAGTTCACATTTATTGGAATTGAAAATGGTAAAAGTAAGGGGAAGATTTTGGAGTTTACATAAAAAAATTCTATTGAATTATTTTATCGCGTCTGCCTTTGATATATTGACTTAAGGGCATGGTATAGCTTACGCAAAATGAAAGGCGGACGCCCACACTTCCGTATTTTTGAAAGCAGTAATTGTTAATATGTTAAAACAAAACTTTATTAAATAATCTTTTCAGTATTGCCTGAAATACAAGAGGCAGACGTGTAGGTTGCAGCTTTTTCAAACTATATGGAGCTGTATTTGTCAAAATCGATGACTTTGGTCAATTTCGCATGTTAATTTTAAGGATACCTTCTCCCTTCGAAACCCACTTTGAATTATATGGAGACAAAAAAAAAAACATCAGCCAAGAGGCAGACGCGATAAAATGATTAAGTACTTAATTTTTTAATACATGCTTGTGGCAATGCAATTTTCAAATGCGGCAATTACTAAGTGGCAGAGCTTGTTGCTCTCGTTTCTGATGACAAAGTCTCTATAACAACAGCAATCTGCTTGACCATTAAATCATTAAAATTTGTGAGTTTCATAAAATTTTTTAAAAATAGGCATAACTCTTAAACGCAGAAAAAACGTCTGTCTCTTGCATTTATCAGTTTTTGTGTATGGACAATTTTTTAAATATGAAAGGCAGACGCAATTAAAGTTTTGATGATGCCGTTTTTTACAGTTTCAAAGGCCTCTCAATTAATGACGCTGAGGTAACGTAATGACAGATATTGTTCTTACATTCATTTTTGCTCTTTGTTGAAAGTCATTTTCAAATTATTTTTGTCTGCAATTCAATTCGGTTTCATGCTGCTCATTAGAAAAAAAAAAAAAAAAAAAAAAAATGAGCTGCAAACGACCAACTATGTACTCACACCCATTTGGCAACGCTAACAGCATAGCTTAGCATACTTTAGCCAGCGGCCAATAGCCAGAATCGTTCATTGAAACTACCAGTAACAGCTAACACACACAATCACATTCTGATTTCATTTCATTACATTTTGTTTTCGTGCCCGTTTTGTTTTGTTGCTGTTCAAGTTCTTCTTTATTTGCAGTTGCTCTTCAATTGCTGTTACAACAAAAGCTTTAAAAGCAGTTGTTGTTTTTGTTGTTTTTGTTGTTGTTGTTGTTATTACAGCTGCTGCTACTGTTAGTTCCTGTAATCCTTTTTGCAATTTCACTTTTGTAAATTGAAAATGATGCGGCAAATGTAATGCGCTCCATTTTCCACTTCAGTTGCTCTATACACAATAAAGCACACACACACACACACACACACACAGGCAACAACTTTTGCTAAATGTATGCAATGCTAGAGTGTGCGTGCCCTTGCATAAAATGTTGATATTGTTCAGTTTTTGAAATTTGTAATTGTAGTTGTGTTTTGCTGTTGTCATAGCTGCTGCTGCTGCTGCTTTTATTGTTGCTGCAGTTTTATTGCATCGCCATCGATGAATTTATTTTCTCTGTAAATGCAACTTAAGTGCCAGCCAGGATCAGCATCCTTCCAGTTGTAGCAACAAAATTTTCAGTTGTTTTGCTGTGGTTTGCATTAAAAGCCTTCTTTTCAATTTAATTTCTTCACATTGATTCATTATTGACAAAAGCAATTAAAATTAACTCAAAATTCATTCGAAAATAGAGACAAATTGAAATGACCTACGACGAAAACAAGAAATTGTTTCAAGTCATGGTAAGAAGAAAATAATTTTAAGTAAAATATTTAAGAGCCATATCAGACCGAACACTTCCAGAGCAGTTGTGAATTAATCATTGATGCAATAAGCTTCATGCTTAAGGATAACAAATATTTTTGGTCCAGACTATAGAAATTTCGTTGATTGTTGTAAAACGTTCGTACATCTACACTGAAAAAACGATTTGTTTGAATATAACATATCTGTGAACATTTGACAAATCAACCTCTTAACCTACGTTAATAATTCATTATAGCGTCAGTCTTGTTTTAAAGCAAAGAGCAAAGATCGAAAGAGGTTGTTTTATCTAGTGTCCATTTTACATATAGCAATTAAATATTTATTTGAGTCAAACATATTGTAATCAGATCAGATAGAAGAAAAAAAGTCTAACGACTATCTGGGCAACCAATTTTGATCACCAAAAACGGAATATTACACGACCAGTAACTGACTCATGCAGCAATTGAATTTCTTCTTGGGCTGCACGACATGTGGCGCCGTCTTGTTAATATCACATGTCTTGCAATTTAAGCATAAACATTAGATAATCATCTTGTGATAGCGATCACCGTTAACTGTTATTGCTTTACCAGTCACATTTTTATAGAAGAATGGTGCGATGATGCCTCGAACCCAAAATTCGCGCCAAGTTAAACAAGCAACTGCTCGAGTCAGATCTTCGTCCAAAAGAATTTTCTTCTCAAGCACAGGACTAAGGAAAATTAATTATTATATGCAATTTCTCATTTATTTTATCTTAATTTTGAAGATATCTAAAATTGCGTCATAATGCTTCAATAAATTTCAAATATATTTCCGTTCACATAACCAAAACAAAAGTTTTCACTCAAATTCCTAAATAATTTTGTTTACCAAAATAGCTCGTAACGCAGCTATGACATATTTGTAATCGAATTTAAAATATGTCAAATAATTGGCATAGATTTTGTGACATTTCATAATTTAAATCAAATTTTGCGTGTAAGCAGCGTCCATTTCACCTAAGTAAAACTTTATTTAAAACCTTAAGGAAAATCAGCAGTCTCAATTATCATAATGTCACCCATATCATTGGCTTTTGCCATTATGCTTAAATTACCAAAAACATGTCAAAAACACTGATGTCCTTTTATCATCTTTATCAAAAACAAACTACGAGTATTATCAACAAAGGCAACAAACAAAGTTCGAAAACAGAGAAAAAAACTCAAAAAAAAAGGAAACCCAACGAAAAAGTACAAAGGACAAAATATAAAATTTGTCACAGTACACACACCAAATATTATGCGCCACTTTTGCTGAAGAATCTTTATAATTTTCATATTTTATTTTATGAAACGTTACTTTTTAACACACCGCGGTACGAAAGTAATTTCAAATGCTACAAAAATACAATGAAAACAAAGTTGTCGCTCTTCACATTTTCTTTAGAAATGTTGCAAAGATCTTTTTTGAGTTTAACTATCACATATACCTCATTATTAAGATTTTTGATCTTTTGGCTCGAGCCGTTTAAGACTTTCACGGAGAGGAAAAATCAGATAAAGCTTAACAATAAATATATAAGATCCTATTATGTGCAATAATACGAAAAAGTGATATTTTCCATTGGAACTTAAAAACTTTTGCTGACCTATTAGATAACAAGGAAAAAATTGGCCCACTTGCTTGGCTTAAACTTTCTTTCAGATCGCCGTAACTAACATCTAACTATTTTGCATAATATTTTGACAAAGATTTATAGCAACCCTTTTTTGCTGTCCCAACTACAATACATTGGGTTAAAAGGAGCCACACGTACTTTTTTGAGTATTTTCTTGACATACATTTAAGGAGTTTGTTTTTATCTTTCTTTTGTTATTTATTTGTTTCTATTTTTCAATGCACTTTGTGTTGTTTTTTCTTTCGTTTACATTTTTCCTCATTCTGTTTAATTTTTTTCTCGTGTGTACTTTGCGTAAATAGTGATTATCATATTTTCAGTGTTGTTTATCTTAATTCTACTTTAAATTTTTGCTTCAGAGTTTTTCTATATTCACACCCAGAAGTTAATGTTTAATATACATGATATATCCCACAAACAATAATAAAATGTTAAGAGTAAACTTTATTTCCTCGATACACTTTTTTTCTATAACCTGCGAAATTATGTCACACGTGCAGAAATTTTTTTGCGCTATGGTATGAATCCAGAAATATTTTATCACTCGTCAATGTTGCCAGTTAAATCTGCTTTAATTTCATCGTTGACTATCCTGACGATAATGTTCCCTTAGTTTTTATAGTCGAATATCTTAAATTCATCTGGAATGATTTCAAAGTGATTACCAAAAACCGCATGATCTCTTATGTACCACTTGGCGTTAAAGAAGAAAGAAAAGGTTGCATAGAGCGCATGAATGTTGAATGAAAGCTATCTTGAGCTGTAAATAGGTAAGAAGCAGAGCCAAATTGGAGTCTTTGTACGTTACAACGATCTATTTGGAATTCTGACACAAAATATGGTGAGTTCTGGGTATTTCCTTATTCCATAGTGAAACAATATATCCTTGTAATTAAGTTTGTCTTTCGACAGAGTTTTGATTGTACCGTCTTATTTCTGGATCCGTTTCAATGACTTAAGACTATTACACATACTGCTGATTCCAACTTAAGCATTGAAATTGATTACACTCGGGGTGATTATGAAATAAATAATTTCATTCAACCATAAACGTTTATAATTTAACGCCAAGACAAACCTATTTGATTTGAATTCAAAATGTGATTTCATATATGAAAAATGAAAAAGAGAAATTTTAAATTCATTGCAACTTCAAACAAAATGGAATTTTAACTTACCTACGCTTACATAAAGTAAAGTTAAAACATTTTATTTTCAATACTTTTCAAATTCAAAATGAATTTAAAGTCACTTGTGTTAAAAATAAAGGAAAAAAAATAATTTTTACTATTTTTAACATCAAAATTTTCGCGTTTAAATTAAAACTAAAATTGTCAAACTTTTTCAATACCATTTTTTTCTGACTGCATGACGACATAAATATCTTCCTTATGGGAGCTGTTTACAATTGCCACTGATCGACTTTAAAAAAATCAAATCAATACATTGTCGAGACTTAAATTGCAGCATATAATTTGTGTTGATGGAAATTGTCAAGCCCCATAAAACAAGTTTCCAACCACTTAAAATTAGTCGCTTTACTGCATTGAATAATTATTTCGTCTTTCGCTCATGGTTTTCTGGTGCTAGACTTTTATTTCAGCCATTTTTTTAGAAAAGACATAGGTCAGTGAAAGGCTTTTAATCATTCGATAGACGAATAAACTTTTTTTGATTAAAAATAATCGTCATCGCATTTTAGTCAAATAATAATTAAAGTATTTTCGAAAAAACAAAAAATAAAGGAAGCCGTGCTTTCCGGATGGATTGATGTGGGATCATTCCAAATTTATATATATTATGTACATAAAAAGGGAAAGGCGAAAAAGTTCCCTTTTTAACTAGCATAACACCACGCAAGCCCTATATTTGATTTTTGTTTTGGAAAGGTTGCGAAGAGAGGCAGTGTCGAATGTCATTTTTAAACAGTAGGCGGTGCCACGCCTCTAAGAGTATAATACGTGTCTACGACTAAAGTAATAGATCGATTTGACAAAATTTGGTACAAAGGAAAACTGAACCTTGAGGAAGATATTTGCTTTTTAATGCAGAGCCACGCCCTTAACCAGAAAAACTGTTTTCACAGCTATATAAATCAAGATATATTTAACTCTGACGAAAGATATTTGCTATTAAGAGGATGTTGTCACGACCCTAGCAAAAAAATATATTTTCACAGCCTAACTTACATACCGATTTTGATGAAATTTGGTATGAATATAGATTGAGTCCGAAGGAAGGGATACAGATGGTGACAGGGATAGGGCAACACGATATCATGATTTAATGAACAATTTTGTCTTGTCATCATGAAAACGGACTTTTTTACACTTTAAGAAAATTCAGTAAAACATTATTATCACTTGAATAGGGAACGCTACTGCTCCATTTCCGACCTAATATTATAAATCAAAGCTTCGTCAATGAAATAGTAGTAAAAATTACACCTTTATAATAATTTCTGATATTTTTTTGATGAATAATTTATTTTACATTTTAACTTAAAATTTGCAATAACACATTTTTTTTTTAATTTTGGATTTTTCTGGCATTAAAATATTTAATTCTATGTTTAAGATTTAGTTCTACGTTAGAATACATCAGTGCTCCATAATAATTTAATACGCTTTTGTATGTTAATATGAAGCGTAGTTTTAGTCAGTCTATCGGGCTGTCTAATGTATTATTAATATTTGGCAAATATCCTACGGCTACTTGTTAACAGAGCGCTTCTTCGCTTCTTATATCATTTATGCTGCTTATGTTATATATTTGAATATTTCGTTTTACCCTCGCTCTTTACTTTGCTTCCCCAAGTTTCTTTTGCTGCATTTTAGATTTGATTTATTCCGCTAGCTGCTTATATTCTTCTTATGTTGATTTATACAGATTGTATTTTGGTTGCAATTTGTGTTTTTTGATTTTAAATTTGTTAAGATTCTCCGCACCATTTTTGCTTAAATTTTTTATTTTAAATTTGTAAAAGATTCTTTTTCAAAACATATGGGTACAAACTTTATATTAAGTGATTGTCATTTTTATAAAGGTCACATATTTAGCTTTTATTTATTTTCTTCGTCAAAACTTCCATTCTCTTGTCAATTATGTATTTGTGTAGGTCGTCTTATTTTATTAAAGTACCTTTGACTATTTTTATGTCACACTTGCGAAGACACATTCAAATTTATGTAAAACAATTTTCGTAGCATAAACTGAGCTGCATAACATTATAAACACCCTCATAAAATGTTGACCATTTAAGTGCGACATTAAATTGTAGCAAGCAAACCCAAATTGAACCCCCAAAACACATAACAACCAACAATGGAAGACAGAAAGTTCTGAACCTCAGAACAGACAATCGACCACGTTGGATGACCTACATGGAGAGCGCTCTTTATACAACATACGTTGCATATCTCTAGGCGAAATGTTAAATAAATAAAAGCGCAAGCGAAAGCATGGGCAGCAGGAAGTGAAGGCAACCAAACGTAAAGCTTTTTCCGTCGTTGTGTAATTAATATGACGTAAATTTCAAAATTACGAAAAGCAACGTAACGTAAAATTACGTAAAACTAAGTGAAAATCTAACTAACATAAAATCTAAAAGCGACAGACACGTCAGTAAGGGAGCGCAAAGTTGGAATTAAGCGTCGAAAATGACAACAACAATAAGAATCACAATAATAACAACAACAGCAATAGCGTTACGTTGACACAAATGAGCCAAGGTTGCTGCTGCTGCCGTTGTTGCAAACGTTGTCGTTTGCCCACGGGATCCGGCTTATGCTTTTGCTGTTACCGTTACTGTTGGTGACAATAATTAGTTTTTCTTCTACTTGAAATGTGGTATAATTGCGGCAGCGGGGTGTGCATAAATCCTGGAATGATTTTTGTTTGGAAAACTTTTCGTAATGGCCATAGCGCATTTCCTCATGAATTTAATTTACATATTATGAAATTTTTGAGAAATGTGAAATTTTATATTGTCATAATGTTCTAATGTTCAAATTTGGTCGTTTGTGAAATTTCTTTTGAATGAAGATTTTTAATAAATACTAGCAAAAAAAAAGATAGTTTAAGTCTTTTTTAGATAATCAGCTAGCAAAACTCTGTGAGCATTGCTACACCTCAGCAAATGAAATATAATGTGTTTTTATTTTAGTTGGATAATATAAGGATAAATTATTTTTATTGATATTTAATCTTATTGCGAGTGGATAAAAAATGCTTTTGGTTTTTCCATTTGGTGCATAAATTAACAATTGTTATGGTGGCAATCATTGGAATGCGTGAAATGAGTTTAATTTGTCTTCTATATATGTACCGAGTCTCAATCATTTAAGCCAAATAGATGCAGAGTTATAAGAAATGTTATTTTTTGGAGGCGTGGCACTACCGATTTTTTCATTGAATATTTCTTTTGCCCCACTTTTATAAATACATACCATTTCTCTGCGAGACATGATGAATTTAATTCTCTTCTAATAAAGGAGGGCGTGGCATTGCCCATTTTTTCAAACTAAGCTAAGCTCAGAACTTTTGTTAAACTATAAGAAACATAAGTACAAAATCTTATCCATCTAATCCAAATTCTTGCTGAGATATAAACAAGTTGATTTTTACCATATGAAGGCGTGGCACTGTCCATTATTTCATTGGACATTACTTTTGTTTTTCTCTTTATATATGTGCCAAGTATCATTCATCTGCATCATATAAATACTTGATAAGATATGATGAATCTTATTTTCGCCCGAAACCGAACTATGCTTCCAACCATCCATAAGCCATAGGAAGCATATGTACTAAATCTATCGGTGATCGGTTGAATAGTTTAGGAGTTTATTATCAACATACATACACACATTGAGCATTATTTAAATGGATATACTCGTATAAGATAAAATCTCCCTTGACTGCAATACACTTTTTCAGTGATTCACGAATTTATGTAACACATCCTTGAAATGGTTTTCCGGAAGGCCTTCAAAATATCATTTTATATAATCGCTTTCAACGCTGCAACCTCTCAAAATCACTGTCTGATTCAAAGGGTTGCAATAATATTCTTCAATAAAATTCCTTTGGCATTCCTAAATGTCATAATCTTAGAAAATGTCGAACCCATTGCCAGCTTTAGAGCGGAACAACCCAGCTCATTCCACTCAGATGTTTGTTGTCACAATTCAGAATCACAGTGGTCAAATCTAATTTATTGTTACAGTACGACGAACAATATCTATTATAGTCCGTCTAAAAAGCTTCAAATATTATTGATAAGTTTCTCTGGAATGCGTTTTTGTTCCAAGGTTAGCAAATACGACACCCATCTTCCCATTACCTTTTTCATATACAAAACATTAGTTAAGATCTCATATACTGAACCATGTGAAATGCGATATGGGCTCAACTAATTCATCCTCGGTTAATTGGTAGCTATCCGTTATCATATACTGTACTTGCTCAACCATTTCTTGAGAAGTTGCGCTGTTTGGATGATCATTATGTTCTTCAGCTGCAATGCATTCATTATGTTTTCATGAATTTTCTTTCCAGATAAACCATTTTTACACAAGTACTTGACCACAGCACGAATTTCCAATTTACAAAAAAAAAAAAAAACACTGGGTAAGTTTACTTTAAACTGCTGTAGAAAAAAAACTATATATGTAGATGTAGATTAGTAATTTTGGGAGTCTCTAATAAATCAGAAGCTGTTAAATATTTTCGAGCGCAAGTCACCCTTCACTCGGCACGATGAGTCGCGTACGAGAAGACGATCCAGCAAATTATCGAAAATCTATATGTGAGTATTTTGAAAATAAAATTTTTTCATCAAAAATCCTAACATACGTGTCAAGTAATTTAATGTATGAATATAAGTTGTCAAACAAATTTCGGGCGATTCTAAAATGTCAATTTCCAGTAGCGTCTGGTTTGTAAAAGAATGAATGAAACGCGTTATTAGGGTGTTATTAAACTCGAAGAGCAAATTTGTTGAGTTTGATAAAAGTTTAGAGAAAAAATTTTCCTTTTTAGGACTTTTTTTAAGCAAGTTCTAAATCGTGAAATTTATCTGCACTTTAATTTCTATGTCACTGAGAATTAAAAATTCCAAAACAAATCTTTTTTTGATGATTTTAAACACTGGTGATTTTTGTTTCTTTAACAAATTTTTTGGTCTATGAACGATTTATTTTCTATTTAAGCACAACATTTTATCTACAATCTATGACATATCTTTTTTACCTAGCAAAATTTTACAGTTTGGTGTTCTTTTGCTTATTCTAAATACCGCGAGCACTTTTTAATCCCGATTTCTGGCGAAAATTAAACGCATGCACATACAACGTAGATTTTAGCGGCAGCAACGTTGTCAGCTCATCATTAATTTTTTAAGATACAACAAAAACATGAACTTATCTACTAAGTATCTTTTGGGTTCTCTTTTATACTTCGTAGTATTTCTGTTTATTTTCATTTTATTGTCTGATTTTGATTTCATACAGATTCCTACGTAAAATTCATTACCATGGATTTGTTTTTAAATTTAAGGATTTTTCCTTTAAGTTGCGCGTAGTTAAGGAGTAATCACGCAGATGAATGAGTGCTTTTTCTTTCAATAGAACTTCTTCAGATGCTAATTTTAATGCAGGACTGTTTTCTTCACTTTTTGATTTATTTTCTTTATTTTGTTTTTTTTTTTTTTTTTGTTTTGAAGTCCCAACTAACTGACGTTGTCTGCTTCGTCTACTTTTTTCTTCATCTTTACTTTCATTAAGTTGTTTTCTTAGCGTACATTTAGCATTTTCTCAACAATTTTTCTTTTCTTCTTCACTGACCTGCTTTCATTTCACTCGTTAGCCTTAGAGTACTACACTTAGCTGGCTTAACGCTTCAATACCCCACATTTTACTCTCCATTTTACCCTTAATAGCTGCTTATTTAGTTTTAAGCTCTCACTCACTTCTCATGCAGCGCACTCGACACGAAACCCAGCGGCTTAGCAGTAGGCTTTTCCACGTAAATTAGCAACAGCGTTTTGTTGAGCATCATCTGCTTTTTACCTTTTCACTTTTTGCTACTTGCAACTTTTGCTTTCTTTAGCATTTGGACTTGAATTTCAAGTACGACATTTCATTTCGCTTGAGAGTTTATTTCTGTGGTTTAGTCACAGTGACGAACTTGGATTTTTTCCTTACTTTGTTGTAAAGCTCCAATTGAATGTATCCCAACAACTACAATTTGAATGTCACAAATTTCGAATTGATTTTAATGAAATTAAATTGGGTTTCAAG
Organism: Meiosimyza decipiens; assembly: GCA_963680825.1. NCBI lineage: Eukaryota > Metazoa > Arthropoda > Insecta > Diptera > Lauxaniidae > Meiosimyza > Meiosimyza decipiens. The sequence goes on from OY804258.1 coordinate 41,426,544, forward strand.
TTTCACTCCTTTATATTAATATAAAAATTTTGACCACATTTGTATGCCATATTTTCAAACATAGCCATATAAATTGAGTTTTGGAATTATTATTATTATGAGATATGAAGGTAAAGGGACAATTGCAATTGGGACCGCTGTTTTAAGACAGCAATATGACAGTCATCCCTCGCTCAGATTTGTGGATATTTGCGAATATTTTGAGTGACTATATTCATTGTACTAAATTTTCTGTCTTATCGATTATTATGACAAGTGAGCCCTAAAAATTTTACAAAAAAAAATTTAAAAAGTTTAGGTTTTGTATGTAAAAATTTTAACTTTAGTTAAAATTTGAATCCACACACTCGCAATTTAGCCGAATAACATTTAAAAGCGGAAAAATTCAAAGGAAGAAATAAATTTGTTTTAACAACTTACATTCCATGACTAGCGGTGCTCAACACCCCAAGGGGTCATTTCCACCCCATTTTTAGTGAGAATTCTTATTGCAACAATCGATTGGAAGTGATTCAAAATTTTCCAATGAAAATTTTTTCATGAATGGGGACATAGCAGTCCCTTGAGTAGTGTGCCTCGCCCCTTCCATTAAAAAAATTATTATCAACTTTATTTTATCGACTGCTGGAATAAAATTGTGTTTCTACATAAGAAGGAAAGAAAAACGCAATCAGGGGTCCAGTGCACCTCTGATGACTTCTTCTCGCTAAAACATTTTCAATAGAAATTTCGAAGATATCTAAGTGTTTTACATGCGTAATTTTTGGCAGCAGGAAATAAAAAACAGGTCAGGTACGTAAAGTAGTGTTATTTTAAAATAATAAATATTTAAGTTCATTATCCATCCAAATTAGTCAATTTATTACCAACATAAATAAACACATTATGGATATTGGAACAAAAAATACTCCATTATATATTAATACATAAAATTTGTTCTACTCGAATAAATAATTTTGGCCAAAACATAGAAACAAAAACTAAAAATTAGTGAAACCTTTCATTACCAGTTGTACAACAACGATATATCATTAAATTAATGACTGGCTGGGAATGACATTTTAATTGGTTTGGTTTTTTTTCAGGCAGGGCCACTTGCTGCGTAATTTGTTGTTTAGTTCATGAGAGTTTGTTGTTAATCAAATCGAAAAACACAACAACAGCAATGATAATATTTTCATTAGCATTTATTTGAAAACCAAAGACTTGAAGCAAAGTCATAAAATGGGACAAAAATCACAATGTTACATAAATATGAATCAAATAAAATAATAATTGTGTGTAATGCACACACGTTAAGGGTTCGTTGAAATTGAATTCCAATTTTATGTCAATATCGTTTGATGATTTTTCAAGTTGCAACGTGCACGATATGGATAATCACATGCCTAAGAAAATCAATTAGAAAATGGAAAATTAAAATTCGTTTATTTTGAATTATTCACATAACACTTCTCACCAGCACTTTGGTATTGTAATGCAAACCTGGTGGACAGATTTGCATAAATGCTACGCCACGATTGCATTTGTAAAAAACGCTACAACTGGTTGGTGATGGTAGTTGAACGACAAATGAATTTTCTTCCGATTCAGTTGGACAAACGATTTCCGCGGCAATTAAGCGACAGCGCCAACCGACCAAAAAGATATATAGTGCCAAGGCAAATACGCGTATATAGTTCATCATGTTGTGTTTTATTAGTGAAAGAATATTTTAGATTGCGTAAAAAGTTTTCTAGCATCACAATTTAAGTTAAAATTTCTTTTTGTAAAAAATAGAAACCAAATACCCGTATCTTTCTTTGTTACAAAAAAATAAATTAACGTACATGTGATAGCATTGATAAGCGTTTAAAAGATAAATTACACTACGATACAAAAAATTGCAAGCTATAAAAAAATCAACTTTTTTTCACTTAGTTCCGAGATATTTACAAAAAATAATCCACTTTTTTTTTGCTAGATATAGAACGCACATATGTACATATGTACAGTGGCGAGCATTCTGATTAAATTTTACTTTGGATAGCTCTAGAACCCTTAAAACTACAGCAATCTCAAACAGACTTTTTAGTTAATTCTTTATGAATCTTAAAAATAAAACAAAACAAAAACATTGTTCAAAATTGGAAGCAAAACATTACTTCTAATTTAGATAATAAAAAAACTTTTGGCTTTAATGCCACTGTTGACTCGTCTGGGCATGATTCGAACCAGTTTCTCTATGAATTAATGGGAAATACTGGCCAACTTTGTTTGAAGCTGGGACCAAAGCCCGTCTAGTTCTTTGGCGATTATCGTACCGTGCCAGTAGTTTTTAAAATAAAGACCATAAATTTTCGTTGAAATTCATATCTGGGCACTGAGTTGATCTTTGCATCGCTCTAAATTTTTAGCTATCGCGCAAATTTTTAGCACTTTTAGCGCTGTGTCAGACTATGTGAACCAATTTGGTTCACATAGTCTGATAGATTAAGCTCCAAAATACGAAGATAATCGTGACAATCCACTAATCAAGTTGCTTTCTGCATTGTTTATTCCACTTGGTGCTTTGCCAATGTTTCATATGGGCGGTGCCAGTAACATTGTTTAGCATTTTTAGAATTGGATCGTAGATGACTTGAAAAGGGTAATATAGTCGTGCGAGATCAAAATTAACCGTATGACATCTAATAATAAGAATATAGTTTAGCTACTACTGCTGTTAGCCATTTTAGTTATTTGGCTTGGAGCATTAAATCGAGTAAAAAATAATGCGTATTGCTATGATTTTTCTCAAAGCTTCCTGCAATAAATTTTTCACTTTTTATCGGATATTTGCCTCAAATGCCGCTAAGGTCTCTGACTTTCGTAGAGACTAGTGGCATTAAAAGTAAAAAGCACGAAAGTTTAAATATGACAGGTTCATATCTGACGATCGTGTCAGCCAGTGAAAATCACCAAAGCGAGAGATAGAACATTCGAGAAACCTTTGCTTCAGAATGCTTACTGCCTTTCATGCCGTGTGTGCTGCTGCGTCGTTTTGCTGAAAGTGGTGGTTTTCCAAGTAAAATTCATCAATATGGTGCCAGGAAACGCGGGATTTAAGCATCCCAGTAGCAGTAATTTTACTTATTTATACACAAGACTTGTACAACGTTTGTTGTACAACGTTTTGACGCGGTTGATGTGGCTGTAGACATTTTTTTCTATATCAGCTATTAATCGAGAATTTTGTTTGATTTGTTTTTATCGCAAAAAATTTTTCTTCAAATTTTTATTGTGCAAATTTGTTTATTATTTCAAGCGTTCTTTACTTAAGTTATATTTTAAGGACTTTGTTGTGTACATATTGACTTTTTCAACTTAATAAGTCTTTATTTAATAAAAAAACTCAATATAACAGCTAAGAAACCATTCATTTAAAACCTTTGCAGCATACTTTAAGGGGCAACTTTTGAGAAAATATTCAAGGAAACAAATGTTAACGAAATTCACAAAGTACAGCAAAGTAATAGCAATCGCAAGAACATGAACAACAACAACAATAATTATGCAAATCGCCTAAAAGCAAAGTAAAGCAACACATTAAACTAAATTTCGCAAAAGGGAATTTCAAATAAAAACGACAAAAATAACAACAAATACGCAAATATGCTAATGGCATGTAAGCAAAATAAAAACATACGTATCTTTGCATGTGTGTGTGTGTGTATGCAAATACAATATATATGATTGTTATGTGCTAATTCAATATTAAAGTCAACAAATGATTAAAAGCGGCCGTCTTTTCATTTTAGCTTTGCTTGCGCCTAAAAGTTGACTCAAACACTCAAAACCACGTTGTGAACAAAAGTTAAAACGCTCCATATTATGTCACGCTAATGTAAGAGACATTTTACCTTAAAATAAAAATCATCACATAGCAAAAGAAGTAGAGTGTAAGTAAGCGATATGTTTTTTGAAAATAAACCAAAAAGAACGACTAAAATGGAGGAAAAACAAATTAAGTGAAATTTCTTGTTGTTAATATAAAGCAACAAACCACGGGATTTTTATCTTGAATTTCTTTTTACAGTAACTTATGCTTACGAAAATTTCCATTTTCACTGTACACACTAACACATAAGCGCAATAGTACCTACTTGTATGCAAACACAAATACATAATGGCAAATTGTGACGCAGAACTGAAGCAGCTAAAAGAAAAAGCTAAAAAAAAGTGAATTTGTAAGAACATCAGAATGCAACTAAGGCAGGATTAAGGATACTTGTCGTTCTTTAATCAAAAGCAGCAAACTGTGAGTGTTAGAAATAGCAGTAAAGTTGGTGTGTAAAGTTGAAGCACCGGAATACGTAGAAAATGCTCAAGAAAAAAAAATATCTCAGCTTCAAGCGAATGCAAGAAATTAATGATTTAAATGCTAAAGTACCTCTATGTAAAATTTTAACTTTTTTGTTTTTACTTTTCAAGCCAAATGTGAAGACGGTATTTTTAAGGTAAATTAGAATTTAAAGTATACACTAAAAAGCTACTTCTTCAATTCATTATGACCAGAGAATCATAGTCCAAGAGCCCGCTGTAGAAAAGTCGAATATATAAGATTATAGGATAAGATGTACGGTAAAGATTGCAATGCATTTTGGTGAAACTAGTCCTGGTTGCCTTGGCAAAACCTCTTCCGATGCCTGAAAATTAGCGAATATCGCCCCATTTTGTTGTTTTAATTAAAACTGTATAGTATTAAAGCTCGAAATGTATGACAAATGCTAGAACTCGAAGTGACCTAAATATAAAATATATTAGGTTGAATTATCGAAACCTGTCCCAAAAATAGGTTATCACCAGATTTTGGAGTCATTTTTTATTAACTTGAAATGTATGTCAAAAAATAGAGCTCGAAGAGCCTAAAAATAATATAATCAGTTGCCTTGTCAAATCCTGTCCCAAGCATGGTTTGCGACACGTTTTCAGGGCAAATTTTTCTTAAATGAGTGGCAACCCATGTTTGTACAGGATTCGACAAGGCAACCCTATAAATTCTATTTAGCCTTATTTATCATTTGGCACACATTTCAAATTTATTGTCTAGTAATACACGCGGCTTCGCCACCACATGTCCCGTTTTTTTGTCTTCATACTTTAATTAATCCCTTAACATCTTATTTTATATTCTCTCTACAAAAGTAACAAAAACAAAAACAATTGAAAGAGAGCTTGTTCTTTGAACATCGAAGCCAAACGGTACAAATCAGAAGAAGAAAAATCAATAACAACACAGATTTCAAGAAGCGACAATTTTTGGGTGAGATTTAGCAAAAATTCAAACCTAAAAAAATTCTATTTAACTTAAAAAAAATTAAATAATAAATATGCAATATTTTTCTTTAGCACAAACATGTTGTTTTAAAAAGCCATTTATTAAAACCGGTTCAGTTTATTTTGTGCCAAAGCGTTACAAACCAGTTTTATGTAAGCAATTTTATATAGTATTGATTTAGATGTTAAAGATGAGATTAAGATACTCGTACAGAATCTATTTTGTATGTAGAGGGTAATCTCTGGAACTACTGAACCGATTCTACAAATTATTCTACTAATAGAAAGCTATACCCTTCCTGAGTAACACAGGCTATATTTTATTTTGATAAAATCAAGGGGCGTGGCACTTGTCATGCAACAACAATCCATAAGACGCCATATTTTATAATAGCAAGTCTTAAAATTTGGTGTTAGGAAGTATGTAATTTATGCTAAGTACCGCACATAATATGGAGAGAATGAGGAAATGGAGCGTGGCACCTTTTATTAAAAAAAAATTGTTAAAACGCTTTATCTGGACACCTATAATAGTAGGAGATTTAAAATTCAGTACTATTTAGAAGGTATATTGTCAATGCTAAGCGCCTTACGCAATTTGGATGGGATTAGGCAACGAGGCGTGGCACTTTCAATACGACAAAAACTCTCAAAGCGTTGTATCTTGGCTTCTATGATAACAAGAGTTTTGACATTTTGTGTTAAGATGAATATTGTCTATCTTAAGGATCATACAAAATATGGAAGACGTGGCACCTTCCATACAATAAAAACATTTTAAAAGCTATATCTTGGCAACTATGACAGCTACAGCTGTGGAACTTGATACATGGATCTATATTGTATGTGCCAAGCAACTCGTAAAATGAGAACTGGATTGAATATTGGGGCGTTGAACCTCGCATACAACAAAAAACTTAACTTGCTTTTCTTGGTATTTATACCAAGTTGTGAAATTTGGTGCATGGACCCAATACTCTGCAGTAAGGACTGCGTATATTGTAGGCGATTTTATATAACGGGGAGGGAGCAGGTAAAGCCGCGGGAACATCTAGTGCAATATAAAACAATTTTACAAAGACTGCGATTAAAGCAAAGTCTGCGCTTCTCATTAAACACAAAAGAACGTCAGCTCTGTAAAATTGGCCAATACCGTGCTAAGCCAATAAATGTTCGATGGTTTTTTTAGTTTAAAATTGAATGGCCTTCATTAGTTTTCCAGTGGTGCCATAATTTTTAATCTCAGTCATATATTCGCTTTGTGAGCCCACCAACAAAATAACGAAAAACAAGCCACCAGTCACTTAATTTATTTCGTACAAATTATACATATTTACATTTTTGAAACACGAATTAATTTTTAAGTATTGAAAAAGAGGAAACAAATATTTTTAATTACCTCAAAATAAGTAGAATGAATAAATTTTTATTTATAGTCGATTATCAGTCACCATAGTAATATTTAATCACTTTGTTTTTTTTTAAATTTTAGCAGCTGGATCAATAATTAATCTACTCCTGCCTTGAACTTTTACAAAAAGAGAGAAGATATCGTCTGTTTTTTCGTAATTGATATCAAAGTAATTCTGCCCAGGACCACCAGTCATGGTTAGATGGCTGTAGTTCTCGATTCCCTTTAATTCACTTATTTCAACATTAGTGATTGTTACAGGGCACTCAAGGTGCCTGTCACGACTTCCTTCAGCATTTTTATAAGAAAATTCACACCAACTTAGTTGTTCATTGTATTTAGAGCCATTTCCATTCATAAAACCTTCAAACATAAGTATTTCACCTGGAATATGTCTACCAAGTCCAACAAAATCCGACGTCGCATTCGGTCTACGAATACAGCAAATGTGGAGGTCAACAAATGAAAAAATTAATACGTAAAAAATTAAGGCTTTCATTATATTTCAATCTACGTAAGAATCAAACTGATGAAGCAAGACCCATTGCAGTTCAATATATATGTATGTATACATATGAACAAGTTTTTTTGAACGCTTTAATTAAAATTAATACAAGTAGTTGATACATTGCATACATGCACATAACATAGATATAAAAGTCGGCATTTTTGATTAATTTGCTTCACATACTTAACCCGATTACCATGACGATATATAAAGAATTTAACAGAATATCGGCTCCGACAAAGGAAAACTTAACAGATTTTAGATATTTTTATATATATTTTTTTTCATTTGCAGATTTTTTAATAATAAAAATAAGTCATGCACATATACAATGCAATACAAAATGCAATCAAGGAAACTTATAAAAAATGTACTCACTGCAGATTTTATTTGTTTTGATCCACAATACCTTTAAACATAAGTTTTTGAACAGGAATGATTGGAGTGATTTTTTTCCAGCATAAGCTTAAGCATAAAAACACATGAGCTTCACCTGATCCCTGAACAGAAAACTATAAATGTAGACCATTTTTGCATAAGCAAACTATGGACATGTAGCCTTCTTGACGGCAGAGTCAGAAGAAGCGCAGAAATCGGCTCATATCATCACCTCGTTGTAGTTTTCATTCGGCTCAAAGTAGTGTATAGCTAGCCGACCTGCGCAACGACCGAAAAAATTCGCTGTTTATAAACTCAAAGATTTCTGCATACGGGAAAACTTCATCGACGAAGTAAAAAAGGCTCAGCGACACTAACCTTCGGATCAGCTCGATTAAATCTATATGGCAAAACATCAAGTCGTCATTTATACTAGCAAGTGAGCTTTATCTCACGGAGCAGAAAAACCTCTGTTAATTTTGACGAGTTTCGACAAGGGCAAAAAAAGTTTCAAAAGGCATTTAGTTGGGAAAAAATTTTGAAACAAGCAAACTTCGGAAATTTTAAGTTTTTTTATGAAAGCGCGCCTAATTGTATGAATTGTTTCATATTTTTCAAACTTACGTGGGGAATTTTGATTAAAAAGCAGATTTTTTCTTAGGATTCATTGAAGGTCCTAGCACGAAAAAATTTAAATTAAAAGAAGAAAAATGTATGTCGAATATATTTTGAGAAACAAGGTAACAAGCGCCGTCAGTAAAAAATTTATAATTTTCAATTTTATGGCGGGAATTTCGATATGAAACCAGACACATTTTAAGGATCGATTGAAAAATATCATGAAAAAATCATAAAAAAGAAGATATTTTGAAAAACATTTTTTTTTTTTTGAAAAAAAAAGTTTATGTTTAAGCGAATGAATTGAATTTTTTTGAAAGATTAAATGTTTTTTTATCCCATCGCTTATAGTTTTTGAGATATTTTGTTTCAAAAAATTAATAAATAGATAAAAAAACCAAGTGTGCAGTTATTTAAAGAATAATAGATGTACATAAGAAGCTCATGTTGAGACAATTTTATCACTAAAATTTTCAACCCCAAATCATTACCATTACACTGGCATCACGGAAGGTCACAATTGACGATTTAAAAATTGAAAATTTCAGTATGACCTCAAACTTATAAATTTTGTATGCAAATGAGTGGTTATGATAAAAATACGGAAAAAGAGCAAATTGGTATATATATATATATCGAACAGTCAGCTCAAGAAAATAATTTTTGTAAACTTAATTACCTCCGTAAGCTTTCCAGCAGTGCAATAATTTTTCAAAATATTCGAGTAGTTCCTGAGTCCAACAATTTAAATAGTACACATTGCATATATTTAAAAAAATTCATATATCTATTTATTATGACCTCCGAAATAGAAGGATGATTATGGTTACTTATTAGTAACTATAGTAAAATTGAATTACCTTGCTTTTTATTATAACTAAATTTTTTCATCCAAAATTAATCTAACTCTGCCATAGACTTTCACAAAAAAAGACCAGACATCGTCTCTTTCTTCGTACATGAGAGCAAAGTGAAACGTACCAGGGCCACCAAGCATTGTTAATTTACTGTAGTTCTCGACTCCCTGCATATTACTTATTTCAACATAGGTGACTGTTACAGGACATTCAATGTTTCTGCCGCGGGTTCCCACTTCATCTCTTGCTAAAACTTCACACCAAGCTTCGGTTGCATCGTACTTAAAACCATTTTGATCCAAAATACCTTCAAACATAAGTTTCTGACCAGGAATTTTTCTGCCAAATCTAACAACATCCGATATATATTTCGGCCTACGCACACAGCAAGTTCGGAACTCGACAAGCGAAAAAAATAATATGCAAATAATTAACACTTTCATTATCATTCAATCCACGTAAGAATCTCGGTAAGCTCAAACTGATGTAGCATATCCCTTTGCTGTCAGATATATGTTTGAGCAAGTTTTTTTGAACGCTTTAATTTAAATGAGTTCAACTAGTTGTTGCATTGCATACATAAAAGTCGGCATTATTGATGCATGTAACTTCATTTGCTTCGGAAACCTAACCCGATAGTCATGACCAAATATAAAGAGTTTTACAAAAAAACGGCACGGACAAAGAAAATCTTTACCAAAAAAAATTATAAATTTTCATTTGGATAACACAATATAACAAGATATATCTGTGGCCACAAGGATTAAAAGCTAAACTCGATATTTGATGACAAGGCGAAACAATATAAGTGATATGAATATAAACATGAATTCTGCCCACAGATATTGTGACAAGGAGTTAGTAGCATCTTTAGCATCTTGAATATATTTTCCATCATTAATCGAGCGAGTTTTATTTTCGTATGTTTGTGAAATTTTTTAAGAAATTTCTTTGAAAACATTAGTTTTCAAAAATTGACGCGTCCTCAATGGCTGGAGCAATGAGTGATACATCAAATCAAAGTGCTCATTAAGCAGAATTTCCGAAAGATCAGATCCGAGTTCAGTCAATCAAAAGTTGAGGTATAAGCGTGCAAAAGAATTGCCGTAGCGAATAGAAAAAGGTCCACTACTCTCTCTTTTTCATTGATATTATGATTATTTCACAATTAAACAAAATTTGGCAAAATTAAAATTGTGGGTGTGTTGGTGAGAGAAAAGTTGCCTCTAAAGAAAGAAATTTTTTGCAGAAAACGTTTTCAAAATGAATGTTGCATCAGAAAGTGGAAAAAAAGAGGTGATGCAGATTGATACAGATATGATGCATATATATCCGTAATTTTTATTTTTAGAACTAAGGCTGAGTTTCTAAACGGCAGTTGCATTGCAGTCATACAAATATTGCGGCAATGTTTTTTAATAATATTAAAAGTCAGCTTTTATTATGAAGAAATACTTGAAAGCTGACTATAATTTACAATTTCTAAACTAGCTGATGTCTAGGGTAAGTTTTAGGACGATTGTCTGGCACGTTCACTCGATTTTCGGGGACATCACTCTATAACGCTGCATTGCTGAGTACATTTTTTACAATGAGATTTCTTAAACCTCAAACTGTACGAATTTCAGGTTTTTGAAAAACTTAAAACTTTTTCTGACTTCTTATCATTATAAGTAACTTTTTAGCACTTAACGTGGCCTTATTTTGGAATCAGAACTGAAATGAAAGGCCGATATACATAGGTATATCATAATATAATGATTTGAAAACATTCAAAAGTTTCAACGCAGCTTAATATATTTCGGATTATTTGTATTGCAACAAATCTGTGTTTGGCAAAAAACTATCATTGCACTTCTGAGCATTGATGGAAGATACTAAAAATATTGTGGGAGTTTTGTCATAACTGTTCGAGCCGTGCTGTGTAATCAATGCGAATATAAATGAATTTTTCAAAAATTTCCGTTTTCGAAACCGTACCTTAGTGAAATACGTTGTTTTTGGTGTTGATCTACATTAAAAATGCCGAATTGAATCAATGAATTGTTTACAACCTAATGAAACTTATTGAACTTACTTTTTTTTTTGTTAAAAGGCTCTTAGATCTGGTAAAAAGTCAAAATATTCAAGGTTTGAGCTCATTATCTTAATGTTAGCATACATATGTCCCGAACATGTTGGGACATATGTGGTCTCTACCAATTAATCCTTTTTGCTTAGGATCGTTGTCTAGTTGCAGGGTCCAAACTATCGGCATTTCGTCACCTCCATACGGTAGTCACATACTGCATGATATTCATATACACGTGCTGATCCATTGCCGTTTCAATGCATGGATTGGATTGCACCATCGTCGTAATATGCAAAACATGCACACACCATAACGCTAGTAGCGCCGTTTTTTACAAATTTTGTTGCAAAATTTGGACTGTATTTCGTGTTTGCGGCTGAGGATCTCGCTTGTATGTAAGTAAGACAACCTACCCGAGTTTCAGCAGATCTCTATATTGCATTCTCGAGCTCAGCATCAAGTTCCGCAGAGTACCAGGCTATAATGGCTTAAATGAAAAAAAAACTGTCATCTTTGCTATTTTGCTGAAAGATCCAAAATTTCAAGATTGAGGCAAAGCAGCAAACACAACACCGGAGTGAGCGTGCCAAATTCATTAAAAGATTTTTCATCACTTTATTATATTCACTGTTCTAATTTTGTTCTCTAAAATTAATGAGGCCAAATGCATCAAAAATGCCGATTCTAAATGGAACTAATTAAATTTATTTCAAACAAGGCGTTAATTTGCATGATCCAATCCGCTTTTATACGATAGCAATAGCGCTTTCTTAATAAGTTTGCATTCGAGAATTAAAATGAGAATTTCAATAATTTTTTCATTTATTTTTCTACACGTCGAGTTGTGCAAATGCAAAGAGCAGGCTCTAGAAATACTAAGCAAAACATATGAAGTAGGTGCACATACTAACGGTGATCAAATTGTTTTGGATGCCACTATCACAAAGTATGGTATTGAATTGCATCCAGTGAAAGGTATCCATAATATGGCACATTTCAATTTTGACTCAGAACGGAAGCAGATAGACTGGTCGGGAAAATATAACATCAACTATATCAGTGTTCATTATACCATGGCAGGACCGGACAATGTTTTAAATACATCAGGTGGCATCGGAACTAAAAGTGTCACTTTTATCTTTACAGGTGCCTATCCACGTAGTATCAATGGAACTGTTAAAGTGTATGGTGTATTAGAGACCACCGAACACTGAATTCACAAGGTATCATAAAGTCATAAGTCGTATTGTGAAGAAAATATGACATACATGATAAGACTCTCTCAGCAACAGATTATCGTTAACAAATTGCTCTTGTTACTCTCCTTTCCTTTTACGATTTTCTCATCAAAATAATAAAACGAATACAACTCAACAAAAATTCGCAAGGTGTTCTAAAGTGTCATAAGGTTTTAAAGTTTTATGAAAAAATTTGTTGTTGTTTTCCGTATGAAAATAAAATAAGACTATGTTCTTTGAAAGTTCTATTCGATTTTCTATTTTCATGAGAGAATCATACAGGGAAAAGTGCGTGCCAAAAAAAAGATTAAACAATAAACTTTTGCTGAGGGAGTACTATTATTCGTCATATTTTTTTCACATGACCTTATGACACCTTGTTAATTCAATATGAGTTGTATTGTTTTATTTTATTTCCTTATGGAAAACAACAATAAAATTTGTAAGACCATCACAAAATTTTAATATATTAATTTCTTTGAAAATATGAAAGAGGTCGATTTTCTCGAACACGGTGTGAGTTTTACTAACATAATACATATATCTTTTTTTGAACCACCTTAAGGTCGCCCATATGCTGTTAGAATGATATTTATTATTTATTAAACACCCTGTAAAAAATTGCTTACATGGATTTGGTTTGTAACGCTTTGGCAAAAAATATACTGAACCAATTTGAATAATTCCTTTTTTAAGTCAATATATTTGTGCTAAAGAAGGTTATTGCATACGTATTTTTTTAATTTTTAAATATCCTATTTTTAGGATTAAGTTTTCGCAAGACCTCACATAAAAATAGTCATTAGATTTTTCATTGCTTGTGCTAGTGCTGCTTCTTGATTTCTGTGTGATTATTGTTTTTTTTTTCTCATTTGAATGTCAAAGAACAAAATCTCTTTCAATTATTCTCTTTTGTTTTTTTTTTTTTGAAGAGAAAAGCTCGACAGAGCGCGAGCGAGCGAAGCTGTGAGTACCACTAGTGTACGATAAGATTTGACAAAGCTTACATTTTTTTAGAATATTCAAATAAAACTTCAGTTTTTTAAAAGATATGGAGAAAACGATTTATGTGTATATATCGAGATTTGGTTATAATAAACAAGTATTTTTTTTGGGCGAAATAAATATTTGACAGAAGTTAAGTTCCGCTGATTTCAATAATGTTATTGAATCAAACATATATTTGGTAATTATTACAAAATCAAGTTTTGATTGAAACAAATATTCCGTTTCAGTAAGCATACACTTGTTAATAATCACCAAATCATATATTTGACGGAAGAAATAATTTGTTTACGCAAACAAATATCGATTTGTGCTAAGAACCGATGATCAAAAACGATATTTTGAAACATCAATTTATAAAAAAAAATTGCTAATTCCAATATTATCATAACTTTACATTGGATGAAGTTGGTATTTTCACAATAAAATTACCTAAATTGCGTACCAAACGGAGTGTTTGTTTTACTTAAATATGCTGAGGTATGCATATTTTTCATTTTAATGAGAAGTGAAATCAAATAAAATAAGATAAGATTCAACCCAAATCTCTTTAATCGACTCAAACAAGTATTAGATTTGCCTAACAAACAACAATTCAACTTTCAATTAAGGACATATCTAACAATATTTCTTGATATTTAATAAATTCTTTTAAAGTCTATAAGAAAAATATATTTATTTGAAGGAAACATACTTTTTTAGAAATGTTATAACAATAAAAAGTGGGTCAAATCTTATTATGTGAAGGACTGTTTGGCTTTCTTCTACAACCTCGCTCATAATCTTTAGTTATACCCTACACGCAGTGTGAATTTACTCTGTGATATCTTTTGTTACATAAAGAAAAAGTTTTCGTTTGGTATAGAAAAATACATATATTCTTCAAAAGTATCATAGCTAAGACTAGAAGTTTAATTGTAGCTCGTGGGATTAAAAACAGGTCAAATCGTCCATACAAATAAAACCTATGCTGAGAGAGTTATTTAACTCTTAGAATTAGCTTGGAAATAGTGAACGCGTTTGTATTTGAGACCATGGTACCTAGCACAGTACTATCAATATGTGTCATCACAATCCCTTTTCTTGCTAATAAATCGAGCCCAAGTTATATACAGCTTCCCAATTCATTAATAATTTAGCGACACAGTAGCTAAGAAGAAATCTGACGTCATTGCAGTGTGGACTATTTGTTATCGACCAGAGTATAAAAATTAATCAACAGAGCTGTTTGTGAGCCTGCCCACATATCTTATATTATGATTTAATAATGTGACTCGAAATAATTTTAAAATCAAGTTAGTATTGCGTTTATGACCCTTTAAATGTTTCAATCCTAGGTATTTTAATGTGCATTGATTGCAATTCTTATAGAAAATTTACAGGAATTTTTTGCTGTTAAACAAAGTACAAATTAAATTTGTAAGATGAAATGTTCGCACTTCAGAGAAATGAAAGTGAACAGCAGCTTAGCAACAACAAAAGGTTTAAGCAAAATTTTTGAGTGGAGTTTAAGATAAACAAAATATAGAAAACTATAAAAAAAACTTTATGAAAAACAACAAAAACTACATAATCAATTTAAGTTTGATTACCATAGTGCCTAAAAAACAACCTTCTGAGAAGGAAAAGGCTCTCCCTATGGGCAGCCAAGTTAATCAAATGAAAACACTTAGCAAAAGTTGCCATAGATAGAGAGAAAAAAATTCTTCAATAAACAAAAAACTTAAGATAAAAAAACAAAAATTGAGAATATCAGTTAAGTGGATAAAAAAAAGTCAAACAAGGATATATGGAGACTGAAATTTGGGGCGCTCCACTTATCTCTTAACTCATTCAACACAAATAACAAGCCATCAACTTGTAGGAACTTTGTTGTAAAATAAATGACACTTCATTTGATACTTTCGGCTGTGTATTGGCGTGTGTGTGTGTGTGTGTGTATGTGTGTGAGTATGGGACCTATGGGACCTGGATGAAATATCAATAAAAAAAAATAAATAAGTAACCTCGATACATAATAAATGAGCTGAAGGTAAACGGAAGACAAGCAATTTTTAATGCGGGTTAATGCGACTGACAGTGGTGGTAGAGTTATTTGCATGGAGCGTAATAGAAAATTCACCAAGTTATTAAATTGCTCATGAAATTGTTGAATCCTTTAAAAAGGATATTAACGTAAATTGAAATTTGCGTAAGTAAATGCTTACAAAAACAAATTTACCTTTAGCTGCTGCATTTTAATTCCAACTATAGACAGCACTTAATAGATTTATTCAGATTTATTTAGTTAAATCAAGGATAACAGCGCCTTGTTGCTTATATTTAATAATTTTTTAAAGTGACTTGAATTGTACCATTTTCATTTCATTGCCGTTTATTTCATTCGATTTTATTTTTTTATCAAGAGCATACTTAGAAAGCACAAGGATTATATTTGATATTTTTATTTATTTTTTCTTAATTCGCTTTTATTTTGTTGTGATTATTTAACAAGGATTAATAAAAAAAAATTATTGTATTACAAACGCGTCGAAACCGCATAGGCCAAACTATACACAGAGTAGTATACTTCGGTTATCCTTGTAAAAACAACAAAAACAAACGACAGTGTAACACTTTATTTATGTGTATGCGAACGAATGTACGTGCGAGCGAAAAAGAAATTTATGATACACAGCCTGTGAGCCTTAAAATTTATGTTAAATTTTTTGCAAATTGAAATGTTTGTTTTTTATGCTTTAAGGACATCAATCAAATACTTTTTGACATGAAACACAGCTGTTGTTCGAAAAGTGGAGTTGAGCAAAAAGTAATGCTTTTTTTTGAAAACAAAAACCTTATATTCCTCAAAGTAGAATTTTTTCACTCGCAACTATTTTTTTTTGAATCTTTTGACGGATTAAAAAAAAAATGTTAAAGGTTTCTTAGATATTTTTCGCGTAACTCATGCGCTTCGACATAACTATTCACGAGCGTTAAATAAACGAGACTGAATTTTGTTGTCGCAGGACATGTATTTTGTGGCTGTGTAGACTTTGCGTATCCTTTTTGCCAAACTTCCCAATATTTATTCCAACATTTGTTAGGGAAATTTTATACAGCGCATGTTCGGGAAGTTTTTCCCGTATGTAGATTGGAAAATTTTCAAAAAGGACTTTTCACAATATCAATGCTACAGCAAATAGTGCCTTTGTAGACTGCTAAGCGTAAAGTTGCAAGCAACTGCGTCAAAATTTCGTAATTTTGTGAAAAAAGTATATATTTTGCGAGTAGTTTTTTTGTTTTAATTTTTTTTTTTTTTTTTGGTAAAGACTTCTAAAAAATATTCAAGTTTTCTTCATGAAATATTCATTGCCAACACTTGCGTTGTTGGTATTTCAAGGACATTTGGCTATAATGACTGCAAATGACACTTGAATTGCCAGCGCGCTCTCATCGCAAGCTCTGTGGTGTCAACATTCACATGGCGGCCATAGCTGCCGATGGCGTCGTTGTAGTTGTGTGCTTGTGGTTTTGGTATAAATTATAATTAAGGATAATAAATACGTGCATACAAACGTTATGGGCTACAAGTTTCTACATAAATAGCTTGCGTTCTCTCGCAGCGCTACATACGTACGTTCACTTTGTTGACAAACGACATGTAATTTAAATGTCAAATGATGTTCGAAATGACAAATTCCTACAAATATATGCGCACTTAATTGTTATTTGCTGTAATGATTGCAAACTGGATTGCACCACCTCAACTCTCAATGAAAATGCTTTACCGATTCCAAGAAAAGAACAATTCTCTGTCTGGCCTATAATTTGTGCTTAGAAGTAGGAGACTAAAATTAAAATTATAAATTTATGATATCTTTGATTTTAAGAATCTTAGGGCAACGCCAAGACGATGGCAAATATTACGCATAATTCACAAAGGCTACATTTCAATATGGCAAGCGAGAACAGAAGGTAAGTGACCTTCAGCAGCTTGGCCTTTTTATGAGTTTAATAAAATTGCAGAAAGAATCCTTATTTAATGAAAACAGTTAACAGTTAGGGTCACATCTTTGATGTCATCACAATTTTCTCAGATTTTAATGCCTTAGCAGTGCCAATTGGAAAAATATCAAGAAAAGAAAACACTATTTATTGAAATCTGATAGAAGGCAGGAATCTGTTACAGAACTTACATTTCCCTAGTAGCAAAACAATGTTTTATAGCTTCTTTTACACACATTTTAAAGACAAGTAAAAATATAACAGATCATATTCATAAAATGTTTATAAGAGCTTATAAGAGCCATTTGGCGCATGAAGTATAAAGGCATGTTCCTCTCTGTGTTATCTAGAACGAGAATCGGTAAAGTATCTATTTGATGGCTTTAAAAGACAACTTATAAAGACTTTAACAAGAGTGCATTCCCAGACCTTGTGTATAGTTCGTTCAAAGGAACTTTTTTCATTTTATTTTATTTTCAAGTTTCATTTTTACTTACCTTCAAATGCATGCTTCAACGATTTATAATCCTGCTCGCTATCCACAAGGTAACTGTTATATATTATATGGTAAGAACGAATCATATTTTTCTCACATATGCCTTGGTTAAGTGCCTAAAAAAGACAAAAAGTAAACTTTAATAACACATGTCTTTTCATGCGACTTTTGTGTCTACAGTATTTATAAAGACACACACGAGACATGCCGCCTAAAGTCTTTGTTATAAATTTATTATGAACAGTATAAGGACACACACGAGACATAAAGTGGTATGCATCGAGTGTGTCTTTATAATTTACAATAAAGTGTTAAATACGTGACATGCCATGTTGTTGTATTCAGCCTATTATGAGCTTTAAAAATACATATTAAAAACATTTTGATGTTCTTTTTATTATGGTTTTATATCTTGCTCAAGCAAAATATTACATAACAAAAATTCGCTACAAGAGTAAAATATCGATACAATGCTAATTTAAGGACATTACTGCTTTGTAAGCTAGAAGGGTGCTTTGAATAAAAAAAAACTTAAAGAGCTGTATTTCGGGTGAACTAAGAACTAAGAAGTTTTAGATATTTCGGAAATGCTGTTATCAAGAGCGTTTGAAACCTTAAAATAGAAACCAATCGTCGTGGCAAATTTATTTTTTCCAAATTATAATTTTATTGGAGTCAAACATACCTAGAGGATAGTAACTCCTAAAGCAAATTTTAGTTATTGGGCCCAAGTACCACATGATTCAGTTAGAGGTATCTATTTCAAAAAAAGGTTCTGTATGGCAAACCAATCATATCTGCGCTGTTTTATTTATTTTCTATTTGCCAGGATTTTGCAATATCCTGGCGCAATAGTGTGGAAAACATTTCTTTAAGAAAGATGCGAAATTGCTGGAGAACTTAGAAAGTTGTTTTATTAAAGGTCTTCTTATGTTTTAAGAAAGACACTCTATAAATCTTAGCTTTAAGTCTCTTCTTAGAGATTATACTTTTTCAAGGTATCATTCATTGAAATAATACATGCATACATTAAATTTAATCCCAGTTATGTTAGTTAAAATAAAGTTTATTGTACTATAACTCTAAAAGGAAGCTTTCTATTAAAAAGTCTAGTGGATTAAATTTGAAGCGGAAACTTATTGCTGTTCAATGACTGTAGAAAAATGCCAATAAAGCAACATTCAACATTAAGGACATAGAAAATCTTGATGTATGGAAAAAATTTTGAGAGTACGGTATTGTTTCACGCACAAAAATCTACTTTCCCTCTCAAGTTTAAAGTCTGTGTATAACCAAAAACTTATTTTTGTGGCCCTTTGCATATCAATTTTAATGAGACACTTAAGATTTATTATTTTTTATGGTAAGTAACAAAAAGCTAATATGTAAAAAGTAGAACTCAAAAGCCAGCAAAAATAAAGTGATTTAATTTTGGATTTCTATTTCTAGTACACAAACTTTTTTAATTTAGTTTTAATAGCAAAGCCTTTGTTGAAACATAAAAAAAAAATCCTCCAAAATCAAAGTATAAAATATGCAAATAGATATGCAAATTTAAGGTTTCAAATGCTAATTCTTTTGCTGAGAAACAGAACAAAAAAAAATAGAAAATTTGAAGCAGTTTTTAAAACAAATTTTTACATGTTATTAAATATATTACAGCAAAGCTTTGAAGAAAACAAAAAAAAACAAACAACTTTTTATTCTCTTCATTGCTCCTCAACTCATAGTCCTGCTGTTGGTCATCAACTTAAGCAGATTCCTTCATTAATTTTTTTGTGGCAACACTTTAAGAGTTACCATACTTTTATTAGTTAATGCACTGGGAACAAGCAACTAAATATTTGTTTATTATTATGATTTTTCTTAAGTTTTTTAAGAGAAAAATCAGCGATTTTAACTTTTTGTTTCATTGCTTTTAAAACACACGCACAATGTTATCAACTTTAAAATAAAACAGCGCTAGGACATCACGCAAACTGCATATCTGAAGAAAGTTGAGCAATGGTCGGTCTAGTTTGTTTTTGTATAAATCAATATTTTTGCACTGTTATCTTGAATTGCGCTCGTATCTGAGTATCCTTCTTCACTTTTATAGAGCATCTTTTATCAAAGGAGTTTGCTTTCTTCAAGCAACGATAAATAATGTGCCTAATAATTTGCTTCTAAATATTATTTGGAAACTGTCCCACTCTTTGTGGACAAAATGACTTGTCAACTTAATATACCAAATTTAAAAGCATTGCGTAGCGTGCAAAAGATGAAAAAATTAAAAAAAAAGAAGAATAATTTGCCTGACCTCATAATGGCCAGGCATTCTTGGGGTATTGCAATGTGCCACAGATCACAGCGTGTCTTGCTGCCTTGGCCGCTAGCGTTCTTCCAAGACAAGCTCTCTCTCGCTCTCAGGCTATTGCCATCACTACTGTTGCATGCCTGACTACTCCACTGGCTGCCCTAATGCTTGTTTCGCTAATTGGAAAAGTTTAACGGTATTTGTTTTAAAGAAAGAAAGAAAAAGTGTCTTCAAAGACTGCTGTGCTAGTGGTATGCGATTGCAAAATAAATAAGCCGGGAATTATGAAAAAAGATGGCGTAACATGCGTTTATTATGGCTTTTGTTTTGTTTGATATTCCTTTTTAAATTTTATTTCTTTATTTTGTAGCACTTTGCATGCAAAAATTAAGTTGATTTCGGTGTGGATAACGTTAGCGAAAAAGGGGGTGTGGTTGCCATAAGAAACGGTATAATTGCTATGTTTTAAAAAGAATCGGAAAGTGAGATTGCGTACGACATTATGGACCTTTTGCTGAAAACACCACGTGTTGGAGATTTGTAGCACATTGGTTTGTTTGGTGAACTTAAAAAAAATGTTGATGAGAGAAAAATTTGACGGTTAATTTGTTGCTTTTGTTTTTTCTTATATTTTAGTTGACACTTATCGACAGCTGATGCCGCACAAACTTTGGCATTTTTAAGATGCGATGCAAAAAAAAAATAATAAAAATTGATGATGAAGCTGCGCGAAATGTAGGAGATGATGCAGCTGGAGGCAAAAGATTTTACAAATTTTACAGAGTAGAGATGAGTAGCTACTTAAGAAAGTTATAATGAGTTCTACATACACGATGGCTTCATTTTTTTCTGTACTCTTCTACTTTTGTTGGTGTGTATTTAGTTCTATAATTAAAGTTAAGTTGATTAAGTCTATCGTTAAATAATTTCAGAGAGTAAGAGTGCAATCGAGATTATTAGATTTGACTAACGAGAAATTAAAATGACAGATGAAAAGAGCACATGTCACTCCATCTGTTTGATAGCTTATGAACAAAAATGAAATGAAATTTTTGTGACGACCCCTACGCACTAAAACTCCAAAGGATTATTTCTAAATTGACAACTAAATTATGTTGGCACGTTTCTCGTTTTCGGCTGTCAGTTTGAATAGGCGATTGTATAAAGCAAACAAGCCTGCTCCTTGGCCGTTTTTGTATGGGAAAATAAGTTTGGAACTTTTAGCAAATGCCATACTTCAATCGTTTTGTACTTGAGTTTCGAAAAATTGTTTTTGGTATAGACAAAATATGTTTACCAAATCTTATGCTTGTGTAATGAACGGTTCTGTCTGGACAGAGATTGCAAGTCATTTGCGGAAAGGGTTTTATCTACTATTATTAAACGAGTTGAAATTCTATGATTATGAAAAGTGGGTGCAAAAACTTTCTGTGGGCGTGTCATCTCTTATACAAGCAAAAAACGTTTGATATTATATTTAGTGTACTATCAGAGTAAAAGTAATAAAATTGGTGAAAGGATGTCGGTGACTATAAGTGGAATTCGACAAGATTGCATCAGTGGGCGTGGCACATCGCATACAAGCAAATAATGTTTACTGTTATATTTAGTATACTACTCGTATCAGAGTAATAAGAATAAAATTTAGTGTAGCTGGTTAACTTGCTATGGGGTATATCTTACCATGCCATTTATCCGGTACTTTCACCGAACATCCTGTAAGAAAATTACTCCTACTTCTGTGGCAATCCTGTTTTATTTCCATTATTTTTAAACTTTGCACGTATCTTGAAAGTTAACGATCATTATCTCGCTCAGTTTGTTCTCGTTTGTTTGTGTTCATCAACCCTTACGTTGATAACGTAACCAAAAAAAGTTGTAAGAAATGTAAGGCATTACCATATCAATTATTTTCCACATTTTGAGAATTTTGTGTTTGTTTCGAATCGATGGGTTAAAATAAATATTTTAAGCTGAGAAAACTGAGAATTGCGAATACAAAGAAATTGCAGCATTAGTGGAATATGTTCTTTGTTTACTTGGCACGAACATAATATATCTGAAGACCGGACAGGCTGCGGAAATTAAAGCGAAAGACAAGTATTTTGTAGAAACTCAAATTGGAACTGAACGAATCTAAAACGAATCGGACAAGGAATACATGAACGAAGACTCTGATTAAATTTAAGTATCAAAATATTTGCTCATAAACAACAATTGCATGGCATGGTTAGGTTCATCTGAATCACAAGTGGACGTAATATTAACATTGGGCGTGGCACCTTCCACACAAGTAAATTATCTGAAATGACATAACCAGCAAGCAATCTATGTGAGCAATCATACTAAACTTTCGTTTAAGAATATTGCTTATGAAATCGGGCTGGATTTTAACAGTGGGAGTGACACCGCCTTAAATTTGAACTTATTAGAGTATATCTTGCAAATAATACAAGCTATAAAATGTGGTATGCGGATGCCGAATTTTACAACTTTTTTCAATTTTTTACGAGTTTTTTAACTCCTTTGAAATTTTCCCTAAATTTTCGATATTTTTCGACTTTTTCAAATTTTCTAAACTTTTTCATTTTTTTTTTCAAATTTTCCTAGTTTTTTAACATTTTTCTAGTTTCCTATATTTGTTGAACTTATTCAACCTCTTTCAACTTGCTTCATACTTATACGACTTTTTGAAATTTCTTCTGACTTTCTTCATATTTTTTTTTTTTGTTTACTTTTTTAACCTTTTTCAAACAACCGTTTTCAACTATTTCAACATTTTTTCAATCTTTTTTTAAAATAATAACCATATTTTTATCACAAATTGAATCTCATTGGATTTGTTTGAACATTTTCTATAATTTTTCAACTTTTTCAACCTCAAAACTGAAAACCGAACTATGGTCGGTCTCCTGGTACTATTCATTATAGTATATATCTAAATAGAACCATTTCAAAAGTTCAAAGCTTCTAGAATAATTCTTAGCATTTTTAAGCTCCGATTTATTTTTATTTTCCTAAAGTTTTATTTATTTTCAAATTTATTGGGCCTATTAACCCATTAAGAGCCAAGGCCTTTTAAAATCAAAAATCATCGACTTCGTTTATATGGTTTTTATGAAAATAACAAAAATACTTAAAAAATTGTTCAAAAAAGAAAAAGAAATTCAATCAGTAGGTTTTTGAGCCTGTACTCAAACGGGCACAGCGGAAGAACATATGAGCATTCTTTCAGTTTTTTGTAGTTTTTTTGAGTCAATTCGTTAAAATTATAAAATCTCAAGAGTTTTGCTTTGCAAATTAAGCCCAAACTTTTTTAAATTTCACGCAAAACGGTTCCGACGCATCCTAATGAACTCTAATCTACTCGAAATATGCAAAATTGACGACGAATAATTAAAACAAAGCAAAATACTAAAAATGATTGGTTAGTCGCTTTCTCTTCATTGTTTACGTGGATTTTCTAAGCATGATAAAATGGCAAAATAAACTTTCCGACATTTTTTTTCTGATTGAATTTACAGCTGTTTGAATATTATGTACCCAAGCAGGTACAGTGGCTAGGAATGGGTTAAACTGCCTTATGACTAATATTCATCTTATTCAATTAAATTTAGAAACATTCAAACTATTACGAAAGTTTTTTAGAGTTCTTTGCTTAATTTTTATTTAACACGATTTGCTTTATATGATCAGCTGTTTAGGATTTTGACACAACGTTTAACTTGAAAAATTTTTTTATAAAATTTTTCTAAGAGAGACTGATCAGATGTATATTTCATACATTTTTTTCGCTCTTATTTAAAAAAATTTCGGCGTAAAGAGACAAGAATAAGGGCACTTAAACATACACAACAACGCAACTGTCTGTACTTCGTGCAAACTGCTTGAAATATTTATTTTTTTCAAGCTGCTTATCAGCTTTGCAGACTTTATTGCTGACAACGCAAATAAAAACCACAACTACGTGCGTCACTCTTTTGTATCTTAATTGCAGCAGTTTCTTTTTTCGATTACTGCACCAACAAGCGTGCAGGCATTGGTTTCTGCTGCCGTTGTCAGCCAATTGATCGCAAAAGTGTTGCATGAAAACTGCTATATGGGGCTGCTGTGTAAATGCGGCACCAAACATAGCAATAGCTCTCAAACAAAGTTTTTATCACCGCTGATGTCATCACTATCTTTGTCACTGTCACTGCAATTTAATGCAGTTTTTCTCACCATTTCGTTATCCGAATGGCTGTGTTGGTCTGAGCTGCTGTCTAGACAGTAACCGCAAATAATTTAAGTACTTTTTCGTTTTCTCTTCAGCTAATCAGTTGCAGTTTGTTGTTCTCTGTTCAAATTGTGCGTTCATCCAGCGTATTGAACGGAGTTGGTTTGGTGGTAATGTTGTCCAATGCAAATTAATTCCGTAAAAAAACATTTGATATCTTATTTGCTTCTCGTAAGAAGCTAGTGACAGTATATTTTAAAATATTTATTTGCCTCAAAGACGCCTCGCGAAGTGAATCACGAATTGCATTTACCAGCTAATCATTGCAAGGCTAAATTAAATACCAAACGCAATTATTAATGCAAAGCCTTAAAGTTTGTAACCAAAATTTGCTCTATAGACTGTCATTGATGCGCCATTCTGAGAGTCCGCTTATGCATCTACAACTATAGTAACGATATAATTGACAGAATGGCTATTAGCGGACAGACAACGTCTATAGCTAACGTCTGTTAAGGCAGTTGCTTCGAAGTTCCAAACGAAAATGGAATACCAGTTCATGTTAAGACAGAGCACCGGTTTTTCAAAAACATAACTTTTCTACGACCTTAAGGAGTATAGCGATTTATGGTTTGCCTGCATCCATTTACTCTACAAATATCAAAGTTGTGATGACATAAGTCGCCATTGGTAAAAATGAGAGCAACTCCCGATTGGAACGATCGATACAGCAGTTTTGCTCTGATTTTTGCTATTCTTACTGATTTTTGACATCTCTTTCGATGCTGATGACACGTTTTCATAAAAAAGTTTTATTTTTCCAATTTTATGAGTCAACCTAAGTATCTTTTTCATTAAAATTTTGTTGCCATGTTTTATTTGCTTCATTGTTGTTGCTTTTTTATTTTTGTTTGACTTTTCCCGAAATGCACTGTTACATTAGAGACGTGCCTAATTTTTCACTTTCCTCGAGCGAATTTTGCCAACATACAGCAACATGTAGTTGCTATGTGCTATGCATTGTTGTCAGTTTATGTTCTCTCTTGTTATTTCTTAACAACTGCATGAATTTGTCATTTTCTATTTTGCAGCGCCACTTACACGCTTGACGTTGCATACTTTTTGGCTCGTTTTACAATATACGTTCTTGTCATTGCTTTGGTCTATAAAAGGTTTATCAGTCATAACAATAATTTTACTTGCCATTTACTTCAACTTAATCTCTATTTCTATTTTGTGCTTTTTTGTGTGTTGCTTTCATATTTTCTGCATTTTTTTCTTATTTTCTTATACAGCACATATGTGGTACTGCAGACATTGTTTATGTGCTACACTGAAAAATAATTGGAAAACTTTACATTTACATTGAACATATTATTTAAACAAAAAAACTGTCAAAGGAATACACGATACAATAAAGAAAAAAAAAATTTGTAATCATTGGCCTACCATCACCGCATGCTTTTTGTTAGTGTAATTTTTCTTCAAATAGTACAATCGCACGCCAAATGTATGGAGTACTTGCGTACCGAAGTGAAATTGTTGTTGTTTGTCGATTGTAGTGCGCGCAGTAGTCAAACGCATTTATTTAGCGTTAGCATAGAACAGTGTACTTTATTTCGACAGTGATTATGTGCCCCTAGTTCAAGATGTTCTCCTACACAACGCTTTAGAGCAGAGATGGCCAAGAGGAACAAAAGTTAATTTTTGAAATTGATAAAAATATCATTTTTAGATTCTACAAAAGGTTTACAATACTTTTCACTCACTTTCAGTTCCATTATTTTTGTTTTTATATTTTCTATTTTGCAATGGAAAAACACGAGCTAGCACCGCCGCATCACCGCTTGCAACGAAAAATGTCTTTTTTTGTTGTAATCGCTCCCTTCGCAATTTGATTTTTGGTTGATTTTTTCAATTGCTGCAATTTGGGTTGCAAATTTACGCACGGTTACGGTTACAGTAATGGTTCTTTTAATCAAGTGATCAGTGATTTCTAGCTCCCTAACTCAGCTCTTCTGACCATGTCTACTTAGAGATAAATCCATAGCTCAAAACGTAATTTTAAAAATTTGTTAAATTGCAATGAAAAAAATCTTCTTGACATTTTTTTTTCAGTATTACTGCAACTGTTTTTTTATGCTTTGATGTTATTGTTATATTTCCACACATGTTGTTTCGTAGTCCTGACATCTATGAACATATGTATGTATGTACACAAGGGTGTATGATATTTCCATACATATTTAGGTTTTTGCAAAAAAAAAATTCAAAATTCTTGCGCGTAAAAAGTTATAGTTAAACACAGTAACGGTGCACTCAAATTTTTTATTTACTTAACTTTTTAATCACCACCTATTTAACGTATGATTTGCATAGAAAAAGGGCTACTTATAACTGGTTCTTTTATGAAAAACGAGATAAATTTTTTGATGCCAGTGTGAAAGCTTTATGAGTTTTATATTCAAAATTCGACTGAATTTTTTATGAATTTACAATATGAAAAATAACGGACACTCTATTGCACATATTTATACTTGAGATAGTTGGTGCATATTCCCCCATTGTAAGTTTCACATATTTTAATGCAATGACTTCATAGAATTGTAACTGCATTGTATTTGTCATTTTTATTGCTTTATATTGCCATTTTTATGTGATTTTTTGCTCAGTTATTTAAACTATATTCTTTTTGCTATTTATTTAACAACTTGATAGCTCAGTTTTCTTAGTAGTCCTTTGTAACGCATACTATTAAAGTGCTCAAATATAATGCTGACATTTCAAACATGGGTTAACAGTAACATTAGCATTTCATTTTATTTTTGTGTTTTTAAAGAATTTTAATGTATAGGTACTGTTTTCATGGAATTTTTACTGCAGCATAAAAATGCAGAAGAAATTTTTCAATTCAAAAGTAAGCAATGGCAAAACTTTTATTGTGAGATTAATGTCACCATTAATTTCAAAACATAATATATAATAATCTGTTTTAACTAGATAGTATAATAATAAAACCATGACAAGTGGACAGTGAGGCTAAATATATTTAAGTATTTTGGCATATGTTTTAATGCCTAAAATTCACAGCATTGACTGGGCTGTTTATGCGACTCCATCAGCACAGCAAGTAGATCTTTGAACGCTATCACCGAAACGTCGGTGAAAACTGGAATTTACTTACCAGCAATGTCTATCAAGATTATCGAAATGACAGCTCTGATAAGTTCTCCTCAAAATCACTGCATGACTGCCATGTAATTTTATATGTTAATGTAGGAAAAGCTTCGTAGCACGAATTTATGTTGTTCAGTAATTCCTGATTCTAATAAATTTTTACTAAGAGTTAGTGCTTCACCGAGGCTGCGAGGCAACCTCGTTCAACGAGGGGAGAACGAGGCGAGACCGAAGCGAGAACGAGGCGAGGCGGAAAAATAAATTTGCCTCGCTCGACCGAGGCGAGGCGAGATCACACCGGCACCTCGCGTCGGACTCGCCTCGTTTTATTAAATTTTGTGCATATGATGTTAAGTACTCAAACTTAAGTTACTAATGTAAGAATATACTCTTATAAAAAACACCTTATCAGGTACTGTATACATTTTTTTAACAACCGAAAAAAATATATCACAAATTTAAGAGGATGTAAACATAACTAAACGATTAATCAGCGTCACCCACTTATTATTTGTTTGCAGATAGTCAATTTTGCTTGAATACCGACAATATACAGCTTTATAATTTTTTTACAGTTTAATAAAATCCTCGGTTCTTACCGAGGCGAGGCAAGCCGAGGCCAGGTATGTAATTTCAAGACCTCGCCCGAGAACGAGGCGAGGCGAGACTCAAATTTATAAAACGAGGCGAGACCGAGAACAACTAGAGCCTCGCCTCGCCTCGGGTGAAGCACTACTAAGAATCCAAAATTTTTCACCACTGTAACTATTCGACTTCTCGTCGAAAGGATAATGAGTTGTAATTTTCTACAAAACGTAACACGAATCATCTGCATTCACTACCGCTCAAGTTACGCACAGCACGTTTGCATGTCAGTCGTGTTAAGTGTTCCGCTGGGCGCCAGAAGCACTGCTCTGAGTGCGAAACGTTGAATGACGACAAAGCGCGCAAGGTCGAATGCGCAGCATGAAATTTAATTAACTTGCATTATGCTAAGTGGTAGCGGCCAAGTACGTGGCTTATGTCACGAAGGTCCTTTTTTTTGCCTTCATTATATGGCTTTAATTTAAAAAGGTACGCTAATGATAATAACAAAAAACAACAAAAAATTGTTCTTGTTGTATATCCTGCATTCCAACGTTTATATACGTCAGCACGTTCACCAATATTTAAAATTTACATTTGTTATTTTGTGATTCTTTTTGTACCATTTTCTTGTGACTTCCTTTCCATTTTAGTAACAGCCACACCTGCAATAAAACGCCAAAGTTGCCAAAGTTCAAGTTTGCCAATTTCGTGCGATCTGTGCTTGGCTAAGTTCAGTTCAATGCAGCAGGTGTTTGTCGGCAAATTACATTGTCATGGGACTGCTTCTTTTTTGTTCTGATTTCATGACATTGGCAACAATGCACAAGCACATTCATACATTTTACCCGTATAAAAAGTATAAAAACAAAAGCACAAGAAATTTAGAAAATTGTCATTATTTGTGTGCAGAGTTTTATTTGGGTCGTATGCTCTCCGAAATTGTCAAAGTTCACTGCATTTCTGTGTGAGTTTTGTACAGAAAAGTATTCAACTTTTTACGCAAAATCTGGCGAAGTGTGGTTAACTTTTGCTATTAAGATTTGTTATAAAATTTAAGTTAGAAAAAGTTCCATTTAAAGAATGTTAAAAAATTTGAATAAAAAACTGAAGATTTCGAGTTATACAAACTCAAGTAGTTACACAAAGTTGCAAGAGTTCTATTTTAAATGTAAAAATAGAAATTACAATTTTTTGGTAACGCTCATATATTTCTATAGCAACGGCTTACATCGTTTCGATTACCTAGTTGACATCTGCCAAAATGGGTTTAATTGAGTTCAGGCAAACAACAAAATTGAAAACAATTTTGCACGTCTATTGAAAACTTGAAAAAAATTGGTTTTATGAAAAAAATGGCAAACACTAGCATTGAAATAATTAAAATTGCAACTTTTTTGAAAGGATAAACGACATCTGGCGTTTGTGAATAAACAAAACTGCACCGATCATTCAAAAGAACAAATGTATGCACCTGTTAGTGCAACCACAAAAAAAATGCATTGCCTTGTTTGTATATATACTGTAGGAATGTGTGTGTCTGCATTTTTTAGTAGTGTTTGCTACTTGGTAGGAAACGCTATGAACATAAGAGGTTGAATAGAAGAACCACGTCCTTAAGCCAGAGTACAGATTTTTGAAGTAAGAACGCTGTTAGCTATTGTATGCACCATGAGTACGGAAAGAAAAAAAAAATGGGAGAATTTCATATCTGGGTTGAGTATAAGATCCTTTCAAAAGATCTCACAGAAAGACTGAAGTTCTGCTATAAGCCAAAAGCCAATTCCAAGAATCAAGCAATAACAACATGATTGTGTGCGCATTGTTGTCTCTTTTTCGCTTGGTTCGGATTATTTGTTTTTTTCTAAATGATGCAACAACAACAACAACAACAACAATAATACAAATCCCGTCCAGCAGTGGTGAGTGCATGTGTTTGTTGCTTTAGTTATTTTTATTAAGAAAAACGACGTGTTTTTGTAATGTGCCACAAGTGGCTCATTTTTCATATTTTGCTTATCGCAGCTTAAGGGTAAACTGTTTTGATTTCTTTAGTTAGCGTCAGGGTTAAATGACATAAGCATTTCAAAGTTACACAAATCAGTTTAAGCCGTATGTCTCGCTTCTGTTTGCTTGGCTAGACTAAAACTTAGCTTAGAAAAAAGTAATAGACTTTTCACAAAAAAGATTAGTTTATTTTAAAAGTTATACATAAAGTTGAAAGTCCTACCTATTTTTGACCGTTTTCATGATATTACAAAGCTGAAAAATGTCAAAAGCAAATTTCTTAGAAATAAGTAGGTGGGTAAGAATTATTAAATTTATACCAAAGGGGCCCCCATAGTATCCGGAATGAATCGAATAGAGAATTTGTGAATCCACGTCAAATCACAGAATGAGAAATATCCTAGTCCACCAAAGGCAGCTCAGAAGCTGTGGTAGCGAACACAAGAAACAAAAAAAGTTTGGAACAAAATTCTGCCTGATTTTGTGTGAAAATGCACAACTAGTATACCAAATTGCATTAAAGATCTCAAAAAGGCAGAAGGATATTGGACTTAATACTTAAATTGTTTGTTTCTTATTGGTGGAACAATAAATGTGCAAAGAGTGAAAAAATCTAACAATTATTTTTTTCATCATTTTCCTGTAAGGACACTTTCTGTTGTAATCATACGATCTAAATTAGTTCTAGGCAGAGATATTAAGCCCACCAACAAAACAACAAAACAACAAAACAGAAAAAGCCATTTTATTAGGAAATTAACAAGGTAAACCCTGTTGAAAAGAGAGCAAGCTTTCCATGCTACAGTATTGCTCGTCAGTGCAGGTGCCCAAAAAGCCGTAAAAACAAAAAACGAAACAGAATGCTAAAAAATCAAT
Source organism: Meiosimyza decipiens (assembly GCA_963680825.1). NCBI lineage: Eukaryota > Metazoa > Arthropoda > Insecta > Diptera > Lauxaniidae > Meiosimyza > Meiosimyza decipiens. The sequence goes on from OY804258.1 coordinate 41,457,568, forward strand.
TGTCTTTTGAACAAAAAACAGAAATTGTAATTTTATGCTAAAGTACTACATACTCTCATTAATGTCAAATCATATATCGTAGCTAAATAATACTCTTAAAACATTAATAATATTTTTCCCGGTGGGTATATTTTGAACTGTAAATGCAAAACTCGTTGACCGGTTTGATTTGTTCTGCACACATGTGCTGTTTTGTGTTCATTTCCATTCGTGTAGTTGTAAATGCATTTACCAACAATGTTTGTGTTTATTTTGTCTATTTAGTTCTTTTCATTTGGTTTAGCTTTTTGTTACTTTTGATACTACCAATAGTAGTTTCCTTATGTTTGCTGACCAATGTCAATTTTCTGTTTTAATCAATTTACTATCAACGCTCATATACTTCGATAATTCAAAAAAAAATATTTTGCATCCAAGCTCTTAGTTTAAGCTTCTAATTGAGTTTTAAGATATTCGTAGTAAGCCACACGCTGCATAATGAGGCTGTCGGGCACGTTCAATGAAATTAAAATCAGTTTAGAAAACAACTTATATTTAACCAAGAATTTCATGAACTTTACTTGCAAAAATTTAACGTAATTGCTCGTATTACCCATAGCTTTTATCCATGTTTCACATTATTACAAAGTAGCATTTTATTTTAGATATAACAGTCAAATCATATTCACAATATGTATGTCACTTAGGAGCTAGAGCATCACAACGTAATGTAAGTGAAACAAAATGTCTTAATAGCCCTTACTTTGGAACTTGACTTACCCATTTTTATTTAGGAGCCAAGGTAACAAAAAAATTTGGAATGCAGAAAAATTGCAAAAAGAGAAAAATTGCATGCAATTACTCGACTATTGATTAAATCTTTCATATATTAAAAAATGCCTGAAGCTCTAAACATTGAAGTAATAAATAAATATCGAGAAATAAATAAATAAATTTAAATAAATAAATTTAAATAAATAAATTTAAATCAATAAATATGTAAATAAAAATAAATACTTAAATAAATAAAAATATATGGGTCATTCCATCTATAATGGGCCTATCATTATCTCATATTTTTTAAATTGGCTGAAACTTTTTTCAGTGATTGGTCTATCATGTAGAAGATATAAAAAAAATCGATAAAATTTTTTTGACCACTATTATTGCTTAAAAAAAAGTTTCAAATTGTGTTAAAAAAAACTCGCACGTAAAACAAAAAAATTCATTGATGAATATAAACAAACCAACACAATCTAAATTAGCTTTTATATTATTTTTAGGTAGTTGTGTACTAGTAGATGACAAAAAAAACTGCAAATCTGAATAAATGAAAGCCTGAACGGTTTCTATGTGGTAAAAGATAAAAAAATTTACCTTCCAAGAAAACATCACTTTCCCAAATACTCCATCATAGATTTCAGCTTTTTTAGACTCAAAGTTTTCAAAACATATAGGAGTACTATCCCTGAAAATTTTATCCATGTCTTTTCACCCTGTTTGATTTTATTTGCAGTTTGTTGCCATCTACTAGTATACAACTACCTAAAAATAATATAAAAGCTAATATGAATTGTGTTGGTTTGTTTATATTCATTAATGAATTTTTTCGTTTTACTTACAAGCTTTTTTGAACACAATTTAAAACTTTTTTTTTAAGCAATAATATTGGTCAAAAAAATTTTATCGAATTTTTTTATATCTTCTACATGATAGACCAATCACTGAAAAAAGTTTCAGCCTATTTAAAAAACATGAGGGTAATTATAGGCCCATTATAGATGGAATGACCCAAATGAAATCTTAAAATTAAAGTACAATCTAATTGAGTAACCTAAAAACAAGCAACTAAAGTCATTAGAGACAATTTATTGAACTGCTTTTTGTAAATCATATCGTATGACTAACGTTTAGCTATCGCGCAAGACATGAAAAATTTTGTTTAGTTTTTTAGGTTTGTGCAAAGTATTATTATAAAGGAGTTGTAATTGTAAAATGCCTTTCTTTAGTGTGGCTACTCAACCTTGACAAAAAAAAACAGTACCTTATAATATGAAGAAAATTGATACTGCGGGGCCGTTTTCTGTGAAATCTTAAATATTTAAAGCCTTAGCAAAATTTACTTTAATACCAACACAAAATAAATTTTTAAAACTTTAGGAAACCACATTATCTTTTTAAAGTTTTTAACAAAATACGACCTAGCCAAACCATAACATTTCATCGAACATGTTACCATTGAAAGCTTTTAAATATCTGTTTTTGTTTTATGCAAGCATTCTATCTTTGCAAATTGCCATACATATCTAAAGACTTGCAGCTACCACACTGAAACTTTGCAAAAAATTGGTCAAGAATAGTTGAATGGCTAAGGCACTCGAATTGTTTTGTTGCCAAAAAAAAATAAAAGGCGAAAACAAAATACAAACCATTCAACATCAACAAAGCCACATTTAGCAATGCAACGAAAAACGTCTACTTTAATTTTATATTGCATACTTAACGCCGCGTATGCGGGAAAATATGCAACAGCAAATTTTCAAAAGTAAGGCGTTGTGCAACATAACATGAAACAAAACGTAAAGCATAACAACCGAATGTGGCGAACACGCATTAAAATACGGAAATCATGCAAGCAGCAGCGGAAACCAACAAAAAGCAAAACTCCAAATAAAAAACACAACAAAAACTATGCAAACCTACAAAAAAAGAAACAACAAAAAAACGAACCAACACAAGTGCACGTACGCGCAACGAATAAAAAAAAAGGAAAAAACTTTCATACTCGCACGCTGAAAAGTATGCAAAGAAAATGTAATTCACAAAAAACATTTTCACATTTTTGTGTTTATTTTTTTGTGCATTCGTTTGTTTTTGTTGTTTTTTCACATTGCATGCAAAATTATGTTCTATTCTTTTGCTATGGCGTCCAAGTGTCTGTTATGCTATTCCTGTTCATATCTGTTTTTTTTTTGCTAAATTTTCTTTGGTGCCACATTTGCATTGCATACGTTACGGCACTAGCAAAAATATTCACGCAAATTTTATTTGTACCACGCTCACATTTCAATCATTTGTCAGTAAAGTAAAATAATGGCGACGCTCGTCTGCGGTTTGCATGACGAATTATTACGCTTGCCGTGAACGCAACGGTAGGGAAATAAAATATTGCATTGCATACTTTTTGGCATTTATGGCAAAGAGTAACAATAAAAGAAATATTTTAAATAATTGCATTCAAATAAAGTTTTCGACTTAAAAAAAGTGCAACCCAATGTTCTTATGTTAACTCTCAATTTTGGCTTTTGACAAAAGCACAAAGGAAACACTAAACTTTACCTCAAGATAAACACTTCTGCCTCACTTTCTTCACAACAAATATCACACATAAGCGAATGTGGAAAACTTTGTCGTACTTTTATCAAAAAAAATTTCAAAATAATACGTTTATAGATAATGCTGAAAAGTAGCAGGAGCAGCACAGAAAGAATGAATTCCATTTCATTCTTCTATTGCAGCAATTGACATTGATGCTGATTTTTCTGTTTTCAACTCAACTCTGCAGGATATATTTATTTGCATGCTTTGCTGATGCAGGCAGACAACTTACGCAGAAAAAAAACTAATACCAAAATGTCAGCAAGGCGTTCCGGCAGCAACAACAATAGCATACTTGTACTCCAACAGTTTAGAGTTTCCTGCAGGAGTCAAGTTGTTGTTTGTTTGTTTGTTCGTATAGTAAGAGCACAAAACAGTATAAAGAATTCTTGAATAGATGATGGTAATTTGGTTTGCTTGGTTTGACAAAGCGTAACTTTTTCATGCTTTAAGCAACGATTGAGTAGCGTTAGCGTAACTTTTTGCTAAAAGTTTGTGTAGAGCAGCGCAGCGCACAACAAACAACAGGAAAAGTTGATATTATCTGAGTAGAATGTCAAAGCAACTAGCGAAAGTTCAACATGGCGTATGCTTAACATTTTAAAAGTTTTCAACGCTTATTTGGAAGAGCACAAAGTATTTGCTTATATGACATTTTCATTTACGGAATGCGCGATCGAATATTTTCACTTTTTATGGAAGAAAATTTTTATATGAAATTTAAGCTATTTTTTTATAATACCACAAGTATAAGCTCCTAAAAACATAAATTTAGCTGCAATTTTAGTAATTCCCTTAAGGCACTTTTAAACAAAAAAAAATTTTATTCCAAAAAAAATGGGTAAATTTTGTAAGTTATTTATGTTGAGCACTTAAATTGCCAGAAATTTTAAGGAAATTTGTCAGTTCTTAAATCTTACTTACAGCTTAAAACCAAACATTTGCACTGTAAAAAAAAATAAAAACAAAATATATTAGAAAGTATGTAGTTTTTCTTTTTGATAAATGAAAAATCATAAATTTCAATGTCAAAAATTATAGCTACAATTTATTCAACCGCACAAAAGGAGTGTACGAAAAAAAAAAACAAAAATATGATTTACATGCCAACAATTTGCGTTTCCAATTTAATATCTTCATTCAAAAAGGCAGCCTCCTCCATTCTGACTCCGCTGTCAGTCAAAAGTTAAAAGGAGCGAAATAAGAAATATCAACCAACGCAATGATTTCGTAACAGAGTTGTAAAAATTACAACACAATAGATATGTATATATTTGAAGCCAATTTCATAAAATTTTTGAGTGAAACTTTACTCGTACTCATAACTTTTTTAAAATGAATTTCAAATATCTTTAAAATTCACGTTAATATAAGCACTGAACTAAATATAGAAATTAGAAATATCGGAAAAAATTAAAAAAAAAATTGCAGCTAGGAACGAAATTGCATATTTGGAAATGATTTGTAACGCTTTGGCGCAAAATATACTGAGCCGATTTATATAACACTTTTTTTGAAACAACATATTTGTACCAAAAAAGGATATTGCATACTTATTTTTTTGATCTTATAAGTTATATATCCATTTTATAGTATTAAGTTTTTGCAAACTTTGTCGTTTGATTTTTGTTTTTTTATTCTCTTTCTTTTTTGTTTTGTTGCTTTCGAAGATAGAATATAGAGTGAGATGTTCAGGGAATAGTTTTATTATGAAATAAACAAGGGGACATGCGCGTGCGAAGGTGCGTACCACTAGCACAATATAAATGTTTTGGGAATAAAACAAGGAAAACATGATTTTTCTTTCAAAATCAGAAAAAAATACAGATGTTAACTGATATCTTATTTTCTGATTTGTTTTAGAGACTTTAATGAATTTTGGGAACACTAAGAAAATATATATTTTTAGCTTTTATTTCTATGCCTCGAAAAAAAATACGAATCTGGAATAAATTATCATACGATAACCCTGTCGTTAAAAAAGATGATTTCTTTACTTTACTTTGCATAAATGATATGTTTTAAAATATATTTAGCATATCTTTAGGCGTTACGTGCAAAACTCAACATTTGACACCGCTGAATACAAAAGAAACCCTACAACGCAGCGTCTCCAGGAAGCAAAAAAGCGGAAGTGAAATAGGAAAACGGAATAACGCTAAGAACAAGCAAACTTCCGTTAGACAGCAACTGCAACCCCTATCGCTGAATGTTAGCGCATCAGTTAAAAATCGCAAAAGAAAGGGGTACGAAAAACCATAAAAATCACACAAAAACATTTGACTCTGATGGAAAGAAAAAAAACATAACCCGAACATAACCATTTATGGGGGACAAAAATGCGGGTGAAAATTTAAAATTAAAATAACGGTTATCGTTATTTGATTTTTACGCTTCATATCCTTAGAGATTCCTTGGCAGTGCCAAACGGCAGCAAACCAAACAAAAGTAACGCAAATCGAGCGTAAGTTAAAGACAAGCAAAACGCAGCGGGGCGTTTGGGTTCGATGGGATGACTAAATGCGTGCGTCAAGAAAAAGAAATCAAGACATAAGAAAATCAAATCACACACACACACACAGAGACACACAATTACACAGCCCAGTTCAGGGACGGAAGAATCAAATCATCCGAACAACGTGACCATCAACGAGTTGATTTTTAAACGTTAAACATAGATCGATGAATGATTTTTATTGCTGAAACGATTTTTGATTTCTGATTTGTCTTTTCATTCAATTTTTTTTTTTTTTTTTATAATACTTCGACTTTTATGTGATTTAGATATTTCTTAACGGAGACAGAGAAAGACAGCGAGTAAAAGTTATTCCCTGACTGATTCTTTTGGTCTAGCAGAAATGATAACATTATATTTAATGTTTAAAGAAATTAACAGTGGTATAGAACGCAAAAAAAAAACTTTTGAAATACTTTCAACAATTTTTCTAAAAACCAAAACTGTGACTAATAGGGGATGCAGGCAGTGCAGTATTCAATACCGAAAGGTTTTTCAAAATTCCAAGACTTTCATAGTAAAAAAATTTGAATCCCGAATCTTTTTGAGATCAAAAAATCATATAAGTCGCATAGTCTTTTTTCAACTGGCACAACACAACAAAATCGCTCTATTTATTTTTTATTGAAAAGTTTGTGAAGAGGGGCAGTGCAGAAAATGTATTATTTTTTAATAGTAGGAGGTGATACGCCTCTAAAAAGAAAATGTTTCCACAGCTAAACTCATGTACGGATTTTGATGAAATTTGGTTTGAATAGAGTTGAAACACTAAGGGTATTAGAGACGATGTGTTCTATTAGTGGGCGTGGCACCCCCCTATAGGTGAAAAAATGCAATCACGGCTGATCCGCACCATCGATATTGATAAAACTTGGCATAGAGATAGATTTATTCCTGCATAAAGACTGTGTATTTAGTGGGCGATGCCACGCCCATAGCAGGAAACTACGCTGTATCTGCTTAACGATTGGACCAATTTTGATGAGCTTCGGTATGGTGGTGTGCTGAACCATAAGGAAAATCATTTGTTTTCAGTAGGCTTTGCCACGCCCTTAACTGGAAAATACCTTTTTAGAGCTAAATTAATGGACACATTTTTAATAAAATTCGGTATGAAGATAGATTGACTTAAGTATGAGAAGGAGATAGGGTTTGGGCAACTTGATACCATGATTTTTTGTTTTTGGCAGCGATGAGATTTAATCAGGTAAAATGATACTGAACCTTTTTTTATTTTCACTGTAATGGTTGAATTGCAAACAGTGGGAAAACTCTGGTACAAAGGAAACATCAGACGACAGCACTTTTGTACGGACGTGAAACCAGGCTTCCCAAAAATACCTTGCTACACGATTTACAAGTGTTCATCAAAATTGTCTTCACCGAATTCAAAAAATTTTGGTGGCCTAGCACCATTTTAAATATGGAATTGCTAACCAGGTGCCATTAAAATCCAATTGCCCTTCTTATCAAACGGCGAAAGTGGAATTGGCAAACCTTGAGAAAAACACAAACGATGTCTGTCGGCAAGCATTGTAGTGGAATCCACAGGGTCTTATCGTGAAAAACTGCGTTTCAGCAGAAAATATGTGAATTGATCGCAACAAATCATGTACGTTGGAAGAGTTTTGTGGAAATCCTATGACCCGTTAAGAAATAAAAGATAAAGTAATAAGAAAATATCATGTTTTTATTGCTTGAAAAACAAACTAATAAAAATCTAAATTATGCACTGTGCAACCAAAATCTGAAACTATGTTTGCAAGTGATAATTTGCTCAAAAAGTAGACTTTTTCACGATTCCTATAAAATTGAGTTAAACTTTCTCACAGTTTTCATGCGTCGGGGATATAGAAACGCTATATCCACTCACTTTTAAACTCAAAAAATGTCATGCCACTGTAAAACAAAACTCAACTTAAAATGCAAATCGCCTGTCGTTACGTCAATTGTCAGGCGTTACCACACGTTCACATAAGCAGCCTAGATCCAAATGCAAAAGGTTTGTCATTTTCTCTTGTCAACTTTTCCTCCTTTTTACTACCATTTTGTCAGTGTCAGCAGGCATAAAAATCAACTGCCAAATTATGGAGGCGGACTGTTTAAAAAAAAAAGAAAGCAAGGGATTGAGGCGGTAAATGTGCTTCAAATTTTGACTCAACTTAACATAAAACAAAAAGAAAATACCATTGATGGAAGAACTTCAAGTGTCAATGCTTAATTTAAGGTACAGCATGAAATAAAAGAAGCTACAAATTTAGTGCAAACGGGACAAAATTTTTTGCAACAAAATCATTTGGAATGGAAATGAAAAACACAAAAACAAAAAAATAAGGCGGAAATCAACAAAAAATGACCGAAATGCCGGAAGGCGATTTTTTTCGTCACAAAAGCCAACACAACGAAAAATGAAAACTGCAAACAATAAAAGTCCATGCATCCATCCTGCCTATTCTCCGGCAAAAGAAAAGGATAAACTTTGTTGTAGACCATTTTTAAAACTGATTGTGAAATATTTTTGTAATTTCCGTTGATTGCGCTTAAATTGCGTAGGCCTTGTACAGATTTTGTTTTTCCTTTTCTTATTACCAAAAAGGCGTCTTTTGCCATTAGGCATCACTTTTGGCTGATTACGCAAAAAAGGTTAGCATTTTGATTAAAATTTGTTGTGACTCAGAAGAGTCGAATGGCAATGGAATAATGAAAAATTTAGATTTAAATAGTGAGACACTTCAAACTATGTGCAGTTACTTTAAGGACTGCATATCATGAAATTTAATATCCTTTTGGCCGGATTTATTTACTCTTTACAATTTAACATTTTTGCCAATATTTGTCAGTAAATTGCTAATTTTCAACGCTGTTATCACTTAATGCGCTTGAGTCTATACATCAACAACAAAGACACAACAGTTTTGCATTATGATATTCAATGTTCGCTTCTTTCATAATTTTTTTTTTTTTTTTTTAAATATCGCCCATTGAGGCATTGTCGACATCCCAATAAGGTTTTCAACGCATGTTCGTGGCGTAAATCCACTAAAATATCAATTTGTTGTCAAAGTTGGAAATTCGCTGCATGGAATATTAAAATAGAGAAGCCACACACATTTTTACTAATAAAAAGTTTGTGAAAAGAAGCAATGAAGAAAACCGACGACTCACTCGAAACTGTAAAATATCAGAATTTTTCAATAGATCAGATTTTAAGACGATGATTTCGATACCGCTTTTGCTCATACATTATTGCCAAGCGATAGTTTTTTCAGGAGGATAGCGACTCGCAAAATCTATTTGCACATCAAATATCAAAGTCAAAGTGAATATGCAGTGAGTGAAGAACCAGATTTTAATGCCGAAAAATGGGACTTCTGAAAAATTAACATGACAACAGTCCCACATGACAAGTGGTTAAGGAGAGATATCGTGCAATAGTGCGGTTGCGTCTATCCTTGCTTACCTTGTCAGTACTTGTGGCAACTGTCAACAAGTTTTTATTTTTTAAATAATTATAGCTGACTGAAACTTAGTAGATAACGCTACTGAACACGTTTGAGGTGAAATTTTTTATGCATTCTGCAGAGTTACAAACATTTGAAAATGAGGCTTTTTAAAAAAAGTTCTAAAATTGTACCCGCTCTACCTCAGTCCGTATTTGTCTAAATAAATTGCATTTTGCTGCGAGAAGTATCATCTAATAGGAGAACAATTAGTCCAATTTTCAGCCCTATCGGATAAGATTTTTTTTTGGCATGGGACTTTTGGCATATTATGCCTCTATATGCTGAAACGCAGTGTATGGATATATACGCTTATAATCGTTATGAATATTAAAATGGCAGATCTACGTGTTATTAGGTTTTACACAACATGTGGGCGTGGCATCTGCCCAACAAGCAAAAATGTTTAATGTTATATATACTAAGAATTTGGTGTAGAGATATTGGTTACTATAAGCTTTAAAATAAAATGGAGTTCGACGGAATTACATCAGTGGGCGTGGCACCTCATATATTAACAAAAATTTGTAAGTGCTATTGTAAGTGAACAATTGCAGCAATTGGTATGCAATTTGATGCAGGTGTTTTACTTGCTATAATGTATATCTGAATCAAACGCTACGAAGTGGCACTATTGGGCGTGGCACCTCCCTTACAAGTAAAGTTAAAAATTTTTAATGACATATCTAGCAAACTATGTGAGCAATCAATCATTAGGTGCAAGAATCTTGGCTAGAAAAAAAGCTATTTCTGTATCAAATCCGGACTGGATTGTACCAGTGGATGTGTCACCGCCATAAATTTTAAGACTAATTACGGCATATCTCGCAAACCAAATAAATTATTTTGATAGAATTCGGTATGTGAATGCCGATCACGAATATAGTTTATTGAATCAAAAGCAGGCGGAACTCAAAAATGGGTGTGGCAATATTCGACTTTTTTAGCATATTTCGACGATAATTCTTTTTAAATCTGTTTAAACCTTTTACAACTGCTCGAGTTTTTCAACATTTCCATCTTATCGACTTTTTCAGCGATTTTCAACTGTTTCAACAATTTTAAGCCTCTTTCAAGTTTTTTCGAGTTTCTCAACCTCATTCAACTTTTTTCAACATTTTTCATATTTTATCGACTTTTGAACTGTTTAAAAAATGTTCAACCTTCTCCAACTTTTATCAACATTTTAAAAATTTTCCAACTTTTTAACATCTTTCAACATTTTCCATACTTTTGCGACTTTCTTTTGTAAAACCCTTTTCTGACCTCTTAAGAAATAGGAAAATTTTGAGGCTTTTTCAGCCTCTTTGACACTTTCTAACAGTTTTTAAAATTGTTCGATTTGTTTCAACTTCTTTCTGAATGTTTTCCATATTTTGGTGACTTATTTAACCATTCTCTGTTGAACATATTCCATATTTCTTGACTTTTTCAGCCTCAAATCGATAAACCGAATTATGGTCGGTCTCCTGGAACTATAATAAATATCACCAAAGAGGAAAGCGAAACTTTACCCAATGCTTTTAGAAATTGGCTTAATTTTAATATTTACTGCACATTATTTCTTTTTTTTTTTTGCCAGCATACTCGTTATCAAAAAGAGCTTTTCACATGAAATTATTTAATAGTTTCCATTTTTTCAGCTTAGTTTCCATTGTTGCAAATTTTTTACATTGGCAAAGTTGATTAAGTAGAAAACCATTATGAAAAAACCGATTACCGAACGTAACCATGCGATGATACTTAATTCTATTTATGTCGCGCTTACAGCTTGTCATTATGTTAATGCAACAAGATACCAACAAACACATGTGTATTCGTTTGTGGTTGTTTGAATGACGATGTATGTGATTTTGTAACCATTCGCTACACACTTACTGACAACAGCAACAGCTGTTGTGACAGCAATCTATATGTATATAACAATACAAAAAACACATTCAAGCGCACATGTGCTCACTCTTACTATTACAAAAGCAGATACATACGTAGTAATAACAGCAAATTTTGTTATTATAGCGAATCAATATGGCGTCGTTGTTGTCGTCGTCGCTGTCGTCATTGTTGTCATCTGTGTTGCCTGCCAACATGGATCAAATGCTGGCCTCATATAAATTTATGAAATTCATTTCATAAACCGCATAAATAAAATGATGAAAAACTGAAAAAAAAAACATTTACATATGCAACGAAATGGAGGAGCAACCCTAAGGAGAAACAGCGTGCCAGAGATACGTTAAGAAAACATTGCATATTTACAAGCGTTTTGCAATTATAATTTATGTCTCCATTGCTTTTGGAAACATTTTTAAGAAAATAATAATAATATGTTCATTTTAGTTATATTCTTTATTTGAATATTGCAAAATCGCCTAAAAATATGTCAGCATTTGATAAATGATTATATAAAGCACAGGTGCATAAGTTGGGCCAAACCACAAAAGTACGAAAACGCAAGCAAAAAGTGAAGGCTACACAAATTTTAAAATTAAACAAAACTTTCACACACACATACCCAAAAGTATGTGTCACAAACACACACGCGTGTATGTATATTAATGCTATATAACACTGACTTCAAAGTTTATTTTTCACTCAGTGCGGCGTGCCTGAAATCTTTGTTTAATTTAATAACTGACTCATAAATCATTTCTTAGCGCACACATTTGCTGCAAGCAATGAAAATTCTTTGAATTCCTTTCAATTTTATTGTGAATATTTTTGTAATATGTGTGATTAAAATTTATTTCATTTGCTGCAGATTGTACAGAAGTACAAGTTCATTGAACTTTTATAAATTAAATAAAATTAGTTATGTACGTGTGTGGGTATAGTCATATGCTCCCATGATTTTTTTTTTTAACTTTACGTTTCTCATCAAAAACTTTAGCTTTATCTTCAATAAACAACCATAATTTTTAAGCACTCAGCATATCTTTGGATACGAATATTAGGACATGATTACATCAGCTTATTTGTGCTTTCATTTCTCGTTATAATTTTCAGTTTTAGCTGCCATACATTGTATACTACATGACATCTCATTATACTTAAATATTCATAATTCCAACTGCATATCCTGTGAGGTATAAAAGCAAAAATAGCATGCACTAAGTTCACTCACACGATTTTAGCTCAAAATACTTAAAATTAAAAATATTGGCACTCAGGTGGCTGCTTCATTTTCAACCGCATGATGCAACTGCATTTGACTGCACCTGCGTTCTATATACGGCATTCATAGCCTATGGTATATGCATACGTCTAGCTGAGTCTGCCAACTTTTTGCATAATAAAAATGAAAATGGGGGCGCAATTTTAAGTTGTTATTTTAATATTTCCTCCACTATACTCATATGTCGGTATATATGAAAGTACTCTTGAAATTTAAGGAATCATTTAAAAAAAAGATTTTGAAATTGGATGCCAGATTGTATGGCAATGGCATTTAAAGGCCAAAATGTACCCAATTTTTTAATTTTTTTTTCGGGCTACTAATTTTGAAGCCGCAAGTACAAGATCTTTCAGGCATATGTTTACAATAATTCGAGCGTAATATGAAAACATAGTTGTCAAATAAATCGCAGTTATAATGACGGTATACGTCATTCATTTTGCAAGCAAATGTTCGAATAAATCAAAAAAAGAAGTCAAATAATTGGAGATATCCTTGCCAAAAAATTACAAAAAAATTAATTTTTCATTTTTTTTCTTTATCTCTGGAAATGTTATTATTCAATTGCTGTAATAGTTCTCCTAGCGGAGTGTTTTAATATGTCTACTTATACGGAAGGTGCCACGCCTAAATGTCTAACTACACTTAATTGTTGTCTAATGCCTGCTCGAACAATTAATAGTAAGTATTTGTAAGAGAAGTTGGTTGCTTTACTTTTATTAGCTACCTGAGGATAGTATCATAGTTTTTGTTAACATGCTAATTCTAAACCTCGACTATTCACATTAACAATTAATTTTTATAATTATACTATTTATTGTTAGATTTGTTAAGTGTTTGGGAGCAAACTATACAATTCCAGAATAGTTTCAGCCAATTGGAGTCTGGCAACGTTATGCTCAATGACATGCAAAGCTGTAAAAATTATAATAACCTGAAAATTTATTTATGCCAATGAACTTAAAGTTTTTTAATTACGCTTTACTTAAAATATATACATATTTTATGTGAAAGCTTGTTAATATTTCCACTATAGTTACATTTTCAATTTATTTAAGGGCTGTTTTCATGAGCTATTATTTAGGGAATGGTATAAGTTCTTTAACAAATTTTAACATAATTAATGAATACATCAAAAGTTAATTTGTTTTCAGTAGCACCCTCCAGTTCTACCCTTTAAAATGTAACAACTAATTAATGAAAGTGCTCGCTTCAAGGGATGGAGTTTTGTAAAGTTCTGATAAGAGAAATTGTCAAGCAAAAATAATTTTGAATTGAAGTTAATATTATTCAATTTTATCGCATAAAATATTTCACTGACACTTAAAACAATTAAGGTTTTATATGGCCAGCTGTACAAGAGCTGAAAAAGTTTTTTTTTTTGTAGTAATGCATGCGCTGCATTGCAGTTTAATGACACTACTATTAACTTAGTGCTACGAAATGTATATCGCTTAAAAATTATAGATTCAACTTTTTAAAATTTCAACCTTTGGATTGAAATAAAATCTTAATCAGGCTTTATTAATTTTTAGAATAACTTTCAAAAGTAATTTATAATTAAATACTTCATTAAAGAACATTGAGCATATTTAGAGTATCTCATTTAAACTTGGTCATTGCTGATTTATACAAAACTATAAGACATTTTCGTAAAGTCTGGAAATTGACCAATTTTTCTATTTGGCAATGTTAATTCCGTTCATAAAAGTGTTCGCTGTTTGACAGTCATACGTGAGCTATATTCTAGCATTTCCTTTTACGAAACTGCCCATCCACACAAGCTTAGCTAGGGGGGCGAAGGGGGATATTCGCAATATGAACAAATTTTGTTTTTAGCAAAAAAAACAATTTTTATATAGATTCGGGGACCTTTCTTTCAGAAAACTAAGATATTATGGGCGGGACTTTTGTAATTTTTAACAAGCACATGTTCGTTTTGAATGATTTTATTTGCCGACATCATGGCGCAGTAGCAGTACGGCTTACAGCTTACATTTGCAGGTTTAAATCACAATTCATTTCAGTTTCCTTGCATAATTTTTAATGTATATTAAAATAGGCTTCAAAAGTATCAAATATTACAAGAGAAACTGTCACTTGCGATATTGTTATCGATCTCCTAAGCGATTATTAGAAGACTTAAAAGAGAGTATCAGACAACTCTTTTGCTCTAGTCACACTTTTTCTTCGTAAACTTTGTTCGATTTTTCTTATCGCCTTAGGTGTCTAGCCACTATTTTTGCCAAGGCGATTAGACTGCAACTAATCTGAAAGTGTTTTGGCCCTTAAACATTTTTCTGAAATATTAACTTACTTTACTTGCAAAAATAAAGGATTTAGGTATCTTGAAAACATTACCATAGATACTCGAAAGAATCTTCTGATTACATTGGTTGAATATACAAAAAAAAAGGCAAGAAATTGTTTAATGCATATTTGCCTTAAAATTCAAACACAACTACATACAAAGAACTTCTATGTATGTAAATGATTCCAGCATATGGCTGCATAAATTGTTGCTGCTGCATTCAATTATTTAAAAGTCGAAAAAGGAAGCTGAAATGGAAAATAGTTTATAACAAGAAAATATTCTTGCAAATTGCAATAGAAAATTGTTTGAATAAATTTGAGATGCAGAAATGTATTTTTGCACCACAACTAAAACAACAAAGCACATCCTGCGCACACAAATTATTTTCAAAATTACCTAAAAGACAATCGAGAAAGAGAAAGGGCTTAGCATTCTGAATTCCTCAACAAAAGTTTGAGCAAATTATTGATGCCGGCAAAGAATTTAAACAAAGCATATGAAAGAGTTTTTTATAGGTAACATAAAGGTAAAAATAATAATAATGAAAAATTGAATATAGCAAAAAAAACAAATACTAAATAGAACAAAACAATTACAGGGAAACAAAAAGAATCGACAGCAGTAATAGTTAAAAACAACTACCTTCTTGTAGAAAATTTAGATATTTTCAAATGGAAGTTTTAATACAGAATTTTACAAGGGAAAAGTGCTATGGAGGAGCAATTTAACTTTTCTTATTTTTTTTGCCCAATTAAACTTTTTGAGGACAATAAAATAATAATATTGAATATAAAGACAACAACTGAAGACTGCAATATAAAAAAAAACACAAACAAAAAGACAGGAAGCGCATCAAACAAAACAACCACACCAAAATTTACATATCTCCAAACGTACGAATAGTAAAACAGTGAGGTGAATACAACCAACTGGCTTTATTGCAGTTAGAGCGAGACCAATATAGGCGTGCGTGTGAAATGACCAACAACCCAACGGGAAACGGAAGCGAGTATAAAGCGCTTCCGATGTGCTTCAAAGGAAGCAAAAGGCAGCTGCTTCCAATGCGATTCTCACTGATTTTTAAACATAGGATGTCATTGCAGGAAGGCACATCTTTAAATGTATACGAATTTCACTGACTTGGATGTTGAATAGAAAGAAGCACATTTTTGGACACATACAAAAAATGCACCCGATATACTCAAGGGAACTTATTGATATTGGCACTGAATTTAATTGTGCTGCGTTTTTTAAAACTTCAATTGATTATTTTATGTGTCACCAATCAGATTTGAGCCTTGGCTTCCAACACTATGATAGTGTTCTTAGAAGTGCGCATCTTAACCAACTGAGCTACTCTTATTATTTTTTTTTTGGTGAGACTAAAACTACATTAGTTTTTTGTCAAAATTAAAAGTTGAGTTTTCAGTTTCTGTATCTGCCACATGATAATTCCTATAATATACTTTAAGCAAGTCGAAAATTAACAATAGGGTTGGCTGATGACGTTAAACTGCGCATGCAACAATACAGAATTCCCAGGTTCAAGTCCCAGTGGATGCGGATAAAATGTTTTTTTTTTTTAAATTCAATAGATTTTTGTAACCGGAGAAGAATTTTGTATCCGGAGAAGAATTTTTGGCATGCTCTTGTTGGAAGCTGCATCCAGACTATCTGTTGGAAAGATATATTGCATACCCATTGGTACCGGTTACTAATGAAAAAGAATGTCGTTCAAGTGATCTTCTCTACTAGCTCGGTAGGCTGTCAATCATTTACAAAAATTTTTAATATATTTTCACATAATAGTGGTTCAATTAGTGATATATACACGATGAGGTTGTCTTTGAGGTGTTGAACAGCTTCAGAATTATCCGCATAAGCTTTACTTTCGGGAGATCTCATAAGAAGAAATCCAATGGTGTTAAATCGCATGATTTTGGTGGCCTTGGTCTCGTCTGTACTTCGAAAAATTATTCGATTGTTAAACTTCGCTATCAAAATATTAGTTGATTCCGTTGGTGTGTGGAATTTTGGACCATCCTGTTGAACAATATACTCTGCACATCAATATCTCCCTTTATATGAAGATCTTTGTGTAAAATATTGAACAAAGTTTATGATTTGACGTATTGATCACCTTAGCTCTTACGCACCATTTGTACTAACAGCTACAATATTACCACTTGAACGACCACTACGATAATAAGCTTTTCTGTTCTGATCTTGAGCTGAACCAGTGTCTTTAAATGTACCAATGATACGTTTAATAACACGGGTGGTCGGAACATTTTATCTACTGCATTTTGAACGAAGTTTTCTTACAACTTCTGAATAACTTTCACTATATTTAAAGTAATTTTCGATAATAAAAACACGTTGAGCACTCGTGTAGCGATCCATTTTAACTAACCGGGATGTATTTACTTCAGAACTCAAATTTGAACAAAATTTGTTGTGTCTTAACTTTCAAATTTGATATAGAATTTTACAACTTAAACACGCAGTCAAATATTAAAAACTTTCATACCAGCTCTTTTCTCCTTTATATGCCGTATGTTATTTCAATTGTGCTTAAAATTTTCTAAATGTTTCTTTTTGTTTTTCTTTGGTTATTATTGTTTTTTGTTTTATATTTGTTTCTGTTTATGACCACATGCTGAAAGAGATGCAGTTTTATTGCCATAAGGAAGGAAGGAAGGACACTTTTTATATTTCATTCATATGAGCATTTCTCTGCATACTTATGGTTTGTTTTTTTGAAAATGAATTTTATTGTTTTATCTGGCATGAATTTTGAGCTACCACACGTTTGCTGCTTTTAGAGTTATCACAGGAATTTATTATTTACATTAGATTACTGCTAAAATCATTCCGATTTTATGTTTTTATAGAATTTTATTAAAAAATGGCACTGCGAAAAGCAACTTGGATATAAAAGCGGAATCTCATTTTATGAGCTGCATAAAAAAGCAAAGCAAAATCTGAATTTAAAGTAAAGCAAAAAGACAATACATTTCAATTAAATTTAAATATGACAGAATGTCAATTTGCACAAATCTTGCTAAATGATTAATGATGCACTGCCACAAACAGCGCCAAAACAAAGATATTTCTAAAAACACTAAAAATCTCTGTTCAGTCGCAGTGTCACCGACGTTGCCATTTACAAAAAATCTTGTGAAATTGAAGCCAACACGCGACCAGAGGTGTCAAAAATGGAAAATAAATTAACACAAAACGTAAACAGACGTCATTGCAAATTGTCCTTTAGCGCGCTAGCCCCACTCCGACTACCTCTGGCCACGAACACACTTAACTTAACGTGGCTAAAAGAGTTTGCGTGCACACAAATGACAAATCACCAACAACACCAAATCTCGACGCTGACTTGAATAATGACACAAAGTAAGGCACAAGTAGTGATGGGATTGTGGAAGGTGCGTCAGAGTTTGTGCTTCTTGGTGGTCAAATTACGTTTTACTTTTAGTGCTGCTGCAAGAAATCATTTTGGATTATTAATCAAAATAATTTGCCAAAAGCAGGCTAATAATTAATCTTCTTATTAGCTGCCTGTGCTTAAGATCAGTAATGTTGGTATGGTAGGGTTTGTAATAAAACTCTAAGGATTCAATGAAAGCTTTTTGGATAATTTCTATTGCTACTCTGACTGTTATACTCGACAACAATTTAAATTGACATTGCTTTTCCATTATGGAAACCGGAAACCGCATTCATTATCCATGTTGTTGATATTTTTACTTGATATTGATACTTAACTTTTGTGTGAACTACATTAATTTCCGTGCATTAATATTTTATCTATCAAAGTTCTCAACGTCGTAGACTCTTAGTTGTAGGAAGATGGTAGTAAGTTTGCTTGAAAAATAAATTATAAAACTTACAAATAAAAAGTGGTAGTTTATTTTATAGAAAATGTCAGTAAGGGGAAAATATAATGAAATGCTTAAATTCAAGCAGCTCTATATTGAAATACCTCAAATTAAAAATTGATGCGAAAGCTATTGCGGCTTAACTACCTTCAATCAAGAGAATGTGGACCAGAGATCAGGACACTATGAAATTATTGGAAATGAAAAAGCAGATTTACATTCTGGAAGAGAGTGAGACAATGATAAAATTTCCGAAACTGCCGTCATACTTTCTGTCATGTGACATTTTTTTCTAAGAATGTTTTGTGCGGAAAATGGCCCAACTTCGAAAACGGCTGCAGCGATTTCGATCAAACTTTGAGATTTAGTGCACATGTGGAAAAAATTTAAATGTGAGATTTGTTTCAAGTTTTTAGAAACTATTACGGGGCTGTGCCACCACCCCATGTTGTAATTTTTATAACTTCATATCTCGCAAGCCATACAAGATGTTGTGATGAAAATTTGGTAGACAGATCATAAGTTTCTTGATTTCTACCAAAAGTAGGCGAAAATTGTTATTTAATGTTACTTGAATATGACTTTTATAATAATTTTTGAGATGGTACCATTGATCAATACAAGCTAGGTCATCAATCTAGCAAAACTCACTGAAAATATTGCACCGCCCACACTTTTTGTAAACATTGTAATAAGGCAACTAGCAACGTTATTGTTAAAAAATTTAATATGGCGTGCTTTAAGTTATCTTATAACCAAATTTATAAAATTGGGTGTAGGGGTTTCGGTTCCTATATTCTTTAAATTTAAATCAGTGGGCGTGGCACCTCCCAAAATGGCAAAAAAAAGTAAAATAATATATATATAGTATTCTATGGGAGTAATTCGAATAAAATTTGGTAAAGCTATATCTATTACTGAGTATAAGTTTTGATATTAAATGAATAACGACGGGAGTACATCAATGGGCGTGGCACTTCCTATATGAACAAAAAATATGTAGCTTTGTGTTAAGTGAATTATTGCACCAATCGGTATGAAATATGATGCAGGTGGTTTACTTGTTAAAAGGCATGTATAAGCGAATCAAAAGATGGCGAAATAGTAACAGTGCGCGTGACACCTCATACAAGTAAAATATCTTAAATGACATAACAAGCAAACTTTGTGAGCAATCATACTAAGCCTCAGTGCAAGAATACGTTTGGCAATTATGAATATTATTTATTGAATCAAAAATAGGCGGAATTGGAACAGTGGCCGCGGCATTTTTTGATTATTTTAACATTTCAACATTTTTCATAATTTTTCAACTTCCTAACATTTTGTGAATTCTTCCTTCAACTTTCTCCATTATTTTCGATATTGCTCTGTTTTTTTTTTTTTTTCAACTTTTGGACTTCTTCACATATGATTGAACGAGGGCGGATTGATAGTGATGCGGTTTTCAACAGATGGCAACACTGGGCATCATATGGTAATTTTTTTCCCCGCGTGTAATCTGTCAATAGGCTTCCTGTAAATTTTTGGCGCGATATGTCATTTAGTTTTTGCTTGGCAGCCATATAAGTCGGATAACTTTTAACTTTTCTTGTAAAATGGATAAAACCGATTTTCGCTCATTGATTTAACATTATTTCTTGCGTGGAAAAACCACGAAGGAAACAAAGGAAAAGCTTGATAAATATTATGGCTCATCTGCTCCAGTGAATTCAACCGTAATTTATTGGTTTGCTGAATTTAAACGTGGTCGAACGAGCACTGAAACAATGCCATCATCAGGAAGGCCAAATGAGGTGACTACTGAGGAAATGATCAACAAAATCCATGATATTGTTTTGAATGACCGTCGACTGAAGTTGAGAGAGATTGTCGACATTGTAAACATTTCATATGAACGGATATTCAACATCTTACATGAGCATTTGCATGTGAAGAAGCTATCAGCCAGATGGGTGCCGCGATTACTCACAAATGATCAAAAACGAAATCACAAACATCAACAATTGCAATGGCTAAATTCTATGAATTTCGTTACGAATTGTTGCCGCATCCACCTTACAGTTCAAATTTAGCACCGAGTGACTTTTTCCTATTTCCAAACTTAAAAAAATGGCTCGCGAGAAAGAGATTCACATCAAATGATGAAGTAATCAACGAAACAAACTCATATTTTGAGGAGTTCGACAAAACCTACTATTTTAATGGCAACAAAAAGTTAGAATATCGTTTGACCAAGTGTATCGAGCTAAAAGGGGACTATGTTGAAAAATAAAACGAAATTTAAAAAATAAAGCGTGTTTTTATTGTTAAACAAATGACAAATAGTCCATTTTTGACAAACGGCAATTATCGAATATTTTTGACCAAAGTGCAGATATTTCCACAGAAGAATATTTTTAGCCATATTAAAAAAAATAGTAAAATATGATAACTGTTATCAAACCAGCAAGCAGCTTCACATGAATTTTGTATGTTGTCCAATTTATACAGTGCATCATTTTTGTATCATCACTCATAAAAAACAACTTATTGTCTCGTTTCGTAACTTACTTTCGTTACAATGATGTGCTTTTAAACTACGCTTTTTAATCCTTTGCAACACTTTTCCACTCCTTCACTTTCATCGTCCTGAGTTTTGCCAAAATTAAATAAATTTCTTTGGCACACAGCCGTTAGCCACTCAGTTCTGATTGTGGTTCTTATAATTAAACCGCATACGTCACAAAGCCAATGTGTATGTTGAGGACTAATGTGTGTATGTGTATAATAAACATACATACAAATGTTTGTGAACTTATGTGTGTAAATACTTGTATGCATTGTGCTATCTTTAACCCATTCTACGATTCTTAGCCTGAGCTAAATGTGAAGTTGAGTGGCAGTAAAACTTCAAGATGGACATGCAATTTAATATTTTAATTTAACATGAATGTCATGCTATTTGCAAAATTTTGTATTTTACTTCGTATGATTATTCCATAAGGTCATATTTTGTGGATAACCAGAAACATTTTAGCAAAATTAATTTGCAATCATCAAATTGTCATAAATTATAAGTTGTTTGCTCAAAGTGACATTAATGATTTATATTTTGTCTTGTGTTGGCCACTATTGGTGCGGACTTGTTGGATTATTATGCCAAATTTGTGGTGTGATGGTTGTTTACTCAGTTTGATCAATGTATAATATATGGAACATTATGTCTTTTTAATTAATTAAATTACTTGGAAATAAAGTTGCAATAGCAAAGTTTTTCAATTTCATTTAATAAAAGCTACTAATTATTAATCCAATTTACTTATAATGTTTCAAATTCATAATGGCCTATATTGTGTTACAATAAAAAAAGTTCCATCATACAACATGAATAACAACAGGTACCTATAGCACAAAAACCAAATTCGTAGTCATTAATTTAAACAAGAGGCTAATTACATAAATTATTTGTGCATCCTTGCACAATTGTGACACATAAATTTGGCTTCTGTTACACAAAATACAAGAGTTGCAGCAGAAAATTCATTATTTAAGTATATAAATCTAGTGAACACACACACACACATACAGAATGCACAACCAATACACACAGGCAAATGTCCTTAGTTTACATATTTATGGACACAGGCTTCAATTTCGTTTTGGCAGCACTGTCATTACGTTATGTTACTTTGCATATGTATGCACCCTTTATACGTATGTATGTATGCACATGTAAACTAACGACATCGAGGACGACGTAACGCAATTTGATGTGCAAATTGAATACTAATTTATGATTATGCAATGCATAACATATGAAACGCTCACAGCGTATAGGCTGGTCTGCTTGTATTATGTTACGTGTATTTGTAGGTGTTGGTTTTTTAGAGTGTAACTGGTTTACATTTTATAGAAAATCTCATTTTCATAGTTAATTGACCATACTTTAATTTTTCAACGAAAATCAAGAAAAAAAGCATAAAACTCCTAACACGTTTTTTTATTATTCAAAAAGGCAGTGCCTATGACTAACAATTACAAAAAAAAATAAAACATTAAAAGAAGCCATAAATTAATATTGAAAATGTAAATTCGTCTAGTTTACAAATTGTAATAAATTTTGCCAATCAAACGCGATTTATGACTGTCAACAAATTATTTAGCATAATTTTAGGCTGCCTAATAATCCACACACACACATACACACAAAAACTCATTGAAGGTAATGTGAATTAGAGGCGTAAGTTCAAATTGCAATGAATACGGCAAAGTCATTATTTTGTGGATTGAAATCTAAAATGCAAAAATTTCAGCATTGTAAAGTTTATTGATTTACCCCAAAAGTATGCCATGCTTTATGGCATTGCTTTCAAATGGATTTAAATGTTTTGATTCGAGTTCTGAAAATGAAGGCAATTTAAACTTATGCACACAAAAAAAGAACTTAAGTTTATTGACCAAATTCTCGTTCTCATTAGTACGCTCCTTTATTCACCGATTTATTTTATCCTTCGTACAGTATAATGTAGTCTTTGTATACCTTTTTGGTGTAACTTTCATTTTCATTGATTTTTACGTACCATATTGAAATTCTTGAGGTTGAATTTGAGACTTCAAAAAAAAACTAGTTAAGGTGCTATCTTGGCCCAGGCCGAAACTCATATACCCTACACTGCATTGAATGTACATTTTAAATAAATGTTAAAAAACGTTAAAGAGGTTGAATAAGTCCAAAAAAAATTTAAAATGTAAAAAAAGCTAAAAGATGTTGAAAAATGTTGAAATAGTTGAAAAAGAATGTTGACCAATGTTAAAAAAAATAGAAAAGAAAAAGTCTAAATATGGCACGCCCACTTTTCCAATTCCAACCAATTTTGGTTCAATAAATTATATTTGCAATCGGCATCCGCATATCAAATTTTATAAAAATAGCTTATATAGATTGCGATATACAATGTATTCTGTAATTGGTTTTAAAATTTAAACAAAGCCCGATTTTGATGCAAAACTAGCTTTTTAAAAACTACATTCTCACACCAAATTTCAGTATTTTGATTTGCTCATATATTTGGATACATGCCACTTTAGGTATTTCACTTGTACTTGACGTGCCACGCCCACTGGTGGTATTTCGCCCTCTTTTGATTCAGATATACCCAGTGGCTTATGATGCACATCGGGCGCCTGGGACACAGAAGCTACTTGTCGCCGCCTACCGACAGAAAAATTTTTGATTTTGCAACATGCGAATATTTTGTTTATCTAAGTCATAAAAAAGGCCATCACTTTTTCACTTGAAAACGTTTCAAAATCTGGACATACACCTATATCCAATTACTTAAATTACTAAAAAAACAGGTTGTCCGACATCTCTAATATAAAAAAAAATAAATTCGTTTCATATATAGAGGCCCATTTAGCCTCGACCCCACTCAAGTAAGCCACGTACATATAATTTTTTACCAATTAGTGCACAGTTCACTTAAAATAGCGCTTGCAACTTTTTTTTGATGTGGGAGGTTCCACCCCCACTGCTGCAATCCCGTCGAATTCCATTTAATTTCAAAGCTTATAGTAACTGACATCTCTACACCATACTACTGTCATAGCACACTATTTATAATATTTAACGTTTCTGCTTGTATGGGAGGTATCACGCCCAAAAGAACTGTTGCGGTCACTTTTTGTAATAAGATACCTTATAGCAAGTTTATCTGACTTGTTAAATTTCATAACGATTACGTTGTTAATTCTCTTATAATGACGTTTATGAGTATTGTAGGCTTTGCTACGCCCTTCAACGAGCTTTAGCAGTATTATGACCTAAGTTGTATTAATGACTACTGATAGTGGTTTTATCTCTAACAATTTTATGAAAATCGTGGGTGCCAATTTCGAGTGGGACAGCATCCGTTTACCGAATTTCATCACAATAATTTGCATGGTTTGCGAGACATGGCGTTAGAAAAGTTGTTTCGAAGCATGTTTGGTTATATTTATACATACACAATATGGGCGGGAGACGTGTACGTGAACTGATTTCACGCATTTTCAATTCTAAGTTGCTAATTTGAAGGTTTGGTCCAAATATCATTCAATTAAGTAGCTTGCTTGGTTTTCTCGTAAACTTGATTTCCACAGACACAAAGACGGACATGGCTAAATCGATTCAGATTGTGACGCTAATCAAATATATACATATACAAATAAATATATACTTCTCTAAGTCTACCACGCCTTTTTTATACATTCTGTATAAGGTATAAATATAGTGCGATATATTGAATTGGAGTGATTTGCTCCACTGTGGACGAATTTTTATGGCGTTTCGAAAATAACAAAAAAGAGTGAAAATTAAAATCAACACTCTTTTCCTCTCTCTCTCTCGATCTCTTTTGCTTTTTCTTTCTGAACAAAACAACTGTGCATGAAAAACTTTTAATCCCAGCTCAGCAGCTTAAATGCAACTCGTTTTAAATTTTGTTGATTTTTTTTCACATTTGTGCCATGTTCAATGTGCCATGTCCTACAGTTGAGTCCTTTTTTTATTTTTTCACTTATACTGCTTATTCACAAAATACAAATTTATGTGCAAAAAAAAATTAACGTAAGAAAGAAAAAACACAAAAATTAACATAGTCAAAAGGACATAAAATATACAAAATAAGTGTATTTGTATGTATGTATGTATGTAAAAATAATCCTTGTGCTTGCGAGTAATTACCTTTTCAACGTTAGTGATTTGCAAGCAAGCACTCTACTGGGTAAGGGTTTCACTATAATAATGACTTCATAGCGTTTCGACAACAAAAACGGGAAAACACAGCAGGTCGAAACGGGGTATATACATAGGAATAACAAAAAATTAGCAAAATAAAATGTTAAAAATTTCATGCAAAAAAGTCAAAAATTGAGCAGTCGTTTTAAGCCATTTAGGGACTATGAACCTTCATGAACGAAATTCGATTTGTGACTCGCTTTTTTGTCAGCATTTTCCTTTACCTTGCTGATTTTTTTTTTAATCCTTTTTTTTAATTGGCAGTGAGGTAATTTCTGTAAAATGTTGGCTTACATTTTTCAACGAAATGCTGTTTAAGGCAAAAAAAGGTTTAGTTATAAAAGATAACCACAAAATTTAAAAAGAATTAATTATAAATTAAACTTATTGCATGCAATTTATTACAGCTAGTCGAATTTATGAAATTTCTATTAAAAATATTAAATTTAAAGTTCAATCAGCTATACAAAACATTCCCCCACATAAACCAAATTTCTACAAATTCGACAAAGGCAACAATTATGGTATGTAACACAAATGTATTAAATACTTGTAGCATGCATTTAGGCTTTTATGTATGATAATTATTTCATTTACTTATGCGAATGAATTAACTGCATTTACGCATGAAACTCCAAAATATTACTGTGTGTTGTTTAATTACACGCATATGCTGCTATTCAACACAACAAATTGGGTTTTGAATTTCAGCAGCCTTAAGGTATGCAATGCAGTTTTACAGTTTCTTACAAATTTAATTTAATGAGCAGTCTGTTGCTGCTACCTGCAAGCGTGACAATGTGATTGCTGCCAGCTTGTTTGCAAATATTTATGAATTCAGCTGTTTATTTGCTGTGTGTTTTTATTAATTTCATAAATGTGCTGTCTGTACACTTGCATATGCACGCACGTGCGTGTCAATGTATTCGCATTTCTCATAATTGCGTTCACGCTCATACGCTAGTCTACGCTCTGGATTGCCAACATTGTATTTAATTTTATTTGCATATAATTTAAAATAATTTCATTTATTTTTTCTCAACTATTTACAATTCATTTTTCATTCGTGTGCATTTGTTATTTTGCATATGTTAATATTAATCATTTTCGTATGTAAAAAGTTTTCATATGACATTTTAACATCATTACCAGCAAATAAATTAAATTTATAAAAATTAATTCAATAAATTTGCTCTTCTGCTTTATTTTTTTTTTTTTTGGCAACGTCAAGTATTCCAGGTAAAAAACAAAATTAAAAATGATTGAAGCAACAGCAAGATCAATCTGAACCAAGCTCCAAAACCACTTTGGATTGGACTTAATATTAGTTTCATATCGTAAGATATATTGTTTGTAAAAAACATTGTTCATAAAAGGAAATTTATTGATGTATACTCATTACATGAGAGAATTTTTAATGATACTGAATATAATTAGTAGACTAGACATTTGTTATGTAAGAGTTTAAGTTTCTTAAGACCTTTGTATACCAAGTTAACTTATTGACCAAAAATTATCTGCGTCAGGTGAATTTTACTAACATCCGCTGTTGCTATCTTCGACTTTAGTCTAATGCGGCTTTCCAAAATTTTACTTCACGTGGTGCGTTTATGAGGCGTTTTTGATAAAACAGTATATTTTAGTCTCACATAAAGTAATTTACATAAAAAAAAAAAAAATATTTGAAGCCTAAATCTTGTACAACGCAATTACCATTAAAAATATTAGGAACATCTACTTATATTGAGACTATCTCCCAAATATGATTTTCGTAACGGGCAAATTGTCTGGAACATTCGTCGAAGAACGAGCGTAGATAATTGCACAGTCTGTATTTTAATAAGTACGACCGCATTAATTCACCCTCTATTGGCAAATTTTTTAAACTTTACCTAACTCTTTATGATAAAACTTTAAGCTTCATGATAAATTAGCTAAGGACGCTAAAAGCTGCAGTAGCTTATATTCATTATAATAAAAAAAAGAGACTAAGCTTCATTTGCCAAAACCGATTAAGCTGTCTGGATGACATGAACCTTAATATTTTAACTATTTACATTTGACGCGTTCTTCCTTCCTTATATATATCTACCGGCAAATGTGGGTAGTTTATTATTAAGCTCTTCTATAAACGCTATTTATATGTTCAAAAATAATTTACCTCGAAGACAGTTGAATTTTTAATAAAATTTCTTAGTTTGTACACAGAATTGTTTATGGAGTTTCAAAGCATTAACAGAAAAACCAGAAAGGTACTTTTAAACTTTCAACTCACTCATGCAAAAACTGCAAAAACGTTTTGACAAATTAACAAAAATATTTACTTGTGCATAAAAGTGTTAAAAAAAAACCTCGAAGGACCTAACTGGCAGGAAAATCACACAAAAATGCAACGATTTTTCTACATTTTTCTTACATAAGTATTTGCTTTGTTTTGAATGGTTTTGTGTTGCATACTTTTGGGAACAACGTCATAGTAAGCTGTTACGCTTGGCTTGATAAAATCCACATAGAAAACACAAAAATCCACTCCGTAAGTTGCAGCAATACCTATGTACGTCAAATTTATTTTTGTTTCTCAGCAATGGCCATATTGTAGGCGGTATGGCAAAGCCACTACCGAAATTATTATTTTTAGCCTTGTTTTTTATATAATTTTCTTTTGCTGCTCAAATAAACTTAACCTCAACATAGCTGCAATGGTATGCCACAGGCCATGCAACGTTGTAGGGCTGCGCTTTTATCTTTTGTGCCAATTATAATCATATGCACGTGGGGTTGAAGAAAAAAAAACACCCATCAAAAAATGTTTCAAACTTTTGCGTTATTTTTGCAGCTTTTAGCAATCAGCTGTAGTTTCAAAAACTAAGCTTTAGCAGAAAAATAAAAAGCTTACGAATTTTGTTTTTTTTAAACATTAAAATAGGATGTAGTTGTAGTTGCTCTGCTAACTTTTTGCTGCGCGTTACTGGCGTCAGTAAAAACGTCCAGTTTTTTACTTCTGTTTGCATTGCTTTCAACGATCAACCACAAGTTTTGCTCATTTCACGCATTGCTTTGTTCTTTTTTTTTTTTTTTTTTTTGTTCTTACAGTTAATTTTAAAAACAGCTTAACAATGGTGTTCAACTGCAAAAAATAAATGGCAGTAATAACAATAGCAAAACTAACAACAACAAAATCAACTAATATGTTAAAAAGTGTAAAAACAATATGGCAACGCTTTTGTTAAAGTTTGTGGGAGCTGAAATGCTGTGTGTCAACAAAATGCGGAGCGTGAAGTAACGCAAAGGTTGTAAAACACTGAAAAAATCTAAAATGGTTAAGAAAAAACGTGAGCCTTACTGTTCATTTGAAATAACAAAAATTCTCAAAATTGTTCCGACATTAACCCCCACGTTTTCGGAGTTGGGGTATGAGATGCGTGCAATGTCGAATTTCATACCTCTCTTGATAGTTGAAAGGGCTTTGGAGATCAAGTTTTTGAATGAATGTGACCAAGTTTACACCCTTCCAAAGGCTAAAAATACTCGATTAGTTAAATCTCGCAACCGTAATGCAAGAAATTACGATAAAGGTTTCCTTCACTTAGAAGTAGTTAGAGTTTAGCTACTGCAGTTATTAGCCTTCTTAGCTATTTAGCAAAAAACGTCTAGTCACTCCGCAAACATATTTCTAAACAATTGCAGGTCTTCAGTTACTTACAATTTTAAGTCTCATGCGATTAAAAGTTGCTTGTAATTTTTAGATGATACGATTTATGTTATTAAATTTTTTGTTCTTTTTCAACTTTCCACTGATGTGACTTTTTGGTATAGTATATCAAAAAAGTTGCTTGGGACTTTTTAGTTGCATGAGACTTTTCAATTTTTTACTATTTTTTAGTAATTTTAAGACTTTGTAGATAATTGAAGACAAAATTATCCCAAGTGCAATCCTTTCACTATGTACACACGTTCACTTTGCTTAGTAGCCACCTCAGCATGAGCCCTAATTCCCTAATATTTTTCCTATCTATGCAATTGAAAGACAAACTCTGTGTTGTGAAAATCTTTTGTTCTTAGCTTTCCTTGCTTGACTTTCTTTCGTTTTGTGTGCATTTTTTACTTCTATTATCATTGCTTATATTTCTGTTTATTTTATTTTTTGTGTTTTGCTTTGTTTCGATTTTTTTGTATGGTTTTCTTCAATTGTTTTACAGACAAAAGCAACAGCAACTGCACCTGAAGCAATAAATTTTCACCCAGAGTTAATATCTTTCATGGACAACAAAAGCAATAAGACAAAGAAAGCGGAGCAGAGACATCATCATTGTTTCAGGTGCGCAATGTAAGTTACCGTACCTTTGCCACGCCCACACTACCAATTCAAAGTCGTCGACATACAAGAACTCTCTGCTCTGTGCGTCTTAAATGTGCTCAGCTGCGTTTAGCTGAGAGTTGAAACGCTTCGAGGAACATATCGAAATTGAATGGAGTTGAAAGCAAACTGACTGACAGTTTATAGTTGTTGTTGCTGCTGTTTTTTTTTGTGTTATGACAGTGGCAGGGTGTGAAGTGGCAAACGCATATTGGTGAAAGGTGCGAAAAAGCGTTAAGTGAAAATTATGTGCTTTTGAATTTTATTGTTATTGTTATGGTGGCTGTAATTGTTTTTCTTGTTTTCATTGTTGTTGTCATTGCTTTTGTGCTGTTTTTGTAATTTTACAACTCAAAAAACAATAGGAACGTGTTATAAAGTGAGCAGCGCTCTTTCACTTTTCCATTCATTCCTCTTCTCACTAACACTTGAAAAATTTTGACAGTTTTGGGCTTTTGTTTGCCAGAGCTCTGATGCTGTGTAATTTGAAAACAATGACTACACTGAAGTGTAACCTAATGAGACTTAAGGGAATTTTTTGTACTTTATGATGCCTCTTTGTTCAGGTGAATGTTGAAAGATAAAAACGCTCCACATTACTGCGCAAGATTTGGCATAAACTTTCGTTTTTAGTAGACATCAGATAAAATTTGCTAATAATTACGGACAATAAAGTTGGAAATTTATTTAACATTTCAGCTTAATGCATTGTTGAATATTACAATGAGGGCATTCTAAAAAATAAATACAGCAAAGATTGGTTAACTTTTTTGGAGTCACTTGAAAAATTACTTCTTCATTCACAGCCAAAACTGTGTAACATAATAATTAAATACTAAAAGCTTTTTCAGATGATTTCTGTTCCATTTACACACTAAATAAACTTAGACATAAGCCATATGAACTCGTTGGAATACTTTGCCAGTTAATAACTTTATCTACTTCTTAAGTAAAAATGTTACACACACCGACAACAGACAACAAAGAAGTATTTGTGTACACAGAAAAGTATGCACCGAACTAAACTTTCTTGCAAAACTTCTTAACACATGCTGTGGTAATCCATAATAAACAAATTAATACGACATCAAACATTAAGAAGCAAAAGCATCAATTTATCGTCAAAGTTTTATTTTTTCTTGTAGTACATAAGTATGAATGTTATTCGCTTAAGTTCGCTTGAACTTCTTGCAACAAAAATTGGATAAATTGGATATGGCACGTAACACAACAGACCAACGAACGAAAGTCATAGAGTTTTATTTTGAAATTTTAATCTGTAAATTGCACCCGCAGTACCATATATAAATTATTACAAATGGTCAGCGATGAATCTTTCTGATGCCGGAAGACTACGTGTTTGTCAAAATTTCAAACAAACAGAAATCAAATCAAATATTTTTGGCATTCATCAAACGATTTGACAAACAGTTTGATAAATATATATATTACCGACCGAACTAGTTTTTAGGATAAACTGGTTTTTGATAGACCAAACTGGTTCATCCGAAGTTTGCTAGGAAGAACCAGTTTAGCCTAGGATGAACTAGAGCTATTATACACCTTAACAGTCTCACTGCCGATTTTGTTGAAATTTTTGTATGTAAGGGTAAGTGGGCGGCCGCGGCTCAGGGATTTCATCCTCCAATATGTCTAACGCTGGCTTCGCGATGGCCAAGATTCACTATATTATGTCCAACACGGTATTCGCTAACACATCGGCGTTGGATATACTACAGCGAAAGTCTCCGCCGTATAATGTAATACCTGAGTCGCGGACGAAGACCACCCACTTACCCAAATATACTAAAATTTTCCTAGGCTAAACTGGTTCACCCTAACACGCTTCGTATCAACTAGTTAGGCCTCGGAAAAACTAGTTTATTCTAAAAACTAGTTTGGCCGGTAAAATATACATCTTCAAACTCCCATCAAAGTCCATGCATTTTTTACTTGATTGAAAATTTGGTCGTCTGAGTTCGCATAGTAAACGAGTTAAAAAATGAAATCATCAATTGCACGAGAATATTTGTAAGTTTTGTAGAAGACAGCATTCAGTGGTATAGAACAAAAATAAAGCTAAAATTTTAATCTGTGCTAATCAAAATGATTAGAGAAAATTTGAAAAAGGATTTTGGACATCACTTAGAATGGCTCCAGACCGTAGAGGGATCTTATTTGACCTAATTTTTTTTTTTGTTCGAAAAGTTGAAAAAAGATTTTGAACATCCGAAGACTATTAAACGGATTGTTTTTGACTCAGCCATCGTTAGTGAATCCCAAAATATTTTTTCGTTATCGATTAAAACAAAAAAAATGTTCCATGCTCCGGGAAAATTTCTACTTCGGTAAAATTTCAAATACAAATGACAGGCTTTAATTTAAAATACTTTAAAAGTTTTCAGAACTGTGGCAAAAAAAAACGGCATTTTTAAGGGTTTCAACCCCCATTTTATCAAAATATATACGTGATGAACACAATTTGAGACCAGATTCGTGTTAAGCGTGCAAAAGTCTATCGAAATCAACTAGTCACTTTCCATTAGCAGACTGAAGACTATAATTTCCAGATCAGAGTTATTGAGCTTAAAACAATTAATTTTATAATGCAATTATTTTTGGAAATAATCTAACAATGCGTTTTAGTTGCAGCATAATGCAGTGGTCGAACGCATAACAAGTAAGAAAGCACTGTTTTTGTCGAGGAATATTTTAAAATTTAATGAACTTTGAATTGAAAATGTAAGCTTATGCCTTATGGCAGTCTCAACAATTTACAAAGTCAACACGATTTTTGTTGGCAATTCTGCAAAAATGTGTGTTTCGTCTGAAGACAAACAAATCAAGGATTAAATACAAAATTCTGTGTAAAAAATATTGCAGCATTTAAATCCTCTGCAGCTTTTTTTTAATATTTTCATATCGGTTGCAATTACCACATGCTAGAGTTGCATTTATAATGCCACCCATACATGCGGCGTACAAAGTATTCATATCCTGTACAACATGTCCGTCTATTCTGTTTATCTGGCTAACCGTCTGTCTGTCAATAAAATATCAATGCATACACTGCAATGCAGCTGAGCATTTACTGTCCGCTTGATGTGTGTGTTGAATTATAATACGTCATGTTGCAGTTGCATGTAAGTATGAGTACATTTTTCGTGTTGTTTTTACAAAAGCACAGCGTACGTGCTTGACATAAACGCTCGACTGAATGACCCAGTGCTGTTGATACTGCTGTTTTTATATCGCCCACAGTCAAAAATGTCAGCATGACTACAATCCCTGCTACTGGCGCTACTTTTAAACGAAAGCTTCTTTTTTATGGCTTACAAATTTCAAAAGCTAAGCTTTTATTTTCAAATTGGTTTTATTTTTTTTTGCACTGGTTGGGATTAACTTTGAAAATCTATGACCAAACACAAATGGCACGCAATATGGTCCAGCGCACGAAATGAGAAAAAAAAATTTAAATAAAAAGCGCAAATAGTATGGCATAGAATATAATGGAAAAGCCCAATTAAATCCCTTAGTGCACAAGATAGAGCCGTTGGCTTCAGGGAGCACAACTAATCCAGGCAGCTCCGTTGGAACTTTTGGCAAGGGATTAAGTATCGTCCCTTGTTGCTATGGATAGAGAGTACAAAGTTTAATGCAATTTGCTGTTTAATTGTTTTATATAAAATGAAATACTTAAAAAAATATTTCATTGCGATGCAATGAAATACCACTTTTTTTAAATAAAACTTTTAAATATCTCTAGCCAGTGTAAATAAAATCATTCATACATAGGTATATAAATAAAGAAAATCTACCAAGCTCCGAGGTTTTTGATATTTTCTACACGATACCATATCGCTATCTTTTCTACCCACCAACTAAAAGTCAATTTCCTACAGAAAAAAATGTTAAATTATGGTAAATTTATTTACTTGCAAATAATTTTTCAGTCATTTTATCAGGGCTCAATTTGCAAAATGCAAATACGACAACGCAACAATGACCTCGCATAAAAAAATGAACAGGCTTTGGCTAAAACTTTTCTAATTATCCTTTAAGCTAACACAGCCAGCCAAGAGGCTAATGCCGCAACCAACAAGCGCAAGGACGACAACCACAACAGCAACAACAACAACAACAAGCACAAAAGGCATAATGTTGCTCAAAGGCAGCCTAAGTAGTTGAAAAGTGCGTAAATGAAAGGCCAAGGATTTGCAGCAGCGTGCTCGAGAAAATATGGTTTTGTGCGGATATAGTTGAGAGTTGATGTCTCATATTCATCAGTGCTTTTGTTATTGTTGTTGTTGTCATAGTGATGCCTGTGGGCTTTCATAATTTAGTTTACATAACATTTATGGTATATTTACATGAGTTTTTTTTATTCTTGTTACGAGTGTTAAGTTATCATCTCTCTGGATACTATTGCTGTTGGGCAAGAGCTCACCCAAGTACAGTAAGTTCTGCTTCTAATAAAATGATGTAAGCATTTAACTAAAAATATTTTATTCAAAATATGTCTTGGTAGGTGTAGATAATATATATCATATATTAATAAATAAAAGCGTTTAAGTCCCCCTCTTTTTTAAGGACTACCCAACACGCAAAACTAAGCATTTATCAACAATTAAAGTTTTTTTTATTTAGTTTTTAATATTTAATTTAAAGTTCCATGAAGACTTATGTGACTTCTTAGTCTCATGCGACTTTTAAGTTTTACATGAATTTTTTATTTTTATGCGATTTCTTAATAAAAGTGACTTTTTAGTCTTAACCACACGACTTTTAAGTTTTTAATGTGTCATTTCAGTTGCATGCGATTTTTGAGGTTTTTAGTTTCATGCGACTTTCAGTGTAAGCGACTGCTTAACCGTATACGACCTCTTAACTTAATGTGACTTTTTAGACTTTTTATTTCTCATTTGTTTGTCACAACTCTTTACACATTACTTGACACTAATTATTTGTCACTGATCACTTATAAAATACCACTTTTTAATTGGTAATTGTCATTTTGGATCAATATCTTTATGAGCACTGCTCATACAAGGAGGTGATCTCTGCAAAATTGCAAAATTATTTGTGAAAGGACCGTCTAGAAAAGGAGCAAAGTTTTTTCTTCCCCTGGGAAGAAAAGAGCTACAACTACTGGTGGAGTTAATCACAGGACATATAGCATGTGGGTAGCACTTGCCTAACAAGGATATCATCACCGATACAACGTGCCTTGAGGATGTCGATACTATAAAGCAGAGATGCACACAAAAATCTGCTACGGGAGCTCGTAATAACATCAGATTAGGTAAAATTTTGAATATTTTATAAGAAAAAGAACTTATGTTGACGACAATATTTTAATTAGCTGTAGCTAGCTGATTGCATGCAAACAAAAGAAATAAAATACAAAAAGCAAGAGCTGAAGGAGCAAGTGACTTGAAAACAAAAATCACTCTAACAAAAAGCATACAGCGATCTCGAGCCGACATTGTTTTAGTTGAGTAAATGCGTTGAAGAAAAAATTACACAAACAAAAAGCTTGCGATGATTGTGACCCGAAATGATTTTGTCGAACAATGGAAGGAGCTTGAGAAGGCTAAACGAAGTTCGAGCTTTGCATCCTTGCCATGTTGGGCTGCGACATTTTGGGAATGAGTTCTGCTGTCTCTTCCTCTTCTGATGCTTCTAAAATTTCTTAAGGAAACGTAAAGGTTTGAAGACGAGAAACATCCACGAAAATTTTTTAAGTTTCTTTCAACCTTCTTTTCTATTGCTATTCATTTCCACTTATTTATCGGGTCTTAGAACAATGGTCTATGGACTGAGTGCTACGGAAAGTATATTTTTTAGCCCTCCCACAACTTTTAACCTTAACACAAAACACTTGACTTCTTTTTATAGCCATCGCAAAACTTCAAAAATGTTCCTTGGCTAAATTTGTTTGATTTAAATTAAAAGTAACAACAATTTGTGACCTTTAAGGAATAACTTTATTACCACACAGATACGAATATATTAGCCTTGATGCTTCATCAGTAATTGCTTAGCCATTGAATTTGCATTTATCAAGCGAATTGACACAAAATGTCCTTGATTATTGTCATCTCGTTCATAGTTGTTACACTTGCAAAACTTATTTAAATCGAACCCATGTAGCTGAGAAGGTCAAACCTAAAAGTTTACATAAACCGAACGCACACTGTATAATCTACGCTTCAACGCGTTGTCACTTTGTCAATATCTTATACGCGTATTTGCATAAAACCAATTGAAGCTGCTGCTCTTACAAGGACTTTGTTTCATCATTTCAAGCTAAATATTTGAATAAACGCTTAAAAGATTTATGTTGCGGATATTAAAACTTCTGCAAAAGAAGATAAACAAAAATATTAAAGTCATCAGTTTGATGCCAAGAGACGGACGACAATGGCAGCAGCACAGCGTTTTGTGTGCACAAACAATGACAGCATGAAATTAAGATACCAAAAACTCACAAGCAAAAGCACAAACAAAACTGTGCGCTGAATGCGTGCGTAATATTAAAATCAAAATAATTTTAAGGAGAATTTAAAAAACATAACCAGACGAAGAGAGAGGACGAGTAGGAGAGAATGTTAAAATGTTAATATCCTCATCATGAGCAAAAATCTTTGACATTTCGATGTGGTCGAAATTAAAATGTCAACAACAGCAGTTGTTACTTTATTTTATCTTACTATCTCCTGTTGCTGTTGATGTTGCTACCTCCATGATTGTCTCCGTCTGATATTATGTTGTCCTGCTGGTGCTTTTGTATTTTATTTTAAGATAATTAATATTTTCTTCTGCTCTGTTCAAATTGTGACAATTTGAGCCAATCAAGAAGCAACAGAAAATGCAACTAAATTGAAAAAGCAAAAGTTACTGTTAGTGGAAAGTTAATTAAAATTCTGTTTTTTTCTTTTGTATCTGCTCTCTTTTTTTAGTTCTCTAATTCATTTTTTACTTTTATTGAGGTAATGGGTGCGCCATCTCAACCTGGTCAATGGAAGCTTCCGTCGCATTGTGCAATGGTGTTTCGTGAATTATGTGAGGATTATCGGTGCCTCAAAATACAATATTGTTTGTTGACGGCACCAGAGATCGTGAAATGAGAACTCGTTCCTAAAAATTCGAATGATGGCCACTAAATCGATATTGTTTTCGCAAACTAGTTAAGTTTTAAAGTATTTCCATTGCCCAAAATTTAAATTCGTCCAAAATAACTATTTTTGATCAAAATTACAGTATGTATTGAAAATTGAATAAAATGAAAACGGTGAGAACCGGGTCGAATCTTGTCGTATGGAGATTTTTCGGGAACGCGATGCGCTTTTATCTCCTCTACAACATTAGTCGAATTTTTTTTTTTTTTTTTTGCCTCACAACCAGTCACACCACGATTTTGGTGACTGATGCTTATTAGCAATATTTAAACTATAAATTACAAACAAAAATTATTAACATTAAAGGATGGAAAGAAGAAAAATAAAACGCTACCTCCCGAACGTTATTAATGGTTGGCTCGATTGAAAAGAACCTAATAAATATTACGTAAATAACAAATTTTTTCTTAAGCGGAATAGTCTGACCTTAATGGACTTTTTATAATTTTTTTATTTTGGTTTCATTTAAATAAAGCTTATTTTGGGATGGCATCTTATTTAAAAGAACGTTTTATAACCCTGCTAGCCGGACAGTAATAAATTTTTTTTTTTTTTTTTTTTAATCAAAATCGTAAAACTTTTACTGGGTGACAATTCAACGCAAAATTTGATGCTCATAAGATTTTTCGTTTGAGTATCCTCTTTTTTTTTGTGATAATATTTTACACAAAGTGTTGCTCAAATTTTCATGAAACTTTTTGGAAAATTTTTCTACTTTTTTTTAAATTTTACTAACATTTCGAATTTTACAATATATCAAAATTTTTGGGAGTTCGTTGTTTTTATTTAACACAAGCGGCGGTGTTGAGTTGAATGTAAATAAAGAAACATCATTAATTTATATCCAACTCAGCAGATTCTATTTTTTCTCTTTGTTTTTGTTAATTTAATGTTGTCAATGTAATCAAATTAAATTCGCTGACAAATAAACTTAAATACCTACATTGATATGTGTGCATGTATGTACATACGTACACCTACTCATATAATAAATGTT
Source organism: Meiosimyza decipiens (assembly GCA_963680825.1). Lineage (NCBI taxonomy): Eukaryota > Metazoa > Arthropoda > Insecta > Diptera > Lauxaniidae > Meiosimyza > Meiosimyza decipiens. The sequence continues at coordinate 41,495,617 of OY804258.1, forward strand.
TTAGCTAATAAAATGTTTACTAACACCAACGCATGTAAACACTTAAGAAGATGATATAAATGCAAGGAAGTTACGTTGAGCCTAAAAATATGCTTACAAATGTTTGCCACTGTTTATATTTATGTGGGTGCTGGTAGGATTACACGTACTAAACAAAGCTCGTAGTTAGCACGGCGCACAGTGGTATGGCTTCATACATGTGGTGGAAAAAAATAGGAGCGCTCCTATGAGAACGAAGTTTTGCATGCTTATTAAGTTAAGGAATATTCTTAATAGTTTCATATGGGTGTGATGCGTCAACGTACAATCCTACTTTTGTGACGAAGTATCTATATCTACTCACTGAGAAAGGGTATTATAATCACTCGTAGTTATACAGAATGTAGATTTTTATATATTAATGTACTGATTGGGAGTACTGTATTTCTTATAAATTTAATACAAATTTCAATAAAATAGAATTCACCTTACTGTTGTGGCAAATTGAGATTTTTCGCATATCTTTACGGTATGATTTAATGGTTTAGAGCATTGGTCGGCACGCCTATGCTCGCAAGCAAACAAAGAGTAAGAAAACTACAAAACAAGCTGAATATTTCGGAAAACACCAAATGGCAAAATTAATATTTTTTTGGTGAAAATATTTTTGACGATGCGCAGGGCTTAATCTGCCAGCGAGTTTTGGGTATAGTGAATAAATTTCACATAGAAAAGCATTTTATAACTAAAATTCAACCCCTTAAATAAGAAATCTAATGGTACGTAAACAGCAAAACGAGCACGCATTTGCTTGATATATTTGATATTTGCGCTCTGCCGATTTAGGCAAGTTACAGTGAAGATTACGTCAATAAATAGTATCAATAATTTGTGTTTATAATTGATGTTATTAAAATTCTTTAACGCTAAAGGTATGCAACGCAGTATTTTCATTTTACATTATAAGCTCGCATTGAAATTCTCTTTAAATTATTTAGAAAATTCATAGCATTGTTAGCTTGCGCAAATATGCAAAAATTTTTTGGCTTAAGTTGCAAGAACAGACCCCACCTCACATTTTGTAATAGTCAGAAGTCGTAGGCAACTTGGTATTTTTAGGTAACTGAAATCGTTGCAATCAAAAATTTTTTTTTGTTTAATGAATGACAAAATCAGTGCTATATTTCAATAAAAGATGCAAAATAAAAATGTTAGTAACATGAAAATTTTATAAAAATGTGAGGTACTACGTTCCATGAAAAAAAGTTAATCAATTTACGACGTACAGTTTCCAAGTGACTTTGGCTCATTTTTTCGAAGATAAGATATCAATTTTTAGGAAAAGCAATATCTCTGGTAATTTCCGGATGGTGTTCTGGGTCCTGATGTTGTTCTGGGTGCAATTTTAATTTTTTTTTATGTCAGCTATTTAGTTACATTTCGAAATCTGGTTGGTTCAACGAGAGGGTATAGTCAGACACTCTGTAGTATCACATTTGGCCTAAGTGATTCGGTTTTCGTAACTGACTGCAACTCCTACCTAATCTGACCTAACCTTGTTACTGTAGCTAATCTAGATATCGTAAACTTTTATCATTTTAATAAAACATTTTCGCTGTAGTTATTCAATAAACATATAAAGAAAGCGTTTCATTATACACACCTAATTTCAAATCACTCTGACTAAAGGAGTTTCACTTCAAAAAGAATGTTACGTAACTAGTCATTCGAAACCCTACCCCAAATTGTGTTACGTAATTTTTGAACGCTTCCTAATCTTCATTCAGCTGCCATAATTTCAACAGATTTCGTTGATTTACTGGCATATAATTTTGCACAAAGCACAACCAAGTTAATAAAAAAAAATCTAAAAAAATCAATACAACTTTGTATCAAACTTCAAATCATTGCTGCAAAATACAGCAATTATTCATACAACCAATCAGAATTACTTACGTAGATATTACTTATACGCCACGAATGAACATAGCAGAAGAAAGCCACTTTAAAAATACAAAGAATTCCAATTTTATAATTCAAGCACAATATTTTCATTCATCCTTTAATAAATATTGGATGAAATAAGCACTTTTGTGCTGTAAAATGCTAGAAATTAAAAAAAAAATTGTTTTTTATTAATTTGTAAATCTGCTTTAAAAAAAATGCGCAGCAATGCCAGTCATGAAATGATTGCTAAAGAAATGAATGACATAAAAAGGGCTTGCAAAGAAATTGAAACGGAAGCAATAGCAGCAAAAAATGCGGATTTTTATGAAAAATTGCGCAATGCAATAAAAGTGCAAAATCCTTAACTTTATTGAGCAATTGCACATAAAATTAAATGCACTGCTTTTATGATATTACCAATAGAAATAAATTTTTTACAGTCACAAAATGTAGAAATCTATCAGTTGCTAAAAATTATATTGAGTTTTATAGAATTTATTTACAAAAGCGAATTGGAATGGAATTAAATATAAATTTTCTAGCACATTTAAGTGGAGCTTTTAAACGTTTCAAAATCTACTGCTGATTATTGTAACCGCATATGCAAAAAACGGCTATAAGTACACAGTACATAAGTAGGAAATATGGTACCATCATTTTTTAATCCCACTTTTTCAATGGGATTTTGCCAGCTTGAATTTTATTTTCCAATTACGTTAATTGTGCACTGAACGATAGACAAAAACATGCTGATTTTCAAATTTAACTATTTTATTTCAGCAAAATTTTTGTTCATCAGTTAGTTTATTTTTTATTAAAAAAAATCACACAAACTATCTTTTGATATTTCGAGCTTTTAAACCTGTACATTTAAAAGTTTTAATTGCTTTTGTGGGCGCCATAAAAATGGTTTTTAAACTCAATGCCATGCAAACGCATTCGTAACACAAACTTACATACATATATATGTTTGTATGTACGAGTATGTATACTTATTAAAGGACAATTTTGTAGAGGAATACTTTTGAAACAAAGTAGTGTTTTTTATTGCTTCTATAAAGCTTTAAAATAAATTCGACGAAAAAATTGCAAAGTTCAAACGTAACATAAAGTGCAGTTTTGGAAGGACTTGTAAGTATTTTGAACGTTTAAAATCTGTACAGCACATTCCTCAAAATATCACTACAGTTTATACTTTGAAAAAGTATGCATGCAAAATATACCTGCCGTAGAATTAAAGAAGGATTTGACTACTTGCGAAATTATAGCAAAACAAAAGAGTTTGAGAGTTGCAAATGGATTTATTAAATTCGTGACTCCAGTGCTAAATTCACCTATAGGCTCCAGCTTAGAAGAGCAGAATAAAGGGCGTGGAACGTTTTCGTTCGATAGACCTTTACTTGGTGAATTATGTGTCGGTCCGTCAGATAAAATATGCAGACATTATTAATGTGCATCAATTTGAAAACGTTGGCAAAGAAAACATATCCTTAGATATTGAAGAAAGAACCTTTGGAAGGAAAACAATTTCTCACATATTTTTAAAGTCTCTGATTCTTCACAGCAATATTTGCATTTTTTCATGAGCTTAACCAGCAAACTAATAACTGCCGCTGAGTGAATCTTTTAGTAGGACAAGTTTGTACAGAAGAGCCTTATAGCGTTAAAATGGCTGATAAAAGGTGCTCATTTACGTCAGGAATCAGGCTTATTTCTTCAATGTTATTACTGAACCGACATATATCAGTGATGGCATTTGGGTTTTGGGAAAATGTACTGATTTGAGATTTGAAATTTACTTTAATAGGCCAACACCCAATTTTACTTAAACTTAGCAAATTTTTCTAAATATAATTTAAAAAAAGGGCATCATTTAAGGGATCGAAAATGAGCTGAAAATTCAACAATTGTACTGAAAATGTATGAAATGAAAATGTGCGAATGTGCTGAAAACTTGTCGAATGTACTGACGATAATTTTTCAGGATGCAAATGTACCGAATAAAATATAAATGTACTGAAAATGCCATCACTGATATATATAAGAAAAAGTGTATAGCCTCATTAGGTACGCCAGTTAAGAAGTTAAATCTTTACAATCAATTTTGTAGACCTATGTGCTGCGTACACTCCAAGTATGCAATAGCATATTCTAACTTTAAATTTCTACATAACGTCAGCCTTATACAGCCAGAAAGCTCCAAGAAAATATGTATTTAAGTTAGTTATGGTGAAAATATTGATTATTCAGTTTTATGCAACTTTAACAAGCTGCCTTCTACAATCACAAAAATTTCGAAAACTGCATTCAAATAATATTCATAATATCGCAGATCAATTACAATTTATAAATATTTCCAAGAAATTTTGTATTACGGATCGGGGTCAAAATTATTACAATGATGAATGTGTGGAGTTAAAATTGAAAGGAGTACCTTGCTTATTGCTTTATAGTGCGATTAGGATTGGGGTCCTCTGCCGACGATTAAGTAGACGGCGGTATGACGATGTTGGCAGCGATTTGCGGGTTGATAGTCTACTCATGATGTTGATTATCTGCTGCTTTTGCACTGTTGGTGGCGGTGGGGATTATTGCTCTGTTGGTAGCAAGCAAGTCTATCGGTGATGACCTGCGTTATTTTTTACTTTAATCTATTTCAGAACACAACAAATAATTTGTTCCATCAATTAAACATTTCACATGTTTTAATGTATTGGTAGCTATAACTAATGGCTTTAATTCAATTTTCTCTTATTCTATAACACAAGTAATATGAAATTAAACGAAAATTGGCCGCAGAATCACTTAACAAATTAAAATTTCCTTGAAGGTAATTCAACGACAGATTTTAGCCAATTACTCTTTGCTTTGGCAATGACGTTTCGTTTATTGAAGAGTCATTGATGGTAACTACATCAACGAAAGCACACGTGTGAAAGAGTGGGACAACAGCATATGCGTATCATGTGATATTACGGCTGTTCACACTATCCCTGTCTATCAACATTCGATTATATTAAATCTTGAATCAGCCGCATAACAGTCATTTTTTATGGATGTAAAACGTATTGCTTTTACTGCTGGCTTGTCCAACCATAAGACCTGTGCGCACTGGCTGTTAAGCCTTCTGCAAAATTTTGATTTTAAGGTTAGGGCTACACCAGCGTTTTTTAACGCGCGTTAGCTAACGCACGTTTCAGCGTTCTATGCAATTGGCCACACGATCCACGCGCGTTATTTCAACGCACGTTGGAGCGCACGCTGGTTTTATTAACGCCGCACAGTGGCACTTTTATTGAAAACTGACGTCGAAAATCGGTATCCAAACCAATTTTCAAAAAAAATCATGAAACTTTGCAGAGAATAAGTATTTAGATCTGATAAAGACAATTTTACTGCTGAAATAATTTTTTTTTTCATATGGCGGCTTCAAAATTTGGCTTAGAAGAAGCATATATGGTGACATGCAAAAGGTTCTTCTTAATCAGCGATGGCATTTCCGGTACATTTGTACTTTTTTCAGTACATTTGCGTCCTGAAAAGTCGTCGTTAGTACAATCAACAATTTTTCAGTACATTCGCTACATTTTCGCGTTTTTAGTATATTTGGCAAATTTTTAGCACATTTTCAGTACAATTATAATAATTACCTTCGTTTTAGTAAATGAAAAAAATTAAAATAATCGCAATGTGTAGATTTGTAATCTTAACAGTACGAGGTTAAGGGATTTTTTGGCGCTTACTGGTACAGCTAGGTATGCGCAGAACTAAATGTGATATGTAAAGGCAGGTGTACTAAATGTGTGTGTAAATGTATTAAATGCTGGGAAAAAAAGATTCTCCGTAGCCGCTTCTAGGCAATCATGAACGGATTCGTCTCTAAACAAAAAGTTATCAGCTATACACAAATTTATATCCAAAAAGTCTGCACCTCCTAGGGTTAAATGTGAAAGATATATCATTTTGCTAAGGTTTTTGAGACGGCAAAAGTGACGACCTTTAATTTTTAGTAAATTTTTTCTTTTATATTGGTAAAATTTGGTGCTCAAGACTAAAAAATACATTTAAAGTGTCGATTCAGTAGATTTTCATAAAATCCGAACTCCATCACTGCTCCTAATCCTAAGGTTTTTAAGTTTTCAGAATTCAAATTTAAATATGGCAAAAGCTAAAAATTAAATTTTATGGTGAAAATCGAATAGAATAGGGATTGAAAGGGGTGTTAAAATGAAAAATTTGACAATATAATTAAAATTCGGTTTAAATGTTTTGGGGTTTTTGAGGTTGTTAATTTCATACTACAACATGCTAAAAACATAGAGTTTATCCTTAGGATACAAATTCAGCATCGAAAAATACATTAGACTATTCGGGTCAAATTCCAGGATCAACATTTTTTTTGTGTCTGGATGATTTTATTGAATTTTTCATCTTTTGTTCTTATTATAATAATGGTATTCATCTAAACGCGCAAAACCTTCGCAAACCGTGCAAGCTGTGCACTTTTGAACCCTGTGCAAACGAACTGTCAAAAATCGTATGGAAATTATTCGCGCAAATTTGCGCTTCTAATCTTAGCAAAAATTTATTGTTTACATATTTTGTATTCGTCACTCTCTTTTTCTATACGATACATGCTTATGAACTGTCACAAATTGCACAACAAAATATTTGAAAGGGCGTTCATCGCGCAAAGTTGCCTATTTGCACATTTGTGCAAGCCTGCGCGCTTATATGAATACTATAAATATTTGAGATTTGATTTTTTTATTGAGCACTACCTTTATGGATATATGTATATATCGGAAATTATAAATATTAGTTATAATTTCAATTAACATACATATGTATAATTATGCTCTGTTAACTTATGGTATATGAGCTAACAGTAATATCACCCATATTTTACCAAAAAACCTTTTCATTCATCTTTTTCAGTATTCCTCAGGACGAGTGCATAAATTTAAGTGCAAAGTGCAGCTCGCTATATTTAAATTCCAGTTTTGCATTTTATTGAAATTCTTCTAAAGCACGTTGTTCTCCACTAAAACAAGGAGTTTACTTAGGTTATGTTCTTGTCGTTATCTCGAAAGTGTTTGTTCTTTTCCTTAAACATTTATAAGACTACATTTTCAGTAGCACAACAGCACTTTTGTGCTGGTTATCGCATTTGGTATCGACTCACCAACCCAGCAATGCTATGAACTCCATTATTTTTCCATAATCTGAACCATTTATTTTTTTGTTAAGCTGCTGCCACCAAAAGATTTTCATGCAATACCATTGCTTTTACGGATTTTGTTCTTGTTACTGAGGTCTTATCTCTGCGTTGCTCCTTTAAGTGCAACACTGAAAGTAGCAGCAACAGCAACAACATCAACCAGTGTTGCCCCATTATTGGGTTTATCGCAAATTTCATTCAAACGTAAATTGCGCCAAATTCAATGCTCGTAGTTGTTCTCTAGGAAAAACAACAAAAAAAGTTCTGCAAGTCGTCGTCATCGTTGTTGCTTTGCTGGCTTCGCATGAAAACTCATTTTGATATCCTTGCAACAGAGTTTCAGAGTTTTTCCTCTGCTGTGTGGCTGCTTTGACACTGAATTAGAGAAAGTTTTCTTTTTTGTTGGTGTTGTTGCTGTTACTGATAAAAACTGTTACCGGAAGTTCCGTGTTAGCTAAACTTCAAAATATTTTGATGCTTCGAAATGTTTTTTCTCCTTTTCCTTCTTGTTGTTGTGGTTGTGCCCGCACTTCATGGTTTGATTTTCAAATTTTTTTGTTGTTACTTTTTGTTTTGTTTCATTATTTTTTGTTTTTATATTTTTTTGTTAGTACTACTACCACTGGCAGGGATAACCATAAATACATTTTGTCAGTTAAGCAAGCAGTGGCTTAAATATCTTCCGCATGTCGTTTGCTTATCTGTCCAAAAGTATTTTCAATGCCACTTTGCCCACACTTTGGCAGCGTTACCGCCTATGAAAGAAAACGCACATTAAAAGCAGCGCTGTAAAAATAAGCTATAGTTTGATAATTGCTATAGAAAAGGAAAATACGATTCTCAAGTGGTCTGAAAATTTAAGTTGTGGTGCAGAGAGATATACTTATCGTGATCAACTATTTTGGAGCAAAAGAAGTACAAAATTATGAACTGAATTGATATTTTTGGTCAGCATCACCACCTGAATCGATGAAGCCATATCCGTTTAACTGTGGAAATCGGGACTACGGAAAAACCAAGCAAGATAATTGAATAAAATTCGGCACACAGTCCACACTTTCAAACAAACATCTTGAAATCGAAAATGGGTGAAATCGGTTTTTTGGCACGCCTACCGCTCAAGCAATTTAAAACATTTAAAATAATATCTTGAGAATTTTTTTTATGTAGTGTAACCGAATTTCTGAGGTGACGTCACTTCCTGTCCACTTGGACTTAAAAAATAACTCATCTCTTTCAAAGAAACGCCTCTGTCGAAGCAACCTTGCCCACACCTGATAACACTAGCTTGCAGTCTGAAAATAACACTGGCTTCTTAATAAAATTCATATGTAGTATGGTCCCCTGAAAGTCTTAGAAACTTTTGCTTTTTTTTGGACTAAACAGTAATCAGAAATTCACTTTACTGCTTGAACATTTTATAAAAGGTCTGGTGACCATCAGGTTGTTTCCTCCAGTGTAAAGTTCGGATTCTTGCTAAGATTAAGCCTAAATTGAGAAGAATATGTTCATAGATAAGAAAGTTATAGTCATTAAGGTGAGATGTATTTTTAATACTCTCATTTTTCCTTGTTCCTAAATAAGCAATCTGGTGGTGGAAATCAAAATTTTCTAAGACTTCGTCCTAAAACACTTACCAGATAAGGTAAGCTTTTTTAAATATTTAAAAAAAAAGTTTAATTATTTTCTATATAATTCCTAAGTTCAAACAGCAATTATTTCGAATAATGATAGGTTACCTTTTCCGAAAAGCACAGAAATAATCATTAGTCGATGTCTCGAAAACCTAACGAGAGATAATTTTTAAAAGTTAATATTTGAGATCAAGGGACCATACAGCTCACGAATTTTATAAATGAGTCTGTTGACTTTGATGATTCCCTGTTGATCTTGTTGAGTAGCTTCAATTCCTCTTAACCTAAGTTAAGCCACTTGCAGCTTAAATGATTAATCTTGACAGCACATATTTTTCTTGTAAGGTCGCAATTTTCCACTGAGCATCCCAAAATTATACTGAAAAACTATGCACTCTCCGAGGGATGGCATTTTTTTAACTTCTACAGATATGTTAGTTAGAAAAAAATCTCAAATTTTCAACTTGCTCAGCAGATTTGCTTATAAAGGGTAATCCAATACGAGGTCCCTTTTCCAACTGGGTTGTTTTGATAGCTGTCATGTGTCAAATAGCTTGTCCATATGACGTTTGTGTTCAATATTCAATACGACTCAATCATAAACAGACTTACTCCTGAAAAACGTTTATTAACTGTGGAAACTTATACCCAAAATCAGTCATTAGTTCTTCAATATCATTTTGGTCGTTATGAGTGTGAAACTGAGCGCACTATTCGTCACAACATACAGCGCGCAATTTCATGAAAAACGTGAACAATCAATTCGTCACCGATCTCAGGCTTTGGGCATCTCTTACGGATCAATGAGGCGTATCTTGAGGCGTGATATTGGTCTAAAGGCCTATAAAATTTAGCTCGTACAAGAATTGAAGCCGGCTGATATTGGTTTACGCTTTAATTTCGTTTTATGGTCCTTACAAAAAAAGTAGGAAGCTCTTATTGGATCCCCCTTTATAAGCATGTATGTTGTTTTGAAAAAAATTAATGAAAAGGTTATTTTCCCAAAAATGGGCTTAAAACTTGAACAGGGATCATACACACAAAATTTTATAAATTCGGAAAGCAGTCTTGTAACATGGCTTGTAATATTAAAATTTAATAATATTTGTGGTGATACAATTCCCATAGAGTGAGCATTTTATGTATACTGACCAAAAGCAGTTAATGTTAAAGAAATGTGCTTTTTTGCAGCTCTGATAAAGGGACAGCAGCAACAACAACAAAATGCAAAAACAATATAAATTTTTAGTTGTTTTTTTTTTTTTGCTTTTGTTTCTCTATTCATTCTACACTGCCGGCTGTCATCTTGTTGCAATAAAGCGGAAATAAATTTCAAAGGACATAGTCCAGCAGCTGAAATTTGAGAGCAAAAAAAAACACAAAAATATTTGAAGCAGCCAACAGTGACGGCAATGCGAGAATAAATTTTTATTACTTGAGATCATGTGACAGTTGGGCTTTGCTGTAAGAAAATGGCAGTGAAATTCACACTGTTGCCATGTAATGAAAATTCTCACACCGACGCAACCGTTGAAATTTTAATCACTGAAAATGTTACTTCAATTTCAAACCATTTGACAGATACTCGTAATTGACGGGTTAATTCTCTCATAGTTGAATTTGATTTAAGAAGGCTTAATTAAGCAAAGCTCAGCTGATGCACTCAAGTGATATGAAAAAAGTTTTGTAGAAATATTTTTAATAAAAAAACGCTATTGAAAACTATCTTTAGATTTGCTCTGGATTAATTACCATAAAGATACTCGCTTAAAGTAACTCGTTAACTTTTGAATTTTTTTAAATTTATGTTTCACAATTCCATTTCAAAACCAACAAAAAGTTTTGCTAGCTCATGACCATTGAGCACTCGCTTATAACGCAAAGCAAACACAACCCGAAATAAAGTTTGTAATTTCCGTTTGACACAATGAATTGGCGGCAACCGCAAATAGCACGTAGTAGTTTTACGAAATTTCAATGAATTTATGCATCAACTAAACGTAACCGTATGGTTTCCTTATTTTATGTAGCTCCCAAAAACCACACGTTCGCATAGTTTCGAAAATCATATTTTGTTTTTGGCTCGATATTGAATTTAGTGTTCAGTAGTTCCCGTAAAGTGCATTTATTTAGCTGCCTCTTTGGTGGCCCACAATGTGACCAAATTTTATGTTATGGTTCCATAGCTGTTGCTATCACTTCCCATACAAATGTGCATAGCTGCATGAATGTATGCGTGTGCATTACGAGCACGCACACGCACGTTAAAAACACTGTTTTGTGGTCAACTTTTAATTTGTGGAAAGAATTTGAAAATTTTGAATTTTGAATCGCTGTGATCTGCATGTTGCATATAAAATCAACAGCAAAATGCTGTTGCTGTTTTGTTGTCTCAATTTGCATTTGAATGAGCTGCAGGTTTTGCGTTATGCCATGAACACATTGATAGTACGCACATTGTCCTTTTGTTATTAGAAAAAGCCACAAAGCACATGGTATGTACTATGTGGCACAGCATGTACTATGGCACAAAGTACATGGTATGTACCATGTGGCTTAATTTTTCAACATTTTATTAAGTACATTGAATGATATTATTTAAATGTTGGCCACAATTTTATTGCTCGTCCAATTTGCTGTTACCAACATACGGAACACGCTGAAGTTCTGAGCAATTTAGCCTACTCAACACTGTTCAAAGTTCACTGACTCGCAAAATTGAGATTTTAAAAAGTACCTTCAAAAAGTGTATAGGCTGAAAACAGAAAATTATTACAAATGATAATCCTTAACTACGTTAAATACTACGCGAGACAAAAGATCGATCTTCACTGTTTTTTCATATGATGGGCGTGGTACCTCCCATTTTTTCATTAAAGCTTTCTATTTTTCATACCTTTTATATATGCACAAAGTCGCATGCATCTACGACAGTTAGTTGCTGAGATATTATGAGTTAGATTTTGGGGAGTGTGCAATCGCCCATTTTTTTCGAAACCAAACATTTCTAAAAAACGTCCACAGACCAAAGCAGCATTTAAATAAAAATTTTCAAAATCTGTTAAGTACTTCGCGAATTCATATGCGACAGATAGATGGTTTTTGGTTTTTTCTCTTATGGTCGATGTGGCACCGGCCATTTGTTCCATGAAACTTACTTAAGTTCGTACTTTTTTTATTTGGGGCTCATTCACCTGCGTCAAAAAATTGATGTGATATGATGATATTGATTTTTTTCTTAATTAGGGCGTGCTATTGCCCATTTTTCAAAATCAAACTATGCTAAGGACCTTTTACATACCATAAAAAGCATTAAAAATAATATGACCTCAATCAGGTTAAGTCTTTCAGAAATTATGCAATTACAAACAGCCGTCGATCAAATATATATATATATATATATATATGTATATATATATGTAAAGATAATTCACATACCAACAGAATTGAATTCAGTTTGAAGTCATTGTCCTCCCTATCCTATATAATCCCAAGTAAGAAAGTCATAATTTATATGAAAACGATATAATATTTTATGCCATCATCTCTTTTATTTACAAACTTTTTATTGTCACTCTGTTTCCTCCTATTAGTTTGTTGTTAATCACAGCTCACAGTAGGATATCATATCCTATAGCATGCACTTAGCTCAAGGATATAAGGAAACATAGCATTTCTATTGACTTTGGCAACACTCGTAATGCTGTCAATTTGCAGCAACACATACTTGTCTCGGCTCGTCCTACTTCCTTCCTGCGCGCAGCAACATAGCACAGCATGATATGTGCACACACACACATAGACACATTCATATGTGTTTAATCCTTTTTTCTGTCTACTTTATAGTATCTTTAGCATTCCCTCAGTCTACATCAATTGAAAGCTGCAAAGTAGCTGTTTTATTTTCTATCTCTGTCTTTTCATCATTTCATTGTGATTTTCTAATCTAATTTTTATGTTGTTGTTTTTTTTTTGAATTTCATTTTACTGTTGTTGCATTGGTGATGTTGTACTTGGCCTTATTATCACTGTTGCTGCTGTTATTCATTGTATCGAAACAAAGTGTGCATTAAATAGAAACGACCTTTTTTGTTTGTTTTTTTGCCCCTGCTGTGCTTGTTTTAGCCATTCATTTGGTCATTCATTCGTTCATTCCACACGTCACAGTATATCGTGCGAGTGATGCTGTCTCTCGCAGGACACTGCAGATTTTTTTTATGTCTCATTTTAATGTTCGTATATTTTCTTTCTACATGCCATGCCATAAGTTTATTTTATATTTTGTTTTATTTTATCTCTCTTGTTGGTTATCCATGTGAGTGTTTTTCATTTTTCATAAAACACGTCCTTACGTACGTTTGGAACAAAACCCCTGCTGCTGCTGCTTCGAATGTTTATCATTTTTCTTTTCACTACGAGTGGACATTCATTTGTTCCTTGCTATAGCAGCTGCTCTATGAGTAGTTGCAACTTATCTGAATCATATGGAAGCGAATGACTTGATTGTCATCAGCGTTGATGAGCTTAAATTCCCCAGTGACACTTTCTGACCGAAGCCAATTTTATGTACTACCAGCGTTTATGACTTGCAAGTAGCACAAAATGCTCACAAGAGATGCAGCGTGATAAATATTTGTAGTGTGAGAATTTGTAGAAGAGACAGAGGAGCAGATTTTATTTGAAAACTTTAGAAAAATTGTGAGACTTGAAGTCTTCATTAGTTGAGATTTGAGACAGTTGTGAAAATTATTAATGAAGCGTGAAGAATTTTATAATTGAAATAAATAATTCTACGCGTTTTCACTTTTTTACTTGCTGCCAGCTTGATATGTTAGAACTAAAAGCAGTTTATGTCCTAAGTAGTTTTCACAAAATTTCATTCTTTGTTTTCTAAATCAAACTCGAACCCAACTAACAAAATATTCCGACGCCTTAAAGTATGCAGCAATATAGTTTAAAATTGAAATATCTGCTGTTTTTAGCAAAAGTAAATGGTTTAGTATTTTTTTCTATTCATGTTACTCTGTGCACATTTTTCCGCACTTTATTTCTTTGCTGTCTTGTTAATTTTCTTTATGGGTCTTCGCTGGTTTTCATTATTTTGTCATTTTCTTGCTTGTCTAGCTATGTTTGGCATATCTTTCTATTTTTATTTTTTTCTTATCGCCCTGGATTTCATTAGAGTTAGTAGCAACGAATGGCGATATTTCGTATTTTTTGCCATATTCTTGTTGTCATTCATTGCAGTTTTGGTTAGTCGCTCTCTCTCTCTTTCTGTCATTTTGCATTTTTATTTATTTCATCTATGATGTAATTTTTTTTTTCCTTTTGGGAAATATGAAAACATCAACATTTTCATAGTAAATTTTCTCGTTTATTGTCCACTGGTGAGCAACAAAAAGCCAATTTAGAAGAATTGTTATTCACAGTTAGTAGGGGAAATAAAGAATTAAAACATTATGGCATCGCAGGATGCTATTTTGCCACACACATTTTTATTTGCTCAACTAAAAATATTAAAATGAAGTTGCGAATTTTTGGGGGTTATGTCTTATTTTGAAGATTACGTACATTTTAAGTAGTGGTTATAGCTTCCAAAAAATTAAACATATATGGACACGAGACCTAAATCATTTTGTGTACTTTTTCAATACTAGCCGCACTACTACCATACTCAAATACTGTAGAAGAGTCTCAGGCAAACCTAAATCAAAGCATGTCAATGTGTGCGTGAACTAATTCAAATGAAATCAGGGAAGAACATAAAAACCTTAGAATATACACAAGAAAACAGCCGAAGCGCATTTTGCAGCCTACGTACAAGCAGCCTCTGTTTGAGTTCTGCCGCAGTTGCCCGCGGGCTGCAGAATGGCTGACACTGACGTAGAATAAAGTGCTCGGTTTGCTTTGTTTTTTTGTAATCTAAAACATTGTTTCCATAAGAACGAGTATTTATGCCAGTGTCAGACATTCTGCCGCCCACGGGCAACTGCGGCAGAACTCAAGCAGAGGCTGCGTGTATGTATACTTGTCGTGTACGAGGCGAAATACGATTTGGCACGACTCGATTATGTTCGGTTTTTATTTTATGTATTATGTTGTGTATCACGCACACATTGATATGTTTAGGTAACATTCATATGTGTAGGTTTGCCCGATATTGATTAATACAGACAATTTTTAGCAAAAAATAGTTGAATACAATTCATGCTATCATGTTGTTAAATACCCAAATTTATTAGTTAGAAATAATTCGAAAAGCGAATTTTCGGTACTTTGCGCAGCATAATTGTGACTTTTAGATAAACATGGTCACTTGGGTGTTAAGTAACGTTTGCGGAGGGGGAGGGGGTACAGAAAAAAGTTAAGCGCGTTACAAGGGAGGAGGGAGGGTGAAGAATCTTCAAAAATTGCGCTACGTTATACTTGAACGCCTCTTAGGTGTGCAAAAACATTTTTCTGTAAGGTATGTGGAACTGCCAATTAAAACCGAATATCTCTGCTCAGAATTCAATCTATCTCTGTGTCAAATATCATCAAAATCGGTCCATTAGCAATAAAAACATATTTTCCAGTAAGGGGCGTGGTACCACCCACTAAGAGCAAATAATTTTATGTCTGATTTTAGTTTAGATTGCGTCATAAAATAGTTTCTACTTTGGAATCAAGTTACTTCCATACTAAATTCATCAAAGTCAGTGTAGCAGCTCAGTCATGACTGTGTTGATTTTTTTAGGGGCGATGCCACGCCCAATTAAGGCTTATAGACTTTTATTATTCTTTCTTAGAGCTTAGTTTACCTCAAAGCCAAATTTCATCTAATTCGGTCCATTAGTTTGGCCGTGGAAGTATTTTCTTGTTAGAGACGTAGTACCGCCTACTACTTCCCGACTTCACAACCTCTCTAACAAAGAGATTATGTTAAGTTACGGCAGTTGAAAAGATATGGAACTGTTATGATCTCGCCCATATATGTTTATTTAAATTTTAAAGGTAGAACTTCATACTTTTCATGTTAAGATTTTGAGTAACACTTTAGTGGCTAAATGCAGTGACAGATTTACATAAGGGCACTACGGGCACGTGCTCCTGGGCCCCCACCATAAACGAGTCTTCGATAGGGTCGATTCGGTTACTTCGGTTTAGTTTTTTCAGTCCAAATAGGCCACCACCACTATTGTGTTCATGGGCCCCTTGATTTGTAAGTCCGGCACTGGCTAAATGCTCATTTCAGTACCCAAACTATGACTCTAATTGCACAAAAACCAGCAGCAAATCTTAAGCTTTATTCCTGTGTTTTCACCCATTAATGCAGTGTTTTGAAGCGCACTTCCGCAAATACTAAAAAGTTCATTGATGCTTCCACAGAACAAAAGTGCCAAAAAGCTTGTGCTTATCTATTGCAACAGAAAACTTAGCACTAGTTGGTGATACAAAGTGCCTGAATGCAATTCAACATGAATGCGCAGATAAATTCACACTGAGACATACACAAAGATTAGACTGATACAAAAAAAAACAGCCCTATTAGGAGAGCTAGGAATTTATTGGTTGGTTTGCTGATGAACCAGAAGTTCACAGTAAAATTTTGAGTCTAAATGGTTGCTATTCTCTTAATAACAATTAGTGAAAGATTAACTGATTGTCGCCAAAAGCTACTTTAGAACTTTAGGAAAAGGCGACTCAAAATTTTCACTGTCTATTTTGCAGCACTTGGGCGCAACAATCGAAAGGGAATTCGTTTTTTTTTTTGTTTCAGTCTAATAAATACATATATAGAAAGCAAACAGCCAGCAGAAGATAAGCATATAACAACAACAATAACAACAAGTTTTCAACATATCACTACTAAAAGCCACATTAATGTGATAAAGGCCAAGTTTTATGATTATACTTGTTGTTGTTGTTGCTATTGCTGTTTGTTTTTGTTGTTGTTGCAAGTTTGCGGTTCTGTTCTGTCATGTTGATGTACAAACTTGGCAACCAACATGGGAAATTACGTTGATGCTTAGCAAATAGTTAGCAAAGAAATTAGCAAGATGTTGCTGACTAAGCTGAAGAAGCCCCGAACAAGACAATTTTAGTCCACATTTATTGTTGCCACAAAATGTATGAGAAAAAAAAAGTAGAAAGGAGTCCATGTTGAAAGCTATAAACCAGAAGTTGAAAGTTAAAAACTAAATGCTGCCACAATTGTAACTGCTGCTGTTGCTGCTTATGCTGAATGTGTTGCAGTAGCCGCAGTAAATGGAAGTTTTACGAAAAAGAATTTTGTGGTCACAAAACCTTAGTTAACAAGGAAATGTAAAAACAAACTGAGCCCTAACAATGATGTAACTAACTTTGGTTAAAATATCAAATGGATTTTGGTTTTTACACAAAAAGTGTAGCTAATTTTGCTAAAGAAGACTAATACAAATTTTAATGAATGAGAAGACAAGATTGTCGTATGAGAAGCGCAGCACTTTGAATTAAAATTTCTGGTATCTTTTGATAGATATTGCTCAATGTAACAAAGTGGCTGAAGTCCGATTTTAAGGTAATATTAACTCTGTTTATCATCCAAAGAAGCCAAAACAAAATTTTGAGAATGATCACTAATGCTTACCGCTACGTGACTAATGTGGAATTACACAATGACCTTGAGGTGAAATGGGTCAACGATGTGATTCATGAGTATGCCATCAACCATGAAAAGAGACTCCTTACTCACCTAAACGTGGAGGCCATCCAACTTCTGGACATAACACATGAGTTAAGGAGACTCAAGAGAATAAAACCGCATGAATTGACATGAATACTAACTATCCTGTTTTTGGGAGCTGCACAATGGTACAGTAAGCCCTCTCTCGCTTTACTTTAAAAAAAAAAATAAAATTTTTTAAGGTACAAATCAAAAGTAGTAATAAATTAACTAGGTTAAGATTGTACTAAACGTATCCAATAAGGATGTTTAAAATAAAAAATTAACTCTGTTTAATTTTTGGCAGTATAATCAAAAGAAGAGATACATGTAGATAGTGATACAATTATTGTAGTCGAAGACTTATATGGACATAAGTCACCTATAATTGATCTATCGAAGAAATTTAAAAATCATTCGGCCCATAGTCAAAACAAATGTGATATCACGTGGGTGTGGTAGTGGGCCATTGTTAACATTTTTGAACTCAGCGCTTGTATCTTTCTAGATAATTCGTGAGCCAAATTTAATTGCACTTTTTACTGCAGTTTCGAAGTTATCAACGATATAAAATTCACTTTTTGTCTGTCTGTCAGTCTGTTGTGGATGTAGAAACTATAAGAACGATTTTGATGAAAGTTTTGCAGTATGTTAGTACCTGTCAGGCGGGTGATATAGGCTATTAAACATTTATTAAAGGTTCATATTTAGGGTGGCCCACACACAAAAACATTTTTGAAATATCATTTTCGTGAAGACCGCTTAATCGATTCTCATGGAATTTACACCACGTGGCTTTTATATATCGTCGCCCTCGGGTAGAAAGATCCTGACTCATATTAGAAATTTCACTGCAGGACAAAATACTTCAAAACCTCAAATAAAAAAGTTTTTTGAATGCGATTCCAAAAATTTTTAGTGAGTCTGTTAGGAGAGGTTATGACATAAAAGTTGATGGCGAGAAATTTCCCAAATTTCATTTGCAACAAAAATTGGCATATTCGTCATATATTAAAAACGGCAGCACTGACATGAAGTTTTGAATACCATAATTAAAGCCCCTGTGATTACCGATAACATGACGTCATAATTTTCGAAATCGATACAGGTGTTACAGAATAATAGACTTAAATAAAAACATGGATTTTCGTCCCGTCTATTCTTTTCCTTATATGCTGGTCTTCCTGGGGGCTTAGGGAGTAGATTTTGCACACGTTTTTTAGCTTAGACCTTTACCTAATTAACGATACCAATATCGATAAAATATAGCGGGGGTTATTGATTTATTGACAAAAAAGTCAAATTCGAAAAAAAAAAATGAGTTAGGGCTTTTCTACCCGAGAGCGACGATACATAATTTTATTTAGGGTGCATTCTTAGAGTGGCCCTCACACCAAATTTTCTTTTAAATAGAACTTTCACGAAGACCGCTCATTGAATTTACACCAAGTTTTCCTTACATCAAGAGGCATAGATTTTAAAAGGATTATTCTTAGTTTGTAATAATTTTATCTTGCGTAAAATACTGAAATAACTCCGCTTTCTCTACTAAAAAATGTATGGAAATATTGCCACGCCTCCCATATAAGAGGAAAATCATATTCATCATATCTTATGAACTGCTGCACGCAGATGAATGGGACTTGGTAGATATTTGAAAGGTAGGGGCAAAAGTAAGCTTAAATGAAAAAATGGGCAGTACCATGCATTTCATATGAGAATAAAACTAAATTTTGTATATATCAGCAAATATTTGATGCAGATAAATGAGACTTGACAAAGACAAAGGCTATAACAAACTTAGCTCATCGTCTTACCTAACAGTAAGGACAGAACACGTCTGCTGTATGTATGTAAAACAGTAGTTTCACTGGAAAAAAAGACTGATTACTTTTACATTCCATCGCATGACTTTATACAACATCGGTACCACCTACCGGAAAGGACAGAACAACGTCTGCCGGGACAGCTAGTACCTAATATGTATAACCGTTAGGTCGGCATCTTGGTCACTGAGCGTCAACTTGAACTTGGCATACACGTGGCATAAAAAAGTCGTGATCGTGCATCCACATGTGATAACCATCATTCGGGATATTAGCTACAAAATTATTACAAAAACCATTCACTGAGTGATCAACGATTCAAAATGAATGAACCTGTTGAGGCATTTCACATTGCACAGTATTTCAGCAAATTAGCCCCTGCAATTATTTGCTGCACTAAAACATGAAGCAATAACGCACCTGATTCACGTCGAACGAAGAAGTCATCGCCAAAACAGATGCTCATTTTAATTGCTAAAGTTGGAGCAGCATTATAAATAATCCCTTCATAATAGAGTTTAGCTACTACAGCTATTATAGCTTCTTAGCTATTAAGCTTGAAGCTTTAAGCAAAGTTAAAAAAATGTTTTCTATAAGCAATTTACTTGGTTTTAAGCTTCAGCTAACTAGCTAAAAAGACAATAATAACTGTAGTAGCTAAACACTATTATCATTAAAGCAACATTGGATGAAGATATCCAGGTAAAAGGATACTTTATTGAAAAATATAAATGCATCAACGCTAAATAATGTCTTTTTCTATACTTTTTTAAGGAGTCCTTTCCTAAAGAATCCTTTTCTCGCCAAACACTTAACCATTGAATTTTATTGAAAACAAACAAACTATGACAGATAACTTTCTATAAGTTTTGGTCTTGTTTTTGTTATAAGCTGCAACTTTTGTTTTTGTTGTTATATGGCATAATGAATTGTTAGTGGTCTGAGGATGAAACATTTTAGGACAAAAACTTTGTTTCACGCCAAAGTGTTGTAGACAAACAAAAACGCGTGACTTCCGTTTCCAGTTGACACCAATGACAAGAATAAAGCAAGTGGAAATATTTGCATTAATTTTTGATTATGTAGTGGAAGATATAATAAATCAATTGAGAAAATATTTAGTCAAAAACGATGCCTAATGGAAGTCAGATACATCAGATGTATAAAATTTACTAACGAGCATGATGTTATGATATGCACCAGTCCAAAGTGAATTTAAACTGGAATAAATTTGAATTTGGGGAAAAATTTTAAAAAAAATCAACATTGTTATTGTAAAGTTATACCCAAAGATAGTCCACAAATTTATAGACAAATCTTGAAAGAAATTAGCTATAAAGCAAAATAACTCCGGTTTAGTTTGACCCAACAAATAGAAATTAGATGGTACAATTCAGAAAGAATTTGGGTTTAAAAATTTAAAAAAAAAGTTTCAGAATTAGGGGTTTCTGGAAGATATTGGCGTTCTTCAACTATATATCTGAAGTAAGCAAAAATTTAAACATTTTTGAAAATATATATCAGAAGCAGTAACACTTTAAATTACTAAAACAGGGAACTTATAATACAAATTAAAATTAAACTAATAACAACAAAAGCCCATGGTGCGTACATAAATAATTTTTCCAATAGAAATTATTTTTAGAAAACATTTAATTAATTGACAAATATTTTTACTAACGTTCCGTACTTCATGTAATTCAATTATTTGACATGCAGCATAATTAACTTTTGCCATGGCAATTGTTATTAAAACAAAACTGTAGCTTTTTCATTATCGGACAATACAATCAAAACTAATTAAGTTATCCGATTACATTAAAAAATATAAATTTGTATAAAATTACATAATGAAAATGTAGATTTTTTTGAAATATGAAGTAAAATCTCATAAGACAAAATATTTTGATTACACATAATTTAATTAGATTGCAGCTTCTGCAGTTACATAGCAACATAATGATTGCCAAGTGAACGGAACTTCTAAAAAAAAAATCCTTTGAATGTCCACCCTACAGCAAGTGACATTTAATAGCTGACATTTGTATGGACGAAAATAAAAAGGACTGTCATAGCCTGTGGGAAATATAAAAATACAACATCACGCGTTATGTCAGCACACTCGTAATTCGAACTTATTCCGTGGCACACTATGCTGCATAAGCATTTTACGCACAATTACAAAACAAACATATCTACTACGAGTAGTTTTGGCAACATGAGGTCATGAAAAAATATGGTTATGAAATGTCCCTTTTATTTGCTCATAGTTGTGTTGCCAAAAGCAAATTGACAAAGCGCTGCAAATAGGAAAATTAAAATTCAAAAAAAATTTTTGCCCCAAAAATTTTCGATGATGGAACAGAAAAAAGAAAAATTTTACAGAGCATATTTCGCTCCGGGCGTTGTAATTCATTAAAAAAAAAGTCAATGAAATAATTCACAATCATTCAAAAGGCTCTATTTCTTCTGCAAAATTGTCTAATGCGATGCTTAGAACATACTAACAACTATTTTTAGGCTTTCAAGTCATTGTGGTATTGTGCAATTTCTCAAAAGAAGTTATGCGTCAAAAGATATCAAAGACAATCTTTATAATCTAAGGACTACATAGCTTTCACGTAATTTTTAACTTAATTAAGGCCATACTTGTTTCAGTGTGGGAGTTTTATACTTTTGAAGTCAATTTCATATTTGATTTTTGAACTTTCTTTATCACCAAAAAACAAATTGTTTGCTGTGAATGATTGATAACACAGTTTAAACGCAACAACGCATTTGAACATTTGAAGCAAAAGTTTCCCAGATTGTCCACGGAAAAATCAAAGTGAGGATATTCATTGGCTCTCAGATCAGAAAATTTGTTCGAGGCAGAAGCTAAAGCTCGGAAGGCACTGTTACCATGGGCATGGACTACTGGCCAACAATAGAAGTGAAAAAGTCCGCCGACAGATTCAGAATATTATTTATATATTTCGTGACATTGGTGTCAATTCTGCAACGCCATTTCGTATATTTTCCTCTGAATTCAGGTGCGGAGAGTAATTATTGCAACAAAAGAAAAGCATTATAAGGGCATTTGGAATGAAGGCATAATGACTGGCTATTGCTGAATGCAAATTAAACGAAGATTTGACGGTACACAAACGAAAAAGGAATCATGAATGTATGAAAACATAAAAATCACCGCATTTCAAAAAGTTTTAAATAACACTTACCATTTTGGTTCATTTCAATTTCGCTTGTCTTTTATTTCAAAGTCTAAAAATATAAAAACAAAGATAATGTGATGAAATTTGGTAAACAGATGTTATGTATCTTAAATTGATTCAAAATTTGGTGGCATTGGAAAAGTAGGTGCGGCACTTTTCAACAATTGAAAATTTTGTTCAATATAACTTGAAAATGATAACTACGATTTCCATAAAAACTTAAGAGTTGATACCATTGAAAAGCTGATTAAAAGACGTGTAGCCGCCCACAATATTTTTAAACGTTATAATACGAGAACAAATAACGTAATCGTCAAGAAATTTAATATGGTAGATCTACTTGCGATAAGGTATCTCATCAACAAAATTTTCCGTAATAGTACCTATGTGGTGTATAATGGGAGTAATCCTGATAAAGTTTGATATAGAAATAATTATTCTAAACTAAGAAATCAAAAGGAACTCATAGAGGTTGCATCAGTAGGCGTGGCGCCTTCCATTTCAACAAAAAATTTTATTTTAAATGAACTATTGCAGCAATCCATATGAAATTTAATGTAGGTGGCTTATTTGCTATAAGATATGTCTGAATCATAAGCGGCTGAAGTAGCACCAGCAGGCGTGGCAACTTGAATAACATATTAAGAAAAATAGAAAAGTGATAATTTTTAAATTTGGTGTAAGAATGCTGTTTATAAAAATCTATTACTGGATCAAAATCGAGTTGAATTGCACCAATGGGTATGTCACCGCCTCAAATTCGAAGATTAGTTACGGCATATCTCTCAAATTAATCCGACTTCGAGATTAAATTTAGCATGCAAATGCCAATAACGAATATAGTTTATTAAAAAAAAAATAGGGGGAATTGGAAAAGGGGGCGTAGCTCTTTTTGATTTTTTCCAATATTTTAAAATTTTTTTTTGGACCTTTTCAACCTCTTTCATTTTTTTTCTCGACTTTTTAGACCTCTTTCAACTTTCTTGAAACCTCTTCATATATTTAGAAATTTTGCGAATTTTTCAATTTTTTTCAACATTAGGTACCCACATTTTTCGACTTTTTCAGCCTATTTCAAATTTTTTCATTAGTTTCCATATTGTTTGGACTTTTTCAACTTCTTTCAACATTTTTCAATATTTTCCATATTTTTTCGGATTTTTTAAGCTCTTTCGACTTTTTTCAATGTTTTTCACACTATTTTTTTACTTTCAGCCTTTTCAACGTTTTCCAACAGTTCTTAATTGTTTCGAATTTTTCGACCTCTGAACTTTTGTTTAAATATTTTCAATATCTTAGCAACTTATTGAACCTACTTCATTTGTTTTTAAACCTTTTCCATATGTAATCGACTTGTTTCAACTTCAAAACAAAATCCGAGCTACGGTTGGTATCCTGGTGCTTTGTTACCATTGCACAAATTTAACTTGCTGTCAAAACTTTTAATTCAATACAAATATTTTTCATCATATTACTATCTTTCCTAGTTAAATCAAACCATATTATCAAATAGATTTTTTTCCATCAGCTATAACTGAACACTGATTAACATAATTGAATAGCATGTGAAAATTTGCTCTTATTTTGCGAGTATTGACTGCAAATCTGTATGAAAGCAGCTGATGAAAAAAAAAATAACATTAGATATCCGCAATCCGCACACACACGCACACATCCTTTTTAGTATTCTTGATACTATGGTAACTTCACTTCCGTCGCACAGCATTAAGCCCGATTTCAGTTGCTGCCACTCGCACGCTCGGCTGCCCCGCTCTTTGCAAAATTGCATATCATATGCTGGAACGGAAATTGAAAACGACTGAAAGTCTATGCACATGAACATGCATGCAGCAGCAGCAGCAACAGAAACAGCAGCATGCAACATTCACTCAGCCAGTCAGGAAAAAACTAAAAACTTACTGCTACTCTGCGTGCGCGGAATTTCTAACAGTTGGTGCACGTAGGATGTGGTTTTAAGTCGCAAGGCCATCGGTGTTCAAGTCTTGCAAAACGGAGTAAAAGAAGAAGATGGAGTAGAAGAAGAAGATGTAGTCGATGTGCATAAAATCTGAAAAACCATTTGATTTGCTTGCAAAATTGAATGGTTCGGGTTTTTTCATCGCTTGAAGAAATTCATGGAAGCGTTTTTCGAATGGACTCGAATCGATTGAGTGCAAATTAAATTGTATGTGTTTTGCTTGATTAAATTACTATCTGTTGAGAGAAGCACAATCTAAAAGTGAAGGGTGTGAACTTACGACTTTTGTATAAAAAAGTTACAAACAGCAACGAAAAGTTTCAAAATGGTCAATCCCATCAAAAAATTAAGAAAATGTGGAAAATTCAGTGTCGAATTATATCGAAAAATGTTGAGAGATTAGATAAATTTTGAAAAGTCACAATGTTGTAGAAGTCACAGAATGTTGAAGAGTTCGGAAAATGTTGATAAAGTCGAAAAATATTGAAGATTCGATGAAATTTCGAAAAATGTCGACAAAGTCATAGATGTAATATGATGGTGTCTTTTCCCAACCAATCCAAAAATATATAAATATTCTAAGTTTTTTTATTAAAAATGTACTTTAGAACTGAAGATTTCATCAGAATTATATGTTCTCTCGCTAACATACGGCATATAAGTCAGCAACTCAACACTTTCATCGTTCTGTAAACAAAATTTACCTCTAAATCAAATTGAGCACATTCCGCCAATTTCAGTGAACCCATACCATGCCATGCCGGCCCTCTCACTTTATATGAAAACAATTGTTTCATATTAATATTTCTATTAATATTTTCCAAATCTCTTATGTTTCTTTTTGGCTACTTAAAAATGATTCATCATATAACTTTTATCATAATAAATAAAATATCTTGCATTCTTTCGTTCTCTGGCTTCATTTTATCTTTGCAATTTTTATTAGTGAGTGCAAAGCACTTTTCCTCCAATAATCAAATCGCTATAATAAATATGAAAATTGCGAAAAACTCAATTAAAATTCAGAGAATTTCAGCAATTTACAATCAAGTGCATAAATGACGTCAGAGTTGAAGTGCCCATTTCGATTTCAACAGAAGTGATAGATCAATTAATTATTTTGCGCAAAGTTCCGCATTGTTTATTTGTACGTGTTATTATATTGTTTGTTTATTAATGAGAACTTCAAAAGCATTTCCTAATTTAGTACAGAAAATAAACGAAACTTTTCAGTAGTTGCTGAAATTCCACAAAACGATTTTGTTTTTTTTTTAAGTTTTAAGAAATTATGTTTCGCAGTAAGCTGCGAAGATTACTGGCATGGGTATTTTTAGTGCAAAATGTGAGAAAATTTCGTTTAAAAAGGTTGATTCATGTTTTGCTGTAAAGAAAATTTTAGTTACAAAAATACTTAATCATACTTTAAAAATTAATTAGGCACTATTTTTATGAACAACACTGGACCCTTATATGTGCTGATTTGAGGTCACTGCTGACGCATACCCAAGCCTTATTCAAAAGTAAACTCTCATTTTCAAGATGTGCTAGACTGAAGATTTAAAAAAAAAACATCAATTTCGGTGAAATTTGTATATCTATAACATTTAAGAATAAAGCGTCATCCAAAAAAAACTTCCGGAAAAATTCTGAAATTTTAACACACTCTCCAATGGTCGTGTGCTTTTTTCCGAATCCGCAACCTTTATTTCCCTAAAGAACCTTCACAGAGGGTCATGCTACCCGCCTTTATTTTTTTTTTTCAATTCTTATAGACAAAAAAAAATCGGAAAAACTTAAGACAGATTAAGGAGCACGACCGATATAGCCTCCACCGCTCCCCCTGTTTATCTTTTTTGGTGCGTTTTTACGAACATTCCCTTCCCTCTGCATTTGACGTCTCTTATGGACCATTTTTTAGTGAGTAGATAGTGTTTTTACCTAAAGTAAGCTAAAAATACAGCTTATATCTGAAATACTTTCAAAGTTAATAGAAAATAATTATAACTATTTTACTGACCTTAATGTTTAGTACAGTGAGTCATAACACCAAAAAAAATAGTTCAAAAAGGAAAGAGTGAAAAAAGGGTCTAAAAGCTAGTCACATTAGTTTCATCCATTGCTAAATGTAATCGTCAGAAAAGTGCAATATCAAATGAGTTACAAAAACATCACTTTGCTTTGCTTCACTTTCTGCTGTGGTCCTCAATAAATTTATGCAAAAACAGAAACATATGAGGCTTAGAAATTCGCTCTCACCGACTTAAGGTCACTGATGAGTCTTTTGACTTCAAAATATTTTAAATTGTAGATTGTTGATCTCTCCGAGGAATTCAACACAATTTTGAGCAATATTTTTTGCTTCTGCTAATTACCGATACATCATTCTGAAACATGTTTCCCAGTTTATGCGAGTAATATAAACTAAGCCCATAGGCGCATTGTTCTTGTAATATTAAGTCTCATGCGGAAAGTTATAGTTCTTGGTAATAGCATACTTTATTCACAAATACATATGAAAAATCTCCTGATTTTATTTAGCAGAATACCCAACAAGCAATTTTGAGACATGTAATAAGCAATTTGGTCAAAAATGCAAAAATATTTATTTTACCACAAAATTTTATCTTTTATAAAAAGCAGCACACATGCAAAGACTAAGCATTTGTTTGTTTTTAATTTTGTTTGCGAAAACATTGCAATTTTTTTTTTCTTTTTACTATGTGTACTCATCTATGACAAAATATATTAAAAATAAACTACGAATTTGTTTACATTGAAAGTTTAGAAACACATTGCATGATAGAAGTCCAACTGATAAAATTTGTTTAAGTTATTTTTAAAAAATGTATCGATATGCATAATTTTTTTAAGGATATAAGTCCTTGCAAAAATACTATCATTAGCATAATTCTTCTTTAATATAGTAATTTAGATCTTTATTATGCATCATCAATCAATTTATTGTTATTTCAAAGATAATTTGATACAAAATTAGCATAACAGCAAGCTTCATATGAACATCACATTGCATCACTAAAATTAAGACTCAACCAGATACCGAGTTAATTCAGTGAAATCAACATACTGTAGATCTGCTCAACAGCTAATTGTGTTGAAAAGTCAAAGGAACAGCTGTTACAGTTTGACTGTGTCACAGAACTTCGATTTTTTACAGCGGGAGCATTTTATAATTGATTTAACTGATATGACTAGCAAGAAGCTGTGATTGTGCTCTACTATGCAATACATTTTCGACTACGTCTGGTAAACGCAACATCCCAAGAGGCGTAAAGTATTCGGCTTCAGATATACTTAGTGTTTACTCATTAATTTTACTTATGTATGATCTATTGTTTATACTCAGATCAATCAATAATTTAGAAAGTAACCCATATACACATATGTATGTGTATCTCTTACCGGCAAACTTGTTTTTATGATTAACTAGTTCTGCGTAGGCCAAGCTAGTTGATTTGTATGCCGAAAAGTATGCAATTTATGTTTAATGCAAGAGCCTCTGTGGATACCGCAGCCGGTGTTGCAGATATTATAAACAGAACCGCATAGAGACATATTAGAGGATGTAAGTCATGAGCCACGGCCGAAGGCCTCCGACTTGTCCTCACTTACCACACGCCAAGCATCAAATGAAATTATTAAGATTTATTATCTAACATTGCTATTATTTTAGTCTTCACTAGACACAGTGCTTTAGCATTAAGATTTCATTGCATATCTTTATGCTTAACGGTAACTTGCTTGGCTTGGTTAATATGTGCATACGTGAGTTGTTTATGGTCTCCTAAAGCGTTCAACTGATCGCTGCACGGTTTAGTACATATGATTCTTATGATTTGTGTAAGATTCTAAACATAGTTTGGTTTGAAAAAATGGGTGGTACCACGCCCCCCACTGCAAGAAAAATAAAATTCATCAAATTTCATTAGCTATTGGTACCTATATTTAATATAAAAAGGGCGGTGCCACGCCTTCCATATGAGAAAAGCTCTTAATTTTGTGTATCAAATAACCTCTTTTTTTCGCACTTGATCATTGGTGAGAAAATTTTTCACTAGCATTGTTTATCTTCCAATCGCGCCAACGACCAGTTCACGACTGTTCAAACTTTCTTATAACCAAATCAAATTCATCTCGCTATCTACCGGTAATGGCAAAACAACGAATGGCAGACTACCTTGTTTTTTATAAAGAAGAATTTTAACATTTATGCAAACAATTTTTATTTTAAATTTTATCAGAAAACTGAGCAAAGACCCTGGCGGTAAGTTCTTTACAAATTTAGATTTTGTATATTTGAGCTTATGAATTTTTTATTGTCAAAGTAGCCGCAGAAATTATGTTAATCATAAGAAATTGCTCAAAAAGTTAAAGTACTGCAAATAATTATTACTAAAACAATGCATTTCTCAACCTTTAAATTATTACAAAGTCAACTGAAACAAAAACTTAAAGTCAGTAAATTTAAAGTAAATTGCTGAAGTTTATTCTTTTTCATACTTCATGTGCCATATTTTACTTATTATTTCAATTTTATCAAAATTTATTTGCAACGCATAAATTTTGTTTGTAACTTTGTAAAGGTATGCGAAAACACAATTAAAACACCTAAAATTATGCAATGCTTTTCTGCTTGCTCTCCATTTATGTCCCTACGCTGAGGTAGCAACACTCCAGCAAGTATGCAGCAGCAAAATTTTCATGATTTATTTGACATTTTTATGAGCCTCAATGAACCGCTACAGCACAAACACACGTAAAAGAGTAGAAGTAAACAAAGTAAAATGGTCGAGGCGGTATACTTAGAAGCAATCTAAAAGCGCAAAACTAAAGCAAGAGGAGTAAAAATATGGATTAAAAGACGAAAAACATCTTTGTAGCTCTGGCTGCAGTTTCCAAAGACATAGTAGATCCAATAGGCCAACAAGGAAAGCTAACAAATAGCAACAACAACAACAACAATTGCTACTAATAAAGCATTGCAACATATTGCCAATGAATACAGCTAGCACAAAGTGAGCAGTTATTATGAATGAATATGATTATGTTGCGCGTTTAAGCCCCTCATAGTAGACTTACACTTCCATGCTAATAAAAAGTTAGTATCCCAATTGGAAAATAATTAACTCAAATAGTTTTAAAAACAATTTTTTTTTTAATCTAAAAATAATTTGAGGTTCGACTCGCAGACCTTTTGAACAAGCGGCTATGCCATCTGAACATCGAACGAACCCATGTTGCGTTGAACTCCGCAATTACCTTACACAGCTTGATGTTACATAAATGTAGTTTTATTTGACACTTAGATACTACACTTGGCTACAAAGTTGTTCTTTTTTTACATCAAAAACGAGATCATCACAAAACTTGTTTAAGTGCAAGTGCATAAAAAACTAATTGATTTAAGATTCAGAAACTGTAATGTAGCTGTTTGTATTCACTTTTCCTATAAAAAGCGAGTGCTTCATTGTAGCTCTAATTTAAATCAACTCTACATTTTCTCGTTGGGTATGACAAATACAAGAAAACACATGTTTGTTTGTATTTTGCCACACACGCTACTTTTATAGAGTTCCATTTATTGCTGCTGCTCTTGTTGGCTTTGTGATTGTTATTGGTCGCTTCATTGCCGTGGCCACGTAAAAGTAAACGTGTTGACAATCGTCATGGTGGGACAAAATACAAAAAAAGGAGAGAAATTCTCTGTCAAATACATTAATTTTTAATGAAAAGAATACAAAAAATTTCTGCACGCAATCAAAGAACAAACATGTCGTATGAGTGACATTTAATTAAAAATCTAAAAGTTTAGAGTTTATATCTGAGTTTTTTTTATTTAAAGAGCGGCCATCATTTAAACCAAAGTTTTTCTACTCAGTACTGAACTCTTAATACAATTCGCTTACACAAAATATTTTCAGTTATGTCAGAGCTAAGTTATAAGAAATTAAAGTCAGAATGGCTTGTTGATGATATTCCCTAAAAATTTTAAGATTAATTAAGAGAAAAATTAGTGCTAAGTAAATGAGTAGCTTGTGACACAGTTTTTTAAATCGCTGATCTGTGTAACAATTTTCTCACTTGAAATTTACTGATCTTTAAATTTTATTTTTTATTAATATTTCATTCTCATTCACAGCTAAGAAGTTTGTTATAAGTTTAAACTACAAATTGCTTAAAAAATATTAATCTTGGCCCACTGTACGCCTGCAACATCATTTGTGTTTGCTTAACAATAGCAGCTATTTATTTGTAGACTTTTGTGTTTACGTAGTGCAGGATATTGCTAGATTAACACACATGCATTGAAATCGTAGTTAGTCTGCAAATGTATGCGTGTAATTTTTGTTGCGAATTAATACTTAATTTTACTAACTAAATTTAATGATAGATTTTAGTTACC
Source organism: Meiosimyza decipiens (assembly GCA_963680825.1). Classification (NCBI taxonomy): domain Eukaryota; kingdom Metazoa; phylum Arthropoda; class Insecta; order Diptera; family Lauxaniidae; genus Meiosimyza; species Meiosimyza decipiens. The sequence goes on from OY804258.1 coordinate 41,526,518, forward strand.
GAAATTAGGCTTTAAGTTTTAAAACTTTTAATAACTAGCGATTAATATGGAAGTGGTTGATAATTTTATTACTTTTATTGCAGCAGCGTGTAGTATAATGTATATATGTAACCTGCCTTGGAAATAAAATTGGAAAAATATATGCTGGTGTCAACTTAATGACAGCTACTTGCCAACATATATGTTTCAACGCGCTGTCAGCTTGATACTGACAGCATGTTAGCAATATACGCTGACTGTCAAGGTGTTGCTCACGTTATTGCATCGTTATCCTTGTAACGTGCATTTCAAAAGCTGTCACTTGCATATGCAATGTGTGCGCAATTTAAAGATATCAAATTTGCATGCTGTGTCATTCATTGCAGCATTTATTTTATGCAAATGCCTAAGATGCTAAAATACCTCTTGCAATATACCTATAACAAATATTAGAAGAAAACATATGCCAAACACAACAATTTTATTTTTTAAAGTTTTTGAATTTTAGACTAAAATAGCTTTGATGCAACTTAGCACCCTTTATCATATTAATTTCAAATAACCGTATATCATTTCATAATAATAATTTGGTTTCAATTGTGGCTGCTTTTAAAATAAGAAAAAAATATGTTTTATGCTGTGATTTAACTAAATATTACTCATACGTCAAGCAGTACTTTTGTATCAATTCATAAAATAGAAATCAAATTACGCACAGCTACCGCAAGATTATTTAACACTTAGCAAAATAACCCACAAATATTCCACAAATGTCAAAAATCAAAACATTGCCAATGCTAATGATGTAACAGTGGATTTGCAATCGATGTGCTCATATTACCAAAGTGACGACCTTAATGCGCAAAGCAAAACAGGCGAAAACAAACATCTTCAGCAGGAACAAAAACTGGAATGCCTTAAGCTTACTCATCGTCAAGGTATCTCCTGTACACAAGATAAATGTAACAATAGTGACAGTCGGTAGAACGACAATAACAACAACAATCATCAGCTTAACAGATTCAACAATATCCATTATCTTCGCTGATAAAGCAACACAAAGTGACTTTAATGTGTGTTTTTGTGTTTTTAAATTAATGAATGCTACGCCATTAACATTAACACCGTTAACAGCAACACCAACACAAACACCAACGGTATTGCCAACATTGTCAGGTGATGTTGTCTGTTAAAGTGGTGGTGGTGTAGAAGATCTGCTACATCAAGCTGTTGTTTTGTCTGAGTTAAATTTGTTGCTGCTATTGTTGTTATTTTTGTTGTTTGGCGCGTGTTTGTGGTTTTGTTTTTTGGTTGATGCCGGAAGCAGCAGCTTTATGTATTTCGATTAGGGTTACTACATAAAAAGTTTTATATATTTATTGTTGTTTTGGAATGTGTTTTATTTTTTGAAATAAAATTACTTAGCAAATCAAATAAGTAGCACTGATTGTTGGTTTTTGAATTATTAGAGCCAGATTGTCTAAGCCATTTTTCAGGCTAATTAAGCTTTCCAAATAATATTCTCTTCGAATGGGAAAGGCACAACAAATCAGTTTCCCAAGAGAGGAAGTAGGCATATCAAGTTCATCAGTTCTTTTGTTGCCATTACTGTTTCTATGGCCTGTAACTAAGATGGGATTGTATTTGAACTTATGCCCTACACAACTTAATATTTTTTGCATTATTTTAGCAAACCAGAATTTTTTATTGCTTAAGTTAACGCTTCGACTGCCAGAAAAAAAATGCAAACTCCCCACATTGGCCTTAGTACTCTTTATTTTCATACATAAAGAAGTTATGTTCTGACAGGACTCGACAATGGCATATACTTCCTCCTTAAGATGCTAGCTGTAGTATGTAAGCAAAAGTTTTTAAGCATTTAAGTTCTATTTGGAGCCATCGGTGCTTATGGTGGTTTTAAGATTTTAATTGAGAGTGCCTTCATTCCGCTGAGTTCTCTCGGAAAAACTCACAGGAAGGTTTTTCTGAAAACTGTTTATGGGACCTATGTAGTCTGTTGGAGGATTTAAAATTCAGTTTTCAAGGTGTTGATAATACAAAAAAAAAATCTAATTTGCGTTGACTTGCAGCAATCAGCTTCCCAGAGCTTAATGGCACTACAAAATACAGTTGTTGTAATTAATAAATTGTGAGCTAGTAGACGGAAAAGAACATTGATGTCTGATATGGACTACTGAAATTTCAATGTTTCTTACCTTATGTTGAAAGTAAACGCAAATTTCTCAGCTCGGATGCTACGAAGAATTGTATCTATAAAGCATTATTGTATGCTTAAATTACTTTAAAAAAATGTTTCAATTTAACTGCAGGCCGCTATGCCGGTGTTGCAAGTGTAACAAATTTAAGCAAAATGTAGCAAATAAGAAACGCTCGTAAGCCATGTTATCATTTTTAAATTATTTTGTTTCAGTTTTTACAGTGTTAATTTTTTCCCTGACTTTATATCTATACCATTTTAATAGTCTGCTGCAACTAGACAAATCAATATCGAATTATTGCAAAAAAATATTGCTTTTGCTACATTTAAATGTTACTCATACGTCCTGCGTTGCTATTTATTTTAAAGCTAATTTTTAATTTAATTTTCAGCGAATATTATAAGCCATAACTATTTTCTTTGATAAGTAGTTATATCTCATTAATTTTATTTCTTTGCAATAAATATCAATATACCACAAATATTTTTTCTCTTTGTTAATTTTATTCAAAAACTCAACCTTAGTGTTCCCTAACAACATTAAATTCATATTTAACATTTGTTTCATCCTATGGTCATTTAGGTTTTTTTTTATTCATTGGATAATTAATGTCATGCTTTTTATAATTTGAGCCACCCTAATTTATATTGCACTTCATAGTTTGTTGTTCAAGTGAATTAAAATTCGTTAACAAGAAATTGCCAAAAATTTATGCAAATGTTAATCACTCGCAGGCTTTTAATTTCCAGGATGTTATGAGTCGGATTCGGATAGTGTAGGTGAGTAGCAGAAGAATTATATGTTGGTTTAACTTAAGTAGAAGTGTATGTTTTTATTGTATATATTCAACTAGCAAAGTAATTTGCAAATGGATTTTAGCGAAACGTTTTTTGTGGCTTTCAGTTACTTTATTGCGTTGTGTTTTTAATAAACTCACTATAATCACAAATAAAGTAAAGTGGTTGTGCAGTGTAGGGTGTGTTTGTGTTCACACAAACAATTATCATACTCTGTTTCCTTTTAACTTATTGGGTTCACTTTTATTATCACTTAGACAGAATTTATATGCGGTTTTGTTAATTTGCTATCATGCATAATTAAAAATATATCGTTGTTAGAAATAAAATTTATTTATATCTATTTTATAAAAAAATTAATGAGTATTGATGTTAACCAGTTGATTTTTATAACTTTAAATAATTTAATTAAGGAAATTGACTTCAAAACCTAGATATGTGAGCTATTCATGCTATTCAACTAAATCAATTTATAAGGTAATCAGTGAATTTGCAACCACGCTAAAAAGTATGCTATAAAATTGTCTTGAAAGTGTTGAAAATTATCAAAAACTTATATTACGCCAAAACTTTCGCTCAATACTTTGGTGTTTTACCTACGTCGTCATTCACTCCATGACACACGCACACACACATAAATATAGAACCACAGACCCATACACAAGCACACACCATTATAAATCGCATTAGATTGCAATTAAGCGTCTTTTTAAAACGGTTACTTTGCCTTTTATGACATTTTTCTGTTTTAATAAGTTTACGCATAGTTGTTGCAGAAATGTTGCATGTGTTTGAGTAAATTGCTTTTGTGTGTTTGTGTACGATAGTTTATTTGCATAGGATACAAATTACCCTGAAAATTTAACCAAGCATTTAATAAGCTTCAAGAAAATTTCTGAAGAAAATGTAACTCTGCCGCCTGACGACGCGTCATCGTCAACATAAAAAGCTGCCAGTGACGTACAATCACATACACACACATACAATGTATAAATTTCCATTTGCCAAATAAATTAATGTTTGCGCAAAGTGTTTGCCAAAAGCCAATTGCAAACACAATGCGTAGCAGTCATACACATACATACTTATTTACACACACACACACACACCCGAATCTTTGTGCCATGTTGGTTCAATTTGCTGTTTAACTTGAGGTTGTGCGGTTTTATTTACTGCATAAAATACAAAATTAAATTAAGCTCTTAAAATTTTACTGCAAGTTGTAGAAAATTTGCAAAATTATGTGGGTATGCAACTAATTGGCATCGTGTGGTAAAACAAATAACTAAAATATTGACATTTATATGACATAATTGTAAAGTTTGCTGTCAAATTGAATACGACCGGAACGGACATTCAATCGACTTGAAAGATTTGACCAGTATCTTTGGCATTAAAATGTTAGATATGCAGCTAAGACGTTTATCAATTTGTTATGTAAAATTTATAGTTTATCACAAACAAAGAGTATTTTGTGTGCATGTGGAAAAAAAAAGAGACAAACAGATCACTCAAGTATGATATTTAGTGGTCTAAAACTCAATAGCAACCCTCTGCTTGAAGTTATTCTCAAAATTTACGGTTGGTAATGATCAGTGGTGCCCATTTATTTTTTTTACGGTCTTTGAGCGCCTGCTCGTTCTCTGGGCACCACTAATAATGATCGTAGCTGGACAAGACGTATCGAGCGCTTGACTGCGGCAGAGCCAGAAGCAAGATTTCCCAGCAGGTAATTGAGCAAGGCCTTCCTCGGAGAAGGCCTGCTAGCACTGCTGCGATTGTATGAGGCCTTCTCAAAAATAAATTTTCATGCAAATAAAAATATGTGTTCTTATGAAATACTATTAAGTCTTGCCACAGCAGACGTGCTATCAGGCCTGCTATTAGAAGGCAAAGAAGAAGTACTCCATTTACTTGAAGGCTTTTAATGTATTTTTTTATTTCACATATTGCAATGTTTTATAGTTCGACATTACTTTTTTGTCATCTGTATTATCCATATACGACATCAAAAGTAAATAACTGGATAGAAGTAAAGAACGGCACGCATGTTGCTAGGCTGATCTTCTGTTTCATGTTGTGCTAAAGTGGTAGAGTGGTTGTGTATTCAATTCCATGTCAAATTATAAATTAAGAAAACAACAAAAAATAAGCATTACAAATATCAACGCAAGTGAGGTGAAGCGGATAAAAAAAAAATACAATTATTTTCCAAGTACTTCTGTGACCCCTGATACGGCAAGCGGTTTTATTTAGAAGGCTTATTTTATCGGGAAATTTCATGTACGGTTGAAGGAAGGTGGCAAGGCCATATTTTTACCAAGGAAAGCCTACTAAAAGCACTGCTAGCTCCTGCCCTTGCCTACTGGGTGCTGTTGCACAAGTCTTGAAACACAATTACACATGCATTGAAGAGGAACTGCGGGTATGGTAGTGCTCAGCTCTGGTCATGATGAAGTAAGTGAACCAAATGCTTTGCTTAAGTGAAAATAGTATCCACTTTTTTATGGATTAATTGCAGCTCTCGCCAGTCGAAAACGGTCACTGTCTCGTGATGTTCAGACACGCACTGCACCCAAACTTTGCGGAATCTTTCCAAAGCATTTGCAGATTCAATGCAAATTTCTTTGATGCTATAGAACTATAAGTTCTAACTATGCTTTGTTGCCGTTTTTCTTTCGGAGAGAAAAAATGTATAGGCATTACATAACTCCTGTGTCTGAAATAAATGTAAAAGCAAATTCTGCACCATAAAGTTAAAAGACGAGCGGTAGCAATATTTCGGTTTTTTGGTTCAATGACACCAACTCAAACACCACAATTTTACTTAGATACAACAGCGTATCCTCTTTGACCGCTTATTTCTATAATATGTTAGGTACATATAGCCTTGAACTATAAGTTTTCGAACAATGTTTGGCCATTCATTAAGAATGCTAAAACTAGCCAATCGTTTTCCAGTTATAAATTCATATGAAGCTTGCAGTTTTGCTACTACTGCAGAGATACTCAGTCAGAATTAAGGAACTGCGGATGTGTAGTTCTCATTTTCTACATATGCAGTTCATTATAGCTGTTTTAAGAGCATAAGCTGAATCATTTTTTGATTTCGAGTGATATATAATATATCCTAAGATTAATGAACTTTAACTAATGGCCATGAAAGGTAAAGTACAGCGAAGCCACTTATGTTATGACTTTTCTGTACAACTGGTTAACTGGAAATTTGAAGAAGTTTTACTGCCTTTGCAAAAATTTTAAAATTTTGAAGAACACTTAAAAGTATTTGGCTTACAATATATGTGATTTATTTGCCTTTATTTCTTGCAAGTCTGAAATTTGTTTTTTTCGATTAATCTTAATACAGTTCCATGCATTTTTGATTTATAGAAAGTGATATAAAATGTTTATAATAAAAGTAAGAATTTTTCAATTTCATGAATATAAAAGCCATAATTTAACTTTTCGTTGGAAGAAAACTCAATTTTTCAACGCTTCCAAAGAAAAATTAAATATTTCAGAAAATTAATTATCTCAAGCGCTTAAGCTGCATTTTGGCAGGAGCAAAAGTAATTTTAATTGATTTTCATTAAAATAATCTGCTTTTGGTTGAGTTCTTACAATGAAAAATTTCTCTTTATGTTATTAATCGAAAATTTTTAACAACCACAAAGTACAACAACGCAGCAATGTTTCAATTTATTTCTTGTAAATTTTTTTCTTTAAGCGACTGCAATGAGTTGTTTTTATTGCTAACGCAATATTTTTATAATGCAATGCACTTTTAATGCGCTTTATACAAAATTGTCAACAACATTTTAAGCCAAAAAACAACAACAAAAAAACAAGTTAATGCCTGCAAAGAAGTTGCAATAGCGACGGCAAAGTTTAGTATCCATTGTACCATGCAGCGTTTAAAATATGCAAACAATAAAATATGCAATTAGGAAAAAATAAAAAAAAATCTATTTACCACATTAACGCTTTTTATCAATAAAAAAAAATAATAAAAAAATATAAACGAAAAATGCAAACAACGTCGGTGCGAGTAAAGAAAGATAAGCGCATCATGTGGGAAACGCATTTAAATTTTAATTTTTCTTTTTTTTTGTTGTTATTCATAGAAAAAGAGCTTAACAATTTTTTTTTTCTGCAATTTATTATAATTTCAAAAGATTGTGAAATTTCGTTCAAGTGGATTTATGTGCTGTTTTATTTGCAGTATCTGGCACAGTAAAATATATTCCTTGCAGCATGAAGTCATTAAATTAAAAATAAGATACCAGTGAGTTATGGCATAAAAGACTTTCAACTGATTTGAATTTAATCTCTGAAAGCAAACAATGCGTGTGGACAAAATCGCATGAAAAATTTACTTAAAAAATATCATAGTTGTGGTAGTCAACGACAACTAACTTTTTAAAACTTCACAATTTCCCCCTAGAAATTCGTCGGCGGAAAACTCAGCTTCTCAGCTTCTCACATGAGTAAAGTTTCATTGAAATCTATGTAGTTTGACGAACTTTTGATTGAATTTTTGAAATTAGAAAGTCTGAAGAACGTGGTTGCATCTGCCTTTGGTATTATTTTTCGTATAAGCGGCACAACATTTACGATGGCAACTGTTGCATTGCTGCACAAAAATAACCCAAAAGATAAAAAAGAAAAAACCACCTAAGAAAAAGTCTCCTGTGAAAGTAAGACCTAGTAAGACCGTGGGAAATATTTCCGAAAATACATCATACCTTTAACAGTAAATTTTTCGGTCCACTTTTTATTTAAATACATTGAATACTGTTCTAGCATAACGTGACCATCCGCGTGGTCCGCGTTTTCATTGAAAATAAAACATCTTATTTTGCTAGGGTTTTCGGTGGAATTGAGTACCTTTTTTTTAGTACATAAAAACAAACGAATCTTCAAAAAAATTCCATCAGCTTTTTCCTGCTCCGCGTTTTGGTAAAAAATGTCTGGTCACGTTATATATCTTTTGGCTGCGATTTTAGTTTTCTCCATATTGTCGCTCATATCACATCTTACATTCAAATCCCAATGTAACTGAGTGCTTTCATTATATCATTCACAACGTCCCTTGTAAGAGATATCGATAAAGATGACCCGCTAAAGTAATGTTTTATCCATTGCATGCGTCAAAAGGCCTTCTAAGACCGCTTGGCTTAAGAGGGCTCACAGTAGTACTCCGATAAAAACCAAATGAAAAACGAAAACTTTATAGCGTCATCGGACTCTGAATTTATTGTTCAGCCTGGCAACATAATACCGTTCTTTACTTTTAACCATTTATCAGCATTTGATGTCGTACACATGGGACGTTCCTTTACAAACCGTACGGATTTTGACAAAAATTGACCAACACATTTTTGATTTAGCTGAAATGTTATGGGTTCTGTATCGAAAAAGAAGAGATACGTGTTCAAGGATTTTTTTGAAAAAAATAATTTTTTTTTGTCAAAATTGAGCGAATTTAAATTTTGAGAATTTCGGAATTTTTGGCTTGGAGACTCACTTTCAAAAATTCATGGCTCCTGTTCTGTTATAGCTAGAAAATTGATTTTATTTTACTTAAATCGATTTTTAACAATTGCTATTACACTGTATCATATTTTTGATATTACCATCGCATTCTACGTTAAATTTCCTATCGAAAACGTATTTTTTGTAATAGAGAAACTATTATTACTATTAGAAATAAATTAATTTGTGAAGTGCAGCACGTCTTATTGGCGCGCGGATTCTATTGCATACCTCATTTTCTTGCTCCATATCATTTTTCAACGTTCAAGTGGCAAACTTTTCAGAAAAGCGTTGCCAAAATCAATATTGGTGTGGGTTTGTTTGACACATTTTATACTCGCATCGGATAAAGAAATGTTTAGAGCTGATAAATTAAAATTCCAACCCATTCGGATAAGGTGCTTAGTTGGAATATTGATCAAGTGACAATACATCCCTTTTTAAAGTACTACAAAGATGACAATGATGAGTTAAAAATCAAAAGTTATGCTTCTATAGCTGAATGCTTACGTCACGATAATATTGCTGTTCGTCTTACGCGGCCTACGGCTTTGGCATGCAATTAACGGTCTGATCGCGTCAAAAACGGCCACTTGACAACCCTGAATCTGGGCTAAGTCTGAAATTTCTTGCAGACTTAGATAGGCTTTCTCGAAGACGGTCGTGTATATGATTTTGACATGTGTACATATGTATCTACATATGGGCATTTCCATACTGTCGAATGGGACTGTCGTACACTTTTAAAATGGAATAAAAGTCAAAAAAAAACACTTTTTTTTCTTCTGTTACTCAAGGGAATATCCCTTTGGTAGCACTATATTTGAAAGCAGACGTACTACCGGTTCCAAGATAAAGGCAATAAGAGAGCCATTCGAATGGGACAAAAAATGGAAGTGTTTTTCATGGCCATTTACAGAAAAGCATAAGTCAGCGAAACCTACCAACATTTTTTAACGCAACTAATTTTAAAATGTTATGGAATAATAGAACTTTTTAATAAATTTCGTTCAATTGAAAAATCTTTTTTATTTTTTTTCTTACAAAGTATAATATGTGTCGTGACGGGACATTGCGAATGGGACATATTTTTCCATTATGGTTTACCTGGCAAATTTTTCATGTATTCATAAGATTTCTTGATATTTATGTACGTAAAAATATTTATGATTTATATGTAGTAATTAAAAAATCAAATTTAATATTATTTAAAGTCAAATTAAATGGTCGAGATCAATTTTAAGCAAGAAAATAGGAAACAGTAATAAACGTATGTAATTAAATATTTTTATTAAAAGAATATGCAGCTGCTTTAATTTGGTGACCATCACAAGGAAAGCTAAGTAGTTTATGGATACCAGGGATGCTTGACACATCCTTCCATTTGTCTACTAATTGTTGTGAAAACTTCTTAATTTGCTCTGAAGAGATGTAAAGAACTTGTACACCGTTATTGTTATATTGCGCACATTTGAAAAAAGCAAAAGCATCAAGTAAAACGATATGTTTTTGACTTAGTTATTTGACAAACTTTTCTTTTTAAAATTGCTCCTACTCCATCAACTGCGCCTTTTCCATGTGAACTTGCCAAGTAGTCCCATTCCATGTATTTGCAACGGAATTCGCTTAAAAAATCAAAAAAGCTCGAAACAATGAACTTTTTTTAAACTGCGAGCTGCTACCATCTGAGAACACAAATATATTCATAAAATTTCCATTCTGACTTTGTAACTGCTGTATGAGTTTCGTTAAAAAACAGCAAACATCTTCCTTGTTGTGGCTTTATATATGTATATAAGTATATACATATATATATTTTTGTAAAACTTTTGTAATTTAAAGCAAATATATACTATATAAATCTATAATATGTGTGTATTATATATTTATATAGTAAATATTTACTTTAAATTAATATACACATATCATATATTTATATAGTATACTACATTTACTTTAAATTACAAAAGTTTTACAAAAATTTTTCGGACGGGACAGACTTCAAACAGCTCTAAAAATGTTAAATTTTACTTGCACTCGTTGTTTCTTTTTTAAATTGTATTCATAAAACTCTGTTTAAACAAATATTTTGACACATTTGCTGCTGTTCTTAACCACGAAATGAGAACATTAACTAAATTAAAAATTTACAGTTAATAGAGAATAGTTTGATGTCTTTACATTTTTTTAAGCTTATTGATGTTGGGAGAGAGATTATTCGGAATGACTATCATCAAGTATCATCTCTCTTATATATTTAAATATTTAAGACAAAATACTCTTTAAAATTACAAAAAAGAGAAACTGCATTTGTGCAATTTTGAAGTCGGTTTGCCCACTGTTGTGAATGAATTCAAGTATAAATTGTTTTAATTAAAAAAATTTGAATATTTTTCTTAGATAATATCAGATAATAACGCTTTTTTAATAACTTTTAATTTTTTTGTCATGGTGTACCTGTCGGTGGAAATGCCCATAAGTGTATTTTTGATTGATTTTTTTTTGTGAATTTTACATTCTTAAGAAAATAAAACACTTACCTTTTCACATACTATGAATATAGAAATATGCATTTTTATGTTAAAATCCTATTGTGTCTTTTGAATAGCATATCTAGCATGTGCATGTGCTTCACGATGACATGAGATGTTGATAATTAGCATGTACATACCATCTGTAATAAAAATTGTAAGAGATTACAAAAACTTTAATAAAAATTATAGATCGTGAGTATCGTATTTTCTTATTTGATTTTGATAGGATTTAAAGCTAAGAAGAATACCCCACACAACAAAAAAGTACTTGCGAATATAGGCCGGAAACTTAAATTTTCAAGAGTTTATGCTTTACCATAATGCAAAAGTACTTAAGATTTCAATCTCGAATTAAAATAGACATTTTGAAGAGAATAAAGTTTTTACGCTCACATTATTCTATGTTTTACAAAAGCACTCTCTTCGACGAACAAATGTATTGCCATTTCAAAAGTTTTGCGCTCGTTGCAAGCAAAGCTTTTGCTCAAAACTCTTAAAATATGTACTCAAACAGCAAAAGCTCAGCGGAGAAACAAAACAAAACCACACAAAAAGCTCACAGTTTTACCGGCTATGGATGGCTTGAAGTGCGCCGATCACAACATAACCCAGCTGCAATGTGCAAAATGTTAACGAAAAAAGCAGCAAACTTACAAATTGTGCTGCTGCGTTTGTGATCACCTGCGTGATCAGCTGCAACGACAGCAGCAGCAGTGACGTCAGCAGCGACGTTAGCATGCGTTCGTTACTTTTGCCGGGTGTAAAGCAAACACGATCGCGCGATCTTCGTTAGCCACGAAGTGAGTAGTTAAGACTTTCGTTTAGTTGTTGCTGCTCTCATGTTATTGTTGTGCTGTTTCGAACGTTTTGGCGAACATTTTCAATTTTGTCGTTTCAGTCTTGACAGCGCATTGAACGAGTAAACGTGTGGCGTCGTTGAAAAGGAAAAAATCTCAGAATTAAACGGAAGCGTTTTTAGTTACAAAAATAATAATTTCACATTAACGGGATAATACAAAAAAAAATCACAGATTTGCATACGTGAAAAATTTTACATTTTTTTTTAAAAAACATAAATTAAAATTTTTAGTAAATATTTGTTTAAATTAAATGGTCAAACAAATTATAAGAAAAAAAACAACTTTTTTGTGAATTCATGTGTAAATTTCCGAACCGCAGCGGCAACAAGTCTAACTACGGCAACATCGAGCGAGCGAGCGACATCTGCATAAATTAAACGAGCAGGTGTGCAATGCGAAATCTTTTCAAAAAATAAATCGCAAAAATTAAGAAAAAGAAGCAACAGCAGCGTGACAGCAAAATTTAAAAAAAAAACTGAGAAAAAAAAAAATCTCATTCACTTTGCTTTGGGATCCATTGGAACCAATTTAGTTTTACAAAACAAAAATAATGAAAATTTGAAAGCAAAAAATAAAGAAAAATTTTTCCGTATCGGCTCGGTGTGTGTATTGTGACAAGTAACAACAAAGTCATTTAATTTAAATTTATGCGAGAAAAAAGCATCTTGTTAATTTATTTTGTATCTCGACTGTAACCAACGTCAGCTGTTCGACGCAAGCGTTCTTCATTAGCCAAGTAAGTTGATATTTTGAAGACTCTGTTTGATAGATTTCTATTTAAGAAGATTGAAGACCTTTTTCTTGGAAATAAACATGAGGTGTGCTATGTGTCCATGAATTCTATCAAGAAAAGGTTCTTTAGTACGGGAAATTTTAAAAATTAACTTAATAGAAAAGGTGATCTAATGCGAAATTTTTCTGTATAAACGGAGATAGATGAAATTTTCAATGGAAGGGTGGTGAACGCTACGATTTGAGGTAATTGACAATTCATCAAAATAGAATGCATATCTGATGTCCTGAACTAAATCGTAATACGAAACAATTTTTTTTTTCTGATTCAGTTCATATGTAATCTGTATCAAAATTTCTTTAAGGAATTTAGTAGCTCTTGAAATGTTTAATTCAATAAAGTCTTAAATTGTTCAATAAGTTTAAGATAAAGTGGTAATATTTATTTAATCATTTAGCAGCATTTACAAAACTTCGATTAGAATGATCCGATTCATACACTACGTTTAATCCGACAGCATACTATAGAACTCTGCTGGGTAACCGGTCATAAGGGTATTTGCAGCAATGAGAAAGCTGACGAATGTGCTAAAATAGGATCAGGACAACTAAAGAATCAACAAGTGGTAGCCTTAGGACACCGCTAGTGGCATAGCCAAGAAGCACACGAACAGAAGGTGGAAACTTTCCGCCGAGTGCAGAACGTCTGATACAGGTGGCCATAACTGAATCTAGGAAGAACACAAACTCGCTTAAAATCCAGCAGAGGATAGCTAAAAACTGTTGCAGGAGTGCTGATGAGGCACTGTGGTATCGGCCACCAAAAATGGTGCACTTTTCAGAGATTTCTGCTGTAGTTGTGGAGACAAAGAAGAGGATTAGATAGCTAGACATCTGCTCTGCGAATGCCCTGGGATAGTGAGGAAACGAACCAAATATTTTGGTTATGCATTCTTTCGTAGTCTTGAGGAACTAGTCGAGTTGGAGCTCACCAGCACTCTCAACTTCACCAAGGCTTCTGTGTGGTTCGCTCCCGTGATAAGATAATTTTAAAAGAAAGAAGGGAACATAACCTAACCACGATCCGATTCTCATTACTACATAATATAACTTTTTGATCACGATCTGAAGGAACAATTGATTCTCAATAGATTATACAACCTTACCCGCTGTTGAAAACAATTTGTGAGCCCAACATAATCTTTTAAGCGAATTCGGCCTGATTTCATATGAGGTGTGACGTTTAATGTCATAATCGGATCCGAAAGCCTGAGTCCTTTCTGATCGTACTTCAGGGTTATTTGATGCGAACTAATATTATCTCCCTTTATTTTTAATACAAAAACTTTAAATGCATTTTGAATTGAAAATAACATTTTTTGACTTTAATTTAATCTTAAAAAATTTCAAATTTCTATATTAAGTTGCAAAGTATTTGAAATGACTTCTTTTTTAAATTTTACACCAAACATTTTGTCATTTTGAATCATATATGTAATCACTTGAAATCAAGGTAGACTTTTTTTAATTTCAAATCAAAAATGTTTCACTTCAATTAAATATTTTCATACATTTCAGAAAACTTGTCTGTAGAAAATTTTTGGCTATAAAATAATTTTAAAAAAAAAAAAATTCATTTGTCAAATATTGCAAAAAATATATCAAAGTGGTCGCTAGCATATAATCTCAAGTATCAACTATATAACACATATTAATTAACATCTGTTCAATGAAAACGGACTGCCAACGACGTTGCATTCAAGAATGCAGATGCAATTAAACACTTTCGACTAAAAACATTTGTAAATTTTAATAATTCAAAAATATCAAAAATTACGGACATTCATTCCGCTGTGCAAATATCAGCGGCACAACATTTTTATTTATTTCAGTATTATGATGAACTTGTTTTGCTGCTACTCACTTGTGACGTAAATGCCAACAATTAATAAAACATTTATTCGTGGCAATATAAAACAAAATACATAAATTGTTATTATTTCGAAATGGATTGCATTCTGGCAGGCATTTTAATTGCATTCCATTCACATTTACGGAACATAAAAAAGATTCTAACAAAAAGCTATTTCATTCTTCTAGAATTTATTTTTGCCGATGTAGCAATACTTGGTATTTGGTATGCCATATCTTCCTGCCAAAATGCATTTTCTTTTTTTTTATTGGCAAATGATGCACACATGGATACCCAAACGAACAATGGCTTTGACCGAAAATTATTTTATGCATTTCTTACACACGTCAGCTCTTTTTTTATTTGTAAAACAGAAAAAAAATGATCACACAAAGTTGTAAGCTGGGCCATAATGTTGACTTTCAATATTGGCAAAGTGAATATGCCAAGCCAACTTATTTAATATCTGCGATGTTTCTCTTAGATTGCATTTCCAATGTTTGTGCAAAATTTATTGTAATTTTGATATTATATGGGCAAATCTTTCACTTTCATATGGGTCATTCCATCTATAATGGGCCTATCATTACACTCGTGTTTTTTAAATAGGCTGAAACTTTTTTCAGTGATTGGTCTATCATGTAGAAGATATAAAAAAATCGATAAAATTTTTTTGACCAGTATTATTGCTTAAAAAAAAAGTTTCAAATTGTGTTAAAAAAAACTCGTAAGTAAAACGAAAAAATTCATTGATGAATATAAACAAACCAACACAATCCAAATTAGCTTTTATATTATTTTTATGTAGATGTGTACTAGTAGATGGCAAAAAAACTGCAAATCTGAATAAATTAAGGCCTGAACGGTTTCCATGTGGTAAAAGATAAAAAAATTTACTTTTTCAAAAAACATCACTTTCCCAAATACTCCATCTCCGATTTCAGCTTTTATAGGCTCAAAATTTTTAAAATATACAGGAGTATCATCCCTGAAAATTTTATTCATGTTTTTTCACCCTATTTGATTTTACAAGCGTTTAAAGTTAAAATTAATGATTGGCAATGTAAATTGAAACATTGAGAATGAAAGCGGAAGAATAAAATTTGAATTGATTTCAGCCTTTTTAAAGTCAAAATTTTCAGATACTCCTGATCATCTCTGAAAATTTCATTCATTTTTGTTCACCTTATTTCATTTTACAAGAATCTAAAGTGAGTGCATACAGTGAAATATTCATGAAAGAAATATAACGGAATATTCAAATTTTCTCGCTCTACTTCTCAATGTTTCAATTTACATTGCAAATCCTAAATCTTAACTTTAGATGCCTGTAAAATGAAATAAAGTGAACAAAAATTAATGAAATTTTCAGAGATGGTACTCCTGAATGTTCTGAAAATTTTGATCCTAAAAAAGCTGAAATCAATTCAAATTTTATTCTCTCGCTTTCATTCTCAATGTTTCAATTTACATTGCAAATCATTAATCTTAACTTTAAACGCTTGTAAAATCAAACAGGGTGAAAAAACATGAATAAATTTTTCAGGGATGGTACTCCTATATGTTCTGAAAATTTTGAGCCTAAAAAAACTGAAATCGATGGTGGAGTATTTGGGAAATTGATGTTTTCTTGGAAGGCCAATTTTTTTATCTTTTACCACACAGAAACCGTTCAGGCCTTCATTTATTCAGATTTGCAGTTTTTTTGTCATCTGCTAGTACACAACTACATAAAAATAATATAAAAGCTAATTTGGATTCTGTTGGTTTGCTTATATTCATCAATGAATTTTTTTGTTTTACTTACGAGTTTTTTTTAACACAATTTGAAACTTTTTTTTTAAGCAATAATACTGGTCAAAAAAATTTTATCGATTTTTTTATATCTTCTACATGATAGACCAATCACTGAAAAAAGTTTCAGCCTATTTAAAAAACACGAGGGTAATGATAGGCCCATTATAGATGGAATGACCCATATCTTTTTACTCAAAATCTAATCCAAGCCTCGAAAAAATTATATTGTCACTATATTATCTTAGTTATTGCTATATTAAAAAAGTGCTTTAGTGTTGTAGAGACCAGATAAAAGTGCATACAATTTACCACTGCAGTGCTGTTGCTTTGCAAGAAGATGCATTGGTTTTTCTTAGTTGTACTTTTACGTTTATGTGATTTTCTTATTACTATCGATTTATTGCATGTGCAGTACCATTTATCAATTATGTATCATTTTAAATATATGAATCATCATGAATTATATATTTTATGATGCTTTTTTTACTGTGCAGCCAAGCGTTTTATCGTAGTAGATCATAATAAAGCTCACTTCAAAAACGTAGCTCATATTGAAAGATCAGATTTTTACAATTTATACAATTCGCTCATGCACTCAGGGAAAAAATCCATGATTTTATGTTGAACCCTAGAACGTTCAGGGATTTTTTGGCGCTAACTGTTGCAACTAAGTATGTCTGCGCAGACCTATATGGGATTTGTATATGCAGCTGTCTTAAAAGTCTGTGTAAGTGTGTTAAATGCTAGGAAAACGATGTTCTCCGTAGCCGCTTTTAGGAAGTCATGTTATACACACATTTATATGCAAAATGTCTGCACAGACCTGGTTGAACTTCTTGAGATTAATTCATCCAAAACGCTAATGATTTAGCGCCAAAGCTGAAAGTAATAAACTGACGAGAAACATTTCTGATTTTGATTCAAAAGGATCCACATTGACTTAAGGTATTTCATATATGAATCACAGTGACAAAGTGTTAAATAAACGTGTAAAGGTGCTATCTCTGTCCTCGCCGAAAATTCAAAATCCCACACTGTGATATAGGTAAAACTGCGCCTAAGTCTTAATTTTTATTATTTTTCCTACCACATGCCGGATGGTTTGACTAAACGTACCCGTATTTAATTTGACAACATTAACTTAAATAGCTCTTTGTGTAGCCTTTTAAGCTTATGCTTACATGGGAGGTGTTACGCTCTCTTCTCGAAATTCGTCAACTTTTCGTCTGATGCTTGTCTAAACTATTTTTTGTGTTTATGTCTCATTACTTTGTACAATTCTCTATGAGTAGTGTTTTGAAGTTTTTGTTTTTGTGGGGAATGCCACGCCCACCAAGTTTTCCAATTTCCTGTCTAAAGCTTTTCAATATCAGTCTTACTGTTTGTGTCAAATTTGCTTAAAATACCTTTTATAATTCTCTCAGTATAGAATGTTGAAGTGCCACGCCCTCCCGTCAAATCTCGTCACAGTTATTTCTCCACAGCTTGCCCAAATTTTTCCTAGTATCTCTTTTACTATAACGTTTTACTTGTATGGTTGGTAGGCCTGTCCATTTGCAATACCAAAACACTTGCTTGAATGTGTAGTCTGTGTGCCAAATTTTTATTTAATTAGCTGGTGACGCTGATGAAGAATATATATACTTTTATATAACTGCAACGCCTCCTTCCATACATTTAAAACGAAATGACAAAGTAAATAAATATATTATCTGTGAACGGTATAAAAAGAGAAATCTCAAATACTGTGCAGCTTCAAAATGCAATTTATGTTATTTACGATTGAAGTAAAGTTAAAAAATTTTATCTTCGACTGACTTGAAGACCCCATAAACCTCACATACTAGAAATAGATGACGGCCATATTTAGCCGCATTGGAAAATCTACAAAAAAATACAAATTTTATTAAGAGATCAGTGGGCTGAAGATTTCATGCTCGAGGTGCAAAAATTTAGTTTCCAGAACTTAAGAGCTAAATATCTTACAAAGAGTATGTGGTAGGGTATGACATACCCACGTACAAAATTGACTCTTAAACCTTTTTACCAAATAGATAGCATTAAAGTAAATGTGTTTTATTGTAATAGGCAATATGACAATTTAATTTTAATGAAATCCTTGTGGCAGTTTAATAGTTTTCATATTATAATCGAAAAAAAACAAAGTTAACAAACTTTTCAAACAAAAATATGGACTCTTTCAAAAAAGCTACAAGTGAAATGAAAAACAGTCTTCATGAGCAAAGAAAACTTGAAAACCTCATAACTAGAACATGAAAACAAAAACTATATCAACTAAAAAAATTAATTTTCAATTGAAATCTTAAAAATAAAGCAGAAAACCAACTAAAATAACGTACCTGAGCGTCGTTAGCAAGCGTGTAACTTGAGCGCAGGTTGCCACGTCATTGCGATCACGCCACTATCCCCTTCCGCATTTCTTTAACTCCAGCTACTCAAAACAACAAAACGATAATAGAAATAAAAATACACGCGCATAAAAGTAACAGGGTGGGTAATACATACGGAACGTTATTTGCAAAATGGGAGCAGAGTGCTAGCAGTTTGGAAAAAAATTTTTTTTTTTTAATACGAAAGTGTAAGTTTATGTGAGGTTTCCA
Organism: Meiosimyza decipiens; assembly: GCA_963680825.1. Classification (NCBI taxonomy): domain Eukaryota; kingdom Metazoa; phylum Arthropoda; class Insecta; order Diptera; family Lauxaniidae; genus Meiosimyza; species Meiosimyza decipiens. The sequence continues at coordinate 41,545,504 of OY804258.1, forward strand.
ATGCTCATCATTCTTAAAACAAAATTTTTCAAATAAAAACAAGCTCAGTTAAAAATAAATTTATATATAATATAAACATTTATATTATTGATCAAAATTTTTAAGAAATTTTTTTTATTAAAATTTTTTTTATTGAAAGTGGATTTTTAATTGACAAATGTAAAAGCTCAGTGATTTTCACACAAATGATTGTTAAAATGTCTTGCATTAAATTTTTCTTCTTTTATTTTTCATGAGCTCCAGTATTTCATAATTTAAATTTAAATTTTACTACCGGTTCAACCTTTTTTTTACTTTTTTTAGGCTTACAATTCTATATTTTGCAACTCTAAGCACTTTTGCTGTCATTTAGCCATTTAAGCTACGCATTATTGCGTGCGTATATTTTTTTCTTTTTCATATTCATAGGTATAATTTTTATTTCATTTTTATGCTTATCTTGGGGGAGGGGGGAAACTAAGCGAGATTGCTGGCATCGATACATAATGACGACGATGTATTGCGGTTTTTATTTGTGCGTTACCTTGGGATGTAAGTTAAAACTTACACTTAAAGCGAAAACAACAACAGCGTTAACAAAACTATACTTTAGAATGGCAATAAAAATCATGATGAAGTAGCAAAAAAAGTCATATAAACCTATGGTATACTCGTACTTAAATTTTAATGTTGAATTTGTTTTTATTTCGAAATTAAATTTTTTTTTTATTTTTGAAATTTTGAGAAGGCTGACATAACGCAATAAATGCACCAGAAGAGTAAATTAAGCCATGCAAAATGTGAAAAAATATTTACTTAGTTATTAACAAACCTTAAGAATTGAATGAAAGAAAATGGTTTTGATGCACTTAATGACTTCGATGATATGTAGAAGAAAAATAAAGTTAACTTGAAAATATTTTAGAAAAAGTTTTAAAAGTGTTTGACAACTTCAAAGTATTCGAATTCGGAAATTTCCCTATACAAACATATACAAATACTGAAAGGTTTTTGTCAGAATTTCAGAAAAAAATAAAATTTTCTCAAAAAAAAAGCTTCCACATTGGCCATAGTAGCAGTGTCGCAATTGTCTACCGAGAATTGAAAATCAAAAACCCAAACAAATTCTTCTCGTTGCACACTTAATTTTGCTCTATGCAATAATTTAAGTTTCCCTGTGCATCAACCTCCCCGCCACGCTTTAAAACCATCACACTTTTAAACCATCAGAATGGAGTCATACAAACTCCCTCAATCCCACCATCCCCCTCCGACCGACAGTTTCATCTTTCTAGACATTTTCTAATAATAAATAGACTTTTTTGCTGTTCACTACAGCATGTGATTAATAGCACAACAAAAAAATTCCAAAAACAAAAATCAAGACTAAAAACGCCTAAGACTAGCTATACTAGCTATACTAGCTTCATCCCTAACTAAATAGAATCATCAATGACCTTTAAGCTTTTGTGTACTATCAAATGAGTTACAGAAACAGAGATATAAAGATAATAATGAATTTTGGCTTTGTTTTGTTATACAAAAAGGAAAACATATTCAGACTTAAAAACTCTCACTTATCGGCTCAATGGTCACTGATGATTTCATTTAGCAATGGACAAAATTCGTACCCTTCAGCTGTAATACTGTTTGACAAACAATCAAAAATTACTTATTTTTGAATTTTACTGCCACACAGATGAGGTCTAGAAAGTTTTAATAAATAAGGACACCGCCCCCCTCTCCCCCAATTTACTATATGGAATAGTTTTGCTCAAGATCGTGTGAAAAAATTCACAGTCGTTTCTTCCATATGTAAATTTATTCCAGAAAATTTGGCTATAATGCTAACGGGGTTAAAGAGTGATGCTGAAGGGGTAATTTAAGTTGTATATTTTCACAAGATTACTAAGCGTATTAACTCTGAAAGTTTTAAAAAAATGTAACCATTTTTTTTAATATGTAACTAATATTTGACTAACCAGCTTTCCCCATGTTAAAACGTAACTTTTAGTTTTTACGCAACAACTCAACTCTTCAACTACCACGCAACAACCTATATATTTTTCTACCATCATTTTTCTTATCTTTATGTTGTGTTCTGGCTCGTCTACGATATTCTATGCTGCGTTAATTTTTTATTTTTTTTATATTTTGTTCATTTAGAATAACCAGTTTTATTTTTGGCTGGTTCCAACTAAAGTGTGAATGAGTAGCTCGGTAGTCTTTGTAAATAAAAAAAGTTATAGCATTAAGTAATAAAAAAGTTTTTTTTTCTGGAATTTTATAAACTTTGGAACGTTGGAATGGGAACAAAACAAAAAAAGTAAAACGTATGTAGGTAAGATAGCATCTTTGATAGTAAAACCAAATAGTTACTGATTATAAAAACAAACAACGGAGTAGTAATGACGAACGCTTCGAGCTAAGAGTTCTCATTATGGAACCGAACAATAAAAAATTAACTTTACGATAAGTTGCTCTTAAAAACTCGACTGAAAGAATTACGTTTTTTGAATTTTTAAAGAAAAAACCAGAAAAATTATGTAGTAAGTTATTTTTTTAAATTGACCTAAAAAAAAGAAGCATACATTTTGAAACCTGTTTTTACTTTCGAACAAAATCAAATTAAAGAATTCAAAAATTACTTAATATCCATAATTATATCAGCAGCATACTCGTACACACATACTTAGTACATATAGATAATAGCAACAACCAAAAATGTCATTGAGTTTTTAAGCACTTCAAAGTGCGACAATTTTTGTCACAGCGTAAAAATAGTCGCTATTTAACTTTAACAATACGCTGTTAATTAAACAACAATTACAGCAAAAGCAACAACAACAACAACAACAACAATAAAAATAAGTATGAAATTCCAAGAAACATGTCAACCATATTTCATGCAATTTAAAATAATTACAACGAAAAAAAACCAAAAAACAAAAATTACTAAAAATGTTTTCTTAAAAAAAAGAAACACAAAAAAATAACACAATTCGGCTCAAGGTTTGAGGTGATTAAACCGTATCACCACAAAGAAAAAAGAACCCTCATAAATGTTACTCAAAAGCTTCAAGGAATTTGTACGAAACCATATGGCATGAATAAATTAATTAAAATATTAAGGAAATTTTAAGTTTAGTAGTTCAAATATATGGGGTAATATAGGCGGAATTGGCATTTTGAAACCCAGATCCGAATTTTCTGAAATTCTCTTATTTCAAAACAAAAAAACCATTTTAAGGGATATATTCTGATTGAGTGAAAGATCTTCATTGAAAACATTAGTGGATAAAGTTACCAGTTTTCATTTCATACTACAAATGTAGACGTAATGTCTATAGGCACCTCAGGAAATGTACAAACCGCGCCATATCATCATAAAAATTGAAAAAATAATCCCAAAATACTGTTACGCTGTATGGAAAGTGAAGCTCATTTCTGTGAAATTTAGATTTTGTATCATATCAGCTTCATTCACTCTTCAATTATTGCTACAATTGTGTAATAAAAAGCTCCACTATGGTTACTCTAATTGATCATAGGAGACGTCACGTGCACGATCTCGAAGCATTATTTGCTCAATGAATTCAGAGGCAGGATTTTATATCGCTTTTGGTGATGCTCAAAATGTAACCCTAGGTAACGTTAAGGTTTTTCCAGAACATCACGTGCCATCGTAACTTAAACCACACATGGGGTCAATGTATTCCCGATTTACATATAGTCATTCGAAGTACTTACTTCGATATTTCAATATTTTTATAAATTTCAATATGGATTTAAGATCTTTTGACGCTAATCTGCATATAAGTAGGCGAAGACAAAACAGTTCCATCATTTGTTTAAGTACCATAACTAAATTTTTTTTTAACCCTAAATAAGGATATTTAATGCTCTGTGTTCATTTGGTTGACGGTGCACGCCCCTATGGGAAAACGATGTCACGTCTGAGCTGCACTATCGATTTTAATAAAATTTAGTCTAGAACCAAATTTATACTTGAGTAAAGTTATTAGTGTTTAAAGGATGGTGCCACGCCTTTAACTAGATAATTTGTTTCTACAGCTATACCAATACGGTAATTTCGGTTTTGAAATTTCGTTTAAAGAATTTTGAGTAAAGATATTAGTTTTTTAATAGGCGGAACCACACCCATAAATAGATAATTTTACAGCTATACTAAAGGATTGGTTTTGATGAAATTTGGTATGTAGATAGATTGATGCATGATTAAAGATATGTGATTTTAGTGGGCAGTGCCATGCCTCTAACCAGAAAATATATTTTCGTAAGCTAAAAGATTGAGTTTGCTAAAATTTGGTATGGAGATAGATTGAACCCAAAGGAAGAAATTATTATTTTTGGAAGCGATGTTGTGTAATCAGTTAAAATTGCACTGAACAGTTTTATATTGTGACTATAATGGCTGAATTTCAACCAGTGAACGAACTATAATCTTAAGAGTCCATGAATTAACTGTCGATAGCCTTAAAGCATCGCTGCTTTAACAAAGGGCATTTGCAGAGAAAATGGTAAACAGTTTCCTAAACATCTCTCATTCTCTACAGCTCTTGAAAGACTGATGTAGGTTAATATAACTCTAAGAATGATAAAATTTTTTATTTGACAAACTTTGACCTGTAGGGTTGATTAACGTAGAGCACCGGTTCCTTTGCAACTATTGATGTACGTAAGAATACCTCCCAAACGAAACACAAGCATATGTGTGAATGGTGAAACAATCGTGGCTCACGATTACTTGTACGTGAGCCTTAACTATACAAAAGTTCAATTCAGATGCTGTAATATTTAATTTGAAATTAGAAAATTCTTTAACTTTCAGAAAAAATATCGCCCCTACTTAAGTTATGTATCAAAATTTTCATAATTTGATGTAGAAAATTAAGAAAAATATTTATATTCTGTGACAGACTCTTTACTTTTTTATTCAAATTATTCACTTCTGACAGTGGAAGTAATTTCTTAATAAATAATCTGATATCTCTTTTACAAAATTTTTATTGCCTTTGGACCATTTTTCCAACACTAATGACAAAAACGTTCATAACACACGACACCGGTATAGCTAAAAGCGTGAAGTTAAATTCGAGAGTGCTCTTAGCAGTGATTTGTGCAATTATTTGCATTATTTCTGTGGTGTATTTTATATCGGGACATCTCACATTTTGGATGAAGTGTTCTCAAATGCTTTTACGTATTAGGAAACTTTTAAGTGTTAAAATATTCTTGATTTGTTTTTTTCCTCATTCGCATCATTGGGAAAACAAACAGGTCACAGGTTTTTAGATTTTTTTTTTTAAACGGAGAACGAGATCAAATCAAATCTTTCCTGGACTTGTCTATTGATCATATGATAGCACTTATTTTAAGTGGTCATTATATGTTAGTTCCAGTTAAGCGTCTAGTCTACATAAAGCAATTCCTGCACATATTTGCTTGATTTGAAAACATAAGCACAGTACCATCGAAGGTGGGCTCAATCGTGACAAGCTTTATTTTCCTGGTGCATGATATCAATATGGTTTTCATGTGTAGTCTATTACATTGAATTTATCTCTGCTAAGCGCCTTTGGCGATCGCTCTGATACAATATATGTAGCGCGATCATCAGTATAGCCTTGAATTATGTTATATACAAGAATTTATTTTAAAGTGAATATAAAACGCATCAGAACATTTTTTAGCTATTTAAAAGCAACAAAGGGTTAAGCTTTTGTTTTTGTCTGTCTGTTTTGAATATCTTTACCGCTACACGTATTTGCTCTTATTGTCGCTGTAACTTGTTACTGCGACTGCTATCTCATCTGTTATCTAAGATAAGTAATTGAGGACAACGACATATGAACGCTTTGCGTACAATTTCCAGCAAAGAATACGAAAAAAAAATTAAACAGCAACTTAACTGCAATTCTCTGACAACAGCACCACAAAAAAAAACAGTTTTTAACTCTTCGGATTGCATCCCAAAAAAATTGCAGTTAAAAAGCAGAAAAAGGAAGAAACTCAATTAAGAATAACATGGGCGTGTATTTAATTAGTGAATGCACAAAAACTGTGATTCCACAGGAGAAGAAAACAAAATTTATATTATTTTAACCTGCGTAAAACTCAATTAAATTTTATGATTTATTGGCAATTATTATGCGAGCATTTTAAGCCAATGCGAAATTAAGAGAGCGAAAAAGTCTTACGGATACATTCCTTGATTACTTTGGCTTGCGTAAGCAAGGGAGAGCGGGCGGGATTTTTCGATTGTGGTTTTCATGAAATCATCTTATTCAAGCTATTTTGCCAAAACTCTATCAAGCTGCGCAGTTAATTAAACTTTTAAGTATTAGAAGCCATAATGATTCATTTCAATTAACTACAACTATTTAATCAAATTTCAAATGCCGTAATAAAGTCTTAATGGACTTGAACCATTCAAAAAGTACCATTAAAAACCACAACTTAAGAATAAGAAAAACGCTTTAAATAAAAAATTACAAAGTGCTCGCCTTATTATAAAGCTAGACTCATTACTTCAAGAGCCACATAAATCAAAAATTAAAACGGTGCTCAGAATAATAAAATAATAGAAACTACGAACAGTTCAGTTTGCATAGGATTTTTTTCAGCGGAATTCTTTCGACGCGCAGAGATTTAAAAAATTGAGTTAACTAAATGGTGACGCGTTATGTCACTATAAAAAATGTTAAAAAAGTTGAAAGAAATATTAATTGTTGGGAGTTTAAAAACCAATAATAATGAAAAATTCAAAAAATGCTGAAACGACATATTGAAAAAATCAAAAAAAAGGAGGAAAAAACGTTGAAAAACTACATGTATGTTTGATCTACTATATATAAATAAGCAGTGACGCACCGGTGCAGAATTTAATTTTTTTCTAATGGCAGGCAGTGCCACGCCTCTAACAGCAAAATATGTTTTCGAGCGCTTCAGAAGGATACTAAAAACCCACCACCACGCCGCCTTCCTCTATTAGAAAAAAGGCTGCCATGGCAGAGCTGCTATACCGATTTTAATGAAATTTGGTATACAAATAGATTGATTCGTAAGTAAAGCTACATTTTAGAGGGTAGTGCCATGCCTTAAACAGGAAACTACTTTTTCGCTGCTAAATAATAGACTGATTTTGATTACATTTGGTACAGAAATAGATTGAGAAAGGCATGTCTTTCTTAGTGGATGGTGCCACACCGCTAACAGGAAAATATTTCCACAGCTAAGCTAATGGACCGATTTTTGTTGAAATTTGGTATGGAGATTGTTTGAACGCTTAGAACTTATTTTCCTGAAACGTGATCATACTTAGATTATATGCTGAAGAAAATAATTTTATTTCAAAATTTTTTAAAGTTTGAATAATGTGGCGCTTTTATTAGAGGCGTGGTGCCGCCTAAGTCTTTAAATTTCAATTCAGTTCATTTCGAGAACCATACAAAATTTTACAATTGAATTTAGTGTGGTAGAACTTTTCAACAAGAATAGCTCACTAATAAATTTACGATAACTAATAGGAGGGTCAATGCATACTTTCTTTAACATGGCAGGCTCTCGAATTTTATAAATTCAAAATCTCTCACTCATTTTATTTAAAATTCAGATAAATCAATACCGACAATAACATCGGAATTGGTCGAGTCATTTTGAGGTCAAATATTTATGCTCAACATATGTCACAAATATTCACGTTTCTAATAAATTGAAGTATTTACCCTCAAAAATAATTAAAATTTAAGAAAACTTAATTTTTGTTTTTTAATTAATAAATACATATAGAGTACTTTATACGATAGAGTACTCAATAGCGGCAAGTTTTTTTTAACTACAGCCACTGGACTAATATTAAAAGTACGATAAATTTAAAAAAAAAACCCACACGGTTACCAACAAACATTCAGTCAATCACCAGTACCACCAGTGTTGCCAAACATCTAATACTATCCACAGCATCGAATTTTGCCGATGTAAAGTTCAAGGTCCGTAACGTGTATGCGCGCAAGAGTTGATTATTTCGGAAATTCATTTGTGCTTAAATGATGCGAGGCGATAATTTTTGTTTCATTAACATTTCTAATTTACATTCAAAATAAATTGAAATAAAAACAAACCACAAATGTGAAGTAAATAAAATGAGGAACAAAAAACCAACAAACAGCAGGGAGTGAAGGCAACATTTCTAACTTTGATCAAGAAATCTAGATGGAAAAATTGAATTTATAATGAAAAATAAATTTACTTTAATCATTAGTGCACGCTAACGAGGAATGAGGAACTGATTACACTGGTCAACAGTAAAATAACTGCGGTAGGTGTTTTATTTTAAGAACTAAGCAGTACACAGTTTCAGACTGACAGTGAGTGCGAATTTTCATGTGATAGGTATAACTTTAACCCACTTTTTCTCCCTGTAAGGGCCAACTGTCATATTCAGTCCTTGATATCGTTGTTGCTGGAGACTTCAATGTTCAAAGCTTCAATTGGTTGGTGCGACATTGCGGCCATACTAGTTAGAGGCATGTTTGGCGAACATAGCAACTTTTTTACTAAATAATTCAATCAAAAGATTCACTATGTATCAAAGGCTTATGGAGTTAAGGCATCCCCAAACTTTTCGCAATTTCATTATTGAACACTGATGAACACTCCGTTTCACTATTGCTCAGTGCTGCCACCAATTCAGTGCAGCGTTCCATTTCAATGCTGGCGAATAGTGAAAATTAAGCTGACAATCATACATACGCTGATCACCAACGCTACACTGGTATACACAAATTAAGTGCACATGTGCGATTATTTTTGTGTAGGTGTGTAAACATGAATTATAAACACGTTGGTAAAATGAAAAAATAATAAATAAAAAAAAAAAATTTTTGTTTACTTTGGCGAAGGTTGAATTCAAAGAAAAATAAAAATCTTTAGGTTTTTTTGTTGTTTTTGCGGTTGTTGTTTTTGTTTTTATGATTCTGTTTGGTTGCAAAAACAAAAAGAAAACTACAAAAACAAAGCTAAATAAACTACAGGCAAGTAATAAAATTCCAAAATTTCAACTGACCCAACAAAAACAACAAAAGCAACAAAAAAAAAACAACAACTCTAGCAAAAAAACAAAAAAATAGCCAAAAAGTACACAAGCAGCAGAAAACTAACAACAACAGCAACAACAACCATATGCAATGTACTTTGGCGAGTGATCTGCAAACTCAGCAAAGTGAAAACGCTAAATTTTGGCAACACTTTGCGCGCGTCGGTGGTAGATAGAAAGCAAAGCAACAACAAAAACGCTCGCGCTGCGAATTGCGATCATTCGCTAGCTCTTGCCCGCGCGTTTTTTTCTTCCACGTCTGTCTGTCAGTCGGTCTGTCCGCGCGCGTCTGTCTTACGCTGATTTACAGTTGCAGATAAAATCGTGCAATTTTAGTTTTTCGAAATGTTGTTTTTTCCTACTTGTTGTTTTTGTGTACTTAAAGTTTATTTTTTTTTTGTTTTCTAGTTCAATTTAGCCACGGGGCAAATTCAATAAAAATCTTGAAATGCGCAACATTGGCAACAGCAGCGAAGAAAAAATAAAGTCATGTTCAGGGAAGCGATCACTGTGATCGTGGCGTGTGTTGTAATGGTCATCACACGATCTTCACTGTAGATATCCCGGATACTTTCCAGACATTTTGAGTTTCAACATAAAAGTTTAAAAGTTTTCATATGGGAAAAATTGTTTCTTAAACTGACATATTTGTATTATATTTTATTGTCAATATAACCACATTATCATGTTTTGGAATTCACTTCATTTTATCAATAACACAAGTTTGTGAGGTTTTGTTGTTGGGAAATTTTTCACATTGAACCCTACAGCCTACCAAATTTAATGAGAGGGAATCTTGGTTTCAAATCCATGTCACTTTAAAGAGTGCTTTAACTTATAAGGAAACATCATAGATGATAATGTGAATTTTAAATAGGGAAAAATGGTACTACATGATGTTTTTATCGAAAACTAGTGGTACCCACGGCTTTACACGCGCACGTACCGTTGTTTTTTTCATAATAAATTACTCTCTCGTTACTCATCTCTCTATATTCTCTCTTCAAAAGTAACAACACAAAACAGCTGAAAGAGTGTTTTTTCTTTGAACTTTAAAGCCAAATACAAATTTTACAAATGAGAAGAGTAAAAAAACAACAGCAGCACAGAGTTCAAAAAGCAGCATGAACATCAACAATGAAAAATCAAATGACAATTATTGTGTGAGGTTTGGCAAAAATTAATTCTAAAAAAATAGATATTTCATTTAAAAAAAATAAGCATGCAAAATAAATAAGTAGCACAAATAGATTATTTAAAAAATAAATTTTTTAAAATCGGATCAGTAAATTTTGCGCCAAACCGTTACAAACCATTTGCATATAAGTTATTTTATATACATGGCCATGCATAGCCTCAGAAGTAGAGAAAAACGTAATTTTTTCAGTACTTAACCTCATATATATTAAAATCCATGCCATGCGGCCAAATTCAGATTCAGCGAGAAAAATTTATTTCGGAGATGACACTTAGTTGCTTAACAGCATCCATGACTCATTTAGGCTCCAATATGTGTTATTGTCATATCGAGACTTAATGAAATTACTTTAATAGCTGCCTAAATATTTATTTCAGTCTTTTGTTTCAATAGTAGCTGTCACGCCCATTTTTCCACACGTCCACCAAATATCCTCATTTAACAATTACTTGGATAATTCTTAGAAAAGCGATGGTGTCATGCCTTCTAGTGAAAATTCGATTACATTTGGCTTAGTGGTCTTTCCCCAACTATTCTCAATATTTGTGCGCAGTTCACTTACATTACCTAAAATAAATCTCTCAGTATTGCGTTTTAAAGGTGCTGTCTGTATGGGAGACTTGTCCAAATTCGCTCTGATTTCGCTCAATCTCAATCCAACGAAGTATGAAATGTGTATCCGGTGTATTAAGTCATCAAACTATTCCTTTTCGATTTTTCTGTGACTTCCGGCGGATATTCTTAATTCAAAATGATGCTGTGCATGAATATATATATAGTTGTCAATATATGCCTCGCCTTTTTCTATGTGTTGCAAGTAGAGGATAGAATTTATATACACTGCTTATAGAGCAAATCCATGCAAATGGAGGTATGAAAGCCTGTGCAAACTGGACAAAAAAAAAATAAAAAAAAATCAGATTTACCTTCTGTACAAACGTTCAAATAATATTAGCATATATTTAGGCGTGAAACGTTGCAGTGCAACAAAATATGAGGTTCATTAAGTTTCGGTTCATATTAGCGGAAAAGAAATTCAGCTTGGTGCATTATAAGTTTATTTTATTCACCCACAATTCAAAAATTTTTTCCTACAGTAACTTTTTAAGGATAAAAATACCGATTCTGCAAGCTTTTGTTAAAATAAAATTGTATTTTATTTTAATTATGAGAGGAGGTCGAAAGAATGGGAAGATATGTAAATATAAGCATCGAGAGGAAAATGCATTTAGGAAGTAAATACTTAGCTAACAAATAAAAGCTACACAGTTTATAATGAGCCATTCCCTTTAGGGATGCAGCGATTGGCATGATCTTCGTAAACGTGGTCAAAAGTTTTTGGAGTTTTAGAAAAATCATTTTCAATTTCTAAAAAATATACCAACGATTTTAAAAGGGTCTAAATTGAAATTATGCCACTCCGCTGTTTTATTAACTTCCCTTTTATTGCGGATTAAGTGCTCAAATTTCAACAAAACTAGCGCTGATATTTTTGGATATTAAAACCTCTTCATTTAATCGCTTTTTGAAAGCCATATGACATTTTCATGTAATAATTTTTTTATAGCCAACGTCACAAGCTATTTTTGATCATGCAATGGCTATAAAAATGACGAATGGCTAGAACTTAAGTGTTTGCTTAAAATTTTTATTTTTTTTTCTCGAAAATTTAAAGCAGAGCAATTAAAAATTGAATGTGTTTACGATGCGTTAAGAAGCTTTTAAAATCGTTCAACTTTGCAAAGTTTAACGCATTGCGGCATGCTGTCATCATCAACATCAACTTGAGCTACAGCCACATCAGCATCAAAGCATTAAAGACGACACATCTTAAACATCACATCAAATTTGACACGGACGGTATTACGGTGATTGGCCTTTGGCCACAACACGTTGCGGCGGCTTCTTTGTTGCTTCCACAGAAAAATATGAAAATCTGGCAATAATAAAAAATAATCAACCAAAATTGTAGAGGCAGAAATTTTAATGCGAAGCCGTTGTCTCATTTAAAATTCATTTAAACAGAAAATTAGCCTGCGTTCGTGATTTCAATTTAAAAGCCAACAGCAACAGCAATAAAGACAATCGAACTCTGACGCAGCAGCATATGCGGCATTTGCGGCATGTTGCAAATTATAATGCACTCTCAATAAATAGTGCTTAAGAGGCATTCAATTTTAACAAGAATAGTTCGGCCATGTGTGACGCAGCTAAAATCATCAAAAAAATCAAATGAAAAACAAAAAAATAAAACACGGAATATTTTTTAAGAAAAATGAAGATTTTTTTTTTAAATTTTGTTTAATATTTTAAGTTGAAAGCCGCATATCAAGGTTCAGCATTTACGCTTTTCTCGGCCATTTTTGCATGCATTTCAAGTTCATGACGTTATTTTTCTTGTTAGTTCTCTTCACAAGTGTTGTTGCTATTGTTGTTGTTATTTTTGTTATGTCTTTAGGTCGCGTCTTTGGTAATGAAAATGAAAGCGCGCGCCCAGCTGCCCGCATATGTGCCATACATTCAAAGCTTTACAAGGCTATAAGTCTTACAGACGTAGCCGCATGCGCAGCTTGCATGCAACAAAAAAGGCTACAGCAAAGAGCAACAAAAATCGTAGTCTCAGCGTGCGCGCGCAGACGCAAAAACCGCGAAGCTGAGAAAAATAAAAGTGATCATAAATTAAATGCAGTCACTCACCAGTGATTGTTGCTGTTGTTGTTGTTGTTGCGCTGGTGGTGCCACAATTTTTTGCTGCAATCATAAATAAGTGTCTTGACTTGGTTGCTGGTATTCTAATTTGTTTTCTTTTTTTTTCCTGCCAAAGACAAGAATTTCATCAGACTACCAGCAGTCAAGGCAACAAGGCGAACAAGCACTTGGACAGACAGGCACTTGCACACAGACAAATTTGTCACTAAATCGCTAAATTATTGCATTTGCAACGCCTTCAATGTGAATACCATAAAAATGTTAATTTCTTATTTTTATGATTTTTTTACAACACTAGCAAAAATGAAGTTAATGAGAAATCCCCAACATAAAAAAATGCAAATTTTGAATGATGTCATGCAGCTAACACAGCAGGTTTTCTTAATTTTATGAAAAAACTACCTCGATGAGTCAAGCTGTGGGTAATTAAAATGAGTTAACGCATTTAGTGGCTGTAACTAATCAAGCGTTTGTAAGAAAAAAGTGTAAAAAATTAAACTTGAAAGAGCTAACAAATAAGATCATTCTTAAACTCAGACTGAGTATTTTAGCGTTCACGATTTTTAGTAGTAAATTAGCACTTTTCTTGCCAGCAATAATAACCAATAATTTTGGCTTTCATTTTCATTACCATCAATAAAAAATATCACACTTTTTATGACCAATAACAATTGATAAAAAATTAGACCAAAAATGTCAACATAATAAAAACTATAACTTTTATTTTTAAAATCCAAAAATAAACCACAACATCGCATAAATTTTATGGAAAAAAATACAGTGCACGTGAAATTCTTAAATTTTTAGTAAAATAATTTATTCCTTGATGTTTTCACACCCACATGTCAAAATTTGTCGAATGATAGCTACTTTAAGTCAGAGAGATGCCCACTAAAATTTGCTATCGCAGCTTATTACAACAACAACAGCTTGGGTAAAAAAAATCATAAATATCTCGAAAAAAAATAGGGTGGCCGAAATTTTCGTAATTAGCTGATGCAAGCTCACTGCATACAAACAAAATAAATAAAAAAACAAAACCGAAGATCAAGCGACTCCAAAACAAATTCACACAAACAAAACGCATGCAGCGATTGTTAACCGAAAGTGTTCAACTTGAGTAAGTGCGTTGAAAACAAAAATTACACAAACAAAAAGTATATGGTGATTGCGAACCGAAAATATTTATCTCGAGTAACGGAAAGAGCTGAACAAGCCGATGCGTAGAAGACAAAAATACATAAACAAAATGCATGCGGCGATAGCAAACCGAAATTGATTAACTCAAGTAAGTGCCTTGAAGACAAAATCACACAAACAAAAAGCATGCGGTGAATGCGGACCGAAAGAGCGCAAGAAGAGTTGGATATGTTTTGCTATTGTTGTAACAGCTAAAAGAGCCAATCGAGCTTCAAGCTGTACATCTTTCCTTAAACAACACTTTCACTATAGTGCTTTAAAGTTCTTGCTTACATAGGAGGCGCCATGCCTCTGTGCTTATTTTTTTTAGTGCTAGTTGAAGTCATTCCTAATATACGCTGTCAATTTTGTTGCATGCCTCTTAGTACACGGTTTTGAATGTTTTATTTATTTGGATAGTAGCCGTGTCCGTAGACCGATTACACGAAGCTGCAATTGCAGATGTAGTCAGATTTCATCATATTGTCTAACATTCTCCTACAATAATAATTTTCACAGACAGACTAACAGTGTTCTCTACAACTGCCACGCCAGTACAAAGTTAATATGTGTGATCTGGTCTATGAAAAAAGGGCTTAGATAGCAAAACATCATTTTCCACTTTTTTGCTGATTCGGATGAACGAAATGAGTTGCTTAGCATTAACAGCTGATTTCTCGAAAACTTCATCATTAAGTACCATCCTTCTTCTTTAAAATGAGCTTTCAAGTGATTATCTATGATGTTTCCTTGCAAACGAACCTGCGTCCTATGCCAACCAACCAACTAAGCTGAAATTGTAGTCCGGGAGGCAGCGTTGCATTTTTCAAAGTCATTTCCTACCGCTTCATTTTTTTTGCAATTGAGATTTTAAGCAAAGCTGCTTATGGAAATAATTGTTACACACCAGAATCGTGGTGGGTCTGGTTTTTAGAGGCCGACGAAATAAGTTTCGCTCAATAACTCGGAAAGTAAGTCACACCTAGCAAAATATGTTTAGATCAATGTTGTAGAACAAACAAAAACACATCGATTTCATGCCCGAAAAATGTTGGTATCACAAGATTTGAACCACTTTTCATAGACTTAAGATTCTCAATGGTCATATCCATTTTCGAAAAATTAAAGATTTTATTGAAAGTTTTTAATTAACATTACTCGTTCAAATCTAAAAACCATATTTTTCGCCCAAAATAGCTATTTTTGGTCAAAATTGTAGTACTTATTGGAAACTTTAAAACGGTGAAAGGTGGTGGGTCTGATCTTATCGTGTGCAGATTTTTCGAACATGAATTCCATGTGTTTTCGTCTTCTCTACAAAACTGGTCTTTATTCATATTCTGGTCATATTTTTCTTTATGTGGCTTACTTTCCGCATTATTGAGCGAAACTTTTTTCGTCAGCCTCTGATAAACAGAACCACCACAATTCTGGCAGCTCACAATTATTTCCATAATCAGCCCTACTTAAACTATTAATTGCAGAAAAAAATTAAGCGGGAGGAAATGACCTTGAAAAATGCAACGCTACCTCCCGGACTACTGCTTTCTCTGTTAAATTGTGAGATACTATGAGCATCATCATAGCTCACTCGAATCTTATCGCTCTGAGGTTTTCATTTTTCTCAAGAATTTTTATTCTTGTTCTCTGTAATTAAAGACTTAAATGAGTGTTTTTTTTTTGTTTTTTTTTTTTTTTGTTTTGCAAAGAACAATTCCGAAGGTTTTTGTTTATCTTTTTCGCCCGAACAACTGAGAAAATTCAATTTTTGATTAATCAACTAACTCATGAGATAATGTCACAGTCTGACAACTAACAACGACATTCCACAATTTAACAATTTAATTAAAGTAGCATTTAGAGCAGAGCAAATGCGAGTAATCTATAAAAAGAACAAAAAGTTCTAAATTTTATCAGAGCATTCATCACAACAACTCTTTCATCAATTTAATTCCATTCAATTTCCGGCGTTGTCACACACACACACAATAGCGAACAGTCATTTTATGTTGGAAAAACATTTGTTTACAAAATTCTTTAATTTCTAAACGAAACTAATTTTATTTGACAATTTAGTTTTCCCAAAAAAAAATAAAAAATACAAAAACAACAATTTCAAATTAAAAAAACTCACTAACAACGACTTCATTTAAAACGAGTAAATTTCAATTACAAAACGATTTAAAGCTGCGTGATTCTAACAAATAAGGCGCTGTTGCCGCCGCTGTCGTCGTTACCGTCGAAGTTGAAGCGAAGCACTTTAATTGATAGTCGAAGCGCGCGTAGACGTTTGTTCAATCAACGCGTTCAATACGCGTCAAGTGTTGATTTTATGATGTGAGCTAAGTTGCCAATAAAACGAAAATAGAAAGAAAAAACTTAAGGGGTGCAAAACGTGCGAAAAGTGTAAATGCATAATATAGGGGAACAACATTTGCAAAATAACGTAATCAACGACGTAAGGTAAGAGGGTAGCAAGCAAATTATGTTGGTAACTTAATTATTTAATTAGAAACGCTTCGTTGGAATGAGCACTCAACGAGATTCTTACAATTGAGACTTATGGGTTCGATAAGACTTTCTGATATATATTTGTTCTTATCTGTATTGGCTTTATAGTAACGCTAATGGTAACGTCTTTTTCAGCATTTCCAAAAGCTTATCCATTCTCTTATTTAAAAAAAAAATTTTTTCGTTATAAATAGATTTAATTTTTTTTTTTTTTTTGAGCCAAAGTAATTGTTATTTTGGATTGCTATTTTTTTTTTAATCAAAAATAATCGTTATTTTGATTTTTTATTATTTTTGATCAAAAATTATCGTTATTTTGGATTTTTATTTGTTTCCTTCAGGAATAATCGTTACTTGGACTCTTTTTTTGGAAAAAAAAAAAATCGTTATTCTTGATTTTTATTTTTCACGATCAAAAATAATCGCTATTTTGGATTTTTATTTCTTTCGTTCAGAAATAATCGATATTTGAATTTTTTTTAACACAATTAATCGTCACTTTCGATTTTTATATTTTATGATCAAAAATAATTGTAATTTCGGATTTTTATTAGTGTCGTTCAAAAATAATCGTTATTTTGGATTTTTTTTGTATCAAAAATAATTGTTATTTCGGATTTTTAATTTTTTTTTGTAGATCAATTTTTTTGAAGAATCGAAAACAATTTATGTAAAATAAAAGAAAAAATCATGTAGACTATAAAATAGCAACAACTGTAATAAAAATAATAATTAATAATATTAGTTTTTAGCGACTGATAATTTATTATATTAAGAATTATTACATTGAACATTGCAATTCAAGAACGGTCAGGGGTTCGATCCCATGTACAACATTAACCAAAAAACTGGTCTGATGAGGCTATGTATATACATATGAGAATGTGTATATATGTGGTAATAGCCGAAACATATGTCACCAATTACCAGGTTAAAATTGTTCCATTTGTTATCTTTGTCATGTTTGTTGAATAAAAAGCATTGATCAATTAAGTAAAATTTTACGATCATATTGGTCTTTGCAAAATGACTGCAAGTTCAATGTAATAATTCTTAATAATAATTAATATAGAAGTTGTTGTAATTAAAGTAACAATTAAAACAATACTCAATAGCTAGATTTGTTTACAGCTTTACAGTAAGGGCATTAAATAAAAAAGTTAAAACAGTAAGGAATGCAGCAATATTTGCAATGTAGTAGCAATGAAAAATAATAAAAAAAATCACTTTGAACAGGGACGTTGAAGAATAAAATTTTAATTTAATTGAAAGTACCAGAAAACTGATCGTTGTTCGATTTTTATTAGACCCTTGATCGATTAATATGTTAATACTGCAATTTCCTGATTTATGAAAAAATTTTAGAATTCATAGAATACTCCTCACCCATTGGTGCAAGTCACTACAATTTTGCTCTAGTGACAGCTATTTGGCATTATTTTAATGCACTCAAGAAAAAGTGACATTGAAAATTTAATTTTTGACTTAAAACCGGATATTTTGAAGCTGAAAATAGTAAAAACAACATTTTTTCTCTTTAATTCAAAGACAAACAACTTTAAAATCACATTGAATTTGAAAAGTGATAAAAATAACATTTTTTAATTTTACTTCAATTATGAAAAACTTTCAATTTTATTTTGAAGTTGCAAAGTATTTGAAATTACACATTTTTAATTTACATTAAACGCTTTGTCACTTTGAATTACATATCAAATCACTTTAAATCAATGTGGATTGAATCCAAATTTAAAACATGTTTGAATTTAAACAATTTTGGCGCTTGTCACCTCAAAACTCCAATTTCTAGCTAAAACTTAATCGATTTCTTGAAATGTGCAAATTTAATAAGTGGTTTCTCATTGTTTGTCCCTAAATCAGCGACTATAGAAACCAAGGATTATAAAAAAAAAACCTTAATAAAGTCTAAAGTTTTAATTAGCTCTTGCATTTATGCCCTTTATTTTTCTTGGGAAATTTATTTCACTTTTTGCAATTAAAAATAATTGAAGATATTTGGCCTACGCAACTATTGGTATTTTGAGTAATTTTTCCTTGGGAGAAATAATTTGATGGCAAAGTGTTCTTACGCAGCAAGACCCATTAATTTAAATGAAAGTAGGCTAAAAATTAAAAAATTTGCCACAAAGGCGATTTTTTTTTTACCTTTTTGCTTTGCATAAAATAAACTTCGTTGAAATAATTTCGCACACCACTTAATTAAGGGAGAAAAAAAAGGGTCCTCATTAAAAAACAAAAACACAGGAGTATTATGTATAAGCATTTCATTGTACGTGTGTTTGTGTGCGCTGGCTAGTATTTGTGTCAACGTATTAGCAACCCAACGGGAAAATGAAAATGTGATCTTTATCGGAGCTTAAATGCAGCACACGATTTTCATAGCAAAACCGAATACTAACACCCACACGGTAGCTTATAAAGTTCAAAATTTATTGCATCAAAGCTAAAATTTGGCTTAGTTAGTAAGACCGCTACTCTTTAATGCAGGTAACAATTTTTGCATATTTTTTTTGATTTTGTATTAAAAGATTTTACTTAATATTATTTTTGCAGCTGACTTAATCGTTGGCTGCAGCTGGATTCGAACCTGTTATTCTCTGTTCCGAAAGCCATAGACTCGCCATCAGTGATTAACTGATATCATTGAATAAATTTGAATGTAAGCAAAAATCTGTGATTCTTTTGAATGACAGACAATATAAAAATCCATATGGAGATAGAACACAAATGGAGCAATCTGTTGACCCAAAAAAAAATTGTCTATTTCCTCATTGGGATGCGAAAAACATGACTTCTTGTTGGCACACAAGTTATTCCCACAGCTACAATTTATTTAAGCTTCAGTAACATGCAACACCAGTGGTAGTAACAACAACAACAACAACAATATATAAATATATACAACAAAGGCCTGAACAGAAATTACAACAAAACTAGCATTAACTGCAACAACAAGAACAACAACAACAACAACGTCAACGTTTCCCCCTTTTATTTATTTATTTTTTCGTTTGCTCTGATTGCTCTGGGTAGCAATTTGTCACAATTGCTTACATGAGCGCCTAAAAATATGCAAAGTAATTAAAATTTACATACTGAAAGAAAGAAGCGGGATTATAGCGGCAAAAATAATGAACAATTTTTTTACTTTTTCCTCAAGAGGTTAACAATTAAAATTAATTGCGTATTATTATGAATCTAATTATAGGTCAAAAATTTGAGCTAACATTTATTCCAAGCATACTTTAAGGTGCTATTTAAGTATGATATTTCAATTAGGTTTTACAAGTTATTGACATCGGGTATTTCATTTAACCCCAAAGAGTTTAAAAAAAAAAAATACTACTATGTAGTAAATAATATTTTTTTAAATAAATCACGTGAAGTTTTAACAATTCAATTTTCGAAACTGTGATTTATGTTTATTTTAAATTATGTGACAATAAAGTTTATTACCAAATCGTAGCCTTTGACTTATGCACCAACTAGCGTAGGTGTTGCAAATTTGTTGCATGAATTGATATCTCTACTCTGCAGTTTGTTCAACCAGTTTGTATCTTGGTGTCGGCAACTTTTCATTGATTTTTATTTCCTAAGGTTACTTGCAAAAATGCGTTAATTGAATGTGGCTACTTGATTTGAAAAGCTTTCAATGCATCTAACAGCAAATAAATTTTAATAATTGAATGCTGCATAAATTTTGCAAACCTGGTTACTTTGAAATGTTGTTCTATTAGAATTTTTATGAAGAGCTGTAAATATTTTTTAATTAAACTTTTAACGTTTGAAATGAAATTTATGCACATAACAGCGAAAACCACGAAAACCACTTTATTTGTTTGTTTTTTGGCTTTTTAGATTGATCACTTAATTTTTTTATTTAATTGAGAAATTGTCATGCAATGTTGATTTCATAAAGTATTTAAAACTTTTTGAAAAGTTTGCTAAATAAGTTAGAAGTAGTGA
This sequence comes from Meiosimyza decipiens, assembly GCA_963680825.1. Classification (NCBI taxonomy): domain Eukaryota; kingdom Metazoa; phylum Arthropoda; class Insecta; order Diptera; family Lauxaniidae; genus Meiosimyza; species Meiosimyza decipiens. The sequence goes on from OY804258.1 coordinate 41,566,185, forward strand.
GTTACATTAAATATTTTAGTGTCAAAAATATCACTCAACATCCCAAAAACTATGTATGTAGTTTCTGATATAGCGGCGAGTAGGCTTCGCTCTCTACTCTTCATTGGCTGCGCGTGTTTAGTTTATTCCCAGATTTTGTTTGGGGATAGATAGGTCTTTCAACTATTTTAATATTTTTTTAACTTCTTTAAGGTTTTCCATATTTTTTGGACTTTTTGAACCTCTATCAATTTATTTTGACTTTCAGCATTTTTCAACTGTATCTAGCACTTTCCATGTTTTTTCGAACCTTTCAGTCTTTTTTACCTGTTTCAACATTTTTTCAACTTCTTTTAACATTCGTTCAACCTCTTTCAACCTTTTCAAAGCTTTTCTCTTTTTTTCGACTTTCCAACATTTATCGGCTTTATCACTGCAATTCAACATTTTTCATACTTCTTTGACTTTTCCACCCTCTTTCGACGTTTTTTAACATTTTCCATAGTATGATAACTGGGCAGGCTCACCAGTACGAAATTTGTTTATGTTGACACACTCACATAATATCGAACAGCAAGCTCAATAAAATAATAAATAGGGGAAGGCGGGGCAACCCTAACGGGTTAACCAAGTTTTCACCAAAAAAAAAAATTGTTCGCACAATGGAACATGTAGTTCATTAGTTCGATCTATATTGAATCTATTAAATTTATTAGGCTCATTATTTTCTCAAAAGAAGATGTTAATTATTGATATGCAAAAAAAAAAGTACGTTTCTACCACTTTGCCCCTCGGGTGGGGTAAAGCCTTACACGAAGTGCAATACATAAAAAAGATAATTATATGTTTATTTATATAATTTTCTAAAAATAAAAATAACGTTTTTTCAGTGTCATTAATGACCATCCAAAAGCAGCAGGACTTTCTGTTTTTCCAAACTCCTGAAAACTGGACAAAGTGACGGAAACAAGTGATGAACAATGCCGCTTTGCCCCTACTACTCTGTCTCCATGACCTATGTAATCATACAGACGCGTGAAACAAAAACTTATCAACAGAAACAAATCATTGTCAACACAAATGAATGTCACTAATATATGTTATACTACGAAGTGATACTTTGCCTTTTTTAAAATGATTCGTATGAAATGAGTTTACTTAAGTCGAAAATTTTTGAATGAAACTCGTGGTTATCGACAACATAAGGTCGAAATGTCACTATAGCCTGGCAGATACATGAGCACAACTCAAACACAAATTCCTTATAATTACATTAAATGGCGTTGTAATGCAAGCATAAATATACTATTTGTACTGCTTCGCCCCGTATACCGCTTTGGCCCGCCTTCCCCTACAATTCGATCCGATTTGACTCAAGCTTTGCATGAGTATACCCTAGGGAAAGACTTAAAAACACTGAAACTTCACCAAATGGCCTTTCATCGAAAATTCACTCAAACATCACAGGGCAGATATTTTAATATTAAGATAATAAAGTTTATTCTTTACAAGTTTTGGCTTAAATCCATACAAATTGAAGTTTTTTGCAAAAAAAGTTGTTCTGTGATGTTTGTGTGAGTTTTCGCAAAATGGTCCAATTGGAGAAATTTCGGTTTATAAACCTCAATATCTTGTGAACTACGGCTCATTAGACAAAAATGTAATAGTCTCTTTTAAGTATTTTCCTTAGGTATATTCATGCAATATTTGAGCAAAGTCAGAGAAGTGCGTGTCGCGCACTTATAAATCAATTTTTTTAAAAATAATGGGCTTTTTGGCAAATTACAAATGTTCTTGTGACTTTCAGCGGACCCACGCACAGTTAATTTTATTTATGAATTGGTGCAGTTAACTGCTGCGATTGAGTTGGTTTTAATTGATAGTTTTCTGTATTAAGAATTCAATGTAGATTGTGCGGAAAGTTACAACGTATGCAAGTAAATATTTTATAATTATGGAAGAATGGACAAAAAACCGACAAATCTGTTTTGGTTGTGTTAAAAAGGATGGCCATTTTTTAATTTTCCAGCTCTTTGATTTGTATTTTTATGTTATAAATTTACTATCACTTGATATTTATTTTATAATTTAAAAAACGTCAGACAAAAACTAACGCTGTTCTATTTGCTTTCTGAAGAAGAAGTGATTAGATTTATCGGTTTTAATGTCATCGCTACTGAAATAGCATGTGCTTTTCCATATAGCATGAAACTTTTTAAAATAGCGTGAGATTTTTTAAATAAAATAAGACTTTTTTAAATAGCATGAGATTTTTTTAAATAGCATGTGAGTCTTTCATGTATCATGAGATCTTTTAAATAAATAATTTTTTTTATAAGATTTTTCAAAACAAAATTTTTTCTTCTCATTACGCTATTGAATAACTGCGTTTATTTACTTGCGATTAATAGAGAGAAAATCCTCATATTTCTTGATGTTGTTTGCAACTTTGACTTCTCAAATCTGTTAATATTTCATGCTTAAATAAATTAAAAATTCATTATAATGATATGTAATTTTCTTGATTAAAATTCTGTCATATTTTCGAATACATGATTTAGTAACGTGTTTTGAATTATTATAGCATAATTGTATTGATTAACACCTTTTAGCATAACACATACAAACATATATTTCTTAAAAGCGCACATTAAATTCTTCAATTAAAATTCCATTCGCATTCTTCAATTAACAAGCATATTTAATTTTTAATTTATACAAAATACATAATATTAAATTGATTGTGATTTTTGTTTTTTTATGACTTTTGCTGTCATGTTTTCGCCGGACACAACGCCCATAAATCAAAGTTCAATAACGTACGGAATGCTCTTATTTTAACCCGCTTTACTTGCAAACCATCAGCGATTTTTTTCGCCATTTTTTTTGCTGCTCTACCCGCAACATATTGCGGTTACATGTTGCTATGACAGACTGTCTCACTTCTATGCTTTTTGTTTTTGCTGAGTTTTTTTTCGTCTCAGGCAATGAAAAAATTTTATGCAAAAATACAAGTAAAAGATTTTTTTGCAAATAATTTAAAATCATTTTTTTTAGCGACGCCACCTTCTGACCTGGGGCACTATATCTTTGTAGCGCATGGCAGAGAGTATAGTAGTGGCATGTAGCAAAAATCCAAAAAAAAAAAAGTTTGTTGTCTGCTTTAGACAAAAAAAAAAAACAAAAATAAAATGGAAAGAATTCAAATCGATATGGCATAAATTTAAAGTTTTCAAATTTTTATAAATTAATTTCATACGTTGTTATTTTTGGCGCCGTTATTTTGTGTTTGTGATACTTTTGCACATGCATTTTTTGAAAAAACTTTTGATTTTAATAAAATTTTACTCAGAGTTTTTGTTTGATTCAATAATTGAAATATTATCTTGTATCAAAATGAAATGGGTAAATTGCAAATCCATTTCTCATACAATCGCAAGACATGTTGCCATCGAGCTGAAATTCTTCAAATTCCACAGGATATTTGCATTTGTCTATGCAAACAATAACAATTCTTTTTATTATTTTACGCACTTGTTGTATTTCTTTGCAATTTTTTTATTTTTTTTTATTTATTTTCATACTCTAACGCTGCTGTTCGTTCGTTTTGTTTGCTTTCATTTTTGCTAATTTTATTTTTAAACATGATGTGATGACGATTTCATAATTGTTGTTGTAGTTTGCCACTAAAAAAAGTTTAACGCTAAGCTATAAAACAAAAAACGAAAAAAAAAATACACAAAATTATCTGTTGAGAATTTCGCGTGTTTGCGCATTTTTTCGCTTTAAAATTTATTTGTCTAAGAAAAATAATGAAAAAATCTAAAAAAATCCAAAAAAAAAAATCAAGGAAATAAACACTTTAAATTAGGCTGCGAAACCTTTTTTGTGTTACCCCATTTAAAAACAAAAAATTAAAAGAAACCAACGAACAAAAAAAAATGCTTGTACTTTTTCGCTGTTGAATTTAAAAAGTTAAAAAAAAAAATAAAATTGCAAAAATTTGTAGGCTGCTAAAAAATGGGTTTTTAATGACTTTCTTGGAAAAAGGTCTTGCTGTGAGCTGTGCGCTGTGTGCGCGAAAGAGATAGCACACTCAAATCAAACTCTTGTTAATGAGCTTAATTTTTAATTTGTGGCAGATTTAGCCCGTGTGGTAGCAAAATCATTTGTGGCTCCTCAGGTAGAGTTTTAGGATTATAGCTAGAAAAGAATTGAAGATTAGTTATGTTTAAAGTTTTAGAAAAGAAAATACACACACGGATTACAAAAGGCGCGCAGTTTTAATGAGCTTAACATAAAATTTTATATTTTAATGAAAATGTTCATACAACAAACAACCTCGGCTTAATGTTTAATTTTATATTTTGGAAAGAAGAAATATTGGCTTAGGTAGTTTGCCAAAAATATCAATAATTGCCCTATTGTGTGCCAAAATGAGAGCAACCACTATTTATTCTATGTACCCAGTAGCTATAATAAAAATGTGTGAACTGATGTAAAAATTTCTGAAGAAAAAGTGAGCAAAACATTGCAGTCAGGTTTCGAAACTCTCATGGAAGTTAAACGTTGACATCGACACCAACCACAGTTCGGCTTTTCGTGTTGAGGTTGAAAAAGTTCAAAAAATATTGGAAAAAGTTGAATGAGGTTGAGTAGGTTGAAAGATTCGATAAAAATTGAAAACTGTTAGAAAGTGTAAAGAACTTTAAAAAAGTTTAAAAACTACGGGTAATATTGAAAAAAATCGAAGAAATTCAAAAAATCTTCAAAAAAGTTGAAAGAGGTTGAAAACCCCCAAAAAGTTGATAATTGCTGAAACAGTTTCAAAAGGCTGAAAAAGTCGATAAGATACAGAAAATGTTGATAAAATTTAAAAGAGGTTGAAAAAATTCGAAAAAACTTGAAACCGGTTGAAAAATTCGTGTTGAAATGTTGAAAAATCTTTCCATTGGGTTAAAAGGTCAGATCAAAGAGCATTGAAAAAACTTGAAACGTACAATACATGGTAAAACATGTTGAAACGTCTATACCGTTTGAATAGAACGATATATGTGAAAAAAGTTAAAACAATCGAAAAAAATTAGAAATTCGAAAAATTATGGAAAATGTTAAAAAAGACTAAGAAATATAAATGTCAAAAGATGTTCTAAAACAACCGCCTACTTTGGTTCAATAAATTATATTCGTGATCGGCAAACGCTTAAAAATTTCATCACAATAGCTTGTATAATATGCGAGGTATGCCGTTATTTAGGGCGTTGACACATCCATTGAAACTATCCAGCCCGATTTTGATCCAGATATAGCATTTGCTACATAACATTCTTACACCAAATTTACGTATGCTTGCTCTTACAGTTTGCTAAATATGTAGTTTAAAATAATTAACTTGTATGCGAGCTGCCACGCCCACGGCCGCTTTTAAACCAGATATACTTTTTCCAATTTATTCACCTACTTTAAAATGCATACCAATTGTGAGTGGTTAAGTGAACTTAAAATATCACTCACAACTTTCTGATAATATAGGAAGTGCCACGCCCACTGATGCAATCCTGACGAATTGCACCTAGCTTCAAAGCATATAAGTGCCGGATATACTTTTACACCAATTCTTATGAATTTTACTCTAATAGCACCCTAACTATATCATTTAATGTTATTTATATTTGTGGAAGGTGCCACGCCCTAGTAGTATTGTGCCATTTTTTTGTCATAAAATACCTAATAGGAAGTGCATCTGCTATATTAAATTTCAAGTGACTACGTTATAAGTTCTGTTATTATAAAGAAATTTAAATATTGTGGGCTGTGTCACGCCCTTCAACGTGGTTTTCCAGTATAAGGACTTAATTTATGTTGATGACTGCTTTCAGTGGTTTTTACTTTGGAATTTGTTTATGAAAATCGCAGGTTTCGTTTGCGAGTAATATTGAATTAAAACTTTCAATTGTCGAAAACTGACACTCCCACTTATACAATTTTGGGATTTTTTTTTAAATTCAAATGAAAAATATTTCTTTTCAGTTTAAACATTTTCGATTTGGCGAACCTCTGAGTTTTTCCCTGAGTGTAAACACTAAACCAAAGGTGGTTAAAGGCGCTTTGCTTGGATTATAAAACCAACTTTCAACTTAACTTTTACCCTCCGAGCATAGCAAAAACAGCCAGCTAATGCCCGAAAAAATCTATAATTGTCTAGCGTAATTTGTGGTATACAGATTCCCTAAAAGTTAATAAAATATTTTAAAAACGACAGTGAAGTTTCCCGATTACTTATAAAACGCACACCTAAAATATTTCTTAGTGCACTTAACATTTTTAGTTAGGTTTTCTTTACATAATAAATACCAAAATCTTAAAAAAAACTATTCTGGGACAGAAATGAAATTCATGCGTACTGCAAGTTCCCTACTTCCCAAATGACTCAATAAATTAAAGTACAAAAATAGATAGCTGAACGATTATTTGCCTTAGTTATTAGTGTGTGCTACTGTTATCAGCTACCACTGACCGCCTAATTTGTTCGATTATTTTTCGAATCTTCACATGATTGTGAAATATTTACAAAGATTAAATTTATTTTTTTTTTTTTCAAATAAATATGAAAACTAAAGTACGGAAAATGTTAATGGACTTTTGGTTGAACTTAAGCTTTTGGTTGAGACTCTGTCTCAAATATTTCAATGACAGCATGACAACGACTTTGTTTGAAAGTTTTAGTTACGTTTGAGTGATTTTTAAAACCTTCAAAAGAAATATACAGCATTTGCTATATACTCTATGTAAGTATAGCAGTTTTAGCAGTAAATATGAAAAACTCAATAAGACCAATAATTTCCACATTTCAACTGTTGAATTTTATATGAAACCTAATGGCATATAAAAAATGCACAATCAACCAACATTTTAGTCCTTTTTCATTGTTGCTGCTACTCCTCAATGGACTTAAATAAATTATCGCAAAAATCAGCCAAATGTTTGTGAGTTCAAATTCAACAGCAATAATAACAGAAAAATAATAAAAATAAAAATCATATCAAAACTCCCATAAAAAAATGAAGGGGGACGCACAAGCAGCTCAAACCAAATTGCTCAAAATCACGCATGCAAAAGCATAACGTTGGCCAGCATGACATGACCACAATATTTAACAAAATAACAACAATAATAATAAAGACAACAAAATAAATACCAGAAAACGACATTTAAAAAAACAAAAATGAAAAATCAAAATTAAATGAACACCAAAACATTTTATTTGGTTCAACGATTTATTTAGAGAATAATTTTATCGTCCATTGAAACTTTGGGCGAAAACACAACACGCAGAAATAAAGACCAACCGAAATAGCAATCAGAAGCAAAAATCTAAAATCAGAAATCAGAAATAAATAAAACAAGAGCCCAACGATAGCACAGGACACACATAAGTAGATATAATGACTGTCAGGCAGGCAGGCAGCAGCAAGGGACAGACAGATTTTGTTAAAAAATTGATTAAAAAATCAAACAAACGTACAATATAAACAGACAAACGCAACATGCGACACATTTTTGTTAAATCATTCGGACAGTCGAAACTGTCTGTCCATAGCCAGGCATGCAGGCAGTTCAGTGTCTTCCTTAGAGTAGGTTCTTAATGTTGACCTAAAAACATTCTTGGAATATAAATTGTAATTTATATGAGAATCATAAGTGTGGAACAGTCAACAGTTGAGAAAACAGAAGCGTTGCCAAGTCTGCGAAGCGTAAAATGAATATTGGCTTCTTGGTAATGAATAAGAGAAATCTAAAATGGCTAAAATTGGTTATTCATTTAGAATCATTAAGGTATTTAAAGTTCGTTAGAATTCAATTGATAGAATTGAGAGAAGAAAAAGAAAATAAAATAAACGATTCCATATAACAGCTCCCTGCTGTTTGTAATTTAATGAATCCGATCTTTCATTTTTATTATCAAATGGAAATATTTTTTTGGTTTTTTTTTTCGAAATCGCTATAAAATTTTCACTCCCCCTGATGTGCTTCTTTTTTCTATGCATCAGTTTGACAGTATTTCCTTACTCAAAAGCTAGTAATCTTGCTAAATTTATGCATTCCAGTAGCCGTGATAAACAATTTTAGAAATTCTTAAAAAAAATTCTCCGTTTACACACAAAAACTTATTTCGAAAACTCTTCATGTTTGTTGGCAAGAGAAGAAAAGCGCAAGTGTCGCGTACGGACAAATATAGAAGTAAATTTTAATCTACTGAATTATATAAATAAGAAAGACTACTAAGGAAATTAATACAGTGTAACTAGTAGCGTAGTCAGGGAGGAGTGGTGGCCGCCTCGGGCGCAAAGCCTTGAGTGGCAACAAAATGGTCCTCGTACTATTGAATTAAATTTCACTTTTGATCAATAACTTTTTAATTAAATGAAAATGATTGAAAGACCTTCTTGGTTTGTGGTAATTTAAACTTATTTTGTTGAAAAGAGACTTAAAACTATTTTCAACTATACATAAAATTAAGCTTTAAACATAAGTTTTAGCTTTTTTGCTAAATAGCTAAGAAGGCTTATAGCTAAAGTAGCTAAACTCTGTTATTATTAAAAAGTTCAAAAAAAATTTATTTAATTTCGCTATAGTTTTTGTGATGACTTTTTTATCTATTTTGAAGCGTTAGAAATTCTTATTTTTTTTAAGACAGCTGGTTAAAGTGGCTTCAAAATTGCAGATAATAGTACATCCAGATAAAAATACTTTGCACATTTTAACTGCGGTATTCACTGATCACTGCTTCATTGACAGATTTGCAGTAGAGCTAGGCTCTTTAACAATCGGATATTTTTATTCAACCAGTGAGGATCCTGGCATTAAAAAATCTGTCCTAATATATCTTTAGGTATGCTCTACGCTTGTAAATTCGCACATAGGGGCACTTTGCAAGCAATTTTTTGATAGCCTTGAAGAACTATTATGTCGTCTTAAACCGCTCTGTATTTTATCAAAAATTTCTTCGCAAATCAACGCAATTTTATATCGAACGTGCAACAAACCTATAAGCGGCCAGCCTTGTGGTGCAGTGACAGCGTACTGCGCTTACAACCCACAGCTCCCGGGTTCGATTCTCCATTCAAGCATGGTAATACACTTTTCATATTTCATAATTATCCTTTCTTTCCAATTATATCCTTCTCCTCTCCTTAAATCCCTGAAGGTTTTTTGCGGGCTCTTACCAAATTAGCACCACATTGAGCTTTTCAGCTGTGTTAAGAAAAAAAAATTTATTATACCGGCAAAGCATCAACAACTCAAGTGCAATGAAGTTCAAAGGCACTTGCTTCAGATCAGTTTCATTCTTATCGTTGCGCCAGAATAATTAAAAAAAAAAAAATCGTTGCTCTATAAGTTAATCTCATCCCCATTCTCTGTTTCCCTTTTCGAAGCTGACACACCACGTGTCTAGGGTTATCCCCTAGAGGTGTTAGCTTTTTTTCAAAAAAAAAGAAAAAAAATAATGATGACAACAAAATCATCTAATTGCAACTAAACAAAATATTAACTTCATAGATTATCAGGGATTTTAGATTATTGGTGATTTTTTCCATATTTTGACTAACAGACAATTTTGACAGCTAATCACAAATTACTTTTAGACAAAGAAATGTATGGGATATAAATAAAAGTGGATTTAAAGTTGGATAGAAAACAATATGACTCTGGGTTCGAGTAGAGCTCAATGGGACTCCAATCAACGCTGGATTAAGATACTTGCTAGAGGTATTGGCAGGTCCAGAAGCCATACTCCTAGCTCAAGGAGCCTCTAACAACTTAAGAGGATGTGCGAATTTTGAGCATTCCAGCCAACTAGGGACCTTATTACGATTCAGTGGCTAGAAGTGAACATTATAATTTTATGACTTCGTTTTTTTTTCTGTCATCATCAAAAATGTGTAATTTTATATTTGAATTGCATTTTTTGACGGAAAAAAATTATCCTTTTATTTTGTGTTATAAGGGGCGCATTTTTTATATTTTTTTTTTTCACGTCAATCGTCACATAATACTTTGGGAAAGAAAAAAAACTATAAAAGTTTTAAATTTTATTTTGGGTTGAGTGACACATTGGGCTCATTGGGTTCTGAATGCCAAAACAAGTCTATGAAACTATTTATAGTATTAGCAATTGCTGATAAGAACGCTCTAGTTAACTTGTTTGAAACAAAGTATTCCAATGTAGATTATCTATGAAAAAGTACATTGTTTTCACTTTATGAAATCCAATTTATTTCTCCTCCATCGCTTTCATAGGAATTGTACAGATTTTTCAAAAATTAGAATGTAAGATAATAAGTGCGGTACAATTGCAAACTTTGACAGAAAAAAAAATGTACACCCCCGGATTGGCAAATTTTTTTTTTATAAGGGAAAATAAGATTAACCAAAATCCAAAGTTCTGCAGTTTTCACAATATTTTTTTTTATCAACTTTTTTCTATTGCAATATTTCACATTTTGGAATACTTTACAATATTTATTTCAAAATCCCTAAAAGCTAAAAGCTTAAGGTGTAAATGGAGGTGCTAAAAAGAAAGTTGTTCCCTTAAAGGGAGGGAAGCAGATAAAGATTATTTTAGGAATAAATGATATAAAATCGAATCATTTTCACAAACTGGCGAGGCAAACCTAATAAACAGGTTTTCTCTGATAACTTGAAAACAATTAAGGATATTGCACAATTTTTAAAATCAGCGTTGCCAAATTAATGGAAATTAAAAAGCATTTTAAAGAAAAAAAAAACCTAAACCTCACCCCAACTTTGTATGAGTGGTAGGCGTGCCCGTAGACGAATTTTTTTCAAATGAAAATTTTTTTTTTTGTCTTAACTTAAAAAAAGCATCTGTATCATATTTTAAGAGTTCAACGTTATTATTTCTATTTATGGCCAGCGTTACATACAAACATGTCCACAGTGCGTCGAAACATAAATCCTTTTTGCATTTGTTGAAATTCACGGAGGATGTATTTGTATAATTGCTACCTTTATTCAACTCATTTTTTCTAAAACACAATTAATTTCATGCCTTAATTATGTGCTTTTTCTTTTTATTTTACTTTTAGTTGGCAACACTTCTCACTTGTGTCAGCATATCTTAAAATTTCAATTAATAAACGAACAACATAAATTTGTTGCAACTTTCTCAACATCAAGTGCCTTAGTTACAAAGTATGTTGACTAGTTACAACAACGAAAATCAACAAAAGTAATAAAGTCAACAACAACAACAGCTCCATTATCATAACCTTAAAGTGGAAAAAAGTGTTCATTTATAGATAAAAAGAGGTGCGTTAATGTTGCTCTATTGCTTATCAGTGTTATGATAAGAATTTCATAGAAAACAATTTTTATACTCTTTGCTTTAGTTAAAAACCGTGCATCAACACAACATGAAGTCATTGGTGAAATATTTCTCATATAAAAAATAAAAAATTAATTTAAAAAAAAATATTCTACAGCTACAAAAAAAATATTAATAAAAATCTAATAAATTGAAAGTGAAATAGAAATTTAATGAAATTTTATTGATTTCGATTTATTTTTGATTTGTGAAAATTTAAATTTGCTAGAAATAAATTTATTGTGCTGAACAGTGAAGCAAAAAAGTAATAAAAGTGTAGTGCAAAGTCTAAACATTTATTTCGGCCATTCAAATCAAAATTTATTTTTAATAGAGAGCAAAATTAAAATCAGCGCAGTTTTATTGCCAGTAATTTGTATTTTTAAATTGAAATCATAAAACATCTAAAGTGACAACACAAAATGGCGCTTAGAGGTGACATTCGCTTGTGGCATGGCAACACTGGCAACATTGGTTTGCTTTATTTTATTATGGTGGCCGCATTGACACTGCATGCCGGTTACGTCGAAGCATCACGTGAGTAAATTTTTTAACTTTTTTATTTAACATTGCCATCAAATTTAGAGTATTGAAGCTAATAATTTTTCCACATTTAATTATGGGTTAAGTAATTTTGAAGCAAATGCTCTAGCAAAAGTGACAACATCAAATCCCATTTTGATTTATTGTGACCTTTGTTTTCTCTGAATTTCATCAAATCATGAAAATCTCCCTCATAAATATTTTCTTTTTTTACTACAAGAAAATAACCTTTCAAATGTTTTACTTCAACACACAAAGCTGATGAATTCATTTCAGAATTTCATTGAAAAAAAAAAATACAATTCTCATAAGTTATGTGTTAGCCCGTACTTAATAGATTAAACTGTTGAGCATTTTAATTGAATTATTTAATACTGAAATAACAGCAACAAATTAGCAGCAGTAAAAACAACAAAAATCACTCAGCGTGTTGCTAACAATAAATTAGTTGGTGAAAAATAACAAAAAAACAAAAAGCTCTTCGAAAAAAATAATTAAAATTTCAATCAGAAAATAATTCAACAAAAATTCTGTAGGTGTAATGTGCGAAAAAATTCATTCATTTTATTATGTTATTTTTTTGAATTTTCTTCAAATTTTATTTATTTATTTTTAGATTTTTTGTGTTTTTCACTGTCATATTTTATCTTAGCGCACTTTGTTAAATGATGTTTCAAAAATATCTAATTTTGTTTTGTTGCTTTTAAAAATGCGTCTTACATTTTAATTATTTTTTTTTTGTTCCAAAAACAATTTTACTAATCAAACATTAGTTGAAGTGATTTTGAAGATTAAATAATTTATGGCTTAGCTTGCCAGCTGAGGGCGAAACTGTAATAACTCTTCGAGAACATTAAAATAGTAATGACTAACTCGTAAATCTATCAAAATTTTATACGTCAATATATGTCTAAAAGTCTTGAAGAATTAAACAGAGGAATATGTTCTTGCATATGGGGCATTTTTTGCCAAAAGGAAAGCTGTTTGAAGTATTTGACATATTGATGATATAGCTGAAATTCAATCATATTTGCGCTACAATTTATTAGATATTATGAAAAGTAAAATAGTTTTGATCTCTGTAAAATAGCAACTCCACGCAAAAAGTTGTTAGAGCCAAAAAATTTAGGATTTAGTCTTTCGAATTTAACTTACTACGATATTATATACCACATAGGAAATTAATTATTAATTGATAACCTGAAAAAGAACCTGCTCCTAGTCCTAAATCGATTTAGATAGTATCGAATGCAAAACTTAATTATTAACAGAAATATAACATTTCTATTTTGAAAAAAATGCACCGACCATAATTAAGACGTACGAGACATGCGGCTTCAAGTCTTTTTTAGCATTATTATACTATATACACTATAAGGACACACGAATAATGAGGTCGCATGACTATATACATACTCGTACGTAAAAGTCAATTGAAGCCATGCCGTCTCTTATTATTACAAGCCTTTTATTATGTACATGCACCTTTTATCATGTATTTATAACTAGCCTGTTATGAGCTATATAAATCCATATTTTAAACACGTAGATACGCCTTGTATCATGTCTTTATAAGCAGCCTATTATAAGCCTTAAAAATTCATATTAAAGACATCTTTACGTTTCTCTTCATCATGATTTTATATCTTAATCTAGCAAGATATTATAAAACCAAATTTTGCTACAAAGCTATTTTATGGACATCACTGATCATCATCAAGCTAGATTTTTGTCTTTGTAACTTTGTCTTAAAGCACAATCGTGTGTTTGATGTGAGCATATGGGTTCCACTCCAGTGGAGAGATATTTTCGTGCTACACAATGTAATTCAGTCATCAAAGTTATCACAAAATCAGGCGTCCGATAGAGCTGTTGAACCTCGGCTATATTTTTATTTATCGTTCTACACGACACACTAAATAAGGTCTAATAGAAGTATCCAAAGAAATTTTAAGGAACAACTAGAGGACCTCGACTACGCTTATGACATTTGCTTAATAGCGTTCAGACATATTAATATGCAAAATAAACTAGAACACCAAGTCTTCGAATCGCAAAAAGCCGACTATCAAAAATATAAAGCTGAAACTATAAAAGCAGCATTACATCTATGGCCGGCATGGCAAGAGAGGATAGAAGCACTCGAACTTGAAATGCAGATGGTGCATTTGCTCAGCTTAAGAAAATATGGAGCTCTTCAAAACAAAAGTTCGTATTTTTAATTCAAATGTAAAATCGCTCTTGTCGTACAGATGCGAGACCAGTTACCGACTAACTAATCAACGAACTGCAATTACTTTTCAAAAAATGTCTAAAACGCTTACTAAAAGACAGATGGCCAAAGACCAGATGCCCATAAAAAACGCAATATTTCTTTGTAAATGGAAATGGATAGGACATAAGCCCCCAACCGAAGTTTGCCGCCAAAGCATTGAGAGAATCCACAATGCAGCAGAGGACGTGGTAGACCAAAACACACCTGAAAAAGATCGCTAGAGAAGAAAATCGAAAAATCAGGAATATCTTGGAACGAACAAAAGTCTTGGAATGGAAGAAGGACTTTGGATCGATGAAGACATTTTATTTTGGCTCTACGCTACCCTAAGAGTTTGAGGAATACAACAATTTTCGGATATTGCATCATATTATATACGAGTACAGTGCGGCATCGGTCAACGCAACTAATAAAAGCCCAGCCTGTTGTAATAACAGCGGTAGTTGTAATGATGGAGCCAAAAAATCTTAGGTATCATTCATTCGTTAAGAAATAAACATTTTTCCATCTTGGGGTATTCACAAACTTTCAAAATTATTCGTTTTCTAGGACCAGCTTTTTAGCGCAGCTTTCTTATGCTTAAATCGGCATATTGTTGATTTATGTACATAGTACGAGTATTCAAACTACATATATTGCACTAAGCGAGGTAAAATTTGCTTGAAAAGTTGGACTTACTGAGTCTGTAATGGACGAAATCTACTTCTTGCGAACATCGAAGAGTTGCATTTATCAAGGGTTGCGTTGACCGAGGTTGCACTGTATTCAATAGAGCAATATCCTGTTTTGTGAATATACCTCCCTAATCAGCATCGGGCTTTAAATGAAAACAAAATAAAAATTGAATTTATGCCATTCTTTACTTATGTTCCGAAATTAGGGGAAATTGTTCAATAAGAATCCAGCAAATTATTACAAATTTTTAGACAAAAGTTTTAAGATAATCCATTAAAAATATTTCTATAAAAATAAGCTTGAATGCATAGAAGTTCAAAAATGCCCGTTTAAAATAAAAACGATGAATGTAATATCAATAAAATTTTTTCAAAATTTTGAGATATTTTTACAAAAAATATAAAAATATTTCTGATTTATATTCGTGCATTGATGTTCATTGCGTTGTTTCTTTTCGATTTTTCATTTTTATTTTTTTCTACACCCTTTATCGCTGGTGCACATGTGTCTTAATTTTTAAGACATACATTTCTCATAATTAATTGTATGTAAAATATGTTTTTACTAATTTCTACATTTTATTTTTTTTTTTATAATTTTTTAAATCGGCCACTTGAAGACGCCACTCGACGCCATTTGCGGTCACAATAACATAAATTTTGTTGAAGTGTATGGGTCATTAGCTTTTTGGCTTTTGGCTTTATTTTGTTTGTGCTTTTGTTTTTTTGACTGAACATTAAGGTATTTGGGGTGCGTTTGTTGATTTGATTTTCTACTTTTAGAGCTGCTCATAGGTAAAATTTATGAACGGCACATGAAACACAGCAGCGAAACAACACAACGCAACACAGTCGACAAAACAACAATTTCGCAATGTAATGTAAAAACGCTTTGCTAAAGCAAACAACAAACAAAGCAACAACAGTAACAGCAAAAAATATTAAAATTCCTACGTTTTTAGGTTAATTTCTTTTAAATGCCACTCGAGCGCATTCCTTATCGATGATTTATGTGGATTTTACTTTTCATGAAAGTGGTGTACATTTTCTATAAATAAATTGATGTAATATTGAGTACATAAATTGAGTTATGTTGAAATTCTTGATTATTTTTATTAGAAAATATTTGCTCACAACTATTTTATAATTTTTTTTTGTTTCTCTATAGATATATTTTTTAAATTTTATTACCTACTTTGCGACAAAATTTATTATATTGCAAATATAATTTTTAATAGTGCCCGTGTCACATGAAAGACATCATTTAAAATGACACATAAATTTGCAGCAATTTTAGAAAAGTTGTTTTGTATTCATGCATTAAAATAAATTGAACGTTTTATGATTTGTAGAAAATTAATACAAAAAACTGGCAATTTGGAGAAGTCGTTAATATTGTGGACTTTTTAAAACACGCATTTGCAAAATAAATTTTTTATTCAACAAAAAAAGTTTGATTTTTATAATGTGCATTATTATTAACATCATAATAAAATTTTAAATTTTTGAACTTTTTTTTTAGTTCTATATTTTTTAATTTTATTATGCATTTAGGTTCATCGTTTCGTGGTGTGATCAAAAATCTTTACACAAAAAATAGTTTTTGTATTCATTTATAAATACATTACACTAGTTGAAAACTTTAAAAAATTCTTCTTTGAGAACATCATTGAGTGTGCAGAAAACTTAATTTACATAAGCAACTTGAGAATTATATTGCTTTCAATGTGATCTAAGTACTAAAAATGCTAGCTCGAGGGTTGCTGATGAAAGAGTGTAGCAACTAAACAAGTTGCTATTCCACGAAAAATTATGCGAAATGTTGAAAAATATAGAAAAAATTCAAATACTTTAAGAGAGGTTGAAAAAATTGTGATAGCTGAACACTGTTCGAAAGTGCGAGAAAGGCTGAAAAAGAAAGAAAACTGTTGGGAAGTGTGAGAAAGACTGAAAAATAAAAAAATATGGAAAATGTTGAAAATCCCCAAAAGTGGCTACAAAAATAAAAAAGTTATGGAAAATGTTGTAAAGGGTTGATAAAACCGAAAAATGTTTGAAAAGTCCAAGAAATCGGGTAAAGGTTGAAAAAAAAATGACCCAGTTGAAAGAGGTTTAAAAAGTCGTAATTTGATAATAATAATAAAATAACTTAAAATATAATAAAATTCTAGAATTTGCATAGTAAATAAAATAAATGAAGTCAACAAAATCTCAAAGACTGGAAATCCGGAAATCTTTTTTAGGTGTTTTCAACGTGTCTTTTAAACAGCTCAGAAAGATACTTTACCGAGTCTCTTGAAAGATAGCAAAGAGGGGAAAATTTCTTTATACTTCGTACGCCAAATGGCTCTTAAAAGCCTCTATAAAGAATTTATAAGTATAATATGTTATCGTTCAACTTGTCTTTAAAAGAGCTGTAGAAGAAGCTATGTATATAACTTTTTTTTTTGCAACAAGGGAACTGACATCTTTTCACCAAATGTTATTTGGATTGCTCTGGTGTTACGTTAATTCTAATTTTAAACATTTTTTGCTAGTATGGAAGGTATCACGCCTACCAATTTAATCCTGTCAATTTTAATTTATTTTCAAAGTTTATTGTTGCTGACAGCTTTATACCAAATTTAATAAGGCTCACTCACATAGGGAGCGCCACGCCTATTGATGCAATCTTGTCAAACTCCATTTGCTTCTTGCCATAGCACACTAAATATATGGGCGGTGACACGCCCACATGCACTATTACGCTTCGTTTTTATTATCAAATATCTTATAGCAGAAAGGTAAAGATATTTTCAAAAAAACTTTTCATCTACTTTTCATCGAATATCAACAGGTTGCTGATGAGAACGGATGTAGTGCACTGATGCTAATTGGCTGCTGATGAGTGAGCGTAAATTCTTTCAAAATATTTTATGATGCATACTTTATTTTAAGTTATGTCATTGTGGAACAACTTTTTATTTATTTTGCCAGCAAACTGTAAGAATAAGCAAAATCGAGACGATACTTTTGTATTTGTCTTTCTCAACATATATAACTTTCTTACAAAGAAGTTCGAAGATAAACAAATTGAATCTTTAGCAAATATTTGTAAGTCAAGTCAAACATTTATACATTAATTTTTCCTTAATTTGTGGTGTTCTTTTTTGTGTTTTACAAACACACGTTATATGAGTTTTAAATCAAATAAAGATAATGTGATAAAGCGCCATTTACTAAAAAAAAAAAAACTGCGCTTAGAAAAACAATTTTGAATCACAACAAAAATGAATCAGTATTTTTTGGATTCAATATCATAGGTGCTTTAATTTTAAATCTAAAAAATCGACTTTATTATGAAACAAAGATCTCGATACCACGTTCTAATCGAACAGACCGCAATATAATGATAGTCATATGGGCGTGCGTACCTATTTCTTTTGTCTAATTAAAAGTTCAAGGTCTTCTTTGTTGGTTTACTAACGTCACACTTTTTTCGCCATACTACTTAATAATGACCATGGTTGGCAACGCCTCACACATATTTCCGCTACTAGGCCACACAAAAGAACCAAATAAAAAAAACAAAAAATAATTTTTTAATTCAACATTTCACAACAAAGTTTGAAGTTTTTTTTTAAATTTTTTCTAATTCTTCACTATGGTGTTAAATTTTGCGCTTATTTTGTCACTTTGTATTAAATATGAAATTAGTTGCTTATGTTGCTGTTGTTGTTTTTGCTGGCAGTTAACCTGCTTTTGCTTGACATTATTTTTTTTTTTTTTTTATTATTCACATTTGATTAATGTGGCTTGAATTATTAATTTATTGTATTCAAAACAAAAATTTTGCCAAAATTTATTAAAATCAAAATATTTTTTTTGTTGTAGTAAATTTTGTTGTTTTGAAATTTTGCTAAATTTTTGCTTGAAATATTTATGCTTTAATTGTGCGTGTAAAATTTGGTAAAGTTGTTATGATGACATTTTTAATGATTTTTTTTTTATTTCATGCAATAAAATGTGACTGGCAATTCAGTGATAATTTAAGTGCTCTCAAAATGATAAGTGTAATAATTATAAAAATTAATTTAAGAGAATCTGATTGTGTCATTGCTAAGAGTTAACATAAATCAACAGCAAAAATTTAAAAAAATTTTATTTTAAAACTTCATTTATACCGCATTTCATAACACCTCGGCGAAACCTACTACCCAAGAATTGGTGTAAAATAAAGGACGTACCTGTGTGTGAAAGTCAAACAGCACAAAATTAAATTATTCTGAAATTTGTCTTCAATATAATAATGTAAGTTTCGAGAAAAAGCAAAAGCCCAAGAAAACGATGGGATCTCATTTTCTCCGTTTTCCAGAGAAAAAAAATGTGGTCGTAACATTTGAAAAAAAACACATTTTATTTTCCACTTTTGATACTTTAAGAGACATTATTCGTCCATTGCCAAACCAAATTTGCTCGAGTCCGTTGAACAATTTAAAGCATCATTTACAGTAAACTAGAGTAAATTTTTGGTGGGGAGTAGCAGCGTTGGCATGTCACAAATGTCACGCCACGGTCGCAAACCTTCGATACTTAGTGGCACAATTGAGTTTGTAATAAGGACTAACTCAAAGCTCAAACTGAGAAAATTTATTCCATTCATAAATCCTTGTCTTACATTAAAACAGCACAACGACCCGTGACGGTTCAGTAGTTGTGAAAACCAATCTCCAATTCGAAATATATTGTTCCAGTAATCTTATTCAAAAGGGATTACGTAACTCACATTCCGTCTAAGGATGACTGAAACATGTATGGCTCCATGCTAAATAACTAAGTGGGTTATGGTATTTACGCTAATGAACTGAAGAAAATAATTGCTGCGAGGTTACCAGACTGTTGTAGCGTTTTTCAGGCAGAGTTTATAGCGATAAAAAAGGTAGCATCCTGGCTGAGCATAAATGTTGTATCCAAAAAGGATATAAACATTTATTCACATAGTCAGGCAGCTATCAAATCTCTAGAATAAGTCTTCCTTAACTCACAAGTAGGGAAGCGATATCGCTCGACTCTAAATGAGATGGCTGAACATTTTAACAGTCACCTCATATGGTTGCATGGGCATAGGAACATTGACGCACTTGCTAGGTAAGAGACTGCACAAATTCCTCAGAACACCAGGAATGGTAAAAAATAGAAACAAAAGATGGACTTAAGGGTCAACTTGCAATGTAACTAGGCAAATTTGGCCAAAATGGGATGCTAAGCGTTCGTCAGGAGTGATTTTCCGCACTAGACATAGTGTCTCGTCAGTTGTTGCAGTCATAACTGGCCATTGTCTCATCGGCAGACATGCGGAGAGATTAGCTGTTAGGTCTTTCGACTTCTGTAGAGGTTGTGGAGATGTGGAAGAATAAGAAAACACTAAAAATTTTTTCTGCTCCTCCCTCCCACTTGCTAGAAAATGCCACGAAGCACTTGGGTCGCTTTTAGTTGATGATCTCGATGGCCTTAGACATGTTAACATAGGTCAGCTATTTAGTTTCATTACGAAATTTGGTTGGTTCAACAAGAGGGTATAGTCAGACCCAATGATATCATAATGAATCACATTTGCTCTAAGTGAGTCGGTCTCGTAACTGACTGCCACTCCTAGCTAACCTTACCTAGCTTGTCACCAACGTTCTTCAAATGAGCTATAGGTACATGTTTTGTAATCATTAGCACTTTTTATTTCTAATGCTTAGTGTTCAAGCAAATGACATATGTTGAGAGCCTTAAACCAATAAAAAACAAATTTAATATTGGCATTAAAGTTTTCTCATTACAGCCAATTGAAATAAAACTAAAAAGACTTTTATTCTTTTTTCAATGCCCATTGAAAACTTATTACGCAAACGTCATTTCATATCCTGGCAACCGGAAATTATAAATTTAAAAGCGCTGGCTGGAATAAACAAATATCAAATGCTAACAAATTGGAAAAGTTCTATCTGAAGGTACCTTGACGTTTGTTGCCAAACGTCTCACTCAGCTGCTAATAAGAAAGCTCTTAGAATTTCCCCAACTCGGAACGTTAACAAGCAAAACAATTTCGCAGTCACGTTGTAAACGCTATTGAGATGTGTTCGCGTTGCCAAACAATGCATGAAATGCTAATAAATTTAACACAATTTTCACACAACTAAAAATAACACTTTTTTCAGCAACAACAAAAACAAACAGAGATATCGCACAGTGCATTTGTACCCGAGGAGCCGTCGTCGTCGCCGTCGTCGTATTCATTTTCCACGCGGAAATTCGCGTTTCATTGAAAAACAAACAAAACGAACAGAAGAGGAACGAACAAATTGAAATTTATGTGGAACATTTGAGAAATTTCGACTGTCGAATGACGACAATCAAATAGTTTTGCGCCTCAACCAGGCACACTGTCGCTGCGCTGCTGCTGTTGTTGTTGTTGTTGTTGTTGTTGTTGTTGGTGTAGGCTTCTGTTTTCTGTTGCTAATTTGAACGGCTTTCTTCGTTTCATTTTCTAAATAATAATAATATTTTTCTTGTTTATAAATAAATGTTTTTTTGTTCGAATTAATCAACTAAATTTTGTTTTTTGAAATCGACAGCGTTCGTCATTTTAATAGCGCACCGGAAGACATTTAAATTATTGTTGTTGCTATTGTTTTGAGTTAGTTATTTTATATTTTGTTTTACAAAAATTTACACATTTTATTTTTAAATTTTTTTTATTTGTTTGAGTAATTTTTTTTTTTTTGAAAATATTTCAAATTTGCTCACTTGCTACCTCACATATTTTTGTGGCAGAAAACAAAAATTATTTTGTGCTTAAATTTGATATTCATTAAAATACATTCTAATTTTGTGTGCATGCAAGCAAAATAATAATTTTTACTGCAAATACTTTTTAATGAACTTGAATATTAGAAAACATTTTTGTGGCATTATATTTAAATAAACAAAAAAAAAAGAGTTGGCAGTATAAAAATTCAAAATATAAATAGCTTTTATTTGCTTTTAATTTGCATAACTTTTAAATGATTTTGTGGCGTGGTTGATCAGGGTGAAATTTTTCTATTTAGTTTAGACTAAAATAAAGTAAGGCAAATAATTTTCATTCAACTTTCTTTTAATTTAACTATTGGGGAAAAAAATAATCCGGTAAATTTCATACCAATAAAGCTTCACAAGAAAAACACAACAATAGTTTTTGAATATTTCTCATGGCTTTTTACTAGGGCTGTGCAAACGAGCTAATCGAACTTGTTCGAGCTATTGCCATACACATCGTGTCAAACTCGAACAACTCGATTCGTTCGACTCAATTTATGTTCAGTTCGTTTGTTGTCTGTGAACTCGGCTAGTTGTACATTCTTACTACGACAAATTTTGTAATTACACTGAAGAGAAAAAGTTTTGCATTTCAACTGGTTATATTCCAATATCAGAAAATACGCCTTGAGAAACTACACCGCTCATCTCTGATTTACAAACATAAGTGACCTTTACAGAGGTTGTAATGACCCAGAAATGGAAAGTGTGCCCGGTCATACCCCCCTGGTCATAATCGGAAAAACAATTGTGGACCTTGTGTCCGTTTTTTTTTTTTCTGTCATAATTCCTCTTTTTTTCGGGGCTATGACCACTTGTAAAAATGAACATAGTCCCAAAAAATAGAAGTACATAATTCCAAAAAATTTTGAGCATTATGTCTACAGTAAAAGTGACCCAACACTTTTAATTATTTTGGGTATTATGCCCGTTTTTAATGTGAACATAAGACCCAAATTTTGTGGGCATAATGACCATGAAGGTTCCGAAGTGTTTCACTAATTTTGTGAGTGCCTGTCCGGCGCTTCCTTTAATGTAAAAAATTGTCTTCGGAATTTTAACTTTAGACTCATTCGTTGCAGTGAGTTCTAGATTCATATGAAACTATATAGCATATGAACATACAAATATGTAGTTTTGAATGATTCTCACACAATCCGCTCAAGGCCCTTAGTAAAGGGTATAAAAAGAGTCCTTTCATTGACATAAGTTAATGAAGACATACTAATCGTTTCCCGAATGTAACTTAATCTTCAACCAAGAACTCGAGTCAGGTACAGTGAACTTGTAGCAAAAACTTAGTCAAAACAAAAGAAATTGCATAGAAAATGACTTTGATCTTTGAGCTTATAACAAAAGATAATGAAACTATTAACCCTTAAGTGACCACATATGGTCAGAATATTTTTGAATAACAAGTAGAGATCAAGTGATTTTTACTCGAAAACTTAAAGAGAATGAATATTTTTGTTAATTTTAAAAAAAAATATTATAAATTTTGTTTGAATCAACAAGAGATAATTAAAAAAATAATAATAATTTTTTTAATCCTTGATTTCATTGCTTCAAATATTTTGAGTTTATGTTGAGCAAATGCGTCCACAATCTTTGTGCCCTACTTATGGGTTAAAAGTGCAAGCTGGTTCCAATATTTGGGTAGTATGCTATAGGAAACTGATAGTTTGCTTTAAGGTGTGGATAGTAGGGATAAAACATCACACACTTCATATATTTCCGTTAAACACCATAAAGTAAAGAGTTTTGGATTAAAACAAAAGCAAAATAAGAAAATTCCTTCGAAAAGAGCAGAATCTGACTTGTAGAAATGTAATATCATAAAACACATAGTGGAACAGAAGCACAGGCCGAACAAAAAACTCTTAACATCAGCGGAAATAAATGAAGACCTGCAAAAATTTTCAAAGAATTAGGAAAGTGTGGAACCCATTTGGAGAAATTTTACAAATAAATTATGCCCTTATGCCTTAGAAACCACGGAGAGTCACTGAACGGTTCATTGATTAAAATAAATTTACGTATCTTAATTCTCCAATAATGAGCGTAGTGTTGCCAACAACTACTAATAATAATTGATAACATACAGAGCCAAGAATGTGCTGTGCAAATATTTGTTAACAAATGTTTTGCCAGCGACAATACAAAACAGTCAATTTCATTCAAAATATTTTCAATTGTTACATTTAAAATTACAACAACAATTGCTAAAAGCGCAATATTTGTATGTATGCAACCTTCATTGAAGGACCCTTAAACAGTTAATTAAAAAACAGTTAGTTGAGCTGAACATATGTGCGATGATATTACACAAAATATGCAGGTTTTATATTTGTTTTTTTTTTTCTATTTAATTGTTCAACAAACAAATTTGACATTGAAATATTTGTTGCTACATTCGATGTAAAACATTCAGTTAATTGAGAATGAAAAACAGCAATGTAGCAAATAAATCATAATATTGAAACACACTATTGAAACAGTATTGAAGTTCTTGTTTACAATAAAAAATAACAAAATTTCCGAAATGGTTTTTTTATGAAACAAAAAAAGAAACAAAATACAATAAAACCGATCTAAATTGGAAATGTCGAATCGAAATTGTTACAGCAAAAGATTTTTTTTGTTTCAAATTTAAGGCCATCATAAATAAAATTTTATTGTTTGTTTGGATTCTAGCAGAAATCTGGCCAGCATAATTGGAGCATAACCAAATGTTTAATTTTTTTTTTCTTTATTTCGTACAAATAGGTTTCTGTATAAAAAGCTTAATAAAAAAAACTTTGCATAAACTGATGCTTTCAACATTTACAACATATGCTACACACGCACGTCGCAGATAAAACATAAAAAACAAAAAACAGCGAGATCAAAGTATTTGAAATTATGAATATCAAATGAATATAAATAATAAACTCGTTGTAAAATATTGAGTAAATAAATTTCTAAATTAAAAAAAAAAAGCATCAACTGATATTTTTGTACGAACTCAATAAAAAATTGGCAACATTATTTGTGTTTACATTGAATTATGGCAATTCTGGTTTACTTTTGTTTTATGGCAAATACTTTGTGCTCTTTTTCGGTTAATGGAATTTGGAAGATTTAAATTGAAATGTTTGTTTTAATGTTCAATTTTTTATGTTGAATATAATTCATCATTTCGTTATGCATATAAAAAACAGAGATATGTGCATATATGGGACCAAATATGTGAAAAAAATCCAACAAAAAACGTATGCAAAAGGTGAAACATATCAGGTTTGGAAATTCTCACTAATCGGCTCAAAGGTCGCTGATGAGTCCATTTAGCAATGAATGAAAATAGTATTACTCTAAAGTCATTTTTGTTATTTTATGTAATTTTGATGTTATTGCACACTATTATTTCCAGTACGATGGGGCCGAAAATAGTCATGAAATATGTATCAATTTTGTTGGGTTTCAAAGCTAAGGAGGTTTTTTTTTAGTAAGGGAAAATATTTGGATTTAGTAAATTGGAACTGTGTGTAGCTTGAAACTTTGAAATTTTAAGAAAATATTATATTTTTTTGGGTAAAAAACGTTTTTACCCCAGTCGTCTGATGTGCACGCTACGCCACTACCTCAAAAAAGGTACACGATGATGGATTACTAACTTTATTTTTAAATGCAAACTAATTCAAAGTCACTCATATGCCATGTAACACAAAACCATCATATTAACAACATTGGAAGTAATGTTCAAAGGGCTATAAATAAAGTTAAAGTATTGAAATTATTTTAGAATTAAAATTTTAAAAATTTAATCAATTATTGGTACATTAAGTTTTATGCGTTGACTATACGATACGAGCACGATACGATAATTTTTAAAAAGTTGCGCCAAGCTTATCGTCTCGTACGAGAAATTTTTGATCTGTATCGTTCTCGTCTCGTTATCGCCGATATTTCTCGGTTATTCTCATTCATATTTTTATACATATAATACTAACTGGACCAGCGGTTTTCCCGCGCAGTGCTTATTGTATACACCCGCCTATATTTTGAGCAGTCTTTCCAATTGGGTCCATACTTAACATAGACAATATACGTCCTAGCACCGAATTTCAAAGCGCCTTCTACCATAGGTGGAAAGATATTGCGTATTATCTCGTTCTCGACGATAATTTAGTGCCTATCATACGATAAGCCGATAACGAGATATCGGCCAGACCTATCTCGTTTTCGTTCTCGGCCATACGAGAAATAATGTTTTTGACATAGACTCGTTATCGTTTCTCGGTGAAGCACTATTGACTACTCCTTCAGTGTGATACTTTGGCGTTAATTTTGTGAAAGTAACGATCTGTGTTATAAGTAGCACTACTTAGTTTTCTATTTTCAATAATCTGACTGTTCTGTATCTAACAAAAGTAAACAAAGTTTCGAAATGTAAAAGTTTTATTTTAAGAATGCGAATATGACAGACACGCTGTGAATATTTCCCGACTAAATACACTGTCAAAGAGTTATTTTCGCATAAAAAAAGTATTATTTAACATTATTTATCTTCAAAAAAAAGTGCCGTCAAGAATAGAACATTTGTGGACAAATGCAAATCTCCTACAACAAATCACAAACCGCAAAAAAAACGAACGAACGAACTACAGAAACATCAACACAATGACTGTAATCCATCAAAGCAAATTCGAGCGTTGTGTACAACCAACATTAAAATACAAGGCAGCGATCAATCAAACTAGAAATTGAACAACCGAGAAATTGAAATATAAAGAAAAATTGAAAATGCAAATAAAAAAGGAAAAATTCGCAAAAAATTTCTCACCGGCTCCCGCAGCTGTATCGTCGTAGTGACGTCGTCTACTTGGTAACGCGTGTGGGGCCGCGTCGCCAATAGGAACAAATCCATGAATGCCAGCTTGATTGCATGACATCGACACCCTCGCCAAACTACACGTATGTATTTCAATTTACAACATGCGTACTACTGCTCCGGAATGGCATCTAAGGGAATTAGGGCTTTAGGCTCTTCTTGCTTGAGAGGAACTAAATGAGTAAAGAATAAATTTTTCTGTTTAGCTGAAAACTTGTACCAAAATTTTAAGTCTATTTTACGTTAAGTCTCTAAGAAGCTAAGAAAAAACTAAAAATTCTAGTGAATTCGATTGTACATATTTGTGCAATCATATTTGTTTGCCCCTTTGCTTGAAACGTGAACTTGGCGGCCTTTAATGAGGAACAATATAAAGCACGCAGACTGCATTTGGTTTCACACCGATTATCCATTTTCATACTTTATTTTCGCATGTACTCTTTTGGTACAGAAAATTATCGATGAACCGAAAGTGATAAACAAGTAAAAGGACATGCATTTTCGATGGACAGTCCTATGCAGCACAAGTTTTAATTTGTCCCCCACTGTTAAAAGTTTTTTCAGATATGGATCTTCTTGAATCAAAGCACTATCCTACTAGAACCAACTTTTTTATGCCGACTTTGAAATAAAAAAAGAGGTAAAGTTTGCTCTGATAAATTTCTCCAAATTTTGATATTTCAGTTTCCTTTCCCTTAAACCTTTTACTGGCCTAATAGTGAGTTCCCCTATTGTTTTCATTGCGGTTTCAGCGCAAAAATTAAACAGATCACATGACGTAGTTACAATTCCAAACTCTGAGTACATATATCTGGCTAACTGACTGACTGACGGACGGACAAACTGACTGAAATTAATGCGGCCCACCACCAACGACGATGCTAAACTGATCGCTCACTTAAATATTTGTATGTCCGTCTGCCCAATCGTCTGTACGTCTGTCTTTTTGTTCGCCTGGCTGTCTGTCTGTCTATTTATCCAGGGCTTTTGCTCGCTCATATCCACTTGGTTGCCTCTCGTACTCTGTAACAACTGAACTTTTGACCATGGCCCATAAATTTTTTGCACTCGCTTGTGAATTTCAACTGCCTCATTCGTCTTGGCGAGTGCGAGTAGTTTATTTTTGTTTGTTTTTTGTTCGAACTTTATTTTCTCGCTTTTGTGTTTTTAAGTGTTTTTTCGTCGTTGGCATTTTATTTGCTGCTTTATTTTAATTTCATTTCACTTGTGGCTTTTGTTACTTTTGTGGTTCTGTTCATTGGAGTGAAATGCGACGCAATGTTTTTTTTTTCTTTTTTGTGGTTTGTTTGTTTTTGTTTTTTTTTTTTGCTTATGCCTTAACGTAGCGTTACGTTTAGTGTACGCATACGTTTATGTATTACGTTACATTTGCTTTCTGCCATGTCGATGCGATGATTGAGTGGATGATCGCTTATGTGGGTTAAGTTGTTACGAGACGAGATACTTAAGTTTAAACTATTTAGGGTGCTGAGGCAGCGCATAAAGAACTGAATGAGCTAAGCAGTAAAAGATAACGAAATGTATCATATTTTAGCTGAAGCGTGTGAAAGAGTTTTATTACTTGCGACTGCGTAGATGAGACTGAAAGTAATTTGTTGAAATGCTTTTGAGTAATTACAAAATACTTTAAAAGGAAAACTTAACTTAACCTTTTACTTCGAGTGAAACAAGATTTTTTCTATAATTTTTAAATGAAAAAAAGTCATAGTACTCTATTTTTATTCAAAGCCGAGAATATTTTTAAAAAGTTCAAAACATAGCTGATTGAAGTTTTGAGCGACTCAAAATAGTTTTTTTCGAATAAAAATCAAAGTATGTGTTTGTTTAACAATGGGAATATCATTTACACTACCACTTAATATGTTTTTGTTAAGAACATTTTTTCTGTGATAAAATTCAATATGTTTTCAATATTATTTAAAACCTCGGGTAGTTAATGAGCAGAGGGTTAGCGCAACAAATTGCTCCATATCATTTACAGTCAGAGTCAGTTGAAGTAAAAGTGTATACTACTCGAAATCAATTACAAATCAAAGCCAGTCAAAATCAAAATTACTTGCAGTAGAAGTCTTCCGAAATCGAAGTCATTCCCAGTCAAAGAAAGTTGCAGTCGAATTCACTCGAAGCCAAAGTCAGTCATAGCGGAAGTTAGCCAGAATTGAAATTTAGAAAAAAAAACATAGGTAATTTTAACCGAAAACAACGGCTAGAATCGCTCCAACCCTTCAACATAGCAAGTTAAGCCAATGAGAGATAGTAAAGTTATATAAAAAAATTTTTTATCGAAAAAGTTGTTAGTTTACTATTTGGTGAGTAAGCCCACCAACAAATAGGTAAATTTAACCGAAAATGTAGTTAAATTCAACCGAGGTAGATGGTTTCAAATAGTCAGTCCAACCGGTGAGAGGTGATATCTATTTATTGTTTGTCTACCAAAAAAGTTGTTAGTTTACTATTTTGTTTGTAAACTTATTGTAAAAATATATTTTACTACATTTTTGTAAGCAAATCTCAAAACTGTTTCCAGTTAAGATACAAGATAAATTGTATGGAAACCATTTTAACGCTTACGTTACAAATTTTTAGTTAATTTGTGAGAAAAAATTAAAACATTCTTTTTGGTAAATTTAACCAACAATTAGGGTATAAATACCAATAATCTTTGTAACGGTAACAACTTTTTCGGTTATTTGAACTTTTTTCTATTAACTTTTCAGATTTTAATTAATTTAAATTTTTTTCGGTATACTCTACCTAACGAAATCGGTTAATATTTATGTAGTTTTTTTGTGTATAGTCAGACTCAATACTTTTCATAGCTGAAGGTATTTAAATTCATGTAATTTATGTTTAAAGTTATTTAGAGTCAAGTACAGTCAAAGCTGAAATCTTATCCCATCGAAGCCAGTCACCAAATGAGTTCAAAGTATACTTTCATATGGCTTAGTTTTAGAATAAAATAACTTAAATTTTTTATTAGAAAATATGTAAGTCTCAATACTTTCTGAGTACGGACCTATTTCTGAAAACATTGATGTTCTGAAAAAGAAAAGAGTGTTGGAAAAAAGTATTAACTTATTATACTAGAAAACATTACAAGTGAGTTGTGAGTGAGGAAGGTGTGAATAACAAAATTCTTCACTTGACAGCCATGGGACTAAAATTGCTAACCACAGGTTTTACTTTGGCATTATTTGCTTATGAAAAATCGTTGAAAAGTAATCGTATATAACGAAGATGGTGACGGAGAAATCATTTTTACATCAGAAATATCGCACAAAAATCAAAATAAAAAAACTACAGTAAAAAAGTAAGACTGTGAACGGAGCCGAACTCGTTCGACCAAACTCGAAACTTTTCACAAAATTTCAGTACTGAAACAAAAATCGTGAAAAAAATTGCCAACGAACGAGTAAATCGAAACACATGAGTTGCAATCGTATGATACGGACAACGAACGAACTGAACATGAGTTGAGTCAAACGAATCGAGTGCTTCGAGCTTGACTCGTTGCGTATAGCAAAAGTTCGGACATTGTTAATCAGTTCGCTACACAGCTCTAATAAGTGGCTGATCTCTAAATTTTTAGATCCCAAGTCACATTCCACTGGTCAAAAAATTTACTCTGACTTCAAACTTATAATTTTTTTTGGCAAATGGTCGATTATGATAAGGAAAATGGAAAAAATAGTAAATTTGTAGCATTTTTTCCGTAGAATACGATGAAATTATTTTCAAATTTGTTTGGTTAGGATTTAACCCTTTCTGAGAGATACTAGAAGAAAGAAAAACTTCCAATAAATCAGAGTTGCAAAACCAAAATCGAATGCGATATGGCGCGGAATGCGCCATACATTACTCACATTAATACAGAAAATCTTCACACCACAAGCAAACAACTCAATTCCAAATCAAATTAATTTGTAGGCCACACACAAATGCGCGATTGTTGACACCATGTTTTCATTATGCCAAATTTGAAAAATAAAACAATAAAAATTGCAGCAACACACAAAACGAGCATGCGCGCAAGCGTTGATAGAAAATATCAAATACACAAAAGCGAAACAATAACAAATTTAAAAAACAACTGATGAAATTTACATTCAAATTTGGTGCTAAACGATTTGTTGTCGATTTAAAATAAAACAGCACGCGTTGAATTGAATTGAATAGAAGATGATGCGCATGCGCCTTAAGCGTTTGTGATGATGCCATATTGCGGCAAGCATAAAAAACAAAATTATACCGTTATAAAGTATATAGTAAATTTTTGAATGAAACAAGATATTGTGTATTTCTACAGACGAAGAGTATATCATTTAGATATTTTAATCTTGTTATTAGGTGTTTTATGAATTTTAACTTCATCTTCTGAGTTGTTTATCGCGAACGTCATTTCTACGCTCAAATTTATGTAAATTAAAAAGTAAACAAAGTTTTTAAGCCAAAAATATTATGAAATTTAAATTTTAGCTTCATTGGAATAGCAAGCAATTTTTGGTTTAAGCGCTACGAGTAAAATTATTGATGAGTAATATTTTTAAGAATTTTTATTATTTTTGTAAAAAAAAGTAAAAGTAAAGTAAAATTTATTTAATCATTTGCTTAAAAAATTTCTTTATCTCCAAGAAAATATTTCGTAGAATTTTCCTAAAAACAAAAACAATTAGCTATCAGCAACAGTTGCTGCATCGAAGCACATCATATTTTTTGTTAAAACCGCGCATCCGCTGTTGACTTCTTACATTCTTTTGAATACAAAAAAATTTCACAAAATGAGCGCTTAATTATTTCCGTACCCATTTTCAGTGATACGGAAAAGCTCTTCACACCACAGTTCAATAAACAATTAAGTGTCTTTTTAACAGACCAGAACTGACAAGCCAGATAGGAAATCTTGCGTAATTGTTAAATTTAAAAATGAGCACACAAGGGGAGACATGCAGTATTTTTGTTGCAGTAAATGCTGTTTGTTCACCGTCGCCATATCTCTTCGCAGCGATGATTCAACCTTAGAGTGGGTGTAAGTTTTAATAATATGATACATTTATGCAAATATTGCCTTAATTTTTTGTAAGATAATTTGTTAAGCTTATCGTTTTAAGTAAACAGCACAATTCAAACAGATAAGTGCAAAATGTATGTGAATTTCGAGTTAATCATCAACAGAGGATGATTGCACGTTCGTTAGAGCGCTGTACAACTTAAAATATATTTTGTATCAACTGTTTACAGTTGTAACTCAAAACATTTTTTTCCAATTAAATAAAAAAGTCATAGTTCTGATTCAGAAGCTGTTACTTTTATGTATTTTTATAGTTCTAATACTTTGCATCGCTCAATATCTACGAGCTTTAGTTTGCGTGGCATATTTATCTGGCAAAGTAGAGAAGAAGATATTTTTTGAAACTTTACAAAATCCAATATGAAAATGTAACATTTACATAAGTTCGAATAGTAAAAAAAATTATGTTAAATAAAAATTCTTTCGGATAAAATTTTAATGAGTTACAACATACTTCCTTAGAAAATTTTAAAATATTTTAAAAAAGTAATTGAGAAAACCAAAAATTACATGTTCTTGATATTTTCTGAGACTTCAACACATAATCTAAGCTACTCATATAAAATTGCTTACATGGAAATGGTTTGTAACGCTTTGCCGCAAAATATACTGAACCGATTATAATAATTTCTTTTTTAGAACAATTTAATTGTGCTTAGTAAGATTATTGCATGCTTATTTTTTGAAGTGAAGAACTTTTGTTTTAGGATTAACCTTTTACAAAACCTCACGCAAAAAATTGTCGCTTGATTTTTCGTCGGTAATGTTTATGCTGCTTCTTGAATTCTGTGTTTGCATTGTTGTTTTTTTTTTCTTATCAGTTGAACTATTTGTATTTGGCTTCAAAGTTCGAAATACAAACTCTCTTAAAATTTTTGTTGGTTGTTTTTTTTTGTTACTTTTGAAGATATAAGATAGAATGAAATGTAAGGAGAGCAATATCATTATAAAAAAAAAAAACGACCAAACTTCTTTCCTTGGGCGTGATCTTTTCGTAATGCAAACAGACAAAAAAAAACTTTAATTTCATTTGGTTTGTAGGTTTTTATTGTAATGCTCCTGCAAAAAGTTTTCTTTCCCATTTTGATGAAAAATTGTGGATAAATTTTTCCTTCCTGAGTTTTTCAGTCAAATAAAAAAAAATTTTAATAATTTTTTTCTGACATTTTGCTCGTTGGTTCAATGTTACCTGAGTATTTTAACTACTTAAAATCTTAATTAATTTTTTATAACAATGTAATCAATTTTTCATCAAAACAATACAATACTGATCAAAATAAATTCGGCTATTTTCTTTTCCAAAACAGCACTAAGAAACTGTCTACAAAAAAAATTGTTGTTAAATTAAATGAGACAAACAAAGAACCTTTATTTTCTTCACAAGCTCTCAAAACGTTTCAACGAATTTCATGCCCAAAGAAAAAAACTAAATGTAGAAAACATACCCAAAACGCTTTTAAAAACATGCACCTATGTTACTTTTGATAAGTTAATCCACATATCTACAACAGATTACAAAGTTCTTAGCAGAGCTAATAAAAAAACAACTTAAGATAAATGTCATAAACTTTATGATCACAAAACTATCAAACTAAGCTTTCTCTCAACACATATAGCAAAGCGTTTGGCTGCCATTTAAAAAAAAAATACAAAAACCAACCATAAATGTAGCCAAACAAACAAAACACTAAAACAACATTTTATTTATTAAATTTGGATTCAAAATAAAAGGCCTATAAAAAGCGTTTAAAGAAAATCAAATAAAAATGACAAACACTTTTACCAGAGCGCTTTGGCGGAGTGAATGTAACATGAGATGGGGCAACCAGCCCATCATCCTCTAACCAACAATCAAAGTGCAAACCAAAGAAGGCGTCAATTTTGACATAACAAACAATTTAAATGTCAATCAACTTGAGCAGGGTTGCCGCCGCACTTGTTCGTTCAAGAGATTATGTAGAAGTATACAGGAAGAAGAAGAAGCAATACGCAATAAAAGAAATAAAAAGAAAAATAGAAAAACACGTACATATATTATTTAAACGCAATGTACATAGAAATTAAAATCTTTGGGCCAAAAATTAAAATAAATTTATTACCACTTAGATGAAGGCCGGCAGCGGGCGTCAAGTCAGTGATTCCATCTGTCAGTAAGGCAATAAGCAGGCCCACACCTGCGCGAGCTGGCCGCTAGCCATTGAGTGTCATCGAGAAGTATTTGGCGTTTCGTTTTTTTTTTGTAGTTAATTGAAAAACAAATGGACAATTTTTACTTGTATATAATTTCGTAGAACTGTCAAAAGTGGCAGAATGACAATTGAAAAGAAAGATAGGTATTTCAAGTGAATTATTGTTTTTTCTAAACTAATTTAATAAAATGCAGCGAACAGGTAAACAAACAGAAAAGCAAACGACCCTTTCTTAATTAATTTTTAATTCAATGACTTTTTAAGTGAACACTTAGCCTAATTTTTGTATATTTAACTACACACAAATATTTTACAAGTTATTGATTTTTCTCATACAAAAGCAGCATAATTTCAATATTTTTTTTTTACTTTTATTTTCAGGTAAGCATTATACGAAAACATATTAATACCTGTGCATCTCAGTAAGTATTTTAAAATTTAATAAATAATTCTCAATGAGCGGTAGTTCGAAAAAATTGCAAAAATCTTAAAAACTAAAAACACAAACACAAATCGAAGTCGAAACTGAAATCAAAATTTTCTCTCAATTTCATGTGACTTAAACATTTTTGTGAAAGTTACCACAGAAAATAAAAACTTAAAATTATCTGAAATAATAATTTCTCGCATATCATTTTAAAATGAACCCTGTTATTTGCTGATATTCAGAAATCATATCTCAAAATCTTTCACATGCGATTTTTGTACTTTAAAAATGGGCTGTGAATTTTTTAATAAATTTTCAGCTTTTATTAGTTATTTTTGACAAGATGTACATAACCAATTTGTCTCTCTTGAGATTTTTTAAATCATTATATATATAGGCTAAGGCAAAACAGTTCCATACCATTTGAATTGCCATAACACAACATGGTTAGGTTTGAGTGGCGGCTTAGCAGCCAAGCTAGAAGCCATTAAGTAGCACTAATGTGCCGTTTTAAAGCCACATACGTGACCCTACAAAACTGGTAAGAAGATTGCCAAGAGAATTTAATAAGGAGCCAGGATACGATAAAAGCTATACCCTGTTGAGATAGTTAAGCAGCGATGCGATTTTAGTTTCGGCCAATTTGCTGAGGTTGATATAGAAAGCTTGCCCTAGATATCTGAGTCTGATTCTGGCAAGAGTCGGACAGATGCAGATAAAGATCTCAACAGATTCTTTTGTTTAAATTCAGACAATTATGGCAATAAGGGTTGAATAGGATGCCTAGTTTTTCAGCATACTTGCTGATAGTCTAGTGGTCAGTGCAAGTCGCGTTGATTCTCGCGATGTCTTTGCGGCTCTTGGACAAAGATCAGGAGATTTTTAATTATTATAAGTATGATGGCCATATTGCTCTGGGATCTCCAGCTCTTTGCTGCTTCGGAAAGAAAGAGCGAGGAAACTTTTTTCTTATCTATACTAATCGGAGTGTGCACGCAATCTGAGGCTCCAGTTTCATGAAGGGAGGAAGCGTGCCTTGCTAATACATCAGCCCTTTTATTGCCCTCAAGATTCCTGTGGCCTGAGACCTATAAGAGGGTTATGTCGAACTGACGCCTCAGCCTAGCTAATTGCTTCCTAGACAGTACTGCTAATCTAGATTTCATCGTCTCTGAGCTTAGAGCCTTGATAGCGGCCTGGCTATCGGTGAAGATTGCTAGCTTCTTCATATAATATCGCCCAGTAGCCTACAAGCTATTAAAATAGCAAAGAGTTCTGCTTGGAAAACACTAGTTGAGTTGGGTAAGCGAAAAGATCGAGATATTTCTTTACATTAGACCCCCGCACCTATACCGCAGCTCTTCTTTGACCCATGGGTGTATATGGCGGTTTCAAAATTTAAGTCGATAGTGCTCTCCTGCCTCCCAACCCTCTCCGAAATCTCCACCTGAAAGTTTTTCTCGAATTTGAGTGTAGGGCAGATGTAATCGGTTGGAAGATTAGCCAGTTTTTTTGGCAGTGCGTCGTGGATGGAGCAATGCCCATATTGCTTCTCTATCCAACTACTAGCTTCTCTAAGCCGGATCGAACTACAGGACGCAGTTGCTTTGTTGAAGGTATTAGGAGGACGTTGAGGGCTTCCGTGGGGCAAGATATCATAATCGCTTGAATTTTTTTTTTGTTAAAAAGGACGGAAGGGCAGCGATGTATTTTTATTCCAATGGTAGGCGGTGCCACACCTCTAACAGCAAAATACGCATACCCATGTATGCGAATCAGAAATTATTGTTGTTGTTGAACAATGTCGATAAATGTTGAAAAATTTGAAGTTTGTTCAAAACGTTCAAAGAAATGTTAAAAAAAACAAAATGTTTTCAAAAAGGTCGAAAACATTGCACTAAAGTTGCGTGAGTGACGTTCAACCATCACAAATACCAAGAGGTTGCTGTTGAAAATCTTTAAAGTGAATATTATCGCTTTCAACTCAAAAGAGCTCTTTCTTTCCTCTCAAGCTCGAGTACTATCTGTGCTTGCCAGGTACCCAATTATTAAACGGAAAAATTTACTAAAATGCAAAGCATAAATTTATCGTAAATTCAGAAGTAATTTATGCAAAAAACTACTTTTTAAGAATAAAGCAGCATGTTTTCCTGAAACTATTAGAGTCAAAGAAATTAAAAAAACATTAATAAATTGATGACTCGAAACATATAGAAAACATTTACATACGAAAAGCAATACTAAAATGATTACACTCATAACTTATACGCCAATTATTGAAATCACTTCCACTGTACACATAAATCTTGCAGCAAATCAATTAAAGCCCACACGCTGTGTGACAAAAGAACCAAAAAATAAAGAATAAAACCAATAGAAAAATTTAAATAAAAATTGATATATACAAAATTTATAATAAATAAATATTATAATTCTGAATTCATTATTTATTTTTTGTCCGTCCTCACAGTTTTTTCGTTATACAACATAAACAAATGCAGTAGCCAACAGCAAGTAAATGAATTATGAATGCGCGTTGGCAACACTGCAGCATACAAAATTCATATTGAAGCTTTAAAACAACACATGTGACTTTTTATGTTGTTATGCAAAACCGCAATTTATCATTTTTCCTGAAACAAATTGAAATGTGGGTGTTTTTGTGGGTATTTTTTTCATTAACTCAGCGCTGTTTATGTTGTCTTCACGGTGTTTTAATTATGGCACTTAATTAATTTTGTGTTGCATCTCATGCGTTTGAAAATCAATTAATTAATGTGTTTATTTTTATTCCTCGCTTCGATACTGTTCTGTTTTGCATTTTCTGTTTTATTTTTTTTTTTGCTTTGATAGGCAAGAGCATAAACAAATAATTAATGATTAACTGCTGACGTCAAGCCCCCAATTCCCCAAACTGTGAAGCAAAAAAAATTGTCATTTCGTCATTTGTAACTTGTAATTGTTAATAGTTTGACGGCTGGTTTGGCATTGTCGTGAAAATGTGGGCGTGCCGCTGCGGTTTCGTTTCGTTGCAATTAATTAAATACATTTGGCAATTAATTAAATAATTTATGGTTTTCAGCATCATTAAATAATTGAGGTTGATACAAAAATATTTTATTGAAAAATATTAATGAAATTGGAATTTTATACATAATGATATTCCATTTAAATTAGTTTTACAGTATTTTATTTAAATTCAAAGTATTAAATCAAATTTTCAGTGAATATTTCGTGTTAATTTTTTAACCTTAGCTTTTAAGCAGAACGATCGCTGTATATTAGTGCTTCACCAAGAACCGATAAATATCGTTATCGTTCTCGCTATCGGGACCGAGAACGGAACCGAGAGCGATAACGAGACGATATCAAAAAAAATTATTTCTGGTACGACCGAGGACGAGAACTAGAAGGAAAGAAAAAAATGTAAAAAATTACTTATTTTTGCCTTTAATTGCTAAACAGATGAGTTTCAAGAAGTTTTGTTGTTGAAGGACCCCCCTTTATATTTCATGGACCGTTTGGACCGTATGTACAGTTTTTTTAAAAAATATTGACAAAAATGCTCTTTAGACGATTAAGAAGTGGCACTGGAAGGGTAATGTGAATGAATAATTCTTTGACATTTTCATTAAAAACAGCCTTGCTTCAAAATCACCTAAAACAGAAATTTCCAATCGCCATAAGAGAAACTCGTGTAACTGGGATAACATCTTTTGGGGCCTGAATTTGTAAAATTTCATTTATTTTCTTAGGGCTTTGAACGTCTGCAGCTAATATTCAACTAAAATAAAAAAAATTTTAAGTTTTTCTAAAAAATATATATAATTTATTATAAAATAAATTTTTTTTATTATTGATTGCTAATGCACACGGGAAATCAACAAAAAGACAGCTCCAGTCAATTCAATTACGTTGAAACCAACCCACCAGCTAACTACTGTGCGCTTGCGTAGACGTGCGTGTCAACTACTCACAATAAAACCGAAAACAAAACAAAACAATTGAAACCCACAAAGACAAATCCCCAAACAGCCTTGTAAAACCCGAAATAAATAAACAATTTACATGAGCCCATTGTCTGTTGTCGCGTTTTGTGCTCGTTTAGTCATTGAACGTTCTTTATGTTTTCATTTATTATTCGTTTTGATATATTCGAGTTTATATTTAAATTTACATACAAGTCATCTGACATTATTGATGTTGCTTTTATTGTTTTAAATATCTGCAATTTGACTGATGAACTGTCAATGATATGGTAAATAAAAATTAATTTGCTGCTTAGCCTACGAACGGAGTGACTGGCAGCGCGAGTAGACAATCTGAGCCGTAATTCTATGCAAAATAACGTGACAAGCAAAATGTCACATATTTTACAAAAAATCAAATCAAAATCAATCAAAATTACAAAAAAATAAAATCAATTACAAAACTACCTAGCAAAAATGACAACATAAAAGTTTTAATTAATTTGAAAATGAATTGCGTATTTTTTATATTAAATTTTATTTCAATTGACTGCATGAATAGCAAAATTTTGTGACAATTCAAAGAGTTTTAACGATTAAAATTAACTTTAAAACAAAAGTTGACTTTTAAGTTTTATTACGTGAAAGTAAAGTTGACTTTTTTTTTTTTTTGAAGAAATAAAAATAAATAATTCTATATTTGTTTTATATAACAACCTTTTTATTAGGTAAAATTATTCAAAAAGAATTTCCTTTCTATCTCTATTTTTGAAGGCTTCTTTCTTATCAATTAATTTGTGCAACATGACGTATGCGCTATATTTAATTCCAAAAAAGTTTGCAACTTAAAACATAAATGGCTTTGCCTTTCATATCATTACTTTATTTACTAACCAAATATATTTTCTTAACAATGGCCGCATTAAAACGAGTACAATTTTCAATAAAATAAAATAATTAAAATTTTTGAATTTTATTTTATATAACAGGATTATCTTAAAATTATCTTGAATCTTCAACATTTTTGAAATTTTTCATTTCTATAGCATAACATATTTATTTGTAAAGTCAACATTGTTGTCATGTTAAATTTTCTGCTTTCTTTCAAACAAACAAAACTTTCTAAGCTTTTTGTTTGCATTATTCGATTTTTTTTCTTTTTGTTTTTTGTTGTAACTTTAATCTAACAATTAATTTATCTCTAGAGATAAGCAGGCAAACATTTAAATTGAATTTGTAAGCGTGACATATGCGCAGAGTGACAAACTGACTAAAAGACAGACAAATAAACAAACGGACAAACAAATATGCAGTGATACTTAGCATAGATGATTTATGTGAATTTCTGTATTTGTGTTTGTATTCGAAATGGCATAGAAAATGCGCTGTTATATCAGTAAGAGATTTATTTTCCAATTAATGACTGAAGCGATAAATAAACAAAGCTATAAAATACTAACACTATGAATATTAGAAAATTATTCCTCACAAAATGCGCAATACATATACAGACATAAATTGGAATAAATGGAAAATCCAGTAAATTTGTAATAAGTTCAAATTAAGCTATAGGAAAAATATCACATTAAATTGAAATTATTGCTTAAGTGTTGGTATTTGATTGAACCGAGTATATTTACATAAAGAATAATATCATCAATTTGCTATTACGTATACAAATTGATATAATTATTTGTTACGTATGTGAAAAAGTTTTTTTTTATTTTAACATTAATGTTTCGCTAACATTTTGTAAAAATCCCACCTAATTTTTAGCAGCCATTCTCCAAAAAGTATATTTTTGCTAAGCATAAAATAATTCATAGCACAGCAAAATAATATTGATTTCAAACTACATCGGAAGTAGGAAAACGGGCTGTATTTATTGTTAAAAATTTATAAAAATTATATGTTACTCATACGTCATTCAATAAAAATCATAAAACTTTGATTAAAATTACACTGTGAGTTGTAGGCTACAGCATTTGATTGAGGCAAGTTTGCAAAGATATTGTAAGATACTATCAACCACTTTAAGCTTTGATGGAAACATACAAACAAA
This sequence comes from Meiosimyza decipiens, assembly GCA_963680825.1. Taxonomy (NCBI): domain Eukaryota; kingdom Metazoa; phylum Arthropoda; class Insecta; order Diptera; family Lauxaniidae; genus Meiosimyza; species Meiosimyza decipiens. Next base: position 41,606,475 of record OY804258.1, read on the forward strand.
TTGAATTAAAAAAGATTTTAAAAAATGAAGAACAAAAAAAATTATAAAAATTTTATAAAAATTTAAAGAGTTTTTGCATTTCTGGCTTGCAATTTTTAATAACTTTCGTCTAAACTGTCAGACCCATTATTTTTTCAAAGCATAACCTATTCAATATTAGTTTTAACCCTGAAATTATATCATTAATTGTAATAATAGATATAAACTTTTTTTTTGTTTAATTTTTCTTTCGTTAAATTTTTTTGCCATAAATCAACAGCTGAGCTGCGATAAATATTTGTTTTGTTCAATAAACTGCGCTGCACGCTGTTATTCTTGTAATTTATTATTGTTGTAGTTGTTATTATAGCCGCTGACAACAGAAATCACTAGAGATCAAAGTTGCCGCCGCCACTGCTACTGACATTCATGTAAGTGTTACCAATCAACAACATTATCACATCATCAAGAGCAGTAGAAACATCACTTCCATTGTAATTATAATATATATTGTGTACTCGTAGCACATTTGGCGGATGTTGTGCCAGTGCAAAATCGAAACATAAAAAACTTCAGAAAGTTTTTATTTTCGCCAAGGTTTCTTTTTATCGCTGAAGATCTTTAGTAAATAACGTTTTGTGTGTCGAAACGTATGAGTAACATTAAATTTCATAAAATTTCAGCTGTTTTTATAAGAAAGTAACTGTTAATAGATATTGATTCTATCAATATTTGTCTGCAAAGAAATATCAATAATTTAACATCACTACTGTCGGAGCATAACCTTTAGCTTCGCTACATTTTTGTGTTCCAGTTTAGAGATATTATGTGTTTACAAAAGCAGCTTGTCACCTACACAGGACTGTTTCAGTTGGTTTGGTTTTTAAATAGCAATTAGTTTAAAAATTCATATTGAGTCACACGTCGTATGAGAAAAATTTGATTCAATAAAGTACATACAACAAAAATTAAAGGTCAGTTGTTTTTGTTTCGATTTAGCTTAGCAAAAAAACAAAGCCATCATATTTTTAACTACTTTGTGCATAATGAAAATGTAAATCTTGAACAATGGCCGCATTAAGTGGGCTAAATTTTTAGAAAAAATGTAGCATGACTATTTTTTTAACTTTTTAAATTATTATTTTTAAGCTTTATTTTACAAATAAAAAAAATTAACTTTTACATGAAAAATAGCCCCTATCCATCGTAATTTAATGCTTGTGATTTCTATCTATATTTTTTCACAGCAACTTTACAACAACGCCTCTAACAACCGCAACCGTATAACTTTACAATTTTAATTTAATTAAAATTTTTATTATCTGCATTTATTCTTTGTATTCTTTATATTTTACTTTATTTGTATTTTTTCTTCACACTTAAGTTTATTGATTCCTTAATTGCCTGCGTGCGGGCCGTTTTTATTATGTGCAATAAACTTAAATCATTTTAATCTCTTTAAAAAAAAAACAACAACACAAACAATTTCACAGCAAATTGACGACACTTTACGTTGACAATTAAGCGAGTGACAACAACAATTTTATAAATATTTAATATGCTTAGTATGTGCACTTAACACGCATACAAACAAATACATGCACTTGCCCTCATAGACACACACACATACACACTCAACAACATGCACTAGCATTCGTATGCATTATGCAACTGACATCTTGCTGACTTTGCATAACAAATCAAAAAGCAAAATAAATGAAATGGAAAAGAAAAAGAAAAAGCAAATCAGCGTGACAATTCATGCAACTCATGTGCTTGCTCTCTTTAAGTTCAGTGCACCCCCTTTTCTATAACTCACTGGCACTCACCGCAAGTCACTCCATTTAAGTGTCACTCATATGTATTTGATTTTTTTATTTTCTTTGTTCTGCTACTTCGACTTCTTCAGTCATTTCATGCAGGTATTCGTTTTAAAAAATTAGGACGGATTTAGAACTGCAGGCTTAAACTGCTAGGGCCTCAAGTGACCACAGTTTTTGTACCATATGTGTCGCCTCATCGCAGCAAGGCGCAGGCAAGACGCCCCTGTCTGCTGTTGCTGCTATCAGTTTTAGCATCGCTCTTTCGGTGCACATTTTCTTATCGCCTTTTTTGCAGTGCTGTTGATTTTTTTTATTGCTGCAATTTTTTTGCTGTCGACTTATTTTTTTCCTATCGCCTTGGCTTTACTGTCAGCAACATTGCAATGCGGCAAATTTTTTGTTTTTTCTTTTATTTTCAATTTCTGCTAGCTGACGTTTACTGATAAACTGCATTCAAATTGTAATTGATAATCAAAGATGAAGAAAAAAGCGCCGCCGACAATGCCGCTGTCATTTTATGTACGCCGTGCGTGTGTGCGTATGTCAATTCAACTGTCTATCTATTTGTCAATAAATGACTGTCAAACGTTGATTGAATGCAACTCAGTTGAAAATTCAACAAATCGCACTGTCAATTTCAATGCAGCAGAAATGCAACGCAACGCAACGTAACACTGAGCGTTGAACGTTGAACGCTATGGAATGCGGAATCAACGGAATGCAACGGCGTTGAAAATTGATTTTTAATGTGACATAACAGCGATAATGCTGGCTGGTGTTGTTGTTGTATGTGTGATTGTTGTCACTGGTGTTATATTACTTGTGATAGTGCTATTTCTGCTGCTATGTTATTCTGTGCAGCCCCCCCAATTGATGTGTCAATTGAACGCATGACAATTGCGCTCTTAGCTGACAGTTGACTGTCGTTTTGACACTTGACAGTTTTTAATTGCACGGGTGACGATCGGTCTGTAGCGCATGGTGTATTTTTGTTATGATCATGAACGCTGTGGAGTGAAAAGACACGCCTATGATCACAATTTTTTATTGATATTAATACCATCAGCACGTTTTGTTTTAAATTTCATTTGACTTTTATTGAAAATTATAGCATGCAAGTGATCATGTTGCAATTTTCTAAGATTTACATAAAAGTTTATAACGCGATTGTTTGCTTTGATATTTCTGGGTGTATATGTTATTGAAGAACATGATATGGAACTGGAAATAATGCCAGCAAACGCGAAAAAATGCACAAGGTCAAAATGCGCTTTTATTGATTTCTGAATATATATTGCGCCAATCAAGCAAATAATTTTGAAATTATTTTTAGTACTTACCTCACAGACGACAAGTAGTAAATTTCACTGATGTATACGATATTTCTATCAGTTCCATCCAATTTTTTTAAATTCAAACTTCAGTAGTTGCTGCTCATCTTCTCGAAGATCAACTTAAGTGTCAGCAAAATCTAAGTACGCAGCTTTGTAGATGAGCCTTTGGAAAATAACTGGCAGTTAGATAAAGATCGACATTGATTTTTTTTTAGTATTAGAGAAAACTATGATTAAGTTAATGAGTACTTTCGATATAGTTTGATTTATTTTAAAAATATTTACTAGTACCCCACAGATTAAAATACGTTGGTCTAACTTTCCTTAAATGCTCAATAGTAGTAAGTTATAATTGTCGCTGTCACTAATGTTTATATTTTTATCACTATCACTCAAAACAATCGAGTGTGGTACTAACTTTATAAATTCATTGTGCATCTTTACTATTCATATAAAATTGCTTAAATGGAAATGGTTTGTAACGCTTTGTGGCAAAATATACTAAGCCGATTTTAATAAGTTTTATTTGGAAACAACATATTTAAGCTTAAAAAGGTTATTGCATACTTTTTTTTATTCTTTTAAAGTTATGCAATCTTTTGTTTTAGGCTTAATTTTTTGCAAAGTCTAAAACTCTCTTTACGTACCATTTTTTTTTTTATTTTGAAGATAGAAGATAGAGTGAGATGTTGAGTGAATAATTTCATTATGAAATAAACAACGGGCCGTGTGTACTACTAATTATTAATAAGAGTGCCGTAGACCAGTATCAATCGTAGTAAATTAATAGTAAAAGAATGTTAAATGTTATACTGCTATTCTATGTCAAAAGCCGCCTATATCGTTTGAAAATATCTTTTGAGACATATCTCTAGGAGGAGTTATATCAGCCTTCACTTCATTGCAAAACCTTTTTAGAAAGAATCTTATATAAATTAATCACAACAAAAATAACTCCAACTTTTTTCTAAATGCTTTTTTTAGTGTTCTCGAGTCGATCAAAAAAATGTACCTTCCTATGTCATTCAGAAGTTCTAGATCGAATTCAGTGTAGAAACTTTGCTTTCTTAATTCCTGCAAAATTTTGTTTTTTTTTCGAAATACAGTTTTTTTCTTATGAGGGCAAAATACTGTAGCGGCCATAGCTCAAACCATGTATGTAATGTAACCATAAAATAGGCAAAATCATAGCATAACACTTGAAAATCTAAGTAGCATCAGAAAAAAATTACTTAAGTTTGAATTTTCAAAACCTGAACAACGTTGGTTTCGTACCATAATTAAAGGTTACTCATACGTCGTCATGAGCAAATCATAAAGACGTGGAGAAAATGGCTTACATGAACATATTTATTCAGTGAATACTTTCAAGCATTCATAAGCTTTTATTTAATTTAACTCAAAATTACGGCATTACCTTAAGTTTATATTCAAAGAAGTTTTTTTAATAATGATCGTTTCAAATCAAAATAAAATTTGGAAAATATTGCTTTTGTTATTTTTAAAATTTCGCTTATTATTGTTATATGTTTTTGATTTTCTTATAAAAAAAAAAATATTTTTTGATATTGTTGCCAAAAGGTATTCAAAAGTTGCTTTATTTTTGTTATTTTTATCGAAGATATTTTACACGAGCACAGGTATCTCTGCTTTAAAACGCTGCTAGAGAAAACTGTTTCATTTAAAACTTTCAAGTGGAAAACTTGCAAATGGCCGCAAGAATTTCAATTAGTAAAGTTTCTCGTGTTGTTTTTGCTGTTATTTTGCCTTGGTATTTTGTTGACACTATGAAGTTAAAGCCCCGCTTTTAAGACAACTAACATTGCAACAGGAAAATTACTATGTACCGACATAACACCGAGAAGCAAGCAAGGACACAACCAAGTGCAACGTAATGAATTCTCGTTATTTGAAAAATATCTCAAGTATTTTACTCTTAGGGAAAATGCAAATTTTGTTCTTTGAGTTTTAATAGAAAATTTTAAGGATAGTGTCATTTAAGCCAAAACCAAAAAAGAAACATTTTCATTTTACCTTCGGTCATATAACAAATTTCAATAATTTTTGTATGCATTTTTTTGTTCTTCGATCAAAACAAGTTTCGTTTGGGAATTACTTTATATTAGATATATAACAAAGAAAACAAATACATTGCCGCTAAAAGAACAACATCTCAATGGCACCCAGCATCTTAACAAAATTGAATGAACTTCAAAGAATCTCAAGGATTAAAAATGCAACGCATTTAATTACAGTTTATCTTTGAAATACGATTTGATTATATGACATTACAAAAGACGATGTTAACGCTACTGCTGCTGCTGCATGATGATGTTGATGGCATAGAAGACCAAAGCAAAGCATTCACAGTGGCGCACAGTAGTCACACCGGAGTTAAGCTAATGACGTTGACCATTAAGTGAACATAAGAATCAACTAAAGCACTGCATCAAAACGTGGATTAAACCATAGAAAAAGCAGCAAAATGAAATGGCAAAAGCACTGGCACCAGGTAAACCTGGTAGCAGCTATTGGATAATATAGGCAGTAGAGAGTGAAAAAGAAAACGAAACCTTGTGAATACGCATAGTGAGCACAAAGGTCTTAAATTTCTAGTTAAACTGCGCAATTCGCGTATCTTAAATTGCAATTTGAGCTGTCAACTGCTGTAGCTAAGGAGTTGGGCCAAAAAATGGTAACAACATAAAATGTTGGGAAAAATTTTATTGCAGACTAGAGATGATCACTTGCAGTGTTCAGGAATATTTACAATTCCAACAAGAGATGATATTTTTAATCAACATCAAATGCACGGAGCTGTAAGTGGTCTGCTTCGAATATCAACTGAACTTTATAAGCATGAACGCCAAGATCTTTATATAAAATAGGGTGCAAAGTGGTTGCGGACTGGCCCAATATATGTGATCGTCTCGAAATGGACACATCTGGGCTTTAGCCACACTCTCAAATACGGCGGTGATATTTTCAGCTGACTTAGGCGGACGAGCACGAGTTGAAGTCGTCACATCACTAACTACAAATTTAGAGATTAAGTTCACTATACCTGTGGGAGAAAGCACTTGATGGTGACTTTACGAAACGTTTCCGCAGTATTTTTGCCGTATGAATTTTTACTATTTGAGCACGTTGCACGAGTGTGTACCGAGCCCTATTTCAAAATCTCATAAACTTTACTTATCATATAATAAATAAATATACTTCTTCATCAGAAAAGTATTCGCAAGCCAAAACCTAAAAATATATTTATGTAAAGAAAATTTGGCAAATTATGATTTTACTGTCCAAAAACGTTCTTATGCTGACGTATGAGTAACATTTAATTATGCATTGAGGAAAACAAAATTTTTAGCTTCTTGAAAACTTCAAGCTTAAATATCTAGCTTCCGATGCAATTTAAAGTCTTAATAAGCTTTTTAGTTTAAAAAAACTTTTAAATTTATATGAAAATTGAAAGTTTGAATGATGGCTGCTCATATCTTCTCAAGCTATCGTATGGTGTTTGGAATATTCTTTACTAAAAGCGTCAAAATGTGAATTTTACAGCGCTGAAATTTCTACGGACAGTTCTGGATTATGCAGCCGAAAAATTAATGATAATTATAGATCAATCAGGTTGTGGATAAAGTTAATTTTTTTTCACTTCTATAAATGAAACCTACGTTACGTTTTCAGAGAGTTTTTTGAAGCTGAATCCAAATTCACCTAAATATTATATTTTTAAAATTTACTAGATTTAAAGTAGCAGGAATTGAATATTTGCTCATATTTTTGAGGATTTATCACTAAATAAAATATATATTTTCTTTTTACTATCTCTCAACAAATAGTCATTATAAGCCATTGCATGTATGAAAATTCAAGTATATATGCAAGTAACTTTTTGTCACACCACTATAATATACGTTGAACACAACGGCATGGAAATAGTGCGCCAAAACTGTTTAAAAAAACAAATAAAATTATCGCAACACTGCAAAGGTGGGGATGGTTGAACTAAACATTGACGTCACTAGCATTACCATGGTGTGGTGTAGCGCACATAGTTGTGCCATGCATAGCGATATTAATTTAATTGCAACTCAGCAGCAGCACAACTCGGTCCACTGCATCCACGTGAACGCTTTACTGGGAACAAGTTATGCAGCACAGTGGTTTATTTGATGCTTCGTCGTTGTCGGTGTTTCTCTCTGCTCTGCAGAGTGACTGTGTTAGCAGCATTTAAGTGCGGATTTAATGTCAGGGTTAATAACTTTATGTAACTCATAGCCGTATTTATGAGTGTCGAGCACATTTTTTCCTCTTAATTGAATACTTGAAATTTATTGAAGAATTTGAGCTTGCGCGCCATAGCAGTGTGGAATTTAACGAAATGGAAATTGAACACCAACGGTGGTATCAACAATGTGTGCTAGTCATTTGTTGTTGGGATTTTTTATGTGGCAAATTTTGATATGTCCGTATTCAAGTCAGCATAAAAAAAAATTTTTCTACCCAGAACTTTTTCTTGATTGTGATTGCTGGCTTTTCCTTTTTTCGAAAAGATTTCAAGCATTTTTTTACTTTTACAGCGGTTTTCAATGGTTTCAAAATTTTTCAACTTTTTTAATATTTCCCATAATTCTTGAATTTTTTTCAATGTTTTTCATGGTTATACTTTTTCAGCTTTTTTCACATTTTCCAAAAGTTTTCAACTTTTTTCGATTTTTTCAACCTCTTTTAACAGTTTCCATATTTTTTTAACTTTTTCAACATCAAAACGAAAAACAGAACTATGGTTGGTCTTCTGGTACTTAAGATATTATGACTAAAAATTGTAAAAAACCAAAAGCGAAAAACATATTTGATATCGCTGAAATACCACCTTACATATCTTTCGCTTCAACTTGCAAATTAAAACTCAACAACTTTGCTCCATTTAATCAAGAATTTGACTGTAACATTTGCCAACTGTCGCGTTTGTCAAAAATGCCAGCATTTTTTTTTTACTGATTGTAGAACTTTTTATTGCTATGGCTTTACCAGAGCTGTTCATATTTCCCGCACAAAAATGCAAATTGCTATTTGAATTCAAAGAAAAATGTTTTGCAACAGTGATGCCAATGATTCGAAAAAAAATTTGAAAAAAAATGTTATGTGTGCTGCCTGTCAACTGTTCTTTTAATTAAATGCATAAATAGAATTATGAAGTAAATATCAATTCCAGAAAAAAAATATTAACATAAAAAAAATCAATAACAATTTGTAATATCAAAAATTAATGCATTCACATGTTACACTGGCAACACTGCCCTGCGGCTGACTGCACTTTTTGCTGCCATAAATTAAAATCATTTGATATCGTTAAATTGTATTCATTTACACAATCTATGCAGTTGCTGTTTTGACATTTTCGCCGCAAGGTTAAATAGTGCTAGGCAACAAAAAAAAAACTTTTCTAAGAAGCAATAAATAATTATTCTGGAACTGCATATGTTAAAATTTTAATAAACGCTGTTGTTCCTTTCACTATCAATTTTAATGCTAAATTGCTACGCACACACTTTTTAATGTTTCGAAAATAATAGCTTCATTCATATTAATTCATAAGTCATTAACGCAACTGTACACAACTTACAATTTTGAAAATTTGCTTTAAAATTGTCAAAAACTTAAACTAAACATTTTTTCCATTTTATAGCATTACTACAATTGCTTTACATATGTGACGCATAATTGTCATAACTCCTTAGACCGTGCATATAAATTTACTACTCTTCTTTCAAAATAGCACTTAGTAATGGCCGCATTTAAGTTGTTTTGCTGTCATTTAAGTTACAAAATATCAATAATCAAATCAATTATTTTCCAACACTGTTATCACCTTCCCTTTCCGTTTTTATTTCTCTGTCAATGTTAAACCACATCAACCACTTGGTATGCAAACAAATGCAAATGACAAATAGTTTTTGCCGATGTGACAAATTATGCTGCAAGCGACTGAACACGAGTAATCATTACACGTTGAAAATATTTTATGTAAATAAGAACAAAAGCAACAACAAAGATTTTTGTAAATTAGATTGCAAAAAAAGACAATCGAAATCAAATATTGAATTAAATGATTCATTGCCCGTGGGTTATACCTAATGCATTTTCCATAAACTGTTAACAGCGCTGAGTGGTTTTTATTCCAAGTTTTTTCGGAGCAAATTCCTGTAAAGGGTGGTCCAATACGAGGTCCCTTTTCCAACTGGATTATTTTGACAGCTGTCATATGTTAAATGGCTTGTTAATATGACGTTTGTGTTCTGTATTCAAAACGACTCAATCATGAACAGAATTACTCCTGAACAACGTTTATTAATTGTGGACACTTACTACCCAAAATCAGTCATCAGTTCTTCAACATCACTTTGGTCATTATGAGCGTCCAACTGAGCGCACGATTCGTAACACCATCGCCAAATTTCGACCTAACTTTACACTATTGGACATTCATCATTCAACCAGAGTGCATGTAGCCCGTTATTTTAAGAATATTTCTGCAGTAGCAGAGAGTGTTAGTGAAAACCGTGAACAATCGATTCGTCACCGATCTCCGGCTTTGAGCATCTCTTATGGATCAATGTGGCGTATCTTGAGGCGTGATCTTGGTCTGAAGGCCTATAAAATACAGCTCGTACAATAATTGAAGCCGGCTGATATTGGTTTACGTTTGAATTTCGGTTTAAAGGCCTTACAACAAAAGTAGGAAGCTTTTATTGGATGGAAACATTAAATATAGATATATTTGATTTTTTTTAATCGATTCATACTGGCATGGAAATCATTTCATTTATCTCGATTATTTATCGCGTTTTAGAAAAATGATTTCACACTGTCGATGTTGCGATTTTGCCGACTTTAGTTTTTTGTTTGGCTGACTCATTTTTTTTTGACATGAGCTGCGTTCAAATAATTTGCAAGCTGAACATATTTTATAAAATAAAACTACTCTTTAACACAACAATACTGTATAGTGTTGAGGTTATATTTAATATTTTCTTAGATTTTTGACAACTCTTTTTTTTTCTTTAATTTTAATTTAATAGCTATGAATTTTTAAGAGTGTGAAGTTAAATATGATATTTAACTAGTAAAGACACAAACCATCTCACTTAACAGAGCATTAACAGAGAAATGTTAAGGCGACTCAGAAGGCGATTTGGATAGGAACAAAATATAATTGTTCATCATTTCCAAATTAATCAGGGTGCAAGAATTCCACTAACAGGGTTCTATAAAACACAGAACAACGTTTAAAACGACATATAACTTTAGTGCGGCTTCTGATTTTCTGCATGTGAATCTATATGCCAAAATTGGTGATTTTTTTGGTGAAAACTTAACATGGTCATCTGGCCACTGACCAGTTATTTTTGACTGTGCTCCAACCGGACTAACAGGGTTCGATAGACCATGGAACAACGTTTAAAACGACATACCACATTAGTGCGGCTTCTGATTTTCTGCATGTGAATATCTATGCCAAAATTGGTGATTTTTTTGGTGAAAACTTAAAATGGTCATCTGGCCACTGACCAGTTGTTTTTGACTGTGCTCCAACCGGACTAACAGGGTTCGATAGACCATGGAACAACGTTTAAAACGACATACCACATTAGTGCGGCTTCTGATTTTCTGCATGTGAATCTCTATGCCAAAATTGGTGATTTTTTTGGTGAAAACTTAACATGGTCATCTGGCCACTGACCAGTTGTTTTTGACTGTGCTCCAACCGGACTAACAGGGTTCGATAGACCATGGGACAACGTTTAAAACGACATACCACATTAGTGCGGCTTCTGATTTTCTGCATGTGAATATCTATGCCAAAATTGGTGATTTTTTTGGTGAAAACTTAAAATGGTCATCTGGCCACTGACCAGTTGTTTTTGACTGTGCTCCAACCGGACTAACAGGGTTCGATAGACCATGGAACAACGTTTAAAACGACATACCACATTAGTGCGGCTTCTGATTTTCTGCATGTGAATCTCTATGCCAAAATTGGTGATTTTTTTGGTGAAAACTTAACATGGTCATCTGGCCACTGACCAGTTGTTTTTGACTGTGCTCCAACCGGACTAACAGGGTTCGATAGACCATGGAACTACGTTTAAAACGACATATCACTTTAGTGCAGCTTCTGATTTTGAACACTAAAATTTTTATTAAAACTTTCAGATGTTTATATACAAAATCTTACATAGCCCTAAGAAAAATAGAAATACGAATTTAACTAGCGGAGACACAATTTTTGATATTTAACTAGTAAATGCATAAACCAACTGACTTAGCAGAGGAATGTTAGCACTACGCAAAAGGAGATTTTAAACATGGTCATCTGGCCACTGACCAGTTGTTTTTGACTGTGCTCCAACCGGACTAACAGGGTTCGATAGACCATGGGACAACGTTTAAAACGACATACCACATTAGTGCGGCTTCTGATTTTCTGCATGTGAATATCTATGCCAAAATTGGTGATTTTTTTGGTGAAAACTTAACATGGTCATCTGGCCACTGACCAGTTGTTTTTGACTGTGCTCCAACCGGACTAACAGGGTTCGATAGACCATGGAACAACGTTTAAAACGACATACCACATTAGTGCGGCTTCTGATTTTCTGCATGTGAATCTCTATGCCAAAATTGGTGATTTTTTTGGTGAAAACTTAACATGGTCATCTGGCCACTGACCAGTTGTTTTTGACTGTGCTCCAACCGGACTAACAGGGTTCGATAGACCATGGAACTACGTTTAAAACGACATATCACTTTAGTGCAGCTTCTGATTTTGAACACTAAAATTTTTATTAAAACTTTCAGATGTTTATATACAAAATCTTACATAGCCCTTAGAAAAATAGAAATACGAATTTAAATAGCGGAGACACAATTTTTGATATTTAACTAGTAAATGCATAAACCAACTGACTTAGCAGAGGAATGTTAGCACTACGCAAAAGGAGATTTTGAACATGGTCATCTGGCCACTGACCAGTTGTTTTTGACTGTGCTCCAACCGGACTAACAGGGTTCGATAGACCATGGAACAACGTTTAAAACGACATACCACATTAGTGCGGCTTCTGATTTTCTGCATGTGAATCTATATGCCAAAATTGGTGATTTTTTTGGTGAAAACTTAACATGGTCATCTGGCCACTGACCAGTTATTTTTGACTGTGCTCCAACCGGACTAACAGGGTTCGATAGACCATGGAACAACGTTTAAAACGACATACCACATTAGTGCGGCTTCTGATTTTCTGCATGTGAATATCTATGCCAAAATTGGTGATTTTTTTGGTGAAAACTTAACATGGTCATCTGGCCACTGACCAGTTGTTTTTGACTGTGCTCCAACCGGACTAACAGGGTTCGATAGACCATGGAACAACGTTTAAAACGACATACCACATTAGTGCGGCTTCTGATTTTCTGCATGTGAATATCTATGCCAAAATTGGTGATTTTTTTGGTGAAAACTTAAAATGGTCATCTGGCCACTGACCAGTTGTTTTTGACTGTGCTCCAACCGGACTAACAGGGTTCGATAGACCATGGAACAACGTTTAAAACGACATACCACATTAGTGCGGCTTCTGATTTTCTGCATGTGAATCTCTATGCCAAAATTGGTGATTTTTTTGGTGAAAACTTAACATGGTCATCTGGCCACTGACCAGTTGTTTTTGACTGTGCTCCAACCGGACTAACAGGGTTCGATAGACCATGGGACAACGTTTAAAACGACATACCACATTAGTGCGGCTTCTGATTTTCTGCATGTGAATATCTATGCCAAAATTGGTGATTTTTTTGGTGAAAACTTAACATGGTCATCTGGCCACTGACCAGTTGTTTTTGACTGTGCTCCAACCGGACTAACAGGGTTCGATAGACCATGGAACTACGTTTAAAACGACATATCACTTTAGTGCAGCTTCTGATTTTGAACACTAAAATTTTTATTAAAACTTTCAGATGTTTATATACAAAATCTTACATAGCCCTAAGAAAAATAGAAATACGAATTTAACTAGCGGAGACACAATTTTTGATATTTAACTAGTAAATGCATAAACCAACTGACTTAGCAGAGGAATGTTAGCACTACGCAAAAGGAGATTTTGAACATGGTCATCTGGCCACTGACCAGTTGTTTTTGGCTGTGCTCCAACCGGACTAACAGGGTTCGATAGACCATGGAACAACGTTTAAAACGACATACCACATTAGTGCGGCTTCTGATTTTCTGCATGTGAATCTCTATGCCAAAATTGGTGATTTTTTTGGTGAAAACTTAACATGGTCATCTGGCCACTGACCAATTGTTTTTGACTGTGCTCCAACCGGACTAACAGGGTTCGATAGACCATGGAACAACGTTTAAAACGACATACCACATTAGTGCGGCTTCTGATTTTCTGCATGTGAATATCTATGCCAAAATTGGTGATTTTTTTGGTGAAAACTTAAAATGGTCATCTGGCCACTGACCAGTTGTTTTTGACTGTGCTCCAACCGGACTAACAGGGTTCGATAGACCATGGGACAACGTTTAAAACGACATACCACATTAGTGCGGCTTCTGATTTTCTGCATGTGAATCTCTATGCCAAAATTGGTGATTTTTTTGGTGAAAACTTAACATGGTCATCTGGCCACTGACCAGTTGTTTTTGACTGTGCTCCAACCGGACTAACAGGGTTCGATAGACCATGGGACAACGTTTAAAACGACATACCACATTAGTGCGGCTTCTGATTTTCTGCATGTGAATATCTATGCCAAAATTGGTGATTTTTTTGGTGAAAACTTAAAATGGTCATCTGGCCACTGACCAGTTGTTTTTGACTGTGCTCCAACCGGACTAACAGGGTTCGATAGACCATGGGACAACGTTTAAAACGACATACCACATTAGTGCGGCTTCTGATTTTCTGCATGTGAATATCTATGCCAAAATTGGTGATTTTTTTGGTGAAAACTTAACATGGTCATCTGGCCACTGACCAGTTGTTTTTGACTGTGCTCCAACCGGACTAACAGGGTTCGATAGACCATGGAACAACGTTTAAAACGACATACCACATTAGTGCGGCTTCTGATTTTCTGCATGTGAATCTCTATGCCAAAATTGGTGATTTTTTTGGTGAAAACTTAACATGGTCATCTGGCCACTGACCAGTTGTTTTTGACTGTGCTCCAACCGGACTAACAGGGTTCGATAGACCATGGAACTACGTTTAAAACGACATATCACTTTAGTGCAGCTTCTGATTTTGAACACTAAAATTTTTATTAAAACTTTCAGATGTTTATATACAAAATCTTACATAGCCCTTAGAAAAATAGAAATACGAATTTAACTAGCGGAGACACAATTTTTGATATTTAACTAGTAAATGCATAAACCAACTGACTTAGCAGAGGAATGTTAGCACTACGCAAAAGGAGATTTTGAACATGGTCATCTGGCCACTGACCAGTTGTTTTTGACTGTGCTCCAACCGGACTAACAGGGTTCGATAGACCATGGAACAACGTTTAAAACGACATACCACATTAGTGCGGCTTCTGATTTTCTGCATGTGAATCTCTATGGCAAAATTTGTGTTTTTTTTGGTGAAAACATAACAGGGTCATCTGGCCACTGACCAGTTTTTTTTGACTGTGCTACAACCGGACTAACAGGGTTCGATAGACCATGGAACAACGTTTAAAACGACATACCACATTAGTGCGGCTTCTGATTTTCTGCATGTGAATCTCTATGCCAAAATTGGTGATTTTTTTGGTGAAAACTTAAAATGGTCATCTGGCCACTGACCAAGTGTTTTTGACTGTGCTCCAACCGGACTAATAACGTTCGATAGACCATGGAACTACGTTTCAAATTAAATATTAGTTTAGTGCTTCTTATTTTTGAACATATGAATTTCTTTTCCAAAATTGATGATTTTTTTGGTGAAAACCCAGTTTAGTAATCCGCACAGTGACCATTCAAGATTTTGCACACGTGCAGGTGTCTTATATATAACGAGGTTTATATATTTTCTGAATGACTAAGTTTTAAAGTAATAAAGCTTCAATTAAGCTAGAAGAATTCAGGACTACCTGTATCTGAGTGCATTTCAGGTAGTTCGTATTGAACTAATACGTTTAACCCTTTTTTAGCTAATATGTGAGTAGGACATCATTAAGTATAATAAGTAGTAATTTCTGTTATTGCGCTTAGGTAAATTTTTTAGTTTTTTTTAAAGGTACACTATAGACGCTTAAAAATTCTTACAATTTTATCGCACAAGAAATAACTGGTGTATTTCTTGTAATTTTTTATTTATTTATTGGTGTCTCTCACCAATAAGAAAAAGATTTTCTTTTTTACACCCACAATTTCAAACGTTATATATAAAGTTAAGTAGAATTTTGAAGATTTTGTCGACAGAAGGTATTTTTAACGATTAAAGAGTTTTCGTTGACACTCAAAGTTATAACTTCGACTGTGGTGCTTCTGTGATTTTTTTGTGGAAATTTAAGTTAAAAAACATAAACAATATTTGAATAGAAAAATGGTTAAAGTTAATAATTTGCATTTTAATTATTTTACAAAACTGGCAATATTAAAATTGCATGAAAAAATTGATTTTGAAAGTAAAAAACTTCAAGGTTATGATTGTGAAAGTGATTATTTTCAATTGATATTCGAAAGTTTTAACAAATGTAGAGAAACCGCTAAGTCGATACACTTGAAGGCAACTAGGGATACAAAGAAAAACAGAAAGCGTGTGTTGACAATTCAGAAAAGAGCAGTAAGTTTTTAAATTTTCGTCATGAAAGTATTTTAGAAAAAAAAACCTGTTTACGTTTTAGTTACCATTAAAGCTTAAAAAAATATCTTCTTTTCCTGAAATAAATTTAATTCATAATGATTTAAAGAAAATATTGTTTTCAACTTTAATGGGAACATATTTGACCAATGTGAGGCTATTGCTATATTTTTTTGCCTCCTTCCTAACCTCACGTATGGTCACTAAATCTTATTTTTTCTTTGTTCTTCTAAAAATGGAAATAACGACAGTTATTTGTTCGCATGCAAAATATTGTGTTTGGCTCATAGAATGTTACGATGTTGTATTTAAATAAATTATCATCTTAACTTTAAAACTTAAAAAATTTGTTTTACATGTAAAAACGTTTTTTTGTTTTTGTTCTTATGGTTAAATGTGAAATTTACAATTTTTAGTTTTGATAAAATTTTTAAAGTTTCGATTTAAGAGTCGTCAAAGTTTATAAACTCAAAAAATATCTAAGTTTTCGACTGTTCTCAAGTCAACAATTGTTAATGTACAAAAATATTTCTTAAGAAATAACACTTGCCTTTTTTTTAAACAAATTCAGATTTTTTTATGTCACTTACTTAAGAATTTAAAAAAAAATCATATTCCCTTAAAATTTGGGATTTTTTTGTTCGTTATAACAATGTTTAAAGTACAAGCGATAACTCGAGGCACATAAAATTGGCCATTAAAAAAATTTAAAGTCACTTATTATCAAAGAGTGTTGGGTGGGTCAAAAAATTCAAGTTAAAATTGTAGATAAAATAATTTGCCCAAAATACATACTTTATATACATTTTACATACATACATATAAGAAATTCCACGTCATATCGACCACTATTTTGCATTTATATCTCAGATTTTTGATTTTAAATTTTTTCCTTCTTTACTGGTTAGAAATCATAAATTTTTGGAAACTATAATTTTTTTTTAAGCTCATTTCCGCGAATTCTTAAATTCGTTTTTTATACTGCGGATATCTAATAAAATATTAAGATTGAAAATTCGATAAAAATAGGTCAGTATGCCCATTATATCAATGATATTTAAAATTTTGTGAATAGATACCAGTTATTAATAAAATATTTTATGGGAAATCAATCAGTACCTACATTGTTAAAAATGAAGGTTTCTTTTTGAAACTTGAAAACATCATAGTAATGTAGTCTTAAAAAAATTTTAAGATATTTGTTATGAAAAGTACGCTTCGAAACCAAAATTCTGAAACAAAAAATAATAATACATGAATCAGTTAGTCAATCCAAAAGATTTAATTTTCTAACACGTGCAGCATTCTTTATTATTTTGTAAATTGAAAAGTCTTGAAAGAATTATTTTATGATCAGAAAAACTATTAAATTATGAGACAACTCACCAAGTTTGACAAATATACTATTTTTATAATTAAACTGTGTGCGGTGAAATTCGTGGAACATCGATTAATGTCAATTTTGGGTAATTTTGGCTCGTTAAGGTCGAATCTGTCATCAGATTTTGGACTAGGCGTCAGCGCTTCAAAATATCTGTAAATTCACCGGTAATTCACACTGTTGCAATCGCTCTTCTTTGGCTTTTTTTGATTTAAAAACTCCAAGGCTTAGTATCAGATGCAAAGTTCCTCACGAAAAGACATGTATATTGTTTCACTTACACCATCTCTTCAGCACCACGTCTTAATCTTCCTATAAAGCATTTTATTTAAATTTGCGAAAAATATACTTGCTTTATAGGGGGGTTAAGGAGTGATGCTGGTTGGATGGGGTAGTGTAAAGGAACTTTTCCTCAGACACCAAACTTCAGAATTTGAAATTAAAAAGTCGTTGAATCTCAATTACCGTTTGATTTATCTCGACACTGTAACTTGAAGACAAAAATTTGATGACAGATTCAAGCACATCAACATCAAATCACTCTTCATTGCTATCGGTCGGTGCTTTTTCAAAATTTATTTATTTGAGAGTTAATCAAAAAATTTGTGGAGAATGCTTAAATTTTCAGTTTCTTAAAAATTATTTGCATTTCAATAGTTACAGAGAAGCGTGCAATTGAAAATATAGATATTTTTGAACTTGTAAATTTTGAGGGCTCACATTTTTGTCATAAAAATATAGAAAAGATTTTTAAAAATTTGAGAAACAGGTTGTGAACTGCGTCATCTATAATAGTTGCACAAAGTTTTTGACTTATTAAAAGAAAAAAAATTAACTTTGATATCGCATTTTAAAAATCGTCAGTAAGGAAAATTCTCAATATTATTGTCAAAGTGCCCAAATCGGAAGTAATCAAAAAATTATTTTGGAAATAATATTTTTCTAAAAATTGCATTCACAATGAATGTTATAAATTTTTCTCTCCCCTTAATTTTTCATGGTTAGTAATTAGCACAAGAGCTTGTCGATATGGTCATAAATACACCATTGAATCCTGAAAAAAAAATTGATTACAAAACTTTTTGGCTTAGTTCTTGAAATTGCAATGTTTTTTGAAGTGATACTTCTTTAGCGAGAGGTATTTGAAAATTAGGTGTACATAATGAAACGCAAAACGTGACACCATTTTTTCTAGTTGGGATGTAGAATATCTACAGCAATAAATTATATATCACATTAAAGTACTCATCGAGCAGAGTGCACTAAAGCTATCAACTTCGAGTTTGGTTTGCCAAAAGCTGAAGTGTAAGCGTGGAAAGATTTCCTATTTTTTCAAGCAATGTACTGATCAACTACTCTCTCTCAATTGTCATTGTTTCCCAATTATGCGTTGTTGTAAATAAAATATTAAAAGCAATAGGAAGATATAAGTGTTTGTGTGCGTAATATAAGTAAGTAATTCCCTTTTTTTTCTCGCTATTGCAAGGCTTTTTGGTAGTTAATCAGTGCATTGCTTGAAAAAAAAATTTGAAATATTTCCACTCATGTTTTTTTTTATGTGTAGTGAATCAGTGTGAGTATAAAAGTCGGGATTCGGTGTTGAGAGCCCCCCATTTGACTACCATATTGTCCTTTCCAAAATCCAAGGCTCGGTAAAAATTTTGTAAGATTTCAATTGTACAAAAATTTGACATGTGAATTGCAATGTGTAGCATCTCGGAAACTACTTCACTGCTTTACTACATCTCTTTTTTTAGTCAGTATTCCGAGTCAGTCAGTATGCCACCTGCGTGAGAAACAAAACTCCCTTACCACTATTATTTATTGGTGATGAAAATAAAATCACATAGCAAAAATATAGTGGCTATCTTTTCCACAAACATAAAATAATTCTATGGAAAATTTAATTGAAATTTTTTTTATAAATTTTTTTTACTGGAAATTGTAACTTCATCAAACTGTGTAACGGAACAAAAAAAAATTTGAGTTTCCATTGAAAAATTTCATGAAAGAAAAATTTCAATAAAATTTTCCACCAAATTTTTTGAGTTGAGTTCTATCCCAAAACCATAAGACGATAAGCTTGGTGGTTGTGGAATTTTATTTTCAATATCATTAAATATTTAGTGGGAATGGGCTCAAATTATAATACCACTAATTGAGTAGTGGCAATAAAATTTGATTTCGTCTAACACTAAACACTTAGCGGTAACGAAGTATACACTCTTTGTTGTATATATTTACACTGTGCCCGAACCGAGCAAAAGTTCGATTAAAATGGATCCAAAATCGCTTTTGCATGGTGGTTCCTTATCATATCACGATTAAAATTCCGTAAAATTCCGTAAAATTCGAAATCGGAGCTACTCCTTTCTTCGAGAAAACGGCATTTCAGTTCTTGTGTGAATTTCTTCATTTTAAACTCAAATTGGTGGTAATATATTTCATTTAGGCAGTTTTGATAAAAACATAGTGAATGTACATTTTGGGCACTTTAACAGTAATTTTAAAAATTTCCTGCGAATTTTCAATGACGGAACTTTAAATAGGAAATACTTGTATAAAAATACTCACATAAAAGAAAATAGTAATTTTGTTTCTATGTCTAAGAAACATAATTGTATTTTTTCTACGTTTTACCTTTATCATTTTAGATAGAGAGACTATGCACATTTGAAAAAGAGTTGGACGTATTTAGAATATGGTGCTTAGAAGTAAAAGAGGGCGAATTTTTCAACTCAGTGGCTGAAGTCTTCCAAACTTCGATGTGGAATAACCAAACACTCAACTTGACTGAAAATTTAACTTCGTCCATCAATACTGACAACATAAACTTTAACTTACTGGAAACTTCTGGACACGAACTATTTTCAACTGAATACAGTGAAACATTGCCAATTGGGACTATTGTAAGCATCAAAAATATTGACGACAGTTCCTTTATTTCACAGAGTCTTTTCAAAGAAAATGTTCCACTTTGCTCCACGAAAACTAGCATAAGATTAGAAAAGTCTAAATCTGACAAGAGTGAAAACAAAATTGATATAACTTCTAAATCAATAAATGTTGACGAGTTTAAAAAGTTACGGAAAAATACAAAGGGTTTGAAACCTAACCAAGTTTGTAAGCTAATAAAAATGGAAACAGCTCAAACAGATCCCAAACATTATATAGTTTATTGCCACCAAGATGGTAACTTCAAGCTAACAAAAGAAGAGCAAGTCTTAATTGATCACCCTGAAAGTTTTCCAAAAGCTATAGAGGATGTTATTAGAGAAAAGTACAAAGAAATAAACAACATATGCCCAATAAATTTCACCAGCTTCGGTAAAAATACCAAAAAAACTTGTATGCGGTTTTACGCCAAGTGCATATATCAAAATTTCGGGTGTAAAAAACTAAAGTTTGTTCTTCACTGTTCAAAAAATGATACAGAGGTACTAATTTTCTCGGACAAAAAAGAAATACAGCATCCATCAAACATAAAAAAAGTGCAACAGTTAAGAGCATTTCAACGTAAAGTTGCAAAAAGCGAAATTATGCGCCAATACCCTTCAAACTGGCGGGACGAAAAATTACGTCAACAAAATAAAGAGTTGCGAAAACTTGGCAACAAACAAGGGGTTACCACACTCGATGTGGCTAGAAAAATTAAATCTGAAGCAAACCGTCAGTTTGATAGAGATCAGGACAAGTTTATTGATTTAATTAAGATGCGACGCGACAAAAATTGGAGCTCTTTTGTACAAAAGGTTAGTGAGCCGCAGGAAGTTTATCTATGGACTAAAGACGTACTAAATACTATGCAAAAAAAGTCGAAGCTTCTTCTTAAGAAAAGTAGAAACACAATTTTTATGGACGCAACAGGGGGAATAGTGGAAAAGACAGAAAAAGATTCAAAAAGAGTTTTCTTATATAGTTTAGTTTTGCATATAAAAGAAGATGCTGCCAAATCGGGAATTCTTCTGCCAGTAGCTGAGGCTCTTATTTGCAGCCATTATTCAGAAGACATAGAACGATTTTTGCTTAGCCTTAAAGTGTTTTGCCTCGGAAATAATATAACTTGGCCAATAGCTAGACGCATCTGTCTTGACTGGAGCTTAGCAAGCATTAATGCATGTATTAGGGTGTTTAATAAAAGTTTCGGAATACATTCCTTAAAGCAATATTTAGGAGCATGCTACAAATTTTGCTTGAGTCTTAATAAAAGAAATAAGGCAAGAGTAAATTTTGTTATAATTCAAGTTTGTTGTAGCCATTATCTCAAAATTGTTTTAAAGGATATTGACGGGTTACACAACAAAAATGACGGACTCAAAAGTTTTTTAAAAAGGAATGTGGGTTTAGCCATAAATATAAGCTTTATGAAAGATTTTTTCGTATGGTTTCAATCTATCTGCACTATTCTTCTATCTCCATCTAAAAGTGGAGAGGTGTGCAAAGCCCTTGAAATTTTAAAAAAAATTTATAGTGTAGGTGAAAATGACGGACATATCGTAGAGCTAGACATTTCGCAGAAAAAATATGCCACTTTACCGACAAATAGAATTTATAATGGCAGTCCATTTTACTTAAAGTGCTTAAGTATTTTCAATAAGGTTAAAGAGCAAACGATGAGCCAAGACTTTACCAATGAGTATTTTGAGCAATCTTTTGCTGAACATATTTTAAATAAATACTGTCCTTATGCTCCCCTTTGGACAAATATAATGGGTTTTCATGTTGAAACGACGGACAAAACAAGAATTTCCAATGGACCAGTTGAAGGGTACTTCGCTAAAGAAAAAGTTTTCTTGCTGGAAGGAAAAAAAAATGTCCGTCCGATAGAATATGTCCGAATTTCTGCTAGGTATTTACAAGCTAAGCTATGTGAGCTTGAGGGAATATATTTTGATAATTCATCAAAGGAAGATTCAAATACAACAAGACTTGACTATAAAACAGATATTTCTGAGGTACCTGATTTGTTAGAGGACAAGTGGGAAAGAGTTTCAACAAAAGATAAAAATAAAATCAACCTAGTTCAGGCACAATCTGAAAAATTTTTCAAAAGAGAAGGAACTGACTTTTTCATTAAAAATAAATTAAATTATTATAGTTTAAAAAAACTACCCAGAAATTTAAGGAACATAAGGTTTCACATCGCTGACTACAGTTATATATTTAATACAATATATTCAGATACTGTCATGAGATGTGGAACATTAGACCTAGTAGAGTTAGTGTCACTTGACGATGCGGCGGAGCTTTATAATAATGTTATTGAAATATATATACATATATTAGTAAGTAAAATGAATAGAAGTGATATTTTTGTGACGTCGTGTAGTCAAGGTGAGACTCTTTTCTTCTATGAGGACCTGTCTAGAATTGATTTGGGATCAATAATTCAGATTAACAATAAAAACATTATTCTTGTTCCTATTATACACAATAGCCATTATACCTTAGTTATAATTAATTTTGAAAAAAAATCATTTTCATATATAGATCCTTTAGGTAGAGGGGAAAGAACAGGCCTTAATTTATTTAAAAGATTTTTACAAATTTTGCAACTTCTAGCCATTCCGGACAGTGGAGACTGGAAAATCATTGAAGTAAGTCACGACTTTCAGAAAGACACCTACAATTGCGGGGTACATATTTGCCAATTTGCAGAAGCCTTTTTAATGAATAAACCATTAATAAATTTAAAAAATCCTATGGACTTTAGAAAAGAAATTAAGACTGTATTAATAGATTTCATACCAAAAGACCAACAGACCTGTTTTCATTGCGAAACAAATAGAAGTAATAATATGACAGAGTGTTGCAAGTGTAAAAGAAAGGTTGACGAACGTTGTATCTTAGCGTATTATAATGACTTCGATATTAATTTGAAAACACAAGAGTTCATATGTCTCTTATGCAGGTACTGAGGTTTTAAAGTTTTAGTTTGTGATAATTCAGAGATTTAAAAAAAACTGTTAGGAGGTAGAGCGTCATTGAGTCTATTAAACGGTTTGCTTTTGATTTAATTTTATTTAAATAAATTAATACATACATATATAGTTACTTAATTTTTTATAAAGTTTTGCATTAGATTTTCTACCTGAAGAGATAACCGTTGTACCAAAAGGTTTTAAGTCCTGAGGCTCCAAATGAAAGTATTTTATCAAAATGCAGCCTAGACGAAAATGAGATTACAGACACATTGGAATTTCCTTTCAAGGTAGACCCGACATGTTGAATTCTTTGAAAATATCTTGAAATATGTGTCGTGCCTTCTACCCATAATTTCGCTATTTGAAGATTTCACCCTGAAAAAATTTTTTTTCGATAAAAATGGAGCTACCAGACATACGCTATAAATTACAATCATCATGAAAATGATGATGTAACACAAATTTTTATTTAATATTCAAGAGAAAACGAGCATTTAACCACATGTTAATATAAATTTCGGAAGACTAAGATCATCAGGCTTACAATGAAGAACTTTCTAAACGAGCTCACAAAATCTTTATTTAAGACTGAATCAACTTTTCCTTAAAAACTTCATCTGTAGGAAGACATTTGACAGATGGTTCAGCACACAAAAGTTATGGACAACAATTTTCAAAAACATAAACCTATATTATTTTTAAACTCATTGTTATTAAATTACATAATGTTAAATTTTATTTATTAAAATTCGCTAATTTTTTCTTCATACAAAAATCTGAATTTTCAAACTAAATTTTGTTTTATTTTGCTTTGACTCTCAGCTTGTTAAGTACGAAAATTTACTTTTTCCAGCTATATGAGCTCATATAAATAAAAACATAAATTTTCTAACGAAAATGTCAATATTCGAAAAAACTGCAAAACCTCGTCTGCTAGGAGCACTGCCAAAAACGACCATTCAGCAGCCAAATGACCTTATTGTCTTTTCAGCAAAAAAATCACAAATTTTGGCATAGAGATTCACATGCAGAAAATCAGAAGCCGCACTAATGTGGTATGTCGTTTTAAACGTTGTTCCATGGTCTATCGAACCCTGTTAGTCCGGTTGGAGTACAGTCAAAAACAACTGGTCCGTGGCCAGATGACCCTGTTAGGTTTTCACCAAAAAAAACACCAATTTTGCCATAGAGATTCACATACAGAAAATCAGAAGCCGCACTAATGTGGTATGTCGTTTTAAACGTTGTCCCATGGTCTATCGAACCCTGTTAGTCCGGTTGGAGCACAGTCAAAAACAACTGGTCAGTGGCCAGATGACCATGTTAAGTTTTCACCAAAAAAATCACCAATTTTGGCATAGATATTCACATGCAGAAAATCAGAAGCCGCACTAATGTGGTATGTCGTTTTAAACGTTGTTCCATGGTCTATCGAACCCTGTTAGTCCGGTTGGAGCACAGTCAAAAATAACTGGTCAGTGGCCAGATGACCATGTTAAGTTTTCACCAAAAAAATCACCAATTTTGGCATATAGATTCACATGCAGAAAATCAGAAGCCGCACTAATGTGGTATGTCGTTTTAAACGTTGTTCCATGGTCTATCGAACCCTGTTAGTCCGGTTGGAGCACAGTCAAAAACAACTGGTCAGTGGCCAGATGACCATGTTCAAAATCTCCTTTTGCGTAGTGCTAACATTCCTCTGCTAAGTCAGTTGGTTTATGCATTTACTAGTTAAATATCAAAAATTGTGTCTCCGCTAGTTAAATTCGTATTTCTATTTTTCTAAGGGCTATGTAAGATTTTGTATATAAACATCTGAAAGTTTTAATAAAAATTTTAGTGTTCAAAATCAGAAGCTGCACTAAAGTGATATGTCGTTTTAAACGTAGTTCCATGGTCTATCGAACCCTGTTAGTCCGGTTGGAGCACAGTCAAAAACAACTGGTCAGTGGCCAGATGACCATGTTAAGTTTTCACCAAAAAAATCACCAATTTTGGCATAGAGATTCACATGCAGAAAATCAGAAGCCGCACTAATGTGGTATGTCGTTTTAAACGTTGTTCCATGGTCTATCGAACCCTGTTAGTCCGGTTGGAGCACAGTCAAAAACAACTGGTCAGTGGCCAGATGACCATTTTAAGTTTTCACCAAAAAAATCACCAATTTTGGCATAGATATTCACATGCAGAAAATCAGAAGCCGCACTAATGTGGTATGTCGTTTTAAACGTTGTCCCATGGTCTATCGAACCCTGTTAGTCCGGTTGGAGCACAGTCAAAAACAACTGGTCAGTGGCCAGATGACCATGTTAAGTTTTCACCAAAAAAATCACCAATTTTGGCATAGAGATTCACATGCAGAAAATCAGAAGCCGCACTAATGTGGTATGTCGTTTTAAACGTTGTTCCATGGTCTATCGAACCCTGTTAGTCCGGTTGGAGCACAGTCAAAAACAACTGGTCAGTGGCCAGATGACCATGTTAAGTTTTCACCAAAAAAATCACCAATTTTGGCATAGAAATTCACATGCAGAAAATCAGAAGCCGCACTAATGTGGTATGTCGTTTTAAGCGTTGTTCCATGGTCTATCGAACCCTGTTAGTCCGGTTGGAGCACAGTCAAAAACAACTGGTCAGTGGCCAGATGACCATGTTAAGTTTTCACCAAAAAAATCACCAATTTTGGCATATAGATTCACATGCAGAAAATCAGAAGCCGCACTAAAGTTATATGTCGTTTTAAACGTTGTTCTGTGTTTTATCGAACCCTGTTAGTGGAATTCTTGCACCCTGATTAATTTGGAAATGATGAACAATTATATTTTGTTCCTATCCAAATCGCCTTCTGAGTCGCCTTAACATTTCTCTGTTAATGCTCTGTTAAGTGAGATGGTTTGTGTCTTTACTAGTTAAATATCATATTTAACTTCACACTCTTGAATTTTTGACATAAATGGCAAAATCGAGCACCCTTAACAATTGTACGCAATTCCGGGCAAAAAAGAATAGATTTGTATGGAGCTAACTTTTGCTCTAAATCGAGATAAATGAAAAACGCTTTCTTTTACTCCACAAAAAAAAAATCTCACAACTACAAACACTTATTCGAAATTCTCTGAGATTGACAGCGAACAATTTTTTCACTCCGTGTGTATTGAAAACTTTAAACTCGCTTGATGTAATCAAAATACAAGTTTTTTTGTAACTCCGATTTTTTTAAGCTCATTACTTCTCAATAAAAAATAAGGCTAAGTGCTAATGTTTCCTACCTGCATCATATGGTCTTTTTACGCAGCTTACATCACATGTAGATATAATGATAGGATCAGGGATGGCATTTGGGTTTTGTGAAAATTTACTGAATAGGGACTTGAAATGTACTTTTCAGCGGTTGAATGTACTTTTTAGTCTTGAACCCCCAATTTTACTAAATATTTTCTAAAAATTACTAAAAAGAAATGAAAAAAATGCCTCGCTTTTGCCATCTAAAAAAACTCTTGCAATATGAGATATACTCAAAATCTATACATTTCAATTAAAAAAAATAATTATTTTGAACCAACGCATTGCGCAATTGCGATAATTTTCGTTTACTAAAAATAATAAAAAAAAGGTAATTATTATAAAATTGTCCAAGCATACCGAAAATGTGCTGAAAATTCGCCAAATGTACTAAAAATACGGCAACTGTACCGAATCTACTGAATACTTGTCGATTGTACTGACGACGATGTTTTAGTACGCAAATGTTCCGAAAAAGTACAAATGTACCGATACAAGTACAAATGTGCCAAAAAAAAAAGTACAAATGTACCGAAAATTCCATCACTGGATAGGGTTCTTTACGAAATTTGATTTGCAACAAAAGTAACTCCTTTATAATTTGCCTTTTTTGTTCGTTACTGTTAGTGTTACCTCTTTCCTATTTCAATGATTTATAGCAAAATGCTCTGCTGTTATATTTCTTGCAAAGTGCTACACAAATTCGCTTATGCAAACATTTTTGCAATTAATTCAAATAATTTAATAGTGTGACTTGCGTGCATTACTTTTTCGCACTGACGCACACACTACCCATTTGACAGCTGTCAATTGACAACATGTGCAAATGTCAGTGTTACGCCAGATTTCTAGCACGCGTACAAATTGTGTATGCGCACATTAAAAAGTCATTAATTATGCGGCAGAAACACAAAAAAAATGCGAAAGTTCGTAATGGAAAAACGCTGCCAAATATTTAACAGAATTAAATAAACTTTAATTTAATCTCTTGCATATAAACCGACAGACGTTGGTTAAAAAGCAATATGGCCATATAATATGTAATAAGTTGTGTCAAACATGTGGCATTTTACTTCTTCACTGCGTGTTGCTGCTTCTTCTCATGGGCGGATTTGGGCGGCTGGGGCGTGTTAAATCAATGACAAAGCGTGTTGTTTACATTATTAAATCTGAAATTAAAATGATTTTGCGTGTCATCAAGCACGCGTTGGGTTTTATTTCAAAAATAAAGTGTGAGTCCACAGGAGCTTCAGTTAATTCTCGCAGAATTTGAAATTTGACTGTGTTGAGTTTCAAAAAAAAAAAACAGACAATTTCGATAAATTAGTAAAGGGTCATCTGCTGAAGTAGGGAAATAAATATAATTTTTCTTTTAATGCAGCTTAAATACTTTTCAGACTGTTAACTCTATAACTTTTTTTTTTCTTGTAACAACGCTTGCATGTGCCAATGATTGCAGAGATATCGCCATAAATTTTCAAACATAAGCAATAAAAAGTTTGCTTGCAGTAAACATTGTGTTAAATAATAAAAAAAGTTGGTAAGAACTACTATTAAAAGAAATATAGAGTAAAGTTCTTCAAAAGCAAATAAAATATAAAGTTGCTCGCTGCTCTTTTCCATTTAAGTTCTTGTTTTTATGCACAAGAAATAATATTTTGCAAAAACTAATAAATAACATTTGAAACAGTGGTGTTAAATCGGTAGGGCCGGGAAGGGTATTGCCCCCCTCCCTCAAAGGATCTGATACTAGTTTTAATTCAATACATTAATTCAATAAAATCATCTAATAGTGGTGTGATTATAATTTTCGCCGCCCCCCTTAAGAATTTGGTGAAATGACGCCAATGATGTGAAAGTAATAATAGTCACTTCAATGTCTTATCACGTGATGAAAGCTATTTGTCTATCAATAGTTTTTTAGAAAATTCAGACCCCCCTTTCGCTTTGGTGAGATTTGATGACATCTGTTGAAACCCCTCTCCCCCTTCTCTCACACTACACAAAGATCATAATTTCTTTAATAATTATAATCATACCGTTTTTCCTTTGAATCGAAAGTTGAATCGGCATATTTTAATGCCTTATTTTACATTATTTTTAAAGACAAAATTTCTTATTTTGGAACATACAGAGATTTTGTGTAATTTAATAACTTAATAATAGTGCTAAGCAACTGCAGTTATTAGCCTTCATAGCTATTTAGCTACAAGTTTCAAATCAAGCAAAAAGCTCATTGTTGAATAATAAAAATTAATGATGGTTTATGATGGTAATTGAGCTTTTTAGCTTTTCCTCAGCGTTTATTATTTCTAAGCGAGAAATAGTCTAACTTAAATAAAATTCAACAAAGCTGCACCATAATTTTGAGTCAAAATGAGAAGGCAAATATCACTTAATGATATTACTCTTGCTTGGCAACTGATATTTTCATAAAATTGTGGCTAATCTGTTTATTTTAACAACATAAAAAATTCTCAAGAGAGAAAAAAATTAGACCTAAGAATGTGCATATTTAAGTTTTGGGATTGATTGATATCAATCTACATTAAAAATTATCATGACATTCCGATTTCATATCAAGGTCTTAAAGTTTTAAAATTGCCTAAAAAAATTAATTGCGCAAGCAGTAACAAGCACGCAAGCATAACACAAATTGAAGCCATTTTGAGTGAGTGAGAGTACATCGATTTTCATTTGTACCTAATTCCTTGAGAAGTAGCATTAGTGCCAATTTTTGTATATATCTTTGAATATATATTTTATTTTTTGCATGTACTAGGAAATGATCAATACATTTAGGTTTTCAAAATTTACCATCTAAGCTACTCAAACAAATGTAGCAACTCACTTGATAGTGCAGTACATGCCATCACCATCATATCTTTTTTTACGGTATAATTTTACCGCCTGTTATTGCTCAAGCAGCAATCTAAATAAAGAGAAAACTTTTCTGAATACTTTAAAGTGGAATGCAAAATGTTATCGCTGTTTTTTCAACTTAGATTGTGAATATTATTGCAACGCAGCATTAACGTAACGTCAAAGGAGTACGAATAAAAATCCACTTTTAATAAGCCTGCAATCATAAAGTGCATAACTTTTACTACTCTTTTACTACTCTTTTACTACTTTTTTTACGTTTTTTCTTTTGCTGCTTAAACAAGGTTTTGTAATCGCTTTTTTTTTACTTTTTCACTGAATACTTTTGCTGTTTTTGTATTAATATTGTTGTAGTACTATGAGCACAATATTGTTGGTTTAATAACATTTTTCACGTAAACGTAAAAAGAAATTAAAGTAAAAGAAAAGTCAGTTATGAATGAAATCTTTAGCTTTCTTTCTAAAAAATGTTTTGTAAAAAATACTTAGTTAATAAATAAAATTATTACGTACAATAAATCAAGAAAATTATGATCTAAATAAACTCAAAACGATAGCAATAAATATATTTTATACTTAACTATAAACGCATACGAATAAACTTCAAAACACACGCATATATTAGCAAGCACACATACTCGTAAATTACAAACACAAGCACACATTGACAATTTCGCTTTGTTAATTAATTAGAACCCACGCAGCGCCATGTTTCAGCAATATAATTTCCAAAGAAATCGACAACGTTTAACAGCAACACCACCGC
Organism: Meiosimyza decipiens; assembly: GCA_963680825.1. NCBI lineage: Eukaryota > Metazoa > Arthropoda > Insecta > Diptera > Lauxaniidae > Meiosimyza > Meiosimyza decipiens. Next base: position 41,636,731 of record OY804258.1, read on the forward strand.
CGCCGCTCACTTAGCCGGCAGGGGGAGAAATGAATGGAGTTGGCAAACTCAACAAATTGAATGTATGAGTGAGCGAATGAATGAAAATCACATGCAGATGTCACAGTGTGCGTTTCCGTTTCGTGTCGTTTTATAGGTATCGCTTGAGTGACTACATCAAGCAACCGCATGGTATGGACGAAGGGAACAGTTTAATGAAGGGATGTGGAGCAAATCGTTTAAATGGTAATTGATACGACTGCAATAAAAATACAAAAACAAATAACAAAAAAACAAAAGAGGAAAATAAATTCAACAACTAAACACTGTGCTACGCTGAAAATAACGTCACTAGATGGCGCTGTGCTTCTTGTGTACATTTGAAAGTACAAAGCGAAGCCAACTAGCGAAATTGAATTTTTTATGCGATGAAAATGTTGATATTTCATTTAAAACATCAACGCTGTTGTTGTTTCTATTTTAAGAAAAAAAGTAAATGAAGGATTTCTTCGATTTATTTACTGCAATTAAATTTTACTTTCTAAATCAAAACATTTATATGCGGCATTTTATTTTGCATAGCACATCAATGTTGAAGCCCTTTTTTTTCGAAAGTTTTTAGCTCAAACACAGCCAATATACATAAGTAATTGAACGCCAGAGGCAAAATTACAAATTTGTTACTGTCATGGTGACATTAATATGGCTTTACATTGCGTATAGCGTTGCCACCCAGTGCAAAATTTTTCCCAAGAAAGTTTTTGTGTACTGCTATATTTTAAAAGTTATATATTTAAAAATTTATAACAAAACTTTGTTTGCATTTTGTTTATCAGAATTTTTTTTTTAAATTTCGATTAAATAAATATTAATAATAGAATTTAGCTACTGCAGCTATTAATCTTCTTAGCTATTTAGCTTTAAGCTTTTAAACCAAGTATAAGAAAGAAACATCAAACTGAAATAAGGCTTTTCAAAACTATGTAAGCAAATTTTTACTATAAATTTTTTCTAAAATATATCTGACTCACACGAAATCTACTCTCAATAAAACATCTGAACACAAGTTACTATAGCAAACAATAAATTTTAGATCAATGCGTATATTTTTTAAAAAAAAATTATTTTTCTAAACAAAACATTGGCAGCGCTTTTTCAACACAACAGAAATCCTAAAAGTATGCAGCGCGCATTTTTTGCAAAATGTCTTATGAACGCTACGTTGTCATTCTTCGCGCGCATAGCTTTAAAACGGCGTAACTGTATTTCAAATGTACGTAGTTGTGTGTATATATGTTTGTTTGTGCAAATGCGTTCATTGAAGCGTTATAACAAATTTCCCAACTTTCAATTTCTATTTACCATTCAAACCGCATTTCTATGCAACATCAATTCATATCACTAGAGCGTCTATGTATTTTGTGAGAAAAGCACTACCACCTACATACAAATAAACCGCCATACTCCAAAGACCATGTCCATTCACAACCAAACTATTGGCAAAGCATTGGTATCAAAAGCTTTTTGCTTGATTGACTCCGTGCGGCATTCGTGCCTCATTTGCTCTCCTGCCTGCTGGTTGTTGTTGAGGGCGTTGAAATGAAATTTCATTTTACCGCGAAGTGTCATTAATTTACCAGCTTGCTGCTGGTGGACAACAGCGACAGCAATATAACAAGTACAATCAGCACAGCTTCAATATTATTGTCACCGGCAAACATCATCATCATTTGCGTTATCATAATCATCATCATCGTTATCATATACTAAATATCGAAAGCATCAACTAACTCATCAATATGAATGAATGAACGAATGAGCTCGAGAGTGCGCTTGAGTGGATTTAACAAAACTTTTACAGTAGGCGCACGATAAAAGTAATTTTAATGAAATTGTCGATTTTGCATTTAAAAAAAAAATGTTGCTCAAAGTTTTGGATAATTTAAGGCCGTTTTCACAATATTCAGTTTAACTTCAAAGAAACTTTGACTGACATATTTTGTATGAGATATGACGGATAATGTGCTTTAAGAAACTTTTGATCCTTAGTGTACCACATGCTCATTCATAAGACCACTAAAAAATAGATATGACTTTGTTATTGATGTCATAGCTTGAATTTGTTAGCCATCAAACACTTTTGGCTTACTCTGACCGATGGGTCCTCTTCTGTTTGACGTACGACTGTAGCCCATGAATGAAAGTTTCAGATCTAAAAATAACTTGATATCTTAGTAACTGATACGAAAATCCTCAAGCTTGAACATAGTTCTGGCACTCTATTAGACGTAAGTTAGATCGTAGATTCGAGTTTCGTTTGGTCCCGATAACGTAATAAAAATTTCAGAGTCCGATGACGATTTTTCTTCTCTTTCCCTTTAATCTAACAAGGTTTTTGTAACGCTTCAGAATGTTTAAAATAAAATCAATAGATGAACGTTGAGCTTTCTGAAATTAAAATGAAAGATTTCTGAAACGTAACTGTAACGCTTTGAAAAGTTGACGAAACATTGCATTTCGTATGGGAAGACACTGTTGCTTTATTTGAAAAATTGAGCTCTTCTGTCATGAAAAGTTCTTTAATATATATATAATCATTTCCTCGTCTTAAACTAGAATTTCTGCCAAGTTTTTTAGTTGCCATTATGGGCAAAGCGATCAATTTTTTTTCAGTTTGTTTTGTTTACAAAGTAATAAAAAATCAACGTTTTTTTCTCTTTTAAATTGAAAATTGACTTCAGTTATAATTCTTTCGTTGGAAATTTTTGTTTATACCATCAAGTCTGACATTTCAATGGGGCGCAGTATCAAATTTATGAAAACAACAACAAAATGTTGCATATAAATAAAATTAACTAAACAAAACACTCAGCCAAACTCATATATCATTAAAAACAAAATATGATATGAACTAAATGCAAATGCAAAGTATCAACAAACGAAGGAGAAAAAACGCATAAAATAAAATAAAAAACTCAAAATTAAATGAATGCATAATAAAAGCAACACTTAACATAACAATGGGCAACACTGCTTAAACTACGACAGATAAATAAAACTTTGAGGCTCAATGCTTAATGCTCAGTTTCAAATAAGAGTGGTTGTTGTTAAAATACCAAAACAAAAGCAAAAAATGTCAAAGTGACATTTTGGTTGATATTCGCAGTTAATGCGAAATGCGCGCCACTTTGTTGGTATGGCTGCGCGCACACAATGGCTGTGGATTTGAGTGAGAGAATGCTAATGAAATGAAAATTGAAATTGAAATGAAGTAAAATTCAATGAATTGAATCGAATGCATAGAATGGGTATTGAGTTGAATTGAAGCGACTGGAAATGTACTGATTCGGCACTCCGCTACATTGGAGGATTGACACACAATTTGGCATAAAAATATCATTTATTAAATGCCACCTCAAGAGCTGAGGTGCTGGTTGTGATTTTATTGTTAAGATTAATGTACTCGTAACTCAGTGTTCTCGTACGAGCGTAGGGTGATTTTTTAAGCATTTGGTTTTCGAAAATTGAAAAAAGCACAGAAAATTTGCAACAGTGAATGAAATATTTATTTGGAGCGATATAGCAATTCCATTTATTTACTTTTTAAAGATTATTTCATGCAAATGTTGTCCGTGGCTACGCCTGAGGTGATTCATCCATTTTGGCATACTTTTCCAGCATTTCGGCTGGTTTCTCACCATTGGCAGCTGTAATATCTTTCACGGGTAAAATTGTGGCTGGCTTGTCCCTGTACACGAGAGACTTCACGGGGTCAAATCACATGATCTGGGCGGCCAATGGACCGCTTCAAAACATGAGATTAATTGCCCGCCAAACTCGCCTCTCAATAAGTCCTTAGTATCGCGTGCCGTGTGGTATGTGGCAGCTTCTTGTTGAAACCACATGTCAACTTAGTCCAATTCTTCCATTTCGAGCAAGAAAAAAGTCGGTAATCATCGCACGGTGGTCGAATAACACAAAGCCCAATTGTTGACATATCGCGAACTTTATTGACACTGGCCGATACGGCAGCAATATTCTCCTCGGTACGCACTCTCCGCAAACAGGTTGATGAATTAATGTACAATAAAATGGAACCCAATAGCTTGAAAAGCCTATTCGGTGGGTTTATTATGACGACTATGAAATGGACGCAATTTGCGAAACACATTTCTCACAGAGCACGGATTTTAATAATAATATTTAATGATTTGCAAGCGCTGTTCGTTTGTAAGTCTCTTTGTGGTGAAATGGCAAACTTTACTGATCATTTTAAGTGTTGACACAAGTTACGAAACATGCGTGAGGTGTCAAAAAACTTACACTGAAAAACAAATAGCGAAAAAAATCAGCCGCTATAAAAGAGTCCGGATAGATAAAGTTGCGGCGCCATTGACCAAGTTTAAAAAAAATAACTTATTAAATGAAAGAAAATTAACTGATTGATGTTTAAAATTGAACATGCGTAATGACAATTCAAACTTCAAGTCCGTGCATTGAATTTTGAAAATATAGTCCTGAATTTAAATATGAGACGATATAAGAAATTACGGTTTTTTGTCATATGGGAGGAGTGGCACCAACCACAGTATGTACCAAGTCTCATTCATCTGCGTTGATTAGTTGAAAAATTCGAATTTTCGAATCGCTCATTTTTCCAAATTAAACTATTTTTTTTTTTTAGCGATCGTGCAAAGAACCTTCCACAATCATAAGAAACACCCACAAAGTCTCATCCATTTCCGTCATATATTTGCTGAGTCATAAAAAAATTGATTTTTTCCCTTTGAAAGGCATGGTCACTCATCATTTTCACTCATTTTTTCATTGAAACTTTATTTTGCTTACTTATTATATATGTACCAAGTCTTTAGTCATACATTCACTCTTTCATCTGCTTCAAATATTTGATGAGATATTATCTATTATTTAATTTTTCTCTTGAGGGAGCGTGGCATGGCTCAATTTACCCGCAAATCATAAATAACAAATGTTATAAATCTTTCGACGATATGTTATAAATCTATTTACAAGTCCATGAACAGACTAACACCCCAAATTGCGAGTTAAGTAGATAGATTTCTATTGGCTAGATTGACGTAGCTTTAAGTTTTTTTCTCTCATGAGATTCTGTTTCTATAAAGTTTAGAAAACGTTGATGCCAAAACTGTACACACAAAAAAAATCAGAATTTTAGAGCGCGCTTTCGGGAAACTCGCGATAATTCCCACATTTCTTTTTTTTTTTAAAGAATAACATCTTTTATTCAATGTTAAAAAAATCTAAATTAATAAACATTTACGATCTAAAAATTGAGAAACGCTAATTGGGCAAAAACGCAAAAATAAACAAATCATGACATGATCATGACGTGCGTCATCAGTAAAATCATTTTTGTTTCCATGAGGTAAAATTGTCCAATCGTTAATGGTATGCAAAAATAAGCGCTAGAAAATTAATAATAAATTCTTTTCTAGCGATCACAATTCCATGTCAGCAATGCATTAGAAAATATATAAACAAATTTTGTTGAAAATAAACTAAAACTTTGAAAGGTGTAGCAAAATTATAAAATTATAAGCCAAACGACCTTACACAAAATTTAAAGAAAACTGAAGAAAATATTAAGTTGTAGATTAAAAACTTACCACTTTTTGATTTGACAGTATGAAAAACTGAAATGAAATCCAGCATAAGTGTCAGCACAAGGTAATTTTACCGCATTCATTTAAAGCAACATCCCAGTGAACACATCCGCCACGTGCAGAAAGTTTATTCAAAATTAACTAAAATAAACAGAAAATTTTTCATTAATTTGAAATTAATTTAGAAAATATTAAAACTTCAAAGGAAATAAATTCACCTGTTACTAACTAACAAAGAAAACAAACGAAACACAAATTCTCCAAGTTAATTGCAGAAATAAATGTTGAATTATAAACTTTCAAAAATCAAATTAAAAATTGTTTAATAAAATATTTGCTTTCAATTATTGAAATATAAGAAGAAAATTTGCTCCTTCATTAATTCCCTCCCTTCCCATTTACAAATATTTTTATGGAATTTCCCAACAAATTCCGCTTTCTCACAATTGCTTGCTGCAAGTTCGTTGGAATTTGCTTGCAGCTTTGGAAACTTTTTCTCTTAAACTTTTACAAAATTCGTAAAATGAAGCCTCAATTAAAATATCTTAATGACGCCTCAAAAACCACACTGCCTACTGCTTTGCTACCTTGCGTCACAAGAGATGCTCAATTAGTGTAAGGAACTTAAATTTTTTCTTTTTTTTTTTTTCAAAAACACAAAAGCAAAACAAAAGTTTCGAGTGCTCTTCTTAGCAAATGTTAAGAAAATACCACTTAAAAATATGAAATATTTTATCAAGTATTTTGTAACAGCAAAACATCTTTGTTTTCTTAGTGAAGTATGAAGTAAACAATTACTTGTTTTAAGTCAGGTGAGTGCAATTTCCAAAAGTATGAAAGACCACATTTATTTTAAAAAATATAAAAACTTTTAATTGCTCTACAATTGGAGAAAAATGTTTAAAACTTTAGTGGTTCGGGACAGTGACAAAATATTTTCCCTTTATTTTTTGCAAATCTCCTGAGGAAGATTTTTTTTAGCAAAAAGCAATAAGACATCAAAATGCGTATAGTGCATAGTGTTTGGTTCCCAAACTTTCAAACTATTCCCAGCAAGCATTTTTTTAACTTAATCCGACTTATCGCTTCGTATATAGATATATAAAAATTGCGACTCTTAATAGTTTTGCGTAGAAAATTATATTACTATTATACTCTAACGGGGGAAACTTATGTAGTAAGGTTTAACTTAAAATATAATTAATACAGGCAAAGAGTTCCCTAAAAATCGTCTTAGTATCATTGGATCTAAAAACATCATAGTGGTACGCTGTAAAAAAGTCGAGTGTATAAGAATAGAAGATAAGATAAACGGGAAAGATAGTAATGCATTTTGGTGCAACTAATTAACCAGGCCTTGCCAAAGCCCTTCCCGATTAACTAAAACTCTATGATATTACAGCTAGAAATAAATGCCAAATGGTGTAGTTCGAAAGGCCTGAATAGAATGTATAGGGTTGCCTTATCGAACCTTGTCCTAAACATGGGTGCCACCTGTTTTTGGGCCAATTTTTCTTTAATGAGTAGTAACCCATGTTTGGGACCGTATTAGACAAGGGAACAATATATATTCGCTGCTTGGAGTCTACTGCCTTTTGCTGTACATCTTTGTGATCCTTTGATCAAATGCGCATAAATTTCTTTCATTCTTTGTTTCTTTTTGTTTACTTTTTTGCAAATGAAAAGAACAAAAACGGTGATGAAACAAACAGCAAAATAATTCCGCTGACCGCTGCTTTGGTTCTGCTTTCATTTTTCCTTTTTAAAACAACGACAAATAGTTTTGTTGTTTACCTCCTATCAAATTTCTCTTATGCACGAAAAAGGAAAAAAACTGGACGCTATAAAAACAGTTCACACTCGCTTTATCGCTAAAGTTCTAGCATTGCAACGCTCTCACTCTGTACAATTAGCGCTATTTGCATACAAATACCCATGCACTGTTTTATCATAAATCTGCGCTTCTCGCCAATCTTCGCTTATAGCGCCTACTCTGAACCTGGCCTAATAGACAGACGGACAGTAAGATAATCGGACTTAGCTATGTCGATTCAGAAGATAGTTTATGTGACTATCTCTGAGAGAATCCTTGTTAGAATTTCGATATCGCTTAATGACTTTTCAACATTGTATTGGGAGTTTTTTTTTTTGCTCAAGTTTGGTTTTGGAATGGGGAATACTATTTCTGGAAACAGTCAATTTGATAGCGGAAAAATGATATAATTTGTTATTTTACCTTGATTATGTTTCGCCAGAACAGTGCGAAATCGTGGCCATAAATACAAAAAAAAAATTAAAATGCTAGTGATTTAAAAAAAAAATTACGTCTGTTAAAGTTCTAAATTTTCGTTGGGTTTAATGACGCAGTGTGTTTAAAGTTGAACTTTGAACACCAAAAATGTTCAATAGAACTTTTAATATTAGCGGCACTAATTCATAGATGTGCAAAATTTTGGAAACAGCAGTTACTTACAACAAAAGCAACAAAAACAGCAATTACAACAACAGTAAAAAACCCCACCATAAATTTAATTTCGGTAGCAAACAAAAGAAAAGTAAAGTTTGTTGTAAAGAGCTAAAATTGGCTCATTTTTCCAGTTTTGCCCATCACTGCTCTGGCTAACTGAGCAGCAAAAAATACTTTTTTGTACCCGGCTTTTGTCTTGCGTTTTGATATTGTTCAACTAATTCTTGATAACTATTCTAAGGAAGAAGAAGTTGTTTATCCATAATGCACTATTATATATCGTGATTTTTTGTCAGATATTTCGTTCGGTCATTTCTCAGATTTCTCGCCATCATAACTCGTTTCCTAATGAATTCAAAAACATCTCAGAAAATTTTTTGTTTTTTTATCTAAAAGCATTATTAGTTTTTTATAGCTGGCCACTGCCTCATCGACAGACATGCGGAGAGATTAGATGTTAGGTCTTTTAACTTCTGTAGAAGTTGTGGAAGAGTAAGAAGACATAGAAAATATTCTCTGCTCCTGCTCCTTACTTGCTAAGAAACGCCATGAAACACTTGTTTCGTTTCTAGTTGATGACCTGAATGACCTTAGACATGTTAGTATAGGTCAGCTATTTAGTTTTATTACGAAATCTGGTTGGTTTAACGAGAGAATATAGTCAGACACCCTGTGGTATCCCAATGGATCACATTTGGTCTAAGTGATTCGGTCTCGTAGCTGACTGCCATTCCTACCTAACCTAGCCTAACCTAGCCTAACCTATCTAAAAGCAAACCTCAATCTGAAAGTGAAATTTCACAAAATTCCTGATTATTTTCTTGCCCTTCAAAAGCATCGCATTTTATCACTCTTACTAAGCATCACATTTTTTTATTCAATAAAGATTAAACATTTCAAAAAAGTTCGGTTTTTTTACGCTCAATTGTAGAACTTTGAATTGAAGAAAATTTACTGTTCATTTTATTACAAATATCACATTCAATTTTGCGCAAATTATTGCGCATTGCAACCATAATCTGTATTTACGCAATACGCAGCCAGCTCGTACCCCTTTTTAAACGAATTTAGCGTAAAATGTTGCCAATAAAATTCGCCATTTAATTACTTACCAAACACATTTCGACAATTAAACGGGCAAATTTCTAACAATTTATTACCAAAATAACGGCAACAACGCAACTGCGCCCAAAATTGGCAAAATTAATTGTAAATTAGAAATTTGCATAAAGCAAACAAAATGTGCTGCATAAATTTAGGCGTCGCGCATTAAAACACAATTTTAACGCTCATTTAATAATTTCTATGCTACATATAATTTTATATATATTATTGTTTCTAATTGCCTTAAGCATAAAAACTTAATTGTGTGAAAAAAAAGCAACAAAAAATTATATTAAGCGTGCGGCCTTGTCCGCTGGATTTTTTAACACTAAATATTAAAAATAGAATAAGAACAAAACAAATTAATTTATGATGTCTAACAAAAATTATGTACTTTTAATAAAACAACAACAAAAATTTTTTTCGATAAAAGTGGAATGAAACGAGTCCCATCTTGCCCGGCTTTTGTCAAAATCTAATTATTTCAAATGTAAAACTCCTCAAAAACAATTTCAAAAGTATAGCAAAATTTTCTAAACTTTCACATTTTATATAGCTAAATTGCCTATTAATGTAGTAGCGATTTAGGCGCCATAGCAGAGTTGCATAAAATTTACTAAAAACACTTATTTTTACATGTGTCAGTGGTAAAGTTCATAAATCTCAGTCCACAACTCAGCTTTCTTTGGGGAAAATCAATTTTCCTCAAGCGTATAACTGCGCTACCAGCAACCACAGCAGAAGTAGTGCATTACCATTAGTACTTTTTTTTCGCATTTATTTGCAGCACTTTTTTTCTAACTACGATATTTTTCATGCATATGCATAGCTGGTATTCGTCGTCGTCGTATCCGTAGCTACCTCAAGGGATTTTTCAATTTCTAAATTAAACAACACTGGAGACGTTTCAGTCCAACAAAAAACAGTAAAATGGAGAGAAATGAAGGAGCATTGGAAAAAAAATAGTATGCAAAAAAAAGTGCACACTCTGTATGCCAAGAGGCAACATTGTTTTTACGTTAAAAAATACACTCCTTCTTTCTATGAAGACAGTTTTATGTATTCAGCCAGCGCAGAATAACGATTTTTTTTTTAAAAAACCACAAAAACGCTGCTTCGCCACTGTTAGTACTACACTTTTACTACGTTTTTTTTGTGTGTGCATTTTCTACTGCTTTATTCACTCGTACTGTGATAGTTGCATTGTCAGTTTTATTTACTTCATGAAGTATTCATTAATTTTGTGTGGACCCATGTTTTGCGCCATTTCGATTTAGTTTTTTCTCCCTCAAGTCCACTACTGTTTTTGTTGCATTTTGTGTGGATGGAATTTAAAATATCAAAAAGCACTTTATTAATGCGCTCTATAGGGTTTTCAATGAATATGTTTTCACCATTTTGATTAAATGAAAATACGAATAAATAAAAAGTTTTAATTTAAATCACAAGAATTTTAATTTAACTACAATTGGTTATCTTAATTTTTATTTTTTCAGTTAAAAATATCCATTATTTTTCGATCAAATAAAAATCGCAATTTATTTTTTTTTTAATTTTGAATTTTTAATTTTATTATTCCCAAACGAAATTAACTTTTATTTTAAAAAAGTTTTTTTTTATTCATTGAAAACATGTGATTTTTATTTGTGAAGCCCCAATAACTATAATTTACTAATTTTTATCTCTACAACCGAAAATAACATTCTTTAAATTTTATATTTTTTGACCATAAACAACTATTATATTTTTTTTTTTATTTTTTCGATCGAAAATAATTATTATTAATTTTTCGTTGAAAAATATTCGTTTAGTAAGACTTAGATAAAAATAACCCTTATATTTGTTTATTTTGTTCGTTCAAAAATAACCCTAAAACACACAAAATCTTAATCGACCTTATCTTCTTTCTTTGTTTATTGCAGAAGATGTTCTCCCCTCACTTTGCGACAATGTACACTGTCCACCCTTGGATGAGCTTACGTGTCCCGAAGACAGCGTTATACGTGACTCCATCAAACCATTAGCTGCAGCTGCGTTGATGCAAACTGCTACTGCTGCACCCACCGCTAACATTGCATTCACTGGCTACAATACAAGCGATATCCCAGACGAACTTTTTGCTCAGTGCTGCGTTGCCAAAAAATGCATTTGCAGAACCTGTTACATACCCGACTGTCCTGATTCGAAGCACGATGTCATCTTTGAGTTGACACCTGAAAATATGAATACACCCGGTCAATGCTGCGGCACCTACAAATGTCTCGGCGAACCCAATTGCACTGAAGTGCGTGACACTGAAAGCTACTGGTTGACAAATTGCCAGCGTTGCAAATGTTTCTCGGGTGAGCGCATCTGTCACCAAAGTTGCGATGAGGGCACCATCAACAAACCAACTGCCATGTGTAACCCCAAAAGTTTGAATCGATTTTTCCAACATGGTGAAAGTTGGAAAGACGGTTGCTATGAATGTGAGTGCGTCAATGGGGAGGAGAAATGTATGCTGCCCTTCTGTCGTAGCGTTAATTGTCCAACTCATCGTCAAGTGATACTGAGAGACAGTTGTTGCCCAATTTGCTGGCCAGCGCATATACCAATGCCAAATGCAGATGATGCAGAATATGATGAAAAGGAAATGCTGCCACCACTGAAGAGTTATGACGAAGATGATGATACAGACGAGAATGCAGGACGATCTCATGATTATGTGGATAATGAAATAGATACGCTGCCAAATGTGTTGCTGGATAGCGCTGAATTGAATTCAACTGCAGTTGGAACGAATACTACAAGTGCTAGTAGCATAACGAAAATTATACAGCCATCGACTACAGCTAAGCCTGAGGTGAAAATAGCAGAGTCTACAATAAGCATTTCCACAGAATCTACAACAGGCAGCACAACAGTAACGCCAACAACTATTTCCACTACGAGTGCCGCTCCATTGCCTATAACGATTTTTACTGCAAAAACTACAACTCCATGCCCACGTCATGATGCAGCGCCTGCTACCTATCAGGTTTATCCAGACATCGTTGAGGTGGTGCATCAGTCAAATGATTGTCTCTACTATACAATTATTGGTTTCCTAATCTTTTTAGTGCTTGTCTTGGTTGCTTGGAATATACATTTGCGTGCTAAACAACGCTCATATCGTCCAGTTTCCAATTTTGATGATAATTTCAATAAAATGTCATCGAACATTAAGAAAACGAACGATTATGTTTAAGCGTCTACGGGGCTAAACTGAGGCGTAGCTGTTGTAATGAGAACACATTAAGCAACTAATTTTCATATATAAAATAATTTTTATTTCTGCGTAGCTGAGGATCTCAATTTTTTTTTGGTTCGGTTGCTTTTAATTTTTGTTTTTTTTTTTTTTTTATTCTGAATTTAGCATGTTGTGTTATTAACGGCCATGAATAATTTTGGGAATTTTTATAAAACAAAGTTTACTTAAGAGCATAAATTAAAAATGTTGTTTATAAATCACATCGAAAATGCGTTAAAGCGACTGAAATTATCAAAATCATTCATGTGAATTGCATGTCGCTCATACGTCATGGTTTGCAATGAGATTTATTGTATACATAATAAGGTTGCTCTACATATCTATTGAGATTTAATTAATGGCCGCTAAATATCACAACTTTGTGCCCACACCTCTTTCAAACCAACACACGCCTCAGCAGCTTCGTTGACAAGCTTTTTATAACATTTTAGAAAAGCAATTTAAAAAAAGTATTCAAAATTTATTTAAAATCGAAGTAAAGCATATTCTTCCATTTAGTTTTAACTTTAAAATTAAGTTGATTTGTGGCGTCAATTCAAATTCAGAACATCATGATTTTATAATTTTAATTTTATTGCTTTAGCAAATATTTATTTCTTTTATTTTTGTTGTATTTTTTCCTTTTATTATCCCACCATTAAATTAATATATATTTTTTTGAATTTTTTTGGTAGTAAAATATTCATAAAAATTTCATGCACCCGAAAGTTTTTGTTAAAAATTTTTAGCAGATGCTTTCGCACTACTATATTAAAATCTAAAAAACATTTTTTTTTTTTTTTTCGTTATGCAACAAAAAGTATTTTTAATTTTATAAATAATAAAACCAACCATACGCTAAATACTAAAACTGTTTTCAGAACAAAAGCGAGCTAACTTTTAAAATTATACAAAAGTTATACGAAATAGTAGTAAAAATAGTAGTAGCTTATGTAGCTGTTAAGCGAAAAAAAGAAAGGTTTTCTAAGAGCAGAATCAGTTTGTTATTGCAATGAAAAATTAATAACGCTGTATTTTAAGTAACAAAAATTAATTAAATTAAGCATATTATTACTTAGCAATAAAACTAACTAATAAAACTTAATGAAATGAAAAATTTTTAATAAAGCACTGTACTACATATAGCTATGTACTATTTATGTGATATTTGCTTATAAGTCAACACTTACAACAACAATTTTTTTCTTTTCAAATGTATGAAAGAACTACAAAAACTTTGTAATATAAAATAAATATAAGATTTTGAAATAAAATCTATGTCTAAACTTAAGTGCTACTACATAGAAAATATACATTGATATTTGTTAAAAAAAAAAGAAAAGTCCGCTCGCCTGTTACCTTAGTTAAGTTTGTATTACCAGTAACGCATAAGAGAGTTACAAGAAATTCGAAAACGAAAACTACATTTTCGAACTGAAACGAAATTTTAACTATGTATATGAGATTTACTTGTATGTTTCATTATAACATTCAATACAAAAATGATTTCAATAAATGAAAATTTAAAAAGAAGTTATTTATATATTTGATTTTTGCGTAAATGGAGTTTATATTTCAGTAGCAGGCAACCTACACCATATACTCAGTCACAAAACACAACTTTCAAAACCAGAAGACGGACCATAGTTCGATTTTTCGTTTGAGGTTGAAAACTCTTGAACAAAATGAAAAAATGCTGAGAGAGGTTGAAAAATATTGAAACAGTTGAGAAAAGCTGACAAAAATTGGAAAATTTTTAAGAAAAATTAATGTGATGAAAAACCCGAAAAAAAGTTGAAAGAAGTTGAGAAAGTCGAATAAATATGGAAAATAATAAAAAGGTTGCCAAATGTTGAATAATATTTATCAAGGTGGGAAAAATCAAAAATTGTTCAAAAGTAGTGGAAAAAATTTAACGTGAAACATGCCACGCCTATTTTTTCGATTTCACCTACTTTTGGTTCAATAATTTATATTTGTAATCGGCATCCGCATACAAAATTTTATCATATGGGAGGTGCCACGCTCACTGATGCAATCTCGTCGAACTCTATTTTATTTTAAAGCTTAAAGTAACTGACATCTCTTCACCAAATTTTATTATATATCAAGTATTTTATATATTTCCTATCTATATCATTTTCTAATTGTATAGGAGGTGCCACGCCCACTTTTTATAATAATATACCTTACACAAAGTTAATCTGTCATATTAAAATTTCATAAAGATTGCGTCGTTAGTCCACTCATAAGAAAGATTATAAGTATTGTGGGCTGTGCCACGCCCTTCAACTAGTCGCGCCAGTATAGTGACTTAGCTTTGAATCTATAGCTGCTTGCAGTGGTATCATTTTTTTCGTGGTAGAGCGTGTAGAAAATGCATAATGCACTAACCCATATCTATCTTCATAGCTACAGAGTATGTTTAAGTCACTTAAAACCAAGTTACCTCTTTGGGACTTTGTCTATCCTGGGACTGCGTTAGCATTGCTTCGGAGTGGGGCTGCTGATTTGTCCTTAATACACAGGAAGCTTGCATTGTTTAGCCTACTCTGTGTAGATATTTCTGGAAGTATCCATGGCCCCGTACAAACTAAAGTTTGAAAATTTATATATGTTATCGGCCAAGCTAGTTTTTGGGATAAACTAGTTTTTCCTAGGCCAAACTAGCTAGTTGATTTTATGCCTAAAGGTATGTAATTTATTTTTAATGTCAAAGCACTGCAGGCAGAGAAGCTGTTGTGTGACGTATTTGAGGATGTAAGTCCTGAGCCACGGCCGAAAATCGCCCTCTTACCCTAACTTTTATATAGAACTACTGTGGCTAGCGAATGAGAATTTGGATAAACTTAAGGATGTAAATCCTGAGCGAAGTCTGCCCACTTGCTAGGAATGCAATGAAATTGATGGAATGTGAGTTACGTAATCTCTGTTGAATGAGATTATTGGAACAATATAGTCCAAATTGGAGGGTACAGACCTCAAGCTATGAATGATAGTTGAGTGTCTTGTTTTGCCATCGTTCCAGCAAATAGTTTCCCGTTTACTTAGCAAATTCAGAGGCAGAATTATGTATTAGATTTATGATAATTTCATTTTTAATATGATAATTTAAAACAATTTAACATAATTTCATTGAGTTTGATACATTTGTTATCTCTGTCATGTTAGGTGAATTAAAATCATTCTTCAATTTGTAAGAATTTACAGGAAGATTAGTCATTACTCTAAATGACAGCAAGTTCCATTAAAATGTTTATTATTGCCGTGCAACGAGTTGATCGAACATGTTCGAACTATTGCCAGCGCAACGAGTCAAGCTCGAGCCATTCGATTCTTTCGATTCAACTCATGTTCAGTTCATTCATTTTTTGTATCAAACGATTGCAACTCATGAGTTTCGAGCTACTCGTCTGTTCGAGTTTCGACTTTTCTTCCACTGTACGGCGCACCATAATTTTGTTTTCTCTTCCACAAACGACTTGTACGCAGGCACAAGCAGAAGCGTAATAATGCAATGAGAAAGCGAACAGATCGAACTTAACGGACTGAGTTGATATTCATAGTATTCCCTATAGTTTTTGAGACATTTCGTTTCAAAAAATTTTCGAAAAAGCAAAGAAAAAAGAAAGTGCGCAATTAATTAAAGAATGACCGATGTATATATTTTATGCGTAAGCCATTTCAATGTAAAGAACTTTGTGTAAATATTATCCCTTCTTTCTCGTTTTTTTAATACCCTTTAACACATCCCCCTTTGTGTATACAGTGCCATTTATATAGCTTTTATAAATATAACGCCCATTGACTAAAATATGAAATTTTGCCATATAATTCATATCCGGCATATAGGGTGGAAAAATTTCAGGATCAAAGTAAAAATTCTCCAGACTAATTGGCTTATCCTGGAAAAATTAAAAAAAAAAGACAATAAATGGTATGCATGCACAAATTATGTTCAACAACAGTTAGCCAACCTTAAGCAAAGGACAACGATCTGGAAAATAGCCCTTGGTACGATAGAATTGCTTCAAAATAATCTTAACCATATTTGTATTTTTGGAGCTGAACGCTGCCGCAAGAGTGTCACAGGCATTAACTGTTGCATCTATAATGGTAACAGGATCATTATGTGGCCGCGATACGAAACCACCAACTTCTACGTGAAAGTTATTGAGATTCTGACTAAAGGTAAATGAACCGTTCAGGACCTTGCGATGTTTATACGGTTGCAACGTTGTGGTTACATTTTTAATGAAGTCATAGTCGAGTATATCAAAGTGAAATCCTGTGAATTCTGTATCATAAGTACGCTGAAGCAAAGAATGTGGTAGAGGTTAATTTTCTTGCCTTCTTGAGCATAGTGCTTATTAAGTACTTACCCAGCTATTGATTATGCAAATGCATTGGAGAAAAAATAAAATTGACGGAAGCATAATCCATAAAATTTGAGTTCTTTTGTAAAAGACTTAACGTGTTGCAAATTATAAGTTATTTATTTTCTAACTACAAAAAACAATAAACCAATAAATTTTATTGGTCACAACACTTAAAAGCACAAAATGATTTCACTTAGTAGATAAGAAAATAATTAGCAAACTGTAATTATATACATAATATATCAGCTCTTTTTTTCATTTTTTGTTGTTAACAGCTCATTTAGTAACACGAGTTATATGAATACAGTCCAGTCAGAAGAGGTTTCTGAATGGAAAAGACTATTTCTATCCAGTTCCGTTCAAAGGCATCTTACAAAAAGTATTACTATGGATAAATTGAAGAAGTTATAAGGCCAAATTTTTGCTAAAGCCCTGTAAAAAAATTTACATTGATCGAATTTCCTAACTTTAATGATTTCGATAAATTGAAGTCTTTCGAATTGTTGCCTCCCGCACACTTTTCAGAAGTTGGTTTTTCAACCACTTCTTCCTTTTTAAAGGGTGTTTTTTTTAGAGGTATAGAGCTTCGAATTGAAATAAAACACAAGAAAATCGTTTTAATGTCCATCAATTTGGCTTTATTGGAAGGATAATTTTATGCCATTAATGTTTAAATATGATTTCGGGCATGTGGCCGCCGCGGCTGGCTCGAATAAAGCCAATTCTACAGGTCCAATTTTGAACCACTTTTTCGAGCATATGGGGCCGTATGTCGGCAATAACGCCACGAATGTTGGCTTCCAAGTCCCCTAACGTTTCTGGTTTGTTGGCGTAGACGAGCGACTTCACATATCCCCAAAGAAAATAATCCAATGGTGTCAAATCACACGATCTTGGTGGCCAATTGACAGGTCCATTCCGCGAAATTATGCGCTCATCGAATGTTTCCTTCAATAAATCGATTGTGACGTGCGCTGTGTGGCATGTAGCGCCGTCTTGTTGGAACCACAACTCATCCACATTCATGCCATCCAATTCGGGAACAAAATAGTCGGTTATCATGGCTCTATACCGGTCTCCATTAACGGTAACTGACTCTCCAGCATTATTTCGGAAGAAGTATGGCCCAATGACTCCACCAGCCCATAGAGCACACCAAACAGTCAGTTTTTGTGGATGTAATAGCGTCTCAAGGGTCTCATGTGGATTCTCTTCACTCCAAATGCGGCAATTTTGCTTGTTGACGTAGCCATTCAAGGAAAAATGAGCCTCATCACTGAACAAAATTTTGCGATGAAAATCAGCATCGAGATCAATCTCATTTTCGGCCCATACACCAAAATCACGACGCATTGCATGGTCTCGCGGCTTTAATTCTTGCACAAGCTGGATCTGGTAAGGTCGCAAGCCAAGATCTTTGCGCAAAATCTTCCATAAAGTTGATGGACAGAGCTCCAATTGCTGTGCACGGTGGCGAATCGATTCATTCGGGTCCTTTTCAACATTTTGCTCTACAGCGGCAATTGTTTCTTCGGTGCGCACTGTTCGACGTCTCTGCGGATGCGTATTATCACATAGAGTAAACGTAGTGCAAAAACGATCCATGGTTAACCGAATTAATTGCTCTGATGGACGATTATGTCGACCATAAAATGGATGGAGCTTGCGGTAAACTTCGCGAACTGAACCATTATTTTCGAAATAAATTTGCACGATTTGCAAGCGTTGTTCTTTTGTCAACCTGTTCATGATGAAATGGCAAACCAAACTGAACATAAATGACATTAGAGTTGCCAGATTTGACCATAAAATGCCAGTTTTAT
Source organism: Meiosimyza decipiens (assembly GCA_963680825.1). NCBI lineage: Eukaryota > Metazoa > Arthropoda > Insecta > Diptera > Lauxaniidae > Meiosimyza > Meiosimyza decipiens. The sequence continues at coordinate 41,655,396 of OY804258.1, forward strand.
CTCTATTCGAAAAACAAACCTCTAAAAAAAACACCCTTTATATTAAAGTTAGACAGATTTTTCAAAAGAAATATAGTCTTGTGCACTTTTGAGCCGAAATAAAACAGAAATTTAAGCTTTCAAAAAGCTAACGACCTTGGTAACAATTTTGAAAATCGATCTCCCATCTTTTGCAACGAATTTTCCACTCTCTAGTAACTGGGCGATTATATTATGAAAAAAGTTTCTTACATAAAAAAATACTGAAAATTACTCAATAAATCTATGGCAGTTACTAAAATAACGATTAAATCAATTAATGCTTAGCTTTTGCTTTACAGAAGTCATATTAAGCGTCAGAGCTGTAAAACAGTTTAGTTCTTTTTCCATTTGTGTACCTTATCTCCTCACGGAGCAGAGGGCTGCCAAAAAACTCTTTCATTGTGCACGATCAGTAGCAATGTTCTAGCGTTCGTTTCTGCGATGATTTAGGATGGGACCCTGAGGATTCCACTCCTATGCTTGCTGATAGACTTCAGTTTCGCCGTTTGATTTGAATGCTGGGTGCTGCTTGTTAACCAGATTTTACGGCCTTTGTTTGGTTTAACTCAAACATTTTGAGCTTTGTTGTCGTTGACAGGAACAAAGATTGCCAGACATTACGAAGCGAAGCGATCGTATCTTTGGCCTTTTTGATTCTAGCGTGGATTTTTTTATTGGTCAGGTGCTATTATGTTGTCAAAGCAACTAAATTGATCCACTTTTTGTACGCTGAATTCGCCTATTGATATGGCTGGCACCGGTTGGGCGAACGGACATGATTTTTATTTTATTAATGTTGATTTTCATTGCATGTCTGATTGTTTGGTGGCGACATAAGCGAGGTCTTCCATATGTTCGCTGAAAGTCCATTGAATGCACGATTGGAAGAGTCAAAGGGTCTGCATCGTCACGTACTATTAGAAACCGGATTGCGGATAGTAAACAACCTTTGACGCGCACCTAAGGCAAACTCAAAAAAATCTGAAATGAGATAATGACCTTGGATGCTGCCCCTCGTCTGTTCAATGTAGCCCAAATACAATTTCAGTCGATGATAACAAAAGTAGTACAGTATTTGATCAAAGTTAAATATAATGATGGTTGTCACTCCTTTATCGGCTTCACGATATTTTTCAGGGGATTCATTCATTCAGGCGAAAGCCTATTTGTTTTTTTCAGATCAGTGATTTGATATTTCGCTTGACGGAATTTTCAATATCATGATGCCCCCATAGTTTTGGCATAATGATAAGTTCCCTTTTTGTTGATTTTCACTTCTTCAGATATTCGTTCATCTTCTCAAATTTGAATAAGAACTCAGTAAATAAGTTCTCTCTGTTAATGAAGGGGACCACGAAGGATCTTCCCTCAGAAAAGCCATATACCCTTCCGACGAATAAGCTGGTCATCTGTTCTTCTTAGTAGACTTTCGTTATAAGTCTTGTTTAGTCGATTTTGTCTGAATTTGTTGCCAGCAATCTTGCGTGTTATTTCGTGGACGGTTGGTAGTCCACTGATTTCTGTGGTTTGTTGAGGTTTGGCTACGAGGTCTTTGAATATTTCTGTCCAAAATATTTCAAATTGTGCCGTCTCTAAAAATTAACTGTCGTCCAGATAAAGATCTTCAATTGCACACCAAAAAAAATCGATTACTATGCAACTGTGACGCTCTGCACTGACGGTAATGATCGCTCATTCGTCATTCTCAATGACACACGGACTAATGAAAACAACAGAACTTAATGAACATCAGGTAGTTACTATTTGCAATGGTCACTTGTAGCCTTTCAGAGCATTGACGAAGTGAAAGATGACCAACTTCACTGAAGAAAACAACATCAGTCAGTTTTTAGCCAGTGCTTTCTTATATCACTAAGTGCTTATGTGTCATATGTCGGTACGGTTAGTGTTAGGCTTGGGTTTTTTCGCTTGTTTCCTTTGCTTTGTCGAAATAAAGTTAAGCCTAGAACACTCGGAGCCAAATATATTTTTCAATAATGAAAAAATTTATTAAATCGGTTGATACTGAAAAACCAAACTAGCACCGTCTTTATATGAATCGATGAATCGCAAAAGTGCCTAAGTCCCACATGCCGTTTGTTTCTAGGTCAAATAACATAACTTTCAATCAATTGATTTCATTTATTTCATTCAGCTTACTCAGCAGAGAAGGACTTAGGCACTTTTGATACTCACCAGCACAGATAATATACGTATTTAGTATAGATTTCTTGATCAGTCATCGAACTTTATAACATTCCAGAACCGAAATTTGGCATTCCAGAAACTTGAAAGTTCACGCCAAGAAAAGTTAATCTATAGGAGCTACGACGTGCTTAAATTGAATTGAGAACCGGAATAGATACCGAAACCCCGAAAACAAATAAACCACAAAAAAATCATTTACAAATACATAGGTGGTTAAAAACGTGACAGGGTAAGTTTTAACTCCCGTACTTAAGCATCGATACAAAAAAAACTGACACCTTATTTTCTTCAAAATTCTTACGTCATATTTACAGAATTTGACCTTTGAAGCCACTCGATTTTACAAATGTGAAAGTACTATCCAAAATTCGACAGATAGTTATAATTGATTGATCATTTTTTTAAAATGCTGACATTAAATGCAATTAAATTAATTGATATTTTAAGTACAGGAAGGTAAATCATAACTAAAGTGTTTTATTAATAGAATACGAGTTTTCAATAGTAAACGATATATCGAGTTGCATAGACAAATATGTGGGAGTTATACTCAACAGGCTCGATTTTATTTTATATCCTTACGCTCATCACTACGTACTGCAATGGTTGGGTAAGTGAATAGGATTAAAATTTCGTAGGACACATAAATTTTTAACATATGACGTAAACTCCTTTATGCAGCGTCCTTTCGATATCGATATTATTGGACACACAAATCAAATCTATGATAATGATACTTTTGACTTTTTACATTTCGAATTGCTGCCATTCAAAAAGCGTCACATCATCAATGGTTCACTTTCAATAAAACACGAAGTGCAAGCATTCAAAATACATGTGGAATTCGCCCTGTTACGCCCACAATCGGAACCGTTTACACTGATCAATATGACAACTGATGGTTGCAGCTTTCTAGAGTCCGCTTTCGGTAAAGTGAATATGTTGAGCATAATTTTAGGTGCATTTCGCAATGGTAATGGTTATTTTCCAGATAAGTGTCCGCTTTTACCTGTAAGTCGAATTTTCTTTAAGTACACGATTTTTCATTAGACTAAATCAAATAATTAATATAGTTTTACTTTTCATAGCACAAGACTGTCACTATTAATCAGTTCTACTTTGATCCAGAAAAGTTTCCTGCGTACACGGTGGATACTGATTTTATGTGTGTGCTGCGCCTATATACACAGGGAAGGCAGGTTTTTAGCACACAAGTGAATGGCAGCATTTTCACCAAAGGTAGCCGCAAAAATTTGTCGCGTAGAAAAGGTTGAAATGCATAAAAAAGAATATAAATGTTTTTTAAATAAATGCAATAAAGAAAAATGTTTAAATGTCACCCAAAATTTACGAAGACTTAATATGTTTTTAAATTTATCACAGCACTTGTGCATATTTGACCTTTTGACCTCAAGGATGTAGTAAATACAAACAAAGGCTCTTCCGCAACGCATACAAAATACAAACTTAATTTCCGCCGATGATTTTTCATTTTATTTTTTTGACCTTTACTTTTGTCCCTTTTTTTTGTATGTGGCATGCTGTTGTCAGCTATATCCCAGTAGAAAGTTAAACGCAGCAAGGTCAGTAGCTAAAATATTTCACAATATGTGTGAAATTTGGTGTCATTAACTCAAACAATTCTCTCTGTGCAGCGTTTTGAAGCTTATGCTTGTTGTGCCACGCCCTCTTGTCGAAATTTTCCAACTTTTTGTTCAGAGCTTGTCTAGGGTTTTCCTAGTACCTATTTTTCATCCAACAACTCTATCGAAATAAATCTTTTACTTTTAAGGGCGGTAGGCATGTCGGTTAATCGATTTTGCCCATTTTCGATCTGCTGGCCTTTCCTGTAATCATAATTTTCATTGACAGAAATACGCACATAGCTGAATGGACTCAGCTGGTGATTTGATCAGGAATATACATATATACTTTTCTATGCCTGCCACGCCCACTTCAATGCGTACTATTTTGAATGACAAAGTGTCAATTATTTTTTTAGCAAATAACTTTTATTGCTTTCGTAGATCTAAAAAATTAAGCAGCTGCAAAATTGATAAGAATCGGAATGAAACGAAGCACTTAATTTATTTATTACTAGAAAATATCAAAACAACATGTCAAATGAGTCACAACAATCCAGGGTTTCAATATGCACATTCCATGAAACACAAAATAAGTAACCAACTCTGATAATACCCGCCTAGTGTGTACTATAGTTTGGGTTTAGAAAGGTTGCGACACCATCTCCACAACGTTTTTTTGCACATAAGATGGGCTCTATCAGAAATTTCATATATATACTATATGCTGCTGCTGATGTTAAGCTTGGATTCTAGAAAGATGAGAGGCTTTCTTTGTTCAGATTTTTAATTTCATTTGTTTTTTCGTACTCATTTTTAGTTTTAAGTTTTGTTCAATTCGCCAAGAAGGATTTCAAACAAAAAACGACACAAAGGGATACTATATTCCAGTATACCACAAAATGTGATGGCACGTGCACCCTGGTTCGTTTTAAAAATGCTATATGCAATTCCTAAGTATGTCATTAAAAAACAATTAATGCATTTAATATATAAATACATAATGTTGGCAATTAAAAAAGTGTTGTATTTATTAAAAATTGCATAAAATGTGCAGCATTCATAAAATTTTACTCAGTAGTCTTATGAGCAAATATGTGGTTAATATTTTTAAAACTGCTCACTTTTTTTTATATCCTTTTATTTGCTATCACTTATAGCAATGGCTGGGTAAGTAAATTACCGATTAAATGCAATAGCATGTAATCCACTCAATTTCGTTTTGCCTTTAAACAGCGTGCCTTTAATATCGATATAATTGGTTACACCTACCGCCTCTATGATAATGATACTTTCGACTTTTGTCACTTCGAATTGTTGCCATTCAAAAAACGTCATGTCATCAACGGAACGCTCTCGATAAAGCAGGAAGTGCGTGCCTTTAAGTTTCAAGTCGAATTTTCTTTGCTTCGTCCACAATCTGAGCCATTTACGCTGCTGAATACGACCATTGATGGCTGTGACTTTTTGGAGTCGACTTTTAGTAAAGTCAATATGTTAAGCATAATTCTTGGAGCATCTCAGAATGGTCAAGGTTACTTTCCACATAAATGTCCACTTATGCCGGTAGGTTGATTTTATTTTAAGTTCTTTATAAAGAATTCATATATTATCTTTTTTATTAATGTAGCATAAAGCCATTAGCATCAATAACTTCTACTTTGATCCAGAAAAATTTCCATCATATACTGTGGATACCGACTTCATGTGTACGACGCGTCTGTTCACCCAAGGAAAGCAGGTTTTTAGCTCTCAACTTAAAGGCAGTATTTTCACTAAGAATAAGCGCAAGTTTATACCAAAGAAAAGAGGGTAAAATTCAAAACAATGGAAGGCTTTTTAAAAAAAAATTATATTTCGAAATCAATTTTTAAGTAAACATGTTCGTAAATTTATTAAAGTTTTCCAACAGAAAAGAAGCTTTACTTTCCAAAAATGGTAGCAACATCTTATTTTGATTCGAAATTTAGTTTCTACCAATTATATGTCCTTTCCATTCCATTCATTTTTTGAAGCAACATTTCCCACAGGGACTGTTGATGATGATGCAGTGATTTTTATTTTTGCCCACATACACAATAAACACAAACCACACACAAACTGTATGCCAATCAACACAAAAACTCAAATTCAATGAGAACGCGAACGTGAACACTTCAATGCCTTCTTCAGATCCAGCTACGGCAACAACCAAAAATTTATCTGACAATAAGTTTTGTGAAGATTTTTTTTTGCATTTTTAAAGGACTTTTCGTTTTATTTATTTTCTCAACTTTTTCTGTGTCATATGGCGACGACAACACCAACAATCCCACCAACAACAACAGTATTAAATGTCAATAATAAATGTCATCAATGTCAACGGCGCGTTGTTCGTGGAGTTCGTCGGTTGGTTGCATATGCCGTGTTTGCACAAGCCGCATTTAAAAAATTTAACCAAATTTTTATCTGCGTAATTTTTGTGTTCGTTTTCTTTTTTTTCTGGAATGACCATTCAATTTTCGCGCTCAGATGTATAACATGTTGAGCGAAATCCCAGCGCTGTTTGTATGTATTGAATCGAATTACTTTTGATTACAACCGAGTGCGTGGTTTTTGTTATTTCGATGCCACCCAGGGTCACAGTTAGCAATTGCGGAGCTCGCAGGTTGAAGAGGACGACGTTATGAAGCGTACATGGAGCGAAAATAAGATATTCTTGTGACTTGTTGATAAAGCAAAGGATTGTTTTTCAAAATCATTTGGAGTTCTAATAATATAATGGGATGTGGATAGCATCATCAAAAATTAAAGAGAAATAGTCCGAGAAGATTTTATGTGAAATCCAAGCGCATTATCTTTAGATAATCTCTCAGCATAGCATTTAAAAGTATTCGCTTGCATGGAAGCTGCATCACTTCTATGTCATAATTTGCAACACTCAGGAAAAAAATCAATGATTTTAGACTTGATTCAGCTATAAAAGATTATGCTTTGACGCTAAAGCCGGAAATGTTTGAATAGAAGAGAAATATTTGTCATTAGTTGTCATAACAAAAGAAAAAATAACGTCTGCCACCTATAGCTAGGAAGCCAGCAGCCTAAATTTCTATGTGCTTTTTATCGTGCAGCAGAAGTTGAAAATCTTAAAGTTCTAAATAAAGTAAATAATTCGAACAATGTCTGCCATTGCATAGCCTCTGCGTTAATAATAAAAAACACTTTGATCTGTAAAAAAAGGTACCATAAATAATTCTGTCGCGTCTTTTTTTTATATTGAAAAAAGTGTCTATACACAAAATGAGATATATGTTAGAGGCCGACGTTTTTGCTCACGTGTTTAAGAATAATTAAACTTTTTTGTAAAATTTTAGGTACAATATATATAAACTTATATGGCAGATTGAGATTATTATAAAGATTATATTATAAGAAACGTGAGAAACTACCTCTGCCACATGGTAATTGCTGCATCTAAAAATAGCATTATTACAAACATTTGAAAAAAAAATTGAGCACTAAGCCGTCCGTCTCTTAGCTGATTGTCAGATTTGCTTATGAAAAGCATAAAAATAAAGAAGGCAGACGATTCTAATGCAAATTTTTTGAAGGCAGACGGTTTTGGCACCAATAACGTGCAGATTTTGCTACGCAAAATTTTCTATTCTGCGAGTATTTTATCAGTCACCTATATTATTTTCATTTTTTTTCTGGCTGTATATATGAGGCATTCCACGCCAAATCAAACACCATTTTGTTTTTGTATCTCTGATTTTTTGAATAAATTGTTTTTATTTTCTCCGAAACATCGTTAGATGTCTCGGAGAAAAAAAATTATCGATATAATTCGACGTAGATTTTGAAGAGAACATTTTTAGCTTTTCAACTTTATACGAGTGAAAATAATATATGAATCGACGATATTTGTACATACCCATATATTTTGAAAAAGCAAATACCGTCACGTCTGCCTCTTTCTGCTCATTTACTGAAGGAAAAGAAATTCTGCAAAAAAAAAAACCACCATTTTATAGAGTTTTTTTGTACATATTAGAAATTATAATTATCAAAAATGCAGCAATATAGACGTCTGCTATATATATTTTGCTATCTATACTATTTACTCGAGAAAATATATCAAAGGCAGACGCGATAAAATAATATAATAAAGTTGTTTTTTCAATTACAAAACTAATTTTTTAAAAAAATCGTCTTTGTCTTTGCTTTAATGCAATGTAATTTTCTAATTCACAAAAGCGTGAGCTATATTACATATCAATACCAACGACGATGAAATCATATACCTAAAATGCCACCAGATCCTTAACTTTTCTGCGCAATAAAATAACGTAGCTGCCAAATGATAAAATGATAAATATTGAAAATCAAAACAACTTTTTGAAATTCTTAATTTTTGAAGATTCACCCTCAAAGCCTTCTATCGAAAGAGATCAGAAATACATCATACGAAAAAATGCCGCATTAAAGCAATGGGTGTATGGCACTTGCCGGTTATTATTACTCGTATGATACTCCATTAATCATTCTCGACAAAAACATTTCAAGGAATATTTTCTTTGCGATTGGAAGCCCCACGAAGTTGCTACGGCTTGGAATACCGTGTAATAGGTACATAGGATTTTCGGAGGTTGATTTTCAGGTGCAACTTTCGAAATTTTTTGCGTTAAACGAACTCTTCGAAAATGTTCTCATTTTTGAATTCGTTGACGAAAAGGATATTTTTTTCTTTTTCACTTCTCATCAGAATTTCGACAAAGTTAAATTTCGACAAAGTAGTTTTCGAGAAAGTTGTTGTTGAATAAAGTTATGTTTTTTATAAAACCTACGGCGGGTGTTTTATGAAACACAGCTGAAGTTTCATGACTAAAAAAACATTCATTTCTCACCATGTAGCTTTAAATTCGGCTGCGATTGTGGTCATTTGTTATGCCATCAACCACGCTTCACTTTTTTTTTTTGTACAATCAAAATATTTTTTATTTTATTCGTTTTTTAATTTTACAATACTTTTATATTTTCCATATCGATAGAATTTTTTAACATTTGAATTTATTTTTAAATCTCTTTTTAATATTATTACTGCGTTTCGCTTCATGAATTCGTCATTTTGCGAATATCAATTTTGAGTTTTTGATTTTGTGGTTTTCTGTGTCATATGGCACATTGATGTGAATATTTACTGTAACAATATTAAAACCAAATATCCTAAAGACAAAGCAAATAATGAACAATTTAAAAGGAAGTAAATTGGGAAGGACTAACTCAGTTATACTCAAACGACTCCTTTGTTTTTAAAAATCGAGTTTAAATTGAATTTTAATGCTGATTTAAAAGAGTTACTGACATAATTCAATAAATTAAAACACCACTTGCCATGACAATGTAATGCCCATTGCGGTAACGTTGTGTAAGTCCACCTACGTGATAAATGAAAAACTTTTATTGTAAAAATGCTTGTAAATAATCATATTCTGCATTCGAATAAATGAATATCGCAAATCTTGAATTACGAGTTTTCGTGCGTATAAATTTAATTTATTTGGTGTAAAAATGTCGAAAATGTTGTTCTTTTGTATGGAGACAAAAAAATACGCAAATGTTTTACACATATCAATGTAAAATAAATGCATTAATGAATCACGCATGGATTAACAGCAAAATTCATTAAAAATGGTTCTTATTTTTTAATGATTTATTAATTTTTTTACAAAATTCAGAGTTTTCTCACACACCCGTTGCCAAACAGAGTATTACACGCTACTGCAGAAATATCTTCAACGTTCAAGTCTCGATTTTCAAAAATTTTTGACATTTATAACATTTGAAAACAAATTTTTTTTTTCAAATTTCTGAGAATGGAAAAAGGCCTTTAAAATGTGGTGCATAATAATGGCGTCAGAAAAATAGCTTGCATTTTCCCATTTAACAAATTAATTGATATCTCGAAAACCATAATATGTACATTAGGGTATGTCGAAATCTTTTTTTTATCAGCTGGGTCTCATAATCGTAGATATCGTCATTCTGAACATCACTGTGTAGTTAAATTTTTTAAGCGATTATACAGGAAGCGCATGTGCCCCGAAATTACTAATATTCGGTCCATTTTTCATGTAACTGATGCTGGCACTTATCGGTACGAAAAGATCTGGCTCATATTTTTATTTTGGATGTCCACATATATACCCTTCCGATAGAAAAGTTCAACTTTGCACTCTTTATCTGAGTAGTAAAATTAATTTAAAATTGTATATTGTTCTGTGTTCTACGCGCTACGTCTATGATCGCATGTAAAAATTTTTCATTTTATTTTTTTAGAATGACGATATCTACGATTCTAAGGCCCAGCCGATTGAAAGAAAAAATTTCGAACCCTCTCAGCGTACATAAAACACCGAACAATATACATATACTCAGATAAAGAGTGCAAAGTTCACCTTCATATGGTCTATCGAAAGCGTATATATGTGGGCATCCAAAATATAAATATGAGCCAGATATATCCGTACCGGTATGTACCAGCATCAGTTATATGAAAAAAGGACCAAACATTAGCGATTTTGGGGCACTCGTGGTCCGTCTATGGTCGCTTAAAAAAAATTTAACCACATAGTGATATTCAGAATGACGATATATACGATTTTAAGACCCCGCTGATAAGAAAAAAAATATTTCGACTCATCCTAATGTACATACCATGCCTAAAAAAGGTTGGGATCATTTACTTTGTTTTCTTAATTTTTTTTATAATTTTTTTTTTTTTAATTTGTTTTAATTTTTTTTAATTTTCTTAATAATTTTCTTTTAAAATTTCTTTTTTTTTATTATTTTAGTTTTTTTAATTTTCTTTTTTTAATTTTTTTAATTTTCTATTTTGTTTTCTTTAATTTTGTTTATTATAATTTTATTTTTTTTGTGGTTTTATTTTTTTTTCTAAAAGTTTTCAACACTTTTGAAAAGACTAAGAAAATTACAAAGTTTTGTTTATAAAAAACTTTCCATTACTATTAATGAATTTCAAGTTGCATGCAACATTTTGCATTCATAACACTTTCAAACATCATATTTTCCAGAAAGAACACATATCAATAATTTTTCATTGAAATATCAAAAATAAATTATTCCGTCAAACTTTAAAATTGAATTTGGAAATTATTTAGAATGACTCATATCTGATATTTATTGCATTACTAATTACAATTCTTCTGAATTTTATTTGACATTCATTCGATTGCGATTATTAAAATGCAGTGCTTATGCAATGAAAATATTTAATTTTCCACAAGAGTATCAGCACTTAAGCCGTCATAATTGTACAAGCATTCACAGCTGATGCTCCAATTTATGCCCACTGAAATTACACTTGTTTTGGCATTATTTTGAAATATTTGCTATAAATAATATTTGCAATAATTTATATCGTAAATACACAAATCCCATGCAAATTAGCTTGGATTGTGTTTGATTTCTGTTCAAATAAAATGTTACAACAAACAATAACACAGCGCTAATTTTGGGATGATGATGATTTGTAAATTTAAAAGGATTTGGTTTTTATAAATTTTTCACAAATACGTTTTACTATAGTTAGTCGACTAACGTTTTTTATGTTCTGTATATATGGGTGGTTGTTCTGAAGAATTAAGTATTGCTGAAAAGTTTAATAATGCAAGAGGTAGACTTGTAGGTTGCCGCTTTTTCAAAATATTGTATATGAGGTAGTTGATTTTAGTCAAATTTATGTGCTAATTTTAGGGACGCAAAATTTTTCAGAATATATTTAATTATATAGTTGAAAAGCTTAACCTTTTTTCTTGAAAATCGACATTGAATTATGTCAATATCATTTTTTTTCTTGTTCTCCGAGACATAATTAACTTAAATATTTCAGTGTAATGAATTTTAATTAACGATATTTCGGAGCAAAAATTAATAAAAACAAAGGACTGAAAGAAGAATTGAAACAAAAATCAGAGACGCAAAAGCAAAACAGTGTCCGATCCGGAGTGGAATGCTCCATACACACAGCTGAAAAAATAATATAAATCATTAAATAATAGAATAGTAAGTTTTAGATAGCAAAATTTTCACAGTTTCAAAAACGTCTGCCTTCGGAAAATCAGCGGTGGAATCGTCTACCTTCTCTATATTTATGTTTTTCATAAGTTAAAGGATCAGTCAACGAAGAGGCAGACGCTACAAAATGATTTTTATTGCAGCAATAGCTACGTTACAGAGGTTGTTTCACTCGTTTCTTGTGGCATAATCCTTAGAATAATCTCAATCTGTCTGACGACAAAATTACTTATGTTGGTATATTCTGTATTAGAAAATTTCGAAAAAAATTTGATTACTCTTAAACGCGGCAACAAAAACGTCTGCCATTGCATTATCTATATTTGAGTACAGACACATTTTTTAAAATTTTCGAAGAGTTTTTAATTAATGACGTAGAGGCAATGCAATGGCAGACGTTGTTCGAATTATTTACATTACTTCAAACGCCATGATTTTCAACCTCTGTCGCGCGATGAAATCATATAGAAATAAGTTTCAATGAAAAAATGGGCGATGACACGCCTCCCATAAAAGAAAAAAATCGTCTATAGCGTTTCATATTCAAATTCAGGATTTTATTTTCAAAAGTCAATGTTCCTTTGGCTATCTTCCAATCGTACCAACGACATCTTCTGTCCAGACTTTGTTATTCAGGGACTCTAACCAAATCAAACTCATAGCGCTACTAACCAGAAAGAGCAGAGCAACGTCTGTCGGACCAGCTAGTTATGTATAAAAAACAAAAGTAGAACACATTTCAAATTGGAAATTGGTTTTTTATAAAAAGTTCATACTGTTTATGTATATATACAGGGTGTCCGCCTGGAAGGTATATTATTTTGTTTTCTCGCCATTTTGGTAAACATTTATTAGCTTTGACAATTCATGTTTGGCAGTCTTGAAGTAAAAATGTGGCAAATTTATTATGGGAAAAATATTCGATAAGCCAAGGAGTTTAAATAGTTAACCCATTGTTGAGTGGCCTTTATGGGCCTCCACGGTCGCTAGACTTAATTGCTCCAATCTTTTTTGTATGGATATCTGGAGAGCAAAACTTGAGCAAACTCTTGAGCAACTCCAGCAATATATTTGTGATGATATTAATGAAATACTACGTAAAATGTGTCATAATATAATAAAAACTAAGCTCAAAAGAACACGCATTTGTGAGGTTAGCAGAGGCGGACATTGTCTGATATTGTATTTCATATACAATTGCCAACATTTATGAACATAAGATACATTCCCTATCATAAAACCAAAATCTTTAATCAAACATACTTTGTTGTCTTGCAGGCGAACACCCTGTACATACTTTTATGAATTCGAGTGATTTCACAACAAAAATTAATACAAAGTTCTCAAGTTGAAAATGAGAATTCGTTTTAATGCGTAATTTATTTTCAAAAAAAAAATCGAATAGCATTAAGTTCGAACAATCAAAATACCTGCTTCTAAGTATATTGGTGAGTATTAACTGAAATTATTATAATTTTGTTCCCAATTCATTGCATTTTTTTTGGCATTTAAATTTTTTTTCAAAATTTTCGTCTATATTTTCAGCAAACTTTTGCACAAAGTACACACTTTAAATGCCAGCGCCATATTTATGTTTCAATTGTCAATTAAATTAAATTAATTGCATTGCTGTTGAGCATAGCAAAATCTTTTAAATTGATTTTTATTGAAATTGTTTTTTCCTTTTTATGACCATTTAATTGTCACGTGTTCTGTTTTAAAATGTTTCCAATAAAAATTACAATTTAATGACATGCACAGTCTCTCTTGCGCCCAACATTGCCACCCGCTGTCGCCCCTGGCTCACCTTCTACCCGTACGCTACTTTGCCTTTTGAGCGCCTCAATTGAAGCCACAAATTAAAGCATTTTTTCACGCTCATCAAAATGCAAATCGTTCGTTTACTTAAATTCGTGCTGCGCTGCGCTGAATTATGTTGCGTTTCATCTCACCTGCTGCAGTTGCTGTTAATGCTGCTGCTTCATTTGTGTCGCATTTCATCGCATTTGCGTTCGTAAATGTGGTCTGCAAAACGTCGTCAACTGCCGCAAATGTGAGAACGCGAGATATGAAAAGGCAGCAATTGTGTTGGCATTACTTTGCTTGTCGTGCGACACTAAAGTTAACATGGCCAGTGGTGGTGTTTTAAGTGTGGCTGCTTAGAATTTAGACGTATAAAATAGGGATTGTTCATAATCGTCATTAACTAAAAACTGCCCTTGCCTCGACTATTTTCCGCTGCAGTGAACTGTGCCAAATTTTAATATTTTTTAATGTTACAAAAGAAGTAAATATTTCGGCAGCAATGATGATTTCATTTGTTAATATTATTTAAAAAAACTTTACATTTTTCTTAAATATTCTTTTTTATAAAGAAAAAAAATTGTCAACGCCACTGTAGCAATGTTGGCATTTAGACTTTTCACAAATGCAATGAGTTCTTGAACTTTTCAGAAAATATGTAAAATAGAGAATACTTTCATGAATCGATATAAAATATTGCAATTATTTTTATTATACATAAAAAGAATAAAAGTCAATATAAAAAATTTCAAAAAAAGAGATTATAGCAGTAAAAAATTATTAAAAATCAGTTCATTGTACTTTGCGTGCTTTCGTCAAAGCGAAAATGCACTGCAAATGTGATATCACTGCCAGCAAAATTGCTACCAACAGCATTGCAATTAAATGCGGTTTATATGTATTTTATATATTCAGCTGCAAACTGAAAATGATCGCATTGCAGCATTAAAATGAAATTTCATGCTTAAGAAGACAAGCAACGACGATATTAATGCTGCACAGCAACTGCTGTTGTACGAATAATTTTCAAGTCACATTGAATTGATAGCAATTGCAATGCGTTGCGAATGACGCTGTTGCTTTGGCTTTACATCTCATTATTGCTACGGCTGCTGCAGATTTTTGGGCGCGAGCACAAACAGCTTGCATGCCGTCGTCACCATTTAAATTGGGCGCGCGCAAGCGCTTGGCAGGTGTGTCAATTTCTGATTTCTACAGCAGCAGCAGCCGCAGCATTTAAGGCAAAACAGCAAATTCATGCAATGAATTTCAATTTTTGTTGCAGCTCCTTCTACTTCCATGCGTTCTTATTGCACAAATAATTTGCAAAAAAATAATTGTCAACGATGACAAATGCAAGATTCGCCAAATTAAAATCATTTACATGAATCATCATGGCATGATATGTTTCAACCTTGCATTTGTAACGAGCTGATTTGCATTGAAAATTATCAAACTCTTTGATATTAATCAAAAATTTATGCAAAATTCCTGTGCGCTGTACTGAATTTGATTGCGCATGCGCAAATGCTGGCGTGTCATTGATATGCAAATGTTCATTGAATCATTCAAATGCACGTAGACAAGTAATCAATTTGTATTAATCGATTTCAAGGCATGAATTTACTACACCTTTTATGCAATTTATTACTTGAAGTGTAAGACAAATTATGGCAATTAGTTGCAACTCGGTATTTAAAACTTTTTTTAACACCTTAAGTAACTTATGTGAGCAACTTAGATTTTGCAATAACTACAGTGGATTTTGTGAGGAATGCACACTTCTGTAAGTAAAAGTTTTAATCTCAGAAATATCTCTTAAGATAAACTTGAAATTGTTTTTTACAATCAAAAATAATAAACACCATAAAAATCCATTACTACAATTATTTTTGTTCAAACATAAAATGAAAAAGTCAAAATAACGAGTATTTTTGTTCAAAAAAAAAATAAAAATCTAAAATAATGATTATTTTTAATCGAAAAAAATAAAAATCCAAAAATACGACTTGTCCCGATTCTTAAAATAAAAATCATAAAATCACATAAATAGTGCATCATTTCTTAAGTTTCATAAATTTGAAAAGTTTTGAAATATTTAAATGAAATATAAATAAATTAACCAATGTAAATTCGTTTCACAGTCGAGCAATGAAATAGACCGTCATGCATGATAATAACCCAAAACATACTCCAATATCCTTAAAACCTGGATTTAGCGAGAGAAAATAAGCATTTCGGACTGGCCAGTTCAAAGCCTGGATCTTAGTTCCAAAGAAAATTTATGGGGTGATATAGAGGCAAAACTATAAAATACTTCAAAACTTCAAACTTTGACGGTTGGTGAAGAGCAGCCCAAGAAACTTGGTATTCATTACTATGGGGAGGTGTCAAAGGCTTGTGGAGAGCTTGAGCCGAAGATGCATAGCAGTCATAAGAATTAAGGGACTTACTACAAAATATTAAATATCCTTAATCATTTGCATGAAGATTTTGTTAAATTTTAATATAGTATTGAAATTAAAAAAAATTTCAAGTTTTAGTATTTGTGCTATTCATATGAACATCTATCTCATTAGGGCTATGTGAGCCATTTCTTTTAAATAATTCAAAATACTTAAATTTTAATTTAAATTTTTTTTGCTAGTTGAATTGGTAATATATTAAGTTAAATTTATGTATCTCCATAGTTCTGAAAAAGAAGTTCTTTTCAATTAAATTGATTTTTTAAAACTTAAGAAAAGATGTGCTATTTATTTGATCATGGCTGTGAAGTAGTTGATGTTACATTTTATTTTTATTAGATTTACAAATTTTCTTTTAGAAATTTTATTTTAGTACATTTAGTTTGAATAAAAATTTTCAATTGAAAAACATTTTTTGTATTAAACAAATTTTTTATTTTTAAAACTTCCAACAGAAACTTATCGTTATTTATTTTAGAGGAGTTGTTTCGTGTATAGTGTTATAGTTGTATTATTGTTTATATGTGGTGGTATTAAGTCACCACAGCTGTATTTACGTTTCTCGTCAAAATAAACGTATCTGTATATTTGAAATCAGATCTCGTCTTTTCTATTATTGTGATTTTTTGACCTAAATTATTAAATATAACGATGACTTATGGTCCTTGATAAAATAAATTTCTAACAGAAACTCATTTAAAGATTAAAGCTGACAACTTTGATCTAGAAGATAGCTGATAGGCATGGAGATCCTACGAAAAGTGTAAAAAAAGATGGTGGGATTCAGCAAATTTATTGATTTTCACTTTTGAAGACGTGACATCACGAATGTATATTCCAACTTTCAATAAAAAAATCTTTCTTTAATCTAAATCAACTAAAAGACTGTAAGTAACGCAAATAACTTATGGTAAAACGATAAAAGTTGTAAGCAATTTCTATGCATCCTTCGCAATTTATTTTCACAAGGGCCAAATTGGATTTCTATCTACATACCAACGTTAGATTTTTTCTTTTCTTTTCTTTTTTTTTTTAGAAAAACCACATTAAAAAAATTAAGGTGAAAAAAAATGACATTTTCGCACCAATGATATCAAGGTAAAAAATTTGTTCCTTTATGAAAAACTTTCATGCAAAGACGAAAGTTATTTGCGTAGCAGGATATGAACTGATAGATGAATGTCCTGTTGAAAACAGCTGCTTTCAATTTTTATTTATACTGGGTAATCCGGTTTAAAAGCAGCAGCCGAAAAAACGATATTCCTTGGATCCTATGAGTTACAGGGTGTTTAACAAAGTTCCCTTAGAGTAGTACTTACAAACAGAAATTATTTCACCAAGGATTTAAATGTTTTTCGAAGTTACGTGTTAGCCCGACACCCTGTATATAGTGCACACACAAAACAAACAAAAAAAAAGTTAAAAATAAAACAAGAATGTCAGTGGAAACAAAAAAAATACGGATAAGCCAAAGTAAAGATAGGATATTTTGGTAACAGGATGCTGAATTTTCTATTAGCATAAAAGGATGAAAGCTGTTGATGAAATGTCGAACACACTGCAACATCACCGTATTACAATCAGCAGACTCAAACATAAATTCAATCGCACTACGACATGAAATTTGTAGCAACCCAGTAGGAAAATGTTTTGAATTATGAAATCGTTACGCTCATTAGTTCTGAAATCTCCTCCTATGGAAAATTTTTCCACTTTATTTAAAATAAATTTAAAAATTATAGAAAACTAAATTTTTACACGCCTACTTTTCAAACTGCCCCTACAGTAAACATGCAGTTAGTTAGAAACAAATGTCTCGAAATCTGAGAGGTCACGCTCATCCAGTCCATGATTTTTAGCATATACTCACTAGAACATGTAAAATAAATTCAATAGATTCCACTTTTGAAAAAGTATTAAGACTAACCCCACCCTCCCCTACTTACCATCAGTTTTGTTTCGATAATTTTTTTTTAATCGAGATTGGTAAAATTGAAAACAAAATATTTGAATATTTATGCCATTAATGTTTAAATATGATTTTGGGCATGTGGCCGCCGCGGCTGGCTCGAATAAAGCCAATTCTACAGGTCCAATTTTGAACCACTTTTTCGAGCATATGGGGCCGTATGTCGGCAATAACGCCACGAATGTTGGCTTCCAAGTCCCCTAACGTTTCTGGTTTGTTGGCGTAGACGAGCGACTTCACATATCCCCAAAGAAAATAATCCAATGGTGTCAAATCACACGATCTTGGTGGCCAATTGACAGGTCCATTCCGCGAAATTATGCGCTCATCGAATGTTTCCTTCAATAAATCGATTGTGACGTGCGCTGTGTGGCATGTAGCGCCGTCTTGTTGGAACCACAACTCATCCACATTCATGCCATCCAATTCGGGAACAAAATAGTCGGTTATCATGGCTCTATACCGGTCTCCATTAACGGTAACTGACTCTCCAGCATTATTTCGGAAGAAGTATGGCCCAATGACTCCACCAGCCCATAGAGCACACCAAACAGTCAGTTTTTGTGGATGTAATGGCGTCTCAAGGGTCTCATGTGGATTCTCTTCACTCCAAATGCGGCAATTTTGCTTGTTGACGTAGCCATTCAACCAAAAATGAGCCTCATCACTGAACAAAATTTTGCGATGAAAATCAGCATCGAGATCAATCTCATTTTCGGCCCATACACCAAAATCACGACGCATTGCATGGTCTCGCGGCTTTAATTCTTGCACAAGCTGGATCTTGTAAGGTCGCAAGCCAAGATCTTTGCGCAAAATCTTTTATAAAGTTGATGGACAAAGCTCCAATTGCTGTGCACGGTGGCGAATCGATTCATTCGGGTCCTCTTCAACATTTTGCTCTACAGCGGCAATTGTTTCTTCGGTGCGCACTGTTCGACGTCTCTGCGGATGCGTATTATCACATAGAGTAAACGTAGTGCGAAAACGATCCATGGTTAACCGAATTAATTGCTCTGATGGACGATTATGTCGACCATAAAATGGAAATAAATTTGCACGATTTGCAAGCGTTGTTCTTTTGTCAACCTGTTCATGATGAAATGGCAAACCAAACTGAACATAAATGACATTAGAGTTGCCAGATTTGACCATAAAATGCCAGTTTTATCTCTATTCGAAAAACAAACCTTTAAGAAAAACACCCTGTAAATATAACCACTTTCAAACTTCTCCACTGTTGAATTTCGAATTGAGTCCAATTGGGATATCCAAAGGTGACTAAATTTGATTACACAACCGAGCAAACAAAAAACGAACGAACGAAAGGACAGAGACATCAAATTCAAGATCATCAAAGCCAATGATAAAGAGGACGTTCAATGTAAAAGGATGCTGCCAAGAGAACAACAAATAAAACTGAAAAAATATAACATCGAAAAGAAAACCAACAACATTGCACGCAAAACCAGAAAACAGGATAATCCAACAACAGCAGCAGCAACAACAAGAACAACTGGTAAAACATGCGGAACCTTTTCTCTGACAATCAACTCGCTTGTAACAGGAAACTTGAGTTGTTTTGTTGTTGTCGTAGTTGTTGTGTTGTAAGTAGTGGTAAAACAGGAAGTCTAGGAGCACAGTTGAATGTGGAGGTGTATGGTATGCTACGGCCACAGTTAAAAAAACTAAAGTAGCGTTGAATTTATGCGAGTACTTTTGTTGGCTGCTGCTGCACCTGCTACAGCTCGTGATGTCGACAATGACGATGAAAAAGTTGTGGTGTCGATGCTGTCGCTGCTGATGAGCAGCGTTATGATGTAGATGATGTGAAAGATGAGCGAGGCGTTGATGAAACTAATGACAAGCGTAGCTTTATTTTGCAACACACACACGGAACGTGTGTGAAAAAAGTTCTTAAGTATTGAAGTGGAAAAGCAAGGTTGATTTTCACAGTTTACTGGGTTATGTTTAAGGTAAATTTGATTAATAAAGTTTTTAAATTTATAACAAAATGTTGGAAATAAAAAACTTGCAGTGTTTTGAATTTTTTTAAAAATGTACACTGATTTCAACAAACAATTTCATAAATAACTACATTTTCAGCCAAAAAAATAATGATACTTTTCTGATCCACAAGCCAGCAACTGTTAACAAACTTATCTTTTTATCCCTTCTAAGTTGGTGATATTTTTATATTAAAAAACCGATAGGACTGAATAGCCTTGAATGACCTAAGCTCCTCATATAAAGCTTTTTTATATAAAAAATTTCTACTAAAATTTAGGCTCACAACTCCAAGGAAATTGTTTTGCTTTACAAAAGTTAATAACTTCCTTTTCCTCTAAGATCATCGTTTTTGCATGCAGTTTTTATGATTTAATACGGCTTTTTGCTTAGTAGCCATCATTTAAGTTATAAAAGTGTTTATTTTTTAAAGCATCGCGGCATTAAATGTCTTACGCAGATAAAAGATAAAAATCGATTGGAAAAAAATTAAGTGCCTTGCAATATATAAAGAAATACAGAAGGTGCCAAGGGCTACTGTTTTTTATTTTTTGCTCTCAATATCGGTTTAAATGTCATGAGGGTGATCCCCATTTTACTATGCTCATTGCAAAATGTTTATAATTTAAGCTGTAAGCTGATTTTTTTTTTTATTATTAAAAACACATAATGACTTTTTTTAAATTATGGATTTTCAATGAACAGCACCTGGTCATATTATGACACAATTCCAGAAGACCCACCTTAGTTCGGTTTTTTATTTTTGATTTAAGGTCGAAAAAGTTAAATAGTTTGATAAAATATCGAAAATATTGAAAAAAGTGCCAAAGTTTGAAAATCTCCAAAAAAAAAATTGAAAAATATTGAAAAAATTGAGTTGAACTATCTTGGTAAATTCGATTTAGAGGTTGAAAATTCGAATAAAATGGAAAGGTTGATAAATTCAAAAGAAAAAAGAGAAATTACTGTGAAAACTTTAAGTATTCAAATAATGGCGAAATATGTTGAAAAATTCCAAAAAATTTAAAAAATCGGTTAAATATTGGATATGTTGAAAAACTTTGAGAAAGTCGAAAAAAGTTAGAAAGTCGAAAAAATGCGAATATTGTCGTAATAGATTGAAAGAGATCAAAAAAGTCGAAAAATATTAAAAAATTGTCCAAAAAATTACACGGTCACTTTTCCAATTTTGCCCACTTTTGGCTACTAAAATTATATTCGTGATCAGAATTTGCATATCAAGTTTTATCATTATAGCTTGTATTATTTGCAGGATATGCCGTAATTAGGGCGGTGATACATCCACAGGTACAATCCAGCCCAATTTTAGTCCGAAAATAGCTTTTTATAAACAATATTGCTACATAAAATTTTAGTACGAGATAATTTGCTAGACATGTCATTTAAGTTATTTTACTTTTATGAAAAATGCCACGCCTATTGGTGTTATTTCGCCTGCTTTTGAGTTAGATATACATATTTTATAACAAGTAAACTACCTAAATTAAACTTCATATCAATTATTGCAATAGCTTATTTAAAATTACCCTTACAGCTGTTTTGGGAGGTGCCACGCCCACTTATTTAATCCTGTCAAACTCTAATTAATTTCAAAGCTTATAGTAATTAAAACTGCGGCATCAAACTTTATGAAGATTATTTTAAAAGCACTCTTAATACAATGTTTAACAATTGTTCCTTTGATTGCTGGTGCCACACCCACATGCATTGTTATGCTCGCTTTCGCTTATTAGATACCTTGCCGCAGGTATATCAGCCAAATTATATTGCATGACGATTACAGTATTGGTTACCTTTTTATAACGTTCATAAATATTGTGGTCGGTGACACGCCACATACACCGTTATATTGTGCGTGGATATTTCCCTGGTAAATATATGATATATATAAGTAAGAAAACTTTTTTTTTTGTTTCC
Source organism: Meiosimyza decipiens (assembly GCA_963680825.1). Lineage (NCBI taxonomy): Eukaryota > Metazoa > Arthropoda > Insecta > Diptera > Lauxaniidae > Meiosimyza > Meiosimyza decipiens. The sequence goes on from OY804258.1 coordinate 41,677,466, forward strand.
TTTTTTGGTCGACAGGTCAATGTTTTAGCAAGAAAATTCTCACAAAATTTAAGTTTTTTTAATCGAACTTGTGAACGGCGCAAATAGAAATCGATCGTTTTTATCATAATTTTTAAGCGAGTATTCTGGATTTTGTACTTCTGACCTTTTTAACAGGAAATCTAAAGCTTTCGAAATGCTGCTTTCTATGAGCTTCAATTTTAGTAAAACGTAGTTTTTTTATATTAAGTAAATGGCAAACAAACTCAGTTTGCGCCGTTGAAGATCATGGTCATAAATGCAAAGAAAAAGCTAAAGTGCTATTGATTTAAAACAAATTTTACGACAATCGTCAGATAATAATTAACAAAGGAAAAACAACCCATAACTTTTCTTTGAGTTTAATAACACAGTGGCCTCAAAGTTGAACTATGAATAACAAAAATGAAAAACACCCTAATATATACGTGCCACTCCAGTGTAAGATATTAAGAAATTTCATGCTGTTAATGTGTGAGAAATCCATTTAAAACTTTGTACAGCTACCCAGCAGGCAATTGAGTAAGGGCTTCCCCAGAGAAGGCCTGCTAGCGCTGCTCCGATTGTAAGAGGCCTTCTCAAAACTAAATTTTCATGTAAATAACAGAAAAAAATTTTTTTTTCTATGATTTTTGTTTTTATTTACAATCTGTCAATATTAACAATAAGTAAATTTTATAAGTAGTGAATTTTTAATTAGCAGAATAGTTACACTCCATTGAGTGTATACTCATGAAAAGCTATTATGTACTGCTATAAGGCCTTCCCATAGCAGCAGTGCTATAAGGCCTTCCCACAGCAGCAGTGCTACAAGGCCTCATAATAGAAGGCAAAAAAGAAGGACTTCATGTATTTTTTTATTTCATGTATTGTAATGTTTTATGATTCGACATTACTTTTTTGTCATTGGATTGTACTTATACGACATCAAAAGTTGATACATGGTTAGAAGTAAGGAAGAGTGTTGTGTATTCAATGTGAAATTATAAATTAAGAAATCGTCACAAAAAATAAACATTAAAAATATGAACGTAAGGGAGGTTGAAGCAGATAAAAAAAAACATTTAACTAAGAGAGTCACGACGTATTAAGATTTAATTTTTTCAGAGTACTTCTATGACCCCTTCTACGGTAAGCTCTCTTAGAAGGGCTCTTGACGCAAGCGATGTAGGAAGACCTGCTCGAAGAGTACTTCTATCAGGCCTGCTAAATGAGGCCTTACTTATCGGGACGTTTCATATAAAAAAGAAAGTAAGTTTGAAAGGAGGTGGTAAGGCCTTAACCTTACCAGGTAAGGCCTGCTAGAAGGCCTGCAAGCCCCTGCCCTTGCCTACTGGGTAAGAATGACATTCATTGTTGTATGTGTGTGTGTGAGTATGAGGACAAACGTTTGTCAATAGGATATCAGTCAGTTAGACAGTCAACCCTTCAGGAATTTTTCAATTTTGTTCGTTTTTCATCTTTTTACAAATTTTGCGTGTAATTGCGAGTTATTGCTGCCCATTTCGTAGTTTATGAACTTGACAATGGCATTTACAGCCGCTTTTGTTGTTGCTTAAGGGTTTATTGTAAAATTTTCTTACAGAGATTTGTAGGTTGTGATTTTCAGACGCAATTTTCAATAAGAATATTGAGTGAAATACTTAATGAAATTAGCTAGGGCTTCTTTTTTGGGACTGGCAAAGGCTTAAAGCGTTTCACTTTATGTGTGTGGGTTGTAAAATTTAATTAACTTCATATGGCTAAATGTATTGGTAACATGTCAGAGAGAAAGGTATTCGTATTGTTAAGAATGGAAGGGAATTTGTTGGGCACCTTTTTGAAATAGCTTCAAAAGCAAGAATGAAAAGTAGACAAAGCGTTTAAATTTCATTCTAGTACAAGTATTGGTTTTGTTAAGAAATTTTAAGAAGTTTTATGTATCCTCAGGCATCTGAGAAAAACTTTTTTATGTAGAAAAATACAAAAAAAAAAAAGTATTAAATTCTTTTATGCTTAAAAGTTTTAGGGGTAAAAACGGACATATCAAAAAGAGGACAGACACTTATTATGTATTATGGTATAGCTTTATGTGTATAGAGCATGAAGTTTTTTTATAAGGTTTGATTTACAAAAATGGTCAACCCCTTTTATTTGCATTTTTGTAGCAGAGTGAGCTTTAGAGCTAAAAAGAACTACAATAAGATATAGGACCCTTATTTAGGAAGGTCACTTCAATAAATCAGTCCAACAAATTTACAGCATAAAACTATCGCCAATAGGTCAAACAGTTTGATGGTATTTAAAGAAAAGTTGAGTGCCTGAACATATTACGTTTGAGCAGCTAGAATATTTCTTATCCCATTGATGAAGTCTTCAAATTTTAGTGCTTCGAGGCCAAGACCCTGAAAATTTACCAAAAAGGTAAAATTCGTCCACCGAAAAACAAATATTTCTGTGTATGACGGTTATCGGATTGTCAGGGATAAAAATTATCTACTTCCCGTCAATGACACCCCAGTAAACATAAACTAGTATTATAGTTTTCCAAACAAGTATTGTTTTAATTGAAGATCTTTTTATCATTCAGACCTGTAAGTTAATTCATCTCGTTTTGCGTCTATAACCGAAAATATCGTCCACGATATTTTGCGTGTTTTGGAAGATCACACTATGTCAGGAGTTGTTGCTCCTTTCTTCCAATTCTCTTATATAATTGGAAGAGACCCACACGGCATGTTACATTTCATAAAGTAAAAATAGTGCACAACATAGAATAAAAATGTAATTGCAAATATTGTAAACGGTACGTTACAGAAATCTTTTTTATATGTTTCAAATGTAATGTCTTACATGTAATCACTCTGAAGTGTTTCTGAAAGGTTCCAAATTTAATGTTAACTGCATTTTTTTTAGATAAAATTCAAATAATGTCTTATGATTCGATATAGCTTTTTTGCTGTCTACATTGTATATTTTTTGTTATTGCCAGCTAAAAATCACTAAGTGTCGCAAAAAAGTGATGACGCGGGTAGAATAAAATAATTATTCAGAGCCCCGATGAAGCTATAAAATAAAAAAACCAGCGACACGAATCAAACAAAAAATTTCAGAGTCCGACGACGTTATAAAAAATATTTCTTTTTTTCGCACAATCTTACAATGTTCATGAAACGATTCAAATGATATAAAAAGACGGCGAACGTTGACACATTGAATTAAGCTTTCTGAAATGAAAATGAAAGATTTCTAAAACATTACTAAGAATTTATATCATATCATGTGAAAGATTTCTGAAAGGTATACGAAAACTTACATGCCGAGGGGGAAAGTAGGTGCTAGATTTTACTATAGCATACCACTATGAGAGATAGCTACTGAGTCTTGTAACTCCTGTCTCGTCAAGTTTAACTGCATTACAAAATACTTTTTAGCGATTTTTTTTTTGTAAAATCAGCCAGTTTTTCCCAGAAATAAAAACAAAGCTCAAATTTATGTGCGCCTATGAAAGTAGAAACAATGTAAATTCTTCAAAAACATTTAATAAAAATTTTAGTTTATTGGATGCTATTGTGTGATAGTTTCCCTTAAACATTTTTGGGCTAATTTTTCTACAGAAAAATGTTTCCAAAATTTTAAAAGAGATAAAAAAATTTCAAAGAGAACTTCAATTAAAGCTATACAAAATTTGGGTGCGTGTAAACTGTTCTGAAAAGAATTGTGAATTCTTTTGAAGAATAAATAAAATAGTTATTTTCAAACATCAAAATGCGTGTTTTTTGGATAGCAGCTGCACAAAGCAACAATTGAACTTGTTTAAAGTAAAAAATATTAATTTGATATGAAATAACATGATGATTTTCTCAACATTTTGTGAGCAATTTATCCTTAGGAATAAATTCTTAGCTTTTAAAGATTTTTTATTAATTTATTAACGAAAAATTATGCAAAACTAGTAATTTCTTTTTAAGGGTCGAATATCTATTCTGTTTTTTGTTACATATTTTCAAGGAATATTGCGCAATGATTTTGAAAAAAGTTTGCCTATGAAAGAACATAAGTCATGCGAAAAATAAAAGTTAAATTACAAACGAAATTTGCATGACAAAGCCCCAAAAGAAAAAGGTTAAACAAACCAAAACATGACAAACTTACGAAATAGAAAAATCATTCAATGCAAAAAAGACTGAGGATGTATTATTTCAATGCTGCTCTCTGACATTGCTGCACAATGCTCAAAGACAATTGATCTCAATTCTAAGAATAGAGAAAATGCTGTACAGCAGTGTGACACCAATGCATCTCAATCGTTGTTGCACTTCAATAATTTATTTACATAAAAAAAAAGAACAAAACAAACCATTCATTTCTTCAAGCAGCAAAATCACTGCTGTAAACAAATTGTAAGAAATATCCTTACAAGCAGGATATTTCGCATGTGCTTTTTAGCATACAATTTGTATAAGAACTTAAACTTTCATTTTATTTTCTTTATATTGAATCCGTTTCCGTTTTATTGATTGAGATTGAGAAATATTTTTCAAATTTCATGAAAAAAAGATATTAAGCCAAAACTGTAGAAATAGCACAAAAGTTCAAATGTTACGCCAAGCGAAACGGAAATGCATGCCTTAAAAGGATATTTCATAACGCATAAACTGCACTGCACTGACTGACTCTGTCTCTCTGTACGGTCAGTGAAAATACTGGCGTTGCTTTCGCTTCATATGATTTGAAGAAAAATGTTTACGGTTTTAACGTTTTCATTTCTTTTGTTGGCCAAAATTCAATTTTATTGAAAGGTCATTTTATTTCCTCAATGCAATCATCATGGCCAAAATTGTTGTTTCTCTCCCTCCACGCTCGCTCTGATATATCGCATTTATTTCGCAATTTTACAATTTTGAAATTTGATTGCAAAAATCGTGTAAGACTTTTTACTGCATGTGGCATTGTTGAAATTCTACATTTGGAATGTCGAAAGAGAAACATAAAATTTATTTCCTATTTTTAAAAAGAATGTTGTTGAATTATTTCAAGAATTTGTTGTAAGTTTATAGCATTTATTTTGTATTTGGTATTTTATTTAGGAATTTTATTGAATCGAGTTATTGAAATGTTGCAATTGCACTTTGCGCTGAAAGCAGCCTACGATGTGGTGTGTAGTTAAGGCAGAGTAAGTGAGCGCTGCTCCTCCAAATATGCAATGTATTTTTACATAGCATCTTTCTGATCCTTCGTCTTTTGGACATGAATACAAATTTTAGTAGAATTGATACAAATACAAATTGCATGAATAACTAAAATTTAAATTTAAAATGCTTTGAAGTTGACAAAGCACTTTCATTTTATATTTAAGCTACCAAGTTCGAAAATCCATTTAATTACCGTAGTTTATTTTCATGCTCAAACCATTTTTCTGCCTTTATCAAATTTTAATTTAATTAGCAAATGTCTCAAAAAAGTTAGAATCCTTGTAACTAAGGCGTCTTTGCTCTAACGTACAAGCGACACCTTTATAAAACTTTCTCATTTACAAAACAGCTAACAGCATTTATTAAGCCGGTTAATATGGCGTAGTTTAATTTGACATTTAAACCCCTACTACTGCAATATAAATTTTCAATTAAAATTATCCCATGCAGTGCGAAAAAGCCTGGAAGATAAGATACTTTCAATACTTTGTAGTTGCATGGAACCCTTTTTCAATATATACCTTTCAACTTGGCACAGTTCATTGAACCATTAAATTATGTTACTTTTCTCCAAGCACCAACAAGTTACTTTCAATTAGAAGACTTGTTGGTGCTTAGCAGAGAAAAGACAACTTTATTAAATAAGCTGAAAAGGTGTTATGATAGCTACACTTTCGGCTCAAGGCTGCCCAAGCATCAACTTTCGTTGACAACTCTCAGTTCTTTGAATCACGAAATTGTGTTCGTTTTTTTTTATCTTTTTTCATTCAACATTTTAACTCTTTTGTCCAAAATCAAGTTCCAATTAAAAATTCGGATGAGCCAAATTAATGTGACAGCTGTCAAAATTTACAAACAAAAAAATGATGAACTGTCTATCAGTCTGGATGTTGATGTTGAAAAAAAAATTACTAGGGATGTTAGGATATATCAATATGACAAACAATGTGAATTAAGTATTTACAAGTTGGGTTCAACGCTTTTTTGTTTTCAAAGTAAAAATTAGAGTGTAAGTGTAAAACTTTTTGAACCAATTTGGCTAAGAAGTTTTGGGTTATTTTTGATGAAACAATAAAGATAATAACTTAGCATATAAAAATCACTCCAAAAAATGTTGCTCAATAGCAATGTGTTACTAAATTTTAATCGATCTTGCTTTAGGGAAAAGTGCCCAAAATCTGATAAGATTTTAAATTTATGGAAAAGATTTTAAAATTATTGAAAAGATTTTAATTTTATTGAAAATGTTGATAAAAGTAAAAAAAAGTTTAAAAAAGTATCGAAAATTAACGAAAAAACATTTAAAGTCTAAAGGTATCGAATAGTATCAAAAAGTATCAAAGAAGCATCAAAAAAGTCTAAGTAGCATATTATTGAAGATAACATTAGAGAACTAGAGGTATCGAAGAGTACTGAAAAGTTTTGAGAAGCTTAAAAGAATCAAGAAGTCTATAAAAGTCGAAAAATTACAAAAGTGTCAAATTTCGTAAAAAAATAGCATGCAAATCGAAAACAGTGCATGGAAATAAATTCAGATATAAAGCAAAGAATTGACCCACCTGGCACGCACTCAAAATGCATCATTTTAAATATTGTAAACGGAGCATTTCAAAAATCTTTCTTATACATATATTTCATACATAATGTTGCACATGCAATCATTCTGAAATGTTTCTGAAAGGTTCCAGATTCAACTTCTTCTGAGAATTTCAAATAAAATCTTTCTGATACGCTGTAAGCTTAATTTTACACATGTAATCATTCTGAAATGTTTCTGAAAGGTTTCTGATTTTATGTTTACTAAATTTTTCTGATGAAATCTTAATAATGTTTTATAATTCGATATTAATTTTTCGTTATCTGCATTCAATGTATAAAAGTGACAACAAATGTGGTTAGTAAGGAACTGTGTGAATGTTGAAAGACTAATCATCTGTTTCATGCGTTGTAAGGAGTAGTTTAATTTTATCATTTTCAAGCATAAATTATAAAACTGTCACAAAAAATAGCTTTTTAACATGAGCTTCTAGCTAAGCGCATAAAATGAAACAATAAATCAGTCCGATAACGTAAAAAAAACATATATTTTCTGAGTAATAAAATTTTTTGTTTTTTTCCTTAATCTTACAAGGATTCTGTAACGCTTCAGAAGCCTTTCATATAAAATAAAAACATTGACACATTGCAGAAAGCTTCCTGAAATGAATATGAAAGATTTCTGAAACTAAAACGAAACTTTGTAGGATTTCATGTGAAAAATATCTAGAAGGTTTACGGAACATTAAATGCCGAGTCAAATTTAGAGCTATTTAAGAACAGTGCTTTCGTATTGACCAGAAGCCACTCTTCCACAAAATTTCATCAAAACCGATTGATAGAATTTAGATAGATTAATTGTTAATTGCCTAAAGAGAAAAGTTGAAACTTTAATATTCTGCTACTAATTCCTAGTAACGCAAAATTGTAATATGTTTAAGTCGCCTGAGCGGTTTCTGAGCTATTAATAGTTAAATATCTAATAATGCGTTTGTCCACAGCGCCCTCTATGAGTAAGTTTTTGAAAATTTAAAAAATTGCCAACTCAAACTCCTAAGTATTAGAAAAGGAATGGTAATGCTTAATAGTAAATATCATAAAAGTTTTCGGAAACAGCACCTTGCTCTCCAAGAAATATTTCTTCCAACATTCGCCGCTGACAGTTAAACTGCTTTTATTGTATCATTCGTAAAAAAGCCAACGCTTTGATATGCGAACTATTTGTAACTTCGAACGTTTTTTGTATGATATTCCGACCTTAATGTCTCGTCACATCCCTAACTTGAGTGCAAACAAACATGATAATGATGGGAATAATCATGATGAACTGCTACAAATCCGCAAATAATCCTTCATTCAGCTGACGGAAACGACACTAAAACTTTTGATTAAATGCTTGACATTTTTTTTCTTTCTGAACGCTTTGTGCGATTTTCTTTTTATTTTTTATTATTTTGCTCATTCACACAATTGCATATGCAAAGCGTATGCAAGACAAAGATAGCACTACGGGCTGCTTTGAATGACAACAGTCAACTTGAGCTTCGTCACAAAAAAGGCAAATTAATTTAGTTTATCGCTGCAATTTAATCAAATTAATTAAAAGCGTTTTATTTTGACATTGCAATGCGCATACAGACACACACACATATATATATACTGGAAATGACAGACAGTCCATCCAGAAGTGGAGACAGACAGACAGATATTTAAAGTGCGAGATTTGAAGGAGATTCTGTAGCGCTGACTTCGACTGTGACTGTGGCATTGCATGCTGCGTGTAGTTATGGGTTAAATGCTTTTAAGCTGCAATGTTGAGCAATTTTTAAGAGGTTTATTTCTTATCTCACAGATTAAAAATGCGCAATGTAGTATTGAATTGTTTGCTTTTTAATTTGCTTAAGTGATTGTCGAAGAAGTTGCGAAATTTTTGCTGATGCACTTATAAAGAGTTTATTTCGAAGACAATACCGAAACTTCGTTTAAATGTAACCTTAGAGCTTTACTTATGGTAAAGAAAGCTATCCTTACTGAGTTTCTTAAATCTTCAATTAAACTTTTTGTCCTGAATAGTCTCTAATGATATTATTTTCTAAAGATTTATTCATTGCGGTCAAATGCAACAAACGGAAATGTCTTTGGAAAATGCTGGGAATGACTTCTAAATCGAATTATATCAAGATGCATATTCAGCCTCAGTGCTGTTTTTGATGGACAACCTTTATAATCAATTGATGTTGATTGAAGAAATCAATTTATATTTCTTTTAAATGGATTTTAAGGAAAATTCCACTTATTAATTTTTGTGTGCTTAGAAATGCTTCAGATCCCATCTTTGTGTGAACTTACTGCTGTTTCGATATGTTTGTATCTAATGTGGAAAAGGAAGTCTAAAAGTTTTACTGGTACAATTGATAAAGTTAAAAAAAATCAAACAATATGAGACAGTCAGAAAAATGTTGGACAAATCGAAAAAGGTTGAAAGCTCGAAAAATTTTCAAAAGAAAAAAATATTATGAGCAGATCAGTAGGTGTCGGAATTGGTTGAAAGGCCCAAAATTCTGAAAAATTTTAAAAAATTCGATAGTATTCCGTTACCATTAGACTTTAAGTTTTTGAGGCAATTCATTATAGCAGAGATGCAAACTAAAAGCTGATTCGGGAGCTGAGCTGAGAACATCAGTTTGTGTAAAAAAACTCAAAAATATTTTGCAAACAGAAAAAAAACAAAATTGATGGCGAACCAAATCTCTTTATCTCTCGAAACAGAAAGAGCTGAACGAGCCGACGCGCCTTGAAATTACACATACAAAAAGCATGTGAACCGAAATTGTTTCACTTTAGTAAGTGCGTTGACGACAAAATCACACAAACAAAGAGCATGTATTGAAGACAAAATTACACAAACTAAATGCATTCGACGAATGTGAACCGAAATTGTTTAACTTGAGTAAGTTTGTTGCAAAGAAAATTACACTAACAAAAAGCTTGCTGTGGTTGCGAATCGAAATTTAGCTCGAATAACGAAAAGAGCTCGGTATTTTTTGTTTTTTTTGTAAAAGCTGGAAGAGCTAAACGAGCTTCAAGCTGTGCGTCCGTTTTTTACAGTCTAGAATTGGTTTTCTGCTCGCAACTAAAGATGTTTACACATCAATTATAAATTAAATCTTTAAAACTATTTTTCTTGCAAATATAAATAATGTTTTTTCGTCTGGTGTGAACGTTCGGTCTGAACGTTATTTCTAACATTTTTCAAAAATCACATAAAAGGATGATTATGAGTTTTTTTTCAAATGCTCCATTTGATCACAAAATTGATCTACAAAAACTTTTTAATATTTGTTTGCATTCCAATAAAAATCATAGTCGTAAGACTTTAACGAATTCAAAATATAGATGTGTGAACAACAGTGAGTACAAAAATAATGCACTGGCCACACGATGAACAGAATTTTAAAAGCCACCCACAACCTAACAAATTGCTAAGCGTAACCGCCTACCCACCTTCTTTTCCGTAGCATAGTAAAACTTTTTTATGTGAAAAGGAAAAACCCCAACCAGATGGCTGATGAAAACGAAAGGCAATCGACACAACTTATTGGTTTCCTAGGTTGCATGCAAACTTCTGTTATTACAGACCAACAATTACCCACAATAACAACAAAAGCAATGGTAATAGCAACAACAACAACAACAACAACAGTTGTAATAACAGCAGCAACAACATGCTGCAACAATTGTAGAAATATTGCGGTAATATGTTCCAATATGGCGTAGAACTATTGAAAAATGCTCGTTCATAAATTGATCCTGAAGGAAATATTACTAAGGTGACACAAATAGTTTTGAAAAAGCAATAAATTTGGTGTTTCAATCATGGGTTCTATCACTACTCAAGTGCATATATCCGGCAGATTGTCGTATTTCCGACAAAGAACCGCATCTTTGTACAAGGGTCCTTTCTACACCCAAATGGATGTATTGCCAGCAAAAGAAAGACCACATCAGAGCTATTGCTATAAAATACTGCTTGTGACCGATTTCTCTATTCCCAATTTGGCTGCTGTACAATGGAAACACAACAAATGCCAGTTAGCTCACATACCCACTTACTCTGTTGGAAAATGAGCTTCTGATGACGATGTCAAAACGACAAACAAAAGAAACATGTTGATAACGATGATAGCTCCCTCAATAAACATTTAAATGACATTCAATGTCCTCGTTGCAGTTCATGTCGTTGATGCATATGAATAGAGAGCTCGCTCCGTTCCCTTTTATTTGATATATGTATGGCCTTAAATGCTGCTTTACTATTTGCTTGTCATATTGCAAATAGTAGTAGAAAAAGTATTATGTAAAATCAACAACAGCAGCTGTTGCTGTAGTAAAAATTCCTTTAATTCTTTTCCAATGCATTCTGCACAGTAACTAGGGAAAAACTTTTGAAAAGTTGGAAAAGTTTTTGCAGCTTCGGAAAAATTCTTCGAAACAATTTACTGCGACAACAACATGGGTGCGTTGTTGCTGAGCCAATGTATTGTCAATGCAAACAACTTAATGAATTGCTACGACTTTCCAAAGTATTTGAGTCGCTTTAACAAAAGGATCGCACAACAGCAGCATGGACTCTGCTTGCCAGGACTAACTGACTGTACTTTGTGTGTGTGTGTGTGTGTATGTATGCTATGAATAGCAGCAACGTCTAAGGATAGTCATATGAATTTTTCAAAAACTTTTTCCAAAGTTGCCGCTGTTGCTGCTACTGCTGCCTGCCATAGGATATAAAATGCATTCTTTAACTCAATTTGATTGCAATTAATTTAAAATATAAATGCGCATAGTTTTAGTGCTTCATGGCTTTACATTTCTTTAATTTTTCCAAAGTAAAGTTTTGAAATATTTATAAGTTTTAAATTTTTAGTAGAATAGTAAATTATAACTTCTTTTGGAAATGTATGAAAAAGTTTTTATCGGTTACTTTGCACATGAGAGAGACACAAATTTCAATGTAACACACTGCAGATATAAAGAGCAAATCGCAAAAATATTTTTATAAAAATAAGTTCTCAGTTCTACTGGTAGTTTACTGGACTATGGGAATTGTACCATAAAGTCTTCGATTATGGAGACTTTTTCTTAATAAGTAGTATTTGGTTGGATGACGGTTGAAATTGAACTTGAAGGTTCTATTAACTATTTCGTAGATTTGATATTTACAGCGATACAAAATGTATTTAAAACTTATACTTTTACTAACAGATATGGCAGACGTTGTTCTGCTCTCACCGTTTGGTGGGACGACGATTTTATTTTGGTTTTATGTAAGTAGTCTTTGTCAATGATACATGTACCAAGTTTCATTCATCTGTGTCAAATAGTTGCTGAGATACAAACGATTTTTGTTTCTTATCAAATAGGAGGCGTGGTACCACCCATTTTTTATTGAAACTTACTTTTGCCCGTGCCTTTTATATACTTAAGTGTGAAGTCTCATTCATATGCGTCAAATAGTTGTTGAGATATGATGAAGTGATTTACTTCTTATATGGAGGGCGTGGCAATGCCCATTTTTTAACCTAAACCCAAGCTAAAGACCTTCCATCTACGTCAAATAGCTGCTGTGACATAGGAAAATTTGGATTTTTTTTCTCACATAATAAATAGGTGTGGCACAACCCATTTTATCATTGAAACTTTCTTTTGCTCCAAACGTTTATACATGTATGTATGTACTAAGTCTCTTTCATCTTTGTCAAGTAGTTCATGAGATATAATGAATATGATTTTGGAGGGCGTGTCATCGCACATTTTCCTCAACCAAACTGTGCTAAGAAACTTTCACATACCATAGGAAGCATTTAAAAAAGAATTATGAAAATCAATTAAATAGTTCGCGAGTTCATATGCGATACACAAAAGGTTTTCGATCCTTTTCATATGAGAGGTGTGGTACCCCTTCCTTGTGGTAGTACCTTTTGCATAGATAGGTATAAAGTCTCATTCATCTGCGTCAAATATTTGTTGAGATATGATGAATTTGATTTTTTTCTTTTATGGGGGGCGTATCATCGCACATTTTTTTTAAAACCAAACTCAGCTAAGAGCCTTATACAGATCTTAAGAAATATCTTTAAAAAGTATGTGGCTCAATCGGTCATGTAGTTCAGAAACCACACGATTACTTACAGACGCACCAACGATTTTGCAGCTATAGACAAAGAAATAGCACTCTTTGAAAATTATTTGTTTTACATAAATTTAACGCATTCTTAAAAAGTATGCAAAAAAATTTTTGGAGTTGTACTTTTCACTGCAGTTGATGAAGAAACACTAACTGCGCATACTATTTAACGTGAACAGCACACTTTAGTTTTTGTGATCAGTACTAGAGCGTGAGTCAAGTAGTGAATGAAAGTGTTATAGTTTTACAGTAGTTCGCTATAATACACTTGTTTTACAAAGAAATTGGAGTGTAGTTTTTACTGTTCTCCAGAAATAATGAAGATTTTATCGGACTATTCGAAAAAAGTGAAAGCCGCACCTAAATTGCCGAAATACTAAATTGCTCAAGGAAAATGATGTACAATGGAGGCATCGGTAAAGGCGAATCAAGATTTAATGAATAAAAAGGTATGTAAAGAATCTTGAAAAAATGTAGCGAAACAATAGTTCGGCTTATACCCAAGGAAATTTGGGTATGTAATTACCTAGACAAATACTGCTTACTAACTAAGTAACTTTAACTCCTTAACATATTTTACTACTAAATCAGATTTCTTTTAAATATAGATCATTTCAGTGTATAACATCATTTGAGATATTTTTATTTAAAATAAAAATAAAATAAAAATTCTTTATTTTAAAGCACCAAGTTGTTTGTGTTTCGTATTACAATGCTGCAAACTAATTACCAACAAACAAGAGTTCTAAGTCAAACTGACTTTGATAGTTTGTTCACACGAAAGTATTGCATCCTTAATCCAAAATCTACACAAAATGCAGCGCTATTCTTCTTCGACACGCTGCTACTTGACATGTTGAAGTGTGCTATCAACGGTATTGAAGCAACAGCAAAGTAGCAGCATTGTTCAGTGATGCCACTTGAGAAATGAAGCAGCGTTCGAAAACTTTTGCAACTAGCACAGCTAAGAAAGGATTACGTAAACAGGATAAGGATGCTATGTACTCGTATTAATATTGTAAGAGTTTTTGATTTTTTTTTTTCGCACAAATCAGACGAATTAATTTAATTACCGAACACATTTTAGATTTCAAAAAATATTACAAATTATTCTCAACTGCTTGAACTTTACTACATCAAATATCTTCAGAATAAATTATAAGTAGGGTATGATCTAAGAACTCTTCACGAGAATTACAACTTTAAACTTAAATTTAAACAAAGAGAGAAATCATTTGTATTATTTTATTAAAAAAAATCGAACATTTGCTCATTAATTTCACAGCACATTTGACACTACACAGCATGCGGCTAATCAACGTTTATCAACACGTTGAGCACATTCTGTGTCTTAACCTGCTGCATAAAATATGCAACCTGCAAACAAATTTCAATTAACATTGCCCACTATGCTCATATGCTATCCCCGCCCCCACTTAACTGCACTCTGGCAGCAAGTTTATTCCCAAGCAAATCTCCACCTTTTTGGTTTCTTTTTTTTGCACTTCTTTTTTTCAACAAAAGTACCATTGCAATCACAGCAACTTTGTGGCAACATGTTGTTGCAGCAAATACAAATGACCTCTGTTGACCCATAACGTAAGCCAAGTCAAAGACTTGTGAGTGGTGTTGTTATAACAACACAAAACAACATAAAAAAACGAAACTCGCCCGTGATTTCTTTAGCAAAACCTTGCAAAAGTATTTAACATTTTCATGAAATTGATTGCATGTATTATGTAGCCGTTGTTGACCGCAACGAAGGTCAAAAAGGGTTACCAACATATGGAAAGAAAAAAAGAAGGAGAAAACCAATTAAACAGCGCTCGTATCTTAGTTGAGCTGCTGCTGCAACATTAGCTACTTGCTTGTGGCAAATCCAACTGTGTAGAGTCAACAAGGAGTGTTGCTTGTTTTGTTTCAAGTCGTTGTTTTTTGTGTTAAATTGACCATAAGCACCTGTATGACAAACTCAGGGATTTTTATTCGTTAGTACTTTGCTACAAAATAACTAAACATTTTTTAAGCATAAGACCGAGGTTTAGGGAATGCGCACGTCAAACGCAAAGCAGTGCGTTTTGGCTTAGAAGTTGGATTGATAGCTTTGAGGAAATTATGATGGGTTAGACGAAAGTTAACTAGATGTTGTAGTACCAGTGAACAATTATCTTGAATTAAGCGATATCAGTGTTGCTTGAAATGATATCAAAAGGTCGTTTTTTCCATATCTTAACCGTGCGATCTAAGACCAAAATTAACGTAAAATTCTACTGTACACAACGAAAATGAAAGGAGCCTAATGAGGCGCTAGGGTTTCGCGTAAGTATAAATGAACTGATTCTACCATATCTCATATTTATAGATCTCATTTTTTGCCTGAAGGTTTTGCAGTATTACCTCGGTATGAACTTTTTGCATTCATAGAATATCTATATATTAATATGTGAACATCGCAACTCATGGTACACTTTTTTAGTATTTATTATAAAGAGAGGGGAATGAAGCTTATTTCACTGGAAAGGTACTGTTTCATAGAAATGCACAAAATAATAATAATGTGTAATACGTAACGCTTTAACTAAACAAATTAGGTATTTTTATCCAAATACGCAAAATTAAAAGGGCATTTTTTTTTTGGGAACCAAAACGTAGTTGGCCATAGCAAAACAGTTCCATCCCTTTTTAACTGCAATAAAACAACCTAATCGCTTCAGTTCAGAATATTTTTTTTTTTTTAATAATAGGCAACGCCAAGCCTTTAAGAGGAGAATATGTTTCCACAGCTAAAATATTTAACCAATTTTGATTAAATTTGGTATGGAGATAGATTAAGATTCAAAGAAGGGTCATAAAAACACTGTAATCTTTTAATGGGTATGACACCGCTAACAGAAAAAGGTATCTACAGCTAAGCTAATTGAACGATTTTGATAAAATTTGATATAAAGCTAGAAGGGATAGAGATAAGGGTAGATAGGGCAACATGTTACCATGATTATCTTTTTGGGAACAATCGCATTTAATCAGGTTAGATAGTACTGAGCTGTTTTATATTGTCTCTATAATGGTTGAATTTCAAACAGTGGGCGAACTCTTGTATATGTAAATAAGCAAAACAGATCCATACAATCTCTTAAGCAGTGCTGAATGCAATTTTTTCTCCAATAGCAGGAAATGCCACGCCACTGCTGGAAAATACCCACAACTAAAGTAAATCATCGATTTTGACAAAATTTGGTATGGTTTTGATAGATTGAATCCTTAAGAAGGATGTCAAAAACAGTGTTGCCAGCTTGGCTTGGCCAGAACTTACATTAGTATGCCTGCAAAGTTACTTTTTTATATTAAAAGTTACGTATTTTTTAGTTGCACTATTTAAAACAATTATTGTTCAAGTAATTATTATTCAATAAAGCAGATGTAAGAATTGAGGATGTATTAATGAGTTTAAACAGGTTTTATGAATTCTTAATTAGATTGACGGGCTGGCTGAACTGCAGGCTGCCAAAAAAATTATTTGACGAAACGTCGTATATGCTAATGTACTAAAAACTTCTTTTGTACTTTTTCGATAGCAAAATGAAGATTTTCCTGTGATCACTTTAAAGACATAAACAGTTTTTTGCTAGTTTTTCTGAGAACCTTTGACAACTGGACAAGTACAGTTCTGTTCGCCTACTCCTTAATTAATATTATATTAATCGTAAAGAAATTCTTATCAGAAACAGCAAAGCTGTGGTCAACGTCAGGTAGGTTGGCATAGGGTCGTATAACAATACCGGTCATAAAGTTACATAGATATACATAAATTTTTTTATATACAAGTTAATGTAATTTTGAAAACTTACTTAAAAAGTTAGAAACGTAACCTTCTGGCAACACTGGTCAAAAACTTTTTGTCTTTTAATGGGCGTGACAATGCCCCTAATGAGATAAAACGCTGTCTCAGCTGAGTTGCTACACTAGTTGTGATGATATTTGATATGGACATAAATTGATTTCTAAAGAAAACAAATTTGCCTTTAAGTGGGCGTACGCCACTAACAGGAAAATATTTTTTCACTGCTAAACTTATATATGGCTTAACTTCTACAGAGATAGATTGAAACTTGAGGAAGATATTTATTTTTAATTTTTAGGTGGTGCCCCGCCCCTTAACAAGAAAGAGTGTTTCAATAGCTAAATTAATTGATCAATTTTTGTAAAATTAGAAATGAAGATTGATCGAAACCTGCAAAAATGTATTTGTTTTTAAGTGGGTGAATAATGTCACGCCCCTAAAAAAAAAACCGATTTCTATTATGAAATCTGAAAAATTGATTAAATCAATGGTTTCTCTGAAGCCCCTCTCTATTATTTTGATGGGGATACCCAAATGGAAAGGTACACGAAAATAAGCCGACGAACCTATTGCAACTTAAGCGCAATATCACATTAGAATTGCCACAAGTCTCAAGAACAATGTATCAACGCGATGTTACAAATCTTCGCTCAAGGCTAGAGGAGTACCAGTAGCGCGAAGGTCGACATTTAGGCAACATTAAGTTTTCTCAATAGTTTTCCAAATGAGTGTCTTTAAATAGGGAGTAAGAAATTTATTAAATTTTTTATATTTGATTTTAAATTCAACTATCAAACATTCGATTTTCGAGCACTCAACTTAGACCTTGATGCCTTAAGTGAAGGATGCACAACTTGAAGCTTGTTTAGCTCTCACAACAACAAAAAAAATATTGAGCTCTTTCTGTTATTTTAGCTAAATCGCATCGGACCATCTTATGTTTCTGTAACTTTGTCTTCAGAGCATGCATTTTGTTTGCGTAATTTTTGTGTCAACGCACTTTGTCAAGTTCAGCAATGTCGTTGGACTCTTTTTGTTTATGAAGTTTTGTGATCAAGGGGCGCCGGCTCGTTCAGCTCTGTTCGTTACGCTAGGTATACACTTTCGGTTCCGAATCGCCGCATGCTTTTTGTCTGTGTGATTTTGTTTTATATTCATTTGTTTGCAATTAGCTTGCCGCTTCTAATTAAAGAAATACTGTCAACACGAATTTTTTATCTCAAAATACTTTTGTATTTTTTACCCAAACTAATGTGGTTTCAACGAGCTCCAGAAGCAGATTTTTGTGTGCATCTCTGCCATAATGTATCAGTATTTTTGGAAAACCAACTTAACACTACCTTTTGGCATTAAATTGTGCTCAGGATTTTTATCTCCTGTCCTAGGATGTTTTTGCACATTCAAACCATTTTTTCATTTACACACCTTTTTATATTTTTAACACCTCAAAAGCAACTTAATATATCCATTTTCATCTAAGATGCTCGCACATATTGAGTGCACCACAAATATTTCATTTTTGACAAAGTTGATTTCCTGTATGTACATTCATTCCTTTATCAATTGACTTCATTTATTTGTTTACAAATTCTTGTACAAATATTTACTTTTGATGCGTTCAATTTTTCTTAACACTCAAAAGCTTACGTGATTTAAAAATACTCGTGAAAAAGTTTAAAAATCTTTTACACGTGTCAACGAAAACCCAATAAATCCCGGCCCCCTTCCCCATATGACAAATAACTCACACCAACGTACATGTTTTTGCTTTTCTTTGTATTGCTTTATCAACTTAGTTAGCATATTGCATAAATATTTCCTGGAGCACCCTATCGCATCTTCGTGTACTACGTAGCCTACAACTCTCCTTTCACATACTTAACACCCTAACATTCTTGAGACGTAATGCAAATATATTTGCTTCTGATAAACATCTACAAAATGCGTCACATTCCTATGTTGTTGTTGAATTTGTTGGCGCGACAAATGTGTTCTCTTGCAAACGCGAAGGAGCAGCAGCAGCAGCAGCTTTGTGTGCCAATACCAATTGCGTGTAAACCATAAATTTCACAGAAAAAGTCAATACTCGTAGAGCGCAGCAGCAGTTTTGTTTGTTGTTTGTTATTTGCTTTTGTTATTTTCGTACGAAAGTTTTCTTCACTTTTCACTATTTTTTTTTGTTATCCTTTAAGCCGATTTCCTATGCAAGCCACAGTTGGTGCATTTCTTGCATTTATCTTCATGGCCAATTCTAAGTACGATGAAAATTTGCTTACTGTGCAGAAATTGTCTTTTAATTTTCATGCATTTTTCTTGAAATGAAATTAGTGCTTTAATTAAATTTCTCAAAAGCAATATGATTTTTAATAAATTTTTCCAATTTCTTTATATAAAAATTATGAATGGGCTTAGTAATGAAATGACAGAGAAGTTTGTCCATAATGTAGGCCTGAGTAAGGTTTATATTCAACGTTAAAATAAAGTGATTTTTGTGTTATTCAGGACATTGTGAGCTTTATAGAGAAATGCACGAAAGTTTGAAAAGTTACTTTGAGAAAAAACAACAGCAAGGAAAGTGTTTCATTAAAAAATTACTTTAGTAATGTCAAAAAAAACTTTATCAATATGTTTATCGCGTCTGCCTCTGTTATATTGTGTTAGAGGCTTAAATGACGAAAATATAAAAGACAGACGTCCAAATTGCTACATTTTTATTAGCAGC
This sequence comes from Meiosimyza decipiens, assembly GCA_963680825.1. Taxonomy (NCBI): domain Eukaryota; kingdom Metazoa; phylum Arthropoda; class Insecta; order Diptera; family Lauxaniidae; genus Meiosimyza; species Meiosimyza decipiens. Next base: position 41,696,941 of record OY804258.1, read on the forward strand.
AAAAGTATTACACAAATCTATCGTTTTCTTTCAGAATTTCATTGTTTTCAGTACTGCCTCTAGAAGCTGAACAGAAAAGAGGCAGACGTGTAGGTCTTAGCTATTTCAAAACATATGGGGTTGTTTATGTCAAAAAAGTCGATTTTTGTCAAATTTTTATACTTATTTCAGGGACACCACAAATCCCCGAATATATCTAATTATAATGTATAGTTGAAAGGCTTTACCTTTCCCTTTTTCAAACCCCACTTTCAGTTATATCGTTCATTTTTTCCTCCAACACATCGTAAATTTAAATTTTTTAGCTATCGGTGCCTGATTTGACCTGAAATGCTTAATATACATAGTCAGAAAAATAAAGAAAAATAATATATATGACCGACAAAATAGATTAGTGAATTTTGCATAAGAAAACTTTCACGGAACTAGTTTTATATATGTAGATATATCCTACATAGTATGCTCGAAAACTGTCTGCCTTCGAAAAATCAGCGCTGAAATCGTCTGCTTTATCTGTTTTTATAATTTTTATAAGAAATAGAACCAGTCTGCTAAGAGGCAGACGCGATTAATTTATATGTATTTAAGTTTATAGATAGAATTATAGAATTTTTATATGCACCAATAACTTAATGACAGACTTTGTTTTTCTTGTTTCGTATTATACAGCCTTTCTAATAATCGCAATCTGCCTATATGATAAGACCACTTAAATTTGTATAAATCAAAAAATTTTTTTAAAAATTATATTAATTTCAAATGCAGCTGCAAAAACGGTTGCATTTAGACACATTTTTCAAAATATGTAAAAGGCAGACGCAATCAAATTGTTTATGGCATATAAATGACACCAGCGTTGATAGATTTGTTAAAAAGGTAAGACTTTATAGTATACATTTGAAAAAAGGTAATTTATTTTGAAGTGATTAATTTCAAAAATATCATAGATATTTCCGTGAGATTATACGCACAATTGAAGAAATTTGAAGGTTGCAAACTAATCTTGAGTGAATCTTGAATGAATATATAACAACACACTATATATATTGTTATATGTATATTAACCAGATGTCTGTCTGCAATATAATATGAAATGGCGCAGCTTAAAGTCTTGAAATTCGAAACGGAAATGTCAAATGGGCAGGCAGCAATGCCAAAAGTAAAAGCCAATCATACAGCTGTTACTTAAATTTTTATTGTTGCTAAGGGCGATGTTAAGCCCAACGCTAGTGGTGGCATTAAATTTTACATAATTTATCGCTGCATATTTTATGGCTGGCATTTGCATGTGATTTGTTGGCATCTATTAATTTAGCGGAATTTCGCCATTTTATTTTTATTACAAGAAATTTCTCATGCCACAAATAGCGAGTTTATAGCGTATGTTACCCGCTAATGAGCTAACAAAGAAATCACTTGGGCATAAAGTGTAAAATTATTAAAATAAAATTAAAGCCAAATGCTGCTGTTGTTGATTACAAAAAAAAAATTATTTAATGGTTGTTTTTGAAACATAAAAATAAGTAGCTTGAAAAGCGGCTGCTAAATGGGCAATTTTATTTATAACTTTTTTTTTAAAGGATTTATTTCTTTAATCTTTGGTTGAAAGTTGTAAAAAAAATATTTTAAAATATTTTAAATTAAATAATTTAGCCTTTAAAATTTTCAATTTATGGCTAAAGACTTTTTAAACCCTTTTTAGTAATTTGACAGCAATAAGCTTTGCTGTCAGACACCTGATAAGTTTAAACTTTAGAACTTTTACTAACTTTACATTTGACATAGTTTTGTAACTTTGTGTCTTCATTGATAGAAAAGTGCGAACTGGGTACCTGCCATGAAATACCTTTTCCTTTTCTTTTCTTTGAGCTTATAATAAATTTAAGCTTTAAGCTGTTGTCAAGTTAATTAACAAACTTTAGACTTTTTCTACCGCCATTAGCACAAAACTTTCTTACAACATCAATAAAACTTTAGGTGTCTTATTTTTATCTTCTCAGAATTTTACAGCAATCCGAAATTAATTGAATGTAAAATTCTTAAATTTAAAGAAGCTCCTTGTTATTGCAATTTTCTTTTAGCTTTTGCATATATGCCAATGCCATCACTGCCATTTTCAGGCATTTTGTTATGAATCTTTATGTTTAAATATTAATAATTTTCATATACATAGCTATCAAACAACCTTAGGTCAATAAATTTATTAATTTTACCTTTTATGTCAAGAAGAATTTTGAAATTTTTTGGAGAATGCTACGCCTGTTGGTGCAAATCAGCTAAATTTGATTCCATTGAATGCTTTCAACAACAGAAAGAAGCGTCTTTCATTTGTGACTGCCAACATATCTGAATAAATTGTATCATTAAAGTATGTTGCTTGTATAGGAGGTACCACGCCTACCAAGGCATTTCCAACCAGCTTTGGTTCAGCTTAGGCTCAAATCAACTAAGTTTAAGTTTAGTTAGGTTTAAGTCACAGCGATTGTTGCAATAGTTCAATTAAGAGGGGACCTTGAATTATGAAGTCCGAAAAATCGATTTTTTGTTATGGCTTAAATTAATACTAAATTAAAATATGTACACAAAGTTATAGATTTCAATAAAGTATTGAGCGTGCAGGGGTTGAACGTATGTTTTGTATTGAAAAATCTTCATATCGAAAACTATGATTAATTTTAATTATAACGATTACACGGAAATGGCGGGCGTAATTGAAAATACTAACAGACCTATTGTCTACATTCAAAAATTTTTCTTACACAATATTATATTTTCTTCTATTTTGTTATGGTCAAACCGAAAGTATCCCAACCAGTTCGTTAGGTTTGGTTTTTTGTTTTTTCCCCTTCCAAAAAGGTTTCGAAAAACAGCTTCTTTTCGAACTGATTATTCAGGATCCCCTCTTAAGCTATCAATTTTAATTTATTGCTGCGTATGATAGATCACTGTTGCAGTTTCGCACACTTTTGATTCACTGAAAGGATATAGCAAGCAACATCCTCTTGCCAAATATAAATAATTAAAATTGTTCATTTAATTCCGTTCAGTTAAGCGATAATTTATATCAAGTAAGACAATTGCATTAAATTTTATTAAAATTGCAGCAATAGTTTATTTGGATATGTTGGATTCTCTTTGGCAGTTCACATGTCTTTTGGGAACAATATTACAAATAAAATATGTAAAGTTTCTTACTTGTATGGGAGGTGTTATGTTTTCAACTGTCTCCGCTTGATTTAAAAGGTGATCACACACAAAAAGCGCTGCATCTCTGTTTTTGCATATGTATTTATGTTTCTTCAAAAACTGTTTCTCATAAGAAAGATTTTTTTAAGTATTTCAGACAGCCCTAGCAGCAAACGGGGAAGTTTCCACGGCAAAAATTCTACTTACAATGCAGTTTTGTCTTTAAAACAGCTTGGTTCTCTAATTAAGAAGATACTTTGCCTTTGCAGCGGTATTTTGTCTTAAGATATCTTGCTTGAGTAAGTTATAAAACCATAATAGAGAGAATTGTAAAAATGTCTTTAATATGCATTTTTTATAAAGACATTTGGTGGGGACATGTCTCGTGTGTGAACAATACGAGATATGTAGCGTCATGTTTTTATCAGCATTTCATTGACATGACGAAACATGAGGTGGCATGTCTCGTATGTATTCTTATACTGTACAACATAAAATGCTTATGAGCACATGAAGCTGCATATCTCGCGTCTGTCTCTTTACTGTAGACATAAAAGTCACTTGAAAGACAAACCGTCTCATGTCATTATAGTGTCCATTTTTATTTTTTTTTTTTTTTGGTCAAGACAACTGTGGGAAAAATAGGGTTCACCTCTAAAGTAAAGGTTGATTTTTTTTTTTTGCTATTTGTTTTTTCAGTATTAATTTGTTGACAATTCATGCATGATTTGTAACATGTGGCTACGCCAAAAATACTAAGTAAGTTTCGCCATTTTACCATAAATAGACTAACAAACGAAAAGCACTTGCAAAACATTGAATTTTATTATCAAAATTCGTGCACAGTGAAAAATGTGTTTTTGTCGAAAAGTTTTCTTCAGCGACGAAGCTCATTTTTGACTCAATCGGTACGTCAACAAACAGAATTGCGAATTTGGTCTGAAGCGCAGCCAGAGGGAATTGAAGAGCTGCCAATTCACCCTGAAAAATGCAATGTGCGATTTGTGGGCCGGCGGACTGTATTTTTTCAAAAATAATGAAAATCGCAATGTTACGGTCAATGGAACAAGGTACCGTGCGATGATTACCGATTGTTTTTTGTCCAAACTGGAAGAATTGGACTTGGTTGTATGTGGTTTCAACAAGACGGTGCTACATGCCACACAGCACGCGATATCATGGGCCTATTGAGAAGCAAGTTTGGTCAGCAATTGATCTCACGTTTTGGAGCAGTCTCTTGGCCGCCAAGATCGCGCGATTTGACCCCACTAGACAATTTTTTGTGGGGCTACGTGAAGTCTCTCGTGTGTAAGGACAAGACAGCCACAATTACAGCCCTGAAAAACAACATTGGTGAGATACCGGCCGAAATGCTGGAATATGTATACCAAAATTGAAGCTTACGAGTGAGCCAACTCAGGCTTAGCTGCGGGCACCATTTACTTGAATTAATCTTTAATAAGTAAATGAAAGGAATTGATGTATCGCTCGAAATAAATATTTCATTCACTGTTGGAAATTTTCTGTTCTTTTTTCAATTTTCAAAAAGGCCTATGAATCGATGGCACATGGGTTCGATACCGCGTAATAAACATAAATAAAAATAAGATTCGACAATGAAATACATAATTAAATATACTTTATTCTATTATGCTTTCTAAGATCTTTAGAATACACTTTTAAGTCTCTAAGTCTATTTGAAAGGACTGTACACAAAAGCACTTTTCTGGGAACGCACTCTTTTTAAAGTGTTTCTAATGTGTCTTTTAAAGACCTTAAAAAGAATTTTTACCAATTGATAGCACAGATAGGAACATGTCTTTATACTTCATGCGCCAAATGGGCGCTTTCAAGACCTGTATTTTTTTATACGTATAAAATGTTATCTTTGTACTTGTCCTTTAAAGGCTTGTTAAAGAAACTAAACAACGTTTTTTGCTACTAAGAAGGCTTAATTAAAAACTATATATCATTTGAAAGTATCTTCTTCTTACTGAATTAATCAATTTAAGAACAGCGTTTTAACTAAATTTGGCATCATATCATACAAGCGGATATTGGGTCGATATTGTTATTAACATATTTTTAAAGTGAATGGGTTTGTCCTACAACATTTTAACATTACAGATGTTAAGTGTTTACTATGTTGAGTGTTCTAAGTGCATTCAGAAGGTATGAAAGCACAGTTTCTACTTGTTTGCATGCAGTTAAGATATCAAATGTGAATCAGTTGCGACTTCTGTATCTATTATTTTGCACCTCTGAATAGTTTTGGAGTAGTTTCATGAGCTTTTAGAAGCTATAAGTCCCATAATAAGGCTACAAAATTCTAATCAAACTTTGCTTAGTTGATTGCAAAAATTCGTTTAACAACAGATATCAGTGCTAGGAATTCCTGCTTAACACTCCAAAGACCCAGAGCGCTACCCAGGTTTATTAAGGACAATGGTATGTTAAATCTTTTTAGTCAGCAAGATTAGTTAGAACCTCCTTTTCGGCATTCGCCACTAAACACAAAATTTATGCTGCATACTTTTTATTTCAAGACGAATTGTAAAAAAATTATGACATCATTTATTTGAATGAAATTTTTGAAATTATATCTCTGTGCTATGAACCTGTGAGTGGCAACACAAAGTTTTATTACGCTGAAAGCCCCATGAAATCTTAGAAAAATTGCTGTTTATCAAAGCTATGAATATTCACAAGAAAAAAGAATTAATGAATAAAATGTAAAGGACTTCTTGTTAAGGATAAAAAAAAACCTTAACTAAGTGCACTTCATTTTTACTTTTATATTGAAGTCAGTGAAAATTGCAGATTTATTGAAAAGCATAAAAAGAGCGCTCCATGCAGACATTTTGGTTTTTTTTTCTTTTGGCTTAAATTTCTTGTGTATTCCTTCCTTCCATGCAGCTTGTAAAAGTCACTCGAAATGTTGCCACTGTCAGCGCCTTGGCGCGTACTTAAAATGGCAAAACTTTTGCAATTGAAAGTTGGAAGGGGTTGTTACGAGTGCGTTGTGCACGCATTAAGCTTAAGTGTTGCCAACTGTTTTTGTTTTATTTTTTCTGTTTTTTAACTTAAGGGCATGCCAGCAGTATAGAGCAGTTAAGGTGAGAAAGCGTAAAATGGGCACAAGTTATGACGATTAAAAAAAAAATGGCAGACTTTTTTGCGACAAAAATGCGGTAGTGTTGCCAACTGGTGTGTAATAAATACTGCTTATCATCTTGTTATCGAAGAAAAATAGTAAAATGAAGTTTTAAACTATAAAGCATACTTTTCGGGGATCACTTTTAAGTAGCGCTAATATTGTGATTTTTTGTTGTTGAGAGTTGCCAGCGTTATTTATTTTGTTTTATATTTCTTAAAAATTTAAACTTTATTTTAATTTGGAAATCATTAAGATGTTTCTCAAATTGATAATTTTAATTTTATTAACTTCTATTAGCCGCCAGGTGGCATCAACCAACATCCCCGTGCCATTGTACTTGTACTTTGGAAAGTTGTTAACTTTATGATTTTCTTGTTGTTGTTGTTGTTGCTTATTTTGGAATTTGCTTGAGTTGAGCTGCTTTATGATGGTTTTGTTGCCAACATAAAGTTGTTAAAATTCAATCAATCTTTTCGCTTTTTTCATTGCTCATTTAAAAGCAACAATTTCTTTTAACTTTTTTTTTTCTTTTTTGTTATTCGTTTTTGCATCTTGCTTAGAGCACCCACTGTGCATGGCTCAACTTTATTTTCAGATTCAGTGAATTGTAATTTTATGAGGTGTGTTGAAAAGTTTTTTTGTTTTGCCAACAACAAGAATGGCAAAAAAAATTTTGTTTTCTTACAACATTTAGTTTTTTCTTTCAACTTTTGATTGCGCGAATCAATTTTATGCATCGAATTTTATGGCTGCTAAAGTAAAAAAACGTAAAAAAAAGAGAAACAGCGTAGCAATTTGTAGCATAATTTATGGCGTCAGAAATGGTAAACGTACAACAAGAAAAAATCATGTAACAAAGTGAAGTGCTGAAAAGTGCACAAGTATCTTAACATGTTTTTCTTACACCGTCTTTTAGAATTAAGTGCGTGCTTCCTTGAAATTTAAAGCTCAGATTTCATAAGGAAAATTTTTCATAAAAGAAAAATAATTGGAAAATATTTTTTTGTATTCGAAAAAAAATGCATGTTTCGTTTTTTAATTAAAAATATGAAGAAGATTTCAATGGCTTGGAGTGAACAATACTTGAGTTTTAATTATATATTTTTCGGAATGAAAAATATAAATTTGTCAGTGATTATAAAAAATGATTTAGTAACATAGAAAGCAGTAAAGGAACTGCAGCAAAAAGTGCTTTTATAGTGAGGGAATCTGGTTTTTGGAAATTGAAACCCTACGGTCATTGTAGTATTCTCGCCCAATTTCCTAGCTGCGACATTCAAAAGTGGGACTGATTATATCAACCCCGCTTTTACGTTCTTAACCAGCCTTCAAATGAAAATACCTGAAAGGAAGAGTTGTACTCCTATTTTGAATTCCAAAGATATATACACTGACGGCTCAAAAATGGATTTTGATACGGGGGCTGGAATCTTTTGCTTTACACTGCTAGTGTAGTGTATTTCAATCGGCAATTATAGCTGGCTGGAAGGCATGCCAAATTATTAAATCTAAAATTTTTTTAAGGCAGTGACACTTTTTCTACATACGTCGTTACTCATTAAGAAACGCAAGATTTTTCTGGTACAGTCCTTATGTATGTAACATTAGGCATTATGCTATCAGCCCATTCGCCTTAGTATTGATTTTCTTTCATACTCTACAATAAATTTATTCTACTCCTTGATAAGATAAGGTTGATGAAAAATTGACTTCATAAAGCAACATTTCAACACTAAGTTCTTTGTTGGTCGCAGGGTGTGGATATTTTATTTTCAAAACTTCAATGCAACTATATTTTTTTTGTTTTGATTTTCGATTATTTTACACAAAAACAAAAGCATTACGACAGTTCAGCTTTAAAATTTGAAAAATTGCTTCATATAGAAACCAACAATAATTTTCTTATTTTCAAAAGAAAAACTTCTGTAAAATCAACGCACGAGTTTTGCTCTAATTAAAATTTCATTTTTCTTTGCCATACTATGTTTTATAGTGCTATATTTTACAGAAAAAAATCATAAATTCAAAAAATTAACCACAAAAATGTACTGCAAAACCATTACAAGTAAATATGACTACATAAATTCAATTCAATTTCAAAAGTAACCTTAAATCAACGAAAACTTTATTAAGCAACAAGTCAGTTTATGAAGAACCGAACCTCCAACAAAACTAACAAAAATTTATATCCCATTCATTTTTATCTCAATTCATTCATTTTGATGTTGCCTCTGCTTTGCTTTGCTGTGCTGCTACTGCCCTCAAACTTATGAATGGCTTAATAAATTATTAAGAAAATAAGCAACACTTTTTATGGCAACATTTAATTTTATGACGCATCATTTTTCGGCTCCCTGCATTCCAACCAACCCTCTTTTGTTTATATCGCAAGCAAATAGAGCAGGCAGTGTTTCTTAACAGTTTTTTTAAAGTTTATGTTTAAATTTTGCAACACTCATTTGACAATTGCGAAATCATTAGGGAATACGGTGCGTATGAGCAACAATTTATTAAATAAATCATAAATTATTTAATCAATTGAAGTTTAGTAAGAAAATAATTTAAGTAAAAACTGTGTGAACAATCGTTTTGTTGATAACGGGTGATTTGAGTCTTAGGAGAAAATGTTAACACAACCATAATATTTTAGTTGAACGTGGCTAGAAATATACTTTTTTTAAATCAAACTACAACAAAAATTATAAAAAAAAATGTACAAAAACTTTCGTTCACATTTGTATGCAGTAATATTGAACCGGCAGGAAGTATATGAGTAAGTTCGCCCAGGGGTTGAAACTCAACTTTTATGTGACAAAAAAATAACACAAAAAATTTATTTTGGATACTAATCCTTGTTGACCCTACCTTTGCCTCTATCTCTTCCTTCGAGTACAATATGCATGTCTTCATGCCAAATTTCAATAAAATCATCGATTAGTTAGGCTAAGAAAATATGTATTCCTGTTAGGGGCGTAGAGCCACCCACTTAAAAGCAAATAACTTTTCTCAAGTTTTAATCTACCTCCATACCAAATTTGTGAAAAAATATTTTACTATTGGGGCGTGACACCGTTCAGTTTAAACCTTTGCTCAGGGTTCAATCTATTTGTGTGCCAAATTTCATCAAAATCGGTCCATCAGTTTAGCAGTGAAAACTTTTTTTCTTGTTAAGGGCGTGGCATCGCCCACTAAAAACATGTATCTTTACTCCGAATAAAATCTATTTCCACAACAAAGTTCATCAAATTCGATGTAGCGGCTCAGCCCTGTCAGCGTTTTTTTACGTTAAGGGCGGTGCCACGCCCCTTAAAAACTTTGATTTTGGTAAGCATTTTTAGGGTTCAATCTATCTCTGAAACAAATTTCATCAAAACCATGCCATTAGTTTAGGCATTAAAACGTATTTTCCTGTTAGAGGTGTGGCACTGCCTACTATTAGAAAAACAGTACTTTAAAGAAAAAAGTTAGAGCGGATGGAACCATTTTGCAATTACCTATTTATAAAGAAGAGTCGTTCATGTTGGTTCATTAAATAACTTTTACGGAAATAGCATCGATTTATAAAACCATTCATACAGGACACTTTAAGCAAAACAGAAACTTAAAACTTTAGTTTAGTCATTTTTAAAGTAATTGGCTCAATCCCCCTACTTAGTACTTTCAAGAACCACTGGCAGAAGTCAATTGACTGAATTTCTATTGCTGCTGCTGCTGCTGCTGCAGATTTTTCATTAATGCGCACAGTTGAATGTTGTAATTCCAGCACTTTTACCACATAAAATCACACCATACGTCCACTTTCTTGTCCATTGCCCACTGGGCATAACCACTCAACAGCAACACATCCCCAATTGGCCAACCAACCCACCTCACCCCTGTTTGCCTAGTGACGCCCACTGCAGTCATTTTATTTATGTTTTTGTCTCAAGTTATGAGTTGTAAAGTTTTTCGCTTCATTTTCTGATGATGCCGCTGATACTGATGATGTTGCTGCTGCTCTTTTGTCTCTTTCCGTATTTTTATGCTGCATAACTACTCTCCAGAGGGTCGTTTTTGCTTTGAGCTGCTGTTGCTCTTACTGCTTCCTTTATTTACTTCAAGAATTCATTTCATTGTAGCATCATGAACTTTTATAACTCAAATGTAATCGCCACATGCATTTATTAGGTTTATGTCATGTCCTGTCCTATTGTTGTTCGTGTTGCTGGACTTTCAATATGGTCAGCGTATTTTACTATGATAGTTTTAACTTTATAGCTACATTTTTACTTGATATTGCATTTTAATATTTCGCTATCAATGTGCTGCTGGCGATTTCCCAGCTCTGTTTATAAGAAAGCATATTTTTAAAACTTGCCAAAATTTATGACCTTTTTTTTAAATGTGCTACATTTGGTCTATTAAATCAGTTTTTTCAAGATCTTTTTACCCATTCTTTCATATTTGAAGATTACACCACACATCGCCTGAACAGTGTAGTGCTTTGATATGAATTTTCAATATTAAGTCAGAGACTAAAATTTTGTTGTAATGCAATAACACCAACAAATTTAAACAAGTTAACAATTAATTTGAAAACTTTCCCTTTTGGCCATGTTAACAAATTTTCTTTGGCCCCCAGCTGATGCGGTTCTCATGTAAAACACCACATGTAATTGAGTTTCAAATTGAATTCAAAATGTTGGGCAAAAGTTAAACCCAATTAGAATAAAATTTAAATGTATTCATTTTAAAAATTGGTTCTACATAAACTGCGTATGTATTATTGTACATATATTTGCATACATACGATTGTGTGTATGTATACTGATAGGTTGGCAGAAAAAGTTGCTGCCGCTGTTACAATGCGTTAATTTACAAATTGAAACCACAAATATAGCAAAATGATTCCCCATTTGATACTTTTTGGTTTAGTTTTGTGGCTAACAGTAATTTTGAAAGAAAATTTTTAATTTCACGCTTGGGATAATTTTTGTTAATAATGACAACACTGGCAAATTAGTGTTGGTTATTCAAATTAAGCCCGAGCACCCCAGAGATCCACATTTATGCAGATATAAATGTAAGAGTTTTGTAGCATTTAATCAATTAAATAATAAAAATGAAAACAAAACAGAAGTTTGAAATTATGGCACTTTCAAATGATATACCAACTTTCATGAGAATAGCAAAAATAATTATTTTGAAATTTTCACTTTTTTGGGGATTTTGAAAATAAATTATTTCACGTTACTTTCGTACGCACATTTCGACATAAATTGCTCTGAAAACACATGGACTTAAATACTTTCAAGATTTTTTATGCATTCATCTAATAGTAAGCTTCTGTAGTACCATTTCCTATTCATGTAAAATTTTTTGCATGCCTTGTTATTTAGGAGTTATAAACGTGTCAGGATGGACTGTTACGTTACATAATTTTGGAAGTAGATTTGAAAGTTGCCTTACATTGTTGAAAAAGTCCGCTCTTTTGGTGGACTATTTGCAACGAGAAGTTTATAATTTCTAAGCTTTAGAATGAAAGTAGTAAATTAAAACTTTATTAAAATGAACTTTTTTTGAGTTTTATAGAAACAATAGTGTTCGGTCTGTTACGTAAAACTGTTAAAGGTATCCTTTGCGATCTAAGTCCGCATAAAAAGTAAAATTAAACTTTAAAATGGCTTTAATTGTTTAATTTTATAATATATAACATTACTTCAGTGGTCTGACGATTAGACGTTCAAAAAATTCCAAGTTATTGAAGTTGAATTTGAAGGAACCAACATCACTCTAACTGCACTGTGTGAAAAAATTATTTCTAAAAATTGGGTAATCAGGGTAATTTGGCGTCGCTGAGCTCGCATCTGGCATTAGATTTTGGCCAACAGGTCTGCGTTTTTAAATATCGGTAAGCTAACCGGTAATTGACACGATTACAAACACTCTTTTAAAGCATTTTTTTAAGTCTGAGAGATTTGGTGTCTGAGGCAAAATGTCCCTCATGAACTTTTTTCATTTGCATTTAACCCCCTCCTATGGAGAATTTCATTGAAATTTATTGAAAAAAGTTGAAATACGAGAAAACGACATTTAAAGTTACAAAAAAAGATATCGCTCGTTTGCTGGAAGACCGTCATAACTCAAAAGTTTGAGAAAAACGCATATAAAGTTTTCAATAAACTATTTTTTATATGAAAATAAATCAGAATTCGTCTAAATAAATTCTGGTAACAAGACAAGTTCGCTAGATACCTTTACGATTTTTTGACACAAAACAAAACATGAAATGGTGATTATTTCTGCATATTTATCTCGAAAGTTTTTTTTTTGTTTAACTGATCGCAAGAAAAATCACGATCTCTCTCACAACTTATTTTTGAAATTTACTGCCGCAAAGATGAGACTTAGGAAGTTTTGCTATTTGAGGACTACTTTAAGTTTTTATGTGGAATATTTTTGCTTGAAACCGTATGAAGAAATTTTCAGTCGTTTGTCCCGTACGTTAATTTTTTCAGAAAATTTCACTGAAATGTTCCGTAAAGCGATTAAGCGGAAATGCTGGAAGGGTATTTAAAATGTAAGGCCTAGCTCAGCTTTTCACAAATATTCAAAAATACATACATTTGAGGATAGGAAATCAACAAAGCTATATTTGATTATCGATGAAAAAGACTGTTACGTTAAAAATTATTTTCTGCTCTGGACACTCACATAAGAAACTTAGTATATTTTCTTTAAAATAAATAATAAGACTGCTCGAAGAAAATGAGGTCTTTTGCCTTTTTTTGACGTGCAGGATTTCGCGCAAAAAGTTTTTTTGGATTTTAGACTGCTGCATTACATAGTGTCGAATTTTTTTTTACACAAAATGCTGATAACACTTTTTTCCTTCAAATATTTCATTTAGTTACTTTCAATATACTTAATACTATCTCAGAAAAGCGGATAGCAATTAAAAAATAAAATATATTGAATACAATGTAACGAGTTGTGTTTTTGTGCATTTTTATTCATCAAAAGACAACGAAGAAAAGAGTCTAAGTTCTCGCAGTAAACTACAGATTTCGGGTTGACTTTTGTGTTTCTCGATACTTTGAAAATTTTGCCTTAACCTTAAACTTATAAATTTTGTAGGTATATGAACGGTTATGATGAAAATTCGGTTAAATTTTATATTTGCAGAATATTTTTCGTAGAATACGATAAAAAATATTTTCAGATTTTTTAGAAGTCTTAAGTTATAAACCAAAATTTATGAAAGTATGACTTTTTTGATATTTTTTTTTTTTTCAGTTTTACAAACTAGAACCATCTTCTTTAAAATGCTATGTTTCCTATAATGGGAAAGAATTGATGTAGCCACTAGAGGGCGCTGAAGCTGAAAATACATCACACTGCTTTTAAGCATCACATCTGTAATACTTTGTATCTTCCATAGACAAAACGACGTCTGTATAAAGGCTTAAGTAACAACTGTACAAAAATTTTCAATGTATCGCTTAGTTTTCGCATTAATTTGCTTTGAATTACAATGGAAACTAAGCTAGGTATTCTTAATCAAACTGTGCCATTTTTCTAAAATCTTGTTGTCTCTTTCAGCAAAAGTTTAAAATAATTAGCAGTTAATACGCACACGTATGAAAAACTCATAAAAAATTACTTTAATCTCAACATTTTAATGGAGTAAAATCCGCTTCACTTAATACAATAAATCAAAAGATTATGAGACTAAGCCAATTAATTGCTTAGAATGATATCAAAGCCCCATTTAATACGTCGAAAAAATACTTTTTTGTAGCTTGTACAACAATCCTTTTAACCCTTTTCAGCACGAATCATTCACTTTAATCTCTAACACGGAAATCACTATACGTGGCATTTATGTGAAAGCACGTTCCTTGCACACAAAGCCATAAAGCAGGTATCCCTTAATGAACTTACGACTGAATTGTGGTGTGAGCTCCCGCACCTGTAAACCAATGTGTTCATTGAAATTATTGGCACGTGCAAAACCTTTTTGTGGAAAAACTGTAGTTCTTGAAAGGTTCAAATCTCACTAGCGATGCTGGTGCTGCGCACATAATGCGAGTAATTAAATTCTTATTAATAAATGTTTCCTCTGTTATTTTATTAGCACTCAGTATACACGTAAGTATCTCAGGCGAAAAAATTGTTAACCCTTTCAATAATGACAGAGCTGTAAAAGATTATAGTTTCTCTTAAAGAAATCTAACCACTTAGTTGGGTACTCTGCCACATAGAATACATACAAAAGAGTAGCTATCAAAAATGTAACATCTTCGTTAAGAAATTTTTGAAGGACTCAAATAATTACTACTCAAAAAAATGGGCGTGGCTCGAAGGCTTTAAAATAATTATATTTTTTTTTTTGTGTTTTACTAATTCGCAAATGTGGCTTTATACAACGCTGTAAGGCAAACGCACAAAAACTCAGTCAAAAGCACAGCAGGTGCTGGGCACAGTTTTACAATGATATTACAAATGTAGGGGAGCGTGGTGTGTGTGTTTTGAGTCGGGTCGGCTCGGTTCGGGTTCGTTTGATACTTTGCATGTTAATGTCAGCTGCACGCACGCTAATAAGCAGCAGTTAATTTAATTTATTATTGAATTTTATTATTATGATTATGACCAGATTTGTTGCCATTCTCATTCCCATTACCAAAGTCAGTATGGCTCGTTTACGACTTTAATCGTTTGTGCCCAATTAGCCAGCAAATGAATAACGACTTGCATTTTAATCAAATTATATACGCGGCATTTAATTAATTCAAACAAATTTACAGTACTGGTAACAATTGGTTATTGCTGAGCCGAGTAATTAAATTCATTATGTGCAATTTTTCACAGCGATTTTGATTATAAATTAAATTAGAATTATGAGAAGTTATAAAGCAGAAGAAATGTTAGAAAATATATAAATTGATTACGGAATGGAAATAAACAATACGGTGCTAAGAAGTTTAAGTAAGAAATTAGTATTGCTGCAGGAGTAACAGAAAAAGTGAATTGACGTAATGTAATGACGTCATAGAAAAAAAAGTTTCCACAATAAATAAAAAGACAAAAACTTTTCTGAATATTTTGATCAATTTTAAGAACTTTTCACTCAGTGTGATTTTTACTGAAAATTGATAGTTTACGAGAAAAAATGATTATAAGTGAAATTTTGACCAAAACTCTTGTTATCACTGACCCAAAACTAAAAGTCCTAGAAAAATTTTTTTTCATGCAAATTATTTTTATTCCTTTAATAGAATATAGCAATTAAAAATAAACGTTTGAACATAAAAAATCACATTAGAACTTAAGAATTGATTTCAAAGGCAAGGTCACTGTTGTGAGTTTCTAGAAAGCTTATAACTTTTGCCTAAAGTATTTATTCCGTTCTCGAGATATTGGCCTGGGGAAATTAAAATAGAGCATACTCACTGTATATCATATGACGCAATCAAATATTTATTTGAGGCAACCATATTTTCTTTGGCACAAATAATAGCTGATCTTGGTTGAAACCAGGTATGCTTGGCTATAATAAATATTTCAATGCTCTTTATCAAATACTTTCTTCAATCAAATCGGGAGTACCTGCTGGAGGTCAATACCTGCACACATGATATGCAGCAGAATATCAAAAATAAGAAAAGGCATATAAGGAATGATAAAAAATCACCAAAATAACGATATTTGTACTCTACTCTCTGGACTAATGGTTGAAAATATACATGAATTTGTGGTACCCGCAGCTTTACAAAAGCACGTCCCATTTTTTTATTTTTCATCATGAGATTACTCTCTTAACATCTCATTATATCTTCTCTCTTCAAAAGTAGTTTTTTCTTTGAAATTCGAACACAATACAAGCGATACAAATTAGAAGAAAAACAAAACAACAACAATAACAACACAGAATTCAAGAAGCAGCATGAGCAAGTTTGGTGCAAAGTTTTGCAAAAACTTTATCCAAAAAAAAATTATATTTAACTTTAGAAAATAAAATAAAAATTTATACAATAGCCTCCTATAGCAGAAATATGTTGTTTTAAAAAAGAAATTATTGAGATGGATTCAGTATATTTTGCGCCAAATCGTTACAAACCATTACTATATGAGCAATTTTAAATAAGTAGTATAGATATTAACTTACCCTTTGACTTGTTACTTTGGAATGGAGCTTGAATGCATTCCTGTACATGAGTTTGTATGTTATAGATGGGAAAACGATGATGTTGAATGTTTCAGAATCTGCTGAAGCGATGTCCATGCAATACTGAGCTGAGCAAAGTGTCGACGGTTAATGACGTATGGATCCGAAAGGATACGCTGCCACACAGTACATCCAAAACTTTTCACGGAAGGACGCCAACTGAAACACTTTCAAACTAGGCATTTGGGGTCCGAAACATGTCCTTACTAGGAGAATCGCTGATATTCAAAATATGCACGGTATTCTCTTTGAGTTTAAGTAATTGAACTTCTAGATAAAATGTCACTCGTTGCTGAATATCATACGAAGCCATTTTCTTCTCCAAAGGATGCTATATTACCTACAAAAATAAGATAATAAAAAAGATTGAAAACAAACAATGTATGGGTTTTTCTAGCCCCTCAGTATTTCGATAACCTCCTGCAGTCGTATAATAATAAAATACCAATAACATTTATCTCAATATAATTTTATATAGGTCAGTTACATAGCACATGTGCAACTAAATGAAACAAACAAAAAATAAAAAATAGTGTTCAACTTTAATGAATGTGTACTATGTACTCAAAGAGATAATTTTTAATAAAATAAACAACGGAGCTCTTTATGGTAAAATGTTTTTGAAACCTTTTTTGCTACCAAAAGAAAACTTTACACAAAGCGAACTTTTGACCCAAAAAAAAAAACCTATGGCATTTTGATGGAAAATAAACTATATATGTACGTGTTGCAATTTGTTGCATCCCACAATAGCCAGGCTACACTTCGACCGGCTTTTTTTTTAATTTTTCATTAACCTACAGCCATTTTATGCATTCATTTATTTTACTTTAAGCACCTCAGTTCAGCTGCCTTCATCGCTCCTAAGCCATAACTCTTTTTTCTGCACTGAGTACTCGTAGTTTTTTAGCTGCTTAGCATTTGTTTGGCGCTAACGCTATTCAGCGCAACAAATTTGTTTACAAATCTGGCAACATTTTTCACTTCAAACACAACAGTTGCATTCACGCCGACGTTGCTAAAGTGAGGCGTGAAAAAAATGTAGTGCAGCAAAGATTAAAAGGATAGCAGCCAACACACAGGGTTGAAAGCTCGCGCCCTAAATCTACTGCTGCTGGCTGTTGGCTGTTGCTGCTGATAATAAATGGTTTGTTTTCAAATTGAATTTTCTATGCACTTCGCTTTATACTTCAGTAGTACAGCCTAGGGCTAAGGATATTTTTATAAATTTTTAACCCATTGTATACCAATAAAATAAAAACTTTCTACATCTACTTCTACTCGTACTAATCTGCAGCACATGAGGTTCGACTTCAAATCGTTTAACGTCGTTGCCGTGCTTGTTGAGACAACAGTCATTTTTTAAGCTCAAATACATTTGCAACAAATAACCGTAGCTCGTTCGTATGCATATGCAGTGTATATTGTGTAAGAGTGTTGCCATCTGCCAGTGACTGTGCGCTGTAACTATGTAATGCAACAGCAGTAATGCCAACAGTAACATTAGTGTGGACTATTGAATATTTATGCACTTGAAGGTGAAAAAGTTAATCCGTAACACTTTTCTGCTTTGTCTGTTGTCTGCTGCTGCTGGCTGACTTGTGCACTAGTTGGCAATTTATGAGCTGCTCAGGTTGAAGGTGGGATTTCAAGATATGGAAATTGAAATGGCAAATCGGTTTAACGGCAGCGGCAATGTTGAAATGAAATTACAAAAATTCAAATAAAATGTCTTTATTGATTCGACGTTAACTTAGTAGGTAAGTGTTTGGTGAGAAAATTTAGAAATGATATTGCATTTTAATATTTTATTGATAAGTTAGCTGCTGCTGATTGCCGTCTTTACCGTACTATTCGCAATCTCTGACCCAATATCCATTTCCACGATAAGTATCTTTGAGAAAATGTTTATCACACACAATGAAGCCGAAAATCAGCACGCCTCGCCTCGTTTTCACCCACAATAATAAGTTTTTGAAGTCTCTAAGAGGGGCGAGGCACTGCTATAAACTTTAATAATTTGTATAACGTCATATCACACAAGCATTGCAGGAAATTCCAATTAAATTCGGTAAACAGTTGTAGATTATAAATATCTAAAATTCTACTAAAAGTAGACGGAATTGGAAGATTGGGCGTGGAAAAATTAGATGAAATATTACTCGAAAACGACATCTACGATTTTAAAAATTAATTTTAGACATGATAGCTGAAAGCAGTCATCAAAACAAGCTCATACTAGCAAGACGCACTAAAGAGCGTGTCACAGCCCATAATATTTATAAACGTTCGAATAAAAGATCAAATAACGTAATCGATATGATATTTTCTATTGTATTTATATATGCTATGAGGTATCTCATAACTAAATGTGTAGGCGTGACACCTCTCATATAAGCAAATAATTATTATATTTACCTAGTATTATATCAAGTGTAGAGATGTCGGTTACGATAAGCTTTGAAATGAAACGGAACTCATCGTTAGTAACAAAAAATTATAGCCGATATTTTAAATTGGCTATTGGAGCAATTGTTATGAAATCCAATGTACGTGGTTTACTTTCCATAAGATATATCTGCATCAAAAGCAGGCGATATAGCACCAGTGGGCGTAGCACTTCACGCACTAGTAAAATACCTTAAATTGCACGTACGAGTATAGCAAAATATGTGACACTAAAATTTGGTGCAAGAATGTTGTTGATTAAGAGCTATTTCTGAATTAAAATCAGGTCGAACCAGGTGGGTGTGCTACCGCCCTAAATTGTAAGACTGATTTCGGAATACCTCGCAATTAAACAATTTTTCAAATTTTTTTAACGTTTTCTATATTTCATTGACTTTCTTATGCCGTTTTCAACTGTTTCAACCTCTTTGAACTTTTTTCAACACAATTAATTTTTTTTTTTTTGATTTTTTAAAAATGTTTCTACTTTTTTATCATTTTTCAACTTTCTTCAATAGTTTCCATAATTTTTCAACTTTTCAACGATTTTCAACTGTTAAACCTCTTTCATCTTTATTCAACTTTTTCCGAGTTTTTCAAACTTATTCAACTTTGTTTAACACTTTTCATATTTTTTTAAATTATTTCAAGATTTTCCATACTTTATCGACTTTTTCAGCTTTTTTCAACATTTTTCAACTGTTTCAACTTTTTTTGAGTATTCAACCTTTTATTCGGCTTTTTCAACCTTATTCAAAATTTTTCATATATTTCAACCTCTTTCAACTTCTTTCAACTTTTTCAACATATCTTTACATTTTCGACTTTTTTCAATTTATGTATGCCATATTTTTTTTTCCTTATACCTATGACCCTTTTTCAGTTTTGGTCTTTTTTCTGCCTAATCGATTTTTTTCAACTTCTTTAAATATTTTCATATTTTTTAGATTTTTTGAACCTTAAAACAAAAAATCGAAGTATCGTCATTCTTCTGGTACTGCGCATTATATATCTTGCATTCCTAATCCATAATCTATGTAATTGATATTAGTGATAAGTGTTTTAGCTCAATGTCAAGGGTCAAGTCAGAGGAAAGATATAACTAAATGCCGTACATACACGAGAGCATGAAATGCATTCACCTTTATATGTTTTGTATGAAGCCCTAGCTAGCCCCAAAAAAAACACATTATAATATGAAGTTAGCTGCTCCACATAGGAAAAACTTTATTGTCTGTCAATTTCGTCTTGATTTGAACACGAAACTAGCGCTACGTTAACTCAGAAGCTTTATAAGATAGTCAATCGAGTGTTTTTTATTTTATATAGCTAGTTGCATAAGCTTACGAAATAATGATTTGAGTTTTTATTTCAAAAGGTATCACACCCACTTAGGATTCAGTTTACGAGAAATATACATAAGAATTCTATGTACTATGAACAAGAACGACATACACTCGGCATTGATTCCTAGTCCGTCATTGAAAAATGATTTTTTGTGTGAGTTTCTGAGAGATTTTATATCCTTTTAACAACACAATTTTAAAAGAGTCCCCTGTGGGTTATGTGAGGTTAGCACTAAGAATTTGACCAGTACAATGTTTTACTACTGCAATACAGATAGTAAGCTCTTTTTTTTAAATGATTTCTATTTATACCATGAATTTCATTCAAAACATTTATTTGTCGGCAACAACAAGAGAGAAAAAAGTCTTTTAAAAATGACACTAAAAAAGACTTTTCTTGTGCATGCGTATTGCAAGTGAAGCAGAAAATATTAAAAAATGAACTTTTAAAATCCCTTGACACAACTAAACAAAGGGCATACATCGGTAGGTAACGAACCTTTTCTAATCTGCTTAATTAAAGCTTGGCAGCTCAATTTTTATGGCAACACAAGCCACAAAGTCCCCTGTGTATAAAAGTAAGGCTATTAATTTTGACAAGAGGTCAAAGATTATGGAGTACAAAGAAAATCAAAAACACTAAATTCGTTCTTGTTTTCCTTCAAATCAAATGGCACAAAGAAAAAATCCAAAAATCGTTAATTGAAGTTTTTTAAAATGTTAGTAAGTCCGTTAGGTACGTAAATAAAATTTAAGCGAAAGAGCCTAAATCACAAGTACATACAAATACGTACATTTGAAGTGTATATGTAGTTGCGTATATGTTGGATTAAAACCCACTTAAACTCATCTCCATTCAACTGCGAGCATTTCATCCGATTCTGCACTTAACAGCCGGTGAATTAGCAAAGAATTTGGTAAAAGGATTTTTCCTTTTTTTTCTCATTTTTGCTTTCATTTTCAAATATCAGTTGTACAGACGCACATTTCCCATTTTTGTACATACATATGTTGCTTTGTACAGTTACTTCATTTTTTTCTTTTAATTCTTCACACACATACACATAGTAGGAATGTACAACAGTTAATTGCACACAACATGAATACGAATTCATTTCTATGCGTTTGTTTGTATTGATAGTAGTGTGCTATATCGGTGTCGCACACATTTTTGTATTGGTTCAAATACAAAGAGACATGAAGATAAGTATTCTAGGTATATGTCATCAAATTTGATCGAAATTTCTTGCAAATTTCATGAAGATGTTCAAGAATCTTTATTGTCTAAAATCTTTAGAGGCTAATAGTATAAATGTCCGATCCTTGAGTTATTTAAACAGAAAGCCATATAATACATCTGTGCGAAATTTTCCAATACTTAAGCTCAAATTCTATTCAAAAAAGTTTGACGTACTATCTTTTTGATCGAAAACCAAGAAACATTTAATTTTTGACTTTTTACGCTCGAACTGAGCTACCTTCCTTTGCAAAAACATGCACACAGTAAACCACTTTAGCTGACAGCAAGGCAAAGCAAAATGTTGCCTACTTTACAGCGTTTGACGTATAAGTTACTTTGTCAGGATATGCAAATATTTTCAAATTGTAAATGAACACGGCTGTGTAAGTGCGTGTGTGTGTGTTTGTGTGTATTTTACTGACTTATGTCTGTGCTTCACCTTTCTCTTTGTATTTTTCTATGTTATTTTATTTGTAGAGTTTTATTTAAGGTTTGCTTGATATCATATTTTGGAAGCCATATTCCAAAGACGATTTGTGCTTTTTAAGCGAATGAAAAAGTTGAACAATAAAAGTTTTAAGAACATTTGCTCTCGTTAGTCTCTTTTGATTTTTTTTAGTCAAACAACATTGCAATTTGTATTTTTAAAGTCAATATTGCGTGTCACACATTTTCTGTGTATTCTAAAAAATTTTCAACAAAGGTTTTTATTCAACCGCAACAGCCAATTCACAAAAGAAGACCAGCAAAAGAACAGCTGCAGCAAAGAGTGGAAAGAAAATATTTTTTCTTTAACTTTGTGCTTCATATTGAGCTAAAACACCTGCTTTTTGCTGCAACTATTGAACAACTCAATTCAGCACTAGTTTTATTTTTCATTTTCGGAAAAAGTTGACGACGTCAGCGTCGCAGAATCGTGCTAAAGATTTCAAGTAATAACACATACAAATATATAAAGCAGCCAGTACAAAAAAAAATATTTTATCTGCACTGCACTAATTTTTGCGATTTTATATCATTTGTATTTTGCTTAATTTTTTTTTGTAAAAAGAAATTATAGATTTTAATGGGGATTCTTTTTTTTTGCTCATTTCAAGTGATAAATCTTTACTTTCTTTCTTTTATGTATTGCATTTCTTTTAGCCATATTGAAGTCAGTTGCTTTTAAACGTCTTAATGCATTAACTCGCTTTAACCCATTCCAACAAAAGTGTAGAAATTATAAATTTTAAAAATAGAAATTACTGCCAGTGGCGTCAATTCGGTAGGGGCTCCCAATGGTCTGATCAATCTAATAGTGGTGGAATTAAAATTCTCATCCCTCGCTCCCAACCCCTCCAAGGTTCTGGTGAAGTGACACCACTAGTTACTGCATAATCTGTATTATTTGCTTCAATCATAAATCGGCATCTTTCTCATTATTTTTATTTAATAAAAAACAACAATTTAATGACTTTTTCATTTCTATTCCTATCCTGGCCATGCTAGGGGTAGTATGGTGCCAAAACGAATGACCTCTATTGAATGCGATATTATGCGATGTCTTTGATTTCTCTGATATTGACAAATGTAAATAAGAGCATTTAAAAAGTCCTGCCCTGCGCATGTATTAAGTTGTTGGTCTGGGTGGAATGACTGGAATGAAACCCGTTGTCGTGCATCGCTATCACAGCTATTCGTCCGATTATTTGACAATTATTCTTGGAGTGTAAATTTGATCGACACATGGTTAATTTTTCCACAATTCTGTCACAGCTAGCGGAATAATATTTTTTTGGTTGCTCTGATCGGACCCACTTTTGTCAGCATAATTGTGTGCACCGGTAACAAAACGACATTCTTATAATTGCGACAACCCGCTGAAAATTTTGTTTTTTTTGGAAGCTTAACTCGTTATTATTATTATCATCGTTCCAGTCCTGGGAAAGCAGGGAATTTATAATTTTGGCTGCTATTAACGTGCAACTATTTTAAGCAAATCAGTTGCAATTGCCTGTTGTCTTGTTGTTCTTTAAGTCCATTCCATCGAACGATGACGAACTGTTAGAGTTGTTTGGTGATGAAAATTTAGTTCTAGAATCCTTAAGGAGCACATCAGAAAAACATTTATGCAGTACTTCTTTGTTTCAAGATACAGGTCTTCGATCTATTTCATTTTTGATCAACTTAAGCTTTTGAGAATTTTTGAGAGATCAAATGAAATTTTAAATGGAAAGAGCGATCGCCTCTGATGCAAAGGTTTGGGGGCGGAAAATGTGAAATGTGATTCGTAATATGAAATTTAAAGTTTGTTTTTAGCTAAGCTTCCAAATTTTATTCAATTTGATGAACCTTTTTTAATTGTAAATAGAATGTGAAGGGAGCCCCCATCAAATTTTGTAATTTGATGTCATGCCATATATATCTAATTTTGCTAGGGTTTTTGAAATGTGAAAATTTATGTCTTTTTTTTTTTGGCAAATAAAATTTTTTATCGCACGGAAAGATAACTAAAATGTACTTAGTTTACGGGGTGGGGAATTACCTCTTAGCCCCGGCCGCTAAATGTTCATGAGATGCCACTGTGTATTATCAAGAACATCGAAAAATTTTGTAACGTTCAAAAGATTTTGAAAATGTTAATAAAAAGTGAATAAATCAATTTACTCGTATGTTAAAAAAGCCGAGTATGCCAAAAAATAATGCAAAAAATAGTAAAAAAATTTAAAAAGTTGAATAAACCGGAAAACTGCCGAACGTGTTGAAAAAGTCGAAAAATGTTGACATATTAGAAAAATGTAGAAAAAGTTACAATAGCGTTAGTGTCACTATGACGGTTACCTTTACTTTTATGTCAATTTTCATTTAGATTTTCATTTTATAACTGCCAGTGAAAGTACAAGTTGGAAAAGCGAAAAAACGTCGAAAACATTTTAAAAATACGATTTTGAAATAAAATAAAACAAAAGTCGATAAGTGGCAAAGAAAGCTATCGAAATAGTCGACAAAAGTCGACAAAAATGTAACGCTGAGACCTTAACTTTTCAGCCAATTCACTCCAGTATTATATTCATGCCTGCAAGGACTGCTCTAAACTCAACAAAGTCCTTCAACATGAGTTACTAACGCTCAGTTTTGGTCCCCTAATTTTTCAAATTTTGTGAGCATTAGTTTGAAAATGTCTCAATGAAGCATAAACTATTTGATTCGCTATATTGTCCAATATCACGATGTTCCTTTTATGCTACAGTTATATAGAATGGGTTAAGCATTTTCATTCTACCTTCTGATACGTGCAGCTGAAATATTTCAATTTTTATTTATTGCTTAACTATAAAAAAGAACGCTACTGAGTTCGATTTCAAGGTGTTTAGCTGTGGCTGTATTTATTACGACTGCTCAAGAAAAAGGATACAAGATAAATAGAAAAAGATAGCGTTATAAAATAGAGCAATCGTATAAAGTTAAGAACTGAAACGTAAAATGAGCGCGTGCTTTGACTTCGAACGAAGTTTTCAAAAATTATGACTGCGGTCATGAAACCATTTTTAATTCATTTATTAATCGTTTGATTTATTGCAGCGCTATAAAGATTCCCAAATGGGCGATTTTCTTTATATAGATGAAAACCAATAAATCAATTTATTGTAGCAACAACAAAGCAATTTTTGCGATTATCTTGCAATACTTAAGTTAAATAACACTCATACGTCATGGTGTTCATATTGAAAACTTCAAATATTTGTACGTTTGTTTTTGGCTAAGTTTAAAACTACTGAATCGATTTTGGTAAAACTTTCGGGCATGCTTTACAATAATTGCTTAAATGCTGGGAATTATCCCAGCATATATATTATAATAAAAATAATTCAGCGACGAACTTTTCTATGAAACATAAATACACATATGAACTTAAAATATGTTTTTAAACCTCTTACTAAACAATTGCAAAGTAAGTTTATAAATAATTCTGCTACTAAAGAGATTTGCACAGTTACGACAAAAAATAAAAATAAATACAATGTATCTTATGACTACACTTTCCTCAATTGATTCCGATTTAGAATTGCGTTGTTTGTGATTAATTTTCTAAGAACATCTCTCTGTATGACCTCAAGTATTGTCAACAACACGTAGAGGCTTATTGAATTACACATCAAGTTGATTGTATTACTTGTTACTCTTTTGGTTATAGCTGTGTAGACAGATCGACATATATCTCAGCTACTGTTTTAATCTTTTATTATCTGGCATTGTCATTCAAACACATGTGGCAACAATGGCAAATATGTGTAAGATGACATGCTGGGAAATTTTCTGCTGCCGCTGCTTGCTACTCCTGCTTTGTTTTGTTAATGTAATTGAATATTTCCTACACCAGCACTTTTTCTGTTTCATTTGGAAGGGAATCATTTTTTCACTTCGCAATGCATTGCTTCTTATCATGATTGTCATGCAATAAAAACAACGTCAACAAAAGACAACAAGCAAAAGGTAAACATATTTGTCTTTATTTCATCGTATCTAAACGCAACTCGCTCTTAGGAATGCGTTATAATTTTTTTTAGTTCTGAGTTGATACTTTTTGAACACATTGTTTCTGTGAACTGCTAAATCTGGCAATGGGAAAAGTTTGATGGTTTTTTTATTTTTTTCATTATGACGAAAAATTTATTTTGGCAGTTTCAAGAGAATGCGGTCAGATAAATGCTTTGTGATGCTGAAATTATTCCGAGTTAAGTTCTCAAAAAAAACATTAAGACTTTAAACTTTTTTGGTTTATTCATATAGTGAAGGAAGTTTAGTTTTAAATAAACTTTCATGCATATCCTTAAACCAGCACTAACAAATTCAAAACTATCTTCATACGCTCAGGGCAAAAATAGCATTACAAATTTCAAAATTTTATTTTAGATTTAAAGTCGCAAATTTTATTTTGAAGTTAAAAATAGTTCAAATATCACGTATTAGTTTTAACAGAAACAACAATATTAAATTTGAAGTAACGTTTTTCAACTTTAATTTAATCTTACAAAATTTCAAAATACATTTCCTAGTTGTAAAGTGTGTGAAATTAGCAAAGATTTTTTAGTCGTTAAAATATAAAAAAATTGTAGTAGTGTTAGCATTAATAATAGTATTAGTATTAATAATAGTAGCAGTATTAATAGTAGTAGTAGTAGTAGTAGTATTAATGTATCTCCACTCCAGCACTTCTCTAATTTGTTGCTCCAATGCCAAAAGCAGGATCTTATTTTATTAAGGTATCAATTACTTATATCTATATATCGATACATTAGCTTATACGATTGATGCTACATCACTTAATATCATGTCATCAATAGTAAAATTGTCCGCATTAACCTTTGAGGCATCTTCTCAATCTCTATCTACCATGATTCATATCATTTTCTTTTGTGTCACATTTTTTCAGTTTAAACAAAAGACACAGCTAGAATAAATATTTATCTTCATCTGTACTTCAGTTTTATTATTTCTTATCAGTGGATTTTATTAACGTGATTTTTCTCTTGCTTCCTTACATTTTTCTTTTCATTTTTAACTGAAGTAGAAGTAGACTCACGCCACCGGCATTGAATCAGTCTGACGACATTTCCTTTAGTTTTATAAGAAAGTGCGCAATTACTTTATTCCAGGCTTATGATAGGTAAAGACAATAAAATTTCATTATTTATTGAGGATGTTGGAACTTTAAATAATAACAGATATATCAGATTTATGAAAATATGAGTCAGCAATGCAAATTTACTTAGTAGTATAATATTTATGCACATATTAAGAACTAATCATTGTATATTCCTGAGAGGTGAAGGGAACCATCACTGTTTGTTTTGTTGACTGCTTAGCTAGTAGGTTTGCATTTAGCAGCTATCTTACGAACTAGACGACTGAACGAGTGAACTTGAAACTACCATCAAGCCGCTTGATACGTTTGCGAGGACATCAAGCCCTTGTGCGAAAAAACCACAAATCAAATCGAAACACTAAACAAATGAGTTGAGTGCTCCACACGCAAATAAAATGTTCTACGAGCTTAAGCACTCGTAGTTTAATGCATTTGGCACCGAGTGGTTTGTTGCCTCTTAGTGCTTTAAAAACTCTACTGTCGCCCTTTTAGCATTGATATCACAGTTGACTCGCTGCACTCACTGCTTTTTCTAATGTTCGCTGTTGCAAATGTTGACGGTGAAATATGAACCAGAATACAAACGAAGTTAAGTCATTTGTGCAAGTCTATTGATGACTCGCAAAATGTCAATAGAAACATTGTACTCGGCAGCGAGTTCAATAATCTGTTGACTAAGTGTGTAGTGTAGACGTCTTTACTGAACACTTCGTATCGTTTCACTGCAAAACACCTGCAAGCCTGAAGATGCCATAGTAAATGTTTCATAACTTTGGACAAGGTACAGAACCTTGCAGTACACCATGTGAAGTCCTATAATATCTTACGCTTAAATCGCTGCAGTACAGCAGCAACTTGTCGTGACAAAGTAATTCGAGAGAAGCTTTTACAAATTGTGGTCAGCTTGCTGAATCAAAAATGAGCTTAACGCCAACTTCTACTTATAACTATAGCTCCAATTTATTCCATTCGTTTCTTCATCGTATAGAATCGTATAGCATCACCAATCATACAAAATCGTCAAAGGAGATTGCGGTTCGTTAGACTGTGCGCTTCGTTGAAAATACATTGGTCCGTCGTGGTCCTCAACTTTCCTCAGGGATAATAGTCCCACTCCTGTGGTAGCAGTAGTACTTTCGTCTATTGAGTTGTGAGAGGAATGTGCAGAAGCAAGGCATAATCGTACCTAGGAGTGAGCGAAGCAGACGTCACATCAAGCGAAAAGGCTTGAGGGGCGACAAAATTGTCCTTGTGATTTAGATTTTAGCATAACCAAGAAATTCAAGGGACCTTTTTTTAGTGAATTATAAGGGGGCGGCAAACAATCTCTTCGCCGCCGTCTCAAAATGTCTACATTACGCCAGTGAGGCCTAGCTGCCTACAGTTGCCAAATGTCCATGGCAAGAGTTTTTATTCGACTATTCCACCTTTTACAGCTATGGGCTGTGCATCTTAAACAGTGTGTAATAATTTCTATGTGAGTAGATTAAGCCTTTTTATGCTTCAAAAGTTGAAAAGTTAAAGAGTTTGTTTTAACCATTTAGCACTTGATATAATCTTGTCAATAAAATCTACACCATATTGTAGTGGATAACTCAAACATACCCACATGTCGAACCCTTTGAAAATTCACCATTTTTTATGCGCCACTCCTACTTTTACATTTAAGCAAATTCAGCTGCTATCCATGGTACTCGTAGTGAAAAACAAGTAGCACCTTTGTAATTCGAAGCTCACTCGACCTTTTTTAACACTTTCACTTGCTTTTACATTTGCTCAGCTCATATTTTCCAACAACTTTTAACAATGTTTTTTTACTAACCGGAGGAGCAGCTGCTAATGCTGTCCGTTTTGCTACCTCAGCGTTTGGCTTATTTTATTTTGGTAACACGATCTACTCCACTGAACGCCAATTTCGCAATTTTCATTTTAAGATACTAATCGATATCCTATCATCTGCTTTATTACTTCGTCTACTCGTTTTTTAAAGGTAGCAACGACTTTTTTCTAACTCCACATTTAACACGCTGCCACACCCCGCAAACAAAGCAATAACGCTGAATGTTCCCTTTTTTGTTTGTCGTTGGAAGTACGCGTTTTATTTTTCAAAAATTGTGCTTTTCCTTTTCATTTTATTTTTTTTTTTTTGTTTTTATTTCGTTGTTATCCCAACTCCCAGTCAGGTACTAACGACCTCCGGCTTCCGTTGGCAAACTCATCTCAAGTGAAACCATTACCATTGGAAAAATGGATGGTGCTGGTGCTAGGGTGGCAGAATTTAAATGCAGTGTGGGAAAAACATTTTCACGTAGCATTCATTCGTTGTAGCGAGATGAAAAATGAAACGACTCTTCGCAATAGAAATAGAAATTGTTATTGGAAATCCGGAGATTTAGACAAAATGGCATACGGGCGGGCGCAAGGTGTATTGGGAGTGGATGAATTTTTATTGTCTCTCGGTATATTGCATTGCAAGCATAAGAGTGTTGTGTAGGGGAGATGGGGGCTGTAGGGTGTATTTGGTTGAAGTGGTTGATAAGCGTCTTAAGCGCACAGTAATGAACCACGACGGAGAGAAAATAAAATGAATCCAATAAAACATCAAAGTTGCGGTGCAAAATTTTAAGTAAAAAATCTGAAAAAACTGCAAAAAGGGGTTTTAATATTTAATGCCAACTTAACACTTTTTGCTATTTGTTGCACTCTTTTTACGATTTGTGCAATTTTACACGATTTTTTCAATTTATTTGTAACTTGGTTAAAAATTACTTACGATTTTTCAGTACAAAAAATTGAATTTGATCTAAGAAAACAAAAATAAGTCTTTGGTGGTTAGATGTGTGAACTTAATGCTGTTTTCGTATATTACTGTAGGTATCAAATTATATATAAAAGTATATCATGTAAAAATAAAGTTTTTAAAATGATTTTAAGTTTTTTCCTATATAGCTAAGAGGGCTTATGGCTGTAGTAGCTAAACTCTATTGTTATTATTATAAAAATATTGTTGAAAATCCACCGATTATTTTTGGATAGGCAAATAATATTGAAAACGATAAGATAAGATGAGTGAGACTTGGCACATATATTAAAGGTACGAGCAAAAGTTTCAAAAAATTAAATGGGCGGTGCCACACCGAAAACCCTTTGGCTGTCGCATATAAGCTCGCGAACTATTCAACGGATTTTCATAATGCTTTTTTAAATGCTTCTTATGGTCTGTAGAAAGTCCTTAGCAAAGTTTGATTTAGTAAAATGGGCGGTGACACGCCCTTAAAAATCTAGTTCATCATGTTTCATGTGACATGGTGCAAATATACACATATAAACGAGAAATAGAAAGTTTCATTGGAAAATAGGTGATCCCACGCCTATCATATGAGTAAAAGCAATTTTTTTAACCTCATCAAATATTTCTCATAGATACATAAAACTTATTACATATGTTTCGTATGATTTGTGGAAGTTTTTTAGCATAGTTTAGTTGATATAAATGGTCGTTGGCATGCCCCCTTCAAGAGAAAAATTATATTCATCATATCCTTTCAATTATTGGACGCAGATCAATCAAACTCTGTACATATGTTTATAAAAGTTACGAGCAAAATAAAGTTTCCATGAAAAAAATGGGTGGTGCCACGCCTATCATATGGGAAAAAACATTTTTATATCTGGCCAACTATTTGACGTTTGTAAATGAATGAAACATGGTAAAAGACAAAGACTGCGACCAAAATAATTTCATCGCTTTATCGACCGCTGAGGGCAGAACAGCATCTGCCAGGTCTACTTATAAAAATCTAAAATATAACATAAGTTTGAGCGTTTGGCGCTGGATTTTTAGCCGAAAGCCACAGCGGTATAGATTTTTTTTGAGACACGCCAATATATCTGGCAGTAAATTTGTTCACAAGACAAAAGTATCAAAATAGTTAATGCTATGTAACAGAATTGGAGAAGAAATGAATCGAACGAATAAACTTTAAGAATGAAAAAAAAAATTTCCATATTTTCTTGAATGATTCTAGTTCTGAACCTTTTTAAATATGCCACAAAAAAAAAACTTTTCTCTAAGAAAATAATGTGAAAAAACACAAATACCTTTTATCTTACTTCAATTGTCGAACTTTACTCAATTACATTCTTAATCAAATTTCATCCAAATTTTCTTTTTTGACAAATTACCACCTTAATCCATGCTATGAAATTTTAAGCTAAAAAACTCATTTATAGGTAACCTAATTTATTTGCAAACATTTAAATATCAGCAACGCCCTCCTTGCACCCTGCAAGCACACTTATTAAGGCAATCAAATGTGCCATGAATGTTAAATCTGTTCAAAATGCGTGACATGTGCGCCATTTCGTTAAACATTTGACAACAGCCATGCACACGCACCAAAAAGTATGCAACGTAAAAATAAAATAAAACAAAAATGTATTTTTGCTATGCTGCAAAGCTTTCATTACAAATTCGAATTACTGATATCGTTACCCACATAATAGCAATCTCTTTTTTATTACCATTGCCACCCACCTTCACGCTGCGCTGCGTTCACCCAATTTATCTACAACTGTCAAAATTGACTCAATTGTAATTTTCAGCGAAATCGAACTTAAGCCATTAAATAAATGAGCTTCACACACACACTCACACAAATGAAGTCTGAATGGATATGCCATGTGACAATAACAAGGACTAAAGCAATGTAAGGAGCATCTTACGTTTGTGTCAACAGCGTAACGCAGCCAACCTCAAACGTTAAACGACTTAGCATAACGTGATGCATATTTAAAAATCAACCAGAGCCAGCTAACAATTTCATTCTAATCGCTTTATTTTTATTTTGATTATTTTTATTACTTTTATTATTATTACTTGAAAATTGGTAAATACACTTACATGCATACTTGCACACAGACAAATGTGAGAATACGTGTTGGTGTGTTCGCTGTTGGTAGAAGCGAAGTAAAGCTCATCTGGCAATTTGCTTGTATGTTTGCTAATAGCTAACGAAACAGTTGAAAGAATTTACATAGATTTAGCATTTTTTTTAAATGCTACCTTTATGAATCATAGAGCTATTTCTAACGATAATTTATTTAAAGAAAATCAATTTAATTAAATGTTACTCATACGTACTGTTGAACCAAATGTGACTTCGAAATTGTATCATTGTAAATGGTAGAGATTAAAATACATGGAACCTTAGGCAAATATGAGTTCAAATTTGGGCATGTTAGCTTATTGGAGAAGAGTGATATTGGTTCCAACTGGGCCGAACATTTTCCGACAGTCAAATTTTCAACTGAAAACTTTCTTTTCAGCTCTTCAAAGGAATTCAAAAGTCAGAAAATTTATTTTGAATGAATGCAGCCAATTGACGGCACAAAATAAAAACTCGAAATTGTACAAAAAATTACATAGCAACAATGGTTAATTTTCTGAATATTAAAATGATATGACGACAAAAGACTGTACAAATTGTCGATAGAGGAGAATAGTG
Organism: Meiosimyza decipiens; assembly: GCA_963680825.1. NCBI lineage: Eukaryota > Metazoa > Arthropoda > Insecta > Diptera > Lauxaniidae > Meiosimyza > Meiosimyza decipiens. The sequence goes on from OY804258.1 coordinate 41,729,658, forward strand.
GGGCGTAGTTGTAAGTGCTTTAGCGATGTTATCCATCACCGACCTTGGTTATTCGTTTGGCGCAGTTTCTTTCTATCGTTCATTGAGCCATAAAAATCCTTTGTTGTTTATTTCAGCTTAACTCGTATTGTAAAGCTCTTAAATTGCAGATTGAAGGGGATTTACATGAGATTTTTCTGCAGCTGTTGAAAAGATGCTGATGATGTTTTTTTTTTGTTATTGTTATTGTTGCATTAATGCTATCATTGTTTTTATTGCTACTGTCGTAATTGGCAAAAGGTGTTTGTGTGTTTCAATAAAGGAGTAACGTTAAGTAAATTACTGTAACCTTTGTTTTCAATATGACAGTGACGTATCTGAATAACTTTTATGAAAATAAATGTTGAAATGATAGAAAATTTACACAACAAGAGCTTGGATGATTAACTTGAAAAATGAATCAACCAGGAACCGTAAATAATCGTTATTTTCAATAAGTGAGTTCAAAAAACATCACAATAAAGGAAAATACAAAATGAGAATTTAAATTAACATATATGGCAAGATTTTTAATTTTTCTTTTAAAAATCAAAAATAGTTGTATTTTCGGATTTTTATTTTTTTCAAAAAAAAAATTTTGATTTTTTAATAAAAAATAATAGTTATTTTGGTTTTTTCGATCAAAAATAATCGTTATTTTGGTTTTTAATTTATTTCGATCCAAAATATTTGCTACTCGTTCTAAAATAGCAATTATTTTGGATTTGTATTTTCTTCGATCAAAAATAATTGATATTTTGGATTTTTCGATCAAAAATAGTCGATATTTTGGATTCGAAATGTTGTTTAGGATTGCTATTTTTTTCAGTCATTAACAATTTTTTTATGTTTTTAGATCAAAAATAATCGTTATTTTGATTTTTTCTATCACATGCCCTACATTACCAATGTTTTTTGATAACTTTTGACTTTATCGATGTAATCTCTGCCCATCAAAAACGAATGGGTACTTAGAAGATTTAGATGGAATTTCACGTCCGTCCGGGTTTTTTTTTAGAAAGAATGAAGTGACTGGCTCTTTAAAAATAATACTGCTCAGCCTTTCTGAGTTTTAAGTAAATAGGAAAAAATCACTCAGGCATTTCTTTTTGTTTTTCGGGAAGTTATTTTGGAAGTGTCTTTGTACGAGTGATGTGACATATATTGAAGTTCCTTTTAGTTGGAATTGAAAAGCTTAACAATCCTCCAAAAAGAAATGGTATTCAAAATAAAACTGTTTTCGCAGAATTTCACAAGATTTTCTATCATTTTCGAGTTTCTAACTTCTGTTCATTTGCAACCTTAACCTTTGAAGTTTTATTACAGCGATTTTTGAAGGTTTTTTTCAAGTGCGCCAACTGTGCTGCATATCAAATTAAGTGGCGGCGACGTCTCCAAAACGAAAAAACAAAAAAAAAGTTTATTTGACATTTATTGCCTGCACAGTTCTAGGCGCACTACTACTACTAACACTGAATCTCTCGATGCATACACATATAGAGTTAAGCGGCAGTAGCAATTGACAGCGTGTGTAGAGGAAAAAAACAGCAAATCGAGTGCATTTCCAAATGCCAAAAGGCTTTGAAAGTCAAAACGCAGTAGCATTGAACGAGAAATATTAAAAGTTAGCAGACAACATAAAACAGAAAATAGCAACTACAAAACAGAAAAAGAAACGAAGGAGATGTTTGACAATTGGCGTGCCCTTTGGTTAAAAATTAAAATCAAAAGTCAAAGCTTGAAATTTTATCAGCTGTGTATATTTTGCTTGGAGCAAAAAAAGGACGGTACTTTTCTGTTTCTATAAATATTGGAAATTATGTTAGGGTGATAAAAAATTGACAGAAAAAAGTTTTTAAAGTCCCTCAAATACCACTAAGTGAACTATTGAAAACGTTACGCATTTGTAGGGCAATGAAATCAATATTGGATTTTTGTATTTCACTGAAAATTTGTAAATTTTTTTAATGTGGAAAAAATTGAATCTTTACATACTCCTTCGAAAACAACGCTACAACATTATCAAATACGCATGAACTCTTCCATGCGCGCCACAAAAAATGTTGCACAGCATCAACTTATGCACGTAACTCGTAAATTGTAATTCCAACACTCGTAGATGCGTGGACTACTCCACTCAAATGTAAGCTTAAGAATGAGAAAAACTTTTAAAACTTCATCGTTGGAACTCACCAAGACGTGGCACAACAAAGACGTGACATATTAAAGGATAATAGTCAAAACGAGGGGCAACATTTGTGGTAACAAGTGCTCTGCAACGCGCATACAATCTTATGCAACATTAATGGCAGACGACGATAACAACAGCGACTGCTCACAAGTAATATTGCACTGAACTTAAATAATTTATTTGCTTAAGTGTAAATTAACTTACGCTACATGTGGCTGCAGCATGCATTATCATTAATTTCACGAAACCTCCATGTGTCTTTTTTCAAAAGGTTACTCCATTAGGGTGTTTCAAATGGATTATTGTTGGAAAATTGTAAGCTTCCATTAACGTTTCTTATTGCTTTCGGTAAGCAAAGCAAAATATAGAAAAAAATTTTCAAAATGTTTATGCTTAGAACTTCTTCGATGTCCTTAAAGTCCGACAATTCTCATAATAACATGCATTTATAAAAACTACTTGAAGAAAATAATATATACAACTATGCGAGTTTTAATAGCATAATTGTTTTCTAACATTGCATTTCATAAATTTAATAGTTCGCGCAATAGAATGACAAATGAAATATTGAAGAAAAATACTGAAGTGAGCGTTTGTTCATTTGATGAATATATTAAAAATTGTTTCTGTCACTTGATTCACCAAAGGAATGAAAAAAACTTAGATTTGAGACTTCAAGCTTAATAGCTAAGAAGGCTAGTAGCTGTAGTAGCTAAATTTTATTATTATTATAAAAAGGTGGAGAGTCACATTAAGTAACTACTTTTCTAAATACAAAACTAATACGCCTTAATGTTTATGAACTTTTCTTATTAATGGGTTTTGAGAACTTGGATTTTGCAAACAAAATAAGTTCATTGTACGTCATTTAGTAACTACCCAAATGAACACCTTTACATCGTATGAGTTAATATTTTGTCTTAATAAAATCTTGATAAAGAGCACATAATTATTTGCACTTATACTCCAGACACGAAAAGGGGTCGTCCATAAAAGACGTTCGTAAGCGGAGGGAGAGGGCATCGTAAAAACGGAGAACAGCGAACAAGCAGGAGAGAGGAGGCTAAAATTTTTGGACGTTCATCATCGTTTTTTTTTTGTTCTTAAGGAACGAAAAAAAGAAAAGGGGGGCTAGCAAAATCCTCTGTTTACGCCCTTCAAAGGAGATTGCGAAATTGGACCAAAGTGAGCAACCAGAGAGGAGGCGGTTAAAGTTCTAGAATTTTTGCGGACGTCTTTTAGGGACGATTCCTGATGACAAACAAAAATTGAAGCTTCAATTTTTTTTTATTCTTTATCAGTTGAAGCTAATTAATACAAAACTCTAGAAAATTATTTACCAATCCTTTAAACTAACAATTTTCTTTACCGTCGGAAGCATGGCTTGTACAGTCAAATAGGAGCCTGGTCAAAAATTTTAACTTATAGTTCATGTATTCTAAAGGATTAAATCACGAAGAAATCCTTTCAAACAAAAAATAACATAAAAAATTATAAAAGTTTTTATTATCTTGTTTTTTTATTTTCAAACCTTACCAGACGTCGTAGAAAAATCCTGCGAATTCGCTCGATTTCAGGATCGTTTTTATAAATGTTCAATTTATTTTTTGGAAAAGGAACTACGGACTCGAAAGCGCTGCCTTTTGATATGGAAAAGGAACTTTCTTTGATTTTGATCATCAGTTTGTAAACGTTGGAAAAGAGGTTCTCTCAAGAGCTTTTCAGACAATTGGCGTAAATATGTAGTTGAAATCCTCAATATATCTTTTGATCATCTGGTATCCCCTTTATTCGCGCACAACTACATTATTTTTGAACTCATCGCAATTGTTGTAAAGTGTTGACTTTTGTGCCACAATTACTTTGCTGGTAGCATAAATTTGTCTCTAGAAATTTCGTGGCATTTACGGGTTATTAAATTTTTCGACTTGAACTTTTAAATCTCCTCATGCTTTTAATGGCCACACACATTTTTACCACAATATGAATTTTTAAGTCTTGAAGAGCTTATAAGCTCAAAGAAACTGCACCCATACGCAACTTATGATTTCTTTCAAGCCACGCAACTTTACGCTTATCTCTGTCTCGAACTGTGGCCAACTCAATAAACTCTTTTATGACTTGTTTTATTGTTGGAAAAAATGGTGGCAACGCTGTTGGCAATTAAACGCACGTTTCGCACGAATACAACTTCAGCACGTTAACGGTGTTGCGGGTGGTTGTTGTTGTTTTTTTCTCATTCTGTTTTAGTTCATTTCTTACTAAATTCGCTTTTTTTTCTGGTACTTTATGTGAATTTTATGTGTGCTTTTAGCTGAAATTTTTAAGTGAATCTCAAGTTTGGCGAAAGTTTATTAGTGTTAAGTCTCGCATGTGCATTCGAATGGTAGGGAATTTCTTATTTTGTGGGGAATTTGCTAAAGAAAGTAGGCGGCTCACATGTGGTGTGGATGATGACGTTCTTTATCTAGAGAGTTATTACGGAAATTGTTGGAAAACATGCTGTTGCTGCCAAAGTTTTAATTGTCTGCACAGCGTGAAAACATTTGCGTTTTAGTTTTGTGGGTATTTTTTCTACTATTTACATTCAAAGTAAGAATTGTTTTAATGCTCGAGTAAAAATTAGCAGCAATAACTCACAGTCGGATTTTGTATTCTCATTGTGTGTGTGTGCGCATACATATTCCGTATGGATTAAGATTTCATTTTCACTTGAATTCTTTATCAAGACCAAATTTTATTTTAGATTTGAACCCACAAATTTTTTATATATAATATCAGAAGTAAAGGGTGTTTTTTTTAGAGGTATAGAGCTTCGAATTGAAATAAAACACAAGAAAATCGTTTTAATGTCCATCAATTTGGCTTTATTGGAAGGATAATTTTATGCCATTAATGTTTAAATATGATTTCGGGCATGTGGCCGCCACGGCTGGCTCGAATAAAGCCAATTCTACAGGTCCAATTTTGAACCACTTTTTCGAGCATATGGGGCCGTATGTCGGCAATAACGCCACGAATGTTGGCTTCCAAGTCCCCTAACGTTTCTGGTTTGTTGGCGTAGACGAGCGACTTCACATATCCCCAAAGAAAATAATCCAATGGTGTCAAATCACACACAGGTCCATTCCGCGAAATTATGCGCTCATCGAATGTTTCCTTCAATAAATCGATTGTGACGTGCGCTGTGTGGCATGTAGCGCCGTCTTGTTGGAACCACAACTCATCCACATTCATGCCATCCAATTCGGGAACAAAATAGTCGGTTATCATGGCTCTATACCGGTCTCCATTAACGGTAACTGACTCTCCAGCATTATTTCGGAAGAAGTATGGCCCAATGACTCCACCAGCCCATAGAGCACACCAAACAGTCAGTTTTTGTGGATGTAATGGCGTCTCAAGGGTCTCATGTGGATTCTCTTCACTCCAAATGCGGCAATTTTGCTTGTTGACGTAGCCATTCAACCAAAAATGAGCCTCATCACTGAACAAAATTTTGCGATGAAAATCAGCATCGAGATCAATCTCATTTTCGGCCCATACACCAAAATCACGACGCATTGCATGGTCTCGCGGCTTTAATTCTTGCACAAGCTGGATCTTGTAAGGTCGCAAGCCAAGATCTTTGCGCAAAATCTTCCATAAAGTTGATGGACAAAGCTCCAATTGCTGTGCACGGTGGCGAATCGATTCATTCGGGTCCTCTTCAACATTTTGCTCTACAGCGGCAATTGTTTCTTCGGTGCGCACTGTTCGACGTCTCTGCGGATGCGTATTATCACATAGAGTAAACGTAGTGCGAAAACGATCCATGGTTAACCGAATTAATTGCTCTGATGGACGATTATGTCGACCATAAAATGGACGGAGCTTGCGGTAAACTTCGCGAACTGAACCATTATTTTCGAAATAAATTTGCACGATTTGCAAGCGTTGTTCTTTTGTCATGATAAAATGGCAAACCAAACTGAACATAAATGACATTAGAGTTGCCAGATTTGACCATAAAATGCCAGTTTTATCTCTATTCGAAAAACAAACCTCTAAAAAAAACACCCTGTATATATACCATACGAATGTGAGAAGTTGATCGCAGTGCCACCGTTTACTCAAAATATGTAATTATATCGGGGCGATTATTTACTGTGAACATTGGCCTAAAAAAACAAATCATTTAGAGGTGGTTGTTCGACGCTACGACATAGCCACACAAAGAAAGGAATGAAGAGACCTCTGGGCGATGTCACGCCTCTAATAAGAAAATACGGTCCTTCGGCTAATGAACTGATTTTGATGAAATTTGGTTTAGAGACATATTGAACCCTAAAAAATTTTATTAAAAACTTCTTTAAGTACTTTAAGCGGGCGTGGCACTGACCTAAATGGGAAAAGGCGCGGTCGCGGCTGAGCCACTGCACCGATTATTATGAAATTTGGTATTGCGATAAATTGAATCATAAGTAATGATATTAAATTTGAATGGAGGGTACCACGCCCTTAACAGGAAAAACCATTTTCACTGCAAAAGTAATGGATTGATTTTGATGAAATTCTTTACAGAAATAGATTAAGCTCCGAGGAAATTTTTTATTTTAAAATAGACGGTATCACGCCCCCAATAGGAAAATATGTTTCCACAGCTAAACTAATGAACCGATTTTGATGAAATTTGGTGTGGAGATAGATTGAACCTTGAAGTAAGGTTTTTGTTTTTATTGGGTGGTGCCATGCTCCTAACAGGAAAATATGTTTTTTAAGTCAAACTAATCAACTGATTTTGATGATATTTGGCATGGAGATATAAATATTGTTAGTGATAGGGCAACATGATAGCTTGCTTTTAATTTTTGGAAGCAGTGACAAAAAAATTTTGTTTTGTCACTATAATGGCTGAATTTAAACCACTGGGTGAACTCTAGTAGACATACATATTGGTGAGTTCATGCAGTCATTGAGTTAATGATTTTTCACAAGAAATTTGTCAGCTGGGCCAGACATTCGAATTTAAAACTTATAATTTACTACATCGATTTGGTTGACATAAACTAATATTGAAGCCAATGTTTTCAGTGAGCAGTTAAAATTCAGTTAATTAACAAATGATGCAATTTAGTGAAATAAAAAATTAATAAATTCTCTAGCATGTAATATATCAAAGCAACGCTACCACGTCTCTCCTACAGAACCACGGAAAAAAATCCCTTTAGTAAAAAATGTAAGGCTTTTACGCGCTCTTTTATTATTAATGCACTGTAGGTTATGTACTTTTTGAAAAAGAAATAAATCAACAAATTTTACTATTAAGGAAGATCACGATTTTTGATATGCGGCATTTTTACATTTTGGGAAAACTATCTTCTGGAAATAAATTAAAAAATTGGTGATTTAAAAAAATTTTTGCTGGCAACATATCATTTTTATTTAAAGTAATTTTAACTTTTTTTTTTTAATTTTAATTTTTGAAGATTTATTTTATTAACGTTTTTCCCAAATCCACTTAAGCACAAAAACTGTACCTGTAGTGTAATAGCTACTAAACCTATGACAAATAAATGACCCATATCCTCCCTAAATCGATAATTCGATTGAAAAGTTTATTTTGTTTTTCTTTCACTATTTTAGTTATTTAACACTTACAAAGACTTTTGCACAATTTATTACCAAAACAAAAACAGTACCCGGATACATACAACACTAAGCTAACATGTATGCAAGTGCATAACCTCACTTTTTCAGTAGAATAAGAACAAGCACACACAATATACACGCACGCACTCTTAAACTTTCGCAAACTTCCTCCTACGATTGGAAAAGTAATTTTTCAGGTTTAACCTAAATTTTGTTAGTCCAAGTTGCTTTTTGGATACCACGAATACCAACGTTATGTTACCAACAAAAAGTAACCTCATTGCTCAGCTACTTCAAGTGTATGCCTGAGTGTCTGAGTTACCATTTTTCAGTTGGATATGTGTAAGTGCGCACTTTGGGGTCATTTGTCCACCTTGAAAGTATAACCACTCAAGTGCACATTTCTTTTTCCATCCATTTGCTTGGCGACCCCCATGGCTGACCGCAAAACTTTTGGTTTGGACAGCAGCAGTTCGTTTCTCTAGCAAAGTAGCATCGTCATGCATTATATTTTGAGGTTAACCGGGATCAAATGAATCTGCACGCGTACAATGTTCAGCCGCACTCTTGCTGATGGCATGTTTACATGGCTGAGTGTGCCTATGTGAGTGTATGTATGTGTGTGTTTGCACTTAAAGGCAGGTAATAAATGCCGTAAGGCAATGAAATAGACGTCAGTTGAAAGTTTACTCCGGTTCTAATTGCAGGCTGTTTGGGTATACTAAGTGAGCTATGTGGATTAGGATTTGTTGTTGTGCTTATAACACTTGAGGAAATGTGAACTTTATGTACAGGCAGTTTTACAACATATGAGTATGGACTGAAAAAAAACTGAAAACATTCAATGCATTATGAGCAATGTGAAAACTCTCAGGTCGAAACTTTTTTTCCAGAGCTTGGCTACATTTTTCCCAGTAATTTGAGAAATTCGGTTATACTACGTCAAATGACTCGCTCAATATAGCGTTTTAAATGTTTTACTTGTGTGGGTGTTCCTTAATCGATTTCGCAAACTCCGCTTCCGATAGACGATTTTTTTTAACTTTTGTGTATTTTAAATTATTTAATTGTTGTTATATAAAGATTTTGATAAATTTGTCAACATCCTAACAAGTTGGCCATAACCTTTCATTTGACTGTAAATAAATCGCACAAAATTTTGTTCAGTGCACTTGCACGCATTATACTTTCTCTCTATCTCAATTTAGCAAATTATCTTTAACTTTGCGAGTGCGATAGAAAGCTCTAGTGGTTTTCGGTTTAGCTTAAATAATTAGGTTTTGGGCGTAGATAATAAATATCACCCCGAAGGGTTCAAAGTCATAATTATTCACCAGCTTATATGTGCCTGTGTGAGTATGTATGTATGCGTGTATGTATGCGTGTAGCTTCAATTTGTTTGGGTGTGTGCGTCACAAATGCAATTTAAAGTTTGCGGCATAATTTTAGGCGCACATACGTGTGCAAACTTTGAATACTACTAATAATAATGACGATAATTACAAAGGATTAAAATCAGCTTCATTATTAGCGCACAATGCTCGTATACGCATGTAAAATACTGAATTGTAATTAAGTTTACAAAAATATTATGATACAAAATTTCTTATATGGTATATATAATATATTTATTTGCAAACAGGTTGGCGCTTAAGTCACGCATTGATTAGATAAATTCATAACTTTTTTATTTACAAATATTTTCACTTTTGTTTCTCTCTCGAGGATTTTTGAAGGACAAATAAAGTATTCTTTATCAAGACAAATAGTATACTACATAAGGAAATTTCTTATCAACACTAAATACATTAAAAAAATCACCATAACCTCAAGGCGATATTTGACTTGCATACACTAACAAACCGATTGCTGTACATCCTTTAACTTTTCCCATTGGATGCTGTTCAAAAATCTCATTATTTTTACCTTAAAGCATTCAACAACAACAACAACGAAACTAAATCCTCATTACAATCTCAATGACACACAACATATACTCATGATGCCATCGCTATTTGTGTTGCAGCCTTCAACTCGATAATATACATTTTGCACCTATTTCGACTGGTGCATCTACATTTTAATGGAATTGCAATTGCAACAAATGGCAACTTAATACCCAGCATAACCCTGAAGCGTTGAGAAACAAAGGCAAAAACTCATCTGCTGCTGCATAAATTCAACATGCAACATTGTGCTTTTTCAGCATGTACGCTTTTTTGTGTAACACTTCCGTTTCCTTTGGGATTGCACCCCATTTTTTTGCTCGCGTTGACTCCCAGCAAACACTAGGAAGATTTTGAAATCTTTTCCATTTATGGCGATGAGGTTACAGCTCTTCTTGAAATGTTAAAAGCGATTAAACTCCAGCGCGATTAATAAGGAAACCGCTTGCCACTCTTCTGGAAGATAAGTGACAACAAAAGTAAAAATAGCTGATTTTCAATCTTTCATGCGATTCTTTAGCGATTTTTTATTTGATTTCATCTTCCAAGCGTTGAGTTTTTTTGTTAAGTTGATATTTTTGAAATTTCATAAGTTGTAATGTTTTATGACTCGATATTACTTTTTAATATCCTACCCTACACATTCCGTTTGTAACGCATAGAAGGAGGCATGACAGGTATGGAAGTCGATTTAGCTATGTCCGTCTATCTGTCTGTCTGTGTGTCTGCCATTTGATGTTGTCTAACCAAATCTCTCACAAGTACTTAGAATAACATTGGCAACTTCTGGACATAAAGTTGGCGATTTTGGACTAGAAAGCGTGGCACTTCCCATGATTAGAATTAGAGAACGACATCAGTGTCTGAGAGTACATGCACGAATCGTTTTGGAGAGTTGCTAACGCCGGACAGTTTCTCGCGAACAAGCTATCACCTTATTCAGAATATGAGCGCGAGTACGGTCAGTACCGTCGCCCCAGCAATGGAAATATGAGATTCCTGCGTATAAAACTGTTTGCTGGGCTTTTTCTTGCACTTATTGTGTATCCAATTACGTGTCAACGCATTTTAATCATTTTGAAAGACCTACTGCTCTCTGGAGGCTGCAAAACAAGTGCATATTTAGGTAGCGAGAAAAAAAAAGGTGAAAACTTCCTGTTCCGGATACATCTGCAGTTTGCTTGTTATTTTTCTAGTCATTATTAAATTTATAAGGTGGTATCAAAGTCTTTACTCGATGCTTAAACTTTTTTTCATGACATCACAGCGATAATATCGGTCCAGTGGCAGTGACCAGAACTGATGCGCATATGGGCTCATTTCACAGCATTTGTAATGATTCTTCTTAAAAGTTCTGGCAATAAATTGTTTACTGCTAGTCGGATGTACTGCCTTTAAGCCACCAAAGTCTATGGTTTGCTTTTGTAGATCAAGAAAGAAATGTCTGGAACAAAGATATCAAGAGCAAATCGCACAAACGAGAAAACAAGTGGTTGAGAAACGCTTGCTTCAGAATGTTCACTGTATTATATGATATGCACCGTTCCGCTAGAACCTTATGTTCTTCAAGCCCAATTTGTTAATTTGCGACATCAAGAACTCGTTGATCATAGCTCTGTAGCAGTCTCTAGGCACAGCAACAATGTTGCGGATAACATGCTTTAAAAATATGGGCCTTTTCTTCATAAACTTCGCATAAAACAGTGACTGAGAACGAATGTAATGGCTCATTGTGTAGCACTCGCTGATTTTAACTACTTCCGAAGTCTTCGAATTTTTCTTATTTACGCATTCGCATAGGTGGAAATGTGGCCCGTCGTTTATGCTGATGGGCGGTGCTTATATTTTGTACAACAGCATCTTAAATTCTTTCACCAAAATTCGATGTAAAAACAATGCACCGATGCCAAAATGTGTGGCCTGTCGTCTGATTTCTGTTTAAGAGTCCTCTTGGATTTCAACAGCCATAGCAAAGATAGTTCGGATAGTCCGGATACTCCGCGGTCAGCTACGCCTGTAACTGTATCGTATTAAGTTAATCTTATTGAGGCAAGTGGCTAACATTCGCAGTGCTTTCGTAGACGGTTCCATAAGCTCAGAAAATTGACAATGAAATTCTTTTTAAACTAAGACTATCGACCGATTTACTCTGCGTTTGTGAGGACTAAGCAATAAGAGGTCTGCACGAATGCGCTTTATGAGTCAGCAGATTATTGTACTCTCTGTCGAGTACACTGGTTCTGTTAACATTTTGCAAGTCATCAATAGACGCGCAAAAAACAGAAAGATCACACGACATGACTTGAATTTGTTTGTACTCTGACTCGTATTTCACCGTTGTTGTTGTTCAAGCCGAACAAAACATTTACAACACCGAACATAAAAATATGCAATCTATTATCAATGCATCTCCAAAAGGGTTATGATTTGTTTTGCGTTCTTCACTTATTTTTGTTCATATTCACCGCACAAAGTGACACGGCATAGAAAATTTGTTGTTTAAGCAAGCAACTTAAAAGAAAACAAGCCATTCAGTGCCGAATGCAATAAACTACGAGTGCTTGAATTTGTTAAACATTTTATTTGCAAGTGTAGCACTCATCTCTCTCTGTCTTGGTGTTTCGATATGTTTTGATTTGATTTGTGGTTTTCGTTCACAAGGGCGCAATGAACTCGGAATCGTGGCGAGTAGCTTGATGGTCGTTTTAAGTGCTCTTATGCAGAATTTTAATAGTAATCCACGGTATGGCATGGTGACTGAGTTTGCTTTACAAATGCAGCGTTTTTTTGTATACTCTACACTAGGGTGGGTCAAATAAATGAAATGTTTTTTTTTGAATCCGACACACGGAAACTAGTTCCTAGGTACCTCTAGGATGTACTTACCAAATCTGAGCTTTTAATATTAACGGGAAGATTATGCTCATCATAGTTTTCCATTTTTAATTTTGTCTCATATAAAAATGGTCATATCTTATCACCAATAGATTGTTAAACTAGATGCATTGTACGTTAAAATTGAACGCTCAACAGAAAAGGTCATTACTCTAACCATTTAGAAGATATTTGCAGTAGAATCCCAATGCCTATTGATGGTAATAGTTTTTCAATAAATATTAAAATCAATAGACATTGGGATTCTACTGCAAATATCTTCTAAATGGTTAGAGTAATTGATTAACCAAATGAGACCTTTTTTGTAGAGCGTTCAATTTCCTATAGAAATAATTGAAGCTCATTTGACAATAATTATTTTTTAGTAAGTTACAACATTCAAAACAAAAAAAAATTTTCCTTAAAATACTTCAATCTTTGACCTTGAATATCTTTCAAATGGTGAGATTAATGAAAAAAGTGTTTGAGATCATTTTTGTAGAGCGTTTAATTTCCTATAAATATTGACAGGGCAACTAGTTTAACAATCTATTGGTGATAAGATATGACCATTTTTATATGAGAAAAAATTAAAAATGGAAAACTATGATGAGCATAATCTTCCCGTTAATATTAAAAGCTCAGATTTGGTAAGTACATCCTAGAGGTACCTAGGAACTAGTTTCCGTGTGTCGGTTTCAAAAAAAAAACATTTGATTTATTTGCTTTTTTAATTGCAGCAGTAATCGGCTGGAATGCATGCCTCAAAAATCAAAAAAATTACATTTTATGTGCATTTTGCAAATGTCCATCATTTCCGCTTGTAAAGAGAACAGATTGATTTTCACACCAACGCAGCTGCTGTCGTAGCCAATGTTGAGTGCATGCAAGCAGCACAATTAAGCGTTGCATTTGCTGCATCAATTTGGGGCACTTTTTTGTGCTTTCTTTCACTTTTTCTTTCTTTTTCTATTCTTCATAAGCTCATTATGCAAATCATCAATTAACACAAGACTTACGCAGATTTCACTGCTGTCTGTTAAATTAAATCTTTTTTTATCCTCGAGAATTACTTGGATTTCCGCTTGTTTGCTGAATTAAGCTTATGATGATTGATTGTTTTTTGTTTACCACTTCGAGCACGGCAAGGAGTGCGCTATAAAGAACCTGGGCCTCAATGATAAATAACGCCAAATTTCGTTTTGTTGTTTTGCCACCATTTCAAGGACACAAAACACACGAGTTTCAATTCACACCTTTTTGTGGCACATGTGTTGTCGTATGTTGAAATATAACCTTGAGTATTGTTGTTTTTTTTTACTCATATTTAGGCAACATAAGAGAACAAGAACAGATTTGTCGCATCAATTTGAAAGAAAGCTGCTGCGAACAAATGATGAAAATGTTTTTAATAATTATTGGACATATCTGTGCACCATTAATAAACTTAAGGCTTTTTGACAGCCCGTCAAAAGGGCTTACATATGCAAATTTATCGTTTTCAATCTGAAGTTCAAATATGGTGACTTTACATCACTTTGATGCCGACGTTGATGTTGCAAGTTTCATTTTCTTTTTGCTTATAACAAGGATATCAGTATAATGTTTCTAGATATGAGGCTACTTTGGGTATCATTATTTATTGCTCTTTAAAAACGTTACATTCAAATCGCTGTTACTTAAATATTAATTAAAGGTTTTTCAATTTTTGGTCACAAAACAGCAACAGACTGCTGCAAAATCCATTTTAACATATGTGATCAAAAACACACAAGAATTTGTGCGTGTTAATGGTTCTTTCTGATAGTGATTTTTAAAAAAAAAAAAAACATTTTTCAAGTCTATTTTGCAAAGCATAAAATATGGCGATAGCATTATTAATATAGCAGCAATAAATCTATGACCAAATCAGTTATTAAATCAGAGCAACAATGAAATTGTGTGATTTTACACTAAATTACACAAATAGTACGAAGGACGAAATTAGAGCAGAAGAAGAACGAAAAACATCATAAGTCAGTAAAATCAAAGTACTAACAGTGACCAAGAAAAACATCCAGCAAAGCATTTGGAGTAGGAGGTAAGACAATCATTTTCCCAACTTCTTCTACAACATTTTGGCAGTTAATTTCAGCAGTTCTTTTGTTGTGTTTCCCCTTTATATATATAAGTTTTTGCTCCTTTTTAACATGGTCAAACGAGAAAAATTATAAGCAATGATGATTGTTATTTATGGCCAACAATATTGGTAGCGTTCGTCTAAATGGTCAAAACTCTGCTTAATGTTATAAATGGTAAGGCAGCAAATGAGTCTTGAGTCTTGAGTCTTAAGTTCACCCAAGCGTATCGCAGACTCATATTCATATAACTTGGATGGAAACTTGCAAGAAAAAAGGATATTAATTTAAGGAACTTTTTTTTCTCTGTGAAATAAAAGCAAAAGCAACAAGGATAACAGTAAAAGTGCACAAATTATGTGTTAGAAAGATTTTTTGTGTTGGCTAACACCAAAGTGCTATTTTCGCAAACACATACAAGCACAAAGTTATTGGCAACACTAACAGGCAGACAAACATAAGATTACCACAGCACACATGCAGTGAGTTCAAGTGTTGCCAATACTCGCATATTGTGTGATTTATGTACGAAAATAAGTGTTGACTTTTTGTTTAGTGTTGACATTATTTATTAACCTGTAGACAACTTAAGCTGAAGTCAAACTAACATACTCATATACAGAGACGTATGGATGTAACCCCATTTGGAAATGTGATAATTAATTAAAAAAAAGGGTCAATTGTATTAACCTTGGTTTAGTTCTTATTTCGTTTATATCAAATTTGTACTGATGACCACCGCTACATAATCGTAGTGATCAAATTATTTTTAATTCACTATATTCTCACTAACTGAAATTTAGGTAATGCAGTGAGTCAAAAGCGGTGCTGTCCACAGAACGAGCAGGCGCTCAAAGAGCGTAAAAATTAGAGAGATCAGGGGCCTAAAGAGCGTAGAAAAGCGTGGTCGTATGCAGCATTAATAAACAAACCATCAACACAAACAAACCGTGAGAACGTTTGCTTGTGGTAGTGGGTGCTACTTCAGAAGTCAGTGAGAACTGTATGAATTAATCAATTTTGATTCTCCATTCCTTTAACCTTTTAATTTAATGCAATCAATAGAATCTTTTACGAAATGCTATGTAAGCAAAAACTTGAGTTATGGGCAGTTAACATTCTAAGCAAATAGAACAGTAAAGTTATGGCCATTGATGACAAACCACTGAGGAGATCAAACTCCACGGTAACAGCGCAGCCAGCAGTCAAGCAACAAAGGAAGCCATTACTTAGTGAGAATCTTTTCATTTTTGTATTTGTTGGAAACAGATACTCATATCTATATATATAAAATGATAGCATCGATAGATCGATGTTCGCGCATTACTCAGGAAGACTTGATCGATTTTGATCAAATTTGTTTAGTTTTATATCTTAGACATTTGATCTCAATCTCACATAGAAACTATCACGATATTCTTATATAATATTATTTCAAATTGTTTAAAAAAATTATTTGCGCAAATAGATACAAGCATGCAAACATTACATCCATTCATGGTTCGTTAATGTGTTTGTATGTATGCGATTTGTTTTTGTTTTTATGCATGTTGTAATTATACAAGGCGAAATCATTAGCAAGAGTCATTTTGAAAACGTCAGAGTAAATCGATTTCCAAAACGAATTTCAATAAAATAAAATAAATTTCAATGTGAACGAGGAGTTGCTGATGAAAGAGCAAATTTTCTTTTGACCTTGACCTAAATGGTTTTTCCGAAGAATTTGTGTTTGTTTTTGGAAAAATCAAGACGAAGAAATACAGCAGAAAAGCAGACCTATATAAAAATAAGAATTATTGCAAATATATAATATGAAATTAGGATACAAAATTTGAATATGGGAACTTTTGAAACAGGCTACGTACGCATGTAAGGTCGCGGGAAACAGCAGTTACTTAATAAAGCAATTAATATTGGAAACCACCACATATCCAAGAGTATGGAGTTGCAACTGCAAATCGGTTAGGAGTCAGCGGCTGTTGCGAACAACATTTACTCGTTAGTGGCAAAATTCAACACCAATAAACACAAGTCAGCGAAGCATACCGGAAGATTTGGTTAATTGGCGCGATGTTTCCTTATCATATCACAACTAAAAATCCAAATCGGAGCTGCATCTTTCTTCGAGAAATCAGCATTTCAGTTTTCCATGACCGCAACATATACAGCGTACTCCGGATACGACGTGCAATGCAGAATAATTAGATTCCCTGGTTAATTCTGAGTAAAAAATTGGGTGGGAGAGAGGGGTCTATCTTAAACAGCCAATGAGTTACATGATGTTCAACAAAGTTTCTTAGGAGTAATGAAGGGTGATCCAATGAGAGCTTCCTATTTGTTGTTGTAAGGCGCATAAACCAAAACTAAAACGTAAACCAATATCAGCCGGCTTCAATTCTTGTACGAGCTGTATTTATAGGCCTTCAGACCAAGATCAGGCCTCAAGATACGACGAATCGATTGTTCACGGTTTTAACGAACACTCTCTGCTACTGCAGAAATATTCCCAAAATTACGGTCTGTATGCACTCTGGTTGAAAGATGAAGGTCCAATAGTATAACATTGGTTCGAAATTTGGTCATGGTGTCACGAATAGTGCGCTCAGTTGGACGCTCGTAACGCCCAAAATGATGTTGAAGAACTCTTTAACATTTTCTAACTGATGAATGATTTTGGTAGTAAGTTTCCACAATTAACAAACGTTGTTCAGGAGTAAACCTATTCATGATTGAGTCGTATTGAATATTGAACACAAATGTGATATGGACAAGCAATTTGACACATGACAGCTGTCGAAACAACCCAGTTGGATAAGGGACCATGTATTGGATCACCCACTTTACTTACTAGTAAAGTTTATTCCATAATTTTCTAAGTAACAGAGCTAGACCAATAAAATGATTGAGTTTCATTCGATAATTATCTCAGATATTTTTATGATATACCAATATTGCCAATGTTATTTTCAGTTTAGAATTATCGCATGTTAAAATAAAAAAAAACATTTAACTGCAGTTTTTTTTTTTAAATACAGTTATAGAATTTGGTTTCTTATACGCATTTTAATGCACCATAACACTAGCTATTATTTCATCGTATAAAGTTTTGTTCTAGGGCATGTAGTTTTCCAGGTATAAATTTATCTTCTTTTATACCAAAGTAACTTTTTTAAACACCTTCTTCAGTCAATGAATTTTATAAATATTTGCTATGTTAACTACAAGCCTAAAAGTATGCTATAAAATTTCAAAATTTACTTGATTCAAAGACTTTTGCACAAAAATCCTTAAAAATTACACAAAAAACATTTTAGAAAATACATTTCAGACAATTCTTAGAAAACTAAATATTAATTTTAGTATTTACATCCAATTTTGAGTCAAGTGACATCGAAGAATATCTGTGAAACCAACATATATATATATATAGTTATAATTATTTAAGACATATTTACATAATTACCGCTTTAAGAAATGTAACGTACTGAATTACAATGTTATCGAAAAGGAAATCATAGTGTTTAGTTTTTGTAGGTTTTTACTATTTGCCGCCTGAGAATTACAAAATTTTATAGCGGAACCCAGCCAACAAATTACGAAGAAAACTCTCGTAACTTTTAAGAAAATTTTATGCAAGGCGTTCTTTAGCGCGTTCAGTACTGGTTGTTTATTAATTGCAATATTTTGGACATGCCAATATACAATTTCTTTTATGTGGATACATCAGGTTAATACAATCCTTACATAATTTTTCCGAATTATAACAACTTATATGACATGAAATCAAGCCTGTAGTTTCTCTTGATTCATGATTTATGTAATCTGTTGTATTCTTTTCGTAACAGAAAACTTTTTTTTGCATCAAATCAAAACTTTTCCCAATTTTTTGCAATTTTTGGGATGTGTTTTGTAGCACTGATTTCCATAATTTAAATAAACTTTTTTGTATGTGAGCTCATGTCTTTATGTGTGTTCATCTGCATGTATGTATGTGTACTCATGTGAAAAGCTTTAAAAATTCCCAACCTTTGTGTGTCGTTATTTAAATGAGCGATTTTTTTCATACCTTGGGACCCTTTTTTAAGCTGCTATTGAAAAGGCGTGCGTAACAAAAACATTTGGTATTTGTTTGATAATATGATATGTTAGGCGATATATTATTTTTTTATTTATTTACTTGTATGAGGTGTCTTTTTTTGTATAGTGCTATTGTTAGTGTATTGTTTATTTTTTCAAAAGATGGGATACAGCATTGAAATCCAGTGTAAAATTCCGATATTTCATTTAACTTTTACTTTATAAGATTATGTCAGGTTCAAAAAAAAATAATTTTGTTTTAAAATTTCATAACTTTGAAGCAAAGCGATATTTTTTAAGAATTTTTTTTTTTTTTTCATTTCTGTTAGATAGAATATTCTGATTCTGAATATCGGTGACCTGAACGAAGTCGCAACGAGTTTTTTTAGGTAGATAAATCTGTATTGAATTATAAAACACAACCACGATTTTGAAGTCATTTTAATGTAAAAAGTGTACCGTCCAAAGATGCTTTCCTGCGTTGAGTTGCTCGTGTTTAACAAACTGGGAGACCTGAGTTCAAATTTTCTCGAGGTATCGCGTACAGGCATCAGTCGGCGAACATCTTTTAAAATTGAGCAGGTGGCGTTCGTTACAAATGAATATTCTCTTGTATTAATTTTCATAAATTCTAATTTTGACAGCAATTTTTGCCAGACAACACATAAGTCTGCCCCAATAATTTACAATGCGCCTTAAGTCTGAGCTTTTATCCTTAAAATTGCAATCAGTCAGTAAATGTTGGTATAAAAACTTAAAGAAGAAATCAATAAAATAGCGAACGAATAATAACTTCAAAAATAAACATTAAAGTTAAGTTTTTTAGAGATTTGCGCATGTACTAAAATATGTGGATTTACGCAAAAAAAAAAAAAACTTCTCAGAAAAAAAGAACACCCTAATGTATAATACATACAGTGATGTATTTACGTATAGACTGAGTACGATGTAGCCCATGGCGCCGACTCATAAGGGGGCGCAAAATTTTGAAGCTGATGGCTGATGGTCAGAAATTTTTTTGAAATAAAGAAATTTTTTTCCAGATATCTAAAATTATAAATCCGCCCCTGTGTACATATGACATACGTGTGACGTACATGTAGGTCTAATATGTATGTACTTATGAGTATCGGTTACGTTGCTTACTTCTCAAAGTCTTATATGTGGCTAATGTTGGTTTAGGTGGATTTGTTGACATTTCTATTGGTAGTGCATCGTTACTAGTCATGAGTCTAGGTATTTTCCTGTTGCCTTAGCGGATAAGAAAACATTTAGTTATTGGTTTCACACAATATATACATCATATACAGAAACGATATATCATACAAGACTGTTTTATTTTTAGCTTCAAGTTAACTGTATGGAGTACATATTAAACAGAACCTTTTTACAACGTTTCAGTTTAAATTCGTTTTATGTTTTTAATTTCTCCAGTAGCTCTTTTGTTTAACTATGCTACGGCTATTATCCAATTAAATGTAAAACAATAAACTATGTATATTCTTTCTTTTATTATTTTACTCATGCAACGTCTGCAAACTCTTCTTACAGCAATAGAAAAAATGAAAACTCTTGACATAACATGCTTGGCCAATTAAACTTCAACCTGCTGACCAGGTCCAGCGAAACAGCAATCAAAAAGAATTTTTAAATTACCCGCTGGCTGTTGCATACCAAGTTGTCTGAGTATAGTAGACGACGGAAACAAGGAATAATAATAAAATTCATTAATTATATGCAAGAAAGTTGACAAATAAGTTGAAACAGACAATCAGTTAGTATATGCACTTTAAAGATTTTGCGCTTTTGTTTTTTGTTTGTTGTTACGCTACTGCCTGTCATACCAAGCTATGACGAATCTAAAACATTTTCCTTTAGTGTTTTTGTTTTTCAGAAAATTAGTTTTAGCGACTGATAATTTATTATATTAAGAATTATTACATTGAACTTGCAGTCATTTCGCAAAGACCAATATGATCGTAAAATTTTACTTAATTGATCAATGCTTTTTATTCAACAAACATGACAAAGATAACAAATGGAACAATTTAACCTGGTAATTGGTGACATATGTTTCGGCTATTACCACATATATACAAATTCTCATATGTATATACATAGCCTCATCAGACCAGTTTTTGGTTAATGTTGTACATGGGATCGATTTTCTTTTAAACAACAACTTTAGGTTAGGTTAGGTTAGGTAGGAGTGGCAGTCAGTTACGAAAGACTGACTCACTTAGACCAAACATGATCCGTTGTGATACCACAGGGTGTTTTACTATACCCTCTCGTTGAACCAGCCAGAATTCGTTATGAAACTAAATAGCTGACCTATACTGACATGTCTAAGGTCATCCAGGTCATCAAATAAAAACGACCCAAGTGCTTTGTGCCGTTTTCTAGCAAGTGCGGGACAGGAGCAGAGAAGATGTTTAATATTTTCCTCTTCCTCCACATCTCCACAGCTTCTACAGAAGTCAAAGGACCTAACACCTAATCTCTCCGCATGTCTGCCGATGAGGCAGTGGCCAGTTATGACTGCGACAACTGACGAGACGGCCAGATTTGCCTAGTTATATTGCAAGTTGACCCTTCAGTCCATCTTTTATTAGCATTTTTAGCCATTTCTTCTTTAAGCAGAAACTTGCAGGTAGCAAGTGGCATGCCAACACCTTCCTTGTCCTGAGGAATTTGTGCAGTAGTCCCCTGCCTAGCAAGTTCATCCGCTTTGCAATTGCCGTCAATGTTCCTATGCCCAGGCACCCAGATGAGGTGAATATGAAAATGTTGAGCCATCTCGTTTATAGACGAGCGACATTGTTGGGCCACTAGTGAGTTTAGGAAGACTGATTCTAGAGATTTGATAGCTGCCTGACTATCTGAGAAAATATTTATATCCTTTTTGGATACAACATTCCTCCTTAGCCAGGATGTTACTCCCTCAAACAACAACTTTAAGCCGGCAACAATTAAAGTCTCTCATCATTAACTCTTATTTCATCATACCCTCCTTGCCTTTGCACACACACGCACAGAAACTTCATTGTGTGAGATTTTGCTATCGAGTATTGTCCCAGCAAACATTTTTAATCGCGTAAGAGTCCTATTTCACTTGCCGAGACGATGATTTTGATCGCGCACGATCTCATATTTTGCTGACAGGCGGATAGTTCGTTCTTGAGAAACAACCCGTCTCGCATATGAAACAAAAGAAAGAGTTTCTGGTGATTTTTGTTTAAGTGATAAATAATTGTAGTCTGAATTTTTGTTTTACTTTATCCGCATCACTCGCGCCGACATTTAATAGTCATTTGCGATGTTAGTAATTGAAAATTATTACACTAAGCCATACAAAGGACCAGTATGGCAAAATTGACATCGTTCTTAGCTTCTTACCATACATCTACATGTGATGTTCAGTGTAAGTAGCAAAAAAGTAATGTCGAATCATAAAACATTATAATATATAAACTAATTTAGTTCTTCAGAAGATTTTTTATTTATCGCTTGGAAGGTGAAATCACATAATCTTTATATAAAAGAGTCGTTAAGTGATCGCATGAATTAATCGCGCTAAAGTTTGATCGCATAAAACTCTTCTAGAAGAGTTATAAATTATTCAATGTAAATGTGTAAGGCTTAAAAATCTCTCAAATATTTGCTGGGGCAAGAGTATTTAAACAAGTGCCGCGTCGTCTGACTTCGCTTCCGTTCGTTTTACTCATGTGCTTCCGGTTTAGTTGGCAACACTGCTGTTGTTTGTATTGCATTTTGCCTATTGGCGTCTTACCAACATGTTTACATACTTGACTGCCTTTCCACCCGGATAGAAATTGTATGTTATGCACAAAATCATAGCCATTTTGAAGTCACCGGATGTCGTAGCATTTAAATGTAGCTATTTTTGTAACCAAACAGGAAAGTTTTAGAGCGTTTGAGTTTTAATTTAAAAAAAAAAAAAAAAACTATTTAAAACTGTCTGAACGTTGATTTTACTGAAATTTATTTTCTGTCGCTCTTATAAGAAATTCTAGTTTTTGAAAAAAGTCCCAACACTTTCGATAAAGAATATCAAATAATATTGTTTGACAGCCTTTGACTTTTGTCCAAATCATTGTTTTATCAATTTCTATTTTTCTTAGATTTTCTTCATAACAATAAAATTATTACGTTTGGCCTTATTTTACGTATTTAAAGTTAAAATTTGTCCAAAATCACGTTTATTTTTCATACATTAGTCATAAATTGTATTTTCTATTATTTTGCAATACAAAATTTTTATGTTAGGCTTTTGTTGGTGTTGACCATTACCCACCGAAAGTAAACATCATTTCTGCAAATGGTCTTTGACAGATTTTTTAAGCAACCCCCATCAAAAATATTCCGAGATCATCGACTGCGTGTGCAAAATGCCAAATGTAAAGTGGATTGTAGGCCACCGGCAATAAGTCCTACCAATCTCTGTAAAGTACACAATGTGTTGCAAGATACCATACGAGCACATCAAATTTCTGATGGAAATCGACTAATGGTATCAGATATGGCTCGTTACCTGCGCGTCGGTGGTGCCATTTTGGAAAATCTAGAAAAGAGCCCTCCACACCGTTCAGAAAAAGTTCGACTGGATTACATGCACTTATGTATAAAGAAAATCGAAAACAATAATCTATTACTGGCAGAACGCATACAGAATGCTAAACCAAAACTTGACACGGGAGCTCGCAAAACCGAAATCTTAAAAGACAGGAAGGTTGAATGTGAGAAACCTTTTAAGGTGCCCTATGAAATACTTAACAAATACAAAGACCTCAACTTTGCACTCAAAATGGACACAAAGACTTTGCATATTTTATTGCGACCGAAAGTTTATTTCGATTTAACGTTATTGGCTGCAAGTCGACTTCGAAAAAATGTTGGAAAATCTCTGGGTCGTGTTGTGATGCAGCTTTATACGGAGGCATGTCCACAAGTGGTGTTAGAGTTCGTACGCATTTTTAAGCGTGGCATTACGGCGGATATGTCTGTATTGCGTTTGTTCCCCACACTTTGGTTAGAGGCTGAACTCTCGCTAAAGAACTCATCTCCATGGATTAACAAACCGAAAATTGAGTACGATATGCGCGCAATTGACCATAGCAAATCGGCTGGAGTGTTGTCATTCGCCAAGAGCAATCTAACCGGCTTTCGCTATGGCGTGTTGAACTTCTCTATTAGTTTTAGACCATTGGCGGTGTGTAATGGCAAGCGTGTTGGATTTGGCAAGGTGATACAAGGTCAGAAAATAATTGACTGGGTACAGATTTTCGGCACTAAGAACGGCAAGCCAACGAGGAACATCCGAATAACGAAGTGTGGTGTCATGCAGTGAAAGTAGTGATGTGTTTTTTTAAATCAAAATAGTTATTGTGTTGAATTTAGGAACAGAAAAAGGTACTGAGGCATCAAGTCTCAGTAAAGTTTAATGTTTCATAAATGATACATAACAATTATGTTGATTTTGCAAAATTGCATTGATGATGGTTTGGAAAAGCAAGCTCTTAGTGGCATAATGGCCAAACATTGTCCTGTAAACTTCAGTGAATTTCGTTGAAAGCTGTCAATCAAGTGAATGGAAGTTAACCAAAAGTTAAAAATATTCTTGTAGAGAAAATTTAATTGTAAGTTGAAATTTAGTGTTGTAATTTTTAATAAAATTTCATTTGAAACATAAAATAAAAAGTTTGATTTGAAACTATTTGATATATTCGGAAATTCAAAACAATCATGTATAAACAATTTTTTTTAAGGTGTAGGCTAAATCGACTGTTATCGAATTTTTCGATACTTTCAAATTTTTATCGATTTTTTCAATATTTGTTAATACTTTTTTATTTTTTATATACTTTTTTATCGAGTTTTCCGAGCTCTCTTCTATAGATCTTTGTCGATATTAAATTTCATCAAAATCGCTTTATTAGATTAGCCGTGGAAACGTATTTTCTTATTAGAGGCGTAACATCGCCTACTGTTGGGAACAAATTACATTCGGCACTCCTTTCTTTACAACTTTTCTAACAAAAAAAATTAAGCGATTGTTAAGTTTTATGACAGTTAAAATGGAATGGAACTGTTTTATATTGGATATAGATTGTCTCAGTGTAACAATTTTGGGTTTTTTCTATGTTTTTTCACGCCCATCAAATTCGTCA
The DNA here is from genome assembly GCA_963680825.1 of Meiosimyza decipiens. Lineage (NCBI taxonomy): Eukaryota > Metazoa > Arthropoda > Insecta > Diptera > Lauxaniidae > Meiosimyza > Meiosimyza decipiens. Next base: position 41,754,703 of record OY804258.1, read on the forward strand.
GTTATCTTTAATAATTCTATCAGTAATGCATTTTGAAGTTTTTTGCTTACGTGGAAAGTGCCACGCCCTCTCGTCGAAATATGCCAACTGTTTTCTAGAGCTTGTATATTTTTTTTCTAGTATTTTTGAGAAATTCAGTTACACTACACTACTGTTTTAAATGTTTTATATGTATGGGCGGTAGGCGTGTCCGTGAACCGAATTCGTGATTTCCGCAAAGGGACAGACTGTAATGAACAATTTTTGAATTTGGTACCGAATGTGTTAAGTCAAAATTTTTGCAAATTTAGCAGAGCCATTAACCATTAGGTTATGCTTAACGAAACTTTCGAGTATATTTAAAACAGAAAGTTCAGCCCTGAATTTATTCTTACAGTACGCAACTTCACTAGAAGAATTTATTCTTCTTTTTCCGTTGATCTTTCGATGTAATAAGTTGTGTTGGCTGATTAAAAAAAAAATAAGCAACAATAATCTGATTTATTTCTCCGTTTTTCTAAAACGTGCAAAATTAAGTCACCATATTATCCAAAAATAAAGCTGAATGCAATTGTTGCTAAAAAAAAACCGCACACGCTTGACTCAAGGGAAAAGATAATTAAAATTTTGTCTTATGTACATATTGGGTACAGCATCGGTAGTGAGATACTGTTGAGAAGTACAGGTCACTTTTCATTTTTCTCGTAGAAAAAAAAACATATTTAAAGGTAAAATGCTCTGACAGTTTGCAGGAATTTTGAAAAAGAAAATACAATTCGGTTTCTAATTTTACAGAATTTGTTACTTAAAAATTTGACTAAAATATTTGCCATCATATTTGACTCACATCACATTTTGGCGGCGGTAAAAATTGCATCACCCTATTGGACAAAGCAACATACGTAGCTTCATCGTATTTCCTCGGAGTGCTTTCGCAAAATTCGTCTTAGTGACACAGCAACAGCATGTGGGATTTGACACCAACGATTAGTTAAGCAGATCAGAAAGGTGAAACGGTAACCCATGCTTGAGTTTGTCGAGCGGGATCAACAAGATCGTGCGGAATATAATTTTTTTTTTTTTTTGCTTGAAATCGTTGATATTGTTAAAAGATCATAGGAAATACGTGAAATTTATTTCTTTAAGAAAACCGCCTCAAAATTGCATAAAAATCGGGAAAAGAAAAAAAAAAAAACATCGTAATACGAGAAAAAAAAAAAACATAATTTACTGTGAAAAAGTGTTGTTCTTTGTTTTATTTGTTGATCTTGCAAAAACAGCGAACAAGAGAAAACAAATAAATAAAATTCTAGAAACTGTGTAAATTGCTGTAACTGTGTAAAACTAAAATTTCGTAAAATTTGTTTTAAAAAACGTTTATATAATAGTAAATTTCGCTTTAAAGTAGACAAAAATAAGTTAATACTAAAATTACTCATATCTAACCTTTGGTAAATGTTAAAAAAGGTGTACAAAAACAAAGAAAAAGAAAGGTAAGCGAGCACAAAAAAAGGTGAATAAATCGATTGGACAGCAAGTATGCATACGCGGTTAACAAAATGAATTTAAATATAATTATGCATATAATAATTACATATATACAAAATTAAACGCACAAATGTCTAAAAAAATAATAAGTTTTGATTAAAAATTTTAAAAGAAGTTCTAAATTAAATCCACTAATGCACTGTCTGTCCTATCGATTAAAATTCATGCTGGTAGTAGTAAATTGATTGTACACCTAATTCTGTTTTTACACGGTAGATACGTTCCAGAAAAAACCGAGTAAAAAAACCGTGTAAAAAAGACATGAAGTATTTACATAGAAAAAAAGGGGAATAGTTCTATACCCTGAAAAAATAGTTTAAAAAAATGATTCATACAAAAAAAACTCTTATAAAAGCCAAATTAAATTTGTATGTGCATTCATGCACAGTTTATTTCATAAAAACAAAAGGCAATTCAATTATTACAGTTATAGTAACATAATTATAATATTATCGTAAGTCTAGGAACTGAAAACTAATACAAAAAACAATATAAAGTAATAAACAAAGAGTACATAATTCAATTCTTAAAGTAAATTAAAACAAATTAAAAATCATTAAAAATTCTTTAACAAAAATTGTAAAACTCAGATCTGGTTAGTGTGTACAGAACACTCACCCGATTTTCGGGGGATATCACTAGTAAAAATAGTTTTCTTTAAAATTTAAATCAAATGGCTTTTTATAATCGTGCTAAATCGAATCAAATCGTGTAAAAACGGAAAAAAATTTCTTTTCTAGACCGTGTTAAATCAAAACCGTGTAAAAAAAGACCGTGTAAAAACAGAATTGGGTGTATAATTGTTTCAGTGCTTGCACACTAATAATACTCTCAATTAAATATTAAGGAATTAAATAAGGTTTACATCGCAACATTTTGTTAGCAACATTTCAGCAGAGATATCTATGAAGGCCTTCATCGATGGACTGTACTGCGCTTCAAAGTGAGTTCTTTTAATTTAATTATTTCTATATTTAAAATATGCATATAAAATAGTTTCATACACATTTGCTACATATGTACATACGTACATATTAATTTTGTTTTATTATCATTGCCTAACTAAAAAAAAATCGGAGAGTGAAAGAGCGAAAGTCAAAGAATGCAAAAATTACAACAACAATAAACATAAGCCAGATAATGCAAGTGCCTTTTCTTGAAATTTAGAATTGGAGACTTTTGCTTATTGTTTGATTTGTTGTGGTTATTGATATTTCACATATTTATGTTGCTCTATCGGAGTTATGTAGCGAACCTTTTTTAAGCTTGCGATTTCTTTGCTTTTATGAAATTTGGTTTTTTTTTAACGATGATCTCACTAATTTATGCGGGATATTCTCTATTATAAATATTTACTAAATAATATTAAAATGCAACTTTTCATGTGTACTAGGATTTGAAAGAATATTGTTATTGATACTTTATTTAATTGGCGAATGTTAAAAACTACTATTTAAGTAAATATTAAATGAACGAGATTTGAGTTGATTTGATTTTGAAAATTATACTGTAGAAGTATAACTAAATTAATATTAGTTTGATAACTAAGATTTGTTTAAAACTCAAACACTATATATTTTTGTTATATATAAATAAATAATTTAAAAGTTATGCGGAATTAAAATATTATTTTCCTTAAGGTGATGTAGAGGACAGGGACAGATATTAGCTATAGGGGTCTTATAAGAATCTGCATAGCGTAAGACCGCAGGTAGGGTGGGTATAGAGTGCTGTATTTTCATGTCATCTTGAAAATACCTGAGATAAGGATTGATACCTGCATTTTTTTATTTTTATGATTTCTCATACAGAACCATGAAGGGGTTTTGTTTATACGCATGGTTTTCTTGGCCCACATTATAGTAAATTTAGTTTTGAGGGAGTCTATAATAAAAAATTTTGTAGTGAAGGTCCTCTGGTAGGAAGGAGGAAAGCTAGCATCATCAATGGCTCCCGCCCCCGACTACTTCGGCCTTATGAACATCTCGCCAGCTGCGTGTGCATTGTATACGTTGATGAAAACCAACCATGAATATCTGGTTCGGTCTTTAAACATTTTTAAACCTACACACACTACAAGACGGATATGGCAAAATCGACTCAGGTGGTGACAAACATCAAAAATAAATATACTTTTCTATACTCGTCCATGCCCCGTTATATGCGTTACAAACGGAATGATGAAGTGAATATAGCTTCTATGTAGGGTATTAAAATGAATGAATGGAGTTTAATCCTTCCACCGAATCAACAAACACAGAGACTGCAAAGTTTTGTCATCTTTGCAATAAAAAAATGTTGCTATTGATTAAAATTTTCCCAGTGTTTGAAAATATTTGTCAAAAATAAATTTTTGTTTTTTTTTTTGTTTTCAAATTTAATTTTAAACTTCTAATTCGGATTTGTTTGTTTTTTTTTTGTTTCTGTCAAAATTTTGCTAAATTCGCAGACTTTTATCATTTTTTGTTCAATCTTATCAATTGCAAATTTTTGACAAGAACATGGTCTTGAGTTGGGATGATGCCGTGAATTGTTATCGGCATCATCGACTTCGTGTTTGTAACGCCAAAAGTACCATCGATCATCGATTTGGCAATGAGTTCAATAAGGATGTATTCATGAGACGCACAAAAATAAGAGAGGAATATCTCAGATTTCAGGCTATAGCCAGGGAACAATTTAATTTTTTCACCAAAATGAACGCAATGATGCGTTTGTCAAGTGGACACGAAGACCTCATTACATCAACGTCATCGTTGAACAACTATCAGATAAGGTCCAGGCAAGACACGCGCATAAGAGATGCTAACAAAAATTTGCAAAAACTGGAAAAAGAGAACGATTGGCTTGGACGCAGAATATTAAGCGCTAAGTCACTGAGTCACAGTGCGAGCCCGATGAGCTATGTAGAGAAGGCTGAAAAGCATCAAAGCTGCAGTTTTCAAGTTCCTTTTAATATTTTAAGTAAATATGAAAACTTGAATGTTAAAATTCCCGAAGATAAAGAAACATTACGTCGATTATTGAGGCCAAAAATTTTTCTTGATCTGGGTATACATGGAATTCGACGTTTACATCGCTTCGTTATTGAACTTTTTACGGAAGCGTGTCCACAGGTGGTATTGGAACTTGTACGCGCTTGTAAGAATCATAATGCTGCTGCGCTGCAGGTGATACGTATATTTCCTGGTTTATGGTTAGAAAGTGAATTGAAATTGAAGGATAATAAGCTCAATACTTCAAAAATCGAATACGATATGCGTGCAATGGATCACAGTGCAAGTGGTGGAGTTTTATCGTTTGCCAAGAGTAATTTAAAAGGATTTCGCTTTGGTGTAATGAATTTTTCCATAAGCTTCAAGCCATTGTCTGTACTCAATGGTGAACGTGTCGGCTTTGGCAGGTTGCTTGTTGGAAAGAGAGATCATAATATCTTACAAGAGTATGGTACAAAAAATGGAAAAATGACTAAAGTAATTAAGGTTTTAGGCTGTGGTCTGCTTTAATATGCAATGGATGTCATAAAGCTGATGCTGCTACCAAAGGAAGAAAAAATGAAAAATAGCGCGCTGGAGATATTGTTCGGAACACGCCATATTTTCATTTTTTCTAAATTTGATAATTTAATATTCTAGAAAAAAGTTTTCTTGTGATGGCACTTCCTAACCTTTAAAGTTTCATCTGAGAAAACATTTTTTCAGCAATCATCAAGGGCAACAACAAATAAGAAAGCAGCACTATTTTATGAAATCCGTCGTGTATGTTTTGTAGTTTTGTTAAATTTGTTAATGTATGTATGAATATTTTTGTGTGTTAGGTTAAAAATTAGTTTGTAGATAAAAATTTGTTGTTTTGCTACATAAGTTAAAAAAATTGTTTTTTACTCATAGGTTACAGCACTTGCTTCAAAGACTGATCATATCGATTTCGGTAACTAACATCCAAAACTACGCAATATCAACTCAAAACATTCAACTTTATCTTTTAAAATCCATTGGCACTCGATAATATTCAACAGAGCAACCAGCCCAATTTTAACCAATTATTCCCGTGAAAATCGGCTTTAGGAAAACCGTTCAAGTAAAGTATTTTGTAGAAAGCGAAAAGTATTAGTACTTGGCACTAAGTAGTAATACAGACCAATACGAAAATATGGAGAGGAAAATTAGGGAGGCGGATTTCTCAAAACGAATTTTAGAAACATAATATTTTAGAGTTATTTAGACCAGTGGCGTCAATTCGGTAGGGTTGGGGAAGGCATCGCCCCCCAAGGACCTGATACTAGATATTATGCACTACATAAATTCAATCTAATAGTGGTGGAATTATATTTCTCGCCCTCCCCCCCCAAGGTTTTCGTGAAGTGACGCCACTGATTAAGACCCATTCATTTTGAAATTTCCGCTTATGGTACGTAAGGTAATAGACCCGGAACTACAGAGAATGCTGTAGTCATAGCTCGGTGACTGGCACTGTTCATATCCCAAGAGTTTTGCGACATTTTAAAGCAGATTGCTTTCTGTTCACGTTGTTATGTAGAAATTCAATTTTTTTTTACTCAAATAATCTTAAAATAGAATTTCATTTGCCTTTACGTTGGAGCAAAAACCAGACAGTAAAACTAAAAAAAACTCTTTGGAAAATAATTATTCTTGAGTGTTTTCCGTAACAAAAAAGAAACCACGCTACACTCTACTTACTAACGATAACAAAACTTTAACTTAAAGCATACTTTCAGGCACAAACAAGCGTCCTCTTTTATGTAAATTTATAATTTCACCAAAAAAAAAATTTAATGCATACAAAGTACAAGTACAAAAATTGCTCGTAACAAAAGTTTGAAAATAAAACTCTAAAATGCATTACATTTTTCATAGCGAAAATTGGAAATAAATTCGAACATAAGTACCCGCTGGTTTGCAAAGATCAAATCCAAAAGGAAACTTTGAAGCAAAATTGCAAGACAAGAAGGGTACTTTCCGTTTATAGAATATGTGGCGGGTAATTCTATGGTAACTTACAATAAGTCAGGTTATCAAATATCCCGTTAATTTACTAATTCGTTAAGAAATAATAAAACTAGCGCAATTTTTTTGCAATAATACCTTTAAAATAAGGTATATATCGTTGGCAAATTTTGTTTTCGAACTTTTACTTCAAGTCGCGTTTTTTCAAAACTTTGGAATTTTAATGAGCTTGCGAACATATAGCAGAACAAACCGTATAAAAAGTTGAACATAATTCGGTTTAAGTTAATTTCGCTCTGTTGCTGGAAGACTGACATAACTCAAAAAACATATATTTGAAGTTTTCATTTAAACATAAATTTAAGTTTTCAATAACATTTCACTTGTGAATAAATAAAAGTGTGTAGACAGCGTTACCAAGTCGTACCGAAGCAATCCTCGGCCTTCTTAAACAAAAAATTTAATTTTCCCTTAAGTGGCAAAAATATTTTTTTTTTTTTTTGTGAAATAAGTAGTTAGATATATAAAAAAATTAGTTTTATTAAATAAAAACTTTAAGTCAATATCACAAATAAAAATCTACCGATTCCTAATTCCTTTGAAATTAAATTACAGGCTTGGCCGGGTCAAAGGGTAAAAAAAAATCTAAAACGTACTGGACTATAGCTTTTTTCATCAAAAATGGAATGCAAAAGTTATGCTGTTCTAAGGGGAAGTCCACAAATTACGTGAGGTTTTTTTTGAAAATTCGGATGATCCCCCCTCCCTCCCCCTTTGTGAAATATGGTGAGATCTGACGAGACCCCTCCCTCCCTCTGTTGAGATTTACTCTATTATTTTTAAATTCATAATTAAACTTACTTTATAAGCATGTTCATGTATTTTTCTTCATGCCACTAGAAACGAGAAGAGAGATTTTAAAAGTTAATGTGAAATTTTTGTTGACCCTTCCTTCTCCCTTGGTGAGATTTGGTGAGACTTTGTCAGAATGTGCTACCGATAAAACCGATCATTGTAGAATGAGATATTCGATAAAACGTGGCGCCTGAAGCCACTGATTTTTAGCGGCAGCAAAATTTCAATTTTCGGTAATAAAATTAAACTAGGCAAAATTTCATAAAAGAAAATTTAAAAAAAAAAAGAAAAAGAAGAACCAATTCATTTCAAAACTTAAATTAGAATAATGGGTAGCGACGGCAATAGAAAGCTGATCGCTGTCCTGCCGGATATCACGTTTGTGGTACAAAAACGTAACTCTGATATAAAGGGTGTTTTTTTTAGAGGTATAGAGCTTCGAATTGAAATAAAACACAAGAAAATCGTTTTAATGTCCATCAATTTGGCTTTATTGGAAGGATAATTTTATGCCATTAATGTTTAAATATGATTTCGGGCATGTGGCCGCCGCGGCTGGCTCGAATAAAGCCAATTCTACAGGTCCAATTTTGAACCACTTTTTCGAGCATATGGGGCCGTATGTCGGCAATAACGCCACGAATGTTGGCTTCCAAGTCCCCTAACGTTTCTGGTTTGTTGGCGTAGACGAGCGACTTCACATATCCCCAAAGAAAATAATCCAATGGTGTCAAATCACACGATCTTGGTGGCCAATTGACAGGTCCATTCCGCGAAATTATGCGCTCATCGAATGTTTCCTTCAATAAATCGATTGTGACGTGCGCTGTGTGGCATGTAGCGCCGTCTTGTTGGAACCACAACTCATCCACATTCATGCCATCCAATTCGGGAACAAAATAGTCGGTTATCATGGCTCTATACCGGTCTCCATTAACGGTAACTGACTCTCCAGCATTATTTCGGAAGAAGTATGGCCCAATGACTCCACCAGCCCATAGAGCACACCAAACAGTCAGTTTTTGTGGATGTAATGGCGTCTCAAGGGTCTCATGTGGATTCTCTTCACTCCAAATGCGGCAATTTTGCTTGTTGACGTAGCCATTCAACCAAAAATGAGCCTCATCACTGAACAAAATTTTGCGATGAAAATCAGCATTGAGATCAATCTCATTTTCGGCCCATACACCAAAATCACGACGCATTGCATGGTCTCGCGGCTTTAATTCTTGCACAAGCTGGATCTTGTAAGGTCGCAAGCCAAGATCTTTGCGCAAAATCTTCCATAAAGTTGATGGACAAAGCTCCAATTGCTGTGCACGGTGGCGAATCGATTCATTCGGGTCCTCTTCAACATTTTGCTCTACAGCGGCAATTGTTTCTTCGGTGCGCACTGTTCGACGTCTCTGCGGATGCGTATTATCACATAGAGTAAACGTAGTGCGAAAACGATCCATGGTTAACCGAATTAATTGCTCTGATGGACGATTATGTCGACCATAAAATGGACGGAGCTTGCGGTAAACTTCGCGAACTGAACCATTATTTTCGAAATAAATTTGCACGATTTGCAAGCGTTGTTCTTTTGTCAACCTGTTCATGATGAAATGGCAAACCAAACTGAACATAAATGACATTAGAGTTGCCAGATTTGACCATAAAATGCCAGTTTTATCTCTATTCAAAAAACAAACCTCTAAAAAAAACACCCTTTATTAAATCTAAATGCAGTCACATAATTAAAAGTTACTCATACGACACGGTCGCCAAAATAATCAACATTACAAAGCACTATATCTGAGCGTCGAGAATATTTGGACATACCGGTACTATTACCGCTTTTATGATTAGCAGTAAAATAAAAGTCTGTTCGATGGCTGCTGTAAAAAAAAGGCCCAAATAATAATTAAAAACTAAGCTTTTTGCTGCAGTTGAAATTAAACATCATTTTTATTTATATTTTTACATTTATTTTATTTTTATTACCTTTGCAAATAGACTTAAAATGTTTTTCTGATAGTCTTAAAATGCTACGGCAATATTATCACCATAAGATAAATGACAGGAAGTTTTATTTTCTTCATCTTTTCGCCTTTGCCTTTATAAATACATTCGTAATTTACTTTCTTTTATCTACAGTTGCCCTTGTGTGCGAAGGAAAAATTTCACACCAACGTTCAACGGCATATGGGTGAAAAGCGAGTCCATGTGCTGACTATTTTCTTGAATGTTTAATCCTATGTAATACTGTTGAAAGCACGCAGTTATTAAGATTTGTTTTATATTCTATTCATTCGCTTTTTTTATGCTATAAAGTTTTATTATTTTGTTTTTGTTTTTTTTTTTTTTTTGCTGGTCCAGTTTGTTGGCTAGTTGGATTTGTGTACTTTCTCCAGCTTTTGTTTGCGCTGTTGACCTTGCATCCAGTAAAAATTTCAATTAATATTTTCAACAACGTTGCAGCTGCTTATTTTTGCTGTTTTTGCTGAACTCGCAACATTGCAATTGTCCTCGATCCAAAGAGATAGAGCAGGGATTCACTCACTCGAGAGCAAACAAAAGTTTTCATATTTTATCTTTTTTGTTTTCTTTTTTAGTTTATGCAGCATTAAGTGGCGTGGAGGAGGTTGGCCGGAGGAGGATGATGTTCGTCCATGACATTAATTGTCATTATAAGTAAATAAGCTTTGGTAATGAGTTTGGGCGCACTGTAACAAAAATATTACTTTATAGTTGATGAGAATTTTCAAAAAGGCTGAAGCACACGTTTTATTAATTTGATTTGAAATTATCAACAAGACTTTTAAAAAATTTGAAATACTTTTAATTTGATATTATCTCATTTATTATTACTATTAATTTTTTGGAACAAATATATTTCACTAATTCCGCGAAGCTCTTAGGAGGTAAAACTAAAAAGAAAAAAAGTTTCTTAGAGGCCTAAGATAGAAACAGCGCATTTAAACTATTAGTTTTATGTGTACCGATATTAGACATTGGAAATTACAGCCAAAAGTTCTGAAACCCAAATAAAATAATATGAAATTTGTTTCATATAAATTTACAAATTCGATATAACTTAAGATCCATATGTGTCAGTATTACCTTTTACTTTTGAGCATTCTGCTATTAAATTATTAATACTGGTTGCCTAACAAAATTTTGCTAAGAAGACTCGGACTCGGTGCATGATTCGATCTCGATATCGAAAATAGTAAAATAAGCGAAAGTTTAGCGAATAAATGAATGAATATCAAAAACATCACCCTAAAGAACATGCTGGCGTTCTTAAATTTCCCATCGCAATTAATATTTCAAGGGAGTAGGTGCTCTAGTACGTATATTAGCTTCAAATTAAATTGCTAAGATGACTAATAGCTGTAATAGCTAAACACAATTGTTAGTATTATAATTATAGCTATGTCGCTCGTTTTCAAAAGACCAACATAACTCAATATAAAATACTTCCGTGTTAATTATGCAGAAATACCCGTCATTTCATGATTTATTTTTTATGAGAAATCATTAAAGTATCTAATGAAGTCTTTTTGTGAGAACAGTATACATATGTCGACATACTTTTATTTATTTACACGTAAAAAGTAATTTATTGAAAACTTTAAATGCATTTTTTTTCAAATTTAGATTTTTTGAGTTATGACAGTCTTCCAGCAAACTTTCGTTCGTTATTTTTTTTATTTTAAAGATATAAAAAATCTTAATCTTAATCTTAAAGATATATGTTGGTTATTTTAATTTAAAAAATTTCACAACTTAAGTAAATTTTCAAAAACTTATAAAAACGTCATACCTATTGGGCTAGCTAATTACATAAATACATAAATAAACATTTTATTTCTTTCTCATTTTTTTTTTTTTATATTAACCAAAGTTTAAAACTCACACTTGACAGCTATTTAGTCATTTGTTTTAATAATTAACTTAAAAAAATATTTGTGTTGACAGTAAAAATAATACTGAATTAAAAATAATTTTGTTATGCAGCTTTTGGCACGTACGGTTTGTTTGCTATTTTTGAAGCTTATAGTTTTTAATTAGATAACACGGCGCACATGTGTGCCCAACAATATGCAATAAATTTAGTATGTATTTAACACTTGCTTTTAATGGATATGTAACATGCATGTGCAAATTTAAACAGAACTTGAAATAGGCTTATAATACACTCTAATTACTAAATAGGCTAAGAAAGGATACGTCCGTGTCTCAACTAATGCACAGTGTTTATTTCCGTTTTCTTTTTTTAAGTTCGCAGTCCAATGCAGCTTAAATTACTTTAGTGCCATAATTTCACAACACAAAATAAAGAATTCACTTGGAAACAACAGCAACAAAAGTTAACAATAAACAGAATTCGAGGTCGCATGTACTGCTTGTTGTTGTCAAACCAATTTCATCATCATCATCAATATCAATCATGATTTTTACAGCAAATGTGAAAATAACGATTTCTACTTACATATGTTACTTCTGCTAGATTTTTAGGTTTTACTGCACTTTCTTGATTTACTTTCGAGCGGGAAAATGACCGAGGTTGGTTGCAGACTTCCTGCTCTTTGAAGGTTACAACCTTAGCCTAAACCATATCCATGTTCCTTTCTAATCACAAGTAATGTAAAAATATATATGGAGGTAGATCACAAATGAAGCGATATTTGATTCGCAAGGAGAAGTGATTTATAATGGAACATTCCATTTTGCCATTGAATTAATAATGTGATCTTTATTAGGTTTTTTTTTGCTCAGTGTGTTATTAAAACAGAAAACATTAAAAAATAAATGAAACAAAAACGTAATATTGAAAAAATAAATAAATAGAAGAGACAGAGCAGAATAAAAGCAACACGTGTAAAGCAAAAAAAAATTGTACGTGTAAATACTCATTTTTCGCGCATACATATACAAGTACTCTTGTACCTATAGTACATACCCAGCGTGCAAAATACAACGGCTCCATGATAAATGCACTCTTTCTTTTCGTATCAATCGCTTCATTCTTAATCTAGTTCGATATAAATTTCCACATGACATTGAATAGGATCTCAACGTTTGTATAAATATTTCATGGATTAGTAGGTAAGATTGTGACTTTTAAATCTAGTGAGCACAAATCCTGCTGCAACCAAGTTATGTTTTAATTTATTTCCTTTATTGCTAGATTATGCTTTTTAAATTAAAATAACTTATTTATAACATGACCGTAACATAACATAATCACTTGCTCCACTCATGTTTCCATTTTGGATTGATCCAGCATTTTCCCGTCGGGCGCATATTGTACAAACAAGGTGAACATGTGTCCATTTCCTGTGAATAAATTTCTAGTGCTTTGTGGTTCTGCATTGCGTACGGTTGCGGTTTTTGCTGACGATAGTACAACGTGGCAACTTAATGCTGTAGTTATTGCTATTTTTATTATTACTACTATTGGTGTAGGCCTTATGCATAAAGGGTGTCCCAATAAGAGCTACATTTTTTGCTTACCGACACATGTATAATATTGGTAAATGTTCCATTTACTCGAGAGGACCTTGTTTTTAGGGTACATGCACGAACTGAGTTTATTGTCATGTTTATTTAATTATTACTTTTAAGCAAAATTAAATATACAGAAATGCAAAATTTTATAAAAACCGCGCACCATCAATCCAAATGAAGCAGCACTTATATTTGTGGTACTATTTGTAGCACCTGCAGGTCTGGCAAATTTTGTTGTATCCTTTACTTCGTTTGAAGTATTTGATTATAGCGCCACCTGTGGTTATCTGCAAAAAATAAATATATAGAATCTGCACATTAATATTTATTTGAAAAGTGAAAATATTTTTATTTCATTGTGAGGTCAAATGTCACCATTAAGCATGAACAAATACGCCCGACAGCTCTACTGACAAACTCTTGATTTTTTGATAAAATTTTCGATAGCACAATTGTGGCTTGATTGAAGCAATAACAGGTTGCATCTTCGCCATAAGCTCAAAAATAAATATGTTGGTATAGGTAAAACTCCTAAGAAGAAATTGCATAGTGTCAAATCATACGATCTTGGTCGCAAATTCAGATCTGAATTTTTTGAGATTGCACGACCTGGAAATTTTTCTCTCATCAACTCAGTTGTTTCGGACGGAGTGTGACAGGTTGTAGCGTACTTTTGAAACGGCATATCTTCAAGTACCAAATCAGTCAATTCAAAACAGTAATCAAAGCCAAAAACAGTAATCATCATTCCAGTCTAAAAACCGCATGCAGACATGCAGCTGCAAATCTTTTATGAAAATTCGCTTAAGTTTTTGTGAAAGATTAGGATTTTATGTAAGTATTTGCGTTTCAGTAACATTTTGACTCAGTGCAGCTATGTCTTCGAGCACGAACGACTGATATACTGTCCATAATTGAACTATTTTCTCAAGTTTTGATCTCATTTGGTGCATTATTTTGACCAAAAGATGTTTGCGCAATATTTCAGCAAAACCTTTCACATTTTAATAGTTAGTTTTGACAATAATGCGTTGTTCTCTGGAGTGAATGTTGTATATTTACTAATCACCACGTTGACGTAAAAAAAAATGGCGTGAAATCCAAATTGGCACACCCTTTAGATTACCGGTTACAACACATTAAATATAATTGTATTCAAAACACTTTGTAAAGCTTAAACGTAAAATTTTGCAGGGCTTTTTTTTGCTCAATAAATTTTCTACGGCATAATCCAATTTTAATATAAGTAAAGCTACATTTTGCACTTATCCACTCATTTGACATTATAAATTACAATGCTAAACGCCTTCAACAAAAAAAATACTGAGAAAAAAAAGGAATTATGTTCAATGTCGATGGTAATTGGATGCTTTAATTTCATTTTATTGTTATTTTCACTTTTATTGCAATATTATAAGCACAAACATAAAGAGGATTTAAAAATGAAAACAAAAGAGGAAAATTTTTAAAAGTCGATTATCGTATTTAATGAGGTCATAAAAATATTCATACTGAAGTACTATCACAGTTAAGAGATGATAAGTAAGCCACCCGGCACGAAATTCGTAAATAGCGAAGGCTCATCTTTACGATACTTTTTCGAGAGTCAACTCAAACAAATCTTAGATCTTAGACCGTAAATCTTGGATCTTAGACCGTAACAGTGGTTTTGTTTTTATTTATTTTTTTAAAACTTAAAATTATTTAAAAATATCTTCGGTGGGTCTATGATTGATATCACCTTAATTCTACGCCGATGGAGCACGGTTTGAATGAAAGGTAACACACGAACATAAGTCTGGCCAATCGGTAACAAATAATATGTAGGTAAAAAACGGATTTACTATAGTTTATCCGGTTAGCCGCTAAACTTCCGTTTACTTTACCATTTTCGATATCAAAAACAAACTTTGCACTGGGTCTTAAAACGGTTATATGATAAAACAATAAAAAGCTTTTTCATAATTTCTGCATCAATTCGGTTATTTTGTTGAGTAACACATATCCACGAAAATTGTGCATGTTTTTGCTTGAAAGGACTAAATGCTTTATTTAGGGCTTTTAGGACGCTGAATTTATTTTTACCCTACAATGTTAAGTTTTTATTTCAACACGAATTTAAAATTGTTCTTTAATTAAAAAACAACCCAAGTATTTCGATACTAAGGATTTTTTAATAAACTCTCTCCAACGCGTTAAATCTTGAGTTGTTTTTGTTGAGTTTGATAGTTTTGCTTCAATGTATGACTGCAGTATAGCAGAACATTTATTTATGTCTGAAACGCGCGACCCCGAATTACTTTAAAAAACTAACGATATTTTGTAGAAATTCAATTTTTTTCATAAGAATATAACCGTTACTTTAAATACCGATTTCTTAATATTGGCTTTTAAGGATTATTTTGCTTATCTTGTAACAATTGTGTGGAATACTTTTTTATATACAACCGAGGGCTCCGCCACTCATTCGCTTCGTTCATGGGCTCTGAAACCCGCTCACACTATGAAAACTATTTCATATAATAGAATGATAGATCCATGAGAAGACTGTTTAGGGTTAGTTTCGAAGAATCCCAAGTTAAAGAAAATATTTGATAACAAAAAGGGTAATATTAAGGTGCTAGCGGCAATGCGGCACCTTGTGCCAACTTATATTTCACGGCTGTTCTGTGTTGTCCGATTCGATTATATTTGATTGACGAGGATTTACAGTTTAGTTCCTGATCCGTATGACGATAATTGAGAAAAGCTTGCGAGAGCTTGCGTGGTTCATTAGTAATCTTAAAAGATTTTTTTTAATTTTTCTTTGCTTCATCAATCAAAAATCTGGATTGCTGGATTTTGATATTTTTCATACTCTGTGACCCCTCTTTAATAGGTTTTTGAAATTCATTTAAAAGTTCAACTAATCGTGTTTTCCGTTTTTTTTTTTTTTATATATGGCACTCTTTTAGAACATATAGCCTTGACTATCTCTGGTTTTAAAGCTATTTGAGTTCCTCAGAATAGTTGACTAATAAATAAATAATAAAGATCAGCTTATATCACAGACGTGAATAACTTGTCCAAGCGGTTGGATTTTGTTTCTCGAAAATGTTTTTTGTTTAAATTATGTTGAGGCGTCTACATATATTGTATATTGAAATTTATTTTCTTTAGGTATTGTTTCATTTGACTATGTTTGTTTATTAAAGTTTATTTGTTTATCAATTTATTTTAATTGCAGTTAAAAACCTTTAAGTCCATTTCTGTTCAAGGTGTCGTCGCTTTTTGGCGACTTCTTGAATGATGAATGATATTCATTTCGTCATCTTAAAAACGAATGATCCAATAACTTCCGTTGATATTCAATTTATTTATAGAATTTTTCTCCTCGCTATACATTTCTATATTACTTACAAAGTAGGCTCTCCAGGTCGTAAGCCGATCTTTAATATATCATGTCACCAAAAAAAAATAAAAAACTATTTATTTATTTATTGATGTATTTCAATTGTCTAATATATGTTTCACTTAAATATTTAATCCCATAGTATCGCTCCCATCGATATGTTCTTCAAGTTCAAATTAATCCTTTGTTTTGGTAGTAAAATTTTAAAATTTGTGTTCGCTTTATTAATTAAGGTCATCGTTATAAATTCGGAAATAAATTACGAGAGAATTTAAAAAAACATATTTTATGTGGCGTTTGATTATTTTTATAACGTTGTTGGGTTTTAAAATTTTTATTTCGACGTTTCAAAAGATGATTCCTTCCTTATTAGGAACTTAACAAAAACAAGAATTCCGCGTACTACGCCGAAATAAATATTTTTATTTCGCCTTCAACAATAATCGTTTGAAACTCTTCTTTATGATTTAAACGCGAATCGCAACTCTTCAGTTTCTCTCGATCGCTTAACATCAGAATATGAGCATTCGAAGTATCGCCGCCGCGATTAAAATAAGACGTCTGCGATTAAAAATGTTTGCTAGGATGTGTTTAAAAAATAGCTGTTCATGTGGTAGTATTGGACTTGAGATAAGGAGTTATAAAGCACTCTAGCCATATGAATTTTAGTCGTTTCATAATTTGTGTTCTCATATTTGGTTCATGTAGTTGAAGAAATTTTTTTATTTTTAATACATGATGGTTTTTGTCTAGACGTGGCCCTCAGATTATTCCTTGCAAATATGTTTTGTTGACCAATTACTGTAAGCTTATTAAATCATAGCTGGCATAACACAAAATAATCGCTTAGTTTTGTTTATATTGGAAGGGTTGTGAAGAGGGGCAGTGCCGAATGTAATTTTTTTAACAGTAGGCGGTGTCACGTCCAACCAAGAAAATATGTATCCACGCCTCAGCTAATACACCGATTTTGATGAATTTTGGTATGGAAATAGATTAAGTTCTAAGGAAGGGTACTAGTAGGAGTAGCATCGCCCCTAATTGGAAAAAACGCTACCACGACTGAGCCGCTACACCAATTTTGATTAAATTTGGTATGGAGATAGATTGAACTCTAAGGAGGTACATATTTGATATTTAACGGGCGGACGATGTCCCTAACCAGAAATTATGTTTTCACAGCGAAGCTTATGTACCGATTTTGATTTTATCAGACAAAATGGTACTGAAATGTTTTGTATTATCACTATAAGGGTGAATTTCAACCAATGGGCGAACTCTAGTAACACATACTTAATTACCACTATATAATTTTCAAAAAACTACAATTTTGATTTTTCCATAATTTTTACAATTTACAACATTTACTTAAAATAAACAGGAAGAATGAGTACCCTACGTTTATATAACATTGTCAATGGCGTTTCCACGCAAACGTCCTGCCAATGGCTTTTTGTTTGGTTTTCATTTAATTTTTTTTGTTGTTGCGGGCGTTGCATTATATAATGTAAGGAATACAAAAAAAAAATAAAAATTTACCTTTTATAATGTTTGCGTAATTAGTTGCCATCATATACCGCTTACACACCACGGTTTGCCAATTTCGTTGAGCCACCTGGCGGCAAAGTACGCTTAAAAGCAATTGGAAAGTTTTCGGTAATTACGTTATCATCTTTAAAGATTACAATCAGATTCATTTCGAACTCTGTGTAATAAAGTAGCATATAAGCAAAAAAAGAAATAATCGAAAATAAAGAAATCTTATTACCAATTTTAAAATTTTTTGTTATAAGAGTTGGACATGTGAATAAGCGTGGCAGCACAATATATATTGGTATCTCCAATTTGGGACATATATTGCCATCAGCAATTTGTATTGTTTGTATTTCAGTTGCATCCTTTGAGTACCCCTCGGCACACCCACATGTCTCCACGCGAACCAATTGCAACTCAATCGATTTTATAGCTGCTTCCGTGTGTTGTACTGTTAACTTTCATGAGAAAAATGTACATATATAATAATGTAAATGTTGTCTTCTTTTTGCCAAATTAACTTACATGTCCAGTAAAAGGTTTTCTTACACAACATTCAGTCTGATCAAGCTTTCCAGTTATAAGAAAACGTGGTATAATAATGCGCTCTTTTGCAGTTTTCTGAAGCGTTTCAGGACTTATACTGAAATTTACTTCTGACGCAGCCATAGCTTTTAAATCTGCAATTATAGGTTTATATTGTATGCAAAACTGTTGTGACTTTTGTAAGTCTTTTGCCAGAAAACTGCGTTTTACATCACAACGCAACTGGTAGTTGATATTAATGAATATCCCATGGTAAGTTTCATACAACATGCGTGGTTCCTTGTTGCACACAAGTGGCAGCTCAAAATGAAACTCAGAGAGTCCAACAGCCAATTTTCCTGGAGCACTCAGTTCCAATGTCGAATTAAGCAGGGTTATTGGTTTTACGGAATTGTAAAAAGCATCAAAAACTCCAACATTTTTTGTGCTTAGCTGTAAGTTCACAATACCGTCCAGCGTCAACGTTATGCCGTCGTGTTTGGTCTCTGTGGGGCAGTTGAATTGGACACTGCCAGAAAGCAACTCCTGGCAAAAGAAATTACAGATTATTAATAATTGTACACGAATTGCAATTTTTTCACTTACGCCCTCAAAATAGATTTTATTTTCGCGTTTCAATTTTATTTCAAATGGTATCGTACTCATTTTAAGTTTTGATTTTTTCCATATGCAGGTGTTGACAGAACTCAATGTATTGACCTGTTTTAGACACGGCTTAATTATTTCAGAAGCGAAAAACGCATCTCATTGGTTCTTTTTTCATAACTCAAACTTGGCAGCACTAAGAACAAATGACAGATTATATTAAGTCGATTCTATGCGATTTGGCAGCACTCTTTATGCAATGTTCATAAGAAATCTGACAGCTAACAGCTGTTAGTAGGCTCTGAACTTGGAAAACCTTTTTTATATAACATAAACCTGCAATTTTTTGAAATGCCAAGGAATCAAAATGCTGAAAAGGATAATCCATGTCTTAAAGTATAAAAATACATTCAAAATTCATATATTCATTAAAATATTCTGATATGTAGGAACAAGAATTGTCGTACAAATGCCTAAGTAAACACAACTATGATCGCGAAAAGTGCGAAGTTTATTTTGCAAATTATAACAACTGCAAGGACTTTTGGGTGAGGATCAATCAAATGTTTTCAAAATCTCGACAAATTTACATATTCCGATTTTTTATAGAACAAAGTTCGGTCAGATCGCAGAGGGAAAGGAATCGTGCCATATTTGCCTCCGGTCGATGAACGTGAATCAATTAAAGCTAATTACATGAAAGATAAACCACAATAGTCTTATTCTTTGATTTTTTATATTCGTTAGCTATACTATATAATAAATTAGATTTTATTACTCCATTTACTTTACGACTGTGATTATTTTTTGTGCACCGCTTCAGCACCAACAATTTTTAACTCTGGCATAGATTGCTCGAGAAGTGCACATGTTAGTTCATACTCCACTGACTCCTTAGGGTTGTCCACAATCAGCAGCTTCATCGTCGGTATTCGATACAAACAAATAAGTCCACGTGAGGTACACTTTGTGCCGGATATATCCAACACTTCCAGTACAGGATATTGTGATCCAGAAACACGATCGAGGCACCAATCATCGAACGTCTTTACATTATGATACGAGAGAAATTTTAAGTACTGCAGGCAACGCAAATTTTCAAGACCTTCGTAGTAAAGCTTCATATTGTCACAGCGCAAGGCCTCTACCTTGTACCCTGGGTGATTTTTATTCGGCAAGTCAAATTCACCATCCTCATTGGCACGTATCCAATTTTTCCCGGACACAAATTTTACTGCACCACCACGATAAAGTACGAAATGTGCCGCAGCCAAGTCAGTACCGAGAATTTCGTGGCGCTCTGGCACATATTGCTGCATGTGTCGCTCAGTACGCTCTGCACGCTTTTCCCACCATCGCTTTATGGAATCAGGGCTTAGGTTTATAGGTTGCTGCATCATAACAATAAAGTCCGCAGTCTGCTCTGTATTTCCGAAAACTTTCAATTTGCTGTTCCAATCACCCGGCCGGTCGCCAACAGGGGTGCGCCACTGTAGCGCTTTTTTATCGCTGGCCAATTCGGCGCGCATTCTATCGAGTACACCGCTGCTTGGCCGATTTGATTGGTCATTCATACATGACGACAAGTGCAACAAACGTAACGTTCGTTGCGAAACACTAGATTTTCGAAGTATTTTCAGAGTGCACAGCATCTTAAATATCGTTGCAATAATTTCGAGAAGTTAACTTAGATCAACTAAACTAATTACCTTTATTTTAATTCATTATTTATAAATATTACAAAAAAAAATTTATTTACTGCCATATAAAAAATTTTTAATATTTTCTTTGCCAGCTATCAGCTGTTACTAGTACAGGGCCTTATTATACCTGTTCTATTACAAGTTGGTATTGAGCATGATACAATTATTAGTTGATCACCGATTACACACGGATATTCTTACTTGAAATTCTTCTTGTTTGTTGGGAATAGGGGAAAACGAAAGAATTGAGTACATGAGGAGCTAAGCACAACTGGGACGTGCGATATTGTCCAAATTTTTCCTATTTGCTAAAGTAAGATACGCAATAGAGCCTTTTTTGATCAAAAACTCAAACTTTTCTTAGCAATTAAACAAATTCTCTCTATGTGCGATTTTGTGGTAAGAAGGAGAAAACAGTACAAAGAAATGACAACCATAGTTGTCTGTGTACAACAGAAGAGTATATTTTTCAATGCAATGCTGTTCAACAGCAAAGTCAAGAAACAGCAGCTGCCGACTGGTACCCGTCTATTTAGATTTAATTCTAACTTTTTTTGACAGCGAGTAATCGTTGCCGCTTTGCCGAACCGTCGCAATGCTGTTCAACAGCGAAGTCAAGAAACAGCGGCTTGTTATTCATATTGTACGGAATTAAATTTTTTGATTTTTCAGCTGGATTGTCTAATCATGCATGGGGTTGCTTTATATAGTTCATATATGTTAATAACGTCTTGCCGTACGATCGACAGGTCCGTTTCTTTGCAAGTCAGACTTACAGGAATTGTCAGGCTTAGTCCAAAAAGCGTTAATGTACTAGGAAAACCTGTATAAGCAAGCGAAGATGTGTTATTCAATTTAGTCAGAAGAACTTTTTTGGTAAAATCATGGCTGATTCGAACTATCAGCACTTCTGTGTTGTGCAAGCTGAATTGTAAACATTTAGCGTGTGTTGGCAAATTTAATTTTCATTGCGCTCACAGCTTTCAATATATTTTTCATCTTAATTCAATTTAAGACGTTTATATATTATCTGTGCTCACATTTTATTAAATTTTTTATTCTATCTACATATAAAAATTTTCAACATTTATTCTCAAATTAAAAAACAAATACTTATTTTGCGTTTTACTCTTAACATTACTTCACTTTCTCAGAGTGCAATTTTCACAATCTTTCGTGTTCAATAGTTTAACTGGAATCAGTCCAAGAAGATTACGCGTTAGCTAACGCGCGTTGAAAAAACGCTCGTGTGTACCGAGCCTAAGACCACAATTTTATTAAAATGTTAAAATATCGTGACCAATTCTTGAACTGTTTTTTTCTATTTCATTTATTCATATTAATTTTTTACTATATTTATGTATATTTTATTATACTAAATAAATAATAATTTAAATATATTAGTTAATATTAACTTTTTTTATTGTACATTGGATTACAGCTTTGATATACTGTTGAAATTAACAATACTGATTTTTCATATACAAGACTTAAATTAGTGGCACGACCAATACTTAGACGAAGCTGTACGACTTGTCGTTCTGTATAGAGTCCGCATGAGCACTTCGGTTGGCAGACATTTTGTAAATTTTTTGAAGTTATTCGTTCGACAAACGTTTATCGAAAATTTTCACATACTGTGGATGTGCGAGGTGCAATTAAAATAAATTTTCAGCAAGAAAAACTCCACCGAATAATTGTACTTTTCTGCACAAAAACTAGTGAAAACAATAGTTTAAGCCATAATTAACAAGATTTCCATATTTTTTTTAAAAAATTGTAAAATTTAGTGACTAAAAATTCATTTGCAAAAAATTTAATACGGCAGACAGAAATTTCTACGTATTCATCATAACTTGTGAATGCGGGCGGCGTGAAGGACAAGTTTCACATTTTGGTGTATTAGCGGAGCACCCATTAGCAAAACTGTAAGAAAATTAAATTCACATTAAAGTGAAAGAAGTAAAAATGACTCATTACGACATGTCTGGCAGCGAGGACGGTCAATTGCGAAGCCCGGGAGATGAGCTGTACTTAAGGTGTGTATGGCTATACAAGATATCCCATGGAAAATTGTGTGTATGTGTATGAACTTTAAGCTAGACTGAATTTTTATATTTTGTCGAGTCAGTCTGCCTGTTGATCTAATTATTAAATAGCTCTTAAAGTAAATAAAAATTTTCCATGGTTTTTACTTATAAAAGTGCAAATTTTCTTAATGAAAATTTGCAAAAAAAAATTAATGCAGAAATAAATGAAATTTTTTATTATATATACTAAAATAATGTTAACACGTGCAAGCACGAAACCAAGCGTAAAACTCGACTATCTAAATGCAAAATTAAGCTAACAACAGAAATAAACGTCATTACTGTTTGTTTTATATTGAAAATATATGCATATACAAATTTGTTTATGACGTACCATTAGTGTATACCTATAAGCGATTCAATGTCATTGCTTTAATTCGCACTTCTCATGGGGAAAAAGCGTATTAAGTAGCATCGATTTTGGGAAAAAAACTTAAGACCAAAACATGATAGGTATTTAGTATAAATAAAAATGCGTTCCAATTTTGAATTTGACCACCTTGGGTTACTATAAGCAATCACCTTTATAATAAGTAATATAAGAAATCCTAGTCGATCCCGCGAAGGATTAAAAAAAATCTGTTTATATTGATCGGCTTCGATTCTACAAGGAACAACAGTTTAACTTGACGGGACAAAATTTAAATTTGGATAGGTTTTTTTATGGAAGATTGTGCTTAGATACGTAATACGTATATTCCAATAGCTGTATGTATAGAGTTTCTACGAAATTTTTTTAACATCTTTGAACTAAAAAAAGCAAGTAAATAAATAGTGAAATGTATGCCAATTTTTGTTTATAAAGGCTTCTTGATTTTAAAATTAATTTTTTCCATAATAAAACCTGTTTTAAGGTTAACATGCTCTTTACTTTAACAGATTATACATATTTTAAAAAATAACATCTGAGAAGTCAGCTTTTTATAACATAAATACGGGCGTAGCAACGCTTAAGTCTTTGAATTTGCGTTCAGTGTTCCTCAAGAACCATAAAAGATTTTGCAATGAGTTTTAGTACAGCAAGACATGTTCAAACTTTCAATAGTATGATAGGTGATAGTTCAATCCTACTTTTCGACCATGCCAATTGCTTAGTTTACTAAAACCTTTTAATATCACTCGTCCACACACAAAACTTCATTAGAATCGATGACTAGTAACAGTTAGAAATTGAATATGTACTAAATATCATTGAAGCATGTAACTTTGATGGTTATCTAGTTGTACTGAATGCAATGCCTTGGGCTGCGTCTCTACTAAAATCCTTATAAGATTGATCTCATGATCTAATTTTTTTTGGAAATAAACTACCTCACCACTTTTTTAAAAAAAATTATTACCTTTAGCGCATACACAGGTCTTGAAATTACGCTTTTGGTGAAAAACAAATTAGAACACAAAAAGACAAATAGTAAAGATTGCAGTTATCCTCAGAAATTTCAATCATGCACGTCGAAAAAATTTAGCAAACACATTTTGTTTTTACTACAGATAAAACTAATTGGTATATGAAAATAATACTGTGGACAAAAGACAAAAGTCATTGTGTGCTTGAATAAGGAGAAATAAGTGAATTAATCGTCAATATGGAAAACAATCCTTTTGAAATCAAAAGCATTTAACTTCTAGAGGTGTATATTAAGGTTTAAAAAAGTTCGTGCATATAAATATGGGAACTTTTGTGCAGTGATAAGCCAAAAAATTGTTATATAATAACTCTGAATTTTGAGAGGAATACGTTCTTGCATACATACTACATATGTACATTCTATAAATTATATACTCTTACAATACTACAAAATTTTAACCATATGAATATAGTGACTCTAAAAATTATAGAATATGCATTACGAGCTTAATCTTGCATTTAACTCTAATTTAAAACAAAATATTTTCAAATTTATAGCTTTTAGTTAATATGTTTGAAAAAAAAAAGAAAATAAAATATTCCCTCTCCTTTCACCACTCTCAAAATCCACTTAAATTCTTGTAATTGTTCATTTTAAATTTACTTGAGTTTTTTCATTGCAAATAGGCCAAAAAGTGTGTACATGTCCAATGACCGATGCGCGCGATGGCCACGAACTAAACAATTTAAATAAAAACAAAAATTAAAAAATTTAAAAACTTCCAAAAAAAAGTGTTTACAAAACATTAAACCAAACGGTATCTGAATCCTTTCAACTCAATCACTACAATCGCGGCTAAACAACTTCCCGCTACCACAAGCAACTGCGTGTATCGTGAAGCAACAGTGAGTTTTCAATTGCCCTCGTTGCTGAGGAAATCGATGGATTAACAATGCGCACATTTTAATGTTGGCGATGAAACGGCGTTGCAGTGCTTAAGTTTCCAATAGCAACAAACTCTGCTTGCACTATTAAAATGACAGCTAATGGTCATTGTTGTTGTATCAAAAAAACACCTTGTGATGCCCACCAACTTACAGACTGTCTGCTGCCACCCACTTGAAAGAGTGTGTGTTTGCATGTGATTTTCTGCGTCTTAACTTGGTTAACGTTGTTCCAGTTGGTGGTAAATTGATATTTGCAATTTTTCATTTATCTAATCAAATTTTTCTTTATATATTTTGGGTATATTTTATAAAATCTATTGCAATACCTATGCCTATTCAGGATGCTGATGTTGATTTACTTTTGCTGCTGCAGCTTTGGATTTGTATTGGTGAGTTTTGTTTCAAACATTTCTTAATTTTAAGCTGTATAGTAGTATGTGACGTAGATAGTGTATAAATCATATATTTCCAGCAGCGTATAAAATCAAACAGAAATTTCATTAAAATCTTTCACGGTAAAGATTGTTCAATTCTTTAGAATAAATTATATACGCAGGTACAGTCTGAAGCTACCAGTTTTAAAAACAAAATAAACAAATATGTATAGTGAAAAAAAATTATTTCAACTAATTTTTCTTTTCGAAATCGAAATTGTGTATTGTGAAATTGAACTACCTATACGCATCCAGAGCTTTGCGTAAATCTCTTTATTATCAGCGCGTTAAAAGGAAAAAAAATTGAATTGCATACGGACTACGATTAAAGTCCTAATCCTTTGTATTGTCAACGTTAATCATTTTGTAAATGTTCAAAAAATGTGCTTAATGTTTTATTTTTAACGTTTTTATAAAAAAAATCAAAGTCTTATTTAATTTCATATTAAGCTAGTAAATATCTGCTGAGGAAATCTGCGAAAAACTGATTAAACTGAAAAACAAAAGACATTTTGCAAAAAATTAAAATACATGTCAAATATTTTCAGCCAATATAAGGTCACTTTTCAAAATTGGCCGACAAAAAGGGTTAGTTTTTAGTTGAAAATTGTATTATAGATAAATTCATACAATTTAAATTGATCAAGTGTGGAGAACGTGTTTTCATGTGTAACATGTTGCACATTACAAATGGAGTAAAATACCAAAAAAAAATTTAAATTGTGTTCGTTGAGATGATACTGAGCGTACATTAACTTAGGGAATTAAAGTGAAAACTGAGTTATTTGAATACTTCAAAGACGCTAAAAATCAATCGAAATAATATCTTGAGTTGCTTACTAATTGCAAGTTTTTTACCTAACTAAATTATATCCAGAAAAAAAGCCACTTTGCCGATTCATTTCGGACCTTAGTTCTGTTCTTGCAACAAATCAAACTTTTCCATAGTCAAAAAAATTTATTCATCGTAAAAAGTGTTATTGTTTTGTTTTTTTTTTTCTTTGATGGAGTTTATAAAATGTGAATTTATTTGAAAGATATTCTCTAAATGTAATTTTCGATATGAAATCACGAATATTTCTTTATTTACTAAATATCTGAAATGTGACTATGAATAATTTAAATTTTTATCAAAAAATTTTAAACAAAAACACTTCTATGCCGAGGTCTTTGATTGAAGAAACTTGAAGAAATAACGAGCACTTAAACAGATATGATAGTTCGTTTACATCACCTGCCAGTTGGTTCCAAAAAAAACAAATTTTGTAAAATCCAAGCATGATTGATTAAAAACGCGTCAGTAATTAATCAAAATATCCATTTTAAATGCATCAACAATTTTTAAGAAATTCATATTTTTTAGTTTATTAACTGAGAACTTTCCAGTTCACAAATCTCTTCCGATTTTGTCATAATACAACATAGCACTTGATACTCAAAAAATTGACATGACAATTGAAATGCAAATGAAAATTCATTAATCTGTAGGAAATTTTTGAAAATGATTTTTTTTAAAGAGCTTTCTTGTAGTAGACTAAAACTAAATATATTTATGACCTGAAAATTTTTAGTTAAAAAACTTAAAAAGATATGTATATGATATATGAGTTTATAATAAGAAAGTAAACATATCCGATGTAAACTAAACTAAATTTATTGTAATTGGAAAATTTATTCCTGGCACCTGTCAATATGAATCAATCAGGCTTTTAAACAAAAAACAACGAAAATGTTTCCATGTATCTTACGGACAACAAAATGTACATTTTACCCTATTCAGACTAATGAAATTTACTAGCTAAATGAAAATCTCGTTTTATTAAAAACCATCGTTCATCTAATCCTATCATACGGAAATAGCTACAACGATTTTTGAGGTTTTGAGCAAGCCTACGTATGTTGGTTGGCCTCAGAAAATTATCAGAAATTTGCTTGAAAATTGTAGCATGGTATTGCCTACAATGTTTATATTTATGCGAAATAATAGAAAAAAAGTTGGTGTGCTCATGTCGGCTACTATAAGCTTTCAAAGTAAATTGAATTCGACGGTATTACATGAGTAGGTGCGGCACTGCGCATATACATAAACAATTAGACACGTAATTTTAAGAGAACTTTTGCAGTAATTACGATATTTACTGTAGGAGGTCTACTACGCGTAAGATATCTCTGCAAGTGAGCAATCATAGTAAAATTGTAACATTAAAGTTATTTTAAAAACCTTATCTTTAGCATGTGATTGAAGCATTTGCTTACAGCGAAACAGTTTTTTACAAAATAATAAAACCAAGCAAAGATCGGTCACTGGTACTACTGAGTCAATGAAGTTAAATTTGACAATTATTTGTTTATTTTGTATATTGTCAGCATAAGACAATATTTGATAACTTTTTAAATTAAAATAAATACTTTCGGGTTGTTTTGAAAAATTTCTCACTTTGTTTAATAAACAAAAAGTTCTTTTTATCATTTATATATGAATGTAATATGTACTTCTATAGAGCTACTATTGAAAATTTTTCTTTAAAAACTTTAAGATGCTAAGTGATATAAAATCTACAGCTCATTTCTCTGAATTGACTAATTAAATTCTCAAAAAACAAGCGGCTAGTTTTACCGAACAGATGGTCTTGTCTTTAAGTATTTCGAAATTATCTAATTTTTTTCCTGCAGCAAATCCTGAATTCATTTGACATATAATAAATTTTTGCTTACAAATATATGACGTTAATTAAGTTCTTGTTATTGTTATTTCTATAAACTCACATGTGCAACTAAGCATCATAACAATACAAACTGTAGTACTGGAATATGTCAATAATATCTTATTTCGGATTTCAAATAAACTGTGCAGGTAAGTTTGTACATTACCAGTTTTATCCGTAACTATAACGCAGCCCTGATGCTTTGCTTGCATAAATTTTGGACATTTCGGAATGTGCAAAATAAATATTTCCCTTCGTGTGTCGACTGTTTTTTCATTAGAAATAAAAAAGATTTTACTTTTATCCTCAAAAAAAAAGAAAAAAAAACTAAGCAATACCAAATGATATTCTTTTCTGTAGGTTCTATTTTGAGTTTTTTGCTGAACGCATCGAAATAATTAGCGATGTTTAATTTCTCGATTTATTGCGCATCGTTAATGCTAGTGATACAATTTGAAACTCTTTACAATGCAGTAAATTTTTTTGTGTAACTTTAGGAACTTATAACTATATACGGATCTCATCGGTTAAAGAAACATGGGAAATAATGGATAGTTCAATGAAGAGTCATACAACTTGAAATATTAGAGTATTGAAAAATTTAATAAGGTATTAAAAAATGCACAGAATTGACTTGTGTTCATATGAAAACAAAAACAACACACCAAGGCATTAGCGACTGTGCCGGGTTGTGTCTTGACGAAAAACATTATTTGAATTTACAAAAATATTAAATTAAAAAATTAAAATAACAAAAATTAGCTTTATAGCACCACACTGTAACTGAGACTCAGTTACAGTGTGGTGCTATAAAGCTTATATTCAAATTACTAATTTTTGTTATTTTAATTTTTTAATTTAATATTTTTGTAAATTCAAATAATGTTTTTCTTGCTTGTGATGTAAATATTCAATAAAGAATTTTGACATACCCCTGAGGATGCTTAAAACCCATAAGCGAAACGTCGGGTGAACAAATGAATTTAACATTGTTTTATTCATAAAATCTAAATTGACCTAACAGCCTGTTTTTCAACAAAGAAAAAACCTTTTCAATTTATAAAATCAAATATATTGGTCAGATATTATTCATATATAAAATAGATTATTATTTGACTAAGCGGGTTTTGTTGTGAATTGTCTTTAGGCGTTAAATATAGTAAAGTTTCCTTTAAGCGGAAAATTTTAATTTAATTGGTTTAAAATTAAATTGAACCGTGAATCTTGGTCGTTGAAAAAGTATTTTGATCGTTTAAAATATTAAATTGTGACCAGTTACTCAGACTATATAATGCGGTCAATACCTGCATAATAACTCAAACTTAATTCAAAAGGTCTGTGGCTAGTTGGCGTTAGACATCTATAGTGTGTAAACCCTTTGCTACCCACTCACAAAGCTCTTAATTCAGAAATGCTGCGGCCGAACAAAAATCAATGTAATCTTTAGACGGTTCCAAGTTTACGTATCAAATTTTTTTTCACTCGAAATTGATGGAACCTTATGATCAAAGTATAATAAATCGACGAACTGGATCTTCCGTTGGAAATTGAATTAAACCTGATTACATATGATAGCTCAATCAATTAAATCACTCCTAGGAACTGAATGAAACGCTTCACCAATATGAATAAATCACGGCACTTTTAAATACAAGCCAATAAGTATTATTTTTTAAAAAAGTTCTACATGATTAATGTTGTTATTAGCACAATTGTTTATTAAAAATATGGAAATATTGGCTTCCGATAAGTGCCTACATAATTAATGGCAATGAGCCAATATTTATCCAATGAATCTTATTAATGACGATGTACTTAACAGAAATTATTTAGTACAAAAAATCTCCTTTAGTTTTTGAAACGTTTTGCGTTGAATTACGGATTTTTTAATTAATTTTTCCAGTTTTGAATGTTCAAAAAAAGTATCTCGAGAGCTAAGATATCTATCAAACCACAACTTTTTTTGGTCAAAGACACCTATAAGATTCAATGAGCAAATTAACTTAGTCTAAGTTCATAATAAAAAGTTTCATAACACACGAAATTTAAAATCTTAATTTATCTATTTTTATTTCAGTCTACTGATAAATATCTTACAGGCTTACAGGCTATCACAATTTTGAGTAAATATATTTAATTAAACAATTTAAAGAAACTAAATTTGTCTATACCCCGCACAGTTTATATAAAAAAAATGTTTGGCTAAATTTGATAAACTTCTGAAGAAAATAAATTTTGCTGATAAAGAAACAAAAACAATAAATATGTATATGATATGAATATAATATTCATTTGTGTGTAGTTTTTGAAATGTAAGCGTATATGTATCTTTAGCAAATTTTACCTGCAGATATGGTCTCCTCAGAGTGGAAGTGTCCTAAATACTGAATTCAGCAAGAACTGTACATTTACGAATTTATTCGTAAAGAGGAAGAGGTAACCAAATTTTGATAGCACCAAACGAAAGAGTGTGTTTACTTTATTATGGTGGCATACTAAAAAAATTTTGCCAAAAATCGAGCTAGGACCATTGCACTCCGAGTGGACGGTTCATAAATTCTTTGATACCTCTATTTTAAATGAAACTTGCAGAGGCGCAGATGACCCGACAGATAAGCCGACTGCTACAAGTATACGTGACACATCTCATACAAGCAAGGTGTCACCTTTACATGCTTAAATTCAAGCTTTGTTGTTGTAGCAACTTTCATCGAAAACTTAGGATTTATATTATTGGTTGGTTGGTGGGTATGTTGGACATTCATTGAGAATCTCCTAATTGATTCTTCTCTGCAGATGAAGACATAGTGTATTTTTATATGGCGAATGACAAACTTTCCATTTTTTTGGTCAATGTGTAGTTCTTTCTATACAACGTTTCATTGAAATAGATAACTCCAAACCATTCAGAAGCTCATATCTCCAAAACTAAGCTCTAAAATGGTTTTGTGTTTGTAGGTATACGTGACACATCTCGTACAAGCAAGTGATATGTATTATAAGAGATAATTTTGCGTCCTTGTTAAAATCAAATACCGTAATTAATCCATATAATTTTCAATGCTGGAGTCGAACATTTTAACTACTACTGCAGCCGTTAATTTTTGCAATAGTAACCAATGTGTAAGATCATTTATGCTTTCATAACTTAGTACACACAAATCTTATGTTATTTGTTTTCACAGCAAAGTGGCAAACTTGAAAAATTATTCAAAAGAAATTTGAATAACTATTACCATATAGCCTTATTTAAATTGATTTGATATTTTAATTTTTTCAAAAAATAACTCAAACTCGTTGGTTTTTCGTTCTTTCGGAAAGAATACTAGTGAGGGTTTATGGCCTCGACAAACATTAAATACCCTACATACTGCGGAGTCTTAAACTTTTATTAAAAGGGTAATTTTCCAGTGCTGGTTGGTTTGACTAAACGTTCCCACACTGAATTTTGTAACATTTACTTATAAATAGCTTTTTGAAGCTTATGCTTGTATGAGATGTGCCACGACCACTTTTGTCTGCTGCACGATTTGTGTGAAATTTAATTACAAAACATTTCGGAACAACGTTTCGAATTGCTTGCTGGTATTGGAGATGCCACGCCCTCTTCTGAAACTTATCTACCTAAAATAATTTCCACAGTACAGTGCTTAAAAGTTTTGGTTTTTCTAGTGGGTGCCACGCCCTCTCGAAAAAAAACTCCTTTAGTTCTTTTCCGGATATTTTTAGAATCATTCCAATTGTTTCTGTGAAGTTTGGTTCCATTACCATAAATAGTACACTCAGTATAGCGTCTTGAAGTTTTCGCTTGTACAAGAAGTGCCACGCTCTGTTGTCGAAATTCGTCAACTGTTTGTCCAGAACTTATCTAAGTTACCCCTTGTATTTGTGAGAAATTTGGTAACACTACAACAAATAACTCTCAATATAGAGTTTTGAATGTTTTATTATGGGCGGTAGGCATGACCGTGAACCGATTTGCTCATTTTCAAACTTAGATGTACCGAATTTCATTCACTAATATTGCTTAGTTTTCGAATTATGATTTCCACAGATTATCATGACTTTCAGATGGTGGCGCTGACCAAGAGTATATACACTTTTCTATACCTGCCACTCTATCTATGCGTTACAAACGGAACGACAAAGTCAATATACCCCGAATTTAGGGTATAAAAAATATACCGACTTTATAAGAACTATTGAAAAATTTATTTTTTTCTCTAATGAATCTTGAGACGCTGCTTCCAAATAAGAATTTTATGCTTGGCATTCATGATAGTTTTTTTGAATAGAATAAAAAAATTAAAGCTCAATAAGAAACTGATAGGACTTAACTGGATTCAGATTTGTAATCAATGACTTAAAATTCAGAATTAAAAACATAGTCTATACTCAGTTTGTAACCCAGTCAGTAAAAAGAAAATCTACGGTATCCCTATAAAAGGTGGAAAGCGGTTCCAAAATTTGTTTGATATAAATCCTAAACTAAAGGCCATTTTTTTTTGATCAGGAATTCGTACAATACATTAATTTTTTATTTAGATAAATTTATTTTTGTGCAAAAAAATAATGAATATTTTTTTTTCGTAAGAAAAAATGTTTGCTCCAATTAATGGCTTTTTGCGAAATTTTCGAATTTCTACGCGGCCTAAAATCTAAAAACTTCATACTATTAAATTTTTCAAAATCGACACTGTTTCACCTTTTACAAGGAAAAATCTTTGCTGACTGAACTATTGATTTATTGTATGTCTCGCTCTTACGAAAAAAAAATTCGTACGTTATTTTCCCGTTATACTACTTAGTCAGTGGCACCAAGGTCATGTTACATAATAAATGACTTCACCAATAATTATTTGTTGCTTTCATTAATATATAAGTACTGAAATTGTACTGAAATCAAAAACGCAATTCTTGAGATATGTTGATTGGCTTATAAAGTTTAGCTGGCTATACCTCTGAAATAGTTCATTTTAACCAGCCAATATAAATGCTCTGACTTGAGTCAGACCTGCTCTGACCTTACGCATGTATGTAGAGCTAAAGGCTTTCAATATCTGCCAAGGTATCCGTTTTTTCTTATGTCCCCAAAGTCTATATCTAAAGAAAAAAATTGCCAAAAAATCATTTGATAGGAAAATTATCTGGGAATGCAAACCGGTGAAAAATTGAATTGAGCGGTTAAAGTTGAACGATGATAAATAGTTTTGTGTAGTGAAAAAAAACTTTCAGTGATGCTTAAATTTATGAAAGAATTCAATAATTAACCATTTAATGAAGAACCGTGGCTAGCGAAGCACGTGTTGAGCATACTTTTGAATGTAAATCCGGTGGTGGAATATGTTAACCTTTGGCCCTCGGGTTAAGCCCGGTTACTAAATCAATATATATACTATGCTAGCGAAGCTCAATCTAATTTTTCCAACGTTCAAATGCCAATATGTAACATATCACTCAAACTATTTTTTACATCACTCGAAAGTTAAATAAAACACCGCTTAAATAAAACATAAAATGTAGATCAAAATGTAATTGAACGTCACACGTAGTTCGCCTTTCAAGTGCGCAATACTTTATACAGCTCAATCAACTCCATAATAACTCAAAACCGATTTAAACTTAATTTAAAAATAAATCAATCACCGCTGACTTAAATACAAACAAACGAAACACGTAACTTTTTAAAAACAAGGCATAAAATGTACTAGTATTAAGTTTTATAAAATTTAATTACAAAGACACACAACACACGAATCCGTTAAGCGGATTAATTTTTTTCTGAAAAATTGGGCATTTTTATAAAACGTTAAGAACATAAAAAGATTTTTTGCACTTTGATTACATCTTGACCACTGCAGATGGCGTCTTCCAAATATATACTTTTTAAACGGCTCCATAGTTTTTGGGCTTTTATTTTATCATAAAAAATAATCGCTTTAAGGCCGAATTTTCTTTTCAATCTATTTCTCTAGAACATGTACATTACTTAATCTATAACCGCAAAACTTTTTAATTTTAAATATATATCGTATATTGCGACAGAAAAATTCCCATCAAATTTTACTATTTGACCTTTCTATAGAAACTACGTTACAACCACACATTGTAATCAATTCATACAAACGTAAAACAGTAATAGGAGTACTTTTCTGAACAAACTAATGATTAAATCTTTTTTTAACTTTCTGACCGCTATTTATCTCTTGAAGTTATAAAATGATTAGCACATAAAAGAACTGATTTTCCAACACCACTTAAGTTGTAGAGATAAAAAAAATGATGCGTCTGGTATAGATGACGGCACAAAAATCCAGAAAATATAGCAAATTTTAAAATCATGTTCCTTTTATTAAAGAGTCTTCCAAGTATTAAATGTCTATCACAGTAACATTCCTTTTAATATAACTAATATGAATGTTTCAGAGATCCTTTAATGATGCGAAAAATGCGAATTTCGATCTAAACGCCTGAATATATGATATACGGAAATAAGTTCAACTTTCAGTTCTAGTTAAAAAATGTTTCACTATTAAAAGCCAATTCAGTGAAGTGCATATCTCGAAAAAGATGCAAGGGTTTGAAATAAAATTAAAAAGGAAACTACTGCTAGCTAAAGTCTTACAGAAGTAATTTACTGTAAGTGTAAGATGACTCAAATGTAAAAACATTTGATAGAAAAAAGCTGACAACGGATTCGATACAGATATACTTACTTCTATTTTGAGAGTTAAATATTTGCAAAATATGCCAAATATAACAGCAACTCTGCAAATTAAAAAATGTTTCATTACAATATTTGTATTAGCTTTTTAATGTATAGAATTAAATTATTATTACATTTAATGTGACATACTACACTTTGATCAAAATTTTTACAATTTCTTTTCATTTCAAGCATCATATAAATTTAAAGCATGCAGTTCAAAAAGTAAATTGACATCCAGACAATCTAAATTAGATAAAAATGTAAGATAAATCACCAAACAATTTCAAATATCTTATTTTGATTATTACACATAAAACTATTTAATAAAAATATATGAAAAAGTAATGAGAGTCAAAATCATTGCTGTGCAGCTTTGCCGGGATATGAAGCAATCTTCAAAACACGCAGCCAGTTAAATTTTTTTTTATTAAAATTTATATAGTGGACTTCTTACATGGATTGATTTTAAGTAAAATGAAGTGGATGAGGGAGAGGGCGTCATTCTAACAAAACGATTTGTTATTTCATTTATAAGCTGTACATTTGCCATATATTTCCCTTCTATTTTTTACGTATATTTTCGTTTTTTTTTCTCGAAACTTAGTGGTGACGACGATGTAGATGATCATGATACAGACTCGCTGGACATAAAACCACCTCAAGCCACAATACATCATTCACGTGAGACATCCAGTAATTCAAGAAGACGTGAAAAATCCATTAAGGATAAAAAGCATTCCAGAGATCGCAGGCAACATAGAGATCGAAGTGATGGTATAGGGGTCTTAGCTACCACAACATCAGATAGGGAGCGTGAAAGAGATATTAGGATAGAAAGGGACCTTAGAGCTCCAGCCAGAGATGAACGTGTGGACATGGACAGATATCAACGTAGTGGTGTCTATGAACGCAGCGATGACATTGGCAGAGAAATTTTGAACACTAATGAAAGACGTTACCAGAAACATTACGATAGAGGCCGGGATAATCATGCTCATCTGCACCACAATCAACAGCATATGCATCGACGACACCAGCAGCAAGATTATTATGAACGCGGTAATGATTATCATCATGGCGGCAATGAGTATCACGCAGTGCGACAGTATAACCCTAAACATGGTGGACATCGTATTGAATATGGTCATGAGATGAGTTCAACCGCAGCAACGGTGAATATACATCGTGATAGAGAACGCGAACGTGAAAGAGAGCGTGTTAGAAAATACAACTACGATGCGGAACAGCAGGATGCAGAAAGTCTTGAACAGGATTTGCGTTCTCGTTTGCTAAGCAAGCGGCACAAGTATGTCAAAGATTATGAGCCGAACACGCGAAAACATCACGTCGATGAAAGTTTAAACTATGATGAGCAAAATGAGCGCAGCTATGAAGAGCAAAAAATCGTGAAAATAGAACGGCATAGGTCAAAACGCGAGAAAGAACGTGATGTTATTGAAGTGTTTGATAGTCCGGAAGTGATGCTTGAACGTCATCAGCAAAGTAAAAAACATAAGCGTCGCGAAAAGAGCAAATTACATAGCTCCAGTGAGAAAAGAAAATCACCTGAAGATCCAGAACTTGTGGTTAGAAGAGCTAAGTTGCTGGAAGCAGAACGCGAAATAACAAAGCAGAAAGAAGTGGCGCGTGAGGAACTTGAGGCAAGACGTGAAAAGCGACGAGAACGTGCTAAAATTACGGGTGAATTAAGTCCAACTGCAGTAGTTGCAAATGTAACAGCGGGCTTAAATGTTATTAAACGACGAAAGAACTCTGTTGAAGAGCATGCAAAACGAAAAAAGGTTAAGAAATCAAAACATGAAAGTGAGGATGATGCCGAGTATACGGATGCTGAGGAAGAAAATGACTTAGAGGAAGAGAGTAATACTGAAAGTGAATCCGAAACTGAAAATGAAAATGATCGTAGCCATAAGATAACTAAGGCGAATAAGAAATATAGTAAAGAACAAAATGATGCCAATATAGTGAAACTACCAGAAAGTCCATTATCCATCAGTGAGCTTTCTAAATCTCCTAGTAAACGAAATAAGAAAAAACATAGAAGAGACAGTGATATGGTCGATGATGACATTGATGATGAAGAGCATGATCGCAGTTCTAGGTCACATTCACGATCGCAGTCACATTATGAATCATGTTCAAGATCAGCTTCCCGAACATCTCTATCACGGTCGCGTTCAAGATCACGTTCCGCTTCTCATAGTAGCCATTCGCGCTCCCGGTCCCACTCTCGATCTTCAGAACGTTCACGCTCAAATTCAGGCTCCTATTCTGCTACATCGCGTTCCCGTTCACGTAGTCGTAGTCATCACAGTAGTACAAGATCACGTTCACGCAGCGAAGAACGTGACATGAAGGCAAATTTACACAAGTCAATTGCTGAAGAACGGCTTCTCGACGATAAGCGGAAATCTGTTCGCGATAGTCACAAGTCACCACCTCGCGATGAAAAGGGTGTTCCACTTCCTAACTATTTTCCTGGTATACAAGGTTGTCGTTCAGTAGAAGAGTTTCAATGTCTAAATCGCATTGAAGAAGGCACATACGGTGTTGTCTATCGCGCCAAAGATAAACGCACCAATGAAATAGTGGCACTTAAGCGTCTTAAAATGGAAAAAGAAAAAGAAGGTTTCCCCATTACTTCACTACGTGAAATAAATACACTGCTCAAGGGTCAACATCCAAATATTGTAACGGTGCGAGAAATTGTTGTGGGTTCGAACATGGATAAAATATTTGTAGTAATGGACTATGTTGAACATGATTTGAAATCACTTATGGAAACAATGAAAAATCGAAAGCAATCATTTTTGCCGGGTGAGGTCAAGTGTTTAACGCAGCAATTGTTGCGTGCAGTGGGGCATTTACATGATAATTGGATTTTGCATCGCGATTTAAAGACATCGAATTTACTGCTCTCGCACAAAGGAATCTTGAAAGTAGGCGACTTTGGCTTAGCGCGTGAATATGGTTCGCCTTTAAAAAAGTATACATCGCTTGTTGTGACACTATGGTATCGTGCGCCAGAATTGTTGCTCTGTTCACCAGAATATTCGACACAAATTGATATTTGGTCTGTGGGCTGTATCTACGCAGAATTCTTACAAATGGCGCCATTGTTTCCAGGGAAAACTGAAATAGATGAATTAAATAAGATATTTAAGGTAAGATGAAACGCCCCGAAGCTCACGTCCATAATATACATTGTATCATTTGTACCATCATAGCAATTACTTAATGTTATTTAATTTGATATTTTCAGGAACTTGGCACGCCCAATGAAAAAATATGGCCTGGATATAAGGATTTACCTGCTGTTAAAAACCTACTCAGTCAAAATTCGCAATTTACTGAATATCCTGTATCGAATTTACGTAAACGTTTTTCTGAAAAAACTAGCGAAGTTGGCATTGCGCTGCTGCAAGGTTTGCTCACATACGATCCTAAGCAAAGACTGACGGCTGATGCAGCACTTAAACATTCATACTTCAAAGAATTGCCGCTGCCAATTGATCCGTCCATGTTCCCTACATGGCCGGCTAAAAGTGAATTAGGTGCACGCAAGGCCATGGCACAATCGCCAAAACCACCTTCAGGTGGTACGCAGTTCAAACAGCTTGCACGTGACGATATCATTGCTGGTGTTACTGGTACAAATAAAACCTCTGGGGCATCTGGCTTCTCTGGTATTATAACTGGCAACAAAAAGACAGCTACAAATACAGGATTTGTGCTGAATGCAGGCATTGATCAGCGTCAGCTAGCCATGGGCCCAGGGTTTAATTTGAAATTTTAAATAATAGTTTATAAATACAAATTCTTTTAAGCTTTTCAGTTATGGCAAATTTTTAGTAATTATTTTGAGAATTTTTTTTAGTTTCTGTAGATCTTTGCCAAATTTTTCTCTCCTGAAATTACTTTGTTAATATAGTTTATAAGTAAGAAGAGAAAATTGTATCTATTGAAGTTAAAATAAGCCATTGATTGTCGCGTTTATTTAGGCATATATAATGTTTAAGTTAATTTTCAAATTTTTACAGTAACGTGCAAATTCATAGTACTAAATCGGTGTACTCTTTACAACGGTGTCATTCGCATATTATAGTTACGAACAAAACATCAAAATAAACTTTAATTTTTAATTCGTCGTTAATTTTATTCCTTCGAAAATTCATGTAATTTTTAACCAAAAAGAGCTTAACTACAGTATTGATTCTATTCTTGCACGGCTTGATTCCCGCACACCTCAATATTTGCAACACGCTTTGTCCTTTTATGCTTTTTGTGTACATTCACTTAGACTGGATGAAGGCTTACTGATATGACTTTAAAAGCTTAGAAGCAATCTAATTCTGCGCAAATGTTAGCTCAAAAATTTTAAATTAATTTAATTCCTCATGAAACAAAAATGTATTAGCTGTGTGTATTAAATTTCTCATATATGTGTTTTCTGGAAAAAATAAACACTCGTCAAAACTCTCACCAAGTTCGTTTTCATGGCGATCAAGAATCGAATTAATACTGTTAGTAAATAATGTGTACAATAGTTAGTTTAACAAATTACTTTTCAAGAACTACAACTTATTATTTTCCTTTTTGTAATACTTTAATTGATAAAAGTCTGTTGATGCATAAACAATTATTGTATAAAAAATTCAATGAATCATAAAAAAAATCAATATCGTAAATTAAACCATTTAAGTGAGAAAAAATATGAAAATTATTTAAAAAAAAGCTTAGTAATTCTCAAACAAAAGATAAAATATATTTTAAAAAAAAAAGAATTGTGCCTGATTAAAATTTACTTTTGCTCTCATCGAAATAGGATCAAAGGAAATGCCGAAAGTTTTTGTGTCTGAAAATACTAGAAATTGATATTTTCTTTTTCTGTACACTATCATCATCTTTTTCTGTACACTATCGGAAAAGCGGTTTTTGAAGTGTTAAAAAATTGCCTTCAATGTCTGCTGCTGCGATCATTTGATTATAACAAACGCGAGAGTGACAAGTCCTCATATATGAACTCAAACCACGTGAAATTCAAATACCGTTACCAGCTGATATGATTTGTTTGAATCAGCGTACAAAGAAGTAGATTTAAGAGCAGAAGAAAGAATGATTTACCAATTTTGGATCATCTTTAAATACAATCTTTTGTATTTCCTGGAAGTCAAATAATGATTGTGTACATTTCGGTTCACGAATGATCCTCCGGTCTGTTGTTTCATCCGTTTCCCGTGGACGCTGGGGTCTAGGAACGTTATTTGTTGATTAATTTTTCTCAAAATGCTGATCTGAAGTCTATTGAAAATCGTTGGCACCGGCTAAATATGGAGGTTTCAAAGGAAAAATTTCATATCTGTAGGAGTTAGACCGTGTGACAAAGTAAGCTTAAAAATTCTGAAAATTAATTGCATTTATGACAAAGCGATGCAAAGCCGTTATAGCAAATAAAGGCATTCTAACAAAATATTAAACATAATTTTAAATTTTCTTAAAGATATTACAAATTTTAATTTTGATTTAAAATATACTTCTTTTTATGATATTGAATTTTCTTTTTATTAAATTTTCGTTGTGTAAATAAATTGGTAACGAAAATTTTAAAAATTTCGTTTATTTAAAGAATCATAACAAGAAAAAGGAATAAGACTTGATATTAAGAATTTTCTTAACTTTTCAAAACTTGTTTGTGAAATCTTTTTTCCCACTGTTCAAACCAAACGTTGCGGAAATCACCAACTGAAGTCTGCCGCCTATCATTGGAGTCAAACCCTCAGGATAACACGTATGACGGCCGTTCTAAACAATCGTGAAAACGATCACTAGAACAGGAAATATTGAAAAATTTAATGCAGTCGCTACTGATCGTACACGTTAGAAGAGTTTTTTGAAGGCCCTATGCTCCTTAGGGAGAAAGAGGAAAATAAGGAGTGTTCAAACCCAACTGCAATAGTTTGGAAACCTCTTTCTATCTGTTGAGTTAAAATTTATGAACAACCAAAAAACCCTAGCAAAGTGAAATATTTTTCAATCAGATGTCAAACGGGGTGGACACCTCCTCTAGCAACGCCGCTTGATTCGGCACACCCAAAGCCATAAAAAATTGTCACCGATCGTCTTTTTTTGCATGTTAGAACAGAAAAGTTCTGGTGACTTCCAAAGTATTCAGCATTAAAAAATGTATGTATGTATAAGAAAGCGTATGATCTACAGATCCAAGACAATAGAGAAAGTAATATCTGATCTACCTCGTATCATCTTTCTTCATGTTATTTAAAAAAAAGTACTTGGAAATCAATATTCTTAACTTTGTATTAAATAAAACTTAAATTCAATATATCTCGAAACCTAAGCAAGATATTTTTTCGAACTCAATGCTATTTTTTCCTTACATAAAAAAAAGTCACTTTTACTTCGTCAACAGGATATATTTTGTAAAAAACAGTAATGAATTTTTTTTTTATTTATTAGAAAAAATTTCGCTTAAATTAATAGGCAAGATTTGGTTTCGTTACAAGCAAAAGTTTGATATTACAAATTTAAAATGACTTTCTTTACAAATATCGGAAAGTACACTTGGTATCAAATCATACCTTTATTTACTAGTTCAGATTTATCCTTAAAATGTTTATAATTTCTTAAATAGATGTGAAAGTACGCTTTGGTCACTACAAAATTTTAGTTGTTACTTGTGTTAAATAATAATTTAAACTCACACATTACCCACTCTAGTTAGGGATCCGATGGCTGAAACTTTTATTTGAATTTATCGCGCGGCAGATGTTGAAAATCATGAATTTGAAAATAATAATAATACGAACAATCTCTGCAATCGCATTTTCGCTGCGTTATTAATTGAGAGCCCCTTAAATTTTATCGTGTCTGTTTTTTATTTTAAAAATGTGTCCATCCACAAAATTAGATAAATGCAAGAGGCAGACGTTTTCGTTGCTGCATTAAAGAGTAATTAAGTTTTTTGATATTTACTACACACTTAATTGATTTTATTCAATTCAGATTGCAATAATAAAAAGAGAGAAACAACCTCTGAAACTTAGTTATTGCAATATTACAAACATATATGTAAATGAAAAATTGAGTACCAAATCATTTTATAGCGTCTGCCTCTTGGCTGTCTGCTTTTTTACTCACAAAAAACAAAAATAGAGAAGGCAGACGATTTCTCCGCTGATGTACGTTTTTGAGCATTTAAGATGCATACTTTTAAGGATATACATATGTATATCTATATAAAACTAATACCGTACAAATTTTGCTATGGAAAATTTACTTTTCTATTTTTCCGGTCAGCTATGTATATTATTTGTCTGGTTTTGTATGAGTCATTTCACTGCAAATCGGATACCATTTTACTTTTGTACCTCTGATTTAACGAAATTCTCGAAGAAAACGATTGAATAGCTTTTTTACACATTAACAATTGGTGTTAAAAATCTAGCCGCATAGACGTCTGCCTTTTATATTTTCGTTATCTATACTATTACCTTAAAAATAATTATTTTTTTTTATTTTTGAATTTCAAAATTAAGGTTTCAAAAAAACTGTCACTCTTTACACTGCACTCTCAGTTCTTCGTTCTTCTAAATCGCATAAATGTAAACTGCATTACATATCAATGTCAACGACGATAAGATCATATATGTACGTACCTAAAATGTTCACCGACTCCCTAACTAGTCGGCATTAACGTTTCAGAAATAGTATGTAACGTAGCAGAAATGTTTCATTTGAATTATTGCAAACGGAACGTTACGGAAATTTTTCTTATATATTTCAAGTGTAATTAATGTTGCACATGCAATCACAGTGGAGTGTTTCTGAAAGGTTAAAGATTTTCTTGAATCTTCTGAAAGGTGTCAGATTGAATGTTGACTGAATTTTACAATGAAATTTAAGTAAGGTTTTCTGATTTGATATTACTTATTTGTTATCTGCATTGTATATATACGGCATATACGTGCATATATGTACTTAGATACATAGTAAAGAACTGTGTGAATGTTACCAAGTTGACACACTACAGAAAGCTTTTTAAAATAGAAATGAAAGACTTCAAGATTTTAAGTGAAAGCTTAACGAAGCGATTCATGCCGCATGGTTAGGCAATTCTATAAATTACAAAAATAAAAAAAAACATTAAAACCTCTTCCATTGTTTCTGTTCTAAAGAATTTCGAATTTTTTTTTGTCTTACCATTTAATATTCTCTTTTCAAACCGGTAACAGTAAAAGAAATCTAGTTCGCAAACAAATTAAATTATTAAAATAGTATCAAAACTTTAATTGGTAATGCTTTTTTACTCTATGTTATAATTTAACGTACCCATCCAAAAGCTGATGAAGGATTTTGAACCAATAAAAAAATTACTGAAACTTTAAGTTAAAAAATAAACAAAATTAATTAATTACCATCATTATTTCATTTAAAAATATTTAATACAATGAGCTTAAAGTACCGTTCACCAACATCTATTGATTACGTTTAGCTTTAATTCTTACAAACTACCACAAAAGTAGTGAAGACAACCCCCGACATAAAGAAATCGAAGTCGAAACAATAAAATGAATTATTCATGTGGACCATAAATAAAAATAGGTACTCTGCCAGTGTGGAATGTATTCCAACAATGGATTTGCAACCATCCGCACAAGTGGAATGTTGCGTGATATAACTTCTAAAAATCTCTCCAAACGACCTTGTGTAAAACGTTCATAGAAAGGCGAACGCATTAAATATAGAAGCAAGTTTATGCAACGTCGCGACATTTCTAGCTTTTGTTGTTTGCTCATGAGATGGCGATTTGTGTAATATAAACGAATGCTAGCTAAGTCCAAAGTCAACGCAACAGCATATTGCTTCCAACGTTTCTCTCCAAAGATACCTATAGAAGCTAGGTGTAGCAAGGGTTTCGCAATGTACAAGTATTCTGCTTGCAGCAGTGCACTTGGCACTAAAATTTGCTTCTTATTGTAAGCATCAATTTCTTGTTTTATCTTAAAGTCGCGATATTGCAGTGGAGGTGCACCTTCCACTTTCCGCACGCAACGACCTGAACGTTTTAATTGGAACGTAAAATTAGCCGAAGCAACAGGTTGTGCTGCCAATGGGACACTTTTACTAGCCTCTTTTTCTTGCTTAATAAATGGTTTACGATTGAGGCTTGGTATTGCAGGAGTTGTAATGATACTATCCGTTGAATGTTTTAGAATAAAAAATCGTCCGGCTGCCTTCACCACTTGCAGCAATACAACAAAGAACCATTTGCCTCGAGCACCAAACATTCGTTTGGCGGAAATTTCAATA
This sequence comes from Meiosimyza decipiens, assembly GCA_963680825.1. NCBI lineage: Eukaryota > Metazoa > Arthropoda > Insecta > Diptera > Lauxaniidae > Meiosimyza > Meiosimyza decipiens. The sequence continues at coordinate 41,798,891 of OY804258.1, forward strand.
AAAACTTCACAGTATTCTAATGTGGTCAACATGACCTTTAACCGGTAGCTTATACTCTTGTCGGAATCGTTACTGCTGCTGATGCTACTTGTTGTCGCTGGTGTCGTGATGGCACTGTGTCCGTCGATTATGCGATCGTTATAGAGCACCAAAATATTGGATAGTGAAAAGATAAGTTCGGATACAACCGTAGAATCAGAAATTCGACCTGGAAAACTTATTTTATTGACGAGTGAAAATTAAAAACAATATTGGTATCACTAACCTGCAATAAAGTAGGAAATCCATTTCGTGGTTGTCTCAACATCGCTCACAGTTTCAGGATTCGCAGCAACCCACGTTTCATAGGATTTTATTAAATTTTTTAAAGTATTCATTTCATTAATATTAATCTTATCAACAGGCTAGCAAAAAGTGAAAAGTATAGTATTCTTTCATATGTCAGTAAGCTATATTCACATTAGTTCAGCTCAAATCCATATCTGTCAACAAGGGTGTACACATGATCAAATTTTTTATCAAATTGTTTGTCCAACAATTTGACAGCTAAGTGTACACCTGATCAAATTTCAGTCTTCCTCCGACCACCATAGAGAAATCATCGTGGTGGCGGACAAATTATTATGTTCATGATATATGGATAGATGGTATGTTGATGAAAAAGGAATTTAATTTCATCTTTATTAGAACCTAAAGTCCTTTTCAAGACCACAAAAATAATCGGTAATTTTTGTGACCACAATACCATCTAAAATAAGGAATAAAATTTTACACAAAAACTAAAAAGTCTCCGAAAATCAAAGCAATTCTAGTTTAAAACTAGTTTTAATTTAAATTTACATCCTTTAATATATCCCACATTGGCTCCTCTAGCCATAGTTAAAAAAAAAAACAAAAACACCGTTCTAATGTGTAAAATAACAATTAACCGCCTTCCATTTCATTATCCGCGCGATGTGCACTCGTTGAAATCTTTTTTCAAATGACAAAAATGTACTAGCAAATTTGACGAGCGTACACACCGTCAAATTGTTGGTCAAATTGTTTGTCAAATAAGCAGAAATTCAAAATATTTTGTTTTCCATCAAACAATTTGACCAACAATTTGATAAGCGTTCACATCTTCAAATTCTCATCAAAGTCAACGTTTACACGAGCAAATTCGATCTGAGAAATTCTTGTCTATTTTCTTTTGTGAATTTCTTTTGCGTTTACACACGGAAACTAGAATTTGTTTGTGCAAGAAAATTTCAAAGCAATTACTGCGTCAACCTGCCACAACAAACGTAAATTTAAAGCATAATGTCAGCTAAAGAATAGAACGAAAGGGATTTCGCGTGTACGACAAATTCTGTAAACAACCCTTTCGTTTTTCCCTTCTTCCAACAAACAGGAAAACTTTCTTTCAAGAGTTTTCTCGTGTAAGCGCTGTCAAACACCATATATTTTTTTGTCCGTCAAAGTGTTTGACAAATAATTTGATCAGATGTTTGATCATGTGTACACCCCAAACCATTTTAAGTGCACTGTTGGGCGCTGCACTTATGTTGCTTAGTTCGATGTTATTCATTTGTGTGATTCACACACACCGAACTTGAGCGCCGTCGTATGAATGTGAAGTACATCGTAATAGTAGCTCAATACTTTTACGTCGGTGTGGAGAGGCCATCCACAAGTTCGCTGTTGTGAATGGGGATTTGTGCGTCGGCGTTCATATGTTAAATTGCTTAAATTAATATTTTAGTAAAATAAATGTTTAAAATAGCATTTAGCTAAAACAAATTTTAAATTAACACAAATAATTTCTAAAATAAAAATATAAAGAAAAATACGAGAAACTATGTCTTTCTACTTTTCTTTAAAAGACCTGTAATAAAAGCTATAAAACCTTTTTTTGCTTCTTGGGTACCTAAAGTAGTAATGCCTTTGAGACTTATGAATATGGTGTATTCAACACCAGTTTGCTATTTCATTATTTCCACAAAAAAATTTAAAAGTCAAGCAGAATTTGAGTATTGTATTTTAAGGTTAACATATATAAACAACAATCAATGAGAAATAGACTTCATTTTGAAACATTATACGAAAATACCTAGCGTTTTGAAGCAACTAACTGCTTGTTTTCAAACGGGACCTGATCAATTTTTTATGAAATCGATCTAGTTACAAATTTGTTATGTTACTCATTCCATGATTCCAATGGTGCAGGTTGTTTTGTTCCAAACCCAGCATAAATGCTTCTTTCCAAAACACGATCTGAGCAGAAGATATTTGATTAAAAAATGACAAACGGGTACTCAATTTTGCACTGGGGATTTAACAACTCACCATGTTAGTGGGTCATACTGGTTTATTCACCACGCCATTTGACAGCTAATTGTTAAAGCAAAATGAGATAAAAATAAAGTTCCAAATGCCCAAAATCAGTTCTCATTTTCCCGGTTACCATTCGACAATTAAGTGTTGTTCGGTGTTTCCAATTTTAGTGGTTAATATAAAATTCATGAAAAAATTACAATCAAATTGTGTGTATTTTGAAATTAATAGTTTAAATAAGAAAACAAAGCCGTAAGAGATTGATTGATTAATGTGAAAAAAAAACAAAAACGTGCCGTTAGAATAGGGCAGGAGGTCATTTGATTCTGTATATAATCTGTGTTGCGCAACCCTCATCATATCAGCGCGCAATTCTTTTGGGGTGCTGCTAAAGACGTGTATGTCGCGTCGCGTAATTAAATTAAAATTCGATATTTTACTTATATTCTGAACTTGACTTAATCGATTATAAAAAATGAAGAAGCGTTCAAGTTCACGCGGTACACCGGAAGATGTATCCGAAACTAACAAATCTGCCACCGCAGTTAAATCTGGTGCCGCCAGTGCACCAACAACACCAACAAAATCTGTAAAAAGTGCAAAACATAACAGTGATGAAATCGCTGAGACCTTTGTCATTGTCAACGAACGTCCAGTTGATGATATTTCATTGGATTTCTTTTATAAGCCTCACACGATTACACTGCTGGCTGTGTCAGTATTGGCTGTTATGTATTTTGCATTTGTGAGGTAAGTGATGATGAAGTTCCAATAAATTTGCAATAAACTCAATTTCATTTGGATCAGATTTACTTTAAGAACCCCTACCCAATTATTGACAAAACAAAGTCGAACAGTTGCTTCTGTAAACCAACTTGTTTTTGAGTAAAAAAAAATTAAATTACAAGGGCTATGTACTCGGTGGCACGCTATACTGGGTATACACCAGTATACGAAATCTCCTGAGTTAAAGAAACTTGGAAAATAACGGTTTTACAGAGTTAGATTAGATCCCTTCTTTTTTAAGTTTCATGAAAAATTGTGGAAAAACTTTTTCTTTGAGCATTTTTGGTTATCTATAATGTGGTTAATTAAACCATTTTACTTATTTAAAAAACTTTAATTTACAGTTCATACATATGTATAAAGAACTCATTGATTTTAAGTAGTTAATATAATAAATAATAATTTGAAAAAAATTTTGTTTTTTTTATTCACATTATAAATGACCGGAAAGCTCCAAGAAAAAACAAAATTATCCACAATATTTAAATTTTTTTTTTTGCCTAGTTTAGTAAAGCGTACGACCGAGCACCTAACGTTGTTTTTTATTTATTTTATGGATGTATAATACAAAAATAGTATATATATAGTGCTTAATATTTTCTTAAAAGCCCCTAAATCATCAAAAAAAGTTTCAATCTTTTTTTTTTTGTCTACAAGTTTTCGAGTAAGAAAATAAATCTAAAGAGCGTAAAGTGCTCTAAAAACTGAGCTAAAAATGCAACTGACGGTTTCTTTTCATTGGTAAATCTTAAATAACTGCAACCCCTAGTCAGTTGATAATAAACATACCTTATAATTCTATGGAAACACAAATTTTGTCTAAGCCATGTTATATATGCGGGAGAGCGAAATTTACACTAAAGTTTTTTCAGAAATAACTTGATTGATGTGTCTTTTAAACTTCAAACTTCAGTCGTTGGATACTATTTCCATCCTAAAGGCAACTCTGGGCAACAAACTGCATTCACTCCGAGTAACTACACATAAAGTACTCAACTTTATTTGAATGAGTTAAAGATTTACAGTAAGTGTAGAATAATTACAAGTTTGCTTTAATTTTAAGCTAGATTATCTAAGAATTCTAATGTTATGGCAAAAAATTGAAAACGAGGTCGTGTCAAATGCACACATTTTTTTAACTTATCTTGTTTGATCTCTGGATATCAAATGTGTGTTATTGATAAAACAATTATTAAAACATATCTCATTTTCAAAAAAGTTAATTGCTTTCAAAAGGTCTACGGACCTCACTTTGAACAAAGTTACTGAGGCTTTTGGTTTGGTGCTCTTACGTACATAATCCAAACCAATCTACAACGATTTTCTCACTTTTTTATTGGGGCACAATTGTTTTCTTACGATTTGCACATTTTAATATTTTTTATTACCAGTGGCTGAAAATATGTTTACTCAACCATTTTTATCCGAATTTATTTAATTCAAATCGATGCATTACCGCTATTTTTAAAATCTTGCCTCACTGGTCTCGAAAGTTACTTCATCAACCGTCTTTGTCTACCACAAAACGATTATCTTTTTTTTAGCAATGCAGCTTAGCTGAAAAAATCATTTGTGCAATAAAATCGATTTGTAAAAGTGAGCTTGATAGTCAAATCCGAAATTGATTGGAAATTAGCTAAAATCTTTCCAGTAGGTGTAGCAACGATATTAAACAAGTTATATACGGTTTTTGAAATCTTGTGGCTTATGTTTATGGAGCGGAACTCACTGTTAAACATAATCAATTATTGAATTGTTAAAAAAAAATCATCTAAGTCAACCAGCTGACACCACAAACTTGTACTTTTCAATAGGCCAAATAATACTGTTAAGAATTAGAAAAACAATAATAGTATTCGAGATTGTTAATTCTTTATATGTTCATGAATCAACACAAGCTCTTCAAAGCTTCCGAACTAAATAAAATTGGTTTTGTTTAACTTTCCTTGCATGTTTAAGTGACCTTTTGGCAAATATCCAAAAGAAATTAAAAAAAAAAATCGTTTTATTTTTCAGCACAATGCGCAGCTGCTCCTTCCTTCCGTTTTTCATGGCATTCCATTCCAATGAGAGACTTGCAGTTTGACTAAAGCGCTTCAGTTAAAATGTATTTAGTCGCTGCACAGGTTTTACCTACCATAGATAGAATAAAGAAAAATAATTATTCGCGTTTTAAATAATTAAAGGCTGGAACACCTAAGTGTCATTAATTTTCTACAAAGACTGATTAAATATTTTAAAGAAAATTATCTTAATATAATAATTGAACTTTTCACGCTAAATTGTCATCTCATGCCTTTATATTTTTCGTTCTGATTGATTTGATTTTTGTTGTTGTTGTTGTTGTTATGTAAGCGTCAAAGCGTTACAAAATAAAACAAAAAAAAATATTTTCATTTGACACCCCAAAAATTATTGGCTCATAGCAGTTAAAAAAAATTTCTAATTAAGAAATCAATGAAAATTTTGTTAAACTTCTTTGAAAAAAATGTAAATTCTAGAAAAAAATTGCACACAATTCAAAAAAAAAGTAAATTTTAAAAACGTACAGTGAAGTTTCTTTCTTAAAAATAGTGGGAGTTGTGGATAATTTGGCATGCACAGCATATCCTACAAGGAATTTCTAAAATGGATGCGTAAGTCACTACATATTATTCGATGAAGTTGCATTGATTAAACATTATCACGCCCCGCTTTGTTGTTGTGTTGATTCTACTTGACAAGGCTTCTCCGTCTCACCTGATTATCGTTCGATTTTCCAATTTTCTTATGTTATTTCTTCGACCTTTACATGCAATGTTGATTGTTTTTTTTTTTAATTAACATAAAGTTGCTCTGAAGATGTTGCCAAATGAATGATTAAGCGAGCGGCAGTAAAAAAAATCCTCAAATTTGATAAAATTGGTCAGGAAACCCCTTTGAAAATACATATTAGCAACCATAATTGACTCAAAAAAACACACACTTAGCAGTTTGTTTTACCTTTGACAATACTCGTATTTACTTACTTAGCTTGCTTTTCTTTATTGTATACATTTTCCTTCATTATAGCACGTGGTCTGCCTTGGCTATTTAATTTTCGTTGGAATTTGTTGTATCTCTTTTAATGGAAATCGTTTCATTGTGTTGCATATAATGTTACATTTAAATCACAGTGGGGACTCTTGCATTGAAATTTTACTAAATTAACCCAGCAGGCAGGCCTTGCTCAATGGCCTGCCTCGGAGAAGGCCTGCTAGCACTGCTGAGATTGTATGAGGTCTTCTCAAAACTACATGCAAATAAAAATATGTATGTATACTCATGAACAAAGTATACTTATGGAAGGCATAATCCCACAGCAGACGTGCTATCAGGACTGATATTAGAAGGCAAAGAAGAAGTATTCCGTTTATTTTAAGGCTTATTGTGTATTTTTTTATTTCATATATTGCAAGTTTTATGATTCGAAATTACTTTTTTGTCATCTGTATTGTCCATATACGACAATAGACATAGATGAATGTTTGGAAATAAAGAACGGTGGGAATGTTGCTAGGCTGGTCTTCTGTTTTATGTAATATTAAAGTGGTAGAGTGTGGTGTACTCAATGTCAAATAAAAATCAAGAAAACGTCACAAAAAATAAACACTTAAAAAAATATCAGCGCAAGTAAAAAATCAAAAAACTCAACTCAATCAACTTCAGAATCTTACGATTAATATAATTTTTTTCAACTACTTCTGTGAGCCCTGCTACGGCAAGTGGTCTGAGAAGAAGGCCCCCTTAGGAAGGTTTGTTTTATCGGCTCATTATATATATCAAGGAAGGGCTTCTAGAAACACTGCGTACTCCTGCCCTTGCTTACTGGAACTGTTTCCACTAGCGTTTACACCAATTCAGAGTGAAATTTAGTGCAGTAATCCCCACTTTGGTTTAAATGCAAACAATTGCTATAACATATAAACAAGATTCCAAAAGTAGTTTAATGCTGCCAATTTAAAAAATTGCTAATGTCAAACACTAATTAATGTGCTATGCAATGAAGTTTCATATTTTTGTAGCTTCAATTGAATGGTTCCATCGACTTCAGCTATAATAGTGAAACGAATTAAAAGGTGATTTATAAAAAAAAAAGTATAATAATAGTAGAGTTTTGCTACTTCAGCTATTATTCTTCGTAGGCATTTAGCTTAGAGCTTTTATTAAAGTAAAAAGATTTTTAATAAATAAATAATAGAAATTAAAAAATTGGAAATATTTATGGTTCGATTAATTCAACCCCTTACATATCACCATTGTACTACACCTAAAAGCGATGTCTGCCTAATTCTCCCAAACCTTTTGTTTTTCAGTAAAACTAAGAGAATTTTGTAGTCAAATAAAATTTTTACAAAAATACCTAGATTACATTTTTTCCTCTTATAAATTTTTAATATTTTTGCATATAAGAAACTGATTCAATTCGTAATAAAATACGATCACATTCGACAAAGTTGAGATAATTTTGAGACAAATACATACATATAAAGTTTTTACTTAAGAGCAATCCCAGCCTTCCCCGGAGAAGGCCTGCTAACACTGCTCCGATTGTAAGAGGCCTTCTCAAAACTAAATTTTCATGTAAATACCAAAAAAAAATTTTTTTTTTCACTATGATTTTTGTTTTTATTTACAATCTATCAATATTAACAATAAGTAAATTTTATAAGTAGTGAAATTTTAATTAGCAGAATAGTTACACTCCATTGAGTGTATACTCATGAAATGCTATTATGCCTTACCAGGGCAGGCGTGCTATTATGCCTTCCCACAGCAGTACTGCTATAAGGCCTTCCCATAGCAGCAGTGCTATAAGGCCTCATAATAGAAGGCAAAAAAGAAGGACTTCATGTATTTTTTTATTTCATGTGTTGCAATGTTTTATGATTCGACATTACTTTTTTGTCATTGGATTGTACTTATACGACATCAAAAGTTGGTACATGGTTAGAAGTAAGGAACGGTGTGTATGCTGCTAGGCTGGTCTTCTGTTTCATCTTACGTTAAAGTGGTAGAGTGTTGTGTATTCAATGTCAAATTATAAATTAAGAAAAAACGTCACAAAAAATAAACATTAAAAATATCAACGCAAGGGAGGTTGACGCAGATAAAAAGAAACATTTAACTAAAAGTCTCACGACGTATTAAAATTTAATTTTTTCAAAGTACTTCTGTGACCCCTTCTACGGTAAGCGCTCGTAGAAGGGCTCTTGACGCAAGCGATGTAGGAAGACCTGCTTGAAGAGTATTTCTAACAGGCCTGCTAAAGAGGCCTGTGTTATCGGGATGTTTCATATAAAAAAGAAAGTAAGTTTGAAAGGAGGTGGCAAGGCCTTAATCTTACCAAGGAAGGCCTCCTAGAAGGCCTGCAAGCTCTTGCCCTTGCCTACTGGGATAGTTAGGTAATAATTCAAAAAGTGCATTCAGATAAGATAGCGATAAAATAATTTATGGGTATGGATGGATTTTTTTTATTAACTTCATAAAAAGTAGCTTTGTGATTCATAGATTGATTTGCTTCTAAGTGCAGGACATTTTTGATAAATTTATAATTCAAGCATACAAACACCAATGTACGGCTACATGCACATGTCATTTTGTCATAAAAAATTTTATGGTTTTTTCGTTCTAAAAATAAGAAGTTTTGCACGCAACATTTAGACAATATTAAATTTTTGTAATGAACATCCGATCAGTCATCAATTTAATTTTTTCAAAAAAATTTCTTAAAGTAAATATTTAGTAATGCAAATTTATTTAAATTTTTTGATTTTCTTTTATAAAACTAAAGCATTTTTAAACAAAATTTGTAAGTTTTTTGTATCCTATTCCCCATTGTTTTTGAGACAATTCGTTTTAAAAAATGTTCAAAAAAGTAGAAAATAACAAAGTTTCGTTTGAAAGTTAGTTCAACTTTTATCAAAAGAATTAAGTCATAAGTTAAAAACGAAGAAAGCTACACGGTAAATGCCACTGCAATTCAAATGAACTGTATAAGTTGAAGTATTTAAAAACATTTTTCAAATAAGGAACATATCGTGTGTACAAAAAACATACGTTGTTTTCGAGGTCTCAAAATTAGGTCATACTTGAGAAACCCATACTTCGGATAGTCTTGTAACAAAATGGCATTTAAAATGTTCATTACAAAATAATTTAAGTTTTAAGTTATAAAAATCGTTTACACATTTTGCTGTGCCTTTTTTTTATTGGTCTTATAATATTTTCTTATATTTTAGAAGCGTGCAAAAATATTGTTTATTAACGTATTGAATATGATTAATGTGGCTATAAACAATTAAAAGAATTTTTAACAGATTTTATCATACTGAATTGAAAACTTAAAAATTTTTGATTCTTTTGGTTTGTGTCCAATTGAAAATTAGAAATTTTTGATTTGCTTAAAAAGTCTGCCAATTTCAGTTTCTCAGGTAAAATAAATAAATAAAATTATTTTTGAAATAGTTTACTTATTGATAGTTTTAATCCCTTCTTCACTAGTATTCGAACATATGAAAATGCGCTTTTTCCATTTGGAATCATTTTTGTTAAGGTCAAGTCGTAAGGATAGCTAAATGAAATGGACAAGTTGATAGTTAGGAAAAGTTTTATAATCTCATTTTGTAAAAATACGAACCAAACTCAGGTTTTAGATATTTTTAACTTTTTTGTTTGTCCCATGCTAAGGTCAGATTTTGAACCAGATTAGATACTCAGACATCTAGTTTAAAAAAATCAAGCGCTTATATATTCATGTTACAAAAAAAATCGATAAGGTAAAAAAATAGGGAAAAACCAGAAACTATCGTAAATAGATATTGGGCTGATTCGGAGCCTTCATTAGACTTAAATTTTATTTTTTTAGCTATCAACTTTTATTTAAAAATAATGCAATCTATCTGATTAACGATGCATTTATAAATTTTGATGAATTCCCTTTATACTTTAACGAACGAATGAAGATATTTTGAATAACATTAAAAGTGAAATGATACTTTCGAACGCTCGCTTTCATAGTGTAAAATAATTTCAAATGCCACGTCAGTTCTCGTTATCGTTAGGGTTTTACATCCGATCGTGAGTTTAATAGTGATTATGTCGTCACATTGTCTTGTCGATAAGAATTTCAGACTTTGCGATCATACGATTTTTTGAATGAAATTATTGAACTTTTGATAGTATCAGTCAAGTTATTTATATACTTGATGTGGAAAAAGGAGATAAGCTGCCGCCGATTTTTATTTTACCAGTATGATTTGAGAATTTTTTGTATTGCATACATAAACTTTATGGTTAAAATATATTTGCTTCCTTATTTATTTACGTATCTATTTATTTTTGCTTATTTTTAGCAACTAGTTATTGCAATATATCTATAGCAAAAAGGCAAAACAACTTAAATCATATATATAATAAGCATAGATATGTTGGAACTTTTTCCTCATCTTACGATCAATTTTATAAAAACATAGTTTAATGAAAAATACATGAATCTATAATTTAAAATTTTCAATACAATAAAAAAAGTAACCTTTATAAAATCACGTCAATGTTAAGTTAAAAAATTATGAAATAATATCTTAGTATTTTCGTTGCTTTTAATTTTGGCAAACAATGCTTTAGCATAAAAAAGATTTTACTTACTTTATTTAAAATAAAATCACATACAAATAAAGAACTTGACCTACCAATTGTTGATATCATTTAATCATTTTTTACTAACTTAATGTATTTCTATTATCTATGCAGTTGTTAAAAAAAAAAGTAATTTTTTATTTACTTACAATCCCATAGGGATGAAGGAAACTTCGAGGAAAACATTTGGGCTGGTATTCTCTGTGTGATTTTCTTCTTCCTAATAATTTCTGTTTTGGCTTTCCCAAATGGACCATTCACCAGACCACATCCTGCTGTATGGCGCATATTATTCGGTTGCTCTGTGCTTTACTTAATGGCGCTGCAATTTCTCATGTTTCAAAATCATAAAACAATTATGAATATTTTCTATTGGCTGGATCCCAATTTAAAAAACTTTGAAATTAATATGGATAAGGTAGGTACGTTTCCTTGATTACGATAATGTTTAAAACATTTATGCTTTCTAATTTCTATTTTTAGGAATATGGTGTTAATTGTTCTGACATATCAATTGAACGCATTAAAGGACATCTAGATGTTTTTGCCTGGGGTCATTTTCTTGGTTGGGCTTTTAAAGCCATTCTAATACGTCACATGGGAATACTATGGGCTATTTCAGTTATGTGGGAAATAACTGAAATCGCATTTGCCCACTTGTTACCAAATTTCATTGAGTGCTGGTGGGATGCTTTAATATTGGATGTTTTAATATGTAATGGTCTTGGCATTTGGGTTGGTCTCAAAATATGCAAAATACTCGAAATGCGTGAATATAAGTGGGCCAGCATAAAAGATATCTCAACGACAAGTGGCAAAATCAAACGTGTTATGTTACAATTTACGCCAGAAAGTTGGACTCACATTAGATGGTTGGATCCAAAGTCTACGTATATGCGTTTCGCCGCCGTCTGTCAATTAGTGATTTTCTGGCAGGTAAGTAGGAGTTGCACGTTTTCTGAGCTTAATTAATTATATTTTTGATTTCTACCTCAAGGTGACTGAGCTTAACACTTTCTTCCTAAAACACATTTTTGAAATGCCATCTGATCACTATGTTGTCATAGTTCGTTTAATTTTCATCGGTTTATTTGTTGCGCCATCAGTAAGGTAAGGATTAAAATAGAGAATGCGCTGTTTTATAAAACAATTCAATGTGTGTACATCAATTTCTAGGCAATATTACACATATGTAACCGACTCACGCTGCAAGCGAGTTGGCACTCAATGTTGGGTCTATGGCGCCATAATGGTTTCCGAGGCAATACTTTGCATTAAAAATGGCAAAGATCTTTTTGAACATACTCAAGCTATCAACATTGTTATTTGGCTTTGTGTGCAAGTTATAATATCCGTAGCTTTCGTATATGGTTGTATGCTGTGGCAGGTATAGTAATTATTTTAAAACCACAAAGAACAAATGTTGATTAGTGCTTAACTTTATACTTGCAGCACCAACAAGAAAGGCGTAGACAAAATTTTAACTCACCTTCAAAAAAACTAAGCACTGATTTTAAAGACTCTGCTATCTTAAGAGGGGACTCTAAAGGTGAGTATTTTAAAGTAACTTTTTTTTTGTTCTGCTGCACATTTTAGTTGACTAATTTAACTTTCTACATATGATGGTGTAATATATTATTTACATAACTATATGTTCTAAGCAACACCACTTTTACTAACATAGTACAAATATTTATATAATTTAGCTATAGTAAAATTAACAGCTTATAAAATTTACAATTTTGAATTTGTACAAAATTGGATATTTTTAAATTTAATTATTACATAGAACGTGCCTAAATTCATTTCATAGCACACATGCAAATCAATTTAATTTATGGTTTGACCGGTTTTATTATGTTTTTTTTAACTCCTTTGAAAATAGTTCAATAAAGTCTTGAACAAAACTTTACTAAAACTTTCATTGTTACAACATAGGTCCCATCTATTATGTTCATCCTACGATCATAGCACATGCACAAGGAAAATTAAATAAAACAATAAACAACGATGTTGATATTGAAAACACACCGTACGATATTAAAATAAAAATCGTGTAGCCCGAGTCTATATGATTAAGCACTAGCAATTTATAAAAACTGCAATTTTATTATTAATTATAACATAAATGAAAAGTCCCTGACAATAAATGTTTTATCACGTATATTTGTAAACAATTTTATAGATATGTTTAAACACATATTGTAATTTGCATTATTTTTTTATACATGTTTTTTTAATTTATAACAATTCAATAATTTAAAAGATACTAGCTTCTGTGTGACAATTTAGTTCATATTAGTTCTTGAAACCCTTAAAACTCATTGAAATAGAATTTTCGACTAAACAGTTTAAATGTGTAATTACCTTTTTGTAAAAATATGTACATACATGTTTATATCGGTCAATATGTAAATAACTGCACACTTTGTTTGATTTTTACTTTTTTGAAATTAAATATCTCAAAAACTATGGAGAGAAATGAAATAAAAAAACGTGTAATTTTTTTTTTTTAAATGCTTTAATTAAAAAAAAAATTAAAGACACATAAATTTGCATAAATATTAACTTTTTATTTTTATTCTCGACTTCATTAAAAATTCCAAAGATATATCGGGAATTTCGATTTGAAAGCAGATACATCCTTGATTGAAGTATAACATATAAAAATCAACAAAAAAGGTTATGTCCAAGATATTTGGAGAAACATTTTTATAAATAAAAAAATTAATTTTATAAATAAAAAAATTAATATTTAAACAAATTTACTTAGAATAAACTATTTTTTTTATAAAAATATAGCATTTTTAAACAGAAAACATATTAAGTTTTCTTAATCTGTTTCCGTTTTTGAGATATTCCAGTTTGAGATATTTTTGAATTTAATTTTGAAGTAAAACAACTTTTTTGAAAATTAATATTTTGAACTTAAATATGATCAAAATTCACTTTTAGAGCACTAAAGAATGTATAAAAATCAAAAATATCGGAGAAAAAAGTCGAATGTGTGCAGTTGTTCAAACAATGACCGGCATATGCACATAATTGTATATTTTTGGATTTAAACATTTTTATTTATTTAATAATTCAATCACCGTAGACAATCATCAAGAATCTTAGCCCAAAAATAGTGTTTACATTTAAATAGACAAATGTATAAAACTTGCTTTGAAATTATTTCGCTCTACTACCATTCAAAATCGCTTAAGAAGCTAATAAACAACATAAATTAGTAGAGTATTAGTGGAGATTCAGTGAACCAAATTTAAACGAATTTAATTGTAAATGAAACATCACAAAAAATATATGACAATTCAGAGCGAATTTTGTCGTTTTAAAAGTATGTACTATTTTAAATTTCAATTCTAATAAAAGAAATGAAACCCTTAGAAGCCGTATTCATTCCTTCTCATAAATGCTGAAGCCTTTCTACCAGTGTCTAGTTTCTAAAGTTTATTTAATTTTCCAAAGCACAATTACTTTATTTTTTTTTACAAAGTATAATTTTAGTACGTGTTTTTTAAATTGTTTTAATTTTAATTTTCATTTAATTATATTGTTTATTTTAATCATTTAACTTCTTTTAATTTTCTTAATAGGAAAAACATCACCAAAAAAATCACCAAAGCGCAACGTCAAGAAGATTGATTGAATTCCTATATTGCGAACTATTTTTTTATAATGTAGCCGCTATTGTACTGAATAATTTAAAGAAAGAAATGCAAAAAAATTTCGGTAAAATAAAAAATAAAATTTTGCATTTAAATTTATTTAATGTTGAAGCTTCATTCAATGCGAATAAAACCAAGTCACTGTAAATTAAAAATAAAATATACATATATAAAAATAATTCATATACTCAAAGTCAATGTAAAATTATATCAAAATTTCTAAAATGATATAGATTCCAAAGAATTAAAGTGTATATTGCTTAGATTGAATGAAAAATAGGAGTATATATGTACTTTTAAGCCTTTGAAAAAATATTTACATACACATTTTTTTAAGTCAAAGCCTTAGTGAATGAAAGATGAACTACATTCAATTTAGCTGGAAAACCTAATGACATTGTAAATGATTGTGTTTTTGAATGTATTTAGAAGTAGTTTTAACGTTAATCATTTTTAAATATATAATTAAATAAATTATTAATGCATATAACAGCTTGGGCTATTCAAAATAGCACTCATGCAAAAGTTATTGTAATATTATATATTACGATGTTGATGTTTTGTTTTTCCTATTTTTGCCATGAAAACTATCTTTTTCACATGCGCATTTTGTTCTTGTTGTCATTGATTTAAGTTTTCAAACTTTGAACACCACAAAAGACTTAATTTAATTTCGTTTTAATACATAAGGAATAGGTTTAAAAAATTAAAAGTTTGTGTATAAGAAACATTTTTAAAATAAATGAGAATTTTTCCAAAACATTTTAACAGGTGTCTTATGTAGTCTTGTTTCTCTGTTAACTTGTTAATGTGCGATTTAATGTGCGATTTGACATTAACACAAAATCAAGACTACGTGGTAAGAGCTTTATTAATTTGATAATAAAATATGGTAAAATTGGATTTTGATTCCAACCATGCCGGATATTCGAATAGCCTTCCTTTTCAGTGTCAGTCAGATGCTTGATCGGATCCTGAAGACTATTCTTAATATGACCCAGATTTTGTTTTTTGCTGGTCCAAGACTGATGGAGTTACGAGCACTGAAGACTGGGAAATGATACTTATCATCAGGTTCTTAATCACTGATATAACTTTTTTATAAAATTCACCCCGGAACTGTCGCTGTTTCGGTTAAATAGGTTTGGTTTGAGCGGACATCTAAACTAATAAAATGGGTTAATATATTTTTACTTACAAACAGAACTTTTCTGATTGATTGAACACACTTTCATCTAACCATCACAATACTGAAGAGATTATATTGATAATTTAGAGAGCACACGTAATACATCATTGATGAAATTTTTTTCAGTTATCTAAAATTGCGATCTACCTTCATTAAAGTACTACATTAGATAGGCAAAAATGTTTAGAAGAGACTACATTGAAATTCAAAACATCTATGTAATACTCTTTTATAATATTTTGGTATAAACGTCCTGCATAGTTCAATAATAAGCGGCCGTGCTCGCGCGAAATAGAATGGATGTTCATGCAAATTGATATAAGAGGTGTATTAATGATAAACAATTTTTTTATTTCACCATTTTTCTCGGCGACATGTTCCACGTACGTTATATTTATAAAAAAATAATATAAAGAAGTCAATTTTAAAGAATTTCTTTTTTTATTATATGTTTTGAGCAGATTTTTTTCAAGCAAAAGATATTGGCAAATTTATAAAACACATAAAAAAATTGGTGGTTTTTACATCTGGTTACATATATTTAATTATTTGTCTTATCTGGTTTGAAACATTGAATTCTCCCTACACTGAACTTCAAAGTAACCGAAAAGGACAATTTGCCCAAACAAATTGACCAAACGTTTTTAGTTTGGATCAGAACGTGCTTTTTTCCATTTAAGTTTTTATACGAAATTCATTTTTAGAACATGTAATTTACAAAATTGGGAATCCAAGAGAGCCACCTATTACTTACCCATAATTTACTTCAGAAGTACTGTGTATGTATGTATAAGCTACTCGTTCTTTGACCTATGGCGATTCAGCATGAGTTTTTTTTTTTTCCTGTAAATCAGTTTGGCCGGTACATACCTATTGTACATTAAGTTATTCAATCAGTTAAATATTTTGGTACTTTTTTCGCAGCAAGGTTTTTCTGTAACCTCTAGGGTTGTTAAATTACATGCGTATGCAGTGCCGAAGCAACGCGAAAAACAGTAATCCAAATTTCGAAAACAATATTTTGAAAAATTATGGACTTGAAAATATGGTTTTTTGTATTAAATTATTATTATATAATGACGGCGCGTCAACAGAAATTTCATATTTCCCAAAATTGTGTCGGGAATTCCGATTTGAAAGCAAATAAATTCTTATTAGAATTTTAAAATAAAGATTAAAAGGTAAAACTAAAGTATTTTTAAACAAAAACGGATATAAACAGCCTGATTATGTACATCGATTCGCTTCTAATTTGCAAGCCTAAAAATATGGTAGCAAAGTTTTTATTTTTGTAATTAGAGACAAGACGAGACGAATCGATGTATGTACATAACGAGTAAGTTTTTTATTCTGTTCACTATTGAAACATTCCGTTTAAAAAAAACTTGCATTTAATTAAGAAAAATCAAAGCGTGTGCAACAGCACGATAACCGATATACATAAATACATATATCATTCTATTTCATAAGGTAAATATTTTTAAAATAGTCTGTAAAACGAAAAAAGCAAATACATTATTTTGAAAATCACGGCTATTAGAGGTATAAAATCAACTACACATCATCCCTGTTAAGATATCTGTGGCAAGAAGGAGAAAAGTGTTCAACTGTTATCCGGTTGATGAAGCTCCGGATAATCGAGGTTCAAGTAATTTTTCTTGGTCAACATTTCTTTGGGATTTTTTATATGATTGACCTTTTTTTTGGTTGTCAATATTTTTCTTGGTAAGCTTTCGCATTTTTTGTATGAATAACTTTATTTTTGTGGTGATGCATAGTTTTCTTGGTAAATTTTCGGATTTTTTTTTTTTTTTTGGTTATGAATAGTTCTTTGGTAAAATGGTAGTATTATCTGTACTTATCATATTCTACTTCTTTTTGCTCCAAAATAGTTGGCCACGTTATTTATGCTAATATGCTTGCTAATGGAACAAAAAAAAATATAAAAGAACCTGCTGTGGATGTATGTATGTACATACATACATATGTACATATATCAGAGCTATTAAACAAATAAAACTCTATTTGTTAAGGCCATAATTTTTAAGTTTTATTTATTCTTAATCAATAAGTTATTTTGTTAGAAATTGAGTTGTATATATAATTTTCTTTTTTGTATAATTTCATGAAAAATTTAGGCACTATATTAAGTATTTTCTAGTGTAGAAAAATGTAGCAAACATATGTATAAAAGAGTCTACACAAATTTTCAACATCTAAATATTTTTTGATAGAAAAATACCATTTTGATACAATAAATATGTTTAAGATTTGTATAAAGTGATTACGTAAAATGCAGTTCAGGTTTGTGTATGATATAGAAAACCAAAACTTTCTACAGGCAAATTGACATGTTTTTGCTAAGGCAATAATACACAAGTAATGATTATACTTCGAGACATGAGGATACTGTTTTCTTAACGGCGTCACGTGCATACGGTATATACGACAATGAGTACCATGTCATTGCCAAGGACTGAATTATGATAAAAATGAGTGTGAGACCAGCTTTTTTAAGCTAAAATAAAAAACAGATGTTTTCAAAATTTAAATATAAATGTTGGACTAAATTAAAAAAAAATGAATAAAAATACTAATTACCACCATAGCTGTAACAAAAGTCATAATAATAGAAAGTATAACAATACATGTAGCTATCATACGGGTTGGTGCAAACATTTTTTTAATTTGATTAATAGGTCCCATAAGAAAACAGGTACTAAAATATAACGGATTGAAATAAAAGAAATTATAAGAAATCTTTTTAAATACAATCAACTTAATATGTACATTAAATGTTTTTTTTACCTTGCCATTGATATAATGTTTCCCAAAGTATAAAATATAGCAAACTTAACGATGCCAAGATGTAAAAATAATGCTAATGAACCAAGCAGTGAGAACAGTATGCCAACAACAAAACATATACAAAAACCTTTGATACGTGTTGACCAGCTGAGTGTGGACATGTCAGTCATCTGCGAGAGAGTTTGATTATATTATTTAATATTCAATATAAATATGTACCTTAAAAAACATAAGTGATATTATTTTTATTTTTTTTTCTATACCTAGATTGATTGGTTCGGATTGAAAGGGTAGTTCAAATTCAACCAACATAGCAAAGTAATATACATAGTTTACCTTCGGCTGTCATCCCCTAGATAATCTCAGCCGGGGCCGCCCCGTGACGCCATTGATACTTTTAAGCTATTATAAGCAAATTTAAATCGTGAAGCTAAGTTCGCCAAATTTATGTACTTTGAAACTTTCAGTGGACTAAAAAAACTTCAAGGATCTGTAGCGGAAGACCGTAAGGATCTGTAGCGGAAGACCGCCTCAGACACCGTATCATTGTACGACCCTGATAACATATAAAGTTTCGTATTTTTATGAGAAATGGGTTAAGTCACCGTCATAATTTTGTACTTTGCATTCTTACGTTAGGTTCTTGTGGAACCTACTGTCTTTCATAATAGAGAAGCCGTATAAAATACAAACATCTTATTCGCTGAACATATTTTATACATATATATGTATCGGCAAAAGAATTCTTTTATCAGAATGACATGCAGTTGCTTATTTATACACATCTACAAAATAGCAATCCAACAAGTGGGTGTGCAGAATGTGAGATAAATGGGAATCCCAATTTGACATTCTCTATGAAGGTTGCGTTTGCAATTCCATATTATAATAAATATTTATGTTGCTATTAATTTTATAATAAATGTTAATTCTAAATTGCTTCTTGAAGGAACCTGAGTTATGATGCTGTCTTCTTCCTCCGACGTTCGGTCATTTCCACTTAAGACTCGGCGCAGTTTATCCATGGTTACAGCAAAAGTTGTTAAATTTATGTTTAAGATTGTTTGTAGTTTTTTAATGCAAAAAATTAAAGTTTTAATAAATTAAGACACAACTTTTGAGTGCAGAAAGTTGCTAACCGAAGCGATGACACATCTGACATGTCAAAATATTTTGATTCAGAAGGTGTTTACTCTGGAAAGATTTTTTGACTAAATATTCTTTAAGGAAATCTGCATACATATTTGACTTTTCATTTCACTTTTCAGTTAGCACTTACAATGTTGTGACAATGCACGTAGCCACACAGCATTTGTCAGTTCATCAAAGTAGAATTCATGTATTCATATGGAGCAAAGGCCAGTGAAAGCGAAGGAACCGCGTGTAATCGCGTAGAATATTGTGTTGAATTCTGCTTATTCGCTAGTACTAATGTCCTTTTGTTACTATGAGCGTGTCGTAGGTTTTATTAACGCTAGTCTTATGCTAAACGCTGCTTTGTGGAAAACGCTCGTGTGAACTTAGCTTAAAAGCTAAGGCCACAAGGGCGTTTTTTCAACGCTTGTTAGTTAACGCACAAATCATATACAGTTGTAGATAATTCTACAAAATTAATTTTATCATGGTGCGAAGTTAATAAATATATACTATGTTTATGCTACGTTTCTAAATAGTTATAGTCAACGTTTACAGGAGCAAATTCAGTCTGAAAAATTCTTGTCTATTCTCTTTTGTGAATTTCTTTTGCGTTTACACACGGAAACTAGAATATGTTTGTGCAAGAAAATTTCAAAGCAATTACTGCGTCAACCCGCCACAACAAACGTAAATTCAAAGCATAATATCAGCTAAAGAATAGAACGAAAGGGATTTCGCGTGTACGACAAATTCTGTACACCACCCTTTCGTTTTTCCCTTCCTGCCAACAGACAGGGAAACTTTCTTTGAAGAGTTTCCTCGTGTAAACGCTATCATATTATATTCGGATAGTGGTTGCCCACACGCATAGACACTTTCTTAACACGAGTACAACTGTCTAACCGAGCATCTCCACAGGCCATATAGAACAGCAGCATAAACATACTTGTGTTTTATGGAGCATATGTTGGTATTGGTAGAATTTCTGACTATTATGGCAACATTGCTTTGGTGAGTTTCGTCTATATGAAAATGGTGTCAGAATTCCACAATTTGGAACAATTGGATTGATTTTCAATTACGTTACGTTTTAATTAGAATTTTCTGGGACAAAATTGCAAAAAAATGCTGCAAAATTTTCAGTCCAGTTGGAAGTTTTTCTTCAAACTTACCCACTTACACTACTCTTTTTCAAACTTACCACACTTACACTACTTTTTTTTGATCGAAATTTCGGAAATAAGCTGTCAAATACACAGCATGCAATAACTTAAAGAAATTATTGCCTGCAGTAAATTTCTTCTTTGCTTAAAGAATGCTATACCTTCATAGTTTAATAAATATTTCAAAAGTGATTTTAGCACAAAATGTGCTTGCGAAACATGCGCCTATATTACGTAGCTTACGGAAATTGCCACAACAGGGTACAACACACCGACCACTTTTGTCGTCTTCATTGCCATCTGAGGCTGTAGCAGAGTTGGAAACTTCATTGATAGGATCGACAAATAATAGTGATCAACATGCACTCGAGCACTCACACAATTATGACAAACTACCGGAGTCTGAATTGATAGTGGCAGAAGACAAAAATTATGTACCTACTTTCAATTTGGCAGCCTACGTTGATAGATCTCCTACACTGCAGCAATTCATACAAATGGGCGTCAATTTAAATAGCATAGAACGGCGAAAAGGTCTTGCGGAGTTCGTTTTAAAATTGAACTTTGAAGAGCATGTTAAGCCATATTTAATTTTTCTAAATGATCAAGGTGTTGAAGCCGCAAACTTTGGCGAAATAATCACGAAAAACCCACTTCTTTTCAAAGTGGAAATAGATGATTTGCAGACGCGAATTAATTATATGGAAGAAAAAAACTTCACACAGCGTCAAGTACAACGTATTATAACTTTAAATCCTTACTGGTTGATGTATTCCACGACTCGCATTGATAAACGTTTGGGCCATTTTCAGCAAGAATTTAGTTTATCTGGCGATGATGTTCGTTTCCTAGCTGCAAAACAACCTCGTTTAATTACTTACAATATGGAACATATACGCAAGTTAACATTCTGTATACGTGAAGAGATGGGGTTTGACCGCGATGAGCTCAAATGTCTGTTATTGAATAAACCACGATTATGGATGATGGGTAAATTGGTGTAAAATATTGCTATTATTCAAATAAATTTTAATTATCCGACGAAGTTATTGACCAGTATTTTATTTGCAGAACCAAATGAATTGGTAGAACGCTTTGCCTATGCTCACAATGAGATGCGGCTCTCACATAATATGCTTATTCAATTCCCCGAAGTGTTGACATCACGAGAGTTTCGATTGCGACAGCGTCATGAATTTTTGAAAATGCTTGGACGTGCTCAATATGATCCTGAGAAGGATTTGTACACATCACCAAAAGCTGTTGTTGAAGGCAATGATTATTACTTTTCTAAAAATGTTGCTAAAAGCGATATAAAAACTTATGAAATGTTTTTGAAAACGAGATAGGTCATAAGACCTTCATAAGAAGAAATTCAAAAACATATGTAAGTAATAATTGACTACGAAATTGTAGTTGAGAGCTAATCAATAAAATATACATACCATTGAACAAATTTCCAACACTAAAAATACTATTTTCTTTTAATTACAGCAGCGTCATCGGTAGCAAAAACTACAATAGAATCTTAAGTGTTTAGGGTTAGAATAAAAAATTAGTTTTATTGATAATTTAACAAATAAAAATCATTTTGTGGTTAATGTTTTTGAATTAAATGTAGAAGACTTAAAATTGTTTTTTCAATATATTTTATATTATCATATTTATGTTGTTTTCAACTTTTCATACTTTTTTGTATTTATAAAAAATGTCTATAATTATTTTATATATTAATAATATAAATTAAAAATGTAATGTACGAAATTCAAAATTCACATATATATTATATAGTTTTTTTTTGCCGTAGCTTTTCTCTTGAATATAAGTTTCTAATGAATTTAAATTTGATTTAGATACATAAAGATTAAAATGTATTTTTAAAATCTAACGTTATAAATATTTAGAGATAAAAAATAATAAACTTTTTTAAACAAAAAAACGCCTGCAACACAGTTCAAATGATTCAAAGTTCGCATCTATATTTTAAATTTAAATTTAATTTAATTTCAATTAATTAAAAAGATTATCGATGGAATCAAAGAAGTAAAAAAATAGTTTTTTTTAGAATAGATCTAATTAAATTTCTTTTTCTGTTTTCGCGTATTTTATAAATTTTTCATGATAAAAAAAGAGAAATTAAAATATATTTAGAAACATGTGAAATTTGTCGATTTTGGAAATTCAAAAAATCCTGAGCCCGCCGTTTTTTTAAGATTACTTTTAATTCTAAGACGCTTGCGTTTTATGCATATATATGTTTTTTTTTTTAAGTTTTGTTTTCACACATTTTCCAGCTTTATTATTGAAAATTGTTGCTTAATAAATTGTTTTTTAATTGAAAAATTAAATTGAATCACTCTTAAGCTTCCTCAAGTTCAGTCAATGACGACTCTAGTCAAAAGGATTCCACGTTTGCTAAGCCATAGCCTATAAAAAAATAACACACTTGACATTGAAAGAAATACTGGAAAAAAAATAATGATAAATTCAACTAACCCAAGTCCAGCTCCTAACAGCAACGATAATACATTGGAGAGTATAAGCGAATATAAAATTTCTCGGGAGAAAAGCGAATTTTTGCCAACACGTGTCAAACGAATAGAATATCCAGTGCCCTTTTTTTTGTTGGGATGTTCGAATTTCCAATCTCTGCGAATTTGAAGAAAAATAGTTTTTTTAAACAGTTAGCCATTATTTTCTATTTAACATACTTAGGAGGCTGTTGATCTGGCCGGCTGTTCCATTCATCTAACCATTCTGTATCTTTTGGACTTTCACCTTCCTATAAAATAATTAAATGGACAACTTAGAAAAAACATAGAATAGTATTAAGGCTATAATTTTGACAAACTTTAGAAAAAAGAACAAAGCTGCATTTTCGATAATGTTAAATCGAAAATAGAGCCGTTCAGAAGTCAATCTGATTAACTCCTCATTCGATGTTAAAGAAAAAATCGCGGAAACATTAAAATTACTGTATTGTTGAAAATTTTATTTTTTTTTATATTGTCAAAATTTCCATTCAGCGGGAAGATTAAACCACACTCCAGAATGTGTTTAATCAATTCAACAATTTTACATTTTCCAATCGATTGACAGTTGCAATGTCTTAAATTTTATGACGGTCTTTGAAACTCGTAAGAATGAACCGATGTTGAAGGAAATGTTACATTTCAATTTCGAATTTGCTTCGGAAACGAAAATGAAATTCGAAGTTTATTTCAGAATCATACAAAAAAAGGAAAATACGTCCAATTATCGGAACTATAACTGCTCAAGTTCGAAGTTCAAAAAAAATTCCATAGCAAATTCCTACCATTAGATTTAGTAGAGCTATTGACATTCAACTGCGAACTTCAATTCCATTTCCGAACTAGATCGGAATCAGAACAGGCCTGATTATTCGAATTCATGAACTCACCAGAAAAAAACATACATTTTCCACCTTAAATTTAGTGTAATTTTTGCCAGGCAATTTTTTTTATTTAAGAAGCACGGCATAAGGTAACAAAATGATGAATTTTGAAAGTAATTTTCAAGTTTTTTTGTCAAAAGATCGATGTCTCTGTAAAATAAATTACAGCTATATATAAGAAACGTTCCGTCATATTTTACCCTGAAGCTTTCTTCGTTTCAATTTTTGGTCCCATGTCCATGTTTAGCGTTAAGAAATTTCTTTGAAATGAGGTACACATATCGTTAATAGAAAAAATATAGTGTTTTCAAAGTCCTTAGATTGACTTCTGCCAAGAAACGTGACTGCCAGCCAGACTTTGATATTTATAACAGGTTTACCAATGGTTTCAAATTTACATTCTACAATATTGGTTTGGACATTGAAATATTATAAAACCATTTAAAAAAAATATCATAAAGAACTATGATTTAAATCGCTTCATTCTTTCTAGTTCCGTAGTAAAAACTGTCGTTGGCTGGTGGTACAGCTAATGTAATAGTAATAGAGTAAACTATAAAATTTTCAAATTATGTTTTACAATATAAAGTAAAATGTATATTTTTATACTTTCGAATAGGAATTCCGGAATATTTGAATTTTGACTTGTTCAAAAATATTTCAACTGCTTAAATTCAAAATTATTTCTTATAATCCTTAGATATTTAACATTTATTAAGGAACAATAATTTATCTATTAGGATTCCAAATTTGAATTGTTAGGATAATTTTTAGGAGGGAAGTGCGCTACATGAGGAGTTAAAAAGTTTGGCTTACTTTGCTCCAATAATTTATATATACATTCTTGAGCTCCTCATCTGGACAAAGTTCGGTATTTGGGCTGTTTGGTGGCGATTTAGGGCTGCAAAATACAAATAAAAAATAAAAGTAACGATAAAAAAAACAAAAAAAAAATTATATTAACCTATCTCTTGGTGTATCACGTCTCGAGCTGGCCAATGAAACAACACGACTTGAATGGTTTGACTCGCGTTGTGCTTCACGTAATAAACGCAAATATTCTTCACCAGAGGAAAAGGGTAAAGGAGTTATCCTATCGGGACTTTTAACACCAGCCAATGCTGCAGCGCTGCTTAGCTCGATCCATGACTCTGAAAAGAGAAATTAAAATATTTTATCTTTAGCTTTAGCATTTAATCAGGAATGAAGTATCACATCACATCTCTTTCTAATCATATCTTCAAGTTTAAGTCCAGCGAAAACTTAACTTGTTAACCATCTACGAGGACAGTTCAATAAGTGGGTGAATATCGCTAGAAATAAATTGGAAAATTATTTGTAATATTTTTCCTTGTGCTGGCGGCAACTTTAAAGAGCTTAAACCCAAATTTCAGGTAAATATGACAACTACTTTCTTCACAATAGCTAATAATTTCACAAAACTGTTTGTGCTAATTGAGCACAAACACAAACAATTTTGAGTGTTCGGGACGGCCCAAAAGAGTCACTAACACCAGAAATTGTTGAAAAGTTCTGATAGTGCGCTAGACTGCTCAACTGTGAAGTTAGTGTATAGAACTCTACGAAGTAGAGTCTACGTTAAAAAACCAATTAATATGATAAAGCACATATTTTAAGTGTCTCTGAGTTCTTGATCTGCCCTCGTAAGCAGAAATTATCTATATTTTTAACGTAATGTTAAGTTTACCTAACTTTGGAACATGTTGAGTTAAAAATAAAACAGATTTATAGGTAAAAAAGCTATACTGCAAAACGATATACAGTGTTGTGCATAACAATAGCAACAAAATCAATGCGCTGCTTAAAAATCGTGTATTTCTTTTAATGTTAAGGACATACAAAAAATTTTATAGGAATCAAAGGATATATTCACTAATCATATAAAAATAAAATAATATTCAAATTGTTTTTATTTTTTTTAAAAAATTTAAAACTAATTAACACATTCAATCTGTCTGTGTGCAAAACAATAGCAACAAATCATGAAAAATGTAAAAATAGAACAGAAGTTCCAAAAAATTATTATTTAAAGTACCGTGATTGTAAAGTACAGATTCTTTCTAAGTCATAACAATTTGAGTTTAGGTTTTGCGCTAGCTGTAACATTGACTGTTCAGTTTATAATGGTCCGTGATAAGCACTCTAATCCTCCAAAATTTTAAATTATTTCCAAATATGAAAAATAAAAATAACAAATATCTCTTGTAAAACTGTTTAAAATTATTTTATACTACTGTACAATAATAAATGAATTAAAAATAATAAAATAATATTAACCGATCAATAATTTGTAGGCTAAAAAAAAATATAATTCCACAAAAGACTCAATGACGGTAAATTCAGGTAGGCGGCCACAGAAGAAATTGCCGTTTGTTGACAGAAAAACTGGTGGCATGTTCAAGTGAAATCTCTATGCCATATCCAAAGAGGTTGTTTGGACACTTAATTAAGATGTCTACCATAGCAATGTTCGCAGACGAACCATTGAGAACAGTATGAGATGTAACACACCTGCGAAGAAACCGTCGCATACAATTAAGCACAAACACAAAGTTGAGGGTTTTATAATACGAACATTTTTGTCTGAAGTTAGTCAGGTTGAACTCATCTTCATCGCTAAGCAAAGCGGTTTTCTACTTTTGAACGGTCTAATTTAAATGCACTTTTGCAAAATTGAGTCTAGAAAATAGTAATTTACAACTTGTCGACAGAATTTTAGACAAAAGTGTTTGAATTATAACACCCAAACTTTTTGTACATAAGTAGTACATACATAAGTCTCTCTTCGTAGAGGAGTAAAAATCAAGTAACTTGAAATCGACTACAGGTAGTCCCCGACTTACGACCGAGATAGGTTCCTAGTCATCGGTTCGATTTATTTCAGTACAAATAATACGTTTGTTTAAGTGAATAATTTTATATCATCCCAAAAATGGCTGGAACTAGTAGTACAGTATGTATGTAATATTTTTCTTTAGTTATTTTTTATGAAACTCGACTTAATCGACTTACGACCGAGATAGGTTCCTAGTCATCGGTCGTAAGTCGATTAAGTCGAGTTTCATAAAAAATAACTAAAGAAAAATATTACATACATACTGTACTACTAGTTCCAGCCATTTTTGGGATGATATAAAATTATTCACTTAAACAAACGTATTATTTGTACTGAAATAAATCGAATCCTTGTACATACTACTGTTTTTTTTAAATTTTTTCTCATATACATATTTTAGGGATTCCCCGAAACTATTTTAAGCATTTTCTATGAAAAAAAATGAAAAAAAATTGGTCGTAAGTGCGAATAGTCGTAAGTCGAACGGTCGTAAGTCGGGGACTACCTGTATATAAATTTTATTTCATTTTTTCTTCTTAACAAAGAGTGACTTATTCCACTTTAATATTTCGCAATATCAATGCACTTCTGTTATTTCCAAATTGATCGCAAGATATCAATAACTGTGCCATATTTACCGTGACTAATGCATTCAGTTTCAGGTGCAAATTAGCGTAATGTGCCGTTGGTTCATTCGTCTTGTGATATTCAATACGTTAAATGTTCATATGTATCATGAAACTTCAATTAAAAATAATCAAAAATTTATTTTTAATAATATAACACAATGCAAAACAGCAAAACTTATGCGGTTTTGCCTTGTGGACACAGATATGTTGCTCTTGAAATATATTAGGTTTTTGTCATTCTGAATAACATGCTTCTTTTCATACACATAAAGAGCGAGGGCGGCGAACTTTTACACTTATTTGTATTATTTATTGCTCTTTCGCTATACTAAAATTTTAGCTGGTCATTTAAAGTAGAAATGGAAAATACTTGTGTTTTGTTTGTGTTGTTGTTTTTTTATCAACGATTGTGAAATGTTTCAAAACAAAAAAAATGCATAAACAAACGTAAGTATATACGTGTTGATGCCATATCATCAACCAATGTTATTATATATATATAGAAATTTACTACGCCTTTGCCGGTAGAATAAGGGTAGTAGGAGATTGTTCGGATTTCGACGAAAGCACTTATTAGCTGTTTTTTCTTAGTCATACCATAACTAAAAAGATAAACAATTCAAAAAAAAAAAATAAAAATGAATGGCGCGTGTTGTAAACAAATAAGAACAGCGTAAAAAACTACGCATTCTAGACAATGCGTTTTAATGTTCCGTTGAACCCTAACGCTTTGTAGCTAGGCAGTTCAATAAGTCAGCCGAAGATTAAAGAAGTGGATTTTGCGGTCAAATTCAATTTAGTTATTTAAAAACATTTCCAATACGATTTTTCTAACCGCGTTTGTTTGACTGATGAACTTATAATTCGAGTCAAACTTTTTTCCGCCGAGCCAAGTCTGTAGAATATCTGGATGAGGAGCAAATCATATTCCAATTGATAGTATTTATTTCGCCATGAAGACGACACATCTAAGAACCCGTGCATTGTCTTGATTATAGACAACTTTTTCTTTGCCAGATACCAACTTTATCCGTTCGAAATACTGTTAAAACGGTTCAAATGGTTGGAGAAATATTCCCCGGAAACCGATTTTTTTTTCTTTTCCAAGATAATCGACTAGTTGTTGCGCTGTTCCTTTGTCTTTGCTGTTGGCTTAATGGATAAATTTTTCGGCCACAATTTCAAATAAACTATAATGCTCCTTAGGACTACGACTCATTATCGCCCGTTACTCAATTGAAGTTCTCAACCGCGTGAGCAAACGCCGCACCCATCTTGCGGAAAACTTTCTCATATGCAAATGATCTACTTAAATGTCCTGTAATGTTAGTAATATTGCGTGCTTACAGTTTACGATCATTCTTTACGATTTCGTTAATTTTTTTGATCATTTCTGATGCGGTGGTTCCTTTGGACCATTCCGAAGGAAAATCATTGCAACTCTTGTAAAAATATGCTCAATTTGTGTCAGATTATAAGCCGTTAAGATTTAAATGACGAAAAAGTTGCCAAATCGAGCTGAAATTTTGAATTTCAGCTTCTCTAAGTTGCCGGATTAAGATCATAAAACTACAAATATTTTTTAAATTTTTTTTCGTGCAATTTTCTTTAATTTTGTATAAAAAAAAAACAAAATGGGTTAAATGTAATATGCTTCAAGTTTTGCATTCTTTTCACCCTCTTCTTCTTTATGACTATTTAAAAAATTTAATTTATTTAAATTAAAAAATCTAAATGTAATCATTTGTAAGATTCGCTCTATATATACGTTGAGAGTAGTTAAGAACGTTCACCTTCATTATGTTGACGATGTCGATTCAATTAAAAACGTTTGAGAAATTGAAAGCAGAAATTAGCAACTAAATTGTATGATTTTTGAATATTAAATTTTTAAATTGACTCTTTATATCATTTTCTTTGCAGAAATTGAGTTTGCAATTGAATCACGCTGTTGACGACAAAGTCTGCCGTTTAAATACGATACATAAGCCCACAATTTTTCTCAAACGGTAGTTACTTTTGAGTTATCTTAAATTTTGCATAGCAACAAGCCGCTGCTGTAATGTATTATGTTTTATGAAAATTACAGTCGATTAAGCTGTTGGAAACACAATTTTTTGCCTGTCATACACGTAAGTACATGTGTATATATGTAAATGCAACCATCATTAATAACAAAAAATCACACAATAATGTACATAGGTCGAAAGGTCATTACAGTCACTGTAATTATTTTGAATTTAAAAGCGAAATATACATTATGTATATGTATTACTTACGTATATTGGAAAGATATTGTTTTGAACCGTTTTGGAGAAATTTACAGAAAAAGGTGACGATTTAATTGAGGTGTTATAAAACATTGTTTTGAGTGACTTTATCAAGATGATAAAACTTCTTTGAGTTTGTTGTTGTGTGTGGCGGGTTGCTGGAGTAATTGTTTTGACATTTACAAGCACAAAGAAATTGTAGTTTTCGCAAACGCAAACAAATTCACACTAGACAATAGACAAGAATTTCAGTCACAGAATTTCCTAGTGTAAGCTAGCACTAAGTGCTGGAAATTCATTTCGAAAATTCTTCTTGTTTGTTGGGAATAGGGGAAAAAGAAAAAGTCGAGTACAGAATTTGGCTATTGTGTAGACGCTAAACAAATTCACAAAATAGAACAGACAAGAATTTATTTCCTAGTGTAAGCCAGCACTAAGAAGTTTCAAATATTAAAAATTTTTCAAAGCAAATTTAAAAAAAAAATAGTCTACATGTATGGACTAGAAATTTCAAAAGAAAAACAAGTAATTTCAATACAATGCGGATAATGTCGTCTGAAATAATTTATTTATATGTCCCACAATAGATTTATTACGTTCGGCAGAATTATATGGGAGCGTACTTCACAGTTCGTTGCACATTTTGATATCGACATTGATAAAATCTTACTTCACGATTCCGCTGATTTTAATACAGCAGCGGCGCTATTGCTTTATTTAAATATTAAAAAAGTTAATGCACTTTCAGGCAGATAATACGCATTAATTCGTAATATAAAATAAATAAACCCCTATGTTGATATAAGTTGTTTTATCAACATCGGTTTTATTCACTCAAATGTAACAACTTAGTGTAAAAAAAACAAAGTTATACTTTTATTTTGCACAAAGAGAATGAGTGACATGTATGTACGTACCTACAAGTGGAAGTTGCCAACCTCCATTGTTATAGGTTAGCTGCTGTGCAAGTCAATGTAAACGAGGAGGCCTTGAGAACTACAATATCACACTACAACTGATACTGATAAAGCATTGATGCGAAAAGTTGTTGCTCATTCTTTTGTTCGCACTTTTAAAATAAAATGAGAAAAAACTGATTCTACTTACATCTGAGACAATGAATAAACACAAAGATATTTAAAAATTAATGAATGCAATAAAGTGGTATTAATCCATTTCTGATTGATGTTTCTTAAAAACATTAAATTTTTATAGGGAGCAAATTCAATTTTATTATATGTCCGCTTAGGGTTAATTTGGCAACATTTTAAAATTTATATATCATAATTTTATAAAATGTAAAACCACTTCTGAGGCCAAAACAAAAATGAGTAAGCAATGTCGTATATGCGCACCGTCGATTAAAATGATTCACAAGTGGATGGTTTTCGTTAGGTCGCACAGGTCTGCTGGGCGTTCGAGTTGGCTAGAAATGAGAAATTATTGCAAAAAATCAATGATTGCTATTGCTGTGAGCATCTTAAACGGACAAGTGCATATTATTTAAAATATCGCTTGGGCATGAGGAAGCATTCCGCAAGACTCCTGCCGCGTTTGTTCACAATTGATAGTCAACTCAAGCTATTCATAATTGGGATATTGAAACGGAGTTCCAAAAAGGCTTAGAGTTGATTTTGGACGAAATAAAGACACATTGCACCAGAAATCAAGAGATAGAAGCGAATCCCCTCAAAGAAAGACAACAATACTGGCCAACAAGATTATGATCAGTTTTATGGATGGACGCGGCATAATCTATTATATTGGAAAGAACGTTTGATGGCAAATACTGTGCCAACTTATTGGACCGTTTTAGCGGAATTTTGAAGGAAAAACTTACTCAATCAAGACTCAATAATACCGGAAAAGGGTTTATATCAAACGATGAGTTCCGATCAGTGAAAGCATCCAAAAAATTTGGTCCAATAAACTACTGAATTAATCCTTCACTGACTCATTGAAAAGCGAACAAAATTTCATCAAAAAGTAGGGCGTTTCTAAATGGGTTAATCTAAATCAACATTTATCAAATAGAAGGTAAACAGGCGTTGGTCGGCCATGCAAAGAAGTTCCAACGCATATTTATTTAATATATTCTTCTGTTGTTTATTTGTAATTTCCGACTTCAAAATTCATTTATATATTTTATTTTGCACTAAAAGTTTATTTGACAAGTAATGCGATCATTTGAATAGCCGGCCAAGAGTTAATCTCTACAAACCAATTTTGTTTTTATGTACAATAGCTATTTAGTCGCTCAACAAGTGAAACCAGTTGGTGGTTTGCTTATCGCCTTCTACGTTTACTTAAAATTAATTCTATATACACCATGCATACAATATTCTTCTACATTTTTTATTTTAATTACCATATATCAAGTCCAATTCTTTTGGGAAGAGGTTTTTTTTACTCATTTTTGCTGATTACCGCCGTGACCGATTTCAAATAAAAATAAAGCAATGTTTTCTTCTCTTTTTGCTTATCAGTCAACATAAACAATAAATGGGGCTTTACCGCTTTCAACTGGTTTTGGCTATGCGATAAGCATTTTGAACTTGATGCGGAATTTTTGAAATATATTTAATTGCATTATATGGATGAGTGTACATACATATATAGCATGTATATATTTTAGTCATTCTTTAAGTTATTGACCCCACCCTGGTCAAAAAATAGAACTAAAGTGAACATTGAAATAAGTGACTCTTGAAAATAATCGAAATTTTTGTTTTTTCGATGCACTCTAATACATATCTTTCCCGATTATTTGTATAGGTATGTACATATATGTTTTGGTTCGATTGACATTAATTTGCATACTTGTTTGTTTCAACATTCACTAGACAAGTTTAAGTTAACTATAAAACAATTATTCAGAAAATTCTAATGTTTTTAATTATAGATAGTATGGCTACTTGAATATTGGCACGTAACTTAAAGTTTACGTATGTGACAAATTCACAACGTTAGCTAACCGTAACATCAAAATTTCTACAGAAATGATTAAGTTAAAGAAATTTATATAATGTTTAGAAATTAATAGCTGTTCGAAAACTGAAATTCATGAACATGAATAATTTTTTATCAGTTTTTGTACCCTACACATAGGGTATATTCACTTTGTCATTCCGTTTGTAACGCATAGAAGGGGCGTGGCAGGCATACAAAAGTATATATATTATTGATCAGCGTCACCACCTGAGTCGATATAGCTATGACCGTCTGTCTGCCTGTCTGTTGAAGTCACGTTTACGAGAAAACTAAGCAAGCTAATTCAATGAAATTTGGCACATAGATCTCACTTTCTTACAAGCCGCTAGCATGTAAAAATTGGCAAAGCCGGTTCACGGCCACGCTCAACGTCCATACTCTATGTAAATATATATCCCTGCACATTTTCAAAAAAGTTGCTGCGATTTTGATGAAACTTGGTGAATATGTAAACAAAATTAAGATTGGGCTAGGTTTCAAATTTGCAAAGGCTCCTAAAAGGGCGTGGCACAGCACTAAATTTTAATATCGCCATAACTCAATAACCGTGCAAGATATTGTGATGAAATTAAGTACACGGGTACAGATCATAAATATCTTGAAATGTGCTTAAAGTGGGGTGAATTGGAAAAGTGGGCGTGTCACTTTTCAACAATTGAAAATTTTGATTTCGTATAACTCACAATTGGCACATACGATTTCCATGTAAATTTTAGGTAATTAATTTTCAATGTATTTTTAAAATTTCTTTAGAAAGTACTTTCAACGCTGTGTAGGGTATGTGAGTTTCGGTCTGGCCGAAGATAACACCTTTACAAGTTTTTTTCATACTTTTTAACTTATTAAAGACAAGCAGAGTATGATTTAAGTGTTTCTGAGAAATATTATCACTGTATGAAACGCTAAGTGATCCTTTTAGACCGACCCCCAAGCTTCACTGTATTGGGCGTTGAAGTATGTTATCTTATTGTTTAAATTTACGTTGAGCTAGAGATTTTATAAAAATTTTTCAATTCAGTACAACCATAATGCACCGTTAAATGGATGTAGAGTGCATAATGTAAATTGATATCACTTTGCTGAGTACGTTGCTGCCACCACAGAAACTTGTAACTAATTTTAGAATTTGCTTTTGATAGATTCCAATTAGTTAGACGCATTTAATCAAATAATCTTGTTATTATTATTTATTAAAAAAAGTTATCTTTTTTTTTTGTTCAATCTTATCTAGAATACTCCTTTTTTACACGTCATTTATGGCAATTATTTGAAAATAAAAACGCCTCATTATAAAATCCTACTAAGTTTGACTAATGTGTAATAAAGTAAAAAATCGAATCAACTGAGCAGAGCACATGTCGCTTAAAACGTTTTAGTAAATGTGTACTATGTAATAGAACTTCGAAAATGGAATTTGATGAGCTATCCACATGTTGCTTTCATTGCAGGACCTTTTCAGTCCTTCTCTGTTTTTACATAAGGTAGTGTTATTTGAATATTTGTTTTAATGTATTCATAAACATATACCCCTACATTTGACATACTAAGATAAGAAATATGCAATCAGTTTGTTTAGAAAATAAGTTTCCAACCAAACTGAATGTTCATTGATAGCGTTGCATGGCGTGTGTTTATTTAGAAGAAAGTAAATATTTCCTAAATATGGATTTTGAATATTATATATATATGTATATATATGTGTATATATATATACTGAAAGTTTTGGATTTATTCAGAAGCATTAGAAATTATGTAAATACTAAATTCTGTTTTTGTTCTTTGAAGTAGAAGAGGCTACCTGGGCTGTTGATAATCTTATCAAGTAACACCTAAAGTGTACACACAGCACCATTGCCATTATTCACGTATTTGTTTTTCAAATTTTATCAACCCGTTTTTGTTATCACACCTTTATTCATAAAGATAATGCGATGCAAAAACATTTAAATGTGAGAAAATCATTTCACATTACAAATTTTATTGAAATAAAAATCAAAAAACCCATAACTCATTATAAGCACAGAGAGGAGCTGAGAGTTCATAATCACGGACATTTTTGGTAATTTTTAAAGCTTTGGTTAGTGGCAAATGCTTGGTAGGTCGAAAATATGAGCTTTTCTCATATTTGTCATTACTGGCAAATTTTCATTTCGAAGTTTTGCGAACTGTGCAGACAACAGACATGCGAATTTTATCCAATCCCTTAGACAATGCAATGCATACGAAGTAAAAAAGTTGTAATACAACATTTATATCGGAAAGTCAAATCTAAAACAACTCATTGTCCTTTATTGCTTTCTGGAATACAATATCGATCAAGAGTAAATTATGATTGTTTTTCGCTTAAATATTCGATGGGTCACATTAAAACACCTATTAAACGTATTTGTTCGATTTTTATGAAATAGATGACAAATATTTATGTATGTGATTTTATGCACAAATACACAATTCATCGAAATATTTGCTGTAGCACTCCTGGGCAACAGCGATATATTTGGTGGGCTCTGTAAGCCACGTGGTTTAATTTCAGTACCTTTGGCCATCCTCCTACTCTACACGGTACATAATGTAGCTTTATCTTTTAAACTACGAAGCAACAAAGTTCTAGTTTTTATTTACCAAATTGAACTATTAATCGAACAGTGTATTTGTACTTGACCATTTTCAATTACGACAGACGCACACAAAGTGTGTTGTGAAATTCGATGAAAAAAATAAAAAAAACACCCGTCCTAAAAGATGGACCGTTCCCTAATTAACCAAATTTTCAGCTGAGTTGTACATTTTTATACATACATATGTACATATATTAAACTTTGAAAAAAAAAAGTCCACATGAATAAAATAACTACTGAATAAGCGTGTTCTTAATGACGACTATGAACGAAATGGAAAATAAGATCAGTATTTTAAGCGAAAAGTAGTACATTTAAAGTTTGTAAACATGTTATTAAGACTTGTGAATGATTGTTAACAGTAAATAAAGCATTTCAACCACTTAACCATTGAAAATTGTGTTTTCGATTGCAACACAATCGAGCAATCGAAATAGTAAGTCATAAAAATTGTGCATTTAACTCTAACTTACGTAATGATTCATATTATGAAAATAAAAACTTAAGTACGAAAAGTTCCATTAACTGATGAATGTAAATTATCACAACAGATAAAAATACACACAAAGAACTGTTAAGCAAACTTCACTTTGTAGAAAACCGACAAGAAATTTGTAATATCATACTACATATTTCGAAACTTAGAACATGAGATAAAGTATAAATTGCATACCCATGTTAGGCAAATGGAGATTATTTATTGCTTTTCTTTGGCCTCAAATTAACAAAAAAAAAAAATTGTAATGTAAATACTTTACAATTCGATTATTTACGAATGCACTTATTTTACAAATATCTATCGTAAATGTGTATAATAATTCTCTTTTTTCTATATGCATGCTGTGTCTCATTTTACGCAGTTCTGGTTATCATGATTTTTTATTGAACCGCTTCTACCGTGCAAGTCGGAAGATAGTTTGTATGTATCTACTAAAAGAAAAAATGTTTTATTCAATATAGTCGTAGTTCTCATAATGTGCTTTTTCTTAGTATCTTCTTTAAATTCCGATTTGTATTAAGTCTTGCTATATTGAAAAACATTTTACTCTGGCAAAATCAATTTTCCTTTGTATATAGTATACAAACACGATTGTAGTGTCAACATATTCATTATCAGCATGTAGTAACATTTTGTACGTTTCTAAATAATAGCGAATATTTTGACAAACTTATTTATAAATGTAGACTTGTTCTGTAAATTGAAAGTTATTGCAATTTCCGATGGATGGGAATTTCACACTTCTCGTATATTATGAAATTTAAATTGCTATCTGTTATTTACATCAATGATTCAATTTTGTACTTTAGATCAGAGGAAATACTTCATATAACTGTGTACACAAAATATATTTATATATATTGCGTAGTTTCAAATTAAAATCACGTGTTTTTAAATTTTCTCTTAGTAATTTAGATTAAAAATCTGATTTGTGCGGGGGAATGTATTTGCAGAACTTACTGTAGTAATGTTAACTACACGGACAAAAAAAGAGCTCAAAATTCTTGTAAATATTAATCAGGAAATATTAGTAGAATTTTTAGTAATATAGAAACGGTTCGAGTTTCTAACAAAAATTGCTAAGCATAATATATAAATTGCATCTTCGTTCTCATCAATTTTTCGAATGCATGTTTTAAATTTTTACAAAGTAGATATTAATATGACTAAATTCACGTACTAAATTACTGAAATAATTTATTGAATTTTAAAGGGACTGTACTATTTTTTCGTTAAGAGATGTAATATTATTGAAAAGTACATTGTAAAATTTGTATGATGAAATAATTAATAACTGAAGTTGATTTTTAAAATTTATTACATCAGCTATGTAATTTTTATATACTTTATAGAAATTTTATGTTCAGTACTTTTAGTGCAAAAACAACAAAAAAATTACAAGTGCAAAATGCATTAATTGTTGAAGAATAACTCCAACAATTGTAAGGGAACAAAAAATGGGCAACCAGCTGCTTATACTAGTTTCAGTGATAGCTACATCACATCTTCAGTAAGCTTTGTTAGCCGAGGTTAAATACTCTGCACACACACTATATTTAATTCTTTGCATTGACCAGTTAAGAATCATAGCAAACAAAACACAAACATAATTAAAATTACTTATCTTGATTTAAAATATTAATATGCATGTATATGAATTAATTCAATCATACCTTATAACATAAGAGTTTGTAAAAATTATTTTCTATAAAATAATTTTTCTATAGCTACATTTTATAAATTATAAAGCGGGAATCATAAATTACAATATGAAATATGCTCACATTGATGAGCGCTTTAGTAAAAATTCTATGTCGCAATTTATTAAAATTTAATAAATTCTCTGTATAATTTCCAAATTTTAGGTGTTAAATAAAATGAAGAAAATTATTATTTAATATCCACTTAATAAAAAATGTAAAATTAAATAAATTACAAACTAGAATAGAATTTTTCATAATGATTTCTTATTTATTACTGTAAAAGAGTAATATTCATCTATTAATTTTTGCTAAAATTTGAGCTAGTGTTTTCTCCGTGTAGTTCTCCAGCAAATGGAGAGCTTGAATTTATTCGAGGTGTCTTTAATGGAATTATTTATGGCTGATTCTAAAATATTTTATCATTTTCTGCGCTATATCAGTACAGCAGACACAATATATTTTGTCGCTTAATTTGCTTAAAGTTTTTCAGAGTAAAGAACATGCTTTTGAAATTTTAAATATATTTATGTAAAGTAATATGAAAACTTAATGATTTCATATTAACGGATATGATGCCCTTAATGGAATTATCCTTTATAGCATATTTCATTGTTGGAATTTCTTAACAGAATATAGTTCTTTTCACACTTACAAGATCAGAAGTTTAATAAGTGCGAGTCAAATTGTTTGATACTTATGGGGAAATTGTGCCCATCCATATGGAAAACTATTTGAAATTTAATTAATTTTTTATTAAAGCTTATACGGTAAGCTCGCGATAGTATTAACATCCCGAAATATGAACACTTTTTCCCTACTACTCCAAAATATGAACTTTGTACAAAAGCTCTAATATATGAACATCATTGTTATGAAAAATTTGTAACATTTATAGTTACATATTTGCATCTATACTTTTTTAGGGAATAATAAATAAGATAAATCTTTAAGAGAAAAGATACAGTAGACGTCCGTATAACGATATACCGAATTTACATTTTAACGGACAGTTTTTCAAATTGGAGTTTTTCCAATGATGTCTCTAAATTACGAACACTAAAAGTGTTCACCATTCCAAATAACGAACACTGTTTAATTCAACAATAACTGTTGAACCGAAATAACTTTTTTTACCAATAAAGCTGATCGCAAGTAAATATAGCATTCTTAATCTAACTTAACTTTTATGATATGTATGTTTGTATATGAGTAAATAAAAGCCAGTTTCTTCAGTAAAAAACTCTTCGATATAACGAATTTTACGATATAACCACTGACCCGTGCATTAATTAGTACGATATATTGGACGTCTATTGTATTTTAGAATACTTAAGAAAAGGTGCAATGTGTTACTAATTTAGCAAATGAATATAAAGTGACAAAGTATACCATATGTGGAATAAGAAAAAATAAAAATGATATCTCAAAATGTGTGAACAACACATTTATTGGTCCTGGAAAAAGGAAAACTATGCGTCCCTCAGAGTATATGAAAATCGAAAAATTGCTGCGGTTATCGGACTGATGTTGAAAGAAAAGGCTAAAAATTTATTTTAAAACTAATGAATTCGATTTTTAATTCCGACGCCTTTCGTAAATATGAACAATCTCGCAAAAATGAACTGGCTTGGCTTTAATTAGTTCATATTATCACGAGCGCACTGTCACTATTTAAATTAAAAACTAAGTATGCAAAGAAGATATGTACATATGTGCCATGATTTTTGTTTAGTTGAAATATTGTGCAACGGTTTAGGTTCATCTTCCTGCATTTAACATCTGCATTGCATCTTCAAGTTTGCACTTTTCTATACATCAATCTACATCACAAAAGCATACGATAGCACCATTCGAACAGCATTTGAAACAAAATGTTTATTTAGAAATACCGATTCTTTTAAGTTTATCAAAATAACTAAGTCCATAATACGAGTATAGCGATATGGAAATTTTGTTTTTATATTTAGATTCAAATTCATTTAAAAACAATGCGCAAAATAAGAAAATTCTTGAACGATTAGGTATCTACTTTCTCAATAAAAACACCAACAAAGCGGTCATAAAAACATCGCGTATTATTTAAAATATTTTGTATAAAAGCCATTTGTCCCCATACATAGTATGTGCGATTTATCTTTGCTGCAAAATGCCCCTTTCCCACACTTTACTAAATGCATCACATCTCGAGCATTTTGCGCACTTTTTCTGTGTATAGCTAATTCGTGTAGTTGAGTGATGCCTTTGACGTTGTCATCGTCTTTGTGAACGTGTACAAAATCTCGTATTTTCTGTTGATAGTCGAATGCTCTTTTTTGTTTGTTTATTTTTTATCTATTTTGCTTTTCTTAATTTCGTTATAATCATTGACAAAAACAAATAAGCGAATACACATGTGTGCCATTTTTAACGGACGCCGGCCGGCGGAGCTCTTTTTCCCAGTTTCTAGTCTGTTTCTGATCATGGTTTCACATTTAATTTTTTCGCACATCCGCGCTATTTAAATTTCACGCGGTTCATTCACACCTTCACATATACCCATTATCTTAATTTTCTTTTGTGCCAAATGCAGTTCGAAATTGAGGAAAATACAGTCGCCATAAATTAATCATTTAATGTCAACAGACTCCGTCCGTTGGTTATTGTACTTGTCACTGCTGTACTCTTTATTGAGGTCAAGACCATTTAGCTGGCATTGCACCCACGCATGGTTTACAGTCATACGTTAAGTTCTTTAAATAAAAACATAAACTTCATATCTTGCTATGTCAAAGGAAACATGATTTAAAATTTAAAAGACAGCATGCTAAAACCATCAAAGTTAAGTCCATTTTTAACTTCAACATTTTTTGATTTAAAATAATATCCGGAATATATACTCCACGACAAACTTTAATAAATCGCATTCAATTAGTCAAATCTGGGCGGCTTGAGGCCTTATTTCCGAATTAACACAAGAGTTATGTTGATTGCCAGAGTCAACTCTTGCAGGGTTCACAAGAATAAGCCAGTGATTATGTGTATGTAAGACCGTCCGTTATTTTCCAAATTTCCTTAACGAGGAGCGTTATTTGTTTTTGTTAACAAAACTTAAAATTTTTAACATTAAAAATTTTGTATTTGTCTCTTTAGTCAACGTTTACACGAGGAAATTTGGTCAGACAAATTCTTGTCTATTCTTGTCTATTCTCTTTTGTGAATTTGTTTTACGTTTACACACGAAAACTAGAATTTCTTTATGCAAGAAAATGTCAAAGCAATTACTGCGTCAACGCGCCACAACGAACGTAAATTCAAAGCATAATATCAGCTAACGAATAGAACGAAAGGGATTTCGCGTGTACGACAAATTCTGTACACCACCCTTTCGTTTTTCCCTTCTTGCCTACAAAAAGGAAAACTTTCTCTCAAGAGTTTCCTCGTGTAAACGTTGACTTAGCATTTACTTCTTACCTAAAAAGTAAGCTTACAAATATATATGGTAAGTTCTAGCACTCAAAAATCACCCTTTATTATGGCTTTGTTCAAATGTTGAAGTTATTGCACTTGTGTTTCACAACACAAAAAAACATCTGTTTGTTTTTTTTTTTCAGTTTATATCATTTATATTATTTCATAGCTTGATAGCATAATAATGTAGGCAAGAAGATAAAAACACGAGCCAATGAATGGATCGAAAAACATAAAAGAAAAATAAATAGAGTATTAAAAATGTTATAAAATGCGTGGCAGTGTTTTTTTTTTTGTTTATAAACAACAACTTTTTTTTGCCCAAAAATGTACAGCGAAACCCAACGAAATCTTGAGTGAATGAAAGACAACAGGAAAAGAGGCGTCATTAATTAACAGTATGAGTGAATTTTAGATTTTGCTTGTGTATGAGTTTAAATTTTTTTGCATCTTAAGTTCTATAATTTTTTATACTAAAATTAGATATTACGATATTATTCAGCTGTAAATTGTAAAAATATACACTTTTATACTAAAATAGAAATTACAATAATAACTGAATAATAGATTTTTTTTGGCAAATCAAGTTGTCGCTACTAGGTGTAAGAGGAAAACTTTGTACATTTCAATTCAAAAAAAAAAAGACTTGATAAGTTAATATGTAATTTTTCGCTTGAGCACGTAAGGTTTCTGAAATATCTGGGCTCAAAAGATCAGGTAACACTGTATTTGCAAGAGGACAGCTGTCATTTATGGTAATTCGAATGAAGATAGATCATTGACACTTAATCGCATGTCTTCAAATTAAGCTCTTTATCTAAAAAAGTTTTTTAACTATAATATCTTTAGTGTTGAACAAACAAGTAAAAATATCACACAATTAAAAATTAATGAATCGCGCAATTCAGAAAGACACAATGTTAGTTTACTCACGTAAACAACGTGACGATGCACAAAAAACGTTACGATTTAAAACAAAACAACAGAAGCTTTCGTAAAAAATAATGCAATCGTATAAAATTACAAGCAGACACGTAGGCATTATTAAAATAAATGAAAGAGCAACAGCAGCAAGTTGGGCGACCATAAAAAAGTTTAACCTCGCTAGACGAAAAAACAAACCCAAACCCAGTGGGATTAATAAAAACGTTGTTCTTCAAATTTTGTGGTACAAAATGAAACCTGTCAAATCAGAGGACTTAAGAGAGAAAAGATGTAATTTATTGGAGCAAGTCGTATCACCACAAACAAAATAATGAAAAACGTCAAAAAAGTTTGAAACTAAAAACAGAAAAATTTTAATTTTCCATGGTATGAATTTTTTAAGAAATCGTTGATCTTTTATTAGCGTTAGTACAGAAAAATTGTAAGGTTCTTGTTCAAATAAAAAGTTATTGTTAATGCAAATTTTTAAAATTTAATAATCGTGGCTTAAATTAACTTAGATTTAGCCACAAAAAATTTCTCTGGGTAAAAATTTAAAATTTACTGTACGGTTGCGATGACTTTTTACATTTTTTTTTGTATCAGATGTAATTAATTTTATGTGAATATTCCATTCCATATGATGTACATGCATAAAATTAATATTATCTCATACGAAAATAGGATGAAACAAGTTTCGCGTTTTATTTCTCAAACCCGCAAACGCAAACTTTCTAGTTCGAATATAATGATACATACTTATGCTTTTATTTACAAATTTGTTTAAAGTAATTGAAGTCAAAAAATTCGATTTCTATGGCCGTCAACGAAAATTTTTGTCATTGTGAGTAATTGTTAATAACCAAGCCCTCACTTTCAAATAACAGCGGCTCCGGAAAAAAGCATGTTTCTTGGCATCAACCTTTGCTTACGATGGAAGCCAATCGCACCGCAAATAAAAATTACAGATTGCGTTTGGCAGACTATACGTTACGTACATTAAAATCCTACTTCGCATGCCCAATAGACGAGAAGGCTTTTGCAGGCATTGGCTGTCATAAAAGTGAATGGCCGAAAAACCAAAATTATCGCTATTTGCAAAATAATATTTGGCATGTCTTAAACATTATCCTACAATCAAAATCTTTGAATGAACTTTGTTAGTACTAAGCAACTTTGTTGTCTTAATTGTTGACTAAGATTTTTGTTTTTAATTCGCCTGAGTATTTTAAAAATAGCTTCTGCGTAGTTGTAATTTTTACTACTTTAAGATACGTTGATTTTTAGTTGCCACGATTATATATTTTTTTTTTGTTTTTGCTTGCAATTATTATCCGTAGGAAATGAACAACAAAAGAAAAAAATCTACCGAGTTGTGACGTCAATGGGAAATTTTTTTAAATAAATTGCTTTCAGAGGGTATCAGCAACAACAACAGCAGACATGAGTTAAAAACGCTACGACGCAAAAACATTTTACCACCTCCTTCACTTTTCATATCCTGGATAACTAACAACAGACACAGTGGTTGACAACCAAGCTGCAAACATATGCACATACATATATATGTATGTATGTATGTATGTAGTATACACGTGTAACTTGTGAGAAAGTATATTGCCTATACTTATAAACAAACAATTGTTTAAGGATTTTTTAAGTCATTTCATACGCAAAACGCAATGTAATAAAAAATTTAAAAAAATAAACATTAAATTGCAAAAATGCAGGAAGTTGCTAACACTTCAAATTTATCTTAGCTGCATATTTACGATCATAAACGCTGACTAGCAAGCGTCTGTCTTTCCAACGACTGACTAAGCATCAACCTGATGAAAAACACTGACTGATGGTGCTTGACATCTAAGGAGAGCCTAAATATTTAGACAACGTCCAAATACTGTCCAACAAGTGCCTAACGTGATATGTCAAATGTTTGAGAAACAAAGAGCTTTGAAACATTACTTGAAATGAGCGAAAATGCAAACAAATTGTTATATTTTTAGTAATCAAAAAAGTTAGGCGGTGTCAACTTTTGAGTGTTCTAATCAGTCGCTCAACGAGTGATTAGTCTTCGCAGAAGGAATCAAAGGAAAAAGAATCAGGAATGAAAGTTCTCTCGGGCAGTTAGACAGCGTTTACACGAGGAAACTCTTCAAAGAAAGTTTCCCTGTCTGAAGGCAAGAAGGGAAAAACGAAAGCGTGGTGTACAGAATTTGTCGTACACGCGAAATCCCTTTCGTTCTATTCTTTAGCTGATATTATGCTTTGAATTTACGTGGCGGGTTGACGCAGTAATTGCTTTGAAATTTTCTTGCACAAACAAATTCTAGTTTCCGTGTGTAAACGCAAAAGAAATTCACAGAAGAGAATAGACAAGAATTTCTCAGACTGAATTTGCTCGTGTAAACGTTGACTTAATGTTACCAATTTACTAATCGCAACGTTGACAGACGACACACATGGCAGCCTTATACAAAAAAAAATTGAAACAAATCCAGATTATTTTTATTGGAACGCCCTTTATAAGCAAAAATATCCCTGGTGGCGAACGAAATGTATTTAGTTCATGATATGGAATCTTTTTTATTGGGGATTAATTTCTAAACAATTAGTTAGCAACTCGGAAAACGTACATATTGGGCTGCAATGTAATTTTTGATGAACATATTTATAAAGCTTCATTTTAAAATGCTATGTCAACGTTTACACGAGGAAATTCGGGCAGACAAATTCTTGTCTATTCTCTTTTGTGAATTTGTTTTGCGTTTACACACGGAAACTAGAATTTCTTTGTTCAAGAAAATGTCAAAGCAATTACCGCGTCAACTCGCTACAGCAAACGTAAATTCAAGGCATAATATCAGCTAACGAATAGAACGAAAGGAGTTTCGCGGGTACGACAAATTCTGTAAACCAC
Source organism: Meiosimyza decipiens (assembly GCA_963680825.1). NCBI lineage: Eukaryota > Metazoa > Arthropoda > Insecta > Diptera > Lauxaniidae > Meiosimyza > Meiosimyza decipiens. The sequence continues at coordinate 41,843,890 of OY804258.1, forward strand.
CTTTTCGTTATTCCCTTCTTGCCAACAAACAGGAAAACTTTCTCTCAAGAGTTTCCTCGTGTAAACGTTGACTATGGAAATACATTATTCATCAGAAATATTTCTACGTAATGTTACATTGAAGTGCACAGACGTCAATACTTCCTGCAACCTTGGATGTGATGCTCTTACGGATGAAACGCAGTAGCATAGGAAAAAGAAAACAACACGGAACAGACAGCAGACAACAGAAAAATGGCGGCAAAGTTTAGTTAAAAAAAACAACAACTATACAATAATAAAAACAAACAAAGCTACAAGTAAACATGCGCAGAATACAAAATTTTAGGGTAAATTTCATGCCGACATTTTTGGGTGCGATGATGTATAAACATTGCTGTTTTAGTTTGACTTTACTTTTTCTGAATGTGTAGATTTTGTTTCTATTACCACCAAACATTTAATATTATAATTATAATAGTTGATTAATCTTTAACTAAAGAAAGAAAATAAAAAAAGCAGGTGAGTGCAATCCCTCGTAGCATAACGTTAGAACTAGGGTTGCCAAGTTGCAAAGGAGGAATTCCCGGCCTTCCCAAAATAAAATAAGTTTTCCTTGAAATGGTTAAAAGCAAATTTTTTTGTTGAGAAAAAGGCGGGTCAAAACTGGTCACTTAAAAACTCTGGTTAGAACTAAATTTTTTCATCACACATATCTGTGGACATCCGCTAAAAACAACCTCTTTCGATCTACGGTAGTAATTCAATGTAGCGCAAGTCTTGCATGGAAGCAACGAGCATATGTTGTATTGAATTATTACCGTAGATCGAAATAGGTGGTTTTGTAAAATGTCCAAGGATATATAATATAATTTTCTTGTTTTGGGTTAGTTAAGTATAGCTCTCTCTCGGAGGTTGCCGATATAAAAAAAATTTGTATAAGTTTGAAATCGCTGGATTGATTTCCATTAAAAATAATTTAATGGGCTACAATATTAGTTTACTAGAAGCTAAGGATCAATTAGTATTTTGAGACAAGATTTTTCTAAAATTTAGTTAACACATAAATAAAGATCAATGCATTTGCTTTCGATTAATATGCCATTATTTTTTTATTAAACCTTTTTTACGGGGAAATCAAATAATTATTTAAGTATTTTTTTACGAAAAAATGTTTTGTTTATTAATATTTGCTTAGACCTCGCGCAAAAAACTAAGACTTCCGTAACAGAAAAAAATTTATCATGATTCAACTATGTGCAACTTTCCGATGGAGATATAGATGAAACTGTAAAAGAAAATCCATCTGCGGGCTTCCTGTTCGCGTAGTTATGTGGAGATACTCTGTAATGCGATGAAAAAAAAAATTCATTGAATATCAGTGGCTTTCGAATAGCTTCTATTCCAAATGATCATGTGTGTTCTAATTTTCACAGTGGGTACCCGCTGTCCGTCACAATTGTGCTCAAAGGCATTATATACCAAAATGTAGTTGACACGTTCCAAATATGCCGTTTACTAACAGAAATTATTTTTGAAAATTCTTCCTGTTTGTTGGCAAGGAGAATAGACAAGAATTTGTCTGACCGAATTTCCTCGTGTAAACGTTGACAAAGCAATTACTGCGTCAACCCGCCACAACAAACGTAAATTCAAAGCATAATATCAGCTAAAGAATAGAACGAAAGGGATTTCGCGTGTACGACAAATTCTGTACACCACCCTTTCGTTTTTCCCTTCTTGCCTACAGACAGGGAAACTTTCTTTGAAGAGTTTCCTCGTGTAAACGCTGTCTAACGAATAGAACGTGAGAGAAATTCCGAGTACGACAAATTCTGTACACCAACCTTTCGTTTTGGTCCTCTTGCCCACAAACAAGAAATCTTTTTTTTAGAGTTTCTGTGTGTAAACGTTGACAAAGAAATTTTAGATTTCGTGAGTAAACGCAAAACAAATTCACAAAAGAGAATAGACAATAACTTCTGAGTATTTTTCACAGAAGCCTGCACAAAGAAATATTTCCACGTGTAAGTTGGGACTGAGTTAAATAAACATACCTTTTGTGGGCAAAATGAAAATGATTGGGTGTACATTTTTTTACCGGATATCTAATGATAACAACGGCAATTGCATTTGAGACTTTACAATTTCAAAAATTAATTTGCCAGAAAGATCAACCCCCGTTCCAATACGATAGAAAAAAACAAACAGACACATGGAATGATCATGACAAAGTAAATTATGGAATGTTGTGGTAAACAATTCATTGAAAATATAAAATAAGAGCAACGGAAAAATCAGTGACGACAGTAAAACGGACATACAAATGGAGGAAGCCAAGTACCAAACGACGTTGTGGGTTTTGCTTAAAGAGGAGTTTCACTGGTAATAGAGGCAGCGATGCAATGAAAGAATAAAAATTTATGTGAACGCGTCTGCGAAAAACAAAAACAATATGTAAAAGAATGCAAAACATATTGTATGTATGTGTGTACTAGAAGGGAACGTGAAGTTTTAGTAGAGTTAACAGGCATATTTTTATCAATTCAACTATTTATTAATAAGAAAACTCACCGCCAAGCAAATCCTCGCCCATTTTTGGTGGAGTTGAAGTCATTTTGATGTTTTATTGTTGGATTAAGTTTGTTTAACTATTTGAGTCTTGTTTGTATCTGCTTGGCTTTATTTGTGCAGCAATAAAAACAAATCAACTCAAAACCAGTTTTTTTCTCGTTCGCTCAAAATGTTTTTTTATAAGTAGGTATGTATTTGAATTTCTTATTTGGATTCAATTCTATTATTTAATTTATGTTAATATTTTTATTTTATATTTAGAAATTCTTTTCTTAAATTCGGCTCAATTTATTTTTATTTAATATTTGATTTTTTGCTAAACTGCACTTTTTTTTTTCAAGTTTTTACGGCAAAAAAATTTAAATGAACTTTTGCGTTGTAAAAAATTCACTCTTTGTGTTCCTGCTACTGCTGTTTGTTCCTCAGTTTTTTTATTTCAGTCTCCTTTTATTTCGTTTCTTCTATGCGTGTATTCTATTGCGAAATTCGAATTTTTTGCGCTGTTTCCGCGTACAAATTCTCGTAGGAAAATTGCAAATATTAAAATTATCTTATGAATTTTTAATTACAATTTTATTTTTACTTTTCTTTATATCTGTAATTTTTCTTAATAAAAAAATACTTTTACTGAAATCTTTGATGCTCTAATTGAATCCGAGCAGCCCACGACAAACGATGTTTAACGATTAACTAAAAATTCAAACGCAACTGAAGCTGAATCGTAGCCCGTTTGCTTTTTGTTTTTAATTTTTCTTTGATGTACAAAATCGTACGAAATTGTTGCTATTTATGTTTTTGTTGTTGGAGTGGTAGATGATGGAATAATAGAATGGGAAAACAAGTTCTTTGTGTATACGTAAACGTAAACAAAGAAAACGAGTGTTGCCGTTGTTGCATTTATGTAAGGCAAAATAGGTAGATAAACTTGTTTAAGTAATATATACACCGAGCGAAAAAACATAACCTAAAATTAAAAATTTTGATTTTCCCAATTTTATATTATATGATTCAACTTCAAATTGAGGTTATCAACTTAAAATTTGAAATTGATTTAAGTTTTTTGTACTTTGCACTATCTACGGAGTTATTTTTACCGAGACTTGCGGTTCATGTGATTAATGTGTTTGTTGAACTCACAAGTGAAAATTATATTGATCAAAAAAGTTTATCGATGTGTTGAAAGCATGGTCCCCAAGTGGCTGTTATCGACGTGGTCAGGCCGTTAATTGGATGCCAAAGCCGTAGACCGCGTAATTTAATCATGGCCAAGCCATACTATCCAAATCGTGTGAATTGATCTGATGACGCAGAGAAACAATAAATGTCAAAATATTGACGAGCACAAAGAAAATAAAAGAAAACTTTCCGGTGAATTTCTCGTCAATCACCGCAATTGTGTTTACTCCAACGGTTTTCCGTCAGGTTTTTTTTTTTTGACAGCCAGTAATCGTTGCCGATTTCCCGACCCCGTCCCAATTCTGTTCAACGCTTGACACGGTAAAAGTGATGATTTCGTAAGCTCAGTTTACACGAACGTTTCAGCATATCACAAAAACATTTGCAATGAGCCACACCATCAGCGCGCGTTGTAGCGCAGGTTGGTTTTATTAACGCTTGAGTTAGCTCAAACGAGCGTTATCGCAAACGCGCGTTGGAAAAACACACATTTTTTTTTGTGATTATAATTTTGATATATACGGTGGAAGCTCTCTCAGTGTTATATTCTCAAATTTTGCCAATTTGCTTATGCCTTTATATCTTGAATTTGCATATATGTGTACGTCATTTATTGCTAACAGCTGTCAAAGCACTGCTAACGTTGGCTGGCACTAAACTACATTGGAATGTGATTAAAGTTGAGGACGGCTTTTATGTTTTGCACTGAAACTAAATTTTTTCACTTAAATTCACCATAAAAATCTAATTACAAAATTAAAGTTACAGAAGCTATTGCGATAACTAATATTTTATACTTTAAGACGTGTCTGTTAATGCACAAAAATGAAAGTCTCTGATGTGTTGCGTCGGTTGGATGCATATCCAAGAACATTGGAGGACTTTAGTGTGCGCACAGTAAGTGGTGCAGCAGGTAGGTTAAATTACAACTGTCGAAATTTAAGTCGTTTTCAATTGTTATTAATCGTTTACAGTTACTATTATAAGCACAAGCATAATTGTTATTTTAATATTTTTGGAACTTATGGCTTATATGCGTCCAAATTTGACAGAGGAACTCTTTGTGGATACAACGCGTGGTCATAAGCTGCGCATAAACTTGGACATATCTGTTGACAATCTCTCCTGCAATTGTATGCATATAAAATTTGCCTATCTTAAAATATAACTCAATTTTATCTAACAAGATTTATCACTGGATGCAATGGACTCATCGGGAGATCAACATTTACGCGTAGACCACGATGTATTTAAGCATCGGTTAGACCTGCAAGGCAATTTAATAAAGGAAGCTGAGCCAATCAAAGAAATTGTTGCAGTGTCACCGGCAAACAAGAATAACACATGCGGCAGCTGCTATGGAGCAGAACAAAATAAGACACAGTAAGGATTTTACTTTAAACATTGATTTACGTCAAAATAGATGCTGTAATATTTAATATAATTACGTATGTACATATATACATAACATTGACGTGCAAAACTAGTGAAAACAGATGGCGGTTTGAAAACACATTTTTTGTTCTTCAAATTAACACATCAAAAAAAACCGATTTTTGGAAAATTTTACCAAAACAACCGGCTTAAATTAACTTAAGCTCACACTCCAAATTTTTATTGAACTAAAGTTTTCTTCAACAAAAATCGTCGGTCGAATATAGCTTCGGATATATCGCCATCGGAAATTGGGAACCCCTGTATTTATTCAACAAATATGGATGTCACATGAAATCTAATTTAATAATCACTACTGGAATATGAATTTTTGAAATCTAACTCATAGTTTTCGAGATATTACGACTTTTTTAAAATTTTGATAAAACGAAAAAAATACGTAATTGACCTACAGTTTTTTAAACGTATTATAAAATCGTAATTCCTTCCGTTTAAAACATTTTTGCCCAGTTTTTTGTTTTAACCTACTTTTACCGATGAGCAAATGAATAGTTGAGTATATTTGTTTGAAAATTATGAATTTATGAACAAAACAATAACAATTACAGCAACAACACAACTACTACAAAAAAGGTCAAAAATAAAAATAAAATATGTATTATTAATCGCGCGCGCGTTGGTGTTGGACCTATTATAGTGAGCCGCCGCGAAGCCGATGTTGGACATAGCATATATAAACCATGAGCCGCTGTTGAAGGCCTAGCTTGTGTTTGATATACCATAGGATGTAAACGATTGATGTATATTTTAGATTTTATTATTATAACGAATACGGTGATGATAATGTCAAAGAGAAAAACATTAAAAACATTAAAAAATCTTCACCAGAGTTATATCAAAATATTTGATTTGTTGAAAAAAATCGGTTGAAATTTAATATAATTTAATAAAATATCTGGAAAACTATGATTTAGTGATTTTTAGATAAGATACCCGTAACTTCCGATGGCTATAATAATAAAAATAATCATTTAACTAGCAATAATATGTGTATATTTAAAGTTGTTGCAATACATGCGAGGATGTGATGGAATCGTATCGTGTCAGAAAATGGACTGTTCAATTGGATAAAATCGAACAGTGTAAAGACAAATATAAACGTTCGGATTTAAATGCCTTTAATGAAGGCTGCCGTGTGCAAGGTCACTTAGAAGTTAATAGAGTGAGTATCAGCTTTGTAAGTTGCAGTTTATGTGTGCATTAAAAACTATTATTTTTGATTATATTCCAGATGGCTGGCAGTTTTCATATCGCCCCAGGTAATAGTTTCTCCATACGACAATTTCATATACATGATTTTCAGTTCACGGATGTAAAATTGTCGCATACAATAAATCATTTGTCGTTTGGCGATAAAATTGAGTTTGCGAATACGCACCCATTGGACGGCTTAAAAGTGGAAAGCAATACAAGTAAGTTCAATGACCAAATTATGAACAGTAAATATTTGGGGACGTTTTAGTTTCCAGAACACCTAGCTTTGGCTATTGTTTCATGAAGAACTCAATGCTTTAAGCAAGAAACATTCAATGATAATTAAAGTTAGTCTGTTACAGTGTTTTTTATTCAACAAAAAACTTTGATAACAAAGGAATGACAACAACTCTGGAGTATAAACATATATTTCGATTCTTAAAATCTTATCAGTATATTTTTGGTTGATGCTACGTCAGCACTCAAATTACACCCGCTATATTAACGCAAACAAAACAAAAAACTGATTTTTAATATCAAGCAAATGTGGCAAATTTAGGTGATATATTTTAGAGATTCACCATTTCAGGCGACGTCATGATTTAATAGTACAAAGTTGGACAGTTAATTGAAATTTTCAATGCAATAGTGTGATCTTTGAATTCTACCGTGCATGACGCTTATGGTGAAATTCTAAAATTGTATCTCTTAATGATACAAATTTCATATCGCCTAATATCGCAAACTAAACAAATATCACAAAAACAATGTTGCTCCATTACGCTAAGATGCATAATTTATTATATTATAAAAATAGCTGGTCGCCATTTCAAAATTCAAATTCGGATCTAAACATTTTTAACACCGGAACACTAACAATAATCATTAGTCTAATCGAGTATATTTGCAATGTACACATCATAAAAACTAATTTACTTACCCGGCGAATTATGCTGCCAATCGCGAACGTGCAGTTCTTGGTGTCGATTTAAAGAACATTAGATTTCTATGGTAAAATAAAGATTTCCGTTCCTACATCTGCTTTATTTTAATTTATTTCGTTTTTAATTCGAAAACTATTTGACTGGAACTTTTGCAAAGAATTTTGTAGCATATTAAATTACCCATCTATTTACACCCATATTGCTTAAATAAATCTCGAATTGATTTCTTCGTTATCTTAATTCTTTTTGTTACTATTTTTTAAATGTATGTATTTAACAATACATACCTGTGTTCCCGTCCTTTTTTCCTAAATAGCGGAATAAATTAGCTATTAACCGATTTATACATTTATTGCTTAGAACGCTTTAGGAATTTTCAACTCATTGCAATTTGCTTATTAATTTCTACTTTAACTCGAAAACTTTTCGAACGATTTTTACATATCAACTGATAACATCAGGTCTGTTCCAGAAATCACCAAGGTTTAACAAAAACCGGTTCTGTGCGCAAAAAATTGTGAAATGATAGGTGAAAAAAACATATGTTAACAATATTTAATAAAAAAACTTCTTGGGCTACAAATTTGTTAATAAATCCTCATATAACCTTTTTGGATACACAAAATTTAAACGCCGGCGTATCACCTCGGAGTAGTTTTTAATTAAGTACATGTGATTTATGTCGGTCTATTATGAATAGCAACTTGTATGCCGGTGTTGAGCTATCAAAGTTCACTTCAAAAACAAACATTTAACAATTTTCTTTTTTGTACGTTTTTGCCGAACTTAGAAATAATTTGCTTATTCTCTGATTTTTTGATGATTTGACAAAAAAGTACTTGAGCAAACCTATTGTTTATAGTGATCTAGGATTCAATTTTATTTTTTTTTCTTTTTTACCTACGTATGTTATTTTCAATATTTAATTTTTTTTGTTGACTATTATTTTTTTGGTACTTAACAAAAAATTTTTTACTTTCTAACTAAAGAAGCTTTTTGGTTAAAATTAGGAGAAGTGATCAGCTGTTTAAACGAATAGCCCTCTCTCGTTTTTGCGTTCTCATATAACTAAGAACTGTCCCAGAAAAAACTTGCGCTTTGTTTTTTAGTTAGAAAAAAATACCCAGTAATTTTTTGTTCTTTTTTCGTTTTTTATTAATAATGGCTAGTGTTCAGAATATAAATAACTAAAAACTAAGTAACAATTGGTTTTTTTTTATAAAAATTTGTTACTTTTTTCGTAAGGCTCTTCATTAAATTTTGTCCAGTCGTTTCATCAACAGTATGGTACGATTTTTTCCACTTAAGTCTGAAGTCTTGTGGATTTTTTGCAGTCTTACCACTTTTTCGAATATCTTTTTTCATTAGAGCCCAATATCTCTCAATTGGGCGGAGCTCTGGACAGTTGGGCAAATTTGCTATTTATGGAACAAAATTAGTCTTTTTACTTTGATACCGTGCCATCGTAGCTTAAGAGTAGTGAGAGGTTAATAAACCAGGCCAGAACATCACGGTACAGTCATGTGCACGAATAAATGGTAAAAGACGTTTTTCGAGGCACTCGTCTATATAAATTTTGGAATTGATTGTGCCTTGCGTAACAAAAAATCTGCTTCTGAGACCACAGGTGCATATGGCCTGCCAAACCGTATATTGCTTCAGAAATTTCGAAATTTTTTTTTTCTTTAAATATACTTGACACATGCCACTTTTTTGGTAATGCATAATATTCGTGCCCAGGTAGCTGCTTAAAATCTGCTTTAACGTAAGTTTCGTCTTCCATAATACCGGAATCAAATTTAGTCAGGTACCTTTCATTCAATTTTCTGGCTCGCATCGGAGCCATTAACTGCTTTTCATTAAAACGTTCTGGTACTTTTTGAACTCTGTATGTCTTTAGCTTACTTTTCTCCTTTATCCTTTGTACAGTAGATTTTGATGTACCTGCTCTAGCCGCCATATCTCGCACTGAGGTGTTGGGATTTTGCTTAAAAAGGTGCTTCACCTTCGTCGCTACCTTTGGGTTAGAAAATTCTGGTTTTCTGACTGAACCTTTTTTCGTGAAACAGGTAGATCCTTCTTATAATTAGAAATAACCGTAAAGACAGTTTTTTCTGATGCACCAACTATTTTTGCTATAGCTGAATATTTTAATTCTGAATTTTGCAGGTATGTGGACAAAATCAGTTTGCGGACTTTTTGTTGCTTGTTAGATATCTTTGTCGTTAAAAGTGCTATCTTCAAGTGTTATACATCATATTAAACGTCACTTTATATAGAACAAATATTGTGTCTTTTTAGACCTATAAGATTACCAGGTAGAGTATAATACAAAATATAAAAAGCGCAAGTTTTTTCTGAGACAGTCCTTAAGTCTTTAATAATAATAATAGAGTTTAGCTACTACAGCTATTAGCCTTCTTTGCTATTTAGCATATAGATTTAAATCAAGTAAAAAAAGGACTGAATCATAGGAACAGGATTTAGTTAACTTTAGGTAACACAAGGTACCTTTAGGTGAGTACGAGAACACAACCAATTGCAAGTGAGATATTAAAAAACAGAAGTGTTAAACTTGAATGAATTTCTTTTTGTTTGATTGAAAATGAAATTTACGAAAAATCGGTTTTTTAACTTTTGACCTTGAATTTTTTTACTGACGATCCCCCAATCGCATAAATTACTAGGAGTTATTAGAACGTCTAACCAAATATATTAAACAAAACTCGCCCATTTTTAAATTTTCTCAACTTAAGCCTGAAATTCCTGGAACAAAAATTTAATCTACAAACTGACAACTATTATCTGGAATAAATAAAAATCTGGCCCACCCTTTGCTTGAGCTTAAATAGTTAGAGAAAAATTCTGTAACTAGTTAAATAATTAAATTTAAATTTAACATACATTTCGTTAATAGCGCTCGATTTATTTTGGATTGAAGTTGAAATAAATATTTAGGTTTTTAGAACTATATTTTTTATATGGTATTTAGTTTATAAGTCAACTTAGGGAAACTACCCGTACATGTTAGTTAATATAATCAGAAGGAAAATCATAAAAAACGCATTTTTCTCCAACCTTCTTAGCAGCGTATACCAGTGCCAATTGCCATGAATGTACCAAAAGTCCCGCCACCTTGCAGCATCACTTTGCCCACGTTATTTATCAGCTCCCTGCCGCGTAGACCATATCTATAGGGAGGTGGAATGAAAACATGAGAACTTCCCACAAGTTATGTAATTTTAAAGTAAGAATATAAAACTTCAGCGAAGTTGCACCGCGGAATTTAAGGGAATCCTTTTTTTTTCAAATGCATCAACCTACCGCAGCGCTGTAAATCCACCAAAAAGCGCTCCACTTGCCATACCAACGCAGAAACCGATCGTAAAGCCAGTCTTCATTTTGTCAAAGCACGTTGGTCCATGTTGGGAATAGACACCGCTTGGCATGGGCATTTTGTATGCTATTTCGCGCGTTCAACTGTGAATTTTATAATAAGTCAATTAATGTTGCAATTATATGCGTAATTTTGCAAGTTTTACGAAAAACGCAATTGACTTGTAAATAAATTCTAGAATATTTAATAAAGAAAAATGACAAATAATCACTTCTTACGTTGTCTGGTTGACAGCTGAAACTTTACTTGAAATTGGCGAATAGTGATGCCACATTGCTGAAAAGCAAACTGCTTTTGTTAACATTTTATTGTACCCACTTCTTAAATTAATTTTGCTTTTAGAAAAATCAGCAAATTAAATTAAAGCAAAACACTGTTATGGTGATATTTTGTCAGATCTTAAAGTTTTTAAAAATTTCATCAAGCTATAGGTCAGTTTTTTTTACTCGAAATAAACTTTTTTTAGTTTTAATGTAATCAGATTTTTGATTTCTTCAATATTTCGAATTCCTTCGGTGTTTTTCTTCAGATAAAAAATATAATTACATACACTGGAAATATTATGAACAACTTGAATTTTGTATTAATTTACATAAAATGAAAACTATTTCTTACATATTGAGTTAAAAATCCTCAAATTGAATAAAAACAAAACACTGTTTTGTTTTTTTCGGAATTTTATTGCACCAAACTTTTGGAAAGGCGTTTAGGTTTCGCATATCCTCAATATTTATAAATTTTGTAATCTTGAATATACATATAATCTTGAGTTTCAAAAAAATTGGGTTTCAGATTTAAAATTGAATTACAGTATTTAACTGGTGTATAGTCAGTGTGGTGTATTTTCCATACTTAAAAATTTTATTTTCCTAATTATATGTTAAACTTTGTATAATTCGTTTTCACACACTATTAAAAATTGAATGAATTAATTTTTTAATTATTTCTGACCAAAGAAATTTTTTTTTCCATTTGTGGCATAAATAATTTTTTTTGTTAAGAAGGATGGGTGTAATCAATGTCAATGATCAATATGGATTAAAACCGTTTAGAAAAAAAAAAAGTTTTTGCTCGCGGCACTCGAACGCCAACCGTTTTACAAATTGAACTGAAACATATTTTCAGTGTACTTACATTGCAGCTTTCTTCATACCCATAAGTGACTTGTCTTCATAATTTGTCTATCTTTTTTAAGGGAGTATAACTACAATATTACCATCTTGCGAATATATGTTATTCACAATATAACAGAATTAATTATTGCAATAATTGGAACAAAAGTCTTTAAATTACAATAATTTGTCGTAGAAGTTTATTCACATTTTCTAATTGGATTACCAATTGTATCATTGCTAAAGAGTTTTATTTTCGCCTGGCAATACTATTTAATTCTATTATAATTTTAAGTATTTGGAAGACACCGACGAATGTGGCTCAATGGTCTAGGGGTATGATTCTCGCTTTGGGTGCGAGAGGTCCCGGGTTCAAATCCCGGTTGAGCCCTATCATCTTTTTAGCTGTATATTGGTATTTACATATATATGTAGGTATATTAATATATTTGCTTTGCAGAAGTCAAAAGTGAAATGTACAATTATTATTTGAAAATTGTGCCAACGCTATATGTTAAAGCCAATGATGCAGCACCCATACACACGAATCAATTTTCGGTAACACGATATAGAAAGGATCTCACAGATAAGGAGCGTGGCATGCCGGGTATATTTTTTAGCTATGAGTTATCACCGCTTATGGTCAAATATGAGGAGAAGCAAAGGTAAGCACTTTATAAGAAAATTTAGATATTATTTGCTGATTTAATACTTTCATCTTCATCCTACAGATCGTTTGGTCACCTTGCAACTAATTGTTGCTCAATTGTTGGCGGCGTCTTTACGGTAGCTGGTATCATTGCCGTCTTTTTAAACAATTCCTGGGAAGTGTTACAGCGAAAATTAGAAATTGGCAAATTGAGTTAACAAATTGTTGAAGGTTTCTGTAAGATATTTTTTTCTTTGTGAATAGTACGGTAGGCTATAAATTTCGTTTTTTTTTTTACAAAACTTGACTTTCAGCATATATGCATGTATGTATGTATGTGTTATTTGTAATCATTTCAGAAAAAGCTTTAAAAGCATTCCTTGTATTTTAATCTCATTAATGAAATCTCAATTTTTTGACTGCGCTGCTGCACAAAAGTAATTATAATATGATTTTGAAAGTCTAACAAATTCAAATATGTATTTATTTTATGTTTATAGCCAAAAATAAAACTATTCCAATTTTATATATTTAATCGCTTATGTAGTCCTTTTACCCACGGAAAGAAAACCTGAAGTGTTTGAAAAATATTTAGCATTCATTTCATTTTGTGTGCGTTCTGCTGCCTGTGGATTCACAATTTCAAGGCCTTGCAAAGGCGTAAATGCTACACTAGACGCTGTACCAGATATTTGTCGCTTCACAGTAGTACTGCCTCCATAGACCTGTTGTTTTTGTAAATTTTTTTGAAGAGTTTTGCTAATGCGCACCTTCGTCTTTTCATCAACTTGTGGCAGACGTATGCGGCCTGTACCAGTTTTACCAATAGTACCACGTGAGTATCCCAAATCGCCTTGATATGCATCTTCTTCAATCTAAAAATTATAAGCTTTGAAAGGAAAAGTAGCAACATGAGTAGTTTTTAGGCTTACATCACCGAAGTTCATGCGATTTGCTATCTTGCGAAATTCTGTCAACGCATAACGTTCCTTCATCTTTCGGACGCGTCTACCACCACGTTTTTTCTTGCTACCCTCAATCGGTTTTGGCAGTGGTTTGATGAACTTTACTGGTGGTGGCTCTTGCAATTTGTCAAGCTTTTTTTCAATGTCCTCTTTAAAACGCAAGCCAATTTCTCCATGCACACTTTCGTGACTGGCATCGACACGTGCGGCCAACGCTGATTTAGCTGCTACTAAACGTGCAGCTTTACGGCGCAAATCCTATCAAAAGGATTTAGATTAATCAAACTTTTAACACCATTCCGAAACACTTACCGGTGCAGTATCTTGCACAATCTGCGAATAATAGACATAACCAGTGTGTGGCAACATTTGCGTCTTGGAGAATCTGAATACAGGATTCAATTTTAAGCGCAGTAATTTATTTGGATTCGAGCTGAATACTTACCCAGAAAGCGTTTTCTTTTGTGAACCTAATACTTGTACATTACAGGATGGCATTTTAGAAAGCTTGGTTAGACCGCCAGCTATACCCAAAAGTTTGGCAGCTGTTGAAGCCCCTTTGTTTAAACAAAAAATAATTTGAAATTAATACCTTAAGTATCTCCGATATACATACATACATATATAAAAGTACAAGCATATGTAAATATGTATAATACGTACCAACAATCATCGACAAATTCGGCGCAATAAAAGTCATGCGGCTTTCGACATATTCGTATATTTGTGATTTAAAGTTATTTAATTCAATGGCCATTTCACATGCCTCGTCTATTTGTGCTTTTTCAGCAGACGTTAATTCAGTGCTGTGCGAAACAAAATTATAAAATAACACATTAAAACATTTAAAAGAATCGGATAAATACGTACCCTTGAGTTGTAGAAGCTGTTACCGAGACAATCATAATTGTGGCCTGGGTTAATATGGCTTGAAGCTTTTCATTGTTTTTTACTTGCTCTAAGTCATTGCCAAGCTCTTTCACAGCTAACAAATACTCAATTTCACCTACAATAAGCGAATCTAATTCTGGGAAACGCTTTTGATATTTTTCTTTGCCGAATTTGTGTATAATGGCTGAAAGATTTTTCAAATTAGTTTTTTGCACTGCTGTAACATTATTAACATACAAATTTCATTATCAATATCTACAGCGATAGCATTTGCTTCCACAATCAATTGATATTCTGGATCTGATTCGACGCTACCTAACATCTCCGAAGCAGAACGCTGTCGGCTGGCGTAATGATCTATCTGACGTAGCACATATTGCAGACGTTCTGAATCTCGTAATTTGCATACTTCCCTAATCGACTGCACTTTTACGTCTACTTCCATTATATTAATACTGGGCTTGAGCAACTTTTCAGCGATTTCTTCTGCCTTCCTCGCTTCATCTTCAGCTTTAGAATCATCTTCGTCCTTTAACAGCTCATCTAAGTCATTGTCGTTGTCCTCTTCTAAGTCTGCTAATAGTTCATCAGCAAGAGACATTTCTAAAACAATTTTGTTTTTTTATGTCAGTAAGAAAAATCAAATCCTTTTTACAATTTATTGGTGGTGGTTTATAAAAAGAATAAAATTGGCGTAAACACAAACGTTAACATAGAACTGTCACCGCTGTTTGACAGTAGACCGGGTGTCTCCTGTGGTGCTGCCATATATTCAATTTTTTTACTATGTTTTGAAAACCCCACTACGACGTCCAAACACAGAGCGACTGTTGTCCAACCTGGTTAGGACTTAAGCTTATATAAATTTTTTTTTCAGAAAAATCGTTAAACCATTCCAACGTGTTGTTCCTTTAGCGGTAGGGTGAGCTCCAAAACATCAAATAAAAAGTTTCGTAATACTATAGCTTCAACATACATCAGCTGCTAGAAACTTTTGTTTTTTATAAATTTTATTTTGCAAAGATTGTCGTTTTGGAATAAATATGTTTTTCTTCAATTTTAATCTGTGAGGACATAGTTAAATTCGTATTTATATATAAATAGCACAATTAATGCAAAAAGATATTTAACAAAAAAATTGCTTACCTCCTTGGAGACAATAAAAATTATCTGTTATGCAACGATTATAATAGGGATGCGTTTTCAAACTGTTTAGATAGCGTTTACACGAGGAAACTCTTCAAAGAAAGTTTCTCTGTCGAGGCAAGAAGGGAAAAACGAAAGGGTGGTGTACAAAATTTGTCGTACACGCGAAATCCCTTTCGTTCTATTCTTTAGCTGATTTTATGCTTTGAATTTACGTTTGTTGTGGCGGGTTGACGCAGTAATTGCTTTGAAATTTTCTTGCACAAACAAATTCTAGTTTCCGTGTGTAAACGCAAAAGAAATTTACAAAAGAGAATAGACAAGAATTTCTCAGACTGAATTTGCTCGTGTAAACGTTGACTTAGATTATTAACTTTTTACTTATGCAATTTTAGAACTTATAACTTTGCATCTAAACTGCATCGGATACTGTAAAGCAAAACTTTTTACATTATGGAAGGCACCCGTACTTTTTTCAGTATGGATTTTACGACAGATGTCGCGTAAGTCATGTAAGACTGTCATTGCATTTTTGTTCAGTGTTGTTTGACATTTCATCATGAATACGCCAATTTACTACATATAATAAAATTTCATCTTTATGTTCACCTAAAAATCAGATGATTTCTTGCAATTTTGAAATCAATCGGCCACTTAGACCATATGCTACCACACCTCAAGACTTTTTTCTTTGGGGCTACGTAAAGTTCATAATCTACATGATAAGCCGGGTATAATTGAGGAATTGGAGGCCAAGATTCCTCGCGTCATATGTCAAGTCCCACTCAAAATGCTCGTTGGCGTCATTGAAAATTGGACCTTTAAAAAATAAAAGTCAAGAATGATAATAAAGATCACCGGTAATACTTAGTATAATTATTTGTATTTTTAAAAATGTGGATCTAAGTGAATCACATTATATGTTATTCATAACGCACTTGGGTATGTCATATTTATCATATTATTCATTCAGTTCATTTTCGATAATGCATTTAGTCACATGAATCGTTAAACGCATATGTGCGCAGTATAGCGCGGTAACGCCCATCTGCGGTGGATTTCAAATCAGAACGAGCTACGTGCATATGAGCAATGGTAATCATATGTAAGTCACTTGTCTAAAAACGTGGATTTTGATAACGTGGATTTGAGAACGTGGATTCGGGCATTTAAGCAATTTATGCTCACATGCACGATCCGAAAATACATATAACACATGCAAAGTCAACGTTTACACGAGCAAATTCGGTCTGAGAAATTCTTGTCTATTCTCTTTTGTGAATTTCTTTTGCGTTTACACACGGAAACTAGAATTTGTTTGTGCAAGAAAATTTCAAAGCATTTACTGCGTCAACCCGCCACAACAAACGTAAATTCAAAGCATAATATCAGCTAAAGAATAGAACGAAAGGGATTTCGCGTGTACGACAAATTTTGTACACCACCCTTTTGTTTCTCCCTTCTTGCCAAAAACAGGAAAACTTTCTTTCAAGAGTTTCCTCGTGTAAACGCTGTCAAAGCATCACTTTATTTTTGTCTTGTCGAACAAGAAGGGCGCGGCATCACTGCACCGAATATATAATTGTGAATTGCCCAGTTTGTATTTTGAATTTTACAACACTTGACAAAAAACATATAACTCTCTCTGTGTTTTCCGTCAAAATACAAGTTATTTTTGTCGTAGTAACATTTGATTGAATTTTTGTGTTTATTTGTTTTGAGGAACTAGCATTATTGCAATAATTTAAGACTTCTGTGCGTCTTTTGAGTATTCCAATGTCCATTGTAACAAAAAGCGTGCCACAAATAATTATTTGCAAAAAAGGTTGGTTTTCTAATGTTAAAACATGAATAAAATTCGTTGAATTTATTGTTATTGAAATGAAAAATCGAATGTCTAATAGAAAATGCTACTAAAATACTTGCAATTTAAAAAAGAAAGTTATTGAATTTTGCATTTGAAACTTTTTCTTTTGAATATTTTATTTTCTTATTTTTGTGTAAGTTTTGTAACATCAAGCTTTTCGTTTCATTTCTGTAGGACTACGAGAGCAAAGAGTTTTTCACACATCACATAAAATTAACAAATAATAAAAGACAACCTATATTCTGGCAACTGAGCTGTCAGTGTGTAGTGAAAATTGTTGGCGGCTAGTAGTTGTAACTCGGACAAGGAAAGGTGGAAAACGTTTGATTTTCCTGCCAATATCCAGCCACAACAAACGCGAGTTTGATATCTGCTGATTTCTATTTGTGTTTCAGAACCGAAAGTTTGTTGTTCCAAGTGCACACAAGAAGTTGGAATTGCATAACATTGAAAAAAAATAAATTGTTATCTGCTCAATTGGAATTCTTTAATTGATTACGAGCAGCAAGCAGCGTGCACATCCCATCCTAAGGTTCATTTATGGATAACTTCTTTTAGTTGACTTCTTGCTGTTGTGTGAAAAAAGGAGATATTACTTGTCCTGTAATCGCCCTCACAGTATTCCGTAACGCTGCTATACAATGGCGAGGCCTATTTATGATACACACGTAAGTTATGAAATAATTTCTATTATTAATGTTTGTCTATGTCATAATTTATATTGTTTGTTATATATATTGTTTTCTACGTTTTTATGTCTGAGCATATGAAAATGCTTTTATTTTACCTCTTAGACAATTTGGTTTACCGATAATAGTGGGGGTTGTGCTAACATTTTTCAATGTTGGGTGGACTGCCTTCAGCTTGTCACCTTTCGGCAATTTAATTTCAGCTATGATGTAATTCTGAGGCACAAGTAGTGCGCCCCCATTAGTTCTGATATTACTTATTCTTAATTTAGTGAATTAGCGTTCAAGTTTCGTCTCAAATTAAAATATTAAATTTCAAAATTTTAATGAAAAACAATTAGTTTGGTATAGCTCTGAGGAAAAAAACTAGCATTACAAAGTACCTTCCTCGTCGAATAGATATGTATAGTCATAAACAGATCAGATTATTTAGTTGATTAATCGATTCGCTGTCGGAGACCACTAATAAATATCAGAAAATAAATATTTTCTTTAGTTTTGTATATTTGGAATGCTATTTAAAATATGTATGTATATTTAAGTGTTCAAAAATATACGTTCAGAACTACTCTGCTTGAGATACGGAGAATCAATATTAACACATTTTAATAAATTTAAAGTTATAGAAATACAGTGCCTTAGCATTAAAAAGGGAACATTTCAAAACCCTCTTATACAGAACGAATTTCAGTGATTCTTGTTTCTTGAGTTCTTTTAATGTGGAACCTTATTATGTACGTGTTTATTTTATTTTATTGGTAGACAAGTTTCACACTTCTACTTAATAAATTTTATAAAATTATTATTTCTTCGTACAATAAATCAATACAAATATGAAATTACAATTGGTAAATGATATTAAGTTGACATTTATTAATAATATTAAATTTCAAACCTTCAATAAGGCTCATAAAAATAGATAGATAACATTTTTCGAAGATTGTTTAATTCACTTGTTTAACAATAGCATAATAATATGCTAAACACATGGAGTAAGATTTGAATGCATTTTAATTTTAACGCAGCTTAAATACATGAAACCTTAAGTTTTTTTAAAATGTATGACTGACTATAAGATTCGTTGAGATATCGGCCTATCTTTCGTGATTTCATTCCAATTTTACTGTATGTTGAATATAAGTTTCCTGAAATTGATAATATGCTATCGCTTATTCTGGTGAATGGGTGAATTGTTCGGTCTATTATTTACAAACAAAGATAGTTCAATAAAAGTGTGTTAGGGAAAATAGTGCACCGTGTTCGAGTTCATCCATGGAAAACATAGATGGCAGTCAGAGTAGAAAATTCTGTCAGGCAAACCCTACTATATTTAGCTCCTTATCAGGCTAGGAATGGCGGACCCTATTGCGGGCAGCCATATGTGAATCTTATCTGGATCTGAAAGGTAGGAAAGACTAGCCATATTGCAGCCCTACCAGGGAAAGCCCTATGAAATTTTGTTCAGTCTCCATCAGTTTTGCCAAATCATGAACGGACCAGAGCTGGATAGCCTCATTAATTCCTTTTATGAAAAGCCCTATTAAAACTTATACAACCTTGATCAGCTTAGTCAAATCAAGAATAATTCAGACTAATCAGATCAGGTCAAGGTGTGGTTGAATTTATTTTCGCCTAAAAGAGGTAGACCCTGTAAAAGGTCGCATCAGTCACACTGATCAGTGCCATGTTACGTATGCCTGGTCTGGTTAGCCGAGCTCCAAACCTATCCAGACCTGATCTGATTACCCAAGTGCGTACCGGATCTGTAGTAGGGCCAGCCGTATGCGATCCGGATGAATATTCCTATTCGAGAGTGTGCTTCGTGTGGTGCACGCAATATTTCGAACTGCCGAAATCGAAAAAAGAAGGAACACCGCCCTAACCATCATATCACAAACTGTCACATTTATCGAACCACCCTTCCTCTAAGAGCGTTACGTAATTTATGACCAACCCCTAAGTGCATAATTATATCCAAGACCCAACTGTAGAAAAGTCGAGTGTATAAGATTACAGGATAAGATAAACGGGAAAGAGTAATGCATTTTGGTGAAACTATCCAACCAGGCCCTAAAATGCTCGATTTTTAGCCAACTTTGTTGTTTTAATAAAAACTGTACAATATTACACCTTAAAATATATGCCAAATGATCAAAGCTGAGCACCACCACACACGTAATTCTCTTTAATGCACTTCAATGCATTTGTGGTTGCGGGCTTTTCAATTAGACCGGATTTAATTTTTCGCTCCACTTTTTATACGTATGCGTATTATTTAAATTATATTACGTATGCGTATATATTAAATTATTCTCTGCCAGAGTCGTGCGCACGGTACGTTTTGCCCAGCTACGCAAATGATAGAACCCAAAGAGGCTTCAAGATAATATTTAGGGTTGCATTGTTTCGGGTTTCGACCGGTTTTTTGGGTAAATTTTCATTATTAAAAATAATAGCCTGAAATGTGTGCCAAATAATAGAGCTCGAAGAGTCTAAACAACAAATTGGCCCTATTAACGGCTGGCAACCCATGTTTAAAACAGGATTCGACAAGGCAACTCTATCCATGTTTGGGACAAAATTAAACAAAGCAACCCCATTTATTATTTTTAGGCCTCTTCGAGATTTGCCATACATTTTGTAAAATTATGCAGTTTTAACTAAAACAACAAAATTGACTAAAATATGGACATTTTCGGGCACCAGGAAGGTCTTTGGCAAGTTCATCCTGGCTTGTTAATTTCACCAAAATGCATTACTATCTTTCCTGTATATCTTATGTTATACACTCAACTTTTCTACAGCGGGCTCTCCGCCTAAATGCAAAATTGGAATTTTTCGTCACCATGGGCGGATTTAGCAGCTATGTACATACTTATTAGAATTAACGAAGATATCAAAACTATATATGCATAGATGCAGCTACTTATGAGCCTATTTATGATGATGACTAATTTTATTCTTCGCTTCATTTTAAATAAAACAATTATGTTCTTGGAATAGATTTTACTATTATCGAAAATTTTCTTTTAATCTTCAATAAAACCACATTTTTTTAAAGTATTTGAGCAAACTTTCAGATATCTAGCATCCTAGATAAAAACTAAAATTTGTTATGTGGTATTTCTATCCATGCGTTTCTAAAATTTGACTTGTTTTCAAAACCGTCATTATGCCACAATAATTAATTTTGTATGGATTTTATTAGAAACCATGCCAAACCTTGTATCTGCGCATATTTTTTGGGCAAAAAATCGGTGTATTTTTAACTCCTCCACAAATTTGGACTTAATATATACTTTTCTTACGACTTATTTTTCAAACCTCTTTACACGGTCATGTCTCGTAAACTAACCGCAGGCTTTCAAACCGTAATCAGGTAGGGCAAAAATAACTTTAATTTAAAAATATACCGGCTGCTTACCCATATGAAATTTAGATTAAAAATGTAACTGCTATTTACACAAATGACAATTACAAATGTCAACGTCATTTCAATTTGCCCTCATTTGTTTCCAGGCGTGTATCACAACTCTCTCTATTTGCACATAAATTTCACATCTTTATGATTACAAAAAAAAAATTGCTTATCTGTCACATTGCCTCTCTTGTGTTCTCTCATTTATTTGGAGTTTTGCTTTAATATTTCCATATAATTTTTTTATAATAATTCTTTCTTTTTGGAATTGTTAGTCATTTGATTTCGTTTTGTGTTGTTCGACATACGTGCGCTACGCGGTGCGTTCCCCTCCATTGAAAAAGTGTGATTCCAAAAGTGTTTGGAAATAGTCATACGTTTTTTATTTAGCTAAATTATAATTAGTAATCTGTATACTAAAGCGGCGTGATTAGCAATTAATTAATAATTGTTTAAATTTTTATTTTTGTTGTGTGAAAATGACAGATTTTGATGTAAGTTACGAAGTTACTACGTTAAAGTGTAAATATTTATATTTCGTGGTTTTTTTTAATTCCAACAAACATTCATTTTTTGAAGGTGCCTGTGTATTTCTGCGTGAAGCTTGTGTTAGATTTATGTAGTTTACTTAAATGACTTAATACACTCCGTATAAGCAGTTAAGTTTAAAAGAGAAGTCAAGGTTATATTTGTTGTGATTGCTTGGTTGCTAATAAAATGATGCATCATTTTTCATTTGCCTTTCGTCGTGAATATCATTCAAATGATTTAAATGTGAAACTAGTTTTTCTCAGCTATTATTAATTTAAATTTATAATTTTTCTCGGATTCTACCGCACTTTGTAAATAGATGTATGAAGAAGACATTTAAAATGCATATTATTTTTCTGTTCACCCTTAAATTTTTATACTTTTTCATACTTTCTTTTAATCGTACCGTGGAAATTTCTTGTCAATGCGATAAAAACATTTTAAAATGTTTAAGCTGATTAAGGTTAGATACAAGTCATGCTACTTAACTAAGTCGAAATTTACATCAATAAAATTTTTGTATACTCACGCATGACACGCGAATTTAAACGCAGTTTAAGCATTTTATTTGTTTGAATCAATTTAAAAAAGTTTCAATAATCGCAAATCGGGTTTTTATTGATAAGATTGTACTCATATGTTACATAATATGAGATCAGGCTAATATTTTTCAAACGTGTATAAATTATGCTGATAGCTTCACATTTTTCTAATCAAAGTCATTGGTCAATAAGTTAATTTTATAGATACATATATTTTAAATTAAATTTTAAGCATGTTAGGATTAATATTTTAAATATAAACTGAATCTTTTCGAAACGCGCAAAGGTTTGATAAAAAAAAATGAAAAACTTTAAAGACTTAAATAAACATTAGTTGCATTCACTCTTTAGTTTATGTAGTGTACCTTATCACAGTCTACAGCGTATTTAGTCTCACAACTACAAAATCCATCGTCTAGTATTCTGATTTAAAGCTACATTTGTGCACGAGCTAAAGCTCAAGTAAATTGTTAGTTGTATTGTGTACAATTTTGAAAATTCAGCTTTATATGTTTTTCAAAACAGTTTTCTTGTTGATGTTCTTATTTAATTACATATACATATGTATACTAGAAAAACGCCAATAATTGAAGGTGTTGTTAATAAACGACGATTAAGGGCCGGGATCACTTAGGCAATCCCAATAAAATGGGTATATTTTGAAAGAAACTTACATATATTACTTTCTATATTCTAATAATACTGTTAATCTTTTCACGGAGCACATGGACTCCAAAAAAGTCTTCCAAAGTGTACGGTCAGTAGCGAATGTCTTCAATTCTCTCCAATATTACTCCGATTCAATTGTTTCCCCTAGCAATCATTTCCACTAGGGTTTAGGACGGCCGGATTTTCTGCTTTGATTTGGCAATCAAAGCGTGATTTCCGCAACGAGTGCCATTTCCACTCTCGCCGCTTGCTTCGAATGGAAATTGGATCTTGACGGCGTCTGGTGAGCAATTCGATATTGGAGATGTTATTGTGCCACCAAATTTTCTGTTTAAACTTTAATGCTGTTAATAATGGTTAAAGATATTTGTAATGAGATGGTGTCAGTTGCAAATTTCAAAAAGTGTAAAATAGTTCCACTTTTTTGTCGCTCTATTGAAGCTAATATAACAAAGATACATCTCTATAAAGAAAATTTAAGCATCATGAGATGAGATACCGTTAAAAAAACTTATAAAAACAACTTATTTTATTTATGTATGTATTAGTTAAAAAGATGGTATTTGAAAAACCATGTGTCGCAAACTTTTATGTTAATGGTATTGAAACATATTCTGACCCAAAATGACCTTCTCCACAATAGTACAAAGTTGAAGGATAATTAAGTCCAAAACCTAACATTTACATAAAAACTTTTCTATGACTTTAGAAGTTTATTTAGGTACAGAAATTACCCTGGCAACTTTTCTGAAAAAGGATAACTTTAAATGGAATGGACGAAAAATCAAGTTTGATTTTAAGAGGTACGAATTTTCTTTAGCATTTTTAAAACTTTGTTATAAAGAATCAACTCGAAGCTTTCTACTTAATTTATAAGAAATTTTAAATGTTTATATTCTAGAACTTTGGTTCAAATCTCGTAAAAATTGAACAAACAATTCAATAGAATGACGGAGCAAAGGACAGAAAAAGAGTGTGTCGGTATCTTAAAATAACGTGCAATGATTTTTCCATGGCTTAAGTCGATTTCAGCATAATTTTTAATTATTCAAAAAAATTATAATGAACACAAGTCACTTTCATTTACTACACGAGTATCTTAAATGTAACGTGACATATAAGCTGACCCCCCACTGTTAAATTCGCAGACCAACCCCTCATAACGTGTAAATATTTAAAGAAAATCTTTATTTGTAATAAATTTTCAATTCCAGATTATTCCAATTGCTGTTGGCATTGTCGCTGTTGTAGCTGGCGCCGTCATCTTGCATTACTTTTTAAATAAAAAATCAAAACCAAGAAAGCCCAATAAAACAGCACGCCTGCGTACGCTTGTCGATCCAAATGACAAATATCAGCTACCACTAATTGAAAAAGAAGTGATCAGTCATGATACACGTCGTTTCCGTTTTGGTCTGCCATCACATCAACACATACTCGGTCTACCAGTTGGTCAGCATATTCATTTAATAGCCACCATTGATAACGAGTTAGTTATACGCCCTTATACACCTGTTTCCTGTGACGATGATGTGGGCTATGTTGATTTGATAGTCAAAGTCTACTTTAAGGATGTACATCCGAAGTTTCCAGCTGGTGGAAAAATGTCACAGCATTTAAATAATTTGGAAATTGGTGATAAGATCTCTTTCCGTGGTCCTTCGGGTCGTTTGCAATACCTAGGTAATGGCAGTTTCTCAATCAAAAAATTACGCAAAGATCCACCAAAGATTGTGGCAGCTAAACGTGTTAACATGATTGCCGGTGGTACTGGTATTACACCAATGTTGCAGCTGGTGCGAGACGTGCTAAAGAACAGTGCTAGGGATAAGACAGAATTGGCCTTATTATTTGCTAATCAAGTAAGTAAAATATCGAATAATCAATATTTAAATCATAATAATTAAAATCTTATTTAGTCTGAGGAGGACATTTTGCTACGTAAAGAGCTTGATGAATTGGCTGCAAAACATCCAGAACAATTTAAAGTTTGGTACACAGTTGACAAAGCTACTGAAGGTATGTGGGGCAAAAATAAAAATACTTTTCCAAATTATTTCAAACATCTATAGAAAATGTATCCTATTTGTTTTATATTTAATGCTTTCATTTGGAAATGTGACAAATTTGCAACTCAAGCTTGGTCGCATAGTGTTGGCTACATTACAGACGATATGATGAAAGATCATCTTTTTCCAGCGCGTAAAGATTGCCTGTGTTTGCTATGTGGACCACCACCAATGGTTAACTACGTTTGCATTCCAGGCCTGGAACGCCTTGGTCACCATTCAAATATACGATTTAGTTATTAGAACTCATATTTTTTGCGCTACTTAAAAATATTTACTCTCTGCTTGTTATTGATGTTTTTGCTACAAAGCAACTTGGCTATAGAGCTCTTAAGGTATATTTCATATGGTCATATTAAAGATATGTTTATTTAAAGAAATCCTTTTTGTTTGAAAATATTAAATTTCTCTTAGAAAATCTCTTAAAGTTAACTCCATTTTGTTTGCCAATAGCCATTCGCTTTTCATGAGATCTTCGTAATAGAAATTACGTTATCAACGTTCTGAAATGTGAAACTGCAAAATACCTCAAATTTGTTTATCGTTTTTTTAATTTTTTTTTTAATTTGTTCGATCCGGTTAACTGATCTCGTTTTCTATCGTATAAAAGATTGAGTTGCAGTACATAAAGTTACACAGAAAATCATTTTTTGTTTACTAAATCAAAGATGACACCGCTCACTTACTTCAAGACTGGAAAAACTCAAAAAATCTAAAATGGGAGAAAATTGAAATGTCTGCATAAACTCTTCTCACAAGACAAGTTTGTAATATAGCATTCTGATTTTTTCAGACGAAATAAAACATAAAATGGATAATTCTGCAACATTACCTCTTAAATCACGTTTTTTGAGTTACGCCCGTCCTGAAGTATGTAAGCGACATGTTTTATAGTTACAAAATAAATAAAGTATTTTTTTTTAACATTTTGTATTTATTAAACTTTTTCTTCTTCAGGCTGGTCCTTTAGCACTGGTTTTGTCAATGAGGATTTGATTCAAAAGCAACTGTTGCCAGCTGATGATGATACTATTGTGTTGATGTGTGGACCACCTCCAATGATTAATTTTGCATGCAATCCAGCATTGGATAAGCTGAACTTCCATCCAGATTCACGTTTCGCCTACTAATTTGAGTGCATGTTGTCAGTGGGAAAAATGTGAAAAAGCATAAAGAAAATAGTTTTCCTTGAAATGAAAGGAGAATGCATTTTTTGTAATGATTTTAATAATTTCGCACACATTATAGTTGAATGGGAATTGTGTTTTACTGTAAATTAATTTTTTTTCTTTATTTCAAAATAGACACGGACAATACTCTTTTATTAATCTATAATTTCGTAGATATTTAATTTTCTAAAACTCTTAAAATAACAAAATTATTAAAATAGATGTGCTGCAAAAATATAATAAACAAGTGATACAATGATTCAATAAATTATTTGTAGATATGTAATTGTTCGTAAAATAAAAAAGAATCAAATACATAAAATATATCTATATGAAATAAATTAATGTTTGTTAATATGAACATATTGTTTGTGTTATAATGTAAGTAAGAATATCTCTTCGCAAATCGTAAGAAAATTGGTTTTAAATTTCTACCACATTTTGCACGTATTTCCTTTCGCTTTCGATGTCAACCTCTTTTGTTTTTTTGCTGCAAGCTCAATTGCTTGATTTGCATTTCAAAGCACATCGCTTGCGCCGTGAATTCATTGATCCGTAGTTCAACAAATTGTTCCGCAATTAATTTACAAATTGTAGAAAGCATAAATAAATACTTAAGTTGTGATATACATATGTGAGTGAACTGATGTTTGGTCTTGATGCGATTATTATGTAACCAAATGAAATGTTGCTTTATCAGATTTTTAAGAACTGGATCTTTTCAACAGATACCTTAATTTAGACTTGGGTATTTTTGGATTACATTTCTTTCAATTGATGATTAATTCATTGCTTTCAATTGAAAAAAGAAATTAAAAGTAATTGTAATTGAAGTTTTCTCAACTACATGTAATTTAAAATTTCAACTAGATGCAATTCTAATTACTTTTGTAATTGCATTAGTAATGATCCATGAAAATATAATCCTTTCAAGAGTTGTAATCCATTACTTTTGCCAAGTAATTTGAAACGAAAATGTAATTACAGATTTTTCTGCAACTAAATTTATTAAAATTTGAAATAAATTTTTCTTCAAGCGATAAAGTTTTATAAAATTCACAAAAAATATTTATTTTATTGCATATATGTATATATATAATATATATATGGAAATGTAAAAGATCTTTCGCGTGACTGCCTCAGAGATGGACATTTTGACTGTGCAAGGCAAATAAAATCTTTGAATTAATTGATAATTTATCCTGTTAATGTGTATGTATTGATATTTGCATTTATACATATTGTAATTGATTACTTCAAAAATTTGAAATTACAAGTAAAAACATTCCATTACAAACTTTGCTTTTCAATTACATATTTTGAATTACAGTAATTTAAGTCGAAAATATTTCAATTACACTTACTTGCAATACATAAAATATTTCAATTACAATTACTTGCAATTGAGTCGAAAATATTTTAATTACAATTACTTGTAATTGAATCATATCAATTACAATTAATTGTAATTGAAATATTTTCGTTACTTTCAATTGCTATAACATCTAATTGTAATTGAAACATATCAATTACAATTAATTGTAATTAATTACCAAATGTAATTGATTACGCATAAGTCTGCCTTAACTTCCTTGTCTGTCTTTAACCAGAAAAGCTTTTACACTTTAATGGAGTTAAAGAAGTAACGTTGGCCTGGAACTCAATAGCTGCTTACACAAATTAAAAACAGTAGATAAGTCGAGATATTTTTCCTATCCAGTTGCCTCTCATGTGCCGTTGTATGTGTCCATATTTCAGTGACTTAGTGATTGTCGAGAAACAAGATATCCGGGCCGTTTTCATAATGTCCAGTTAAACTTAAGCGCAACTTTAACTGAGCCTGAAGAAAGGTTCCTACGATCCTACGTTGTTTTAATTATAATTTGCATATGGAGTTGAGCAAAGACATCATCTATTGCCTTGTACATTCATGCTGCTACGTTTTCTTCTGTGGTCACTCACTTTCAGTGGTGAAATGCATAGTAGATAAAAGTATTAATGAAAAATTGTTGACATAATTGGTTTACATTGGGAAACTGCTATATCTCCTTCTTTTTCAATATTGTGGATAGACGTATTATGTGAATTTTTCGATGCAGAATCAATGATTCAAATAATTTTTTCGAGACATTCTTTTTCGCGCGAAATTTATATGACCAAATGTGTTGATATTGTAAGTCACAGTAAAAGTTTTAGAGTTATTCTACTGCGGAGGACGATACCTGTACGTTTGGGACCAATCCGTCCAGAGTAGGTTTTGTCAATATTACTTTCTATCTATAAATGTTGTCCTGAGGGCTCTTTGCATTTGCTTTGATATAGTTTACTCAAACTAGTCGTCTGCATAACCTTGACTAACACAGTCTTGGCGTTAGCTCTCTTATTTTATCTATGACAAGAGTCCACAATGGAAATGAAGTACATTCTCTTGCATGCAACCTCTAGTAACTGCAATTTACTAATTCAAAGGTCAGCATGGATAGGATGCAGCCCCTAGCCGACGGAGAAAGGTGTAAGTTTGGTTTTGGCATAAAAGACGAAAATTATTTACATAGGACACCACACTGTGCATTATGTGTAGAAATTCAATTAGAACAAAGTATTGATATCGCTTTTATAGTACATAAAGTTAAACTGTTGCTTTCTTTCAGATCGTAAGTGTTCACGTCAAAAGAGTTTTAAGCATACAAAAAAATTGCACCTACTTAGCGCTCTACTGAACCCACCAGAAAATTAAAAACTCACAAATAAAATTGCGATGTAACTTTTACGTTTTATTAAAAATATTTCTTCCGGCATATCTAATGCCAATTAAAAATTTTAGTATTAAAAAAATGCATAGAAAATTGTTTAGTAAAGTGTTTAGTTTTAATTTAATTATAAATTTTGTTTTTCATATAAATGTGAGCTTGTTTTATCAATTCTTAAATTGTCAATTTTTTCTGCTATATATTAAAAATCTTCCTATGTTATTTATCATCAAAATAACTTAAATCACTATTATGAATGACGTAGTTTTTTTTTGCTAATATATTTAAAAAAAAATACCATTCATATTGCAGTATCTCGATATCTAAATATGCATTGTATTTAATGTGCTTGTTTGTTTTGCTTTAGCTTTGAACTTTAATTCTTACAAATTAAGACATTTTTACTTTAAAAAGGATATTACTGCTTAGGTGAGCAAATTTGAAATTTAGTGATTGTTTTCGTTATATATATACTTATATTTTTGTATTTTGGTTCACAGAACTTAATGTTTATAAATATTATTACAATACATTACAAATATTAAAATAACTAAATTATTTTTTTGCTTTTAAAAATGATATAATTACAATCATATTAAAAATATAGTTTGTTTCACGGTAAATACATGAATTGGTCGTCAATTGCATAATTTGCACAAATACAGTTAACACAGCAACATAAGAGCAAAACAGTTTGTTATGAGGAGTTTTTAAGTGGAAAAGTTTTACGTTTAACTGTGGCATTATGTGATTACCTGTGCGCTTTTATTTTACCTTCAAATTTTAAAACATTTCAATATATTGTATAATACGATTGATGGGTTGTTTTTTTCTTGTTAAAATATTTAAAATATATAAATAGCTTTTTATTTAGAGACAACTATTATTTTCTTTAATCCTTGCTGTACGCGATAGGTAAGAGAATTACAAATTAAATAAAAAAAAACTAAAAAAGCAAATTAAAATTCTTACTAACATAAAACATTAATAACAAAACAAGGAAAAAACTAAAAATGCATGTTTATTCCATTCAATAGACTGGAGTGAAAAGCGTTTATATAAATTTTCCTTATGAGTGAAAAATATAATGGTAATAAAATCTGTTTCATTGGCATTGAAATTTTTAATGCTTATAAAACTCCAATTATTTTTAATGTTAAAAAATGCTAATCATATGAAGCTTTAATTACCACTTTTCATTGGTAATGAAATTTTTCTTTTATCTTCATTATATCAATCAAACACAATACACCTGCCTGATTTTAGGACATTTAAAGTCTTTTTATGTGTGTATGCGTGTGTGTGTGCAAGCCAAAATGGGATTAAAAACGTTTAATCCCTGCTTGAGAGAAAAAAACACGAAAACTGAGCTGTACTTATGTTCAAATTTAAACAAAATTATTTCTAACGTTTATAAAGCAATGCTGTTGTTACGCCTGCGAAAATGATGGCACTCGAAAAAGTCTATATAGTTCTTGGCATTACAGAAAGTAGTACTTCCGCTTTGCAAGTTTTTGTTTTGCCATACGAATGCAGGCATATCGCATAATTCATGTTATTTTCATTTTTGTCAATTAAACATAAGCGAAATCATTCGTCGAACATTTTCATTGTTTGCCACTGTATCTGTTGCTTTTGAATCGATTGTCATCTTTTTATTGTAACTAAGTGCCAACTCCTCGAATTGCTCTTCGTTTAGCTCAACTGGTTTAATCATAGAGACTTTCTTATATCTGTAAAGCAAAAGAAAAGGCAGTTTGTATAATCTATAAGCATACAATTTACTCACTTTTCTGCCTTATATTTATCCTGTATAGCCTGCTGTGTCAGCGTTGTGGCTGCATTATGTGATTTACACAAATGCAGCATAACTTCTTTTAAATCTTCAATGCGATATGTTGTAATCTCTTCTAATTGTGTAGACCATATTGGACAATCATCTAAAATGTGACGTGACAGTGCAAGTGATGATGCTGATATTAATGATGGATAAAAACGCAAGTATGGATCAGCCTCAAGCAAAGAAAGCTCACAAATGTACTGTACAAATAAAAAATTTAAGAGATATTAAAAGGTAACATGGAAGTCACAAAATTCCAAACCTGTGTTAGAAATTTTAGCTTTTCGGGTAGATCAGCTAGCACGGCGTAAGTGTTAACAAAAAGATAAGTCGTTGGCGTACACAAGTCAAAGGATAAAATTTTCAATATAATTTGTTCCATACGCAATACTTGTGCTTTGTTATAGGTATCATCCGTGATGAAAACAAATTCAGCAACATTTGGTGGATAGATTTCTTCGTATTTGCTAAATTAATAGAAAAACTTAGTATGTATTGTAATATAGTGTGGGTAAGTAATTATACGACTTTCGACCATAGCTATCTATTTCACAAAAGGAGTATTCACATTGCCTTTTTTGAACTTATAATAGTCCAGTTTCTGGTTTTTAAAAAAATTTTTCAATCTTGGAAAATAATTCGCAAAAGCTAAGTATTTCATTATTTAATCTCAAAAATAATTATTCAGAAGTTTTTTTTTTATTTCATACCCGTCGAAAGAATTCCATAGAATCGAGAAAGAGTTGTTGAAAATGATACAGATTGTGTGTATCTTTACGACTAATAAGTGTGAACTAGGATTAACTAAGTTTAATGCTAGCATTTATTCCAGGCTTAGGCTAGCACAGGAGATGACAATTGTCACCAAAACTTAAGCCACAATTGGGGCCATTGTATTCCCCAAAGTTACTAGGCCCATGTTGTATATAAAAAGAAAAGTTAAGACTCTTTTTTTGAATCTAAAATTAATTAAAAGATTTTGGAGTGCATAAAACGTCGTTAAGTAAACTAATATCTCCATAGGTAGCGTCACAAAATATTTATCATTTGCGCACTTTTCTTTTATAGGCGTTATCTTATGTGGGTCTGTCATCGGTCTGCTGCTTAGTTGAAAGAATAGGGGCGCACAATCGGACCGATTTGAGTTTACATTTAATTTAAACACAACTTTAAAAAATCGTTAGTTTATTTTGCATGGATATTTTTGTGATTTTTCCAAAAATTGAAGATATTACTATCGAATATCCGATTTTGCCGACCATGCGCAAGTTTACAATGTTGGACATAGGTAGCAGGTAGTAAGTATAATAACCTTAAAAAATGTGAGGAAGAGCATAAACTGATTAAAGCTTTATTTTGAAAAGATTTCGGTAAACTTTGAGCCTTGATATTCTGACACAAAATGCAGTTTTTTACATTTGTTAGTATCCAAGCGACCTTAAAGTTGAAGTTCTTTATAAGTGATTTTATTCTGACTATCTCACCAGATTTGGATGGAAAATATTTTTACAGCAATTTTGGTATATGAATGTATATAAATTCAATTAATATTTTTAAAAACTAAATTAAACTAGAATCACCCTTATATTGGGGTAATAAAAAATAAGTTCATACTTACGATGCAATAAACATGGCAGCTGTACCAACCAATTGTAGTTTACTCCGAAGTACTGACATCTGACTAAGGAAACGGTCAATATACGATACGGACAAGTAAAGTGTTTCCGTATCCAAATTGTATTCCTCTGACACCTCAACCAGCCAATCGACCAAAATGCAACGCATTGAATAATTAATGTCTGCCTGACGTCGCATGTAATGTGGTTTTGGGCGATGCTTTTTCTATGGAAAAGTATAAAAAAACAAATAATTGTAAAAAACAACAACTAAGTGAAACAAAAGTTGTTGGATGATTTAACGATGAGCTAAAAAAATTAGGTAAAACACACAAACAAAATCCAAGCAAAAGTGGTAAAACATGCTCTTAGGGGAGAAAAAAGCTCTTGTAGTTATATGGATGAAGGGATAAACGAGCTCAAAAATATGCGAACTGAAAATTGTTAGGCAAAATAGTGTTGAAAATTGTTTAGAGCTTTGGAGAGCAGTTGGGATATTATTAAAAATTCATTGAATTGCAAGACTATATTAATGTACTCAAAAATAAGGGAAGGGGGACTGATTTGTATTTGGCTTTCTCTTTTTAGTCACATGAGAAAACTTTGAGCTTTGTTTCCATGGTAAAGTTTAGAAAATTCGAATATTAAAAGTAATTGAATTTTTTCACTTTTATGAGCAAAGTTTTGGGTATCTTATATAACAATAGGTCACTACAGATTTTTAAGTTTTCTTTTAATTAAAAAACAAAATTGGCAAGATAGGACGAAACAAACAACAGTTTCACCGACTCAAAATTCCGCCCAAATATTAGAAAAATATTTGGCTGGTAACTTGAAGAAAGTCGTATTTAATAATGTATAATTAACACAATCCTAGGTGGAAAGCTTTTTGTAGCCTGTAAAGAGGGTTGAAAATTAGTTCATCGCTATGTAAAATAAAAACAAGCAACCAGCGCTAGTCAGTACCGTTGCTTGGTGCCACCAAAATAATGCAGCCCTTATTAAGTTAACGAACTGGCGACCGTTTTATCAATTTTTGATTTAACAAACTGTTGCCACTTTACCCGTTAATTTATAAACAAAATAAGAAACCACACGTTCAAAGACACTTTTGCTTTTCACTTCAAACTTATAAAACACAATTTTTGTACACACAGATTTTTTTTTTACATCTTTACAACTGAAACAAAATTTCACCACGCGAATATTAACTTGAAAATATGTTAAAAATTCCAATAACAAATAAGGATGACTTAAATGAAGCAACTAAATTACAACGACGTCAACAGTATGAGGATGACCGCAAAAAGCGCATTTTCAATGCAAAGCAGCGGTTGTTCGGTGTGAGTATCGAAACTTAAGAAATACAAAGTAACTACTTAGTTATATGACCATTCCTCCGCAATAGCTCGATTTGGACGCGTTGGAACGTCAGATTGCTGAAAAGACAAAGCAACGACAGATCGAGGCTGAGTGCGAACGAAAATATGAGGAACAGACACAACGTCAACAGCATTGCGTACATGCCAAGGAGTTGGAAGAAGAAACACGTAAACGTGTGATTGAGTCGGATATTAATTACTATCGCTGTCGTTTTCAGCGCAAGGACCAACGTCGTGAATTCGATTTGAACGATCCCAACTGGATTAAGAAATCACAACCAGCGCGTATTGCAGACGACGATATATCGCTGGGTATATCAAGTGCGCAAATATTTTCGGGTGAAGATCTTGGCAATAGAGAACGCAAGACAAGACAGCGTGAACAGCAACGCGCTTGGTTGGACCAGCAGGTACTCGAACGTAAACAAAATGAAGAAGCTCGTCGTAAGGCCGATCGCGTTTATCAGGAATCAATGGAGTCACGAGATAAACGTCTAGAGGAGATGGTAACTGCATCGCGTAAAATGAAAAATGTAATAGTAGATTCAGTACGTCAATATAACTGTGAACTTGCGAAAGTCAAAAAAGCGGAACGCCAGCGAGAGAAAAAAGAAAAGGATGAAGACGATATGGCTGAAATTTACAATATGCTAACAAGCGATATGCTCACCGAAAATCCAGATGTGGCACAAAGTCGCTTATATCCAAATAAAAAGATTGCTTTTATGTATCGAGGCATGACGCCAGAGGAGTTAAGCAAGTTCCGCGAAGACCAGCATAGACAAATGCTTGCAAATAAAAAGCGTGATACAGAACAACAAATGATCGACAAGCAATGGGAACAATATGCACTAAATATGGATAAAGAGCTAACAATGAAACAACTGGACATGGATCGCAAGCAAAAGGCGGATCTTGATGAACAAATTCGTTTTAATGCCAATTTGGCAACCAAGCAAAAGGCACAAAAGGAATACAATGACAAGAAATTGTATGTGAATCATATGTCAAAGGACTTTTATGATCAATTTAACAAGACTTCGCGTTAAAATGTGCTATCAGAAAAAAGTTGAGATCTGTACGAGTTATTGTGACAGGGGAGATTATACTTTAGACAATATTTTTTAAATTGATTTAATAAAATTTATTTAAGATAGCAAAACTTTCATAAATTGTCGGCTTTCACAGCGATGTTTTTTCAGTTTCATTGAATATTCGGAAAATATTTTGCATTTTTTTGTACTCGTACTGGGTAAGTTACAAATGTATATCAAGATATCAAATTTTGGTTTATTTTTTGTTCTTACAAAGTGGACTAAATAGATTCCTAGATTTTTTTTTAGATAGCTTTCGTTGATTTATTTTAGAATTTTTTTCTTTTATCGTCGCTCTCGGATAGAAAGGCCTTAACGTATTTTTTTTCGAAATTAACTTTTTTGCCGATTCTGAAAGATTATACTCAAGTACATGTTCACTTAAAAATTTAACATGATATTTCAAAATATAATTTACAGTTAATACAGACAACTAAATTAAAAAAAAAAATTTATTTGAATTTAAAGTTGTATAGAATTATCCGAGAGCGAAGTATGTATCTTCATACACTATAACATCTAGGTGTCTTATATTAACTTTATTTTATCACCACGATAGCAGGAAACTTTTAATTAGCAAATTGCAGAAAATAGTCTCAACAGTTTTCTGCGCTTTTATTTTTTTTGTTGTTTTTGCACATTACATATTAAATTTTACTTTGTTCCGAAAACACATAAAAAAATTACATCTCGGTGAGCTAGCCGATATTTACATATATCACTTGCAACTTCGCTCGTATCGCTAGAAAAGCTTTCAACGGAGCGATCGTCAAGAAATGTGTAATATCAAAAGAGTTGCAGGAGCAATTGCATGTAAAGAGAGAGAAGGAATGTGGAGTTTTTGGCGCTTTGTGTTTGTGTTTTTTGCTATGATTCTTAACTGGCCAATGCAGGAAATAATAATATAGTGTGCTTGCAGACTCTTAGATGTTGGCTAACAAAGCTTACTGATGATGTAACGTAGCGGTCATTGAAGCTAGTATAAGCAGCTGGTTGCCCATTTTTGTTCCTTTACAATTGTTGGAGTTATTCTCTAACACTTAATAATAGAGAAAAAAATTTTTCTTTAATGTTTCGCATTTAACAGAGTTTAAGTCAGAAAAGTCTCTAACTCAGTAATGTGGCAAAATATCAAATCGCACCAAAGCGCAAAAAAAAAAAAATTGATTTTAAAAATTTACCTTAAGAGTGTAATCAATTCGTAATTTTTTCACTTTGAATATTAAGTGTTAGGTGAAGAAAACGATGAATCCCTTAAACATCCCATAGGAAGCAATAATTAAAAGTGGTCTGTGAATTTCAGACAACCAACAAAAACGAAGGACATTCAAAAGAAACGAATAATCATACAAACTGTGCAACAAGATGCAAGACAGCATGAATAAAAAACATTGAAATGATAAAAACTAGGCAACAAAAACTAGACAGCAGAAGTAAATAAGTAAAGCAAAAAGTTTTCAGCTGCTCGAAAAATAAACACGTGACGCCACAATCATAACAGGAATAAGCTACTGTATGTGATGACGAAAGATATGACAAGAAGTGTGTGTGTAAGAAAAATATGAATAGAACGAAAAAATTTGCTCTATACGAATTGAAGGCATTTATTTTAGTGGTGTCATTATTGTGTAAAATTAAATGAAGATTTTTTTGCATTATAAAGCAAGCCGCAGATAATTTTAGGCGCCAATTTCATATTACATAAGGGAGAGAATGTCTACTAGTAATTGCCAATTTTGACGTCGCAGAAACTCCAGTCTTGCCCTAATTTGAGACGTGGAGGATACAAAATTTGATATATGGTTAATATAGAAAGCTTTCTCTAATTTGGGATCCCTTTATCTTCACTACCAGACTTCTGAGTGTCAATATAAGTCAAATTAAGGAGTTAAATGAAAATTTCTTTCATTTTTTGGAAAGTTTTAGGAATCTCATGGAGAACGAAAATAAATAAAATTTTATCAATGCCAGTCTTCAAAAACAGTTTTTTCAAAAATGGATAAAATCGGGTTTTATACAGATTCGACCATATATATTTTTAAAAAACAAACGTGAGAAGGAAAATTAATTTCATTCTGAAATCCAGCGTCGAAAACTGCATAGGAAATCGTATGTAATAAAAAAAACATTTTAAGAATTCATGTTCAAGCTTATTCATATTTATACAAAGGCTTTGTTACCTTTCCTCGTTATTCGAAGTTTACGTTGCTTAGATATTCCTTTCTGTGAGATTATTTTGAGCAAGCAAGCTTTTGCGATAATATAGATATACATACATATGTATGAGATATAAAAGGTGAAAATCAAAACGGCAGCTGCAACATAAAAAAACCAATTTAGTGAGAATATTCCGATTTACAACTTTCGCTCGCACTGATTTCATCTCGCAAAAATGAGATAATAGCAATAAACGGATTTCCGTGAAATTTGACCTTTCACGCGACAATTATGAAGGTTTATGAAAAAGTTCAGCTAGCCCGAAATTATCCCCTTTAATTTTTATTTCCCCCATATTTGCAAGTAGTTTTTCTGGGCTGAAAAGAGATTCAAATTAGCTACCTCGCTCTCAAAGAAGTATTCCAAAATATTTTGTTGATATTCAACAACTTCAAAGAAACGTTGGCGATTATTTCGTGGCATCGATAATTGTTCCTTTTCAGTTGTGTCCAAATTTTTATTTTGGCTATCTTCATCGTCATCGTCAATTATTGTAGATATTGAGTTTGAGATTTGTGAACGATCCACCGACATTGGTGAAAGAACCTCCGAAACAGACATTGGTGTAGTGTCCAGTACATAGTCATCTTCGTGTATTGTTGTTTCGCTGTTGGAATAAAAACAAATACCATTAATTTTGGTTTATCAATAGTTTTACTTTATATTTATATTGGAAATGTACCTCTTAAGCACTTTCACACTTTGTTTCACACAACAATTTTCTTTGTCAGCAACAGTGCTGCTGATGCTGCTGCTACTGACGATGATAGTAGTAGTTGTGCTAATAGCAACATTTTCATTTGTTAATCCAATATTTTGTTTATTATTTCGATCTTCATAAACTGAAAATGTTTTAAATTGTTCAACTGGTACAACAGAAATTTTCTTTACAGCTACATGGCTAGCATTTTCATCGTTGACTTTAACATTACCAAGTTCGCGAAAAGCCTTTAAAAGAAAAGCAAAAAGGGTGAGCTAATTAAAAAGAAGAAATGGAAATAGAAATACAGCATAAAAAATTCTTAGTTTTAGTTTATGGGAAAAATCCTGT
The DNA here is from genome assembly GCA_963680825.1 of Meiosimyza decipiens. Taxonomy (NCBI): domain Eukaryota; kingdom Metazoa; phylum Arthropoda; class Insecta; order Diptera; family Lauxaniidae; genus Meiosimyza; species Meiosimyza decipiens. The sequence continues at coordinate 41,882,276 of OY804258.1, forward strand.
TACGCTTGCGTGGATCTTCAGTTTGTTGTTGTTTTTAGTTGATGCACTTAATGACCAGTAAAAAAAAGGGGCTGCACACGAACTATGTAACAACAACAACGGCAGACTAATAAAGGTAGGGGACATAGTAACTTGCGCAAAAATTAAAATTGAAAATGCAGCAAAAGCAAAGAGAGGAGAGAAAAAATGTTGTTAAATTAAAGCAAACACATAACGGATTTTGTTAGTACTTTTCACTGTCCTCAAAATAAAAATAAAATTTAAAATAAAAAGATTTGAGTATTTCGTTTCTTGTTCTAGCTAGCATGACTGCGAATACAAAACATTTTTTTCTTCTGAGATTGTGCGCTAAGCATTACTTCAAATAAAAAATGATTCTTTTTGGATAATTATTTTTCCGTTCAAAAACGAAAAAATGCCGATGTTTTGATACCCCCGTTTTCTTTTTTTAAGCAATTTTAATATTTAAAAATTAAAATTACTAAAAGTGAAAAGGTTCTCCTTTCCCATTTCAATTAACAATTTATTTTGAAAAGCAATAGCAAAATTACACGTAGTAGAAGCACATATCTGGAAGCATATTAAATACGCTTACTTGGATGTTGAGTAGAATCACATTGAGCTTAAATTGAAAAAAAAAAACTCAATCAATTTTTTTATTTGTCTCTGATCAGATTCGAATCTAGGCCTCATGCGTAATGGCAAAGTTATGAGATGCGCACATCTTAACCAACTGAGCTACTATTATTATTAATATAATTGATACGAAAACTAATTAATATACATATTACCAAGATTTAATATAGCAAGAGAGTTAGCTGATGTCGTTAAACTGCGCATGTAACAGCACGGAATGCCTTGGTTCAAACCTTAGTGTATGCGCAATGAAATTTTATTTTTAAATTAAAATTAATTTTGAAATAAATGCTTCCCCTTGAAAGCTGCTTCCAGATATCCCGTTGGGTTGTGATGCATAGAAATTACGAATCATTCATATCATATTTTCGTACAATACAGTTTGAAACAAAGTAAATCGAATGAAAAATGAAATATTAAAGTCAGTGAAACTAAAAACAAATAAATGTATAAATGAAAAAGAAAAAAATTTCGAAAATTTTGATAAATTTGTAATAACCTATATTATACGGATTTCATGTCAAAGGTCCTAAGCCAAAAATCCAAAAAATTGGATCTTAATTTTTCAAAATCAAAAATAAATTTAACTCCACTTTGAAGATGGATATATATTTAGTTAGTTATGTCAGCCATAATAGTGAAATTTGGTATGAGTGAATCAATATGGATGCAAAAAGTTCCCAACTACTGAATCGAAAATTGACTGAATTCTAGCAGTTCCTTAAATTTTCAAATTTATTTCGGCACATTTAAATTTTGCTTGACTTTTTCAACCATTTACTGTTTCAACGTTTTTCTCACAACGATGCTGCAGGGAGCGAGGGTAGAGTTATGCGAGAGAGAAACTCTTCGATGACCCGTTATTGGAGCAAAGTAATTTCGGTTCCCAATCAACTTGGTTTGTGTAATTTTATTTTCAGTCAACAGCTGTTCCATATCTTGCTTTTTCAAAATTTATTTATAACGAAATAATTTTTTACAAAATAATAAAACCGAAAAGGCTCGGTTATGCCGTTAGGAAATTTCTTATAAGAACAGTAATTTTTTCTTCTTTTGTGCAATGAATTTTTTATTTAAGGTAAATCTAAATCAATAAAAACTTTAAAAATTATGATTTTGGCAAAAATACCGTTTTCATGAGAAATTTCAAAACTGCGTAATTTAGCAAAATCCTGTTTCACAAAGCAGAGGACTTCTTGCAAGTAGATAGTCAACGTGTGTTTTCCTCTAACTACTACTGTGTGTATTAAAAAAATTTGCATTTTCAGGAATTCATTTGAAGTAAATGAGCAAAACCCATTTTCGGCATTTTTAAGAGACCAGCAGTGGGAACTGAACAACTTCAGCTTTAAAGTTAGCATAAGTAGGCTTAATTTTTTTTGGTAGATGGAAACTATTTCTTTTCTGCATGGAAAATTTCTTCCATATCTCCAAATCCTAGATCCAAATACTTTGGATCATATATTTGTTCTTAGAATTTAAGACTATAGAAGAATGCTTAAGTCTATTTTTCAATTTTTCAATAGATTTCTTTCGCAGCTTTCTCGGATATCATATCTTAATTCGGGAAATCGAAATGTACTTACGTCCTTGGTAGCACCACTGATGATACGCTGTTGATTTGTGTTTACATTGATCGTGGCAAAGTTGGAGCGCACACCACCACCTTGCTTCTCTTTGATGACGCCAATGGGTTGCAACACATTGGGTCTAGCAGAGCGCTCCTTTTGTTGAAATTGAGTATTGTTTTCCTTTTCTGAATCTTGATGAATTTGAAATGTCGCCATCTTTATTTTTGTTTTTGCTGGATTTAAAGCGGGACTTTTATTTTGTTATTTTTTTTTGGCTTTTATGAATATTAGAATTCTAAAAATTAAGAAAATATACACAAATTTCCAACAACCCAAAATATATATTCTGACGTTTCAAGCTTAGGTTTTTTTTTAGCGATCGTTTTGCCGTTGTATTTGTTTTGTGTGTAGTGTTGTTGCTGTATACCGTGTAGGAATTTTGTTGTTGTTTTAAGGTTCCTGTGAGCTCAATAGTGGTGGTTTAAGTCAGGCAAGCGTTAAAAATTATTCGTGTGTTGTATTTTATTTAGTTTTTTTTTTTGAAAATGGTGGACTTCTTTCATATCCCGATATTTTGAATTTTCAACACCGTAATCCTTCCTTACTCTCTTCACATACGGAAAATGTTTATGTAATTATGCGTACATATAAATTTGTTAAGCTACAATTTCTTTTAGGTTTAAATTACTTTGCAAATTAAAAATCGTCACACACACACACACATACAATGAATTGATTGATTTCACTTATTTGCTAAAACTGCAACATTGTACGCAGAGGCTTTAAGTTTTTTCTGTTTACTTAGCAATTATTTTACATTTGGTAGTTCTGTTATATTTTCACTTAATTTCAATGGTTTATTTTTGAGCCACACTTTATTGTAATAACTCCGCTTCAAAGCTATCCGCTCGTCGCTGCTGCAGCAATTGATGCTTGAATTTTTGAATTTGTGCGCCAGCAAAGTTTTTCGGAGAGATGCCAGGTAGGTTCACACTTATTCTCTTTAACCATTAAAAAAATTACCCCACTTTTTAAAATTCCCCGTAAGAAATATGTACTGTATACAGTTTGTATAGAAACGAAGCCTCATCCAAGTCCTTCGGCGTCAAGGTGGAAGATTTTTTTGTGCTTAGGTTTTTTTGCACGATAGAGTTTTCGTAGTAGAAATCTCCCTTACGCGACAGTGTACGTCGTACCTTCAGCACCTATGATAGAAAAGACCCTGTATGGAAAATAAGTCTGAATATAACTGTAATACTATACACGTTAGGATTAACATCGTAGCATTACTTTATTGTGCTTCAAAAATCTTGTTTTTCCGTACATTTTACAAGTTCAGTTTATATATTTCAAAACATAATGAAAACTGAGAATTTCTTAAAAGGAAAAATTTAAACTTAAGACCTTATGATAAGTCAGCTAGTTTCCCGCAAATCGGAATGCTCTGTGTTACATGGCATCATTGCTTCGAACATCGTACTGCGCGTTTTGTTGAGCATTTGCGTCGTCGCTGTGGTAAAAAACAATAGCAACAAACACATATGCAGCGGTGACTTGAACTTTGTAGTTTTAATTTTGCCGCACAAAGTAACGAGTGCTGTTGAGTTGTCGCTTAGAGCATAAATATTTATTTTATTCCAGGGCTGCAATTCAGTAAAACTATTTATGTTGAAGTAGAGGTAATTTCGTTATCCATGCAACTAAAAGGTTGTGCGTGATATAGACTTTAGACTTTACATAGAAGGTTTCTAGGTAGCACTCACGCAGAATACGGACGGGTTACGGGAAATCGTCAACGATAACTCGCTGCTTAAATTATAACACACTTGATCGTATGAAATGGAACAGTATTACGGGCCACGATTGGCAACCTGCCGACGGGTACCCGTCGATTTAGATTTAATTCTACGTATTATCAACGTTCGAGGAGGGGGGGCGTAGGGTAGTCAGTGTTGCAGGTCGAATCAGTTCGTGTCAATTTTTTTATTTACGTTGAAAAAAAAAATTGGCTGCTAAATTTTTTGGAATTTTTTTTTGACAGCCGGTAATTGTTGCTGATTTCTCGTCCCCGTCCATATTTTGCTTATCACATTAGTCGCTCAGCTACATTTTTGCACGTATGCACAATTCCCTAAGTAACATCTAATATACGCTTATAGACAGTTTTTCAAAATGTTTTTCAAATCGTCCCTTAACCAATGTTGATGACTTCTATGAAAAATAATTCTTTGGTTGATATAAATAAAATCAATCATATGTTTGATTGAAATGCAATCTCTAATATAGCTCAATACCATTATGAGAAATCAAAGTTTTTACAGTAATATGTTGTAATAGCAGCAATCGCAGCTTGCTTAGATCCAAGCTAAGGTGATAAAAGTTGAGAAGAAGCTCCAGTCCTTCCCAAAATAAAACAATTTTCCTTACAATGGTATGAAGTAATACATTTTTGGGAATAAGTTGACTCGCTATAAGTTTCGCCCCCAATTTCTATTATGTTGACATACACGAGATTATATCCATTTACGAGATTATCGCAGTTATTTCGTTTAAAAAGGCGCGATTATCCATAAAAAAAACTTCAACACACAATATAAGCGATTATGAATCATTCTCAAAAGTTTTGTATAAGCAACTCTGTTTATTCGATTAGTTTCAACAACACTGGAGACGAAATGACGAATCAAACAAAACAAAAACGGATGAGAAAACACAAATGAATATTTTCTGTTTAAAATACGGGGCAGTGGTGCTCTTGCAGCGGTGTCAGAAAAGAGTGCGATACGAGCAAATAGACAACGAAGAAAATGATCAAAACTAGGTGTGTAATTAGCATATGACATGTCAAAATAACTCTCGATACCAGTTAATCTCACTGTGTAAACGGACATCGGGATTACGTTAATCTCGCTTACATATTCTCCATATGAAACCGTAGTATTACCTATAAAATGGCGGACTATGTACATATGTTTAAATTTTGTCATGTTACAGCCCTGCATATTATTTATCACACAATGCACGTTGTGATCTTTTAGACAGCGTTTACATGAGGAAACTCTTCAAAGAATGTCTGTAGGCAAGAAAGGAAAAACGAAAGGGTGGTGTACAGAATTTGTCGTACACGCGAAATTCCTTTCGTTCTATTCTTTAGCTGATAATATGCTTTGAATTTACGTTTGTTGTGGCGGGTTGACGCAGTAAGTCAACGTTTACACGTGCAAATTCGGTCTGAGAAATTCTTGTCTATTCTCTTTTGTGAATTTCTTTTGCGTTTACACACGGAAACTAGAATTTGTTTGTGCAAGAAAATTTCAAAGCAATTAGTGCGTCAACCCGCCACAACAAACGTAAATTCAAAGCATAATATCAGCTAAAGAATAGAACGAAAGGGATTTCGAGTGTACGACAAATTCTGTACACCACCCTTTCGTTTTTCCCTTCTTGCCTACAGACAGGGAAACTTTCTTTGAAGAGTTTCCTCGTGTAAACGCTGTCTTAGAAATTTTCTTGCACAAACAAATTCTAGTTTCCGTGTGTAAACGCAAAAGAAATTCACAAAAGAGAATAGACAAGAATTTCTCAGACTGAATTTGCTCGTGTAAACGTTGACTTACAAGCTCTCAAGATTATTTAATCAGTGATGCCAAGTTTTAATTACGTATTTACAGGGATGTAATAATTTCAAGGAAAAGTTCAATATAAACAAAATATTCTTAAACTATGACCTCAGATACTGTTATTTGTATCAACAAGAATGCCTAAAATCAAAATTATGCATCTGCCTTAAAGTTAGGCACAACAGCCCGTTGGGAGCCTTTATCTCACCGCTATTCTGTTTATTTTAATTTAATTTCGAAGATACATCTACAAAGATTCGCCCATTTACACACAACTACGTGCCCCGCTTTTGTTATTTTGTGCAGTTTGATCCATGACAAAAGTATAGCGCGTTCTCCGTTGCCATTGCCATTTTATGTGAAAAATGATGAAATGTTGACTTCCATGTTAAGAGCAGATTATCGATGTTAGTACTTTAGTGCTGAAATATTTCGTCATGTATGGTGTGTCATTATATATTCGAAAAGTGACCAAATATTTTTATTTGATAGTCATGCAAAAGTGTTGTGCTGCACGGCTATGCCATCATTGAATTTACTTGGAAACTTATTATTAGGTATAATCATGGTACAATTATAATTGTACAATTATAATTGTACCATGGGTATAATGAAATCTTCGATGACATCGTTGGAAGGTTGGAATTATAAGTTTAAGCTAAGAAGTTCTTTGTGACGAATTGGTATACAATTGTGACTTTAAAAAACCGAAAAGAAAAAAGTCGCATGGCGTCAAATAACATGATCTTGGTAGCGAATTTTGATCTCCATTTCTTGGGTTTTCACGAGTTGTTTCACAGGAGTGACAGTTTGTTTCCAAGTTCAGTCAACCAAACAGTGACGCTTGGTAGATACATTGGCTTCATGTGACTTACTCTTGGAATTACAACACCCCAAATTTGAAAATTTTGCAATTATCCATTGATTTCAAAAAGTGCCTTATCGCCAAACATATGTTTCTTAGCAAAACTCAGTGTATGTTCCTTAATTTTATAAAACAATAATTTTTAGCAAAAACAACGCGTCGTGCTCTGATATAATGTTCTTACACCATAGGAAACTAGTAAGGGTGTTACTCATATCTTGGGCTAAAGCAAAAAATCAGTACCCTACACCTCGATAATAATGCAAGTGCGCTTAAGTCCTAAATTTTTATTAAAATGGTATCTCTTTCACCTCAGTACGTTCTGACTGGTTTGACTTAACGTACCCACAATGAATTTATATACATTTGATATATCACTCTGTGTAGTGTTTTGGAGCGTATGATTTTATGGGAGATGAAACGTTCTCAGTTATCATTTTGAAGTCTTCGCTTGCATGGAAAGAGCCACGCCCTTTCGTCCAAGCTCATTAACTTTTTATCTAGAGCTTGTATAAGTTTTTCCCAGTATTTTTGAGGAACTAAGTTATACTTAACCATGCCATTTATCCTGTATTTTCACCGAATATCCTGTAAGAAAATGACTGAAAAGAAAAACAAAATGTATCCAGACACTCAGACAGACAGGTAGACAGACAGGTAGACAGACATACAGATAGACGAACCTGACTAAATCATCTCAGGTGATGATGCTGATTTAGAATATATACTTTTTTCTGTACCTGCCACGTCCCCTCCTTTGTGTTATAAACGGGATGACAAAGTGAGTATGTCATCTGTGCAGGATATCAAAATGACACGAAATTCAAATCTGACGCTCTTATTGTCGCAATTCTTACTTACAGTTGAACTGATATTGAATATTTACATAGCAGCGCATGATAAATTTAATTTTTCTGCACAAAAATGCGGCACTCGCTTTTTTACAGTTATAGTTCCGATGAAGTAGGTGGCAACGCTAACAACTGACAGCTGTAAGTTTTAATTTCATTTACAAACCGCGTGGTTAATTTTTAGAATATATTTTACATTTCCTTTAATATTAATATAAAATAAAAAATAAATAGCTAAATAATTGTGAGTGTGTGTTTTTAAATTAAAAAATGAAAAAAAAAAATATTTCAGTGGAGTTGCATGAATGCAAATTTTATTGAAAGTGATGCTGCCGGCAAAGCTGCCGCTGCAAGTGAGGTGTTTAGCTTTCTATTGTGAAATTAAATGAAATTTCAGTTGCTAAAAAAAGCAACAAGTGTTTAAAATTAAATTTTATTTTTCGAAAATTTTCAAGTGTTTGTTTTAATTAATAAAATTGGTTCAAAGTGCAGTGCATATTTTGCTACAGTGCATCAGCAAAAAATATTTCGCTATGGAGAGTGGCTCTTCAACTTTGGAAGTAAACTTAAGCTCCGAATCGGTGAGTGATTTCTTTTTTGTTTTTAAATAACATTAGTTTTATATTCTTTAATGCATTTTTTACCTACAAACTCACCACATATAATCACACTCAATAAGCATCCTCGAATTAAGCCAAAATAAATGTTTGCAAGGGCAAGTGACTGATCGAAATGTAGCATACGGACTACATGTTCCAACCTGGTAAGGTCTAGTATTTATTAAGGTATTTACTACGAAGAAATTTCTGACTTTGTCCAATTACCTATTCTATTATGTATATCCTAACTTCGGCCCTCATGACGCTATTTATAATGCTCAAAAATTTACCCTAAGTTTTCCCTGTTGATTGGTGACACGAAAAATTTTACTAATCTTGATCAAAAAATACGTTATTTCTGATTGAAAAAAGTTCAAATGGTTTATACAGGGTGCTCCGTTTCTGCGCAGTCATAATTTAGCATTCGTTCCCATGGTTCATTGTGAGAAAAAATCGTATGGGAGTGGGTTTCTATTTTTAACACCCTTCGAGTTACAGGGTGTTAAGCAAAGTTCCTTAAGAAAAGTACTTACAAACAAAGGTTATCTCATAACTTTCTAAGTAGTCAAGTTAAAGCAAAAAACTGTATGAGTTTCATTAGGTATCAGACTCACATATCGTTATCTTAGTGAAAGACCCTACCCACTACCATTTTTGTTACTTTACAAGAGAACGAAAGAACTTAATAAATATTAATGTTTTGTGGTATTGAAGTGAGTTATGGCTATTTTTTATTTGTCTGTAAATGCTTTACTCTCAATCGTAGCCCAAAATGGTGTATTAGTGGGTGACGTACCGAAATCTACAAAAAGCTCGATTTTGAAAAAAAAGTTAGATAGGGCCTTTCTATATTAAGGTAACGAAATGTACATATTTTTCAATAGCACACATTTTTGCTAGCTATGTTTTGAGTTTAGAATTATCACTCGTTAAAGTTAAAAAAAACAATTTTTTTTCTTAAGTTGTAGTTTTTTTTTTGAAAACCGTAATAAATTTTGATTTTCTTATACATATTTTAGTGCGCTATAGCTGGAGGTTTTTTCCCCCTGTAGCAGTCCTATTTTCATTGCAGGATTTTTCAGTTGCTTTTGTTTGGCTTGGTACCATCAAAGCGTTGCCGAATATATTCTCAATGCAGCGCTTGCAATTCTATAATAGCGTGTAAGAGTGTGTAACGCAGATACTTACATATTTATTAGATATAAAATTTAAAGTATTTTTGAACCACTAACGTGGTTCAACAATATATCAAAACAGTGATTTACTTTTTTATTTGTTCACAAGATGTTTTGAAAAATTATGTCTCAAATGGTTTGTATATACAGTGGTGGTGGACTAATTAAGAACGCTCCCGCCTTATTCCTGTTTCTTGTTATGATTTTTTAAATAAACAAAATTTTTTTATTTTGAGTTTGAATTTTCTAAAAATGTTATATGATCATATAAGATCGATGCTTAATCATATTGAAAATCTATGGCGGCAACTAAAAATTAACATCTGAAAAGAAAATTTTCATATCTGAAGGAGTTAGACCGGGTGGCAAAGAAGGCCTGGAAAAAGTTAAGAGCAGAAAAATTCCAAAAAATAATTGCTTTTATGCCAAAGCAGTGCATAGATGCAATAGTAAATTAAGGGGTTCCAAGAAATATAAAACAAAATTTTAAGTTTTCTTGAAGTTATTAACAATTTGTGTAATCGATCATAATTATATCGCCAACTTCGTTCATAAGTGATGAATTACTTTTGATTTAAGAAATATTTCTATTGAAGACATCGGATATTTTTCTAATGTGTTTTTTTTGAGTCAATAAATTCTTAAAAACAAAAAAAAAAAAAAAGTATAAATGTTGTTTATTTAAAGAATCAGAACAAGAAACTTGAATAAGGCTTGAACAATCTTAATTAGTCCGCCACCACTGTATGTTGTATATCAGTTGCCCAAGTGCAACTATGTTATGTGTCATAGCTTAAAGTACAGCTTTCGCCGAATCCTCCTTTTACTTATGATTATATGATATGATGTATGAATATTTATGAAGCAAAAAAAATTTGTCAAAAATAAACTCAAGTCTTAAATAACTGAAGATAAAGTCAGAAAGAAAACGACTCTGAATTAAGCACCAATCGTCAACAATTTACCTTATAAACTTTCATTTCGCAGTCAATTTATTGTAAGACATTATTTCTATTTATCAAGACTAAAATTTTTCACGCAATAGTTCTTTGTTGGGTTCAAGTCTTGACTCAATCTTAAAAAAAATCATCGTGTTCTATAGTAAAAGTGAATACGTGACTCTCTCCGATAAATCCCATGAAGCATGTCTTAAAAGAAGATTTGAGATAAACATGTATTCGTTAAGTTTGAAAATTGTAGAATATATTGAAAATAACCAAAGTGGCAATGGTTCATTTGAACCATAATGAAAATTTTCAGCGTCAACTTTTGTTGTCACAAAATACTGAAAAAGTACTCAAGCGAAAGTAAATTAGGCTTTTGTTGAGATTTTGAGTATTTGAGGACTACTGCAGATTTGTTTCTTTTATGTCTTTAAGTGTTAAATAGCAGAAGTACTCAAGAAAATGCTTCATATAATCAATACTTAGCTCTATTGTGTTGTGTGTTATAGTGTTTTATAGTAAAGCCTTTTATAGTAAAGTGCTTTGTAGTAAAGTGTATATAGTCTCTAAGCTACTTCTTAGATTGAAATAATCCAATTTTTATTGTAAATAAATAGTGTTTTTGATCGCATTACAATTACGTAAGAATAATCTAAATCTTTTTCAATACATAATGTAAAATTCTTATCTCGTTGGCGCGCACTGAAAAATTTTTATGAAAAAGTTTCTGTCATACAACATTTTCGCAGTTTCTTATGTTTTGTCTCAGTACTTTTCTCCAAAGTTGTTTTTTTTTCTAGCTTAATTGGCTTATAGCAAAAGTCCCTTCAATGTACATTCTAACGCAGACTCATCGACAACAAAAAAACTTTGAAGTTCATTCATCTACTTTTATAACAAAAAAGCTTCAATCGACGACATTTTTGTGCTTCTGACAGACACTGTGAAATTTTATTTGCATTTTTTTTTGGTGTAAAAACTTTTACCTCTTGCAATGAGTTCACCACTTTGTATTATATTAAAAATCTACTTAAAAATTTTCTTGTCTCTTATAGTCAGTAATTTTTTTTTATTTTAAATTCACAATTTTCTTTGGAGCTCAAAAAAAACTAACATAATTTGTTTCATTTAAATGTTACCGCTCTCACAGCTATCAAGGAAGTGCGGTTCTGTTCACGGATCGTGTGCTCACGCTTCTACCCAACAAAAGTAAGAGTTCTATAACATTCTGAACAAAGCCTACGGAGCTTGCACAGAGTGTAACACAAAAACTGTGTGGGTTAATAGCAGGGGTCGGCAAAGCAATACTAGCAGAAATGTGTGAGTATTAGTGAGCATGAGTGAGTTTACACTGAAGAATTTTATGTAGTAGATTTTAGGTTTTTCAAAGCTTATACACTTTTTGAAATTATTAGACACTTTTGTATGATCAATATTTTTGATTATTAAAAGATTTTCTGACTTTGGTGGTTAAAATAATTTGAAATGCTGCAAATTTTTATGTTTTGTCCAAAACATCTTCAATATCAATATCAAAACTGCAACATTTTATTCGAATTAGGTTTTCGAGGTGTTCGTCAACTAAGCGGTTCCTTTGCTTTGGTAATAAGTTTTTTAGTGTAGAAAAAGACGATTCACACCAATATGTGGAACCAAAAAGTAAAGTAAAATATATTTAACTTAATGTCTAAAAAAGTGTAATCAAAACTCCGTAATACTATTTTAAAAATATTTATTTACTGAAAAAAGTCTTATATACTATCTTAAAATTACTTATTGTCTAGCAAAAAATTAATTAAAGTAAAAGTAATAAGTTTATTTTGCAAAGTAAAGAAAAAATAGATCAAAGTTTATAAGCTAACAGAATACAATATTCATACAGTGTACGCATGTGACAAGAAAATACAGCACAAAGAAACGTGGTCTTGCTTGTTCAACAGTTGCATACGAACTGATCTGATATTTATTATTCTCTTTTGTTCTATACGTGTAGCTCTGCTACTCATGAGTAGCAGAATGCCGATGGCTGGTTAATAGTATATCACTAAAATCAAACGAATCAACCATGTACTAAAAATGCATTCTAGAAGGAGTTCAGTTCACATTGGATAACACCCAGTGTTACCAAGCCGTACAGAAGGAATTTCCGGCCTTCCAAAAAAAAAATGTTTTCCTCAAATGGTAAAAACTAAAATTTTGTGTGGGATGGACTTGATTATCCTTTTTTCTTGGTCGTTAAACAAAAACTTTAAGTCCATGTCACAAAAATCGTCCGATTTCCTACTATTTCAGAAGTTTTTGAATTTCTACCAGGATATCTGCTTTTACATGAAATTCTGGGCCTGGCCGGGTCAATCACGGTTACTTGATGAAAATATATTTTATTTTATTAGTATTTTTCGAAATAAATGAGAGAAGTCTTTACTCAAAGTATTTAATAAAAAATTCGACACAGATCCGATCAGTTAAATTGGAAATAATAAATTTCAGATTGGAGAAAATCCAGCAAATTATTGAAAATTCATATATGGAAATTTTTGATAAAACATTTTTTTTTAGCAAAATCATGATATACGTGTCAACTTAATTTATTGAAAGATGCAGAAAAAAAGAAGAAGTTGAATGTTTTTTTCAAGTCCATGCGGCTTGTAATATATTTACCCAAAAAAAAGTCTTATGATATTTTTGTAAGGCACTCAGGTTCATAGAAAAAAATATAATCTTAAATAGTCTTTATGAAAAATTTCAACTTCCAAAGACAAAAATTAAGTTTTTTAAACTTGAATCCATAACCAGATAACCGTGGAAGATTTTTGATTAAAATTTAAAAAATACTTAGATTTTTATTTTTGAAATTAACGGACTTTTGGTTGAATTCGGATCAAACTCTCCCCACAAAATACTAGGTTAATATTCAATTTTATAAAAATCACAAGTTCAGTAAAATAGAGGTATCATTTTTGAGTGGGAGTATCACTTCCGTGGTCAAATTCTATGGCTGCTATTGTTTTAATCCCAATGGAGCTGAAGTGAATTTCGCTACAATTCTGTGCTTAAAGGGAAGTAGAATTAATTTTTCACTTCACATTCAAACTCCAATTTAACTCATAAATTATAATTTTATTATAAATTGTAAAAAGTTTGCTCGAAATAATTTTCTTATAAAACGTTGTCCTCATTTTATTTGCGTTAATTTATTTTCCTTTGCCTTTTTCTTCTAACACTAATTTAATTGCATTGAATGCAAAGTTAAGATGAAGGAAAAGTGATATTATGAAAAAATACGTATGAGTGATGCTCATTTTCTTTTTATATTTCTTCGTGTTTTCAGTTTTTGCTTGTTTTCCTAATTTCTGACTTTTTTTCGCTTTCCAAAAAAATGGTGTCAGTAACTTGCAAAGTGTTGACTTTAGGTCACATTTAAGAAAATCTATAGCATGCAGCTCTAGTGTGCTGATGACAGAGCCGGAAATGACGGAATAAGTGACTATGATTATACAGTAGAACAAAAAAAATGTCAAAGATAAAATATATATATATTGGTGACGAACTTAAGACAAAAGCTGTGGCCAACGTTGCAATTGACTTAAAAATTTTTTCTTTGGACCATTTTTGAATGAATCTCTTTGTGTTCAATGCTTCCAAAAGATTTGTGCAAAACTAAATACTTACTGCTTACATTAGTTGCCATCCATCCTCATTTAGCTGTAATTAAGGAGAAGCCTATTAGAAGAAGACAAAGGAGGACATTACTCATTTGTCAGCATTTAAATCCGCTTAGCTCTGTGTATTTCTATCACAGAGAATTATTGTTTATAGCAGCGATAGTTCTTAAGAAAACGTCGTTTTCTTAAGAACAATAACCAAAACAACAAACACCTACACTAACCCCTGCTACGCCCATTTTTGTCGTTGTGATTTTTTTTATACGCGCTATGCACGAAATTTGTATTATTATATTGTTCTATCATTCAGAAAAAAACAAAAATTCGACGCGGGCGAAGAAGGAAACAACAATGCACATATAGAGGACAGCTTCTCTCGTTTCGTTTGATCAGTGTACTTTTATTTCTACACTAATGTTGTTTTTGCTGGATTCTTGGAATTGGGCATTGGTTCATTGCTGAACTTTTTTATTTTTCTTAAAGAGAAAAAATTTATGGCAGGTTGTAAGTAGCTCCTGCTTCCAAAAATTTGCCCGTCTATGGTTTGTAACTAATCTACGCAGCTATATAGAGCAGAAAATTTTAGGGATGGCATAAAAACGAGTTAAAAAAGATTTTTTTTTACTAAAAGAGCGGCATTTTACTGCCTAGAGCTGCAAATCTTTTAATCCGTCTCATTCTCCAACTATTTACTACTGGGTTGCTATATACATATGCTGGCTAGTGCTTGTTTGTGTGTGTGTGTGTGTGTGTGTGCGTGAGTTCAAAACGCCTTAAGCTTGTGTAAATGAGCGCTCTATGTTGATGAAATATATTGCTGTTGTTGTTGCTGTGTACTTGTTATTTGTTGTTATTTTGTAGTTGTTTGTAAGATTCTTTTTTTAATTTCTTTGAAATAAATTTCTGTTGTGTTTATTATTTTGATTTCTTTCCATTATTTTCTTTTTTTTTGCTTTGATGTTACGAGTATTTTAAAAGAGCGAGCAATTTTAATAAAAATTTCTTCCGTTCACTTTGAAGTTATTTAATAGCGGAAACGGAAACAACAGGAAATCACCAATTAAAGTTATGACGTGAAGTGTGATAAAATAGAATTGGAAATGTATGGGTAAATGTGGAACAAATTTTCAAATAATTATGTTAAAATATTTTTTAAAAGTGCACTAAAAATATTTCAATTAAATAAGGTACATACTTTGCTCAATTGTCAATCCTGGTCGCAAGAAAAGCTAAAGATCATGTGCCGTATCAAACTTAATTAAATAGCTTTCCTTACCTTTCGTTTAAATTAATTGACAATATTATTTTAATTATACACGTAAGACTTGACGCTGGCTCTTGAGTTGAATTTTCATGTTTTTGATGCCTTCAAAACTAGACAGTCAGTGAAAGGATTACGAAAAAAAAGGCCAAACCACAAGGTACTTTTTGTTGTAATTACAAATTATAATTTATTATTCCTTTTGACAGATATCCTTTTTTTATGACGTTGCTAATTCTCTACGATACCTTCTGCTGTAATTTGCAAAAACAACAATTGTGACAACAACAAATGTTGATTTAGGTCAATTGTGCGATGTCAGGTTTTTTTTTTCATTCTTTTCATATTAATGAAGTTCAAAATTACAGGAAATTTGTAAAAAATTGAAGTTGATGCAAACGAAGTGAAGAAAAAAGAAGTTCCCGGTAAAAATGACTAAAGCAGAAATCGCTACCGTACTTGCATTTATCATATTTTTCAATAGCAGCAATACTTTTAAAAAACTTTTGCTTTTATTATTTACTACGCATTTTTAAGGATTTTGCTTTTAGTAACAACAACAAAAACAACAACGATGCAAGCAACTAGAACAACAATACAAAAACTATGTCAACAATACTCGTCGCCAAACAAAATTTATGTAGCAAGCAGGCAAGAAGTTTTGTTACAAAAAACATTAGACTTTTTCAAAAGTACAAATGCTCTTTTCTTTCTCTATAGAGAACATTTTTAGTTAACTGATATATTTAAGTAGAAAGTTGATACATATACTTACTAAGCTCGCACCTAAGGGCGTAAGGAGCTTTAAGAAAAAAAAAAAAAAAATCAAAAATCAAAAATAACTCTTGTTTTGAAGCTGAACTCGAAAATTTTTTTCCAATCATCTGTAAAAATCGCCAAAATCAATTTTGTTTCATAAATTTATTTTATATCGCATATTCAAATACATACAATTTTTTAGCACATTACTCAAATTTTACAGAGCCTACGACTAGTGACTTTAATTACTCTATTTAGCTTCCCTAGAGCTCCCAAAAAAACACTTAACTTTTGTCATGAAACTATTTTTTTTTAATGCGCGAAAATAAGTTACTTTGAATCAAAGTTCAGCACAATTTTTTAGTGTAGCAGTTACAAGCTTATGCTTGCTAGGCGAAAAATACTCTGGAACACTCTCGCGCCAACTTGAAATCCATCGATTTTTTCCTGAAATAGTTATTTCCACGATAGCTAATTATTGCAATCAACAATGGCATATCTTGCATAAACAAAAAAGAGGAACCACCAAACTTTCTACTGTTACTGTAGCTAAATATTATCCTGCACAAGAAGAACTGCGGTTTTTAAAACTTCCTTCTAATGCAGTTCTAGTTACTAAGTTTTGTGCAATGCATTTACTAGAGCAATTCACAACGAGATAGCAGAGAAAGTTTTGCAAACTAAATTCGATATTTAGTTCAAAAAAAGTATCGTTTATTTTCATTTAACATTGTTCAACACAGATTGCAATATTTTTTCCATTTCCCCTTTTTTATATTTTCTTTTTATTTCCTCTACCTGAAATTCTTTTGCTTTTATCATTACATAAGTATTTATGGGTAGTCGGATTTTTTTCATTTTCTTAACCATTTTTCTAGTTATTAAACTGTTTTCAGAAAAAGTTCTGAATGGAAAAGTGTGGAAAACGTTAAGAACGCTTTCAGCGGTGCATCATAACATTTTGCTCTTTAAATACCCTACATATGCCACAGATGTAATAATTTTTTAGAGCTTTGTTTGTAAGAAAATGGTGTTTCAAAATATATAAAAAATAATTTTCCTGCATAAGACTTTTAAGAGATAAACGTAAAATTTTTGGTAATTTACAAATGTCTTATTAAAAAGTACCATCCTATGGAAATATAATACTATATCCTACAAGTTATGACATCATTCTTATGATAATGCTAACCAAACGGTTTGTACCTGAACTTTTTATTTTTGATCTTACGGTTCGTGAACTTAATTTCAAGAAAAATGGTTTGTGTATTGAGTGCACTAAACAGTTTTTAATATTACAACGCCTTTAGGGTATTAGGTATTCGCTCTGACCGAATATTATTTGTACACATTTTGACTAAACTTTTCCTTTTCATCGTTTTCATGCTCTACCAAGCTTTGTTATTGTTGTTCTTGTTATTATTATATTCATTGTTTTTTTTTTCTTTTCTTTTGTGCGTTTCCCTTGTTTTCTATGAAAGCTTCATTTGGTGCCCAGGTGAAATTTTAGTCAAGAAAAAGCATTTAAGTGCATTAAAGAAGTTGGTCAGCAAACTTAAAAGTAAAAACAAAAGTATGAAAAAATTATGGGGAAAAAAATACAAAATAATAAAAATACCGTTGAGTGGGCGGAAAATACGCGTGAGTGAAACGTTGAAGTAGCATCTGATGACGAACAGTTTTATTTTTATTATTTAATGGCTTAAAGTTGAATAAAGCAAATAAATCAACTAAAGAAAATTGCGAATTTATTTTAAAAAAACTTTTCAATTTTGCAATAGACAGGAAATTGAAGACAGAAAGAATATAAAATAGCCTTAAAATATATTTAGCTTTTAAGAAATATGTACGAACTTCAAAATTATGTTCTTTACTGGATCTTTAGTAGTTACCATGTCTTTCTTTCTTTATAAACGAGGCCTTAGGAAAGCTGACAGCCTCGTATTTTTGAAAGCTTGTTTGTTTCAACAAACCTGATTAAACATTATTTAAAATTATATAATAGCACTGTATATCAGCGAAGTGCAAACCACGAAAAATGTGCCACATGTGTCACTTTACAACAAACACGTAAATTTTCTCAAGAAAAGTAACAAAAAAAAAAACCTTCACTGTTAAACAAATTTCTATTGTTGTGGTTTTTTATATGCGCTATATTCATGGGATTTGCATTATTCCTATTTTTGCATCAATAAAAAAAAAAAAAAAAAATAAAAACAAAAACAAAAGTGTGCGAAGAAGCATTGATTGAGGCTGTGATTTTTTCTGTTGTTGTAATTGTTGATTTTGTTGTAATTGGCACTTGCTTCCTAAATTTTTCCCATCTATGCTATAAATCATTCGTTGAGAACTTTTTTTACCACATTCTATAGACCTTTTTTATATATTTGTGTAATTTTTTTTTATTTAAATATCAACATTTGTTGACTTTTTTAACATAACTACTGTGAATTTTTTAAAATTCTTCGATATACTCAATATTTTACAACCTTCTCAATATTTTTCAAACTCTCAGGACTTACGACATTTTAATGTGTATTTTTCAGCATTTTGCAAAATGGCTAACTTTTTCAGTCCATTGAAGCTTCTAAGCTTTCGCAAAACGAGTTCAAGTCTATATAGCTGTTGTAGTGGTGTGAAGAAGTATACATATATTATCATAATTCATAAAATTTTACTATTAAAATGGGTCGATTTTCAAATTTTATGCAAAATAGTTTTCCCTTTAGCAACAACATAATAGCGTTGTTTGCTATTAATTGTGTCGTATATGCAAATGTTGATCATAAAGAACAATAGAACAATTTTTATATTTGTTTTAAAATAACAGTCTCTAGCCCCTTAGGGTATAATTTTTTAATCAACACTTCTTATGCGCTAAGCTGTACCGTCTGTTATTCACTTCAAAAATGTTGTGCTTCAACTGCATGGCCATGTGGTAATGTTAGTTTGCAGTTACCACTCATTTAACAGTGCTTTAACAGTTAAGTGGAACGCATGTTGCGAGAAAAAGCTCTGCTTGTTAAGAGTAATGTAAAGTCAGTTGGTGACTTACTGTTTAAAGCAGGGAAGAAGAGAGAATTTTAAAGGAAATAGATGTTGATAAAAAATGTTTACTTTAGAAGGACATTCAAAAAAAGTGTTTTAATTTTCTTTTAATACGAAAACATTGTGTTAACTGGAATGAAATTTGTTGATATTAATATGTGCCTATAGCTTAAATTAATACATTTTTTCACAGCAAGATAAAAAAAAGAAGAAAGTTTTTTTGAAATGTACTCGCACGTATAAAAATTTTAACGGCCTTCAAACTGAAATAACACATTGAGAAAAAACAATAAAATATTGTATGTTTAAAAAACCGAACACAATTAGGTAGTTTGCAATTAAATAGTCAATAAATTTAATTCATCTTTATAAGTGGCTACGTGCAGATGTGATATTTTCCAGACCTCAAATGAATGGATATATAACAGCATAGGAAACATTCTGATCCTTTTGAGTCCGTCTGAGGTATGTGACAAGGTTATTGGCTGTCAACTATATTTTCTTTATTACTGATGAAAATATTACTATTACTAATGAAAAAGCAACAAAAACAACAATTATAACAACAGAAAAAAACATTCTGCAATAAGCCAAAAGCCAATTCTAAGAAACACTTACAGGGTTGTCAAGTTCAAAATGCGGAGTAAACGGCCTTCCAAAAGAAAAAAAAACAATGGTACTTTTTACTTTTGTAAGAAAAATTTTACCTCTAAATAACGGCCATTAACGGATTTTACCTCTTATTAACGGCTTTTTACGAAATTTTCCAATTACCACGCAGCCTACGGTTTTGGCATGCAATTAATGGCTAGGCCGAGTCAAAAGCGATCACTTGGCAATCCTGACAACATGAATGTGGAAATAAAATAACACTAATCAAACTAAATGAGAGAAGCTGTCCTCAATGTTCACATTGTTGTTTCCTTGTTCGCTCGCTTCGGTTTTTTTCTGAATGAATGCAACAATAACAACAATACAAATCCCGTGCATAGCGCTTGTAAAAAATACTACAACGATAAAAATGTGCGTAGCAGTGTTTGCTATAAAGAGCTGAAATTGACTTTTTCTTTTTTCCTATTTCGCCCATCGCTGCTGTAGAGCAACATGTTTTATTAAAGTTATCTTGATTATTCTGGTGGATGAAAGTGTTGTGTCTTTGCACATCATAGCACTGATCTTATTCATGTTTTGAGCAAATAGTGCCATTTCTTACCATAGCGGGCAAACTTGCTATGAAGTCAATTTGGTTGTAGCTCGAAAAAGCCTACAGAAAACTAAGGACTGGAGTAGAAAATAATTACGATGCAAAAATAAATTAGATGCTCTCAGCAGAGATTTTGTCTTTGCTAGTAATGGCTTCTAATAAATCTATATCGATCATTTCGAAAACTTCGTTTATGTAGCTGACAAATATCTCCTCATCACCAAGCAGTTCGATATGCAAGCAAAGCTCATCGACGTTTGTTTCTATTTCAGAAGAGGTAGAAAATCAACACCAAACAAACAAAAATTTGTCCATCCGCCCAAGCCGTGCCAGCAGTAGTTGCATGAATGAAAACTTCACTAACTGCGGCTGCGTCATAGCACCTGATGACAGTATATTTAAGGTAGGTCATACACTAACTGGGGAGTTAAAGGATATACGAACAGAAATATTGCGGACAGTTAACTCGAAAGTGATTGGTTTACTCCTTTCAAACATAAAGCTCATGTATTGACTTTAACTAATCGAGACTTATCAAAATAGACCCTTCTTACTAAGCCAGATTAACATGTTCCAACCTCTGTAACGATCAAATCTAATGCTGTATAAGTATCTTCTAATAAAATGTGATGACGCTACGGAGTTACATTTATTTCTAACAACTCTCAACATAAATTGTCGAAAAAAATGTCTGCAGTCAGAAATTAGCCGATTTAAAAAACTGTTGTTTTTCAACCCAACTACACACCAGCTGAACTTCAAAACTTTTCTAAAATTCAATTATATGATATCCAAAGAAAAATTCAACTGAATAATAAATGAAACTTCAAATTCCGCACAAAACTGAGACTAATACAGATGCCATGCCACCATTAACACCAAAAACTCACAACCCATAAAATATTTAAAACAATTACAACAAAAGCAAGGATATGTCATTTGAATTCGAAAGGAAATGACTTTTGCAAAGAAACTGCGACGACAAATAAATGACATGATTCTGCACAAAAGCCCTGAAATTTATTAAAAGAACCAAAAAAAAAAAGCAGCCCACTGAGCTGAACTAACGAGAAAAGAAAATGAAATATAATGAAGACGGAAGTAAAAGTGACAGAAAGCTGGCATGAAAATGAGACAGCAAATTAAATGATTTTTGCGAAAAACGAAAACTAAAAAAAAAGACAAAAGTCTACATTTAAATTAAATATTGAAAGCTACTTTAAAGCTTACGTCATGTGAAATTTATTTTAGCACTAAGAACTTGAGTGTCTTCTCTTCCGGCGCGGCAAGAGGCGAGAGGCGGCAAAGGCACAACTTACAATCATGCAAATTTAAATGGGATTGAAAAAGACGCTGCAGCAGCAAAAGCATTTGGCAGCCAAAATCCTTAAGTTTTGTTCAGCTTTGAAGTGTGCAAATCTTTTTGAAAGTCATTAGCAAGGGTTGCTGCCATTGATGAAAATATAAAGATGCGCGCATTTTAAACAGAAATTAATGCAAATTTAATTTTAGCGTAGGTTTTGTACGAATTAGATTCATAGTGCAGCATAGTCAATTAATTTGTTTTAAAAGTATTTTTAGTGCTGTTAAATGGTAAAAAATGCTCAATTGTGTAGTAATGCCTGAAAGTATGCTACAAAATTAGTTTATGGAAAGAGCCCAATTGGAAATTGAGTAACTAACAAAATTCTAAATGATTAATAACACGGGAAAATTATTCAAAAAGAAAGTCTTTTAAGCTCATGAAACTATGAAAACTAGATATTCAAAATAATCGCACACAAGCTCCACTGGTTTTTTTCAAATAATTTGCATTCTTTTGTTCTCCCTTTATAAAAAACTGTTGCCTACATTTGGGAGTACAACAAATAAACACATAAACCTTTGTCACTGTCATAAAACGCACACATAACAACAATGACAGACGCACAGAGTCACACAAGCAATATGACCTCTTGAGTTCATGTTAAATCAGCGATTCAACGCACAACATGGCTGTCAAC
This sequence comes from Meiosimyza decipiens, assembly GCA_963680825.1. Lineage (NCBI taxonomy): Eukaryota > Metazoa > Arthropoda > Insecta > Diptera > Lauxaniidae > Meiosimyza > Meiosimyza decipiens. The sequence goes on from OY804258.1 coordinate 41,904,477, forward strand.
CTAACCCATCTAACCTAAACGAACATAACGTAGGAGTGCAATTTCTAACAAAAAAAAAAGAAAAAAATAAAAAGAAAGTAAAACAACAAAGCAAATAGAGAACAAAAAAATTTAAAAAACTTAAACCCAATATGATGACTAACTCAGCCTTTTTTTCTGGCACAAGCAGATCATTGTATGCAATGCATGGAAATTTCGCTGCTGGTTTCCACTGGTTGCTGTTGCTGTTGATGCTGCGTCAAGTTGCTTCCGTTTGTTCATTTGCAAATGCAGCAAGAGCAGCCAGCAGATTGAAATTGATAGTTATCGTTGGTCTCTGACCTGTGAGCCGTAGTTTATCAACAACGCAATGTTGTGACCTATGCTGAAATGCTTTTACTTCCTCCTAACAAATTTTTTAAACTTTTTTCCATGCCTTTGTAGATTACATGTTGATTCAACTAATTGTTAACGATTCCTTTGATTTTTTTTAAATATATTGTGCCACAAATTTATTGAGTATTATAGTACTCCTACATAAATTCCATCAACATTAAATTTGGTCTATCATTTATGGGCTTAGAAGTGCTGAAAAGGGGCTCAAACGCAACTCAATGGCATTCCTCCTGAGCGACCTATGGAATACTTATATGAAAATCTTAAACATAGAGTAGATGATTTTGGTAGTTGGTTTCTAAAATTAACGAATTCTCCCTGCGCTTGATTTCTACAATCATCTCACTTAAAATATTAATGACTTCGTAGGCAATTTTCACATAGCTCTGAAAAAAAAACACTCAAGTCACTTACAGAATCTTAAAAAAGCAAAACAAATCAGAAACTATTTTGTAACGAATTTTGTTTACAAAAAACCTTCACTTCAGAAATATGTAGTATATGTTAAAGATAATACGTTTCATGCAGCAACTTTGCTTGCTGTACAACTCAGCAGAAAAACTCATTAAAATCACTTTAAGAACTTGCAAAGATTACATCCTGTCCATCGAATAAATGTAAGAAAATCCAAAGATGCTGCTGCTAATGGTGTTGGCGCAGATGAAGATTGAATAGAAGGTAAAAGTGAGTGAACAGTTGTGATAAGATCATTTATCATTTCCATACCCACGAGCAAATGGAAGCCACCTTTTATTTAATCATCACCCTCAATCATTTCACTCTGTATATTCATTATATTTATACGCTATCTAAAACAACAACTAGAAATATATTTTCTGAATTCAAAATTTTCAAATTGAAGTTACTGGCTAACAAGGATAGGTATCATCGAATTTAAGTCTTGTGGAAGCTATAACAATTGTTGTATGTTTTACGCGGCGCTTATCCTTCAGAAAAAGTAGATCTAAGTTCAAAAAATATCAACATAATATAATAATACATCGAAAGTAAAAACTTAAGTTTCTGATCCAAGCTCTCATGGAAGCGCTACGGTCGCCAAAATGAATCGCTGTGCTCATTTGACCACTGTGCTTACTGCATGAGTCTAATTAACCCCTTAATAATGAAGTTATGTTTCTGAGAAAAGAAACTTCAACTTCGCTGTATTCTGTGTTGGGCAAGTAAAAATAGCTATGCTCTTAGTATGTGGCTTGAGGTTGCTTAAGTTTTTGGAAAAATGCTATCTCAGCTTGCCTACTAGCTGTATTCTTGTGACTCTGCCCGGGTATGCCTCAATCCCAACAAAATTCTTTAAGTTGCTTAGTACAAACTATTTAAGTTCATGACCGTAGGTGCCTAGATATGATCTCTTTGTGATTTTTTGTTGTATGGGAGGTGCCACACCCCGTTGTCAAATCTTGCATGCAACTCGTAAGGATATTGATGCAAACAATAAGCATCCATTTGCCAAATTTCAAAACTATATCAGTTAAAGGTGGGAAGAAATGGTGTTTTAGTTGTGTGGGAGGTGCCACACCCACATTTTTCGAGTGACTGAATGCTAATAATATATCGTTTTTTGATGTTTTGTGATGCATCTCGCCTTGTTATTCAATCCCGCCCACATTTAATAAGATCTTAGCACAGATTCCAAGTACCGAATTCCAGAATCTTAACTATCCCAGCTGCGATGGTATATCGTTTTGAGTTTATTTAAGTTTTGTGTGGGAGGTGCTTCACCTGTTTGTCGTTAACTCCCAATGCCCCTCTCCGAACAACTTCGTAAAGCTCTTCTGACCGCAGCTGAAAGCCCACGAATGTATAAAGATTCATGGATTGAAAGATCGAATAAAAATTCGGAAAACATATAGAGAACAAACGGAAATACTTATGTGCCTACATGCTGCATTCAGTTTTATAAAGTAAAAGGTGACGAGTTTCCTGACTCCTACGTGTGTGATTTGGAGGCGCATAACTTTATGGTGGCCCATTTTCAGGGCTATAGTTATCGGAGCTACCACGATTTTCTAAAGTTTCGTAGTGGATGCGACCATATGCGTTACGTGAACCATAATCATAATGCGCAATAGAATCCACCAATTCACGTCTGAATAAATTTTTGCTCTAATCCATTGGTTCAGATATTTTTTGGCGCTTTAAATATTCTCATTTTAAATTTTCGATACTCAAAAACAAAATCTTGAAATATCTCTCCACTATCTTTGGAGCAAAACACAACATAACACAAGATAACAAAATGTATCGTCAGAAACACAATAGCGAATATTTGTTTACGGTAATAAAGGAGAGTGAGAAGGAGAAAAAAATTAAAAAGAGAGCACAGGAAAGCAGTCAAAGAATTAGTGAGAATTAAAACCCATGCCAATGGCATGAAAAACGTTAGCTGAATTGAAGCGTGATGTTGGGAAAGTGTCTTAGAATGATGCTGAAAAGTCAGCTACAATGATTAAATCAGTGGTGGGCAATTTTTCTAATGGTTTTCTAAAAGAAATAAAAGAGACATGAGAGAAAAAGAAAAACTTCAAAAAAAAACACAACATAAAAATTTACTCATGGAAATGTTATTGCAGTGATTTGATTTTTTTCTTTAAAAAACACTTTGCTTTTTCGTTTATTCTTCAACATTTTCTTCTCCATCATCGACTGTGCTACAAATTACGCAAATTACTTTTTATCGTTGTCGAATTTTCTTTTTTGTTTAGTTTTTTTTTTTCTGTAGCATAACTTTAGGCGCTGTTGCTAAATCAAGCATAACAATTATATGAAATGTGAGTGCAAATAATGGACATAAGAGTGGGTGGTAGTCGAGAAAGAAAAGTGCGCAGAAAAGGTTCATTCTATGCTAAATCAAAGTAAAATGTAGAAAAAATAAAAATAAATTTCAGTTGAAGAAAGCAGTTTGAAATAAAACACAGATACTGATTGAATTCTCTCTCTGTTTTTCCTTTGAGGCCTCAGGTGACTTGCGGCGGTTGTTTTATGAATTTGGTGTTTTAGTAAAGATTTTCTTTTACAGTGCCCATATTGCTGTGAACGGTATGGCCGAGCAGAAATTTAGAAAAACCAGCATTTTGGGATTTTTATTAAATAATTTATAACTTTTCCGAATTGACGCACTTCTGGGTGCCAGAATTGTATAAACTGTGGGAAGCAAGAAAGTGCGCTTAAATTGTTATAAATAAGTTAGTGCATTAAAAAAATTGAGTTTTTTAAGCAACAGAACTTCAACTCATTGAAGGGATAAATGATTTTCTTTAAATATTTGCTGCTTAAAAGTAATTTTCCATGCAAAAAAGTGCTGGTATTCGTTTCTACTGTACTCACTTTCAAAAGCATTGTAAAAGTCTTAGTTAGCGCTTTTTTGTAAATGTATAAATTACTAACTTTTATTAAATAAAAACAAAAACTTTTAACAATATGCTTTACATAAAGATTAAGTGAAATTGCTAACAAACATCAAACGACAGCAATTGTTGTGCTCGCAAACTTTCTGGCAATTTAACCGCTTACTTAATTTCTGTTAAAATTGCGTTTTACTAAAGCAACCGAAACAACAACAACAATTAAAGCAATAATAACAACGCTGGTAAAATCAAAGTTATCACCGTGGTGCACTGGTCAACTCAAACGACAAAACAACAACTCCAAAAACAACAAAAGCAACACTATGTAGAAGGGGTTGCGCAAATGACAAACTTTCAAAAACTTTGTTAACTTTTGAATTAATGAATTCATTATTAAAAGCTGCTTAAATGCTGTCAAAAGTTTGCGAAGCAAAGCGTAGAGTAGCGAAAAATATAATTTTTTATTTATATCCTAAATTTTATATCCTTTATGCAAAGTTTTCGGACCTAATTAATTTTGGTTTGAAGACCAAATACAGTTTTTTAGTATCAAAATAAGTGAAGCTAATTCTATTTAAGTTTTAAAAAATGTTTATATAAAAAAACAATAAGTATGCTTACATGTAACGTACTTACATTGTATTAAAAGTAGAAGTGCGCGTTAAATCCAAATGCACCTTCTTTTTTTATAGCGATAGTCCAAAAGATACCTTTTATTTGTGTGAAAAATCGCTTCAATTGCTCTTAGTTATTCTGCCAATATTGCATTTATCAGCTTTGGCATATATGGGAGGTACATAAATCGCTCTTTTCTGAAAGTTCGCCCAGTTTTTATCAATCGTTTCTTCGTACTATTCGTGGTATTAATATTTGTGAGGATACTTTGTGTTTAGTGCTTGGAAATTTGGTTGCATTACCATAAATGACTGTATCTGCAAAGCCTTTCCAACTTTTTGCTTGAATGGAAACTGCCATGCCCTCTTTTCAAAGCCAATAAAATTTTTGTTCAGAGCTTCCTAGTATTTGTAAAAAGTTTGGTTATACTACCTTACATATCTGTCTCAGTATAAGGTTTTAAGATTTTTGTTTGTATGGGATATGCCACGGCTACTTTGTTAAAATATGTCCACTTTTTGTCTAGTGTTAGTTTGATTCATTTGCTGTATTGGTGTGAAATTTGGCTCTCTTACATAAAACATTTCTCTCAGTATAGCTCACTCAAAAAGTGATGTTCCCTAAAAATATACTTAAATATAACTTTCTATAACTGAACGACCCTCTTCTATGTGCTATAAACGGATTGAGGAAATAAATATATATTGTATGTAGATTACAAAAATAGATATAGTATCAAAAGATGAGTAGTTAATATTTATTTGTGATTCAGTCATTCAATTTCTTGAAACAGATTTATCTTAAGGAAAGCTTAAATATTAACCAAAATTTATGAATTAGAATCTGCCAAACAAATCAATTTACTTGAGGCAACAAACTCTTTTCCAAGTGTTTGACTACATTGCTAATTATAAAGTTATAGTTTGTGTAAGTAAGCATGTTTATACGTAAGTTATGGTGACCAACCGTGCTTAAATTTAAAAAAAAAGCAATGATATTGACGCTTCAAAGTTAAATGAATTGTTTCATAAATTTTACGTAGCATGCCAACAGTATATTTACCAATGGAATTCTGCATTTTTGAAAGTGGAAGTTCTCGGTTGGGTCTTATTTCATGGAACACCGGATTGGTCTAGTACGGAGAAGACCCTGACATTTATATCACAGAAAAAAACATATATTGTTTTTAATGACTCTTTGAATAAATTATGTTGTGCTACTTCGCTAAATTAAATGAATGGCAAACTGACGGCACGCCTGTTGATATGCTGAGAGCATTTCATGTACAAATTTTCTGAAAATTGTTGATTTCAGCTTGTGCTTACAGGGATCTAATGCGCCAGCTGAAGGATTTTTTCAATGATGAAAAATTTGTGGACCGATGACACGTCAGAAACGAACGTATAAACAGTTAATGGCATGCTAACAACGAAATACAATTTCGGCCAAACCTGCTTAGAACAATGTACTATCAAACTATTTCATGTTTTTACCTCAGTGTAGTTTTTTGTAAGCAAATATTTTGCTCTGAAAAATATGGTTTCCGTATGTACTTATAATGTGCTCTATTTATACCCTACACGGAGGGTATATTCACTTTGTCATTCCGTTTGTAACGCATAGAAGGGGGCGTGGCAGGTATGGATAAGTATATATATTCTTGATCAGCGTCACCACCTGAGTCGATATAGCTGTGTCCGTCTGTGTGTCTGTCTGTTGAAATCAAGTTTACGGGAAAACTAAGCAAGATAATTCAATGAACTTTGGCACGCAGGTCACACCTTCTTGCAAACTGCTTGCATATAAAAATGGGCGAAATCGGTTCACGGCCACGCCTTCCGCCCATACTCTATGTAAATATACCCAAGTCCATTTTGAAAAAAAGTTGCTTCGATTTTGATGAAACTTGATGATTTGGTGAATATGAGAACAACATTAAGATTGGGCTAGGTCTTAAGTTTGCAAAGGCTCTTAAAAAGGCGTGGCATAGCCCTAAATTTCAACTTTTATGACGGCATTGCTCGTAAACTGTGCAAGATATTGTGATGAAATTTGGTACACGAATACAGATCATATGAATCTTGAGTTGCGCATAAAGTGGGCGGAATTGTAAAAGTGGGCGTGGCACTTTTTAACAATTGAAAATTTAGATTTCGTACAACTCCAAATTTTCACATACGATTTTCATAAAAATTTTAGGAATGATACCACTGAAAGTGGTCAACAATACAAGCAACGTCAATATACTGAAAAATTTATTTAAAGGGCGTGGCACAGCCTACACTATTTATAAACGTTATAAAAAGAGAACTAACAACGCAATCGTTATGAAATTTAATATGGTGGATATACTTGCTAAAAGGTGTCTTCTAGCAAAATTTTTGCACAATTGTGCCAGTGGGTGTGGCACCTCCTATATAAGCGAAGTACATTTAATGCTATAGATAGTGTGCTATGAGAGTAATCTTCATAAAATTTTGTGAAGAGGTGTCGGTTACTATAAGCATTGGATTTAAATGAAACTTGACAAGATTGCATCAGTGGGCGTGGCACCTCCCTCATTATTATAAAGTTGTAAGTGCTATTTTAATTAAACTATTGGAGCAATTGATATAAAATTCGATGTAAGTGGTTTACTGGGTAATAGGTATATATTTGAATCAAAAGCTGGCGAAATAGCAACAGTGGGCGTGGCACCTCCCATACAATTAAAATATCTTAAGTGGCATAGCTAGCGAAATATATGAGCAATCATACTGAAATTTGGTGTAAGAGGTTTGTTTATGGGAAGCTATTTCTGGATAAAAATCGGACTGGATTGCACCAGTGGGTCTGTAACCGCCCTAAATTTTAGGAATATCGCAAACTATGCAAGCTATTGTGCTAAAATTTGGTTTGATCATGTTAATCACGAATATCATTTATTGAAACAAAAGTGGGTGGAATTGTAGGAGTGGGCGTGACATATTTCGTGTTTTTCATTTCTATTCTATTTTTTTCAACATTTCCCATATTCTTTTGACATTTTCAGTTTTTTCCAACACTTTCCAACATTTTTGAACATTTTTACATTATTTTCGACTTATTCAACCTCCTTAACATTTTTTTAACATTTATTTAAAAAGTACTTTCAATGCAATGTAGGGTATATGAGTTTCGGCCTGGCCGAAGATAACACCTTTACTAGTTTTTTATTTCCTCTGGCCAATATCTCGATAAAAAAAATAGCGACAAATATTGTAAGCAACAGTTATATGGGACTTAAGGAGTCGAATAACAGTGGCCTTGCCTTTAACATTGAAACCAATATATAAAGTTTAATAGGCATTATCACACATTTAAGTCCTAGAGAAAAAAATTTCATAGAACAAATCTATATCTTTTTTCCCACGCAATAAAAATCTGCCAAATAAATGTAGATGTCTACTTCTGCCTAAAGGTGCTCACCTCAATTAACCTTGGAAATTGCTTTCAAGCTCAAGGGAAAGGATACTGATATTCAACCTCCTGAAAACCTTATAAATTTTACCTGAAACATTTATCATTATCCTATTTAGTAGATAGGATAATGCAGATATTGAACATCATTTTGAATGGAGCCTATATGGCGTCACCTCACAGAACGGTGAATATTCTTGGTTTTTGCCGTTTATCTCAAAATCCAGACCTAATCCAGCAAAACCATTTTGATTTTCGAATTTAGCGGAAAATTTTACTATAAAAACGGTATTTTTTTTTGCCCCAATTTTTCTTGTAAAGTAGTGTAATTAAACAAAAAGCTTTCCCATGCTTAATGAAGCTTACAAAATATATTTCTGTTAAGATCTCATGAAAAAAATGTAGAGCTCAAAGTCCCAGCCATTAGAAAGACATATTTCCGGATAACTTAAATAAGGATAAATAATTATCCTATAATAGGATAAATAATTATCCTATAATAAACTTAAGGTTTTTTCAAACCAAACTCACAAAAAAATCCTGCAATTCAATTATTATGGAAGATTTAAAATTTAGATGTTTTATTTTTTCTATTTTCCTATTCGATCGTCAACAAAACAACAGACTTACCATGGATTCAATTGCAAATGCGCATATTATGTGAAAAACAATCGACACACAGTCACCTGCACCACAATAAATGCATGAGGTATTGGTGGGTTGGCTTACATAACGGATCTTGTATTTACATGCGCATAGTATAGATTGCACAGATATGCACGACAGGCTTAAATTAAAGAGGGAAAAGTATTCGTTTAATGATCTATTGTATGAAAATCTATGTAAGTAAAATCAATCTCTAAAGGTGCAAACGCTCTCTAGTCTAAACAGATGTTAAAAAAATTAAAAAATGTCTAAAAAATCTCAACGACTAGTGGGTTGTTTTCCTCTGATGCTTAAATGATTTATTAATTCTTTTTACTCAGAAAGTAATAAACTGTAAAAAACCCATAGCTGAGGGCTATGTGAAAGGAGTACAAGTTATATTTTCGTGTTTTTAAAGAAAAGGTATTAAAACTTGAAATTCAGTAGTGAACCTCCAGCATATTATTTTTTAAAAGCATTTAACATATCGTTACCTTGATATAGAAAGGCCCTAGCTAGGAGTTTTTTCAAAATCGAGATTTTTTGTAGATTCGGTAGGTCACCCACTTGTACACCATTGATAAAAAAATTTTTGTGCTTCGTTTAAAAGTAAAGCATTTACAAGCCAATAAAAAAAGCTCACTTCAATACTACAAAACATTAATTCTTATTAAGATTTTTCGTTCTCGTCTAAAGTAACAAAAATGGTAGGTAGGGCCGGCCTTTCTATATTATGGTAACGATATGTTAGCTACTTATTTCTGCACTTGAATCGGTCTGTGCAATATTCTCACGGATTCGAGGTCTTTTCGAAAGTTAATTTTCCTTTTTTTTGCTCATAAGAAACGATTAAAACTATAAAAGGAAAAGGGAGGAGGACAAGCGTAATCCTTGGTGGGCGTTCTTTAGAAGGGAGAAGGTAGCGAAATCGGATAAAAGTGGATATCTAAAGGGGAGGAGGTTAAAATTCCAGAATATTTGCTCATGTCTTTTATGGACGACCCCATATAATACCAAAGATATGTAAGTAATTTTGGCTGAGTCTTTTGTTGGCAGTTTAAATTTTTCACTACGTCAACAGTCTTTTTTTTCACATGGGTCATGTACATATCATGGCACAAGGACATACACTCATTCAAACGGTATACTTACACGTTTTTTGCTAACGGATCAACCAGATATGCGCGAATATTTGCGCAACGTTGCCCAATTATTTCGTATGACAGCGACAAAATATTGGTGCAGCTGCAAATGTGGGTGGATTGTAGTGAAATTTCACTGAAACAAAGAGACACGTGAAAAACTTAACAATAGCAGCATTGAAAAATTGTCAATATTTTGTTGCATGCGCATGTTTATCGAGCAAACAATACGATTTTGTAAATATTTTTATTGACACTTTTTTGTTTCAAAACCAATAACATTAGTTATGCAATATGCATGTGGAATACGATAAATTTATAAAATTTTTAACATTTTTAAATTAAGAAAAATTCGAACATCAATACAGACACTAAAGAGCTTGAAATTTTTAACCCATTGCATAGGAAATAGGGTATATCGAAGTATTATATAATACTGTTTTAATACTTTTCATTTAGACTGCATAGACTGTTTTCATTTCAGAAAAAAATTTATTTGTAGAAGTTATGTAAAAAAATGAAATATTTTAGTGAAAACAACATTTATGCAAGCAAATTTGAGTTGCAAATCGTCAGCGCTGTCAAGCGAATTTAATAGGCAGATTACATTAATATCACACAACAAGATATGTTCACAAACAGCCTACGGCAGACTTAAAGTGTTTCTAAAATAGAATTTAATGGATTTTAAGACATTGACTATAAATTGAGTACATATTAATATAGTAAGAACGATATAGGAGAAAGTAAATACAATTTATATATATACACATAGAAATATATATATATAAATATAGGTTCATAGATTACAACTCAAATGATTTAATTCCTTTGCTGCCAAACACTCAAACATTGAAAGGTACATTAATATAAACACAAGCAGTTAAGCCAGAGCAAAAATATTAGTAATTGAAATTCCGAGGTTGTAGGTAATTTCTTCGTACTCGTAACTTGCACATTTTTTTATAATATACATTGGGTGTTTTTGCGGCCAGATATGCAGCTGCTATTTTACAAAAGATCTGCAGTTACATAAATTAAAATATTAAAAGCATAATATCTTCAACTATTGCGTGGTGAGGTAAGCAGACTTCTGAATGAAACTTTGAGGAATAATCTTTTAGATGACTGCAACAGCAAATGGCGCGACCGTAAGCAACTGGTTTGAAAATAATTTAGATCGATCTTATACCGTCCAGCAAGTTTTAATTCAAAAAAAATGTTCAGACCGTCATAATATCATTAAAAGCTCTGAGTTCACCAACGCCTTCGCATGATACGAGTATGATACCCACTGTGAAGTGCGAATAGTTACCCGTTATTGTATGGGGATACAACTCTTGTCACTGGTGAATTCAGAGCTTTTACCGATATCATGACGAAGGAGCAATCACTCTTCAAAACAAATTGAAAAAAATGCTCAGAGTTTCGGCTTAACTGACACTCAAAGTGCCGAAAAGTTAAAATACAAATCAGGACAATGAACCTAAGCCCAAACCACTCTTATGCAGTTCCTGGGTCCTGTATAATTGCAGTAAAACGATGAGCATATCAGCCCAAGGCGCCGATATAGTAAACTCAATTGAAAATTAATGTGTTCACTTAAAAAAAGTTCAAAAACGGGCTCCAAAAAATAGAAACGCTCAAATAAGAACGAGGAGTTGACAAAAAGATACCGGAAGGACATGATTACCAAAAAAGCTACAAGCCTTGATTGTTGTTCTTGGTGGAAACAGCAAGTATTGAAATTTTTCTTCTTAATTTTTTAGTTTCTTCATATGTTCCTTGCATTTTGCAAAGAATTATTTGTTATGGCTATTGCTTTCATTAACGTTCCATAAACTTTTCCTTTTATTTTTAACAAATAAATATTTTGTCGTTTTCTAATGGGGAATGAGTATCGGAATTGAATTAAAAAAATTTTTTTAAAAAGATATATGAATTTTTTTTTTTAATGCAATATTAAAGTGGAAATTGTATTGCATAAGCTATTTTGCAAACAATTACTTGACAAACTGTATATGTTGCTCGAAATCATAATATATATGTAGAAGTCTTCCAAGACGATCCAAAACAAATTATGGTTGTTTGTGCTCGAAGCACTTGGAAGCAAACGTTCGCCTGCTTCTTACACATAAAATCGGACGTGTCACCACGTAGAATGCACGGCTAACTTTGAAGGATACACAGCCATTTCTTTGCCAGAAGTATTTGGAAAAATAAAAATGGAAACGCGACCACCGAACATGGAACATTTTTCACCACGATATTGCGAGCTCTCACCTATTGTTTGAAACAAATGAAGTTTTGAGCACTAAGAACATTGAAAACATTCTTTTTGTTCCTGCTCGAGGAAGCGGTTGACACGCAAACGGTTACAAAAGTGTATTGATTTTGATGCAAAGTATTTTGAAAAAAAATGACATTTTGATGAAAAATATATTTATTTTTGCTCTCAATTCTTAAAATATATAAAGCATCCCACGTATAAAAAATTCGGTTAAAAAATTTGAAGTTATATAATTTTACTAACGAGTCATATGAGTGATATTCAATTCCTCAAATGTTACTTTGCTAGCACATTCTCAAGTTGTCAGTCTTGTCAGCATTTACATCTAAATTTCTTTTTCTTTTGAAAGTATTTACTTAAAAATTAACATTAGACCCACTCAAGAAAATATCATTAATTTGGCGCACCACCGAGATGCTTGTGCTATTGTTTAAAATGCGTGTGTTACTGTTTGGAATTAAAACCCAAACAATCACGTATAATTTGCTGAAGTAAGGCAAGGAAACAAAGAAAACCTTTTTGCATAAAATAATTAACTAGGGAATAACACACTACACGACATAACACAAGATTACAAAAGGCAATATTACAGTAATATATCCAATAGTAGGTGGAGAGAGCTCTTCTTTTGCATAGAAATGACACTTTGAAACAGTTTGTTTCATTTGAGTAAAAGCGAAGTGTCACTCAAACATTAATGCTTCCAAAAAAACCTTCTGCATAATTTTGTGTGTTGAATTAACTTCCATAAGATGTTTTTAAGCTGAAGAAAAAAATTAATTTGTTGATTGATTATAACACTGAAATTTCGCAATATGAAGCCATTGTCAAAGAATACCAAGGATATGCTGATTTAGGAACGTAGTAAAAGTATTGAATATAAAAGTTAGAGGTAATATAAAGTATGAATTGTTGAAAAATATAAGAATTTGGAAACAAAAACTAATTTGAAAAAATCTTGCGGAATAAAACATAAGACTACAGTACCAGAAAAATTGTAATACTGACACACAGGACAATACAAGAAGTTTCTGGCCCTTAGAATAAAGCAAGAGAAGTAAAGTAATCACTGCATATCGATAAAGTGCGAAGAAAACTGAACGGCCAAGACACGAAGAGTTGCAATGCTAAGAAAAAGCCTCTCCTTCGACCTACAAACATAGGGCAATGGCTTAACGTTGCAATAAAAGTACACTAAGATATCAGAATCGCTTTTGAAATGAATCATTTAGTTAGATGAGTCTAGATTCGAGTTGAAAAACTCAAAGAAACGAAAGCGAGTATGGTATGAGCCGTCGCAAAAGCTGAAATCAAAAAACATCGCTTAGTGGGTTATACACTGAAAAGACTCTCAGATGACATGAGGCATTTTTGGATAGCCGGCGTCTTGCTAAAATTGATTGTAAAATGACAGGAAATTATCTGGTTAAAACTTAGAAGGATAATCTAAACCATCTACACATCTAACCAACATTTTACTTCGGGTGTATAGAATTGAACTTCTTATATTGCAAGTGTGCGTCTCGTTTACGTCATTTTGACAGATGTTGGTTTCTCATGTCAAACTGTTGATATGCTGTTGATGTTTGCTGCTGTTGTTGTTGCTGTATGGGTTGTAGCAGCTATTGTTGTTACTAGCTGTCATAGTTGGTGCTGCTACTGCTGTTGCTGACGGCCTTGTTGTCATACGTCGCTGTTGAAATTTTAAATTTCGCAATAGCTCCGTCTTTCAAGTTACGACGTTCATGTCACGAATATCGCACGAACACCGATATCTTTAGTGTTTGATAACAATTGACATAAAATTGATTTTGCTAGGAATACAAGAGTAGGTAAAGCTTCAAATGCACTTATACATGCATGATGGCAAATACATACATGAAATTAATAGCAGCAGCTTAAGCTTGAGTTTATGACTTACGAGAGCAGCATGCAAGTAAATGCTTATGAAAGCAAATAGTTTGGAACATTTATGTAGAGCTACACATATTGTACTCATTCATGTGAAAACAAAGAGCTGCATTGAGTATGCATTTAGTATATTACGAGCTCACTGTATTTTTGGCTTAGTGAAAATTATGATTTTAATTAAGAACTTCATTAGTCTTTCCTAAGACAAAGCAAGTTCGATAATACCGTCACGCTCCAGATGATACAACAACAGTCAGTAGTGGAACCCTAAAGCTGACCGATATTTCAATTTAATGAGTCCTCAAAATATGAGAGCTTCAGTGAGTTTCTAATTAAATAATGGCTTTTGCTACAACAACTCTTTTTGAGAAAAAAGACCGGCATCTTATTAAAACGTATGCCAAATTTTCAGTACTATGTATTTGATGAAGTTCAACATGTCGTATGAGTTCCATTAAGTTCTTATGCAATTCCTTTGACATGTAGTAAAAATATAAATCAAAGACATCGAGTGTGATGAACGGAATGTAGAGGAACAAAGGAACGCACACAAGACCAAGAAGAAAATTTGGGCGCTTATGTTAACTCAGATGACTTAATTAATTCTGTTGGTTCTTATGATGATCTTCTTGATGATTCTGATGGAAAACACAATGCAAAAGCTTCGAAGATATGATCATTGAAAAATGATTACTTTTTGAAAGAAAAAAATTTTTTTTACTGAAAAAATTTCGATTTCGTGTGTAAGTGCTTTTCATATATAAAATGATTAAATTTGAAAGAGTTCACTTTAGAGAATGATTATTAAGCAACCAAGTTTACTGGAAACTGTTAGTTTTCGGTGTAATAACCAGTCTGGCTAAAAAAATGGAATTCCTTGCGATTAGAAAACCGAAAAACCGAAGAAATTGCTCCAAAACAATGACTATAAGTGAATATTATTGGTAATTTACAAAATCCATTGAGAGTCTTACTCGAGTATAGCTACGTATATTTTAATTTCAGCATTGCCAAGCTCTTAACTGGGACATTTTTTCAACCACTATTGTGTTGTATTGTAAATAGTACCAATAAACAATGACGTAAATGTTTGTTACTAAAAAGCATTAAGTTGTCACACAACATGCATGTACATAAATATATTGATAGACTCACGCATACACAGATATATAAATTCCCATACACTCGAATAAAACAATCACACAAATATACGAAATTTTGGTTAAATGCCTGATTGATTAATGATCCATGTGCTTGTTGATGTATTACAACAACATTGGCACTAAATGGCGCATTACATTTGCGTACCTTCTCGTATACATACATACATATTTGACAGTATTGGCATATGAGTTATTGTATAAACACACTTGAATTAATGGATTCTGTATAGTCATGTGACTTTGGTGCATGTTTTCTGTAATTAAATTAGCATTTGTGTAATTAATGTCGTTAGCTAACTTTATCACATCAAAACGCTTAGGTAAAAATAAAAAGTGGACGCAAAAAACCTTAGAAATGTTTCTATTACGAATATAGCTGGTTATCACGACAGCAATCATTGATAATATTTAATTTTTGTGATGAAAGTTTCTAATTGCAAAGATGAGACATTCTTTTGCAAACCGAATAACTTCTGATCGATCCTGTTTTAAAACTCCCCAAATTTATTTTACATATTCTAGGGATTATATGAGTGAATACGTGTATCGAGAATTTATTTGCTATCGAAGATATTGATAGATATCAAATTGTGAAGTTTGAACGTTTTACGTTTTATGGTAAATTCCAACTGAAAAAAAAAATTATGTAGCTTTAAAGGTAAAACGATCAGCTTTCTTGCTAAATTGTTGTCCATTTTTATACATGAAAAATAATTTTTTTTTGTAACAAATCAATTGCTAAAAAATCTATTTTTCCCGAGTGGCTGCAAAATAGTAACTATCCCAAATAAATTGAATCTTCCGTGCTACTCTGAAAGTACTGCGTGTCGCTGCACAGAGATTCCAAATCGAGTTTTAGGTTTAAAAATCGCTAGAGAGCGTAATTCTTGTCGGGAATGAAAAATTTTTTTTAAATACAAGCTTGCCAGGAAATCCTCGGAAAATACTTTTTGGAAAATAAATATAATTCCAATCTATTAGATATAGCCATTATATCTTTCTTCATATCCGCTCATATTTGTATGTATATTTATGCGATTCTTAACTTTACTAATCCAATATTTTATTTGTAAAAAAACTTTCGTGTTTTCTTATTTTAAATAAAACAACAAAGCAAAGAATTTTCTAAAATCTAAATTTTGAGAAGTTTTTTTTTTCCTAATACCAATAAACTTTGAGAAAAAAACTTCACGGGACCTTAATAAGGCATTATCCTTGATTCAATTAGAGTTTTTTTTTTTCAATTTTAAAATTTTTTAATATTGAAATTTTTATTTGTTTTGTCCACTGATCATTACAATTTATAATTTGAAGAATATTTCATCGAACTTCTGTCATTAGCAAAATTGTGTGACACGCTGTTACATGCTAAAAAAATCTGAAGAAACGCTGTTTCGCAATTATTTTTTTTTTAAAGAAAAATAATGTCGCCGTTTCACTAAAAAATATAATTTCGTTTTCTGTTATGATATTTTTTGTTCGATGTTGTTTGACATGTCATCATGTAAAGACTACAAATTATTCGATTAACGAAAATTAGCGCTCTATGAGGAATGTGCTTCGTGCACTTAGAGAAACTTATGAGTTCACATAAGTGGCTTATCGAATGCAGAATTCGCTACACCATCGAAAAATTATGAACCCAACTTTCATTATTGGATAATACGTGACCACAGTAACTGAGAGTGTACGCGATAACCGTAATAAATCGATTCGATGCCATTTTCAACAGCTTGGCTTGTCCTATGCAATATCTTCGAGTATTTTACTTAAAAATATTGGTTAAAAGCATACAGAATAAAACTCGTACAAGAATTGAAGGCAACCAGGCTTCCGCAACATCACCGTCTCAGTATTTGGGCTCTTAAAAAGCTTGAAGAAGATTCACTGTTTTCGACAAAATTTTGTCTGGCTTAATGACTACGTCACTAAGCAAAATTGCCATATTTGGGATAAAGAGCGACTCGAAGAGGTTCAAGAGCTGCTATTACATCCAGCCTAAGCAATGGTTTTATGCGATTTATGGAATGGTGGAATCAAATCCACGATTAACCAGATTATTATTTACCAACATAAGATAAAAATAGTTCCAAAGCCAGATTTTCAAGTACATTCGCTGAAAATTTTTGAAAAGTTAGCCTGATTAAATATAGTACCGGTGTACCACAGCTGAATTCCAAACTGATTATGTAGACTGCAAAGTGTTAATATGTTGTAAACATCAGCTGCCGCTATGGGAGCAATAACTAAAGTAAAGGTCATACTTTTAAGATTCGATCTCATATATGTTAATTTTGTTGTTATTCCAAAGTTTTTTATAGATTGGAAATTTGTTACACTGTACGAAGTTCTTTAGTAAATAATTCAAGAAGATTCATACAATTTCTCTAAGGATTGCCGTAAAATTTCTACTGATTGATAAGTTTTACTACTGCTTGTGAAAATTGCGAAATTTCTTAAAAGTCAGACTTATAAAAACTATTCTATTTGTGTTGCATGCTTTTGGGTGCTTTAAACTGCTACATGAAACGATTTTAAGAGATCTCAATTTCTGAATAAAACTTTGAAGAATTTTTTGCCATGTCAGCGCGCCATACATGAAAAATTCCTTTCATGTTGATGATATTGCTGTTGTTGTTATTAAAAGCGCAACATTTCAACATTTTCACATTAGAGGCAACGCAACACTGCAGCACGCGGTGCATTGCGCTAGATGCTGTTGCACAAAAGCATACAACTAACACACATACATTAATATATTTGTATACAAAGTAACAACGACTACGCGCCACAAAGAATGCAACATGAATTTAGGTCGCTATTCATGTCTTTCACAGCGCGTAGAACTTTTCACGAAAATAGAAATTTACGACATTGTCGCAAAAAAAATGAACAGAAAAAACAAAAAAAAAAGACGATGAATTTCTACTGTAAAGTACAACAACTAAAATGTCAACGTTCGCTTTGCAACAACAATTATAACAACAATAGCAACAATTTTAATAACAACAGCATCAACTAGAATATATTACAAAAGACATGAAAAGTGAAGCGTTTTTGCATGTGATGGGTGGGGGGGATGGGAAAAGAGGTAATATCACTGCTACTTTTACTCGTTGTTAGTGTATCTCAAAAATATGCGACTGCTGGCACTTTTTATGGAAATAAAGTCATTTTCGTGCCTCAGGCGATGTTGTTTCCCTTTGGCTCCTACTGCTTTGTCTCCTCAACATACAGCGTTATCTTTATTTTCTTGCTTTAACCTGCTGTTTGTGCCATGTAAATATTTGATATTTTTGGTTCTTTCGTTGTAATGTTGCCGTTTATTATAGTTGCTGTTGCCGTTGTTGTTGTTTCCCAAAATGTCTTCCTCAAGTGCGTGGTAATGTTTTTTAAAGGTTTTCTCGGGTTGTGTTTTAATTACATTTAACGTTTTTGCAAATTTTGAGCTATAAATTTTGAAATATTTCGTTGTTGGAATTTAGGGTCTTCGTTTTTTAACTTTGTTGTCGCAAGCTCGTGGAAAATAAAATTTAAAAATAAACAAAAATGTTGCTTTTAAAGTTGCAAAATTTATTACTTTCTAAGTTTTTATTCAAAAAATTGTGGTTTTCGATGGCGGCCATTTGTCAAGTTTTTCAGTTAAATGGAGCATAAAACCTTTAACACAAATGATATTTGCATAAAGTATCTTGGTTTAATCGGAGCCAAGTTATCGATAAGTAAAGTAAGAGCTAATTTTACTCGACATGACGTATGAGTGACATTTAGTCAAAATGCAATACAAATCCTAAAACCAATTTTAATATTTTAAATACAATAACCGCTAACATTACGAATTAGTTTTTTTACCTATTGGCTTAAAAGATATTGTATGTGACGTGCTCTTATAGTATAAATACATATGTGTAGGTTAAGCCACAACATGTAAGTGGATCAAACTAATTCAATAATAAACTTTCCTTGGATTGTAAAATTTGTAAGTTTTTTCTCATTTAATTGAATTCGATACACTCACGGTGATGAAATTTCTTGGTAATCAAATGATACATAAAAATATCAACATTGAAGGGAATATATCTGTTGTTTTTCGTCGTTATTCGTACACTTGCTGTAGTTTTTATTGGATTTTTTGTAATAAATAAAAATTGATTTTCAAATTCGAATACGGAAGTCAGTGTTTTCATTTGTTGTAAAATTTTATTGGCGCTTTTTTTTATTGCACTATATGCACTCATTGCTGGTATTTTGAATTACACACCTTGTTAGAAATTAAGCTTAAATACACTTAACATATTGTTTATATCTAAGAAAACCATTTAGCTTAATTTTTGTTGAGAAAATTAAAGGATTGAAGTTCAAAACAAAATCAGAGAGTCTTGCGTTTTACCATTCAGTTGAAAAAAATGCTGATTAATGTATTTTGATTCAAAAAAATTTCTTAATAAAAGCAATATTTTGTATTTAATTTGAAAGGCATAATCTTCTTTAGTGGCCATTTATAGATTTCTATATTTATGTAAGGCATTGGAATGATCATGAAAATGACACATACGTAAGAAATAAAAGTTACATCGGAACAGAGATAACGCTAAATATAGTAAAGCACATTTTGGTTATCGTAGCGTATGATTAACATTTAACTACTAAATAGCAGTAGTAATAAATATATTTTAAAGGAAGGCTTGAAGGCTGTGCGTTTCATAGCCATAGCCACACGATTCTACTAGCAATGATTTTTGTTTAAAAAGTTACAATGGTCAGTCGATCTTGCAGTAATCGAGTTTTTTGACTTTTTTGAGCAATTTTCCACTTTAGTCTTTTTGAATATGTGTCAAATTTTTGAACTTTAACTTTTTCATAATATATCAACTTTTTCATAATTTGTCACATTTCTGAAAAACTTTTAAAAGTTTTGTTTTTTTTTGGCATTTTCAAATTTTCTATAGTAACACAACAAAGCACTTGAGGGGTATATAATACAATAAATTTCCAGTTAAAATTTTCACTGAGTATTATCTGACATACTCCTCTACTGCGAGTGTTGCGTTGTAAAAATGCAGTAGCAATCAAACAATGCAATTTTTCTCACTTTGTGATACTTTGTTTTATTTGATTTTTCATTTTGATCTCTTTTTTAGCACACCCATACAATAGTGTTCGCTTTGCTTTTGTTATTGGCTTTATTACATTTTCCCATTCTTCTGCAGTTTTTAAAATTTGTAGTCGCTTCTGCAATTCTCTTCGTTACACCATTTTGTATTGTTATAGTCTCTTTGTATTGTTGCAATTTATTAACTTGTGAAAGTTTTATTTGATACAAAATTGCTGCAGTAAAAATTTCGGAAAATATAAACCGATAATGTAAAAGATTGTGTATTGTTTCATATGCATGCAGATTAATTGTTGTCAGTTGCTACTGTTTGACTTGTTTTTTAGACGTTGACAAATGCTTTTGAGTGGATTTATTGATTTCGTGTAATATTTTGAGAAACGCAACATTATGTGGGAGTGGCTGGAGCTCCAGCTATCTTAGGAACAGGCTACTGTCTAGCAAAATCAATTCGACAACAGTATTCACTTACATTAATATCCAGGAGCTAAGAGAGAAGATTGAGAGAAATAAAAGGTTTATTATACCGCTTTTCTCATCTAATATCTAAGGCTTATTGGGGTTTTTCTTAAACATTTTCATCCCTTTTTTCTTGGCTAAAATTGCGGTTGCAAAGATATGGAAACAGAAATTTAGTGGGAAGTCAAACTATATGCCTTTACTTGCAAACTTCTATTTTTAGTTAAAGGTAATCAAGGTTGGCAAAATCAATTTTCAATATAAACAGCGCGAATATACGGAAGAAATCATCTGCAAATGCCGGCCAATGATTTAATCGTTGCTCTCTGACATATACAAAATCCCACCCCAAAAGCTGATTCGTAACTCTTAAGATATTGAAGTTTGATAGGTTATTCCAGAAGAGCTTATTGAATTAAAGCATCACAGTAAGTGCAGGTACGCTTCTAAGTTTGTTTTTTAAAAAGTTTTGACGTGAAAAAACTAATTTCATATACTAAAATTTGAGGAATCACCTACAAATTTTTAAAGCTATAGTTCGTGACTTATTTATGCGAACTAAAACGTTCAGTTTTGCTTGTAATTAAAATCTAATCGTATAGTTTTAATCAACAGTAAAAGACCTAGCATTCCATATCTTTGACTCACAACTCTCATTGATGTTTTACAAAGTAAAGTTTTTTATTAAAGTATTTTTTTTTTATATTTTGCTCTTAGTACATGGTATAATTCAGTTTGACGCATATGTTGAAATTTTCAAAAAAGTTCTTCATATAATTAGAGAGCCGGTAGCTTAAATTTCAATGTGATTTTGTCGTGTGATAGAGGTTGAAAATCATAAAGTTCTAAGTAATATAAATAATACGAACAAACTGCGTTGTCTCTGCGTTATTATTTGAAAGCTTTTCAAAACTGTAAAAAATAAAGGTACCATATGCAATTTTATTGCGTCTGCCATTTATATTAAAAATTGTATTTGTACAGCAAAAAAGATAGATGCAAGAGGCAGACGTTTTTATTGCTGAGCTTAAGAGTTATTAATTTTTTTTAAAAAAATGTATGATAAGTGCAAACTTAGCTGATTTTATCTTTAAGCAGATTGCAATTACTATAAAGATTATGTTAAGAGAAACGAGGGAAAAACATCTGCCACATTGATGTTAAAAAAATTGAGTACTAAATCTTTTCAACGCGTCTCCCTCTGACTGATTCCTTTACTTAAAAAAAAAATAAAAATAGAGAAGGCAGACGATTCCAGCGCAGTTTTTATAAAGGCAAACTCTTTTGATCTTTTCAGACGATTTTGACACATATGTAAAGCTTAATACATTTTGAAAAAGCCGAGACTTACACGTCTGCTTCTTCTATTGTCAGCTTCAAGGGGCAATATACTGAAGACAACGAGGTTCTGGGAGAAAATGATAAAATTATTTCATAAAGATTGTTTTTTTTTTACGTATTGGCAATTGCTGTCATTAAAAATATCGCACTTTGGACGTCTGTCTTTTATATTTTTACTATCTATACTATGTGCTTAATAGAATGTATCAGAGGCAGACGCGATAAAATAATTTAAAAGAGTTTTTTTTTGTAGCTAAAATATTTATTTTTTAAAAAAGCAGTGCTGTATTAAATTTTTATATGAGCTCTAAAGCGAATGTTTTGAAGTTTTGAGTCCATTTCCATTGAGACTTTTGAACCGAATGTAGCTACACATTTGCTGAAATTTAAATTTGTATATGAAATGTGAATTTATTTTTCCTTGTTTTGAACATTCAATATACAATAAATGCATTTCATTTTCATTTTTCATTTCTCATTTTCTGATGTTGCATACAATTTGCTGCATAAAAAGTGACAGCACAGAAGGTAGTAAAATTTTCAATTATTTCACTACCACTTTACCACTCTGTTGACGACGATGACACATTTATCGAGAGATCTGCCACTGAAAACAGTCAATTCTTTTTTTCATTTTAAATTTAAATCGCTTGTAATCATATCAAATAAAACTCAACATTTCAATTAATTCTACGTGTCGCAACAGTTAAAATAATCGATGCTGTAAAAGTGTTAAGTGACAAACACTCATTTTTAGAATTTACACTTTTAAAACAAAAGCAATAAATTGCCAATTTTCCAAGAGAAAATTTGAAAATTCCCGATGTCAGAAAAAAACTTAAAATTTTAAGTAAATTTTTGTTACCTCAGCAGAAATGCGGAAAGTAGAGCAAAATATGAAAAAAAAGAGAAAAATTGAAAATATCTTCAAATGTCTTAACATAGATACACCCACACACACATACACTTGCACACACAACTGTAACCACAAAAAGTTTTTAATCGAAAAACTTTTCACTTCCTAACAACAACAACAGTAAAAAATCAACATCACAATACTCAGCTCATCTCCATTCGCTGCAGTGCAGCCACAAAACTCGATCGAATTCAGAGGAATAGAATTTATTGAAATTTCATATTCGATGACGACGACAATGAAGTGATGTAGGTCGGGCTTATGGCTGTGTGTGTGTGTGTGTATATTTGTGTTGTTGTTTTTGTCTAAAAATTCAAAGCGAAACTTTTAATTGCCAAAAATTGCACCCAAAAGCTATCGACGACGACATCGAGACGATAAAGTTTTCAACCAACATTCGAATTTCATGTGCAATGGATGTTTATTTTTTTTTCAAATTTTCAAACTTAATTTTCATAAAAGTTATTTTCTACACATCAGAGTATTACACCACAGTTGCTGCATTGAGCATTCACATCACTGGGAGGGAATAAAGGCATGATCTAACTGGGTGTAGCCCCCTTAAGGAGTTTACAAAGAAGGTTTGGCGAAAGCTTCTGCCGAGTCCAATTTTCGAAAGGTTATGTTCACAAGTTTCGAGGCAAAAATTATTTCAAAAACAAGCTGCTATATGATATTCATTTAAAGCACTGCATGCAAAAATAAGACCTAACTGCTGAAAGGACATCGACTCATACAAATTTAGGGTAATTTAGGGTCTCTGAGCTCGATCAGACTTTCGTTTTTACGTCAGCGTTTCGAGATAACAGTTTATTAACCTGATTTTAAAGTGATTACAAAAGCTCTTTTACGATTTTTCATTTTCTAGACCGAGAGGCTTAGCATCTGGCAAAGTAGTGAAATTTTTTCTATCTACACCACCCCAGCAGCACCAGTCCTTTACCCTTTAAATTTTCTGAATATGAAAAAATTTGCAGTCGTTTGTCCTGTATGTAAACCTTGCAAAAAAAGGGCTGAAATGTTTAATAGGAGGTAATGCTGGAGGGGTAGTGTAAGTGACAAAAGTCTGATCTCCTCAAGAGAATAGTTTTACCTGATACATAAATTTCTTAAGCTTTAAAAAGACTAAAAAAAGTCTTAGCAGAGCGTTTGTAATCATCTAAAATCCAGGTTAATTCATTATTATTCGAACCCAGCGACCCCGAATTGCCGAAGCTTGGTATATCAGTCGATATCCCTCCAATTGACTCCATCGCCTGATCTCTTTGCTCATCAATCCACCGTCTTCTACGCACATTTTCCTTGGCTCGTAGACTCTGGCTCCACCCAAACCACTTTTCTTTAATGTGTACTTTTTGTATAAGAAATGGTCTAAAAAACTACGTAGATTTAATTTCAGTTTGTAGGTTTTAACATTTGCTGCTATATATTAAAGTGATTTTTATTCCTTCTCTGCCTCTGCATCTTGACAGAGCAACATATAACTGATGATGTGTAAAAATTGTGTATTCAAAAAAATTGAAAGTGCGCTTCTCAGAATTTTTAATTTTCTTAAATTTCTTTTTATATTCTTGACCTGAGCCATTTTCGAGCAGTTAATTTGACAACCAAAACTATGCAATTGAATTTTTGCCTTGTTCTTTTATCTTTCTTCTTTTCCAACGTATTTTTACAATTTTTCTTCAAGTGGTCGTGCGTCTTCATTGAGCGATTTTTTCATACCTTTTTTTTAAATTTTTTTGTGCCAAGAAATATATTAAACTTTACTTAAGTGCACTGCAAATTAAAAGATTAAAATGACCATAAGCATCAATAAACAAAATGTATACACTAGTTCCCCGATTACAATTTGCATAGTCACATGAAAAAATTGCTAATCGCTCAAGTAAAAAATGTTAATAATAAGTAAAGTTGAAAGAGGTTAAAAGAATAAAAAAATTATATTGCCCAGCATTATGGAATTCCCCAAACAAAAATCACTGATTAGTTATTTCAATTAAAACTAAAAAAAGGGACAACAATTATTTCATATACGAAAAAACAGTATACCATCAGATATATGGTATGCCGATGGGCAATCCCTTATCTCCGACGATAGCTGATATAATCCTTGATACAATACTTGACGATACAATAAAAAGACTTGACACTATTGACATAAAAATAGGTTTTATATGCAAATATGTTGATGACATATTAGCTATTATAAAGAAAAAAGACGTAGATATTATCCTGCACACACTTAACAATTACCATGATAAAATACAATTCACTCTAGAAATGGAACGAAACAATAGCATTTCATATCTTGACGTTAAACTCAACAGAATAACTGAAAAAATTTCATTTGAATGGTTCACAAAACCAACATCATCGGGAAGATTAATAAACTTCCACTCGACACAACCCCTACAATATAAAATCAACACAGCAACGAACCTAATAAATAAAGTGTATGCGCTTACTGACGCACGGTTGTTGGACAAAAATATACAAAAAGTTAAGACAATATTAAAAAATAATGACTACCCAACAAATTTAACCAACAATCTTATTAAAAACATAATTTCTAGAAACAACCGAAATCCCCAA
The DNA here is from genome assembly GCA_963680825.1 of Meiosimyza decipiens. Lineage (NCBI taxonomy): Eukaryota > Metazoa > Arthropoda > Insecta > Diptera > Lauxaniidae > Meiosimyza > Meiosimyza decipiens. Next base: position 41,929,842 of record OY804258.1, read on the forward strand.
CCCACTGAACAAAAAAATCAAGCTGGCAACACTGACAACAAAAAGTACGTCGGTATTACATATATACCTAAGCTAACAGACAAGGGCTACATACGGACAATGGTGAAGGCAGAAAACGTAATTTTCGCTTATAGATCAAACTTGACTCTCAGTAACATTTTTACAAATACTAAGACAAAACTTGACGACAGAGAAAAAAGCGATGTGGTATACGCGATTACTTGTGGCGGCAACACGAATGAAAAATGCGGGAAGATATATGTAGGCACGACAAAACGAGCGCTAGAAATTAGAATGGGAGAGCACAAAAGAGACATAAAAAACAAGAAGACGACAACAGCATTAGCACAACATATGTTCGAGACCAGCCACTCAGCTGATTTCGAAAAGGTCAAAATATTAGACGTAGAAAAGAACCACAACAAACGTATGACAATAGAAAGCCTGCGAATACAGGAAAAAGGGAAAAGTGCAATGAACCACAAAGAGGACACGGACAACATTAACCATAACTACACAGTCGTCTTAAATGAGAACAAGTATTAAGAAGTGTTTTATAATTTAAAAATAGTATTTTAAAAAATTGTTTCTAATCTAATATGGATACAGACAAAAACAAAAAAAAAAAAAAAAAAATTTATTTGTAGATCGTATTTAATGTTGTAAAAGTTAATTGTAAGTTAATTCAAAATTCTGTACTTTTTATCTTTGTAAATTCAATTTTATGTTATAATGTTCAAAACAATTTTTTTTGTGTTTATAGAAATAAAATCACCCTTGAAAAAGTCGCCAAAAAAGCGACGAAACGTCGGGTAAAAATTGACTTAACTTAAGTGCAATTTCAAAATACTGGTCAATAATCCTCCAAAAAAGAAAATTTCTTTTTAAAAAAACTAATAAAACAATCAAGTTGACCCAAACCAAAAGAAAACAAATAAATATTGTCGATTATTTTGCAATGCGAACTTTGTCAATAACGAAGATTTTTCACTTCCCCTTTCGATTCACTAAACGGAAGTTCATTTGTAGCCTAATCTAAGCTCTAGAATTTTCAAATTTTTAATAAAATTTGCTTTATAATTAATAATTTTTTTTTTATGAAAATGTAAAAAACTTAAATTATGAGTAAGCATGGGTTATCAGACAAATACAACAATAAAAAAAATAATAAAATCTGATCATTTATCAAAGAAATTAACGAGAAAGCCAACAACAAGCTTAACATCAAGAGCATCAATGTAAATGTTTTAATTAATTTAAAAAGAAGCAACGTTTGAAATTAACGTTGTTGTTATTGTCATGCTTGTCATATTAAAGCTGCGCAACAATTACAGTTGGCAGCATTCTTGGCAGCGTAAAAAAAAACAAAACTAGATGAAAGAAAAACAGCATTAATAAAAATTTTATTAAAGCAAACATTAATGGCATTCACAATGTCTGGCATTTTTCATGTCTGTTATCAGTAAATAAATAAATAGTGCTCAATTTTAGCAGTCTCTGATTAAAAATAGTTAGTTCTATTATGTATAAAACATCAAAATGAAAATATTTTTAATATGGGTTGATTAGTCATATAGAGCAACGATGGGCACGTAGTGGCACTTTCCGCCCTTATGGCCTGAACCGTTATGCGACGCACAATCAGGCAAAAACCAATTCGCAGAATTTCAACGCTAAAGACGCAGAACGTTGACTTAAGTTGATATGAAAACAAAAACAATACACAAAGGCATTAGCGACGGCGCCGCATTGTAACCCGACGAATGTAGCAATTTTTTTTGTTGTTTGTAGTGCGATTTGGTTTGGTTTCTGTGCTGTGGCGATTTCGGGAATCACAGCAAAGAAACTTTAAGCTTTCGATTGGTTGTTTGCATGTTATATTGGCAACACTATACAATGAAATTTAACAAGACTAACAACAATAAAATTTTCGGTAACAAAAAGAAGTGCCACTTTCCTTAGTTGCAATAGATCCATTTCAACTTTTCCATCCAATTGGTGCTTAACAGACAAATAACTGATGATACAAATATTTGCTGAACAGTAAAAGTGCTGCATTGCACAAGTGAATTTTGCACATGTAATAGAACCAACAAATTTCATTTTTCATAGCGAGCAAATTCTTTGCGACTTGGTAAATAGCACCAATATGAAGGCAAATGAAAAAAAAAAATACTGACTTTGGTGTAATGAATATCACTTAATGTCTAAGCGTTTATAAAGTGTGCACTAAATTTTTTGTTTTTAAAGCATATTTTTGTCCAAGAAATCGTTGAATTTAATCATGTCCTTTCTGAGACGTATGTGAGCAACCTAATCAAAAAATTCCAAGAGGCTGCTCAGTGTAAGATGTGAAGACACCAAAGAAAAAATATTGCCGCAGTGAAGAAAAGTATTGAAAACGACCCAAACGATTCAATTTGTCACTGTGCTAAAAAATCAACCTTTCTACGTTCACGCTGCAGCGAATATGAACGAAGAAATTGCTCAATTGACTCAAGAACTGTAGCCGGCGGACCACACGCAGCGCTGTACGCTCTCTGATTGGGGCTTGGAAAATATGATGATGACGGTGATGATAAGGGAAATTGCCTCATTTGGGATTCGCAAAACCCGTGAGTGATTCAGAAGAGTTCAATGCATTCACAAAGTGTAACTGTTTGGTGTGAATTGTGTGCCAGAGGCGTCACAGGATCGTACTTTTTCTAAAAAGGACGACAGAAGCCGTTACAGTCAATGGAGTGCGCTGCAGCCGATGATAAACCATTTTTTGGATGGCGCTGCATGTTCCGAAATAGTTGCGCAGAAAGTTCGCGTGATTTCGCGTTTTAGACATACCAATTGGCCACCAAATTCTTGCAATTTAACACCGTTTGACTTCTTCCATTGGGGTTAGGTTAAAAGTAAGTTCTACGTTAACCTTCAGCAAACAATTCCAACTCTCACAGCGAACATCGCCGTAAAATAGCCCCAATTACGCGAAAGAGCGATCGAAAATTTCTAGAAAAGAAAGCAAAGCCGAGGAGGCCATTTGACAGATATTGCATTCCATACATAATTCCCATGTATCTATTTTATAATAAAATAAGAACTTCAAAGACATTCAACCAATTACTTGTTTTATTAAAAAAACAAATCCAACACCTCTTGTCGACACACCCTAAATATAGTGCTCATATCGGAAGTACCACGTTCAATTCCGCATATACGAGTATTTTGTCCAATTGGTTTTTGTGTCATTAAATTTTTATTCATTAAATTTCACAGCGTAGACTTTGAAGCTTTCTTTTATATCATGAATTGAGTTTGTATTTCTAAGGGAAATGCCATGCCCAGTCTCATAATATCTCCCTACTTATAGCAGTAAGAATGCTTATATCGCTTAATGCTTCTTAAATTCTGAAATTTTCTTATCAAAAACATACTGATGCAGTACACCCTATTTAGTGTTTGCTTCGGAAATGACTCTATTTACAACTAATAACAAAATCAAATTTGGATCCACGATTTATTCATGGAGGGGAATCTCTACACTAAAAAGCGCACTCCTGCGCTTTATCAAATTGAGTAACATTCTGGTCTTTTAAGTGGGAGGGTTTTTGAATTATTCAGCAGAGCTAACATATTTTTCAAAATTGTGAATTTCCTTAACTTTATCAAATGTCGTTAAAAACGCTACGTTTTTAAAGCAAAACAAAAAAAAATTAATTGAAACTAACATAAAGTCTAGACTGCTTCAAAGGAAATGAAAGAAATCACAAAAAAAAAAAAAATTAAAGCTGAAATAAACATAAGCGCCGTAGTAAGAACACTGCGCTGCACAACTGATGCGCACTTAGTCCTTTAATTTAAAATATGTGTGTGTGCGTGTTTGTGTATGAGAGTGCATGTCGTGTGTGTTTGTTGGTTTTTTTTAATATCGTTAATTGTACTTGTCGTTGTCGTTGTTGTCCTCGTTGATGTTCACACATTGCTGTTGCTGTCTAAGCTCATTCGTCCTCTTAGCTGCCATGATTTTTTTCACTTTCTTTCTGCCGCATCTTAGTTTAATTTGTATTTTTCACGCATAATTTGCTATAATTGCGAATGAGAAGGTGTAGATGACTGTGTGCGAAAGAAAAGAGTGAAATACGAGTAGGTATGCTGACATCATGTGGCCTTGGAAAATGTACGAAAACGAGCTTGAAAGCTCTCATCAACGTGCTTAATTACTTGAGCTGGTGTACGTGTGTATACTGCGTGGTGTGCGTGTGCAAGTCTGTCGTTGTTAGAGTGTTTCCCACAAGAATTGTATGGAGTGTTGATTATAGTAATAATATGCACCTCATTTGATAGATCTTTTTTATTCGACAATCTTATGGGAAGTGCCACGCCCACTGATTGACGTTATTCGACATCTATGTATATGCCACATTTTATAAGAATCACTCAAACAGTACACTTAATTAAACTTTTAACGTATTTTGCTTATATGGAATGTGCCACGCCCACACGTACTTAGATGCATTATAGCACGTATAGCATAAATTTGAATTTCACTAGCATAAAGTGATTCTCTTCAAGAACTCAATGTCATCTAAGGCTTAATATTTTGGATGTTTTTCACAACACCCGTTGCGCGTATGTGTGCCATAATGCGTTGATGTTTGTCTCTGCTTAAATTGCTGCGTTGCATTTAATTGCTTATTTTACAGTTAGTAGCAACGTGTCTTGTGGGGTCGGAATTGTAATTAGCGTTTTGTTGTGATTGTTGTTGTTGTGATTATTGTAGTTGTTGCTATAATCTGAAAATGTAATCTTAGCTCTAGTGCCGCCATTTATGTTTATTGCCTCATTTTCCTTCCATTCTTTCACAGTTTTCAGTTTGCACTTTATTACTTTTTGAAGTTTATTTGAAATTTTTGGTTTTTAGTTTCACATAAAGGCCAACTCAATACAAATGCAGTTTTATGACAAAAATGGTTTTACAACTAATATAGAAACAGAGAGAGTTTTATACAAATGAACTAAGTATGTTTTGTTATTTTATATGGGAAAGTACTTTCAATAATGAATTAGAGTAATTTGGCATTCAAGTGTGCATTATTTCTTTTTACAAACTTATGTTGTGAAATAGATATTTTTAACACTTTTGCTGTTTCATGGTCTGTGATTCCTACATCAAGTTTTTTATGCATTCTTATTTGTGGCAAATTTGCCTAACTGAGTTTTGTTGCGCCATTCTTAGGCTCCAGTCTATTTACTTTATCTTCTCGTATAGAAATTTAAAAATTGTCAAAATACCTACTTTTAATACTTTCCTTTTTTTTAAGTGCCAAAAAGTATGCAAAGCTACATTGACATGCAGATCAGTTCATGTTTACATAACTGAAATTGAAAATTTTGTGGCATTTTATATTAATTTTGTTTTATTATAAACTATGTAATAGAGCATTGATGTATTGAATATATTTTAATTTATTAAAAAATAAAATATTAGAGCACTGTTCAAAATATTTTGTTATCACTATTACCCTTAAAGCTTCATGTCGACTTCATATTTTCAACTCAAATATTTCAAAAAAATTAAACTTCCATCAAAGCATTTCCCTAAACAAAAACAACACTTATTACAACACCCACAAGATTAAAAACTTTTTTGTTGAACTTCTCTGAAATCGTGCCATTGGCAACATTGGATCCAAAATACATAAAATATTTAAATTAAAAAAGAAAGACAAACAAAAACAACAACCAACAGCTATATAAACAGTTAACTTTGCTATGAAAAATTTGAAAAATTCAGAGATACAGAGAATTAGAAATAAAAATACATAGCAACTAACAAATTAAAGCAGTAACTGTGTCACATACACATATGAATTTGAATATGTATATATGAATGTGTGTGTACAAGTATTTGCTATTTTTATCTGAATATTAACAAATATGGGTGTATTTATTTGCGCTACATATCTAAATGTGTCACTACCCAACGAGAAAACGCTGAAGCGATTGAAAATGTAGCAACAATGGAGAGATCGAATGCAAACAAAAACACCTAAACGACTGTGGAAATATTTTGCTTCCATTACTTGCATTAATTGCAGTTTTGTTTATTTACATATAGACAGCACCCAAAATCGGGCAAAAGAAGTTTTATTGTTTATTTTAAAGGTCTTTTAGGGACAAATAGAAAGCCAACATTTTATAATTCTGGAGCCATTTGGCGAAATGTTCCCCTTTTCGTTATCTCTCATGAGACTCGATAAAGTATCTTTATGAGGTCTTAAAAACACAGGCTTTAAAAAGAGTACGTTCCCAGGCAATTGCCTTATGTAGAAATCTAACAAAGAGATTTCAAGATGTCTTTTAAAGATCTTTGAAAAATAAAATTATAAGGAATACTTCATTTTATTTTATTATCGAATTTAATTTTTGTACGCAGGTTTCGAACTCATGTCTCAACGATCCATAGTCCTGCATTCTATCCACAAAGCTATCAGTGAAAGCGAATTAATTTTTTCCACATATGTCTTGCTAAATTGCATTAAAAAGACAGTATAAAGGCATATAGCAGCATATATATCAAGTCATTTTTATGTTTATAGTATAAAGACAAACCCGAGACATGTGACTTCATATCTTTATATATACTGTATAAAGACACACACAAAACATGTCACCTAATGTTCTTATAAGCACTCTTCTACAGCATGTAGACGCATTCCAGACATTAGCTGGTTCTTCTTAATGACATTCAAGCTTTAAGGGAAATTGTTTGAAAATAGAGCGTTGCATTGAGCCGCAAGGAATCGTACAGAGTGCAACATTTTCCCATTGGGCATACAAAACATAGTAAACAATATTTTTGCCCAAAAATTGCCTTTGAGCGGGCTTTTCAATCAGCAACATCATCATCATTATCAGCAACAGCAACATCATCATCATCATAAATATTGTTTTGATTATGTTCGTTGCTATTATTTTTAGTGTTGTTGGTATTATAGTTTTGAGGCCGAAAAGTAGATAGATTTTTCATTTGCATTTTGATGTCAGAAAACTAAAGAAATTTATGTGAATTTTTGATTTTGTAAACATAACAATGCTATGAAAGTATTTTTAAATGCAAATTGTTGGTGTGGATATTACAAAGTCAAATAGAAAGATAAATGAAAATATGCCTTTTGTAGATTTTGCTCCTAAAGCACAAGATGTCTTAGTGAATATGAAAAAATACCAAACTTATTAAATTTCAAATTTATTTCCTTATGGAATTTCATTTAAGGATTAGTCTTGCAAATTCTTCTTTTATAATTTAAGAATCAAATTTTCGATATTTTATATGTCCTTGCTTGGCGTCAAATGAATAAAGATAAAGCATAAGATTTATCGCATGCTTCAATTATTTCATTGAACTAGTTTGCCTAAGGGTTGAAATTCAAACATTGTAGATATCATCCAAAACAGTTCAGTACTGTTTTACCTGGTTAATTGTTATCATATCTTCATATTTTCTTAGGGTTCAACCTACCTACATAAGTAATAATCGGTATTTGAATGTGCACATGGTCCTTAAACAAATATTTTTTCTTCAAAAATCAATTTATATCCATAATAAATTTCATTAAAATCGATGCAGCAGCTAAGCCGTAACAGCGTTTTTCTCATACAATGCGCCTCAGAGTTTAATCTACATTTATACCAAATTTCATTAGTTTAGCCGTGGAAAAGTTTTTCCTGTTAGAGGCGTGGCATCACCTACTATTGAAAAACTATATATTTGGCACTGCCGCTCTTCAAAGCCTTTCCAACCAAAAAATAAAGTGATTACGTTGTATTATGACAGTTAAAAGGGGATGGAACTGCTTTGCTGTCATCGATTTATGAATGGTTATTTCATTTAAATGGGGATCTGCCAGTTAAAGAAAAATATTTTTATATTTCGCTGCCATATAAGCTTAACGAGTATTGCTCAAAGGTTTAAGGGTTACAAGTCCGTAGGACGAACAACGACATAGGATTTTTTTGTTTATTCTTACAGTTCAAACGATCTGTCGCTATTGGGTATTAATAAAACCATCTGGCATATACTTTTTGTGATACCGCATTAACAAGTTATAAATATTTACACAGATTGTGATGTCGGAATAAGAAAACATTTAACTTAAGCGCAATTTTAAAAAACACTGCTTAAGCCAATCCAATTAGAAAAAAAAAAATTTAAATTAAACAGAGCAATGCTTTTTATAATCTATTCACTTAATTTTAAGCTTCAAGCCTAATAGCTAAGAAGGCTAATAGTTGTAGTAGCTAAACTCAATTATTATTATTAAAGCCTCTAACTGACAAGCAGACTTAAGTGTTTTAGTGATATCGATTCACATCGCGATAAATAAGATAGCTTGAACTTAAAAATGCATCAGTAAGATATCAGATAATAATTTACTGAAGATATTCTGTTGATTTTTAAGAAAAATTCAGCTGATTATATATAGCATTTGTTTATGACTTCACGTGACTTTAACTTTTTTTTAACAATCACATGGCAATCCTACTCATCACAGAGACCAGAATTAATTTATTTGTTTATTTGTAACTTTTAACCCCCTTGACCAAATTTCTGCTGCTTTCACTTATTCCATAGGTTGTGCATGATAATCGGAAGCAAATAACCAAACAACTAAACAAAAACAAGAGCATGTGTACACTTACTTCCAAAAACTCAGGGTTATATGTAATAACCAAAGGCAAGCTGGTAAGCAGAAAATGTCAGTTACCACACAGTACCTAAGCCTGATTAAAGTCAACAAAAACGCATTAAAGAAGTTTGCGTGCTTCTTTAATAGATGAAAGCCACAGGATGCCCAACAGCGTACACAAACAATAACACGAAGCGAACAGAAAAGGCAACAAAAACAACTGTAAGGTAGCGTCAACAGGACAAACAGCACCAAATAGAACCTTTTACTGAAAGTATGCCAAAAGCAGCTTCCGCAACGCAGACACACGCCAGTGTACTTACGCTATGCCCGCGTATACGTGTGGACTTTGACTGTCTGAGTCTCACCTGCGCTACACTTTAATCTATATTGTGTGCATGACTGTGTGTGTGCGCCTGTGTGTCATGGTATGGCAGTGTTATTCTTTCGTTGAGTCTGTGTGCATTTTTGCCACTGCGGTGCCTTCATCATGTTGATTTTTCTTTTTGGTCCCATTTTTGTTTATATTTTACATTTTTTGGCCAAAAAGAGAAAATTTCTGTGTATTTGAGCTGTCTTCACAATGTATGTGTGTATGTTCGACTCAGCGGCAGCTACACAGAAAACAAATATTTTCTTAGATGTAGCAAATCATTTTGAATGCTAGTAGACAACGGCCGGACGAAAACTTATTAGGTCATGTTGATATACTGTACGAGTATATTCAGTATGCATTTATTTGAGAATTGATTTAGATTGAAATTTTGAAAAATGTTGAGAGCTTGAACAAACTTAATTTGTGTTGATTACTAATGGTGGAAATAATTACGAAATATCTAAAATTATTAGGCACTAAAGCTACACCACGACAAAATGATAAACAAAAGCTTCTTTTAAAGGCATTTTAAAGGCAAGTAGAAAAACAAAATATTAAGTGTGTAAGTTCTTTATAGGGTCATTTGGCGTATGAAGTACAGGTAGTCCCCGACTTACGACCGATGACTAGGAACCTATCTCGGTCGTAAGTCGGGGACTACCTATTAAGTCGTAAGTCGAGTTTCATAAAAAATAACTAAAGAAAAATATTACATACATACTGTACTACTAGTTCCAGCCATTTTTGGGATGATATTAAATTATTCACTTAAACAAACGTATTATTTGTACTGAAATAAATCGAGTCCTTGTACATACTACTGTTTTTTTTTAAATTTTTTCTCATATACATATTTTAGGGACTCACCGAAACTATTTTAAGCATTTTCTATAAAAAAAAAATTGAAAAAAAAATTGGTCGTAAGTGCGAATAGTCAGTCGTAAGTCGAACGGTCGTAAGTCGGGGACTACCTGTATTAATATTTGTTATCCTCTGTGTTATCTTTGAAGAGACTCGCTAAAATATCTTTATGAGGTCTTGAAAATACACCTTAAAAACACTTGCGTCTCTAGACATGTGTCTTAAAGATATCTTTGAGAAATATTTAATTGTATTTTATTGCAGAATTTAATTTTTACTTACGATTTGTACTCGCCATACTCGAACCCATGTCCCAACGATCTATAGTCATACACGCTATACACTAGGCTATCTGTGATATATTATATTATACGTTATAGGCGAAACATATTTAACTCAGTATAAAGACATATGACTTTTATGTCTGCATGACAAACATGAGACATGCAACCACATGTCTTTAGAAGCATCTTATTATGTATAGTATAATAACACACGAGACGTGGATCTTAATGTCTTTATAATCAGCCTTTTATGGTTCCATATCTTGCTCTAGCAAGACACTACAAAACAAAATTTAGCAACAAAGGCAAAGTATCTTTTTAATTCCGATCTCAAGCTAAGTCTCGACTACTTCCCCGTTTGCTACTAGTAAAGGTTTGTATCTCACTTGAAAGGTAATTTTGTTACTATAACTTTAATGTTCCATATTAGGAAAAGCATTGCCAGGCGTTCCTATTTTGGTGGGACAACCCAATTTTCAGATTAAATTTTAAAGGATTTGTATAGAAATGTGCTACGTATAACGAAATTTTCAACACAATGTATAGATTTCGGTCAATTTTTATAATTTGTGGTAATATTTTCTAAGTTAAGTAACAAAAATCCTTAATTTTGTAAGGACTTTACTGCAAATCTGTGACATCAAGTACTATTGAAGTCTTTCCAGAAGAAAATTTCTGTGCAGTTAACAATCTGCTTTCAGTGTAATTTGCTTCAGCTTATCCTTTAGTTTGTTCGATAAACCAGCGTATTTGTTCACACCGCTACACGGTTAAATTTAATATACAAAACTATATCTATATCGTGCATTCGTATCTATGTTAGAAATATACTTGAGGTTATTTGTTGAATGCTTCTAATAGCTGAGGTTGATAGAATAGATAAAAGCATAGCATTAGCGGCATGCAACAGCAGTAAAGTGTTGTGTTGCTAGAAGCGTTGGAAGTTGCTTTCAAATTTATGTTTGCTTAGGCGTGATGTAGTCAGAGAAGCCTCTGAGCGTAGTACGAGCATAGTAAACAGAGTCGTAGCCGAAAACTCAATTAATTCATTTTCTTTAGTTGTTTTGGAATGAAGTGAAAATTGCTGTAAGCTGGGACTTTGAGAATATTAAATTTCATTAATTATTTCACCTGTTGTTGTTCGGTGACTTCCCGTTAACATAAATTGAATAAATTTATTTTCCATAGAGACTTTTCACTTTTGAGTATTACTTCGATTGATTAACTTTCACTAAATTGGGCTGCATTTGTTTTAAATGTGATAACATAATAAAATTTTTTCTACGAAGATTTAATGTTCTTATACAATAAATTTTCTACATAATCCATGAGCTTTGCTTTGTCACCTCATTAGATTTTTCTGTAGAAAAGCGAAACATGAGGCATTATTATGAAAATGTTATATGTTCTATGATCATAACATCTATTGTACTCCGCCTAAATATTTGAATTATTTTTAGTTAGTTGTACATTGCTGGGTCTTTCTGCAGTAACTAGAAAGCCTAAGGCTATAAGTATATGTGCCACGAAGAAATCATTGTCAGATTGTCTAAAAGTTTGGGTACATGAGTAATCTATCTTTTATTTATTGTTTAAGCACTCAAAGAGTATCTTTTATATACAATTAAAGTATTTGCAAATTATTTGGGACTAAAATGCCATTTATGTGTTAAATAATTCCTTAAAATTTTAAATTTGCTATTGTCATTGTAGCAGCAGTTCTATGGCTCTAACTATCACTGCAATTTTAAGAAATTGCTCGTGCAAAAATGTTAAAAATGCGCCAATGTCAACGAAACTTAAATTTAAATTTATCTGAAAACTGCATTTTGCATTTTACTTTGTTGCTTTACCGCTGCTGTCCTACATATTCTCGAAAAGTAGTATATACAACCATCCAAGAAAACAAACAAAGGAATGAAATTTTGTGTAACTTTTTCACGGTTCGGCTGGAGAGGAAGTAATTGAAGCGAGAATGCATTTAAGATTTTAGATTTTCAGTAAATGCACAATACGTCATATTGTATTGCAAGACAAGCGCAAATGCTGTGCACGCTGCTTAGTCGATGTTGGACTTTGGCTACACAACACTGATATTTTCAATAGAGCTTGTTTTACGATCCATGACTGTTCCAGTTTCTTAAAAATTTCGATTTTTGTTAGAAAAATTTTACTTAGTTGGATGACAAAACTTTTCTCTAATAACAAGAAAAGTTTGTTTTTCTAGCTGAGTGATTTATAATATTAAACTAAATTAATTTAAATTAATATTAATCTTTAACTAAACAAATGCTATCTTAAATAACATATACACTAGACAGCTGCCAAATGATAGATTTGCACTTTCTAAGCCACTATGGATAGCTCCCCACTTAGCATGCAACGTTACGTCAACCTTTCAGAAATCATTCACATGAAAACCTGCAGAGTTTCAGTTACTTTTCAGAAATCTTTTGATTCACAAAATGGAAATGGAATTTTTTGTTTCACAAATATTTTTGCTAACCATGTACCTACATTTGACGTCGTATATGCATATAAAATGAAGATAGCAATAAAAGTAATATGGAATCATAAAACATTATACAACTTTCATTAGAAAAATTCTGTTAACATTAAATCTGGAACGTTTCAGAAACACTTCAGAGTGATTACATGTGAAAGATTTCATTACAGCGTTTCAGAAATATTTCATTTTACAGTTTCAAGAAACGTTGGTTCTGCAACCTTTCAGAAACACTTTGCAATGATTGCATGTACATTTCAAGTATACAAACAATTATATAAGATAAGAGAATTCAATGTACCTAAGGAATTTTTTTGATATTTTTTGTTTTAAAAATAAGTTACATGAAACCGAGAATTTCTTCTCCGGATTTGCTTCTTTCTTCACACTCACAGCATATTGCAAGCATTACTTTCAACCTCAAATTGTAGTTCTATTATCCTTGTTATGTTTGACACAAAAATTAAAATTGAATTCGGGCTAGTGCTCTCGTTGCCTTCTGCAAACAATCGATTAAATTTTTAATTGGAAATTGATTTCGTAGTGATATATCGTTTTTCCAGTTCCATCATTATTTTTGATTATTTTATCACCAGGCAAACTGCATTTTTCTTGGGCAACAAGAGCAACCAAGCAATCGACCGACAAGCGTATATTACACTAGTTACTCTAGAAGTCAGCAGTCAGAGTTTGCCACAACTTTCTTATCGCTATGTTGCAAATATTGTGCGAATATGTACTGTAGGAAATGCATGCTAAGGTGACCAGGCAACTTTACTTAGTAAAACTTGAGTCCTTTGCATTATGCCTGAATTTTTGCATGGAACTGTATTTTTCCTGCTGTGCCCCTTTTTTGTGTTGCCTGCACGCCCAAAACTGCTTAGGCCACTTACAGCATCATTAGAGCGTAACTTTAACTTGAAACTTTGGCAACACTGGTCATAGCAGTGAAAGTTTCTTTACTAAGTTTATGAGTTGCTGTTGCTGTTCACAGGCGTTGTTATGGTACTAACTGATGTAGCAATGCCAAAAAAAAAAACTACAACTACAACAGAGATTTCTATGTATTGAATTTCTTTGGTATGAGTTTTCATTTATCACTGGCGGTGGTATCACCGATATGGCAACAGCTGCCAAATATTTGCCAGATCTTAAATTGCATTGTTTATAAACGTCATTGTTTCACATTGTGCTTGTGTGCGTCAGTATGCGTCGGTGTGAGTGTGAATAGTAGTGTATATTTGAAAATGTTTCTAGCAAAGAATCCCTGTATTCTTCCATTCATTGCTAAATATTTTCTGTTATCTACCCGCAACTTTTCTTTTTGTGATGTTCAATAAAATGAAATTCTGTTATGCACCTGTTGTTGTTATTGTTGTTGAAATTTATGTCAAACCACAGGAACTCGGTATAAGGTAAAATTGTTTCCCACTGGGAGCAGCTCTGTTTAATTTTTCAATAGCTTTGTGGTTTTGCATTTCTGTTAGGTTATACTCAAAGGCTTTAACAAGAAGTTATATTTTACAATGGATTGCAATATAAAATTTGAATAAAATTTGAAAAGATCTAACTATCTGTAGTTTTGTAAATTTTGTTTTTGTATAGCGTTTAACATGCTCAAGTTTTTAGAAAGAAATGGCTTATCGTATGGTACTAATCAATTTAGATGTCATTCATTACGGATCGGCAACTATACGTTTAAGCAAAAATAACAACACAATAAATTTGTTGCAGCAACATACAGAACCAAACAATATCGAAAAAATATCAAAAAAATTTTAAAAATTTTGAAAAAGGTATGGAAAAAAGTTGAAAAATATTGACACAGTCGAAAAAAAATTGAAATAGGTTGAAAAAGGCTAAAAAAATCGATAAAATATAGATAATGTCGAAAAAAGTGGCATACGGTTGAAAAGTCGAAAAAAATGTAAAGAGGTTGAAGAAGTTGAAAGAGATTGAAAAACTCGAAAAAAATTAAACAGATTGATAAATTCCCATAAATGATTTCTATTTTGGCTATATGGTTTCCCGGATGCCCTGATTTGTCCTATTTTTTCAAGAATGATTATGCTATATATGTAAATTGATACAAGTGATTGTTCATCTCAGAACATAAAGGGCATTCCTCATGTAAAACAAAATTAGCCTAACAGCCTGTTTTTTCATAAAGAATAATTATTTTTAATTTAGAAAGGTGTTAGGATTCAGAAGAAATGAGAATAATGAGCGCATAATGATTTAATTTGTTGGATTGGCATTCAAAGTGTATGTGATTCGGGTAGAAGGCGAAGGTGTTAAGAAAACTGTCCAGAAAAATTTAGTTCAAGCACGTAAGCACATGGTGAGTACCATAACGCAAAAAAAACCCGCTTTGATGTCTCCTACTAAGTGTGGTCATTACTGTACATAATATGGACCGGAATCAATATACATATATATTTAGAAATTATATTGTGTAATTGTATTGTTATTAAGTTAATAAGAGGAAGAAAAAAAAAATATTTTAATACCTTAGCTATTTAGGGAAAAATGATTTTTTAATCTAAATTCTATAATTGTTAATTTTCAAATTCTGGTGTTCTTATGTTAGATATAGTAACTAGCATACCTGTGATACGCTGTTTTGCCCTTATGAATAGTGGAGGCGGTGAGCGTAATTGGTCCATTTGCCTTGTCTTTTGCGCTTACCGTTCAATATAATGTGCGTCAAGACCAAAAAAAATTACACATAATAAAGATATATATAGCAGAAAAAGGGGCTCAAGCTAGTTATAGTAGTTCCATCCACTGCAAGATGAATTCATCAGTAACTCTTAAGCCGATTAGTAAGAATTTGTAAGCCTAATATATTTCCTTCTTTGCATAAAACTGTTGAGAACCCAAGCAAAAAGTGAAACAAAGCAAATCAAAAATTATTTTTTCTAATTCTTTAACTCTGTTTTTGTCACTCTTTTGATATCACTTTGCTGGCAAGTCAAAAAATGTCAATATGGTTTTTTTCTCATATCGAAGATGTGGCAACGCCCATTTTTTTTAAATTGAAATACGCTGTTCCACGTTCCTTTCATATATCGTTGGGAATAGTACAAATCCGTGTCAACACTAGACTTAATTTTATAGGGGAAAGTAATCACTATCTATCACTAAAAAGCTGTGGTGGATAATTGGCTCAATTCTTTTCGGTCTTTGAAGTAATGGTTGAAATTCATCATTGTAGTTGGATTTGTATTCAATTATACTATTGGGATTGTACTTTAGAACTCTGATATCAACTATACGCTTTCGCAGCAGCCTCTATACCAGAGCGGTTTGAATTTTAAATAAGGTTACTTTCAATACTATAACCTTTGAAAAAAAGTCTAGTAACTACTTCATATGGAGATGCATTTAGTTTAGCTTCTAAAGGGTGTTTTTTTTAGAGGTTTGTTTTTCGAATAGAGATAAAACTGGCATTTTATGGTCAAATCTAGCAACTCTTATGTCATTTATGTTCAGTTTGGTTTGCCATTTCATCATGAACAGGTTGACAAAAGAACAACGCTTGCAAATTGTGCAAATTTATTTCGAAAATAATGGTTCAGTTCGCGAAGTTTACCGCAAGCTCCGTCCATTTTATGGTCGACATAATCGTCCATCAGAGCAATTAATTCGGTTAACCATGGATCGTTTTCGCACTACGTTTACTCTATGTGATAATACGCATCCGCAGAGACGTCGAACAGTGCGCACCGAAGAAACAATTGCCGCTGTAGAGCAAAATGTTGAAGAGGACCCGAATGAATCGATTCGCCACCGTGCACAGCAATTGGAGCTTTGTCCATCAACTTTATGGAAGATTTTGCGCAAAGATCTTGGCTTGCGACCTTACAAGATCCAGCTTGTATGGGCCGAAAATGAGATTGATCTCGATGCTGATTTTCATCGCAAAATTTTGTTCAGTGATGAGGCTCATTTTTGGTTGAATGGCTACGTCAACAAGCGAAATTGCCGCATTTGGAGTGAAGAGAATCCACATGAGACCCTTGAGACGCCATTACATCCACAAAAACTGACTGTTTGGTGTGCTCTATGGGCTGGTGGAGTCATTGGGCCATACTTCTTCCGAAATAATGCTGGAGAGTCAGTTACCGTTAATGGAGACCGGTATAGAGCCATGATAACCGACTATTTTGTTCCCGAATTGGATGGCATGAATGTGGATGAGTTGTGGTTCTAACAAGACGGCGCTACATGCCACACAGCGCACGTCACAATCGATTTATTGAAGGAAACATTCGATGAGCGCATAATTTCGCGGAATGGACCTGTCAATTGGCCACCAAGATCGTGTGATTTGACACCATTGGATTATTTTCTTTGGGGATATGTGAAGTCGCTCGTCTACGCCAACAAACCAGAAACGTTAGGGGACTTGGAAGCCAACATTCGTGGCGTTATTGCCGACATACGGCCCCATATGCTCGAAAAAGTGGTTCAAAATTGGACCTGTAGAATTGGCTTTATTCGAGCCAGCCGCGGCGGCCACATGCCCGAAATCATATTTAAACATTAATGGCATAAAATTATCCTTCCAATAAAGCCAAATTGATGGACATTAAAACGATTTTCTTGTGTTTTATTTCAATTCAAAGCTCTATACCTCTAAAAAAAACACCCTTTATGATAACCGAAGAGTTTTGACTAGATAAAAGTCTTTTACGATTTTTTAATTTTCTTTGAGTTATCGAGTGAACTGAATCCATCTCCATTTGAGTATGACCATTCTCTAAAAACTTCTGTTTGATTGAGTGAGTTGAAGTCATAGTAGGATCGGAAACATTGTTTGTTCTCTCTCTGGATCACCAATTTCGATCAGATTTACTGAATTAGAAATACTGGAGCTAATTGCGTTACAGTTAGCTAAAGGTATAATTTTTTCAGTAAGCTTTTCGTGATTTCTTAGTCATTTTTTAGTTGAACTTACCTTAATTATATTTTAATTTAAGCTTTTAGCTTAATATTTCTTTTTAGTTTTAATTTTTAATTTTACACAAAAAATGCATCTGCTGCGGGTGCCAGAGAACTGTCATAGGAATCTTTTACCAGGGTGGGCGCATAGAGAATTTTATTAAAAGTTTTGTATTTGACGGATGTGATCCACCAAAACTGTTTGAAAGTTTGCTAACCAAAATTTTTGTGCTAAGTATAAAGTTTTTTTAAAAACAATACATGCCTGATGTCACCTGATTACATTCGTGGAATCGCCACTTGCCTGCAGTAGATGTACGGAAATATTTTTGGCTGATTCTTTGCTTTCTAGTTGTCAAACGCACCCGTGGTCAAAGAGGCGGCATCTGATTAGGATCGTGCATGCACTGACCTCGAAATCTCAAATTGGCTACTTATGTCAGATACGCGTATTTGTACTATCCCCGAGAGACAATCGGGGTTCCAGACCAAAAACTGATCTGATGAGGCTATGTATATATGTATATGAATTTCTTCAAATATCATTATGTTTAGTTTAAGTATTATAATTGAGTACCATGAAGATAATGGGTGGCGAAACGATTCCATGATTTTGCTTTAATCATGGCACATTATTTTTCACTTATTGTTTCTAAACATATGAAAAGCATCACCTTATCACCGTTTTATTTATTCTTATCAGCATTTGGGGACTTTTCATGGTCATTTATAATTTAATTTCAGCTCTGAACAATTAAATAAATCTTTGTATGACACATGTTTGACACAATTTTTCAAGTTGAAATATTTTAATTTTATTCCGTATTGTATTAAGTTCAATGGTTCCACGCTTATAATCATTATTACGATTAATGTGTTTGAGCTATGTAATAATTGTTTAAGGTTCATCTGTTCCATTCTTCAACACCTCTCAGGATCAATTCTGGAATCTCGGGGTTGGAAATTTTGATCCCGAAATTTGTCATCCTTAATTCGGGTACATTATAGGCTCGTGTAAATGATTTTTCGCAAAGTTTTGTATTTAAAATTCATCAGTGTTTTGCGCAGGTTTTAAGTATATAAGAGTTCAACTTCAACCTACCCCTTCAATTTATACCTTATACTGCGTTCCGTACCGTCTACAGAGAGATGGATGCTTTCAAAAAATTTCCCCTTGCCCTTCATACCGTCTCCGACCCTGGCTCTGCCTCAATGCACTGTTCAACGTTTCAATTCCCGGCGCTGACCATTGCGGACTGTGACTTAAAAGTTCTCGCACCCGACCATTATGGATTTCAACCTACTAGCATTCGTGCGTGCTGTTTTCGAATAATATTTAATTAAAAGAGTCACGCCGTCTTTTTAAACAATTCAAGATATTTGTGATCTGCAGCCGATAACCAAATTTCGTCACAATATTCTTAATTTTTTTGCACTGCTGACGGTAATTCAAAGTACTGTGTTTTTTTTTGTTTTATACAGACACAAGATTTTGGGTTTTTTTAATCTATGAATTCGTTTATTTTTTCCAACGAGTCACTTTCTTATGCTGTTGCAGCTTTCTTATCTGCTCAAGCTTCACTCAGTGGTCTTAAATTTCGAGCACACTCGACTAAGAACTTTACATAGAACAAAAAAAACATGGGCGTCATTTCAGTTTTGGCGCTCTGTGCATCTGGTTCTTAGAGAATTAAAACGTGTCTATACGACCTGAACAGTACTTAGGTATTTCGTATATTTTCAATTGGTTTGTGACAGAAATTTTATTTTTACATAAAAGTCATAAAATGCTTAAAATAACTCCAGTTTTCTGGATTTCGCTATTAAATCTTGTGCTTTACATAACCGGCGATGAACTTGAAGACAGCCGTGGACTTAGGATAATCTTAAAAGGTGCGTGTTCTGACTACTTTGAATATCGGGCCTTGGGCGGTTTTTTATCTGGTAGACTTGGACTGCCCCATATGGAAATAGGTGACACTGTCAAGTTGACATTTATGGTAATTTTTTTTGGACAGATTTTACTTATAAGTCATAAAAAGTTAAATATAAATGAAGGTTCTCCTGGTATTCTCCTACCATACGGCAGTTCGGAAGGGATAATCAATAAACTACAAAAGAAGCAACCAATACTATACCGTGTTGATTTCCCCCTAACTTTTTTCATGCCAGCATTGTTAAATATTTCTATCAACGGCAACGAATTATGCAACACAAACATAAGTAATAATTTGATGAATCGATTACGTTTTTTTAAACTCGAATTTTTTATTTTAGAACCTATATTTTTTTTAAGAGATGTACTTACTCTCGAACATACTCTGGACATCAAGAACGACTCCATGCAGGTGTACACTAAAAACATTCAAATGCTGCATTTCGCTAAAACTTCTACTTGTGGACTCGTTGATAGAGAAATTAATGTTTACGGAGGTACACCGCTTGTTTTCGGCGGCCAGTTGTTAATACGTGGTGAACATCCTTGGCTGGCTGCAATTTACAAAAAGGATAACGGGGGCATAAGTTTCATTTGTGGTGGATCGCTTGTTACTTCAAAAATTATTTTGTCAGCAGCACATTGCTTCGAAATATTGAGCTTGACTGCAGAAAATATTACTGCGATGTTAGGGCGACATAACTTAACCAATTCTATGGAGGATGGTTACACGACACGTGCTATAGAACGTATAATTTTACATCCGGACTACAAGTCTAGACCAGTCCTTTCTGATGCGGACCTGGCACTTTTAGTAATGGAAGAACATGTTAGGTAATGAGGAAAATACAATAATTTATCTGTAGTGGACATTATTCCTCAAAATTATTGACTAAATTTAGTCAAGTTTTGACTTTTTAATACTCTCTAATATTTAGTTTTACGAAATTCATCAAGCCGATTTGCTTATGGAACGAGCCTGCTGATGAGTCACGAATTGTTAACCAAACTGGTGTGGTTGTCGGTTGGGGAAGCGATGAGGATGGTAACAGTGTAATCACGCCAAAAAAAGTTGACGCGAAAATCGTTTCTGCGGAGGAATGTTTGCGTTCATCAGTTGCGCTTAGTTTCCTAACATCACCACGCACCCTGTGTGCTGGAAAACGTGATGGCTCTGGCCCATGTACAGGAGACTCTGGTGGTGGCCTTGTACTACAACGAAATGGGATTTGGTTGCTTCGTGGTATTGTTTCCTTAGGATTCACTGATCAAGGGCGTTGCGATTTACAGGAGTACACAGTGTATTGTGATGTAGCAAAGCACATGTCATGGTTAAAAAATCACATCAAGCAACAAGAACCTGTAATAGGCTCTCTCAAGGATATTTGTGGAAGATCAAACACGGAAGCTCGCATTGAGCATCCTTGGTTAGCTCCTCTTTATAAACATTTTCTCACAGGTGAGATTTTCGAGTGCACTGGGACGATAGTCTCTACACGAAGTATTTTGATGCCTGCCAGTTGCTTCAGAAGATTTCCAATAAACCACATAAGAGTTTATTACGGACGTTACGATCTCAGCAACTTTAACGAAAAAGGAGTTGTGTCCCGTGAAGTAGATTCGATGCTATATCAATCAGACCTCAAACTCACGGATCATGTAGTCCAAAATCATAACATAGCATTACTCCAAATGAAGGATCCTGTCGGGTATGTTAAAACTACATGCTAAGTGACATGCTTTCTCAAACAAATTTACTATATATTTTTAGCTATACAGAATGCGTAAAACCTATTTGCCTATGCAGTGAACCTTTTGATTGGTCACAAACTGTAGGACAATCAGTTACCATGTCAGGTTGGGCAATGTCAGATGTACGCAAAGAAATTTCGTTGGTGCCCAAGTCAATGGAAGTAAATATTGCATCTTTAGAGCAATGTCAAGCACTGGGTCATAACGTGAGCACAACATCTAATATTTTGTGCATACCTCGTGATGGAAATTTGACTGGGCGTGTTCTAATGATGAAACGAATTGGACGTTGGTTGTTTCTCGGTGGATGCAGCTATTTTCATGAGAGTGATAATTTCTGTCTACTCGTATATGCCGATATAGTAGAACAGATGTCGTGGATTCAAAGAAATATGCTAGAGTAGTCATAATGTTAACTTTGGTGGTCGAGACACTGGAAAAAATAAATGTGATTTGCTTTGTGTGACAAAAAATGCATTTTTTTATCATTCGTTATTATAAAAAGTACCATATTCGGTTTTTCGTTTTAAAGATGAAAAAGTCGAAAAAATATGGAATTTATTTAAAAAGTTGGCAATTGTTGACAAAATCGAAAAAGTTGAAAACTGTTGGAAAGTGTGAGGAAGGCAGAAAAAAAATTTGTATTAAAAATGTTTAAAAAAGTTGAAGAAGTTTAAAAAAGTATTAAAAGTATAGATAATGCTGAAAAAGGTTGAACAATAGGGTGGGTCGGAATTTTTTTTTTAATCGGCTTGGTCGTAAAATCGCAGATATCGTCATTGTGAACATCACTGTGTAGTTAAAAAATTTCCAATTTTCGCTCCTTATTTCATATAACGATACTGGCACATATCTGTACAATAGATCTGGCAAATATTTTTCTTTTGGAGGCCTACATACAAACCCTTTCGGTAGACCATAAGAAGGTCAACTTTGCACTCTTTATCTGAGTGGTAGCAAAATATGGAAATGTTGAAAAGAGTTAAAAGAACTTGAAAGTCTCGATAAACACTGAAACAGGTTGAAAAAACGT
Organism: Meiosimyza decipiens; assembly: GCA_963680825.1. Classification (NCBI taxonomy): domain Eukaryota; kingdom Metazoa; phylum Arthropoda; class Insecta; order Diptera; family Lauxaniidae; genus Meiosimyza; species Meiosimyza decipiens. The sequence continues at coordinate 41,952,218 of OY804258.1, forward strand.
GTTGAAATGTTAAAAAATCTTGGTAAATTCAATAAAGAGATTGAAAAAGTCGAAACTTAGGCTTTAAGATTTTGCGCTAGTAGACTTAAATAAGATCTGAGGTAACCACTCTGAATGAAGTCACATATATATAGTCGATATATAAAAATTCATGAACTACGCTTGAATAGTCCACTGATTTTTTGGTGGTAATGTTAAAAGGTTTTATTCATCTTAAATGAATGCCTAAATTGTAATTTTTCCAATAAAGAAGTTTTCAAATAAGTTAACAAGCATTTTTTGTTCAGACATTGAACTTTACTCGAAAAATACCTTTCTCGATGACCTTGCAAATAAAAAACTTTCTCAAAATCAAATTAAAGTCTATGCACTAAATTTTAAAAGTTTTGTTTGAAAATATTTTTGATTTTATATGCAACATTTTGTTAAAAGAAAACTTCTAGGAATTTTTTCGATTTTGTTACTTTGTATTTTTGTACAGCTTTTGGCATAGACTGGCTCGGTTTGTATACAATTTGTGGCACAACGAATACAAAAGTTAAATTGTACAACGTAATATCAAAGTTTTACTTAAATCAACTACTTGACTTGCTCGTGGCCAACATACATATAAGTAGTAATGGCATTTGCATATGTATTTCATCACGTATAGGTAATTTATAGTACAGTTACACAGAGAAGAAAAAAAAGAACAAAGCAACTACAAAGCAACACAGTTGCAGATGCGGATAGCCAGATATGTAGCTATTTGGCATGAGTTAGACACAAAAGCAGTTTGCCACAACAAAACAGATTGAATTTCAGTTTAAAAATATGTGCATACATTTTCTGGTTATAGGTTTGTGTTTCTGTGCTGTTATACATTTCAGTTTATAAATAAGATGCAAATTTATGCCTTGAAAACAAACAACTTACGTAAAATTGTTGCAAAGATATGTTTCGAAGCAAAATGCGGTTTTAAAGAAGACTTGCTCGATTTGAATATTTAATAATTCTTCTGTTGAACATTTTTATGAAATAAAATGAAGTATATTTAGTTTGTCTACCTTAGCATATGAATTTTATCAAGTTTTTGAAACAATTACTTAGCGGCCACGATCTAAACTTGCTAAAAGTGTTATTGTATCCCATAGCTTAGAATATTACCTTAGTTTCCTTAAAACATATTACATCGGATTCTATTTGTAAGAGTCTAAAATTGCATAAACTGAAACCAAATGCTTGCTTTCTTTTGTAAATAAATGTTACTCATACGTTGCTGGCTTGTACACGACTTGAAAAATTCTTTGTTACAAAAAATGGCCCACATAATATTTTATCAAAATTTGCTTTTGATCAATAACTTCCAAATTGTATTCAATTTGATGAACCTTTTGTTTGTTGTTTTTAGTGAATTGACATATTCATAACCAAGTTTTTTCTAAGCTTTCGATTTTATATTTTGTTTTTAGCTAATAAAACATATTTATAGAACAAAAATAAAATTGAGTGTGGACCAGTCGCCGGTTTTTGAGATTTGTTCTAATTCCGCTGTTAAATATTTTGTCAAATATATTATTATATGAAAGGTTCTTCAATTTTTCCAATAATCTTTAACGGCCACTTAGAAATTCTATATATTATGAAAGTTAACCTTATGATAAAATATAACACATTGATTGCATTAAATAAAATTGCATCGAACTCGAATTACATTAAAAAACTTTCGGTTTTTGCAATTAAATGTCACTCATACGTCAGTATGTTGCGTACAAGTATATGATACACTTTCATTTGTATCCAAGTTTCTTAAGCTTAAAATGCAGCATAAGTATCGTAGAAGCAACAAGTTTTTATTTTTCAAAAATTTGCAACGACTACATGGGACTTCTTTTTTCATACAAATATGCATGTGGTTTTTTTCTTTACAGAGTTTTATCATTTTCTGTATTTTGTTTTTGTTGTTATCTGCTGCTCCTGATGTTTTGTCTTTTTGAAACTCATTAAAATTCTGCCAACTGCACGGAGGGATCACATTAGAAAGTTTTCATTGTGCTCTGTGCTCCTTTGATGATGATGAGCATAAAAGTTCGCCCTTTTTTTATTTTTTTTTTTTGGGAAACTGGCGGCCTTACACTGGTGCTGATTTTCGTTGCTGATGTCGTAACTTTTTTAATCCTTATTGCATTTTGTTTTTATTTTGCTGCTATCTCTTTGCCAAAATTTTGGGTTTTGCTTGTAATTATGAAAATTATATGGCAACGCTGTTAAATATAAAGTTTTGATGAACTCAATGAACGTGCAAATTGTGTTGCATTTATTTAGATTATTTTAATTTTTGTGCTCATTAACACAAATTAGTTGGAGATTTGATTTTGTTGTACTATTTGGAATGCTGTGGGTTGAGTGGGAAGTTACAATATTACAAAGTATTTTTAATTTTGCACTGCTCAATGTATATATATTTTCAACATTTTGTCATGTTCTAAATTTTATGAAATTTAAGAGAGCCATATATAAAAATTAAAAATATCAAACTGCGCTTTGTTATTAAGAAAAATGCTTTTAGTATATTGAGCTAAATTACATCGGAACAAAGTTATCAGTGAGCTATTTGTGCTCTATTACGATAAAAGTTTCGCATACGTCATGTATTCTCAAAAGTTGTTGGTTACGCGTTACGCAATAAAAAAATTGTGCTGCTAAAGTGCACTCTATAGCTGTTAATAAAGCTCGGAATTTATTAAACTATCGATTGAACTTAAGGTAATAGCGTTTGAAGACCTTAAAAGGAACAGGAACAAATTAAAACAATTTTGTTACATTTTACACAAATGTTATTTGTACGTCATGTTGCACATAGCAAAATATTTTGTTATATATATAAAAAATATGCACCTGCCACTTTATAAATCTTTAAAGTTTAACTTAAAATGTTTTCTTTGTGCAATATTTCTATATGTAACAAGCATATTCTTGACAATTAACATGTAGAGTACACACACATATGCTATTAAAATTTACAAAGAAAATGTTTTGTTCTTGTTAAATATTTAAAATATTCATAAATGCTATCTTGTACAAACATAAAACTTTAATATCTTATAATTACTCGTGTATAACATACAAAGATAAACTTAAATATTATCCTTTCCTCAGCAAACTGTAGAAATTTCAATTAATACGTACAATTTAACAAAATAAATAAAGAAAAACCAAACAATGGAGCCAAGGAAAGCAATTCAAAATGAATAAAAAAGTGAAGGATTAAAATATAAAAAATAAAAAAAAAATCCGAAAAAAAGGACACATGTTGCACAAAAAAAAAAGCTACCACGTGTGCAGTAAATCCACAGTGCATATTATGTTAAGAGGGATTATTTTTTGGAAAAATTTTGAAAAATATTGTTTCAACAGAGTTTCCTCATATAACAGAAGCTTACAAAGCATAAAAGTTGTCTTAAAAGTTTGCGCATAATTTACTAGTACCAGGAGACCGACCATAGTTCTGCTTTCGTTTTGAAATTAAAAAGTTCAAAGGGTATGGTAAATGTTGATAAAAAATAAATAAGGTTAAATAAATCGATAAAATATGGGAAAATATTGAAAGAGTTGGAAAATGTTGAAGCAGTTTTGGAATATTTTGAAAACAGCTGAAAAAGATTGCAAAATTCGAAAAGATTTGAAAAAGGTTTAAAAAGTCGAAGCAATGTTAAATATAGTTGAACCCACTGTTACAATCCAGTCCGATTTTGATCTGGAAATACTTTATTATAAACAACTTCTGATACCAAATTTAGTAAGGTTGCTCACAGAGTTTTTTAGATATGTCATTTGAGGTATTTCAGAGGTATGCGAGGTGCCACACCCACTGAAGCACCTTTTGATTCAGATATACTTTATAGCAAGTAAACCACTTCATTAAATTTCATACCAGTTGCTGCAATAGTTCACGTAAAATAGCTGATAAAGGATTTTTCTGATATAGGGGGTGCCACGCCCACTGGTGCCATCAAACCGAACTCATTCAATTTCAAAAGATCATAGCAATCAACATTGCTGTATCAAATTTTATAGAGATCACACTAAATATAACATTAAACGATTTTTGGTTGAGTGGGACGTGCCACGCCCACTGATGAATTCCTACTGAAATCGATTTTCTTTCAAAATTGACACCTACACACCAAATTTTTTTAGATTACTTCCATTATACACTAAATATATCATTAAATATTTTTGCTTGGGGGGTGCCACTCCCATTTATCCAATCCGCTTGAAATCCGATTAATTTCGAAGTATATAGTAACCGGCACCTCTACACCGAGCTTTGCGAAGATTAGAATTTAACGATTTTCTTGTCTAAGAGGTGCCACGCCCACATATATTGCTACGCCCTCTGTTGGTTGGAAGATACCTTTCAGCAAGTATTTCTTCCATATTAAATTTCATAAGGACTACGTTGCAAGCTCACTTTATAAATATATGCCACAACTATCAAAGAGTTTTGCTTGCATAGTGACTTCGCTTGTATTGATGACTGCTTTTAGTGGTATTATTTCCAAAATTTTGACGAAATCGTAGGTGCTGTTCCGAGAAATATAGAATCCAAATTTCCAAATGTTAAAAAGTGCCACACCAAATTTTGCAATTCCGTCTACTTTTAGCTCAGTTCAAGATACACGTACTTATATGATCTGCATTCGTTAACCCAATTTCATCACAATATTTTGTGTGGTTTGTGAGGTATGTTGCTATAAAAAATCAAGTTTAGGGCGGTGCCACGCCCATATTCATATATACTAATAACATACACATAAACAAACATTTAGTTTGTTTAATAATGTGTAGTAGATAATTGCAATGGACAGTAAATAATAAAAGCAAGCTTCACTATGGTTATTGAGGTCAACATCAGTATTCTCGTTAATGGTATCTAATGTGTCCGTTTCAGCCTGACAATGTTTGAAATTTGAAAGTGGTTGTTGCAAAGCTTTATATGATAGGTATTTAGCAGCAACCAGAAAACTCCAGTCTTCGGCATTTTAAGTTCTACAAATGAATAGCGAACTCCCAGTAAGTTAAAAAATAAATTGGGTTTTTCTTAAAATGTCCCCATTCGCCGTAAAGATTATCTGTGTAAAATATTGCTGTGGCAACAAAAACCATTGGACTCTGATTCAGTTTGCTTGGTCAGCAGCACATGGCTCCGTAAATGCAGCATTCTGCATAACACACGCACCTGATTCACTTACACATTGGCACACAAAATTTACTTATTTTGCACAACAGGCACGAACACAATCAAACAACAAAAGAACCCAAAAGAATTTACAACAAAAAATCAACGTCATCATCATTATCAGTAGGAGTTGTAGTATCCTTCGAGAATGGAATGAAAAGCCACTGATGTCGATAATGAAGTTGCTGATGGTCATGCTGAGGCGAATGATGCTGCACGTACGCTTATTTTACTTTTAACATTTTCCAAGAAAGGATACACAATACAAATGAACACAAAAGGACGCGTGAGTGAAAATGAGTTTTGATTTTGACCAATAATGCCTTATATGAACAATTCATAGACCTTAAAGCGTTCACCCAGAAAAGAATCGAAGCAATTGGTGGTACGCATTGCTAAGAAAGGGAGTTAAGTCGAATTTTTTTCTTTAGCGAAATTTGTTTGACATCGATATGAAAATGCAAATTTTTAAAAATATTTGGTAACTTTTTTGCAAAGGACATAAGCTGACTTTATTAAATTTTTTTAAACTATTTTTTTTTTCGAATTCGATTTAAAGAGAAAAATATTAATATTTCACGAATTTGGTGGTTGTCTGCTTGAGAAAGTTTAAAATACACCTTGCTTACAAAAGTTAAATTCTTCTGTAACCAATATCTCCTGCGAGCGCTTCATTTTAATGTAGCCAAAAATCATTTTTAGCTTTTCCATAGTAATCCTTTCACTATTGTTCTTGTAATTACAAGCGGAGCTCTTTGTTATCTGCTGGTACCTTTTTTGACTTCCTCGTATACCAAAACTACTTTTGCTGCTCTAAAATTTTGCGAACTTTACACAGTTAGGTGCAGATATTATGGAACATGAACGTCAAATCGTATAATTTTATTTTAGTTTTATGTTTGTGTGGTAACCTTTTTGTAAACGCAGTTTAGCCACAAACAAAAAGACCCCTTACCATAACAATATTTTTGCTACACTACAATAGTTCACTTTTTGCTTTCATTATCAGACAACGAAAATTGAAGTCTTTGTGGTTTTCAGTTATGAGGCAAAACTATTGAAAAGTTTCCCATTTTTTCTACAATCTAATTTTTATTTTCCCACAGAATCCATTAGTTGAATGGGTTTGATTTGTTTAAATTTTCTACGTTCTTTGTTGTGGTGAACAATGGAAGCGGTTTTGTTTCTTTTATTTTTTGACTTAAATCTGAGATAAAAAACTTGCAAGTTTCTGGTGAAATGCTTAAATAATGTAGAAATAAAAACACCAAAACTGTTTGTTGTAAGCAAATTAAAGAAAGGAAACTTGAAATATGCTTTTTTATATTTCATTTGATAGATAGGTGGTCAAAACGATACATTGCCACTTATTCATTTTTGCAGGAAAAAAAGTATAAAAAGTAAATTGTTAGAGCAAATCTCATTTGTAAAAATAATGTTGAACGAAGTCGAAAAAAGTCAAATATTTAAGAGCGAAGCTTGAAAATATCATTTTCTGGATAAAGCACTGCCCACCTATCCATCATCAGTTTGCGTTTAATCTGGTAGCAGTAAGGCGCTCCATCAGTGTCATGTCTTCCCAAGTTACATCGATGATGAAATATTGGGAGACTGAAGGAAAGTGTTCATAGAAAGTACTCCGTTTATCTTGTTATCTTCTTTTCAAGCAAACACTTTGACATCATTTCATTTTGGTGTTTCTTTCAATGCTGCTCACGCAAAAAGTTTTTTCGGCTGATATTATGCTGTCCATAGATAGAAGTAGGAGTGTGCAGCGACTGCAAAATTAATTTAAATTTTTTAAACGATTTGGCACTTGTTTTCGAAATTTTTATTCTTTTAAATTTCCAAACAGAATCAAAATATGAACCATGGTTCTCTTATTACGATACTTAGCAGCATTTCTCCCCTTTCATTTCTAGAGCTACTTTACCTGTCAAAATCAGCTTGTTTTGTGCTATTTATTCTTGACAGATATGGAACCACTTTCACGATTGAATCTAATTTGATTTTAACATAATGTTTACACCTTGGTAATTGTACCTTGTTCTAAACAAGTATGAATAATGGCAAGGCTCTAAAATCTTAAAACACTTTTACTTATTCAATGCCGTATGCCTTCTCCATTCAACTTGGAATGGTATTAGTGATAAAAATTTGCTCCAATTTGTGGCCAACATCTTCTGATGAACGGATCTTATTCCGCTTGCAGAATTTCAGAAAATAAAAAAGACCTTCCAAAGTGAGATCTGAAGATATTATACCTTATATAATTTTCATTACTGAAAAAACCAGAACCATCGGAATGTAATGATTATATATCCATTAATGTGCTGTCTGTTATTTTTAAAATTTGTGAATCACTGATGGCAGAACAGATTGTTGCCCATTTTAATACACTTAGTTGTCTTTCACCGCTTCAGTCTTCCGGCCGAGAAACAGTTGTTCAACTGCAGCAGTAAAAATCTTCGACGATATACGAACTTGCTATGATAGTGAGAAACTTACGTTGTTGTGCCAATTAGATTTTTCTAAGGCTTTTGACAATGTCAACCACTCATTGCTATGTCATAAATTGAAGGGTCCCTTTTGCTTACATTATTTATTAATGACATTTTTTTGGTATCCAAAAATGTCACGATGCATGCTTATGCGGATGATTTGCAGTTGTTCATATCGCTATCATTTGGCCTCATCGAGGATTTAAGTTGCAGACTAAATGAAGATACAGAATGTACTAATGAATGGGCCATTAACAACGCATTAGAAGCTTCAATCCCCTGAAATCATATGTTTTGCCTATATAAAAAAAAGGTTATCCCTTCTCTGAGCTGCCTCCAATTTTTTTGAGTAACACACAACTAAAATTTGTCAAAAAAGTTAACAGCCTAGGGCTTAAAATAAATTGTTGTTTGAGTTGTGAAGACCAAATACACTCTATAAAAGTTTACTGCACGTTAAGAATTCTTAGGATGGCGTCATGATTGATGCCTTTTACAACCCGAAGGTGCCTAGTTATTCAGCTGATAATGTCAATTATAACTTATACCGAAGTAGGTTTTAATAAACTGGACAATAATGGAGAGACTAAAGAGGTCTTACAATATATCGGATTATGGCATTCGCATGCAGCATTTATAATTACCTAAAAATCAGAAATAGTATCTTTCTTAAAAATGAAAAAATATAACTTTATTCTATTTTTGTATAAAAAACAGTTTTACATGTCGTATGTGTAATCTTTAATTGCAAGTGTATAGTGAATATTAAATGAATATATACATAGATCTAAATACAAAGATCGGTTTTAATATATTTAGGAATTCTTATTTAAGTTTCGGTGCTATTTATGAGCTAGGACGCTTTGCATTAAATAAAAAATTAATTTATAGCCAAAGCTTTTAAATTTTTGCCGTATATCACTTAACATTTTTACAATTTCGAAATTGGTACCCAACAACGTTCAATACAGCAATAACCACAAAACAAATATCTTTACTTTAAGGATATTTTCTCCAAAAAAAATCAACATAATAATTTCTGTTATGCGTATCGTAAATTTTATAATAATTACAGGTGCTGCTTGCTGTATTTAATGTTCAAATAGTAAATAACAATTTTTTCATTCCTTTTCTAATTACCATTAACTGACCGAACTTTTTTTTCCTCACATCAACAATCAACATTACTCTTCGGTAATGTTAACCAGATTTCTTTGTTAGAGATGAAAATGCTATAATTTTTATATAAAAGAGAATTTTATTTGTTGCTTTTTATGTCAATGTATTAATGTGATTATGTGCTCTGGACCAGCTGCAAATAACTGCCTCTAATTGTTAACAGTTGACATTAATATAAAATTAAACGCATGCTGGCGTGCTCTGTGGAATCCTTTATATTTTTTTTGGCAAGTAACTAAGTCGTGTATGTAAGTCAACTCATGGGTCATTTCGTGAAACCGGAATATTGTAATCAATTGTAGCTGGAAAAGTCAATATTGAAGAAAATAAACGAAAATTATGGAGTTGTAAGTATTTCAGATTTGGATATTTCATTGTGTTGTATAGAAGAAGGACTTTTACTGCAATTTTATTAGCAAAGTTTGGTTTTAATTTTAATGTTTTGTTGCTTGATAAAAATAAATGCACTCTTGGTACTCCATAGACATACGTTGCATAGACATACGTTGGTATCTTCAAAATTAAGGTTATTTTGAGTTTCTTCCTCTCTTATAAGTTCTATATGGACTTCAGTCCCTTTGAAAAGGCGAAAACTAACTATCTACTTAATCTAAAGTTTCATTTTAATATTGGAGCAATAAATTTGGTCAATTGCTGTAGATAATAGGTACACTAGGGTGTGCCATTTTTGAGCAACTTTTTTTTTTCAACTAAAAAACAGAAGAAGCCTCTAAAAATTTGAGCTCTTAATATTTACATTTAGAGGTACCTGTTTCTAACTATCCATTTTCCATATAAATTACATGGAAAACAAATATTTTTTTTTCTTATTTTTGTAACTTGACACGAGAGCGTTGTAAAAATGAACTGAAAGTTTATTTTAGTAGGAAATTGAACGCTCTACAAAAAAAAAATTTTAGTTTATAATTTTACTGAACCTAATGCGTAATTACTTTTGTTTAACAGTTAATCAAATAACAAAGTAATATCAGTTTTTTTTTTGGAAAATGGAAAGTTAGATACAGGCACCTCTAAATGTTAATATTAAGAGATCAAATTTTTAGAGGCTTCTTTTTTCACTTTTCTGAAAGTTTTAAGCCTGTTTTTTAGTTGAAAAAGTAAAGTTGCTCAAAAATGGCACACCCTAAGGTACACCCATTACAACATACGGCCAAATAAATGCATGCAGTTTGTTAATTCCTCAAAAACCTTCTTTTGCTCATTTTATTCATTTTGGTGGATTGCAATGGGTCTCTTCGATTCTAAAATTATTTTAAAAAAACATTTTCAAGCTGATTTCTGAAACTTTTCTCAAAAATTTTCGTCGATCACCTTTTTGTACTTTTACCTCATAAATTTTATTTGAAAGGGGACCTGAAAGCAAAAAATATAGAACTTGAAAGTTCATTTTTAGTACCACAGCAAAGTTCGTAATGGAAAGTGGTAGTTCACCTAAATGCTATAAATATTTTTCGTGTCATAAATTTTGTAAATAATAACTTTTTTTAAACTGAAAAATGGAAAGGTGTAGAAAAACATTAAACATTTTTCTTTTTAATAACCAAGCAATGTTCATTTTCTTACATTTTTGGTATAGGCAACCCCAAAATAAAACTGCTGCTGAACACACCATAAAGCACATGAACATTTCAAGAGTTGCACTGCACGGTAGCAGTATATAACTGTGTGTATGACACAACGTGAGTCTCTATAGATTTCATATTAGCAAAAGAAAAAAAAAAAAAAAGAAAACAAAAAAAAAAAAGAAAACAAAAAAACAGAAATGTAATATGAATTTTGCAAAGCGCCAGAGCAACACCGCAAGCATTATTTTTCATTATTTTTATATTTTCATTGTATTTGCTATAAATTATGGCGTTGAGGCAGAAAAACAACAACAACAGCTACCATAAAATTTGCACGAAAGTTCAAAAATATATAAACATTTGCAACATTTGTGAACAAACAAAAATATTTGCTATTTAAAAACGTGCTGCATACTTTGGGGCGCACTCAATATAATGTAGTAGGTAAACATGAGTTAAGAGCAGCAGGGGCGCTCAACACTGTCAAGTTGTCGAGCATGCAACTCACGTAACCGAAAATTATGATAAATGGTAATAGAAATCGCTATGGGAAAATCATTGAAGTCCAGTACTGCGGTAGGGTCACATAATGTCAGATGTACGTAGCATCAATTTGGCTTTATTTTGTTTTTGATTGCTGCAACTACCGCAGTCAACTTAATATTTGGACTTTTATTTATATTTTTATTAATTTACTATTTATTTTTACATAACTACATATTACTGTGGCTGAGGTTATCTCACGTTGAGCGAGTATTCTTGATTATGTTTGCAGGGATTTTGTGGGCGTGCATGAAAAATGAACTTAAAAAATGACGTACGAGTATAGTATCTATAAGATTTATGATGCTTGTTGAAATTATTGCTGAGATAACTTAACATTCGTATCTGTGCATATTTAACTTAGTTTAAGAAAAACAGTTTCTTTATTTAAAATTCTGAAACTTTTTTAAATATATATTGTGTTGCAAAAAAGTTTAAGTAAATAATTTCACCATATCGTGTGAGCAATGTGTAATTATATTTTGATATTTATGGTACCCACAGCTTTGCAAGCACACGCCCAATTTTTTTTTTCAAAATGAAATTTTCTCTCTTTAAATGTAAAAAAAAACAGAACAATTGAAAGTGAGCTTGTTCTTTGAAAACTTCGAAGCCAAATACAAACGGTACTAATGAGAAAAAACAAATACAACGAAAAATTAATCGGTAATTTTTGTATAATGTTTTGCAAATCTTAAGCCTAAAAAAAAGAATATTTAACTTTAAAAAAATAATAAAACAAGTATGCAATATCTTTCTCTAGCACAAATATGTTGTTTTAAAAAAGAAATTATTAAAATTCCTTTTGTATATTTAGCGCCAAAGCGTTACATACATATAAACAATTTAATATAAATAGTATAGATTAACCATAAAATTTTCAATATTTTTGTTTCCATTCAAATGCATTAAAAAAACTTGATTTTATTAAGATAACGCTTTAACCCATCACACCCATGGGCACTGTTATGACATTTTTTTCTTAATTTTTTTTTTTTAGTCTTAAAAATAGTTGGGATTCTTATAATAATATATTAATTAAATTAATGGCCACTATGTTATGTTTAAATTTTTTAACAAATCTTATAAAAAATTTCTTATCCACCATAACAAGAGAAAAATAATTAAATAAATTTCAACAAAAATTGTTAAAAAGTTAAGTTTTCGCATTAATATCTGAGCTCAAAAATATGCAACAGCATTAGTTTTTGTTCCCAATTCCTGTAAAATTAATACATGCAAAGCAACTTTCATAATTGGGGCTACATTTAAGCATTAAATTAAAGCACTCATTCATTATATTTAACATAGTCCATAAAGCCGGTCAACCCCAAAGCGTCAGTTTCCATTTTTTGACCTTTTTTTCTGGATGTTTTTTTTTGTTTTTTTGTTTTCATCCAAGCGCTCATTTACATGCTTGACTTTCTTGTGCACGTGGGAATCGCCACCAACCGACAGACTGCAAACTACAGGATGTAGAATTTAACTTTTATTTTTTTTTGTGTTCTGCTTTTTGAAATGTGGTTTTGTGTTTATGTTTTATTTATATCAGCAGTTTTGCATATTTGGTTATAATTTGCGGTTAACTCGGTCGCAACGCAACAGCACAGCGAGCGCGCGGTGCTCACAACAAACACCACAACAGCTGCAACACTGTTGCGACCGTCAAAAGTAAAAATAACAAGAACAAAAAACAAGTACCTTTGCTACTTTTGGGAGCCATTGTATGTATGTATGTACGTACGTACATAGTACCAACGTACTTCAGAATGTGGCAAGTGCTTCATGCAGTAATTGCTGCATGTAGTAGCAGTTTGACACTTGGGTCTCCAAATGGCATCCCCAAACGATTTTAGTTTTGCTTTGACATTTTTTGTTTTGCGGTTGTGCTTAGAAGAGAAACTTAAGGGAAGCTCAAAAGGAAGGTGGAAGGCGGTATATTGCATAATCATAAACTTTTTTTCACTTTTTTAATTTAAGCGCATTTTTTCCATTAAGTAGAATTTTAAGTTCATGATTTTTTAAAGTTTTTTATTTAACATGTCGTATGAGTAACATCTCAAAATATGTCACCATAAAATTTCTTCATATTTCAAAAGTCTTTAATATCAAAGTTTCGATGCCTGGATATATGTATCTATTCTCGTAATATTTGTTGCATGCTAAACCCTAAGCAAAAGTGCAAAATTTCATTTCTGGTCACTATTCCTCTTGTGGTTATTTCCACAGCACTTTCAGTTTCTTGCATAAAACTTATGATTTATATTTGAAATTCACTCCTATAAATCATTGTACATTATGACAGCCATACACTGCAAATGTGTTTCCATTTCAATATCAAAACTCTTTGCGAAAAATATTGGCATATCATTTAAAAGCAACCATGACAAAGTCAACAAGCTCCTCATGCAACATTATGCATTGATGTGCATCTTTTAAACACTCTGTGTTGACATTAAAAGTATTTGCATATTTCTACTGTATATTTTTGATTTATTCTATGCACGTTTTCAATTCAAACTTTTATTTTCATAAATTTTAGACCAACAGTATCAAGTTTTTCCTTTGAAAATGAAATTCGTGAAATGAAAATTGCATGGCATTGATAAAAAAAGTATGAAAAATATGAAAGGAGTTTTGCATATTCTAAAGGATTCAATAACTTTGTTTTTACTGTTCGAGGAAGAACTGCTTTGCAGTATTTTCCAAAGTTAACTGATAAGGGCGGTACTTGTAAAAAACTGAAAAAAAGGAAAGTGGCAGAAGAGTAAAATGCAATAGAAAGTTGACTTCTTGCATGGCTGATACTACGAATTGCTGTGCAGTTGACAAATCAAGCAAAACGAGTGCTGCTTTTAAGTGGCAATCATGAACAGTCAAAGTTTTTTTAAATAAAGAAAAGTTCTTTGCTTAAGAATACCTAGTTATGGAATAAACAATAAAATAAACTTTCATTATCTTGAGTACAATTGAAGGCATTCTTACAAAAGGAGAGATCAAATCGCGTTTTTAAAAATCAGTCTATTTATCAATTTTTGGTATTCTAAATTATCGACATTGAAGTTTGAAATTCAACACCTCTTAAAAGTAATGAACTTTATCGATATTTTTATATCTCTTAAAAAAGTTTTCAGAATTCTGTTGGTAACTTTTAAAAATTTGTGTAAAAAATAAAAGAGCTATAGCGATATTCAAACTTTTGCTTCCAAAATGTGTATATGATCCAAATAAACATTCTTTTGATCAAAACTGGGCAACAATGGAATCTTTGCATAGCATAACATGTATAGCATTCAGAGTTTCGAGTTGGAAAATGTGTTCATAATTTAGGATATTTTAGTAGCAGTTTTGTATAAAAAACATTTATTTTTAATACTTAGTGTCGATATTTTTATTTTATTGAACATATTTAACTAAAGAAATAAAAATCAAAAATTTTAATAATGTTAATATGAACAAAATAAATAATGGTACTCATAATATCGATAGTTCAAGAATCCCTTGTAAAAGTCGAATGATAATATGTTGCCTTATTGTAGCTAACCAACTGCTCGTTCCAAACTTGGATATACTTAATTACAGCATATTAAAAATCGGGTGACAAACTATGTATGGGGCAGAATGTGGCTCTTTATCTTCTTATTAGTAGAAATCTGTCTGATAGGACATAGTAAGTTTATTATAAGGATATTGGTTGGCTGTCTTGTATGCATCACTATACTGTGCAGTATGAAGAGACATGCGAGACATGCAGCCTCATGTCTTTATAAGAATTTCAATGACATGGCCAGCCATGAGGCGCATGTCTCGTATGTGTCCTTAAACTGTAGACATAAAATTCATATGATGGACATAACGTCTGATTTCTTTATAATGTCCATTTTTTGTCTTTTAGCAAGACAAATGTAAGGGAAATACTATTCGCCTTTAACGTATAATATAAAGTATCACATAGCAATACTATTCTAGACCAGCGTACGGAACGCAAGTAAAAACGAACTTTAAAGGTCATTTATAAGTTTCCAAGTCTCTTTGAAATAGCTCTACATAAGACTTGTGGCTAGAAAAGCATTCTTTCTTAAGTCTTTGTAAGTTGTCTGTTTAAGATCTGAAGATAGAAGCTTTACCAAGTGTCTTCAAAATGAAAAAAAAAATCACTTAGGGGTACATGTCTTCATATTTTATACACAAAATGGATCTTAAAGACCCTATAAAGAATTTGTAAAAAGATGTTGTTCAAATTTGAGTTATGTTTTTAAATATTAATAGAAATAATAATTAATAGAAATAGTACTTATTTTTATTGGATATCACATTGATTTCGGCTAATAATGAAAAGAGTGGCGAACAAGTGACCTCCTCTTTTCGGCAGGCTGTCAATGTTTTGAAAAAAATTAAAATATTTTTTTCGCATAGTGATAGTGATGTTTACTCGATGATGTTGTCTATGAGGTGTTCAACAGTTTGAGGATTATCCACATAGACTTAACTCTTAACAAAATCTCATTAGAAGAAATTCGATGATGATAAATCGCATAATCTTGGTAGCCAGTTCTGATGTGTCGAAGCATTTTTTCTACCGTATTCTCTTCAACTTCTGAATAACTTCCACCATATTTAAAATTAGTTTTAGTAATAGAAACACGCTTTTCACTAGCGTTGCGATGCATTTTAACTAACCGGAATTTATTTACTTTATACCTAAAAATGAATCAGTACAATATAGTACCTGTAAGAAAATGACGGAAAATTTAAAAATTTACCTCAAATTTTAACACCACTGTGAGCTCCTCGTGACATAGAAATTTTTGAAGAATTTTAGTCAATTTTTCTTAAAATATTTTCTCAGTCCTTGCAACTTTACTCATCGTTGTCAGGTATTATAGCAAAAAATAGCAAAAAAATATTTAGCAAAGTTTAAAGTGTTGCGCAGGAATGGTAAGTGCGCTTGTTGGCTTAAGTTTCTCTACCGCTAGTCAACTTTAATGCAAAGTTCAAAAGAGGAATGAATTAAATCCTTATACAAAAATATTGCTATGATTTCAACGGTTTTCTGTATAATAAAGATCAAAAAATAAAATTTTGTTAAATGCGGTAAACTTTTATGAAAGAAAGACACTAAATAATACATTCATCAAGAAAGTGACCGAAAATTTGTAAGCGCGTATTGTCTGTTTACCAACACTACCTAAGTACTCATCCCAACTTTAATATCGCAACAAATTCGCAATAGCAAATAACTTTTGCTTACAATGATTTTTCACGCATTCTTTGCAAGTTCTATTGTTCACCAAATGATGAAAGCCACAACTGTGAACGATTTCTTACTTGGGGCTCTAAGTGTTTCACTTGCAAGTTTCAAGTTGAAAGCGCTGCGCGCGTGAAATACTTTTAAGTCAAAGTTAATCACAGCAGCAGCATGAGTCTAGGGCAAGCCAACATTGTTGTTGTTATTTGTGTTAAGATCGCGTGCTTTACAGCACCGTAGGACATTTGCAATGCTGCTGCTGCGTCTTTGTTATTTGTGACGGTGCCGTTTGTTGCCCTAAGCTGTTGCTGTGAGTTCAAAATTAAATGTGAATTTCAATTTCCTGACGCTACCTTTTTTTTTGTAGCTACAATAAAATTTTGCCGGGCTTTAGTTTTAATTTAAATATATAATTCACACTGAAATGTTTTAAGCTCTTGTGAACTTTTGAAATTAAATGAATTTTTAAAAAAGGACTTTGGTGGTGGTTAAAAGTTGTAGAGTAAAAAAGCGACTTTTAATTGGTCTTATAAATAGCTGGCAGCATCTTAAAGTGAAACAAAACATGTGAATTATTATAATTATCTTTTAAAGCTCAAACGGAAATCTTTCATTTAATTTCACAAAACATCTTAGCAAAATTTAAGGCGCTTAAACTTCAAATCTCATCATATTTCTTAAGCTTTTAAGTCTGCACTGTACAATGGCGATTAATGAAATTATTTGTCAGCTTTTAGCACTTGCAAACTTAAATCCATTTAGCCAGCAATGCTTACTACTCACACTAACATAGCAAACATTTTGTTTTTCCTTCATTTTCTCATCGTTCTTGAATTTCTTTCATCATCGAATGTAAGAACGTTTATCTTGCACTTAATTTGCTCATGAAATGCAATCAAGAGAAGGATAAACTGCTTCACTTTGATTGGCGCAAATTGGATGAATGCAGTAAAGTGCATAATAGCTACTTAGATTCCTGAGCAATTTAGTGCAGAATATTGAGCTGTAAACAAACACATTTTAAAATTTAAAGTAAAAATAACTAAGCTCTTGTTCAGGATCTGATGATCCTGTAGCAAGCTGAAATAAGTAGGCAGCGGATGTGCTTATAGTTTTCACAACTTTATTTAGACAGGATGAAAAAGGAATTACTTTCAGTACTTTACTATAAATTATGAGTGTGACTTGACTTAGAAAAGCTATTTGCATATGTAACATATAAGATTTACATATCCAAACTGTTCCATAAAATTGCTAAAAAATGTAAACTTTTTTAGCTAAAACTAAAGAACAGCAGAGCTAAGACCAACTCAGCTGTAAATTCTCTAGAAAACACAAACATGAGCTTTTTGCTCTCAATATAAAACATTCATTCAATTTAGTAATTAAAAACAATTTTCAAATGAAATTTCGCGCTGGTAGTACTTTTTACTTACATTCTTCCACGGGGATATTGCAATTTTTTCCATCCACTTTTCATGGTCACTTGACTTTTCCAATTATGGTTTACTTCTTTTTTGATTTCATCGCATTTTTTTCGCAGCAATGTTATGCACAGCAAGAATAGCAACTTAACAAAAAGGGATGAAGTAAAAACCAACAATAACACTTTTTTTTTTTCAAATTTCGTCATTGTTGCCAATTGTGTCGTAAGTAAGTTAATGTAACAACATTTTCATCACGTAAACTCAATTTGTGCAGAAAGTCAGCCAAGTCCAGGCTGATGTCCAGCATCCAACAACAAATACATTGCAACAACATGACAATATTTTCTGCATAAAAAGAATACGACAAAAAAAGAGGGAATTCGCAACACTGTCATGCTGTGATAGCGCTGCTTTATAGCGGTGTTGTTGCATAACCTTCGACGTTGAGTACCAGCACCTCGATGACCTTTTGTGTTGACATTCAGTTGAAGCAGCGCAATCATTGTCATCGTGATTATGATGTTGTTGTACAACAATGAAGCACCCAAAGGAAGCTGTAGCAGCTAAAAAATTTTGTTGACATCATTAGTCGTCTATTTTGACTGCCCAGTTGCCGGTGCACAATTGTACAGTGAGGGTGAAATGAGAGAAAAAATTGGAAGCCTCATTGAGGACGTATAAATAAATCAGGTTAATTGTATTATAGTTTTCTATGTAAGAGCAAAATAGCCTTTATGATTTAGTATTTCTAAAAGAAAGTTTGCAAAAACGAAAGTAAAAAAAGCATTCAACTTTGACCTCGCCAAAATTAAATACCCTACACCACGTTGGCATTATAAGCGTGCGTAGATCTTAAATTTTTATTAAAAGGGAATATTTTCCACCACACTATATGCTGGTTGGTTTAACTAAACATACCCATATTGAATTTGACTTTAGCATTTAATTAGTTATCTTTGCAAAGCTCGTTTTTGGTCGAAAAGTTAAAAAATGCCACGCCCTCTTTTCCAATTTATTGAACTACTTTTAGTTCAATAAATTCTATTCGTAATTGGCATTCGCGTAACAAATTTTATTACAAAAGCTTTTATAATCTGTGAGATGTGCCATACTTTGTCTCAAAATTTAGGAAAGTGACACACCCACTTTTACAATTCAGCCCTATTTTGATCAACTACGTACAACATTCTTACACAAAGTCTTAGTATGATTGCCCACACTTGTTGTTAGATGTGTCATTTAAGGTACTTTACTTGTATTGGGGGTGCCACGCCCACTCGTGCTATTTCGCCCACTTTTGATTTATATATGTATACCTCAAAGCAAGAAGTGAGCCATATTGAATTTTATACAAATTGCTGCACTTAAAATAACGCTTACAACTTTTTGTTAGTATGGGAGGTGCAACGCCCACTGATTCAATTACGTCGCATTCCATTTTATTCCTAAAGTTATAGTTACCGACATCTTTACACCAAATTTTATGATGAGTATTCTCAAAGCACACTATCTTTAACACTTAACGTTTTTGCTCGTATGGTAGGCGACACGCCCACAATTACTATTGCGCCTAGTTTTTGTTATAAAATACCTGATACCATACATATCTACTGTATTAAATTTCACGAAGACTTCGTTGTTACTTCTTTTCTTATATCGTTTATAGTTACTCGTATTGTGCATTGTGCCACGCCCTTCAAAAAAAATCGCCTGATCAGTGCATTAGCTCGTATTGATGACAGTTTGCAGCGGTATCATCTCTAAATTTTGTATGCAAATCGTAGATGCGAGTTCCGAGTAAAACAGAATTTTAAATTTTTGAGAAGCGCCACGCCCACTTTGACAATTCAGCCTACTACTTTCAGTAAATTTATATACGTACATGGTCTGTACCCGTTTACCAAGTTTCATCACAATAACTGAAATGGTTTGCGAGTTATGACACTCAAAAAATTTAAATTTAAGGCGGTGCCACACCCCTGTAATCCAGCGTAGCTTAAGTTAATTTTGTTTGCATGTGAATCAAGTGCCTAAGTTTCAACAAAATCGCTGCAACTGTTTTCGGAATAGGTTTGGCCATGTATGAGCGATAGGTCCGACTATGAACCGATTTCCTACATTTACAATCTTAAGAAGCTTATTTGAAGATTTAGCTTATGTGCCAAACAGACGCACATGCGTTTGAGCATAGTGCATACGCTAGCAGAACAGTGGGCGTGAGTAAGCACCTTTATTGAAATTTGAAGCACAATTACAGAGCAATGCAGAAACCTTTGCTCCACGATTAAATCATCATACCAGCAGCCAGATGAACTTTTATGCCTAGATAGAGTAGCTTATTTATGACCAGGTCAAGAATAATATCCTTTTTAGCTTATTGCTCTTTTGCTAAACGATTTTTCGCTCCACAGTCCATATCCTGCTTAAAATGTGTGGCACATCTTGCATACGTCATGCATGAAAGTCAAAAGTTAACGAAATAAAATGTTGTTTTTAATGCTACTGCCATTTTTTATGTAATTTTATTTTATGTTTTCAAATGTGGAGCCTTCGGAGGCAACTTTTGAAATTAAAGCGCAACCTTAGCATATAAACACCTCAACTTCTTATTTTAATCTTCACCCACATAATTTACTTAGAAGTTTTCTCTAGTGTCCACTTAATCGTTTTGATTTGCTTAAAAAAGTTTTTCCAATCAACAATATCAGAAAAAAAGAAAACCATTTTTAATTCTCAAAGCGAAAGTAGAGAAATCTAATAAGAAATAAAAAGAAATAAATTTCCAAGTCCCTCTTGACCCACAACAAAAGTAACACAGCATTCATCACGAGTTCCAGAACGTCTGTCGCCATGATTTATTGATTCTTTTGTTGTGTGCTGTGTTGATTTTGTTTGACACTTTCCAGGGACATATTTTCTTTTTTGCCAACTTTGACACATGTTGTGGCAAGTTGGTTTGTTTTTTTTTTTAGTAATGCTGCCACTCTATTTCAAATACTCCAAATATTATTTAACTTATTAAAGATTTAAAAAACTAAAATATTTTACTTTAATTTTTATTATGCCAATTTCCTTTCATTTCCTTTACGGAAATATTTCATTAAATTTCAGTTCCTTTGATGCTTCAAGTTCTTGTTAAGTTTTGAAAAAATTATTTAACATTTTTATTCGACCTTTCTGCTGTGTGTGACATTTTATGTGGAAACTTTAGCTAACGAGCTTTCAAATGAATCTAGTTTTAGTCAACAGGGCACATGCTAAATTGAGTTGAAACTTTTTGTGTCGTTGCGTCGCTTTTAAGCACCTTCGCATGATTAATGCCAAAAGTTTTGCTGGCTTTTGGCTGCGACAAGGCAGCACAAATACCGAACGTGTTGTAATCATTGACTTGATATTGAAAATTAATTAACTGCTTGCCATACAGCTACCAAATATTGCAGGAAAATGAAACCTGTTACGAAACAAATGAACGATAAGATTTTATTCCCTTTTTAGCTACAGCTACAGTTTCTGCTTTGATTTTATCAACAGCAGGTGCGTCTTTGCATTGATTTCAAATTGAAGTTTATTAAAAAGCTTTAAATTATGAGCTATGTTGTTCTTAAAATTGATTTTATTTGTGCAGCAGATGTTTGTAATTTTTCCTTTTTTCTCCTTACCACAAATTTTTGTGATATTCATTTCTTTTGTAAACTGCAAAATCTGGTTTGGTATGGCTCTTTCTGTAGATTTAACTTCTAGATTGAAATACCATTCACTGTGTAAGAAAAAGCCAGCCATATCAGGTTAAGACATAGGGAGGATTGTGGTTCAGGTGACTTTTTGGCCTAGAGTATAAAGACTAACCCAAGACATGCCGGCTTATGTCTTTATAATTAGTGTATTGTGTATACTATAAAGAAATTAGCGAGCCACACCACATAATGTCTTTATAATCACTTTTTTATACGTAGTATAAAGACACATACTAGCCATGAGATGATATTAAATTAGACAGAATACTCACATATTTCTATGTACTGTTATGAACAAAGAATTAGCACACTTGGTTTAAGGAAATCAATTCTATTTAATATTTTCGATAAAAATGCTTGGTTTTTTTAAGTAAGAAACTAATTTTTAATATGTAGGCTTAAAAAACAAGAAACGACAATAATATTTCTTCATTTCATTTAAGTTTAATGATAGACATTTGAACAGAAACAGCTGGACGCAGAAATAGCACACCTGTAAAGACCTTTAGAAAGGATATTGAAAAAGTGACTTGAAACAACATGTTTCTACTTGCAATGTTAATATTTTATAGTGTGACCACGATTTTTAATAGTTGCTTGACATCTGGGAGGCAAGCTCTCCACCAGTTTTTGGTATCTGCCCAAATTTTTTGCCAATCTTATATTTTTCATCAATTCAAAGGTTTTCCATCGGGTTAGGATCAGGATTTTGAGCTGACGAGTCCAAAAGTTCAATGTTTTCAGCCCATTACCTGTTTTTGATTTTCTTATAATCGTTGGTGTGTCTGTTAGTGATGGTGTATTTTATAAACGACTTGACCGATTGAGTAGTTTTCGAAATGTTTCCTTAAATATTCACACAGGTTATGTACATAGATATGTGATAAAACACTTATATAAAAAGTGAGCCACATTCTGACAAAAAATGTAAGGACTGACTAAAGAATTTCCAAAATGCGTTGCTTCAAATGACACATTAACTGGTGTGCATGTCAATAACTTTCAAAGCAGTGGCAAATGCATTCATATCACATTGCATACTTTTTAGTCAAGCTGAAGGGGTCTCTCCACGGCATTAATCTTTTCCATAAAATTTTTGCGTAGCATCTGTCAGCCGCTGGTTATTTGTTTTCATAAAAACTCTTTATTTTATTTGGAAAAATTGCAACCACGATATGCTGTCACCGCAAGCAGTGATTAAATTAATCAAAATAAACCGCAGCAAATATTTAAAGTTTCCGATACGCAGCACCACAGTTGGTGTTATTACACCTTTCTTTTTTGAAGGGGGGAAATTCCTAAAAGCTTATAAGCTGCTGTAGAAAAAACATATAGGTACACACACACATACTACAATTTGTTCTACTTTGAGAACTAACGCAGTTTGTTTGCTGTCAACAGCGCCACAGGATATGCAATTGTTTGTTTTTTTTTTGTTGGGTAAGTGTAACTTTCACTATGCGGTAGAACGATAATCTCTCAAAAGTATAAGTTTAAATATTATTGTTGGCATTTTTTATTTGTTTGGCTTATTAAAACAAATAGTTTTTTTTTTGAATTTATGAACATAAAAGTTTTTGCATAGTGTATGAGTTAGTGCTAAAATTTCAGCAATTTTGGAAAAGTACGGCAAAACCAAATTAAATTTAATTAGATTCACAAAGTAACACAAAATCTTTTTATGCATGCAGACGAGTAAGCACACATACACATGTGCGTATAAAGATATGACACATGCTAAATATCATTACGCATGGCAGGCTAATTGGCAAACTAGTTATTGGAAAATTTGTTTATGTTGCTAGTATTTCTCATAATTTTCTAATTATACGTTAAACATTGCCAAGTATTCCAGTCATGACGTTTGTTAGCATATCAGCGTTTTAAGATAACTTATATTACAATTATTATATAATATAAAAAAGAAATATCTCATATTCCCCAATTCCTAGAAAAATTCTACGGCCATTTAGCATTAAAAATGTTGTATAAATTATAACTTTCAGTCAGAACAATGAAAGACTTATGTATTAATAGCATTGAGACAAAAATAGCATTCTTGCTACTCATGGGTTAAATACTTCAAAGCATCGCTCCAATTTGGAACGATAGACTGGCAGTGGATTTCAATTAATCACATATGCACATAAATTTTATATTTTCTATACTCAAAATAATCAAAGGTTACTCATACGTCATGATTAAAATAGTGCTATAGTTTTGAATGATAATAACTCAGTTGCGATGTAAGTTATATGCAACATGTCTGATTAATTTTTAATATGCTTACAATGCTCTAATAAAAAACAACTTTTAATAGATGGCTGCGTTCTTCAACGTTATTTATTATAAAATGAATGGAAGCGCAAAAATATTTCTCATTTTTGTGCTTGACAAAAACGAAATTTTCACATGATTTTCTAAAGTTAAAATTTTATTCCCATGTATTTTGTGCTAAATTTTATTTCTGTTGGTTGTTTTCTTAAATTTACTATTCACTTTCTTAAAACGCTTTCTTCTTATCCAATTATCTATCTTAATTTTTACGCCAGCATAGTATTTCCTCTACAATTTTCTTTTATTTTTATGAGTATGAGCGGTAGTTTTATGCCTGAAAGCACATAATATGCACTAGTTTTTTTGTATTTATATTCATTTATTTTTTTTGTGTCTTTTGCCTTGGGAAATTTAATTATCCTTATTCATCATGCTAACATTCTATGTATATCTTGCCCTTTTTCTTACGTCTACTTACTTGAGGAGTATTGCTTGAAATTTTATTTCCGCTCGAAAACTTTTACGACTGCCACATTTGAGTTTTTGAGATTTTTAATTGAAGAAAACAGCAAAAGAAATAAAGTACAAGAATAGCAACAAGACTAAAGAAGAAGAAGATGTAGAAAAATATTGCGCGAAATTACGAAAGAAATCTTTATAGTTTGCAATTGAGTTAAGACAACAAAATGAGCAGGCGAGAACAAAAGAGATAATAATTTAGATGCTAAAAGTTCCCGCCTCAATGGCATAAAAATAACACGAAGAATGGTGCAATTATGTTTAAAGTAAACGTGAAGAGCAAAGTATCTATGTAGTACACTAACAGCACGCGTTAGATTTTTATACGCTTACATAGTTGGCGGCTTCAATAAAAGCAACGTTTAGTGCGTAATGTATAGACCACGTTATTACATGGTGTTAACGGTAAGTGTGCAGAAAAAAGTCAATGGCAGGACAAAGCTTCATAATTAGCAGACCCTCTAAATTGTTTTATATCGTTAATGTTTAGACAAATTCAAAGTGTGCTTCGGTACATTGAAGTAGAAATTCAGAAGCGCTGCAAAACATCTTCAATTTACATAAATTTTTATTGGAAGCACAATAAGCCATTGGAAGAAATAGTGATAAAAGTAGTGTACTATCACCAGCATAAGCTTCCTTTCTGAAGCGAAAGCTTATAATCCACCCACCAGTCTTAGATGTCTTAAGGCTAAAGTATGTAAGGAAATTTTCTGCCGGGGTATCACTCGCCGGATTGTCCAGGCGTTCTTTTTAAATTCAGAACCAGTTTCTTTCTTCTTTTTTCTAGTTTCTTTATTTATTCCTCTTTCTTCCTTACAAATATATTTATTTATTTCAGGAACCCTGCTTCGCTTCGTTGCTCGGAAACCCTCTACTTGTCCGCACTTTTGGCTAGGGACTTCACTATCCCCACCAAGAAATTGGAAAGTAGTTCCGTACAGAACTTCCAGGCTCTTTCAACTCCTAGACCGGCCAACCTAAATTGGCACAGAATTGCTTTGGAATAGAGTTAAGGCTGAAGGGGTGACACAAACAATTAATTGGTGGCGTAGTCGTCGAACTCCGAAAAAGAGTTCCACGAGTTCCCCCAAAAGAGGAACACTTTTGACCAATATCAAAGCTGTAGGGGTTACACAAACACTTGATATTCGGCAAAGTAATTCCCCCTTGAAGGAGCACCTGACACCCAAATTCTTCCCTGTTTTCTCCAACTCCTGGTCCGTCTTTTCACTGCTGGTTTGGATTCATAGCGGATCCGGTGCTTGCTGCTGATTTCTCTGCCAGGTCAAACTGTACTTCTTGGTTTGTTTTAAAAGTTTTCACTTCACTTCACTACATTTTTTAATTCACCGAGATGTGTTCTCGTTGCTGATCACCAACCGACTCTCCTCCTGCTATGCTTGCGCCGGCCTTATATCAATGCTTCACCGCATGGCAAAAACCGGTTTACGTTGCGTGCCAACCATCAAACACGTTTGCTGGCGCGATCAAACCAGTGCTTGCGTTGTTGGTTTGATCACACGTTTTCTGTGATGCCGTTGTTGTCATGCAGTGCTGTTGCTGTGTTGTTGTTTTATTTATGGTTGTCGGCTGTATTTTAGTGGCGTGATTTTCTGTTGATTTCTATTGTTGTGTTTTAGTGGCGTGGTTTTTATGTTGTTTTGAGTTGGCTGCACTTGTGAGGCAAGATCATGTGAGGTAAAATTTTGCCAATAATTTGTCCTCACAAGTATGAAAAAAAAAGTTCAGCAAGGTAGGCTAAGTCTTGTCAAAAATTAAATAAATCCTGTAAAAGGCTACAATGAACGATGATTTATCTGTTTCAGTAAACATACCATGATATATCAATTTTGATTTAAACTTTGTAGGGTGCATTGCTCGAGCCTGCGAACTGTAAAGTGTGCACTGTTAAGTTTGGTATGCAGTAAAAGAGAATGAATATCAAGTACAAAGTTTGAATTCAGAGCTTTATAGTCGCTAGAAGTTGTGTAGTATAAAGAGTGAGTGATATGAAGTAACTATTGCGAAGCATGATGTTTGAAGTATGTTATGTGAAATGAGCAAAATGAAATATGAAGCTTGAAGTGTGTGAAGTATTAAGTTTGTAGTTTGAAAAGATTAGCGTGACGATGTGAAGTAGAAAGCATTGGTTATGACAGATGAAACAGGTTGTATGAGAAGTGTAAATTTATTTCTGTGAAATTAAAAGTAGTCGTTTTAAATGAATGTATATAATCAGAAGCCAAATATTTGAAATGCTATCGTGCGAGCTTAAAAACTTTGAAGTGTGAAGTTTGACGTATGAATCATAAAGGAGTTAACCAGTGAAGTATAGTACAGTAAATGCTATATTTAAAATCGAAAACTTGAGCTGTCACATTTGATGAACGTAACACGATGTGTGAAATGTGTATTGTGAAATAAGAAGTCCGAGGTCCGTAGTGTAAAAAATTACTATATAGTGAAGTGAAACAGCTTTGTATTCAGGAAAAAGTCAATATATGCTGAAGAAAACATTCACATTATCATGCTAATTATATCGCATGACAACTCTTATTAACAGTTGCGATTTTTATAACATTAGCTTGTCAAAAGGCCAACTCTAGCTTAGATTGAAAACTAGCTGTAGCTTAATGGTGGTCTGTATTTTGATGTTTGTGTTGACCGAGCTCCACAGCATGCAGCGTAAATTTTTTCTAACATTTACGCCTTGGACCATGTAAAGTTACACAGTAAATTATTTTAATATCTATATCACATGGTCTGAGTGGGTATGTTAAGAAAGTGCGATAAAGCAAAGAAAAAATTATAAAAAAATATCAAATTAATTGCATCTTTATAATTTTTTCCATCTTCATTATTTATTAATTTATTATTATAATAATAATAAGCTGTAGTAGCTTAACTCTATTATTATTATCAAAACAAAAAAAAAGGAAAAATCAATGATTTTATGTTGGTTTCATCCATGAGTCCATATGAGTTAGCACCAAAGCCGCAAATGTTTCAGTTGAAGAGTAATATTTTTGATTTGAATTCAAAAAGAATCCGCATTGATTTAAAGTGTTTAATGTAAAATAAAAATTTCAAATACTTTGCAAAATGTTATTTTCAATGCTTTCCAATTAAAAATGAATTTAAAGTCAAAAATAAAATTTTCAAATTTGCAATTCTACTTTTCCGAGCGCCCTTGCAAAATATCTGATATTTCCGCCCTTATTTTGTTTTAAGCCAGCAAATTCCAAACACAAGTTCTTAAAATGCAATGTTCGACTTAAAAACTAAAAAAAATTAAAGTTTTTAACAGCATTTTCAAGGTCCAACGGAACCATGCAAAACTGTTAAGGTTCGGTCTCACCCTGAACTAGAACTGACTGTGATTTACTGTTTTTGAAGAATTTGTTACTTTAATTTTTTTGTGCTACTAGGCACGTGTATTTTAAATGACTACCATCTCTCCTCAAATAGTGACCCGCATGGGGCGGCTCTGATTAGCTATTTTTTTATTTCATTATAAATTGACCTGCTGGGTTGCGATGATTAATTTTTGCAAAAGTTCATGCTTTCGTCAGCAAACTTCACGTGCTGTTAATAAAGTTCTCTGTAAATTTTGATGCCTAACTATATAAGTAAGTATGTGTGCACATTTGTTTGTTTTGCAAATAAAAATATATGATATTGTTGTGTGTGTGCATGTGAGCGTACTTAATTCTTTATTATGTATGTTATTTGCTCACAATTTACTTAAATTTTGACACCTCTTCATTTGGAATTGTGATTTAATCTTTATATTCCTTTATTGTGAAGTTCGTATAAAATTTGCGCCTCTCACGGCCTTTAACTTTATGGTGGGTTGTATCTTTCAAATTAAAATTTACGACTACCCAATTTGTTACACTGCTGTTATCGGGCACGGATGACTTTAGCCGATAACCGCAATCGACATCTTTTACGTCAATTTGCACTGTGGCATCCTGTTGTCATTGTGAGGGTTTTTTTATTTATTGTTGTTGTTTTTTTTTATTACTTGGTATCCTGCTCGTATATGAGAAGTGTCACAACATTAATTTCGCAGTTCAACTTTATTGAATCAGATGAATTTTTGGCAAAAGCATTTGCTGCTAGCGGCATTGTCAGTTTTTTGTGCGTAGTTTTTTCTTGATGTTAAGTTTTTTTTTTATAAAAGTGGTAAAAAAGTTAGATATCTTTTTGCTTCAATTTAAAAATACAAAGCGAAACCCTTTTCAGGTATTTGAAAAAAAAAACAACCATTTTGCCATTAATTGCCTTACAAGAACATCTAAGAAAACGATAAAAAGGTATGGCAACGCTGTCACCTACAGACTTGCCCATTTTGAGCCTACATCCTCGCTTGCTGTCATTATTGTTTTCACTACTTTTCTCATTGTTGTTGTTGTTGTTGTTTCAAGTTGTTTTCCATTCACCAAATCCATAGCTGTTTTTTTGCCCACAACTTCGTGCGCTGCACATTTACAGTTTACAAAAAAAAAAAATGTGAACTCATTTTTTGGTCCATTTTGCAGCGGAAACGGAAGTCTTGTTGAAGAAATTTTTTCGTTTGACCTGCGGCTTGAAGTTTTTATTCCACACTGTTTTGTTGTTGAGCATATAGGCGGGTATAGAACTTTCGCTGTCAAGTTGCCGTAGGGTTGTTGACGATGCATCGCTATTGTGTTGCTGCCATCAACAGAAGTTGTATGTTTCTTATATCCAAAGGTAAGCTGAATGGGAAATTGGAAAAAAAGTTCTCGTTTTGTGGAAGATGATTCGCCTAACGGATGTTCAAAATGCGAAACATTTTTTGAAGTTCTCAATTCTTTGGCGTGTGTTTTTGTTACAGCAGTATAACAGATTTTCGGAAATATCCTTCCATTCAGTCAAGTGAAGATATTGGCAGTTTTGCTTGAAAAGAATTGCAATATTTCAAATTTTTAGCATTAAACAGAAAGGTAAAGGTAATTGCGTCTTGATTCGTTAAATAAATTTTTAATTTTTTTTTTAATTGGTATTTTATTAAAAGAAATTTGTGAACTGAAATTATAGTGAATCGAATTTATGTTTAGTCTGAAGCTTAAAAAGGGATAATAATAAGAAGTTTCATTTAAGAAAACTTTCAACAAAAGCAACACTTTTACTCCGAGTAACTATTTATGTTCGAAGGAATGCAATCTTTGTAGAGTGTAAAGTAGATAAAATTGATCAAGTGGATATGGTTTGGACAAGAAATCAATGCGATTTTATCTCCTATACAACTTTAAACCTCTTATGTTTTCACAGAAATATATTCACTTGCCCATTTCATTTGTAACGCTTAGAAGGGGCAGACATAGAACATATTTTTGCTCAGCGTCATCACATGAGTCGATTTAGCCATGTGTGTCTGTCTGCCTCTAGGCCTGTCTGTGAAAATCACTTTCAAGGGTAAGCTAAGCAAGTTAATTGAATGAAATTTCTCTCACTGACCACACCTTTAAACAGACTTCTTGGAGTAGCAAATAGGCGAAATCGGTTCTGGGACATGCACACAAGTAAAAAATTTAAAACGCTGTATTGAGAGAGTTATTTGATGTTGTGCAACCAAAGTTCTCAAAAATACTAGAAAAAACATTGAAAGGTTCTGGGAAAAAATTGATATATTTGGACGAATGGGCGTGGCACTTCCCATGTAAGAAAAACTTAAAATTGCTTCACTGAAAGAAATTTTTTAAGTAATCGAACCACATTTCTCATAGATAGCAAGAATGATTTGGAAAAGCTCTGGACAACAACTTGGCCAACTTGATGGGCGTGACACCCTCCGTAGAAAGAAAAACTTAAAAACGTTGCACTTAGAGAATCTATAAATCTGCGGCCGACAGGAATAACAGCTAAACTCCATGTTTGATGAAGAGGTGAAACAACATAAGTTACTGTCATAGCACAACATAATCCCTTTGTTTTGTTGAAAAGATTGTGAAGAGGAGCATTGCAGAATGTAGTTCTTTTTCATAAGTGGGCGATGCCACGACTCTTATGGGAAAACTTAGTTAAATCATTTGTTTTGATGAAATTTGGCAAGGAGATGTACTAGATCTACCGGAAGGGTATTAAAGTCTGTGGATTATTTAGTAGACGTGGTACCGCCCCTAATAGGAAAAAAAAGCTGTCAAACCTGAACTGCTACAGCAATTTTGATAGGCTGCCACACCCCTAACAGGAAATTTAGTTGTTACTGTATTCTATTACTGTATACTATATTCCCATTTTATTGAAATTTAGTATAGAATTAGACTGATCGCTCAAAAAAGATTTTTGTGTTTTATTGAGCGGTGCCACGCCTTTAATCAAAAAATATCTTTTTACGACTATACTTATATAGCTCTTCTAGTGAAATCTGGTAAGGAGATGGTTTCAGCCCTATGGAAAGGCATAAAGTTTCAAGAGGCTAAAGAGGAATTTTTGAAAATATAGGTTGAATACTATCAGTTCTTAGCATATTTTTTATTCGGTGATAGTGACCGTTTTTGTTTGGATAAGAATTTGAGCGAAAGCATTAATTCTGACAAGATAAAATTTACTCTATTAAACAACATCAAATGTTCCATTATATTCAAAACCTCATTTAATAGAGTTGCTTTCACTTGAGAAATGAAGCAAAGCACATGATAATGCAAAAAAACCGCAGGATAATAAAAATCCATCATTATATGGGATGAAGCAAAAGATCAACTACCACACGCAACGCACAGCGATATGGCGTACAAACAGCGACATAACCGAAATGAAAAAAATCACAGCAACTCAATAAACCAGCTAATGGTGTTGCTAGCATTGTTGTTGTTACTGGTGCCGTTGTTGTCGATGTTGACGTTGTAGTTGTTGATGTTGGCAAGTTTAATATTTTAGCAACATACGACCGCGGGTAAGACATCATTTTCTTTTTTACAACTACGACGACAACATAAAAGCAAAAACTTACGACATGCACACACACATACTCTCATAGAGAGCGTAGTAGTAGTACATCACTTCGCCATAAAAAGCTGTCTATAAAATTTACAACAACAGCAAGGAGCACCTACAATGTGAGGAGTATGCCGCCAGCCAAAATGCCAAAAAGTCTGCAATACGCGAAAGCGCTTTATTAGCGCCTTGCTGCGTCGCACTATCTTCCGGTCTATGTGAGCGTGTAGGGCTGTGTGTTTGGAAAGACTTTAAATCCTTGTTCTCAACAAATACAGCGTTCGACAAAAAAGTGGAAGTTCCCCGATTTCATAACAGCAATATTTTTATTGAAAGTTTTTTATCACTGCCACTATCCTTCCAATAAAAATGGAATTCAAACTTTGATATTACTAAAAAAATGTATGAAGTTTTTTACAAAATTTTTATTTTGTCCTCAAGTGTAATTGCATTGAGCTTCCAAAAGTTTAGTGAAACATTTTTGCTACTCCTGTAGTTTGTGTGTTTCCGAAGCCAATTTACAATACAAGCGCAGCGCAATAAAAACCAGATGCTGCTGCCATAGGAGTTGTTACTGCTCTTGCCATCGACATGCTATGCCTGACGTAGTCTCCATCGTCAACATGCAATCAGAAGCCAATCATCCAGGCAATCAAGCCAAAAAATATGTTGCTTGTCTTGTTGGCTTCGCTCTGCTTCACTCAGTTCGATTCAGTTCGGTTAGGCTCTACAGCGAAAAGTCGGTCGCTTGCCTTTCGCTGTTGATGTCGAAATTTAAATTTTCGCGCATTACAACGGAGCTTAAAGTTTATGATGGTGTCATAAAAGGATTTCTTGTTTTACAACAAAGGTGGACAGCAATGACGCAGTGGAGTGGCACAGAGCAGAAAGAGTATGATATTTAAAAAGTCATAAAAGAACGCAGCTTGTTGCTGGTTGAAAAAAATTGTTAGTCGATTGCAGCCAGTAAAAGTTCATAGAGCGGATTTGGGAAGTTTGTGAAATATGCCTTGCGGAAGGATGTTACAAGTTGGAAACTTTTAAATATACGAGTAAGAGATAGTTTCAAAAAGAAATCTATCAAGAATATTAAATATTCTGAGAATTTATGTTGTGAATTATGCAAAAGAATTAAGAAGTGTTAGTGAAATCAATTAAGGCAGCCAGTATATGTGTAATATTACGCTGGCAGTATTTTGGAGGCAATGAACTTGATTGGAGAAATGTGACATGTAACATATAAAAGAAAAGGAAAATGTCGGCAGGTAAAAGTTTTAAAATTTAATCATTCACACAACATTTTATAAATAGTAAAATTTGTAAACATCCTCCTCTCAGACAGTGCTGCATAAAATATAGATTTTGTTTAGTTCACATCTGAAACTTGTTCTAAAAGTTGTCTGTTCAGTCTAAAAATGATATATTGAGGTTTTGAACCGCTGGGCTTTTACTTAAGCCTTACGTAGTTCTTTACTAAGCTTTCAAGTAACTCACAAGATATGTTAAGCGTACGAATTTTTTCACGTTATGTTAGGTAGGGACAACCGATATTCATTTGGTGGTATATCAGCAATTTTCTGTCAAAATCTCATAGAAATAATTAGTTTCGAAGATGTAACATTTTCAGCATCAGTGCTTTGACTATTTTCGTTACAGCCACTTAAATGGCTTTGATATTGTCGTACAACATCCCCATAGTTGCGCATTAGATCTTGAAGATTTTGTTTTGTGGCCAAAAACTCAAAAATAGTGAGAGTCTTGTGTGGAGATACATTATCGTGCAAAAGGTACCAGTTGCCCAGTTCGAGTTATTTTGCTCTTATTTGTAAGATTTGCTTGCACAACAGTTCCATAATATCCAAATAGTAATCGCCATTGATCATCTGACCATATGGAATGAGTTTCGGTCAAATAATTAATTAAGTGCCGTACAAAATTAGCCCTGTCTTGACGTGTGACTTCTCGAAACCCATTTTTTTTTGCTTTCGGTAAGCTTGACGCCTGCCAGGTAATACTCTGGTACTTTGTTTCGGAATTGTATTTGAAATACCTCGTCTCATCGCCTTCACAATCAAATCGAAGAAGTTTGGATACTTTTTCGGCAGTTTGGACCTTAGATGGTAGATCACAGAACAAACACCTTGGATCATAGACCACAGATTATAGTTCAAAAATAAATGATCCTAGATCTTAATTCATATACCATAGATCATAGACATAGACCATATATCATTGATTATAATCCATAAATCATAGAAAAAAGATCATAAGTCACAGATCAATGATCATAGGTTAGATATCATATACCATTGATCATAGACAATAGATCATCGACTATAGATTGTAATTCATATAATAAACCATATATATCGAAGACCACAGGACCATATTTGGTAGAAACTGCCAACATAGCTAGATATTCGATTTGTCGTTGCTACGAGTTTTGGAGTCAACTCAAGCCAGTGAAACATTCCATGAAATCGAAATGTGGAGATAATGTAACATCTCATGTCATAAAAGCTTAAAAGACTCTAAACCGAATACTTGCTTGTGGCAAGAAATTTGTAGCTGTTATTCCGATAGAAATTGTTCAGAAGTTAACTTAAACGTAGTATACAAAGCCAGAGAAAGGTGGATTGAATCACAGTTATTTTTACACTGCCATATTGCGTTGAAGAAATTAGACCAACCATTATATTCCCCAATTCCAACGTTGTTTGATGTCTGGTTTTTTTTTCCAGAAATAACCACAGAGTTTAAAGGAAGAGTCATCAGCAGTAATGCAGAAATAATTAATGTTAAAATTGAGAAGCTCATAACCTGCAGCAGCAGCTAAAATTTCGACCAAAAAAGAAAATAAAATTTGTACTTTGCTTTATGCTTAAGTTGAACTCTGGCTAAGGGTCAGCTTAAGACGCAGTCAGTGAGTGCACAGCTGAAGGACAAAAATATACCCTTAATAAAAAAAAAAAACATAAATGTGCATATATTTTTGATTTGAGTTATATTTCGGATTCGAACCACAAATTTTTAAAAATTTCGTGATTTAAGGAAAAGATGGGGGGCTTCAGAAGAAAGTTTTCCGGGTAAGAAATCGTGAAATTTTTTCCACTATGTTCCCATATATTTTCGATTCAGGCATTCAAATCGAACAAGCTTCCAATCTACTCATCTTTCGGTTTCTTAAAATGATATTTTATTTGAATAAAATTATTGTCTTTGAATTCAGAATTTAATTCAAGTTATCGTCAAGACCGTGGTATATTAAGTGTTGCACATAGACAACCCAAAAGTTTCTATCGCTCTTTGCCACTTACTGCTTTTCTGGTCATTTAATTTTTTTTATTTGCTCAAGAACTTTTTTAGCCGCTCATTAATTTTGTCACTCGCCCAGCTAATTTTGATCTACATGCCAACCTTACTTAAACGATCAATTTATAAAATGCCTTGATAATTTTCACGAATTTTACTTTCTCAACGTAAATAAATAAACTTCAGTAAATTCAAATTTGAAGTTTATCACGCACACGCACATAGTTAACACTACCATACCGCCAGCTACCAATAAACAAAACTTTTAGACACGAAAACATTTTACACCAAAAATTTCAGTCATTCAGAAACGTGCCAAGGGAGTAAATCATTCACAGTGAGAAAGGGACAGACAGACAAACAAACAGTCAGTTTGACAGCAACGAACATCATGCACGCAAATGATATATGTATGTATGTATGTATATTGAAGGTAACGTTATTTGCATGTATTTGCGTCAATATAAACGAGTTGGTATATTTATACCCATGAGTGTGTGTTGGTGATAACATGATTGCTGCGGCTATATTTTGTGCGTGAACGAAAATCGTATTGAAACCAAATTTCTCACTTGTTTGTGACACTGGGGTGGTGGTGGTGGGTGGAATACTCTAACGTGGCCCAACACACTGCCTGCCATTGTGGTCATGCATGTAAATGTGACAGCATAAATTCCGTATATTAATCTTTCTCTGAACAGTTGCAAATAGGAACTCGATGACTTGGTTCGCTATTTTAAAGTTTATGTAATTTATTGGAAACATAGTTTTTGCTTAGTTTTGACTTCTCACTCTCTCTCTGTTCTCTTCTCGCGCTGTTCACTCAACGCTATGAGCATGTGCTTTTGAGCGCTTAACTTTCTATAATATATGGGTATTACGGGGCGTATGAGTAACATTAAATATGTATTTGTTTAAGTAAGGAACTTTTTTCTTTAAAAAATGTATTTTAAAAATATTTTCAAAGAATAATTCACTTGCTTGTATTTGCAAAACAGAACAATTTCCTACTGGGCTAACAAAAGCTATATAAGTTTGTGTTTTTTTATTACAGAGTTTTGCTTGATTTTATGCATAAATTTGAATTTACTGATCAGCCAGGGAAAAATAGAAACCCAAAGAAATGAAAAAAATACGAAATTAAGAATCGAATATTAAAATAAATCTGAATTCAAATTGTGTTCGTGCGATTTTATTGTTATGTGGGTGTAAATTTATAGCAAATGTCAATGTGTTGAAATGAAAAAATATGTCTGCGTATTGCAACGTGTGTGTGTGTTTGCCTATGATTTATGCAGTTGACATTATTTGCTTTGTGTATGCGTGCATGTTGTATAGCAAAAACGCGGCAATAACTCACGCGTTTGCTCTCTGTATTAAGATATAATTTATGTAGAATATTCCTAATTGATTTTGTAAAAAGTTTTGCACAAGAACGGCAATAAATTTATGAATTCAGGAAAGCACGTTGTGTGCCAAAAATTAATAACCATAACTCTTAAGTCTTGGAGAATTGAGACTTAATTTGTTTTTGTTTGAATTTGGCTGGAATGCTGGATATATCCTTTGTTCTCATCTGTATTCTAAATAAATGGCAGTTACTTGGTGTGCGTGTGCTGCTCTCAAATGATATGTTCGTTGAAAATATACAAATGTTTTAAATAAATTTGAAATGTCCCAATTGGAAGCACATAATAGAGTGCCTTGCATTATGATTATTTAAAGAAATGCTCAAATTGTTTTTGTGAAAATAAGCAACGTTTTAAATTATATAAATTTAGTCATGCATCTTATGGAAGCTCAAATATCAACGCTGATCGGAAATATTAAATAGTATAGAGAATGAATTTAAAAATATAAAATATATTGAGGAAATATAGAACAAGTTGGTAGAAGTCAAAAGTATACTTTATTGGTGGTTTGGACAAAGAAATAGCACACTTTTTGTAAATTTGAAAGATGTGAAATTTAATAAATATTTTGGATAAAAATGTTTGGTTTATTGAAGGAAGAAATTTGTTTTGAATTCGTGAGCTTAAAAAAATAATTATTTATTTAAGCCATTAGTCGCCCAAATAGCACACTTTTGAGAAGCTTCAAAAGGAAAATTTACGTATTGAAAAACTTATTTGGAACAACTTGACCAAGAACAACAACTATCATCCCTAGCGGTACATTTTTTATCACCTAAATAATGCAAACAAATTTTGTAATACAAATTATTTTCAAAGTGTGCTATTTATTTGTCCAAAGCTGTTTATCTTATTTTGTTAAAATGATTTTTTATATAT
The DNA here is from genome assembly GCA_963680825.1 of Meiosimyza decipiens. Classification (NCBI taxonomy): domain Eukaryota; kingdom Metazoa; phylum Arthropoda; class Insecta; order Diptera; family Lauxaniidae; genus Meiosimyza; species Meiosimyza decipiens. The sequence continues at coordinate 41,989,022 of OY804258.1, forward strand.
TTGCACTGAATTTTGTAGTAAATAGTATACGGTAGAAGGATTTGATTCTTTTTTTCCACTAAAATACATTCGCCCAAAAATTATAACTGATGAATGCGGCTTTACTTTTTAGTAAACCTCACTGATATCACTTGATTTTTTCATTCGATTACAAGAAACGGACATTTTACCATGTATGCATTCAAAAATTACTCCCTTTTTGGGCATTACAGAAAGTTTACTGTGTCAAAATTGGTGAGCAATACAATTTTTGATTCAAATATTACTTTTCCAACATAGTTCATATATTCCGATAATTTCTGGTGCGTGCAATTTTGTATTGGGCCGGCCTATTTTTCATCTTGTGTGCAACTTCATTTGTGAGTTCACACATATGCAAAGGTCATTTAAAGTTTGCCCTTGTCTGAGTGTTTCCTTTTTTTTTCTCCAATCCTTTTGTGTTGATCCTTTTTTTTGTTCTCGAAGCTTCCTTTGTCTAAAACAAAAAACCTCACTACTCTCAATCAACTGTCCATTTTTACGCAATTCCTTTGAATTCCATTTAACGTTTTGCAGTGTAAACTTCAACATTTCAACATTAAGTTGGCAGCACTTTAGTGAGAAAATTGAGTTTGTGTTGTAAACATTTTTTATGTGCTTTTTATCCTTGCTGACTTTTTTAGTCCGTTTATTTTTGTTAACGTATTTTAGTAGTGGCGGTAGTTGTAGTATTTTTTTTTATTGAAGTCACTTTATGTTTATGTTCTTTTTGTTTGTTCGTATGCCATTGTGTGCTGCAGCATTTGGCAAGGTCAAGGGTCAATGCATGAATTATGAACACAACTCAGTGCAAAAGGGCGACCTTTGGAGTTTGGTTTTTTTTTTTTGGGAACACTTAAATAGTTTGCTAAGGTTGCGCTATGAAAAGCTGTGGAAATTGGTAGAAAACGTAGTACTGCTGTGCTGCATCCAATGAATTGGAAATCTTTTCTTTGGTTAAAAATTGTAAACCAAATTTTTTTCACTTCATTTGAATGCGCAAAGTGTTAGCAGTGCACAAAGACTTCATGTAGTAAAATTGATTAAAAAAAATGAAAACTTTCTGCATTTTATTATAGGGTAAAATGCTGAATGAGTTATTCAATTCAATTTGCTTTTTCAGGTACTGTTGAACATCATATTACACAGTACATATGCGACAGCAATTTCTTAAAGTACTTTCTTCTATGTGGGATAAATTGGTTTCGGTGCTGAGTGTCCATAGCCTTTTTTATTTAATGTTTCGTTCCTAAATTTTAAATGAAGCTTTGTATCTTATTTGCTGCAGAAATCAATGTTTGGTTTATAAATACCTCTTTTTTTAGTCATTAATGGTATCTTATGTAAAATTTACAAATCAAGGAACCATTAGAACTTGATTTCCCAAAAGTGTTCATGCATATTTAAGTCAATTTTATCCACAAAAAAATTTTATTCTTCCCACTGCAGCAACTTGTGCGTCATCACATTTAATTAAGGGACCAAAAGTCAGCATCAAAGGTAAATATATTTTGCTGCTACATTTGTGTTGAAATTTTAATCTGATTTAGCATCCCTTTGCTTATTTAAACATATAAACACATTTACATTCATACAAACACTTAGGTGTATTAAAATATTACCTACTGTGCGAAAATCTAAGAAATACCAATAACTCTCAAGTAAATCACGTTAAAGGATTTAAATTGGATTATAAAGTGACACTCAGGTTGGCCGAGTGAGTGTACAAATGAATGTATGTGTGCAAAGAAATACTGTCGTTTTTTTATTTAATTTTCCTACATCTACGACAACACACACACACATCTAGAGAACCACTCCTCATGTGTGCGTTTTTAACTGCCTGAAAAAAGAAATGCTTTTAGATAAACAAAACACAGCGCTGTCTGTCTCGGATTTAAAATGAAGGAGTAGAAAATAGAACTGTTGACACTCAGCACTAGCAGTGGCAAGAATCACTAGCACTTTAATAGAGCAGTAGATTTTATTTTCTGCTGTATGGCAGGTAGAAATCCCTTGCGATGAATTAAGTAGAAAAATTAAAACAGGTAATGTAGCATAAGCTGATATGGAGCTGTCGTTTGTCTGCAGCAACTTATTAAATTGAAAATTTATTTTAGTATATATGGTAGAAAAAGAACTAGTATAAAAACAAAAACCCTCAAATGCATCGAATAGTAGATTTTGGTTGCAATATATCTGCTAAATTCTAAAAAAATATTTGTGCTTAAAATGGCGCAAGACCATCGCTTATATTGAGCCACCAATTAAGCGCATAGTAATAATTTAACATTTAAACTTTAATATTTTGTTTAACTGGCCAAAACGCCATAGCTAAAACAATGCAGAGAAAAGGTGCGAACAGTGAGACAATGCAACTTCTTTATTTTCAAGTGCTTCTACAGACATGCCAATGCTAGTTATAGTTTCTGTCTCACGAGTTGCTATCGACCATTTATTTTTTTATTAAACAATGAAGATTTATAAATTAAAAACTCCATTGAACTTGTAAATATAAAAATTTTAAGCTAAAGAAAGTCAAAGTTGTGTTTAGCAATCTAATTAAAAGTTACTTATACGTCACGTTGACGCAAATAATGATTTTTTTTTCAATTATTCAGCCTTGATGTAGCACAGCTCTTGTATATCCTTATACGTCTGTTAGACTGCTTTAATAAAAAAGCGTTGAAAAAGCACTTGAACATTTACAAGAAACTGCCATTTCATTTAACAAAGACAACTGCATTAATTAGCAACAAAATTTATGGTAACCATAAAATGGCCAAAATCTAATGAAATAGTCATTCAAATATCTCAATAAAAATAAATTATTTTGCTCCTCTTGGCCATCCCAAATGATTTTCATATTAAAATAAATTCATTTTTCCTTTGAAGCTTAATTTTCTCTACTTGTTTACTGCCGCATATCCTGTGGGCATTTGAATACGTGCTACTCCACATAAGAACTGACTGACTGACTATTACTCAAAGTGTCTCTCCAGCACACAGCCATATACTATGTATGCACTGCAATAATCCCCAGAGAATACTAAAAGACTGAAAATTTATTTCCTTGCCAATAACAAGAAAACTCATTAAAACACTAAAGTAGCTCATACGCAGCGCTAACAAGCGTCGAAATACCAAGCTACTGATAGGCAGGTGAAAGACAAATAAATGCCACGGGCAAGCAAGGCTATTGATTCTTGGTATTTGTAGCTTTTTACCAGCATAACATATAAATCAACTGCTGCTCGATGTATTTGTTATTGCTTTTTGTTTCTCAATTTTGAAGTCGAAAGAAATTATTAAATATTTTCGCCTTAAAAATGTTTCTGACTTTATTTCTTAATTTTTGACGCGTGACGCATAAGCGATAAATTGCCGCTGTGCGCGCGTGTATTATATGACTCTGCATGCTCATTACTGTAGTCGTAACAAAGACATAAAACGTAAATGAGGCGTAAAGCTTAACAAAGCAAACGAACCAAGAGAAATCAATACATTAAATTCTTAAAATAAACAAAAAAGTTGTACGTTGCGTATGAGTTACATTTAATTTTAATGTATATCAAATAAATAACGCGTATACGCCATTTTGTTCTGAGTTGAGGGGTCTGATCGAAAAGAAAAGTAAAAGAAAATAAGAAAGAAAGTAAAAAAAATTGCTTGTAGCTTTTGAATCATATTTATCGCATTTATTTAATGAAATAAAAAAATGAAACATTTTACTTTATTTTTCAAATGCCTTGCGAGTTTGTTTGTTTTTGGGGTTGTGAGTTTGTATTCGTTGAAGCGAATTTGAGCAGCTTTCGTTGTGAGTTGAGGTATTTTTTTGCCGAACATAATGGCAGAAAAATGTTTCAATTTAGCGATTAGAAAATTAAATAAAACTTTTTTATTTTTAAATTTGATATTATCATAAATTTTTTTATAAAGGTTGCTCATACGTCATGATATCAAAAAAGGTGTGGTATTCACTTTCATGTCTTTGGAGTGTGTTGAGTTCAGGCAGGGAAGGTATTTTTTGAATGACGATTGTTCTTTTTGTTAAATACCCTAAAATTATAAAATCTATTAATGTGTTTGACATTTTGAAAACAATTTGCTCATAAATTATTATAAATAGTTCGAATGTACTGAGAATTGGCCCATTGTACTTGCGAATTTTTCACAGCGCGATTGTATTGAAAATGCTATCGCTGATACCAACATGTGAAGAAATTTGGCTTGAAAGTTACTCATACGACAAGTTGACACTCACAGTTTAATTATTTTTTCTCTTTAATGATGGTATGTTGCTTTGATGCATCCATCATATAAGTTTTTGCATTTTAAATAATTAAAAACTTTATTCTTTTTTTTTAATAATTATTGTAAAAAGTAAATTTAATAGCTTTAATTTATTTTTTAATATATTGTTAGCTAAGTAGTTGAAACTCTCACAATTGAAAATGACATGACATCCTTTTTTTATTTACAGGCATTGCTTAAGCTCGCATATTATCTCAAAACGGTAAGTAGCTGAAAAATTAATTAAAACATTTTAATCACTTAAATGTTAAATGCAAAATTTACTTTTTCAAATTTTACTATGAAAATAAGACAGCCATATTTGGAAAAACGTTTTACTTTCAGTACAAAATATTATTCCATTCGAAAGTGGATATTTAAATCTTAAACAAAGCAGTGTGCATATGTACATACATCAACAATTTTTTAAGTAAAAGAGCAAAAATGTGCCCAACTTTACATACCAGCAACAAATCTCCCATAAGTATAATAAAAAACGCTTTGTAAAATAAAGCATATCCTTTATTTCACTCTTTTTACTGATTTAGTAGTGCACTGTTATTTCCACGCTGCATGCTTGTATTCGAATGCAGCACAAGCTTGCTTAACTTTCAACACGCTACTTGGTTACTAGCGCCGCATAGTGGCGTAGATTTATTTTTCAACGGACAAAATTTAATAGCTTTTGATTCACAAACTTTTATTTTTATTTTATTTTGCTGTGAAGTTGAATATTTGATGTATCAATCTTTTTAACCTCTCGAGCGTAATTTTTTTTTTTTCAACAATAGGCCACAAAATATATTATTACGGCTAAACTAAAAAATCGATTTTGATGACATTTGGTATGGAAACAGATTGAACCCTAAGAAAGTATACTACGAATATGTTGTTTCTTAAGTGCGCGTGACACAGCCCTCCTTTCGAAAAGGAAAATTGGTTGTCATCGCTACACAGATTCTTGGAAGTTAGTTTGAACCCTGAAAAAAGATATTTGATTCTTGTGGGTGGTGCCACGCCTCTAACAGGCAAAAACGCTTTCACTGCTAAATTAATGAACAGATTATGATGAAACTTGGTTCAATGAGTGAATTTCAAGCACTGTCCGAGCTCTAGTAATAATGAAAATATTATTCTTATGAATATGATGAAATATTAATGGAAAGCAGGTTTTATGTGCGTTTGATAGATTAATAATCTGTAAATGTACCATACGTAAATCAGTCCCATAGTAACGACATGGCATTAGCATTTATTTCACTCTTTGGCTATTTTGATTTATGACTACATATGTTGATAAATAGTTCTCTGGCTATCATCAACATAGAAAAAGATCTCTCTTAGTGCTAAGCCTTGTCATTTTCTTAGTGTCATGTTCTTTTAAGATAGCTCATTATATGTTGTTCTCGAGTCTCTTCTAAAACATCTCCAAGTGGCGTACGTTACTTAATTACATCTGCACTACGCACAGTCCACAAATTTACAAGGGCCGTTTGATAATTCCGTGAAAAATTAAACAAGGAATGATTTTTACGGCAAAAAACGTTTACTTTCTCAACATAGTCTCCTTTTAGCTCGATACACTTCGTCCAACGTTCCTCCAATTTTTTGATCCCATCCGAAAAACATGTTTTCGGAATGTCCTCAAAATAGGCTTTTGTATCGGTGTTGAGCTCCTCTCTGGTGGTGAATCTCTCTCCGCCAAGCCATTTCTTCAGGTTTGGAAGCAGAAATTAGTTGGGAGGCAATTCGTACTTTAATTGATTTAATTGATATTACACATGTCACATGATCGCGTTTGTGGTCGAGAGTAAGCACTTTAACTCTGCGATCGGCCAACACGATATCGTGAATTTTAGTGACCTCATTTAGGCGTCCAGAACGATCGGCGTCACTTGTGCTTATACGACTACATCGGAAATCATTCCAATCGATGATGCAGAGTCCCCATAGTATTTGTCAATCGTTTCCTTGGCTTGACTGATGGTTTTTTTGCGAAAAAAATAATACTTGATGAGCACACGAAGTTCACTTGACAGGATCAGTGTTGCATTTAAAGTAATACGCGGGAAATTAAAAAATTCACTAACTTCTCAAATTGCCCTCGTATTAAACCTATATAGTACTTCAAAAGTATTTGTATTTGCTCACTATATGTCTGCTGTATCTTGCATATATATATTCCAAATTTTTGCAAGTTTACACACTTAAAGTATACAAAGTCCATATTATTTTGAATCCTCATGGAATAAATGGCATGGTTTTAGTAGAATTTATGTTCATAGAACTTCAATTTGGTATCGGACATAAACTAAACTAAGTGATGAATTGTATCTGGCTTGAGCCTGCTCCGAAAAAGTCAGATATGAAAATTGTATATAAACCAAGAGTTTTCAAAGCAATGCCACCGTAGATATACTGGAAATAGTACACATAGTTTTTATTTACAGAAATGTACCAAAAATTATTTGCACAGAATACATAAAAAGTGATATCATAAAAACTTCTAAAGACAGAACAAAAAAAAAAATTTATGAAGATTGAAAAAAACTTCGAATTATTTCACCCAACCCCGATATAATAAATAAGCCTTTGATTTTTTTTACTTTTAATACGTGGTATTTACTATCGAATTAATTTAAAAAAAATATCGGTGATCACAAAAATTTATTTTTTTGGGCAATAGATTTGACTTTTGAGCCACAGTGTGCCACTGCTTATAATAAATGAGCGCGTGTTGCCAACCACAACGTAACGACATGATTTACTTCTAGTTTGCGGTAGGGTGAAATAAAACTAAAAAAAATTAAACATTTTTTCTCAAAAGCCTCCACTTACAAGGCTGTAAAATTACCTAGAAATAAAAGTAGTGCTCCTTGTCGACGTCGGTTCCGAAAGGACATTGCCTTGAGTGCACTTTTTTCTTATTTATGTAGCGAATTCATGAAAAGTAAACAGCGCAACGTTTTATTTGTTTGCCATTTTAATTGCGCGATAACGTTGAAGAATATTTATTGAAAGTGCTTGAATTAAAAAAATGGACAGCTTATGGGGAGCCTTTTTTTGGCGTCTGATGCGGTTTTTTCTTGAGACATGGGAATTTAGTCAAGAAAGTGAATAAGGGTTAGTAAGGCAGAGACACAAGGGATTTAGTCAAGAAAGTGAATAAGGCTTAGTAAGGCAAAGGCTCAAGCTAATATCGAAATTCAGCTTAAGATAGAAATAGCAATATTATAGCGCAAATTAAGAAAAAAAAGAAATTGATATAAAGTTAGGAATCAAAATTTGAGTATGGTATCCCATAATTTGGGAAGCAGATTCAACTAATTAAATGTTACTCATACGACATGATGTGATAATAAATACACAAATCACAGAGATAATTTCGTTACATTTATAAGGCACTAACTACACTACGTCATACCTTCGATTCTGCTTTAAAACATAGAAAACAAATGCGTTTTTAAAAATGTGGTTCATCAGCACTGCCTTACTAAAAAACTTTCCAACTGATAAAACTTCAAATTTGCTGCAAAAATATCAACGAAAATATATTTTGCTTTAAAATAAACCATATGGCTTCGCTAATGTTACACTCTTTTACACATTCAAATGTATATCCCTCGGTACTTTGACTCTTACAGAGAACGCAAATAGCAATTTATCACGAATTCTATTTACAATATCTGTTTTCTATCATCTTTCACTTAAGCTGCATTTGAGGACAATTTAAAAATGTTTATGCCAGTAATGCGTTAAGCATACATCAACACTGCAGCAACAACGCCCACATTATCATATACAAATACAAACAATTTTAACTACATAGACATAGAGACCAACCAACTAACGTACGCACGTACGCATATGTAATCCCTGCGTCATATGCTTATTTTGCATACAAATCGCTCAAGAAGAAAATGACAAAAATCATCAAAAATCGTCTAAAAATTGACAGAAAATCGTTACAAACAGCAACATCAATAAAATCTACGATTACCGTTGAACCCAAATAAAACGTCAAAAAAATGCTCTTGGAAGCCATGTACACACATAAAACTGAAGAGAAATCGAAGAAGAAATTGAGAAAAAATTGATGAAAGTCACGTAAACAATGTTTGGTTGACAGCAGCATATTGATTGTCATTTATGTGGGAAACGTTAGATGGGGGTGAAGTTCAAGAGAAAAGGCATTTAAATGTAACAAAAAGTCAACTCTCACATCAGAAAAAAGAACACGTCAAGTGTAGGATTTCCTATGCTAAGCATAAGGATTTTTATTTGTGCTAGCAAATACAATCAGTCGTTTATTTGAGTACGATGTTTGTGTGCCAAAATTGAAAAACCAAATTTTGAAAAATAATTTTGCATTGAACACACGATATTTAACCAAAAAAAAAAATAATAGAATGTGGCACAAATAAAGAACAATTGAAATGCACTGAAATTAAAAGAGTCGATAAAAGACAGCGCTACACAGTGCAATGTTCTATAGAAGGCAGCTCTCAAAAGTATTTGCTTTTGAGGATAACGTGAAATCTTATGTCAAAAAAGTCGTACTGAGTGTGTGATTAAACATTTTAGTTTTAACTGATTTTAAATTCTCAAAACTACCTCTTTAAAAGGAAAGACGCTGTAAATATTCAGTGCGGCCATCAACTAAATTTTATATTAATGTAAAACAATGCAAAATGCATATGTCTTTATTACTAAAATGTTTCTATGTTACATCGGTAACGAAATGTTGTAGCCTAAAATGTAGACTTTCAGTTTTTTTTTTCTTCAAAAATACCAGTTTTGTCTAACGCTGTTTCGCTGTGCATTCTATTGTTGAAGAATTTACAATGCCATAAAAGTGGCACCTAACGTGTGAAAAGCAAAATAAAAACAAATCATTCATCAAGGGATAAAAATAAAACGAAGCTTTAGAAATTCTAACTAGAGAAAATTAAAACCGTTGATTTGCATGTTGCTCATACCTCACGTTGTACGTAACAATTGTTGTCTTTACGTTTCAGAAATGCCAACAGCTGAGTATCATTTTCAAGCAGCTGAACGCGCGCTAAGAGTGCTTATAACAATGCACATGACTACTCTTATTTGCGTCAAGGATATGCGTATTTAATTTTTTTTTTCCTTCTGCAAGTTTTATCTTGAACTTTTACAAAAAAGAAAATTGAGCGCTCACTACGAACAAAGATACTTCAATTCAATTCTTTTCATAGCTATTGTTGTTGGCAACAGTCATTGTATGCTAAGCTGATATCCTGTACATATCCTACTTGCCAATTGTACTTACTTGTATTTATTAGTATTCACAGCGCACTTAAGCGACGCGTCTAATGCGTGAAGTATCCGTACGTACTCTTACGTACGTACACTTCATGTAAACAAAAAAAAAAAAAAGAAAAAAATGCAAATGTCGGTAGATAAGACGCTGAAAATAAAATAGCAAAAAGAATAAATGGCTTAAAACAAAAAGAAAAAACACAGAAAAATAGACTGTATGTTGGGATCTTGCGAGGCAAAAAAAATGGCAGGAAATTGATCAGGGGAGTATTAGTAGTGAATTTTGTATGGGTTTTGCATATGGATTTAAAATTAATGCGTTTTTTAAGCTGCAGCAATACTTATTCCATATAAACGCTCTTTTTATATTCCTTGTCTGAAGATTGGATGATTCGTCTAATGTTGCAGCGTGACGTATGCGCAACATTAATTTTTCAACAGGAAAGCAACCAATTTTTTTTAAGTTAGCGTAACGCTTGCAGTAAATCAAAGACTGCAATGTTTTATAAATCATACATATAAGATTTTACTGAAAATATAATAATTAAAAATTTTAATTTAAATTCATTAAAATAAAATTTTTTACAATATTAAATTTTTTTAAAGAATATGTCCTTTTTTGGGCAATGTTAAAACAACTGCGATGTGCTGTATCGCATACGTATTGCAAAGGCTGTACTTGCTTAATGCCGCTGCACAAAAATGTTAAATTTGAGACATGGCCGCAAGAGTTAACAAATTTTATACTACTCCATAGAAAAGGCTATTTTGATTACAAAAATTGTTTTTTCTCCTCTTGAGCTAAATAATTTCAAAAGTTTATTTAATATCTAAGCATATCACATTTAAAATAAATTAAAGCTTCATTGAATATGCTGCAAATAGAAAGTGCACCACTTTGAGTTGCTGCCACTAACTCAAAGTTATGTATTTACGCCGCAATATGCTACAACCAATGAAAAAAAAAACGCAAGCTCAGCGATATGCAAATTACTTTCAAAGTAATGAAAAAAAAAACTTGGAAAGATGAAGATACTTCACAACTACCTGCCCTGCCATTACTATGCAGAGCTGCGACTACAATCTACTAAATTTTTATTTAAGTGTTTCTGTGCTAAAAGCGCAATAAAAGTTTATGCACCTTGATGCAGTTTTGGCTGCTATTAAGTCTTAAAAAATAAAACTGGAACAACTGTAGTTTGCTTGCTGCAGCAGCACTTTATTTCTGTCTGGCATGCAGTTTTTTGGCTAAAAGCCAGCGAGAAAGCGGCTACACCAGCATCACTTCCTTTGCTAAAGGCGCTGAAATTGAGGTATTTAAAGTTATTTACGGTAAACAAGCTTAATTGTAGGTAGGTGGCTGGAACGAAGATGTCTCTTTCATGACATGCCACTTGAGTGGCTAAGTGGTTGTATGTGTGATATTTTATTCATATGATGTCTCAGCTTCATAAGTATATACGCTTTACATATGAAATTATTTGGTAGCAAGTTAGCACTAAATCATTTCAAATGTAGCTCACGCCACACATAATAAAATATAAAATACTTGCACAGCATTACATGAAATTATGCTGAAAGTAATATGTACATCATAAAAAACAATCAACTCTCATTGATTGCTAAGAGTTGTGACGAAACAAAGATTATTCAATTCTAAGTGCAATGCAAACCAAATTAAGATAACAATTAACAATTCGTATGCCAAGTAGCCGCTGTTGCACACATGATTTCAATAGAAAATCTCATTAGTATTGCTGTTGGAAACATCAATAAATATATGGATATATGGAAATATAAATGGAAAATAATATTTAAATTATAATTAAGTTGTTTGTTTTAGAAATAATATAATTTCATTATATTAAAAACAATTTACTTAGTTTCATTAGTTCTACATATTGTTGTTTGGCAAATTCGATTGAATTTTTTTAAATTAAATTAAATGTTGCTCATACGACATGTCAAAGAAGATGAATCTCATGATCTGTATCTTTATTTTGTATCAGCTACATACCAAGGAGATTTGATAAGCTTAGGAAAATCTTAAGTATTTTTTTTATAAAGGGTGATCCCATAAGAGCTTCCTTCTTTGTTTTCTAATTATAATACATAAAAATCAATGGATTGATGCAAATTTTTATTTGGAATGATAGTTCGGTTCCTACAACTCAATGTTTAAAAATTATTTTGTTCAAATATTGCCCATGACTTGTTCTTGAAACGTCCAACCTGTGGACAATAGTGTCCAGTGTCTTCGACAACTCTTTCGAGCATATCGACCGGTATTCCTGGAATAACACGAGTTATGTTGGTTTCCAAAGAGTCAATAGTTTAGGGTTTGTCGACATAAAAAAGTGATTTAACATGTCCCTAAAGAAAATAATCCAATGGCGTCAAATCACATGCTCTTGGTGGCCAATTAGCAGAACCATTTCTTGAGATGATATTTTCATTGAATGTTTTCTTCGATAAAACGATTGTTTTTTCAACTGTATGGCATGTTGCGCCATTTTGTTGAATCCAGAGGTCGACCACACCAATATCCTAGACTTTTGGCAGCAAAAATTCATTGGTCATTGCTCTGTAGTGAGCACCATTGACCGTAACACTGGCTGCATCCGCATTTTTGAAGAAATACGGTTTGATGATGCTTCCTGCCAATACACCACACCAAATAGTATATTTATCGGAATACATTGGAAGCTCTTGGATTGCTACTGGTTTTTCATCGGCCCATATACGGCAATTTTGCTTGTTAACGTAGCCGTTCAACCAGAAATGAGCTTCGTCGCTAAACACAAATTTTCGTTAAAATAATGGATCAATTTGAAGTTGTTGTAAGCCCCATAAGCCGAAATTAAAACGTAAAACAATATCAGCCAGCTTCCATTCTTGTACGAGCTGTATTTTATAGGCCTTCAGACCAAGATCACGCCTCAATGATCCATAAGAGATGTCCAAGGCCTGAGATCGGTGACGAATCGATTCTTCACGGCTTTCACGAACACTCTCTCAAAATTACAGGCTGTATACACTCTGGTTGAATGATGAATGTCCAATAGTGTAAAATTGGTTCGAAATTTGGTGATGGTGTTACGAATAGTGCACTCAGTTGGACGCTCATAACGACCAAAATGATGTTGAAGAACTGATGACTGATTTTGGGTAGTAAGTTTCCACAATTAATAAACGTTGTTCAGAAGTAAGTCTATTCATGATTGAGTCGTATTGACTCAAATAGACCAGCCATTTGACACATGACAGCTGTCAAAACAACCTAGTTTGGAAAAGGTATTGGATCACCCTTTATAAGGGTACTTCGAATTTACATGAAATTCGGAGAGATTGATTTATACGAGTAATTAACCTTTCAAATACGGTTAAGCGAAATCTTAGCTAAAATGCCTTCATATTCTTGTTATATGCCTTGTTTTCCAGCTCTGTTCTGACATAAGTACCATAATAGGTATGACTATAAGTATTAGAATAAGTATGGTATTGAGTATGAGCATAATAATGAGTTTGAGCGTAAGTACGGGTGTAAGTATACGTGTAAGTACGCGTAATAGTATGAGTAAAAGTCTATGAATATGATTTTGAGTGTAAGTACGGAAATTAGTAAACGTATAAGTACGAGTATCAGTATTAGTTTAAGTGTAGGTATGAGCATAAGTGTCAATAACGGTAACACTATGTGTATGAGTACGAAAACAAGAGTGAGTATGAGTATTAGTCGGTGTATGAATACAAGTTTTAATATTAGTATAAGTATGAGTACTAATAAGAGTTTAAGTAGAACTACGAGTCAAAGTACTAGCACGCACACAAGCATGAAAATAAGTAAAAGTATTAGCATGAGTAAGCGGAAATGAAATATAATTCAAAAAGTCTTTTGTAAACAATTCTCTATATTTGGCCGCAACAATATTAAGAAATTGGTACAAAATTGAAAGGAACTAAGATGCGGTAAGTCAAAATGGATCACGTACATTTCTATGGACTTGTTTTCAAGATTTATATTATTTTCAGGCAATTTCGTATACATCCTGCTTGAACTATATGCACCAAAGTTATTTCAACTGTTTTATAATTTTCTTATTAAGTTCTTGATTCTGAAACAGAGGATAGTTGTCAATTTTTTCAATCACTCAATTTGCCTTATCAATTTTAAATTTAATGTTAACCTTAAACACTTTTTACGATTAACATCTATGCAAAAACTAAAAATAAAAACATCAAACATCAATAAATGACATTAAATCCATAATTCTAAAAGACGTACGCTAACAAAGCAAATTTTTTTGTATATTTTTCTATTTTTTTCTATATTTTTCTATTTATTTCCACATGTTTTTCTTTTGAGTTTTTTAAAACTTTCGTTGCGATGTATTAATAAAATATGCTACAACTTTGCGTCAATACAAGCAAATAAGGCGGAAAAGATAAATAAAGTATGCTTGAACAAAATTTTAATACCAATGGGAAAATCGGCGTGGTGGTATTGCCAATTGTTTAGATGAAAAAAATGAATGTAAAATTAATATGTCACGTGCGGGATTCAAGATGGAATGAATTACAGCAGCAGTGGTATTTTTGTTGCAGAAAAATTGTCAGCAGTCGTACGCTAGAAGAAATTTGCTGTTTTTGTAAAAATAAATAAATAAACAAATATAGGAAATTGTCAAGCCAATCGAAAAAAATTGCCTGTCAATAATTAAGTCATTGTTTGGCCATCAATCATTGCGCATTTTTTAGCCTAATGGATGAGCTGAGCTGTAGAGTCGCACATTGTATAGACTGCTAATGAATGTTGATTTTGTATTAAATTTGAATAAACAAAAATTAAATTATGAACTTGCATTCCTTTACAGTAATTGAATTCTAATAGAATTTTGATAAATTCAGGGCCACATCTATGTAAAATATTTGTGTTTTATTTAAGAATTCAATGTCACTCATACTCCCCGCAGGCATTATGAAAATGAAATTAAAAAGTAAAATTGAAATTGTGAAATCTGCACGAATTTTGTTGATTTAATGACAAACTCATGCTATACGCTCGTACATAAATGTACACATAATTAGATTTTGTACACAAGAGTTTGAAAATTAAATACAAGCGCTTGTTATTTCGATAAAAAGTTAGAGTATCATTTGGACCTTAACTATTTTGATTTTCACTTGGATATTGAATTTGAGCTTATAATATTGACAGAAAAATTAAATTAATGTAATTGATTCATTAATAATAATTACATAATTGCAATAATCGTGATTTTTGGTTATGTCATTAAAAGCTTACTAAAATTGACAAAATTTATTTTAGAAATTAAATCCAAGTCTTATCAAGGCCGAGATATTGAAGTTTTAGCTTTAAGAAGTATGAGTTGATCATGTCGTATGAGTAACACTTATCTCATATCATGTCACATCGCGATTTGCACTGGACACTGGACTATCGGCAACCATGCTGAAAAATTAGGAATCCAATTCAACCTTTTTTGCCGTAGTTGTCTAAATGCTAACGAACTAGAATCTGTTGAACACTATTTCTACAACTACCCGGCCCTTGCCAGAATCAGGGTCAGTTATCTAGAAAAAGCTTTCTTTAACCTAATCATTGATTTTGCCGAAATTGAGACAGTATCGCTGCTTAGCTATCTCATCAGGACTAACTAGATATAGCTTTTGCCGTTACCAGAGTTCTTATCAAAAACTCTTGACAATCCTGTTACCAGTTTTGTAGAGTCCCGTATGTGGTGTTAAAACGGCACATTAGTGTTACTAAATGTCTTCTAGCATGGATGCTAAGCCGCCACTCAAACCGAACCTAACCCAAACACTTAATTAATGCCAATGTTTTTAAAACTCTTCTTCAAAAGTTATAACAACACATTGTACCAAGTATTCATATTATTTCCCAAACATAAATTTCATCGTAAAATTCTGTGTAATGTCAAACACCTGATACATTAATTTCTTGTCAAAAGTATTTTGAAAACTACTTGTTTTTGTTACCACTTTTATTTTCATTTCCGTTTCGATTTCAATTTCGCTGTACTTCTTTATAAAGTTTTTCTGCTGTTGTATGTAGTTGTATTTGGTTTTTCTCCCCTACACCCTATTATTTATTTGGCATTGTTGTTTATCTTTGGCCCCCATGAACGTCATCTTTTTGTCAACAATAACTGTACAAATTGTTATCTTTTGTCAACGACGTTGTTCTGTTGTCCTGGTCATGTCGTCCTTTTTACACTGCGATAAAAATTCTGTATTTGTTCGTCAATGACTGCGGGCGTAAATAATTTGTTTGCTCTATTGTTGCTGTTGTTGTTGTTGTTGGGGATATAGTGTTGACCAAGCGGAGTGCTTGAAAAAATTCACTGTCACGGGAATGGGTGCTGATAAAAGAAAAAAAAAATCATTAACAGTAAGCGCAAATGGTTTTAGTGTATAAACAAACAAGAAACGAAATAAAAATCATCAAAATTATAATAAAAACAAAAACCATCATATAAAACAAAATAGAACAACAACAATAAATATAAAAGCAACAATACAAAGTCAAGTGTAGCATTAAAATGGATTTTCCTGTGTATTATAACTTTGCATAAATGTTATAGAAAATAGTTAAGAGAGCACACAGCAAAGAATCTTCTCACTGCGCGTAGTAATTTTTATTTTCGCTGTTTATGTTGCGTTTTTAGCTTCATCAATTTATCATAATTAAATTTTCATTTAATCCCAGGGTATTTAATGAAATCGGTGTAAGTGTCTGCGATGACAATATTGACACCTACACTAAGCGACAATAAGTCAATGATATTTGAGAGCCCAATGATTTAAGTTAAGTTTCCCAAAAAAATGCCTTCGATTTCTTTTGAAATTTTCTGCTGATATTTTTATTTCGGTGAGATGATTTTTCTTAGTAAAAAACATGCAAAAATTTGGAAGGAAAAATAATTCATTTATCATTCTGTTCTCTAATGGAGTGGCAGTCAGTTTCGAAATCCGAATCACTTAGTCCAAATGGGATCTATTGTGATACCACAGGGTGTCTGACTATACCCTCTCGTTGAACCGACCAGATTTCATAATGAAACTAAATAGCTGACCTATACTATCATGTCCAAGGTAATCCAGATCATCAAATAAAAACAACACAAGTGTTTTGTTGCGTTTTCTAGCAAGTGCAGGACACAAGCAGAGAAGATGTTTAATGTTTTCCACCTCCTCCACATCTCCACAACTTCTGCAGAAGTCAAAGAACGTAACACCTAATCTGTCCGTATGTCTGCCGATGAGGCAGTGGCCAATTATAACTGCAATAACTGACGAGACACTATGTCTAGTGCAAGAAATTAGTTCTGAGGAAAGCTTAGCATCCCAATTCGGCTAGATTTGCTTTTGTAGTTATATTGCAAGTTGACCCTTGAGTCCACTTTTTGTTAGCATTTTTTGCCATTTCTGCTTTTAGCAATAACTTGCAGGTAGCAAGTGGCATGCCAACACCTTCCTTGTCCTGAGGAATTTGTGCACTAGTCCCCTGCCTAGCAAGTTCATCAGCTTTGGAATTGTCGTCAATGTTCCTATGACCAGGCACCCAGATGAGGTGAATGTTAAAATGTTGAGCCATCGCGTTTAGAGACGAGCAACATTTTTGGGCCACTAGAGAGCTTAGGAAGACTTATTCCAGAGGTTTGAGAGCAGCCTGGCTATCTAAATAAATGTTTATATCCTTTTTGGACACAACATTCATCCTCTGCTAGGATGCGACCCCTCTATCGCTATAACCTCTGCCAGAAAAATGCTACAATAATCTGGTAACCTTGCAGCAATTCTTATCTTCAGTTCTTTAGAGTAACTACCAAAACTCACTTGGTTATTAAGCTTGGAGCCATCATTGTAGAAATTAGTATGGCACCTTCTGCCTTACTGGAACAATATAGTCCAAATTGGATGGTACAGACCTCAAGCTAGTGCTTTAAGCTCAAGATAGTGCCTCAAATCAAACATTCATATATGAAAAATAACAAAAGAAAAATAAGAAACTTGTAAAACTACGAAACAGTCCAAACCTATAAAAAAATCAATAATATAATTATGTCGAAACTTATCGAAAATCATCGGAAAAAATCAATTCATGCTAGAACTTATAAAACAGCATCGAAAAAATTTAATAAAGTCGTAAGTTAAAATAGGTATGTATATCAAATAATGTCGAATAACTTCAAAAGTATCCAAAAATTGTATAGCAGAACATCGAGATTATTAAATAAAAATCCAAAAAAATCGATTATATTTGATCGAAAAAAATAAAAATCCAAATAACGATTATTTTCCATAGAAGAAAATAAAAATCTAAAATTACGATTATTTTCCATAGAAGAAAATAAAAATCTAAAATTACGATTAATTTTGATTTTAAAAACAAGAACCACAAAATTAAAAACTATATCATATCAGGCGTGTCATTGCTAAACCGGCCAAGTCCAAAAAATTCAAATTTTAAGAAGTTCTCATATATCAAAATCTGGACCATGCTTTAACTTTCTACCATGTTTTTAGAATAAAAAAAATGGTTCTACTGAAATATTAATTTTTTTGAATTTAGTTTTGATGTACAGATTTCAAAACCAACCAAGTCCATTAATTTGCTTCCAGCCACTTCTAGAACATTGTTATCAAAACTGGTCAAGTCCAATTTTTTCAAGGAAAATTTGTTAATTACTAAGTGTTTCAAAACCAGCCAAGTCCATGTTCAACGGATCATAACCTGCATGTCCTAAATTATTTCCTCAAAAACAAAGGCAGACGAAACACGAGCTGATGTGTTTTGAGTAAGTAATATTATAAGCTCTTACGTGGGAAATACGATTTAATTTTTCAATGAACATAGATGGAGATAAACTTTTTTTCCAAAAGTATTAAAGAAAGACTTGGCCGACTTGGTAACTGGACGCCTCCTACACTAACGCTTCTCGTTAAAAAAAGTCATCTGTAGCTTACATTTCATCTTTGCCGTCATTGTGATCTTTTTGACCCTAATTATTGAAAATGATGATTACTTACGGACAATTTGTTCCCATACAAGTTAGAAAGGCTCGTCAGAGTCTTTTCAGTAAGACATCTTGGAGCCTTAACCCGAAAATAGTTTTCTGGTAACAATCGCTGACCTTTGTAATGCCAATAGCGAGTGTTTAATATTGGTGAAATCTTCCAAGATCAATTTATTTATTTAGCCAATTTTCTTCTTATTCTGGCTAAAATTAAATTTTGTTTTCAGCTGATTTTTTTTTGTTAAAGCAATTTTTTAGCGAGTTTTTTCCTCAATTTTTTTTCAAAACCAAAATATAATTTTGAATTTATATTGCAAAATATAATTGTATGTGTCATATAAATTTATTCACACAAAATTTGTGAGAGTCTAACACAATTCGACAATTTAAAATTTTATGTCACAAAGTTGACAGTGCTCGTAACACCTTGAAAAGCACTTCAAACAAAGTTCTCAACATTTTTTGTTCAACAGTGTGGCCATTGAGTTAAATTAATGAGTTACGGGTTTATTTACGCAGGTTTTTAAATTATGCAACGATTTATTAAAAAAACCCAAACCGCAAAAAATTTGTAACAATTGAGTTGTTATGTTAATTTTATGTAACAAAAACAACAACAAGCAAAAATAGGTAGTAACAACAATTCATCATGCAATGAAAAATCATTTATTATGTCAAGTGTAATTAATTAATTGATTAATTAATTAATCAGTAAAATTGCGGAATGCAAAAAAGTTACCATCATGTGACACACTGACTGTCATTGAACTGTCAGCTGTCTGTCGCAAAAATGGGTCATTGGGTTTGTGTATGATTTCCATTGAGTAGTGAATTATAAATGGGGCTTATTAAGTAACTATGTCAGCTTAATGAACTGACAGTTTAGTATTTTTTCCGCTCTCATTTTAATAAATTCTATGATGTAAAATTCTTAATAGTTCTGCTTTAATTGCAACCTTTTGGTTGATTTAATATATAATGCAAAGCCAATGTTGAATTAAAATAAAATAAAATTTTCTTTTGTGCTATGCTAAAATAATTTTCATTGTGGATTAGTTACATTTGGTAATTAATTATTACTCATACGTCGTGTTGTACGAAACTTAGCCAAAGTATGGAATATCTTAGCTGTGATATAGTTTAAGAATTTCTTGTCTGCATGATTTTTGTTTACCTTAGATGATTTGCAAATGTATAAAATATTATATGTGGCCGATATGAATATAGCTTTTAAAGTACTTTAATCATAGTGGCTTTAGAAACTGAGAAAAAGTAACAATTTATTAAGGATTTAAAACAAATATATGCGGTTTAAGCTTCACAGTCACAATAATACGTTAAGTGCTTTTATGTATCATATTCCATTAATATGCTTCAATAATTTATTTATAACTTTTAATTTTAACATTCAATGGCACTCGAATAATGCAATGCAATTACGAGGTTTTTTATTTTTGTAACCAACATTTTGATACCAACTTTTTGCATATTCACTATTCTGACTGCTATGCTGAATAACTTTGTCATAACGCACATTGCTCGTTCGTTCAAACTATTCATTGTTGTGGTTATTATTGCTCTTGTTGATTATTTATTGTTTTTTCGTTATGGTTTTTTATCACAACAGTTGCAGCAACCTTTCCCCAGCAATTTCCTCATTAATTGCAGCCATTAAAATAAATGCAAGCATTATATCCTGTACATTCGACATGATGTCCCACACCATCCCAAGTCCTTGCATAATATAACGCTTTTGCGTATGCATAACCATCATAGTTGATGAGTACCAGTAGCTGACAATGGTTCCGCTGCGATCATTATCGTTGTCATCATCATGAGTTGTATGATGGCCATCTTCGCTTGCCAGTTGCTGTTAATGTTGGCTGCGCATCAGTGTCTGTACAGCTTTATGCCATTCTTCCTTTTTTTAATTACATTTTCTGCATTATTTTCAGCATTCCGTTGCGCAGTGTAATGTAAAATGCAAAACAAAAGAACGCATTGAAAGGACGTTGAAATATTAAATAAATTGCATTCATGGTATTTACGTTTAGTCGCTGCTGAGTTTTGATGCTGAAAAGCTTTTGCTCAGGTATTGTCTCCTATGTTGGTTCCGAAACAAAGCTAAACTTAGTTTGTGGGAAACTCTGGTAACTTTATAGAGAGGAAAAGTTTATTGTAGTTATAGTAACGTACACAAAAAAAAAAAAAAAAAATGAAAGTACTTACATTAAAGTTGATAGATAGGGAGGAAACTGTTGAAAGATTTTTAGATAATAGAAAAAAAACTTGGAAGATTTTATTATGTCTACGTGGAAAGTTAAAGTTTGAATTGTTGCTGTATAGGCATAATAAAATCAAATGAAAAAAAGCTAATTAAAAGAAACTTAGTATTTTTAAGTTGTTCAGAATATTGCGCCATATTTACAATAGATAAATGTGGAAAATTAAATGGGGAAAAAGCGCTCTTATTACACGCTCCAGTACCTATGTATAATACTTTAGAATTAATTGTGATGTAAAGTCACTAGGAAAACAAAATAAAAGCGAAATCATAAGCATTAGGACAGTGAGTTTTATTTCCTGATTAGGACAGTAAAAAACCGGCTGAGTGGTGGTAGGTAAACTTTGTGCAAAAAGATGGCGCTATACAAAACGATTGAAGTTCTCTTTATTTACATGTATAAATAAAAATTCTTTAAAAAATTCTTCATAGAGTTGTGCCGGAACGTTATATTTTATGGAAAACGACCATTTTCGAAACTATTTTCTCACTGTTCTTATAGCACATTCTTTGATATAGATTTAGTGTTTGAAGCACCACTGTAAATCAGAAAAGCCTCACAAAATGTCATATTCGAAATTTATAAAATTTTCCTTATTAACATAGGGTCTGAATCAGAGGTGCCATAACGTTCTAAAAGATGGTGTGGAATTCGTTGAGTCACGGGGGGAGGTTCAAAAATGATAATATTTTTAAATTGACGTTTGATAGTCTTACAGAATCATAATTATGAAAAGTAATGTAGGATATCTACAATAGAGTTTTAAGTAATTATTATGTACATAAAAAACGTTTATTTCATCCGAAGCTAAACGTAAATTCAAAATTTTATAAGTAAAATTTGTTATACCTCTTGTAACTTTCGTTGAAAATTTATCAATATTTTAACTTTCGCAATAGAAACAAAACAAAAACTCTTTGACTTCACTTTAACATAAATAAACAATATTGCCAAGTTATCAAGGGTTTGAAGAAATGACAATTACACTAAAACAGTGCTGTCATTCTATATTATCGCAGGTACGAAAAAAATGCTAAGACGAATAATTAAAATAAATGCTATCGGTAGTGTGTCATAAACCATCGAGAGTCGCGATAGTGCGAGACTATCGATTGTATCGATAGCGCCATCGATAGTTTGGGAACTCTAGTTAATACCTATATCAACGCCCGAAGCCTTTAAGTAGCACTCACCCGGATCGATTCTGTTCCGAATTTAGGGTCCGTATTCGACATATGTTTTTGTCCAGTCATTATATTAGTTGTCGTCGTGGCAGACAAGAAGCAATCGAAACGTCAAATTCCATCAGGGCAGCCACGACATTAAATGCAGCGCCAACTTGACAAAAAATGTATTAAATAAGAATCCCAAATTCGGAACAGAATCGACGTGGGTGAGTGTACGATGAAAAAATTAATGAAAAATTCCCGTATTGAATCAAAGTTTCCCTGATTGAATTCCGCACGGGGACGTCTCACGCGTGTAGAGAGTTCTAAACACACGCCACTGGCCTTCCGGCGCCTTGGTTTAAATTTCTCAAACGATTCAGATTAATTTATTAAAGTCATATTTTCTGAGTGCTTATTGATTTGTTTCCTTTTCCAATAAAAAATCAGGAAGCTACTGAAATTATTAATTTTACTTTTGCTTTAAATATTAAACATTTAGAATTCTAAAGAGTTTTTAAGAAAATTTTTTTTCTTGAATAAGATCTTACATATTTTAGAAGTCAATTAAGCGTTGTATTCAAGAACAATTTCTTTATGATATATTGGAACAGAAATTATTTGACCGAGCTACTGACCAGTTAAAGTCTGTGACAAAAAAAAAAAAAAAAAAAACACAAAACAAATACAAAATATAAACAGAGAAACAACAACTTGGTAATCGCTTGCTATACTAGTTTCATGTATTTGCTAAATGGAATAATCAGTGACCTACGAGCTGATGTACTGGAATGCTTTAAGCCTGATATGTTTCCTAAGCGAGCTTGCAACGAAAAGACTGCAATAAAATGCTATATCAAATAAAATACATCAAGCTTAGAAAATCTCACTTATTCGGTTAAAAGGTCACTGATGATTCCATTTAACAATGGATGAAACTTGTATCGCGATGCTGCGCCACCGATATACTTCCTCTGACGAGGCCAGCAGTTTATTGACAAAAATATCTTTGTCTTGAACTTTTCAAAACCATTTTATAAGAACCCGTATAGAGTGGTTTTTTTAAATAAAGTTTGCTCAATTGCTTAAAATTTTAAGAAAAAAGGTTGTTGTTCTTAGAATTTTTGAAAGTAAATTTCATTACAAAAGAAATTATTTCTTGTTAAAAAAAATTTTTAAAATCCCTGCCGATCCGTATAAAATATGCTGATACCATCATGAAATAACTTTGAGTGCGTCCTTGATGTTGCTACCTAGTCCTTGCACTCAATTCCTCTTTTCTTTACGATTTCTTGTACATAAAACCTTTGTCTTCAAAGATCAAGCGAATTTAAAAAAAATTCACAAAAGTCCTGCACACAGCTGTAATGGTGCGCGATAATTCATTTTGTATCCTTAAGACGCACATCCTTTGCATTCACTTAAGACCAAGATTTTTCGTATGCAAAAAAGTGACAAGCAGCACTATGAATAAAATAACAAGTTGCATGCTGATAAATGTGAAAATATAAGTATCAACAAGTATGTGTGTGTGTGTGGCTGTGTGTGTGAATAATAAAGTGAAAACTCTCAGTGTTGCGTAGTGAAAATATAAGAAAAATTCATGTTTTACGTTGCTGCAACGCGTAAAAATATCTCTAGTGCACAGTAACGTAAAAGAAACACTGGATATGAAAAACTTTAAAAATGAAAATTTATACAAAGCAAAAGCTAAAAATAGCAAAAAAAACAAAAAAAATGATTTTATTGTTAAAAAAATATTTGTGCACTTGTGTGTGTGTGTGTTGGTTTTTTTAGAGTTGACTTAGTGTGAGTGAAGCAAAATGAAAATTTCATAAAGACATCAACGACTTTTATTTTTACAGCAATTTATGTTTTTCAGCAAAGCAACAAAAAAAATGTGATTTTTTATTTTTATGAAAAACTTTATGAAAAATTGCGTTTTGTGCTGAAAAACGGAGTAGTGGTCGTTGGAAAAACTTTGCCATTTGCTTTTCGTTTTTGTTTTTTGTAGTTTTCTACTCATTCTACTTGCTAAGCTGCTTTGCTTTACACAGCGAACGTTTAATTTTGCCAACAGCGTTGTTGTCACCGGATGCTGTACCATGTAGTTTTAGTAGAGCTGTAAAAGATTACAGCTCTATAAAAATTATACAGTCCAAAGCACTGGTACATTATGTCAAATTAGATGCAATCTTTTACAGCGCCGCATGTGCTATTGTCAATGCTCATCGATATTTTAACATCAATCACAGCAACGACATGAACAGCGCCATGACAACGAACTAAACCAAAGCCAATAGCAGCCAACAAGCAAACAGCGTCACTTTAACTCCATCCAACTAAGTCGTATTTTTTAAATCCGTAACTCATATATCAATTTGTTAATTGACAAATTCCGACATTTTGATTTGCGCTGCTGATATATATCAGCAGTTGCTGTTGCATTTACTTACTGACATGATATTTTTGTGCGCCATTTGGCTTTCACTTTATGCGTTTACTGGCGTTAAATTGCAGGTGCTACTGCTGCAGGTTTGAATTTCGCGCGCGTATTCAACATATTGACCGCTTGCAGTCATCATCGTTGTATGCAGATATTGCTGCATGCAGTAATCGATGGTTCTATTGCTCATTTAATGCAGTTTAGATTCCTTTGCAATATTCCTGATTTAGCTTAGAAAATAATTTACATCCGTGATAATTTGCATTTTATTTCTGTTTATGGAAAATGTGTACGCAACACATAGGTAAAATCGCATTTGTATTGGTTATTTTTTGGAAATATTTAAGATGGTTATGCTGATTTCAATCTGTTTTTGTCGGTTAAGGTTTCATAAATAGCTCTTAAATTTTTCATGTTAACTATCTGCTGAAATTTTGCTTAAGCAGTTTAATAGTAAAAAGAAAAACTCAAATATTCCATTAGCTATTTGATTTCTATGAATTAATTAATTGAAATTTTAAAGTTCCCAACATTGTGCTGTAAGGAACTTTTTAGTTCATGGATATTCATATATTAATTTGAATTGAAATCATCTCCATATCTCTTTCTATATTAGTCTAAGCAGCAATATTTATTTGTTGCCATTTCTCTTTATTAAACTCTG
The DNA here is from genome assembly GCA_963680825.1 of Meiosimyza decipiens. NCBI lineage: Eukaryota > Metazoa > Arthropoda > Insecta > Diptera > Lauxaniidae > Meiosimyza > Meiosimyza decipiens. The sequence goes on from OY804258.1 coordinate 42,014,245, forward strand.
TACGCATCTCTTTTTTTATATTTATTTTTAGTACCAGGAGTCCGATCATTGTTCGGTTTATCGGGTTTGAGGTGAAAAAAGTTGAAAAAATATGTTGATTAAGTGGATAATGTTGAATAAGTGGATAAGATATGGAAAATAATTTAAAATGTTGAAAAAGTCGATAAATTCGTAAGAAGTTTACAGGTCTTTAAAAGTGCGAAAAAGACTGAAAAAGTAAAAAAAAAATATGGAAAACGTTCAAAAAAGTTGAAAGAGAACTTTGTAAAATTCTGCAAAATGCTGAAAATTCGATAAGATATCGAAAATGTTGAAAAAAGTGAAGAGTTTGAAGAATGTTGAAACTGTTGAATAAAACTGAAAAAATCGATAAAATATGAAAAGTGTTGTTTAATTAAAGAAGGTTGAAAAACTGGAAAAAACTTGAATAATATTGAAATTGTTGAAAATCCCTGAAAAAGTCGAAAAAATATGGCAAATGTTGAATAATTGAGAATAGGTTGAACAAGTCGCGAAAATATGGAAAATATTAAAAAATGTTGAAAGAAGCTGAAACATTTTGAAATAGTTAAAAAGTGCTGAAAAAGAAGACAAAATATGCAAAGTGTTGAAAGAAATTGAAAGTGGTTGAAAAAGTCGTGTTAAAATATTAAAATATCTTTGCAAGTTGGATTAAGTTAAAAGAGGTTCAAAAAGCCAAAAATAAAATGGTGACATATGTTGAAAATGTCCTTAAAAGCCAAAAAAAAGGAATGATATCGAAAATGTTGAAAAACAGTTGAAAAAGTCAAAAATGATAAAGTCGAACAAATATGAATTAAAAAAATCGAAGAAGTCAAAGAAAGCCCGATTTCCAACACCGCCCACTTGTGGTTCTATTAGTTATACTCGTGATAGCCATCTGCATACCAAATTTTATTATAATATAATAGTATGTGGAATTTGCGAGACATACCGTAATTAGTCCTTAAATTAAGGTCGGTGGTACATCCACTGGTATAATCTAGCCCGATTTTGTTTTAGAAATAAATTTTTGTGGACAATATTCCAACATTAGATTTTGGTAGGATAGCGCACATACATAGTTTGGTTGATGTTAATTAAAGTGTTGTACTTGAATGGGAAATGCAACTACAACAACGACAAATATAGCTTATGCATAGGATATAAGCTACCTACATCAAATTACATACCAATTGCTGTAAAGTTCACAAATTTTTGTTAATATGGGAGGTGCCATGCCCACTGTTGCAATATCGTCGATTTTCATTTAATAACAAAATTTTTGGAAAAGTTTACTTTTAAAAATGTAATAGAATGAACATTAATAAATTTGTTCCATATATATTATAGCCTAATAGGAAGGACATGTGCATTATATACGGAACATGATTTTGTTATTTGTTTGCTCCGCTTTATTCGCAGTAGCGCATCCTGTCAGCCCAATTTTCGAAGACGTTCTTAATAGCTTCTGGCTCTGTCTGACGAATGGCTATGTCAATATTCAACTAAACCCTAGACCCGACCTCGGGGTACATTTGTACCCCAAGCCGCTTTCAACGCAGAATTTAAAACACATCCAAACAGCGAAGAGAGTACGTTCTCGTTTGCCACTGTCACAACAGAAATTAAATTTTATCTCATTTTGTACTTTTTCGAGTACTTTTTTAAAAAAAAAAGAATAAATTATTTTAATTTACATTTTGATTCAGAATTTTCCCATGTAAGTTAATATACCGGGGTACAATTGTACCCAATAGACGGTCCACCTATTATTTTACCATGGACGGGTGCAGGGTCAAGGGCCTGATTCGTTTGTGGATTGTCCGCATAATTTTGATATTTCACTATATTTTGGAAAAAGTAGTCAAACGGTGTCGTATCGGAGCTCTAAGGCGGTCAATTGATAGCGCCCAGACAGCTGATTATGCGATTACTACGCTAAAAATCGATTGTTTGATGTGCTGCATGGCATTTCGCCCCACTCTATTGAACCCAAGGGCCTTACAAGTCCATGTACTTAATTTTCGGCCACAAAAAGTGGTGCTAGTTTAGTGCTTACTACTGACCGAAACAACGATTGCCGCGGATTTTACGAAAAAAATGAGCCAATGATGACATTCTCTGAGGATGCGCTAGCTTTTCGACGGCCACTTAAAGCTTTTTTGAGCTCCCGATATGGCATTTTTTCGTTGTTAACATAGCTCGCAGTTTTGGAAGAAGTCCATCCTAATTAGATATTGACATGAGTTAGCGTTATTGTTATTTTAAATTTTATATTTCTGAAACAAGCAGTTTATTTTTTGTTAGTTAGCGATCTAAAAAAACATTTTATTAGTTAAAGTAATACATTCAATTTCAATTAAAATTCCTTGACGTAATGCTTTTTAGAAATGGCATATCTGATAGTTTGCGTGGTTTTACTTCAGAAGAATTTTTTTCCGACAGAAATAAGTTCTGGCATTTTAGTCGGAGGCACCTATGCTCTAGCGGATAATTATTAAATTATTATTTATTTTCTTGAAAGGTGAAAGTCCTGAACTCTGCATATAGTGCAAAGATTCTTGAAACCTTTACAATTCCTTGCATACACTTGAAAAAAGAGAAAAAATTGTTACACATAAATTGTTCAAATCTTTAGAAATCAAATCAATCTATTGTACATTAAATAAAGACTTTGATAAGCAATAAATAACTAAAGTATAACAATAATAACAACAAAATTAGCTACAAAAACTACATGAACGCACGCACACATATTTAGACATGCACTAAAATTTAGACGTTTCAGCGCCGGCAATTATAAATTTGAAAGTACAACCTTTTGAGCAACGAGCAGACTCAACGCTCGATTCGTTAAATGGACCAAAAATGAAAATTAAGCTGAGAAACAAGAGGGCAGCAAGCAGGGCCAGGGTAGCTGAAATGCATGTCATAGTTTTGCCACAAGGCAAATGCATGCCATGCAATTTGTAGCATGTGGCAAAATGTGACATTTTCAAATTTATTTTCCAAGCATTTTTGGCAAACGTTGCATAAATTGTTTCCACTTAAATACTTTGGAAACTTTGATTTCAGTATTGAACTGGAATGTATGTTGCATGATATTGACCTTGGGGCTATGATTAATATATATTTTCGTATACTGAAGAAATTGTACGTTTGTAATGTTTCGAATGCACATGATTTTTCTGGCTTTGCTTAGGCCGTTTGTAGCTTATTAAGTAGTGTGGCATTTGTTTTAGAATTTAATTTAGCAAATGTGCTCAAGAATATTTTTTACTTAACTTTTAATTTGCTGTCCAAAATTAAATGGAGCCAATCGCCAAAGCCTTAAATACCATATGGTATGTTGCATAGTTTTTAGGTTTTTATTTTGACTCTGATTCGCTCTTGCTGTGTTGAGTCATCAGTAGGTTTTAAGGTTCGATGACTAGAAATCAAATGATATACCTCAAAATATATAGACTAAGGGATAGCTCTGAGCAACTTTTCAGGCTGAAATCCAATGAGTAACAGGCAATTTATTGTATTTTTCTACCTGAAAATCTATTAAATTTTCAACTATTTATTTTCCTCAGCAAACTTCAAGAAACATGCAACAATTTTTTTTTGCAAATAAGTCATTTATAAAAAAATAAAACAAATGTAAGGAATGGTCTTGTCAAGTGAAGATAAAAGTAAACAAAAAAATGCGCGCAATTTTTTATATTGCTCTCAATCGTTGTCAGCTATGTCTTCTCAGAATTCGCTTCAGTACACATAAATAATTTTTCTGTGTTTTTTCAAATGCCATAGTAATGAATTTAAAATAAATTTTCTCAAAAAGTACCTAAAATCTCCTTTTAATTAAATGTTCAGATCTTGGAATGACAAAAAACTTTATAAAATACTTTTTGAAAAGTTAAGTAAAATAAATTATTAAAATTTTTTTTTTATTGAAATGTATTCGAAATTAATAAGTTGTGCAATGCAGCCTTCTAGCATTTCAGTGTATCAGCACGTGCCCAGTAGACGTTTGAGTAAGGCCACTGCGGAAAACGCTGCTCTAATGAGCGTCTATGCACATGCCATATTCGAAATTTGCATTTTTTTGCAAACTAAAGTTTGCCCACTGGTTGACATTCAAACTTGATACTGACATTACAAAATCGCTCCCAAACATAAAAATCATGTTACCATATCCCTATCTCTATCAATATCCCTATGCTAGAATTCAATCTATCTCCATACCAAATTTCATCAAAATCGGTGCAGTAGTATAGCTGTAAGAATATATTTTCCTCGTGAGGGTATGGCGCCACCCACTAAAAACCAATATTTTTTCCTATAGTTTGATCTATCTCTGTAAAAATTTCTTCAAAGTCGGTCCACTAGTTTGACAGTAAACACGTATTTTACTGTTAGGGGCGTGGCACCATCAATCAAAACAAATTTCTTTACTTAAGAATCAGTCTATCTCCATACCAAATTTCATTTAAATCGGTGTAGTGGCTCAGCCGTCACAACGTTTTTCCTCCCACGCCCACTTAAACAACACTGAGTTCTTAATACCCTTCCTTGGGGCTCGATCTATCTATTAAAATGTGCCAAATTTTCCATCCTATGTGAAAACGAACAAGATAGGCCATTTTTTTTCTCTCTTCCACTGGGTGTTATTACCAAAAGCCCACTTTTATTCATTACACAGATGATTTACTAAAGTCTTTTGTGTGGGCGGTCAATATTTTACCTTCCCTGGAGGGCCTACTATTCTGCTTACTACGGAAGGCCAAATTATTCTGAGAAATGGATACAAACGACTTATTTTCAAATGCCTATTTAACTAAATTATTTCATAAAAAAATAAATATAAGTTTGAAGAGATTTCAAAGCTCCTCTTTCTCTTGCACTTGCTTACTGGGTATTATACACATACGAAAACATTAACATACACATTCGCAGCAAGCGTAAGAAAAGCAGTGAAAGATAATAAATTTCAACTTGACTGACATGTTTCAAGTTTGTTTTTCTACAACACGTACAACAGAAAAAAACTTTAAAAAAATAAAAAGAAAAAACACCAAACAAAAGCAACAGGATGACAAGACAAAATTCTGCGAAAGTTGCTGCTTCCTTTAGCGCTCGTTTTTCTTCAACACAGCAGCAACATCATTCCTTTTAAGTCCTTTTAAGCAGCCTTAAAAGGACGCAAGCAAGTTCGCGTAGCAGCAGTTGAAGTGTAGCTTATTATTTGTAACAAGCGCGTTCTTCGATGTACTCATATGTTGAATGTGTGTGTGTGTTTTTTATGCATACATGTTTGACACAAATATTTTCATATAATACAGTGGAAAATCGATGCAGGTGCGTGTATGTAAATTTAGAATATTTTCACAATTTACACGTTTACATAAGTTTTTGGCATACGAAAGTATCTTTTTTTCTTTTCTCTCATTTATTTAATATTTTTTGCCAAAGAAAATATTTTACATAAAGTCATTATTATTATTGTAAGTATATTTGTGGTACATTTAGAAGAAAAAAATATGAAAATGTATAATAAAGTAATGGAAAATGGCAAAAGTTTATAAAATATGTACCCAACATGGTTTTTTCCTCACCGAGTCAAAATTCACTTGTGCAAATGAAGACTTAATGTTTATTTTGCTGTTGGTTTTATTCCAAAATGTGTGAGTTTATTCTGGTTTATTTTTGTTGACTCACATTAATTACACCAAAACAGTTCCATATTCAATATTCAAAATATTATAGAGTTAAGATATTGGCGCACAAGGATTAAATTTCTATTAACTATGCGGAAAGCGCTATATGAGTATAACATGTTGTATGAGTAACAATATATAAAATTAAATCTCAAAAACATGAGCTCGCATCTATTGATTTGGAGCCTATATGAAACATCTGTTTATAGTGAATTCTTCTGAGATTTGTTTGTGCAAAAGTAAAATGAAATTTTGCTAATGGCCGCGTCAAATTGAAGCTTTAATGTAGTCCTTAGGAGGCTCATAATGTCTTTTAAGTACTATCTGATATAAATAACAGATATCGAAAGTTTATGAAAGTATCATATAATATATACTCTACTGTTGTCTTCTTTCACTACTCGAAACAGCAAAATTTTTAAGTCAAAACAACGATTTCCATATGAATTTAATGCTGTCATTGTGAACAAATTTGAATAGCAAGTAACTAAGAAAACTAAATTTATTTCTTTAAAATATGATTTCCAATGATACTACCATATTACTAAGTTATTCACTTTATAAAATTTTTGATGCATTGAGTTTAAGTTCCTACTTTATTTCATATCTTAAAAAAATGGAAAATAGCCTCCATAGCTTGGTTGGAATGATTGTTTTTTGCTTCTGATTTAAACAAGTTGGAATCACAATCACAAAGAAATGCATTCATTTTCAGAAGTGGTATTGAGAACATTTTTTTTCATTCTTGGTGAAAGGAATGACTTTATTTTAAAATTAGCATACAATTCAAATAAACTATCTCTGACGCTGTGATTTGAAAAATTTTATTTCTTAAATTCATTTGCATTAAGTTTGCAATATGGCGGTTAGCTGAATTTTTGAATAGTTGCCAAGATCTTATAGGTTTTTGTTTTGTTTAATTGAAAAAAAAAAAAAAAAAATACAAATTGGCTGATAAATTGTATATATATTTTTGGCAAATTTATTTTATGTTGATCAACTATTCCGTACATTGTATAAAGTGGCTAACGTTGAATTGAATAAAATCCTTCAGGATCTAAATTTCTTATCGATTCGATAAAATAATGAAAGGATCAATGAAGTTAATAATTTTTCTACAAAATATTTTTCTTGTAAGACAGAAAACCATACCATAAATCAAATTCTTCAAAACATCTTGCGAAATGTCTTCGTAACAAACATTTGGAATAATTCTGTTTAATTCGAGTAAATTATCTTAAGTTATTTTGAGTCCGTAAAAGAAAAAGACAAAGACTACTGATTAAGTACAGAATTGGGATTTACAAAACACTAATGCTTACAAATCGAGCTCTTTGAAAAATCACGTTGTCCACAATCGAAAAATGCTCTTCAATAAAAAGTTCCAAGTTATCTTTCTGAATGTTGTGGGAATCAGCCGATTCGACAGTTCCTTCCATCATAGCAAGTTGTTCAACTTAGCAATAGCAAAAGCATCCTCAGACTATTCTACTAATTGGTTACATTAATGCCCTTTGAATGCATTCGTCGCTATAACGCTTTCTGATACTTCGGTGCACATACAGCATTCCATCGGAGCCGGTTGAACTTTGATTCATCTGAGATGATCACATTGTGCTAATCAGCTACAGTTCATATTTTGTATTGTTTAGCTCTCTACGTTTGGCGTTTGCGTCAACGCTACTTAGTGAGTTGATTTCTGCAATAAACCAGCATCTTGAAGCCTTTGTCATGTAACATTCAACAAACTCTTTGTTGCGATGTGATTTTTAAGGCTTATCCCTTAAAAATTGATTATCAGCGTCCTTTTCCGCGCTTCTACCCTCTTTTCGATCCAGTTTTAGAACATTTTTTTCCAACCTGGCTACTGAGGACATACTGGATAAGAATGATTAATAGCAAAAATTATCATTTCTATTTATATTAAAATATTTTCCTTCATGTAAAACTAAGCTATACCTACCAAACAAAGAAGTTGAACGCGGGCGTAAAACATTTTTTTTCAACTTTTTTGTTTGTCCGGATTACACTGTTCGCTACTGTAGCTCTATCGCATAAAATTTTTTTTTTAATTGCAACAGAAACGTGATGGGATGACTCCAAACATTGTTTGGGAAATCTGCTAAGCTCAAAGCTATTTTTCATAAAAAAATATTATACAACTCTCAATAAAAATGTTAATGGAAAAATTTGAAAAAAAATTTACTTTCCAAATTCACGATGCAAAGTTTAATTTAAATTTTTTTAAAACTTATAGAGGTGCTGGACTTAGGTACCTACATTTCATAGAAAAACTATTATCACTAATATCTGATAAGTAAACTAAAAGTAAAATATTCGATATACAAAATCATGACAAAAATCTTTAAAAAACTTTGTCGAAAATCGGGATTTCACATTGAGCCAGCATTGCTCTCAGTTGAGCAGACTTCAGAAAGAGGCAAAGAAAGATATACCAAAATAAAGTGTGCAAACTACAAATCTTTTTAAATTAAAAAGAAGTTGCTTAAAAAAAGCAAAATCTTTTCTTAAAACAAAATATACAAAAATAAACTGATAAAAAATTGTCACAAGCAACGTGTTTCCTTCTTGCAACTTCCGGTTTTGGTTCTGACCACGTTCAAGCGTTTGCGACCACATAATGGTATAGAATATTCACACAGCCATACACACTTAAACATATTGTACACTGGCCAAAAAAAAACTGAAAAATACCAACAACATTATGTGTAAATATTTTACATTAACTATGTATGTATAATCAAATGATTTATGTGTTTTTGTTATTGGTATAAGCACACACTGGCACAGCTGCGTGTAGGGATATTTAAGTGTGTGTGTGTGTATATGTCCAACACTTATAACACGACGTGGACTACAAAGAAAAACAACTAATGTTGATTTTGCGTGATTTTGGCTAAACGCACGCATGGGAGTTATTATCCCTCTTATTCCTATCCAATTGCTGTTTTATGCTGCAAATGCTGTGTTGCGTGCTGTTGTCGCACTGTCTTTTCGTTTTCGCATGTGCGTGCTTTAATTGAGAGTTTACATACACACATACATGTGTATTTGTGGACGTGTTAATATGAGTGTGTGTGTTTGTTTGTAGTTTTATTGCAAATTTTATAATCTGCTCGTTCACATGCTACACACATACATATGTACATATGAAGTACAAAAGCTATGGGATATTTTTCACAATTGTTTTTACTGTAATGGTTGCGCACGTTTTTCGGTGTTAATATTTGCAATAAATTTGCTTAAATAAGAAAATGTTTGGTCATACGATAAAACTTAAACTTAATAACATAGATACGCTGAACGTGTACCTTCGAATGGTGAAAAATCGCTATATTAATTGCACACATGTAGAGCATGCACATAGCACTGCATAGTTTGCAAAGCAAATTCAGTTCGTATAACTGCAGCACACAAGTTCATAGCTGTATGTGAAAAAGTTAGCAGACATAGGGATTTGGAGATCCGAAAACTTTAGGAACATAGCAGATTTATTATTTTGTTGGTAAGCGCTATTTCTTTTGCGACGACTTTCATAAAAGCTTTGGAGATGATACCACTAAATATAGTCATCAACACATCGCCATACTGACAAGGCTCGTTGAAGAGCATAACACAGCTCACAATATTAAAAACACTATAATATGAGACCTAAAAACTTGCTATAAGATATTTCATAACCTAAGTTGGGCGCAGCAGTGCCCGTGGGCGTCGCAACTCTCATACAAATGAATAACGTTTAATTTAGGGTGAAACGAGCGAGAGTAATCTTCATAAAATTTGGTGCAGAGGTGTACGTTACTACAGATTTTGAAATTAAATTGAGCTCAACGTGACTACACCGGTGGGCGTGGCACCTCCCTTACTACCATTAAATATCAAATGTTACATCTAGTGTGATATGAGAGTAACCTCCATCTCAACATTTTTCAACCTCTCACACTTTTTTCAACTTTTTGGAGTTTGTCAATCTCTATCAACATTTTTCAACAATTTCCATATTTTTTCGACTTATTCAGCCTTTCTGAACTGTTTCAACCCTTTTCAATTTATTTGAATTTTTTGGACATTTTTCATATTTTCTTAACTTTTTCAATCTCGAAACGAGAACCGAACCATAGTTAGTTAGGCGGTCTCGTGCTAATTAGCGATAAGTTGAACATACGTATTTTTAATATAAAAGTTTTGTGACCATCTCATGTTATCTAAAATTAGTTTGGCTTATAAAAACAAAGAGGTTAATTTTAAGGCTTCAATTCGTAATTTTCTATGAAAAATTTTTGAAACAACAGCTGATGTTTCCAACAAAAAAAAAATCATCTAAACAAAACGTACCTCGCTTACAACGATGTTACTAGTGCTACACTTTTAAAGATCCTAAAGTCTTTTTAAAGAGCACAATTTTGTGCTGAAAATTTTCCTAGATACTTTGCATGTTTTGATTGAATTGCTTTCATACGAAATGTTCTTGTACACTGGCATCCTGTTTGACTTGCTTAACATATTGTAATTTAATGAAAACATTTAAGTAAAATGTAGATTTTGGTCTAAAAACATTATCTAAAGCCGTACTAGTCGCAGACACAAGTAAATCAGACAGACGGACAAACAGCCAGGCTGACGGACGTGTGTGTATAGTTGGACGTAGCTCCATATGGACTTGTCACTTTTGGTTTAACAGCAGCCTGCCAACATGCGTTGATGTGTGCGTTAACTTAATGTTGATATATTTTATGTAAGTTATACAATTCATGTATAAATTGTTCTGTGTGTATGTGTTTATTTTTTTAACTATATCATCATATGTAAAAGTGAGCTATTGAGTGAGTATATGTGTGTGTGAGTACTTAAATTTTACTACATTTTTGTGGCAACAAAAATTGCAATTGTTTTTTTGTGTAAATCAAATTGCTTAAATGTTTATGCTAATGAAAAAATAATTTTTTTTTTGCAAAAATTTTGCTTAAATTGTTTGATTTGTTTTGATTTTTTCTATTTATTTTATTATTGTTTCGTTACCATAATCAATTTAATAATTAAGATTAGATTGTGTAAAATTATTTTTGGTATTTTTTTTATGTACTATAAAGCAGTGCACTGAGTAAAAATTGCTTCAAAGTCTGATATTTGTGTGTTTAATATTGTTGAGCTATAGTTGTTGCATATTTTGTATTGCATACTTTGTAGCGTATTTGAATTTTATATTAGAAGTATCATTTTTGGTCTTGGTCTTGTCCTTGTTTGAGTTTGAATTAATTTCTCATTAGATACCCTCATAAAAGTTTGCCAATGTGTGTCAATATATTTAAAAAGATTGTTGATTTTTAAAATACCACGCCCACTTTAACGTTTTCTCCCATTTTTAATTCAGTCCTCTTTCAGCGCATCTAGACAAAGTTTCAAAGCTCTAACTTTAGTTTATTCTGTGCCACATGCCTAAAATATAAAAATTATTCATGGGTTATTCTCTCCGCTTCGTTTTCCTTTAGTAAAATTTAAAAAAATCAAATTATTTGCTGTTAAAGTAAGCAAGACAAAAAAAATAAATTACAATAAGAACTCAAAAAAAGGGAAAAAAGCAACATTTCTCAAAAAAATCACTTGTATATAAAATAAATCTATCTATTGCGGCCAGGAGGGGAAAGTCCAGGAAAAATAAATTTTATTTTATATTTGACTTGTGTTGTAGCCAGTAAATGTCCTGTTAAGTTGCCATGTAAGAATGAAGCTACAGTTTGTGAACACAACTCATGTTGTGAATTATTTTGAATAATAAATAAAGCATTTGATCTTAGATATCAGAAAATGTTTTTTTATTTATTTGCTCCGTAATTCAGTGATTTGTGTGCTATATACTATGTTCATTAATTTAAGAATTATGTACCACAACTATACTCACAGATATTTGATTTTTAGACATTGTATTAAAAAAAGACTACAACTACGTGATTTCTTATCAACATGAGTAACACTTTACGACACACTTAAGCGTAAAAGCTTGTGCTTCTAACCTGATTCTGAATGTCATTTCAGCAAAAAAAAGGCAAACTTATTCTGTGCCTTTTATTTCTACTTCAACTGAAATAAATTGGCAAATAAACTTAAGACTAAAATGATGTTGCATATAGCCTGCAACTGATTGAAGTATTAAATTTTCACCTCTAAGGTTACTTACTAGCGTTCAATGACATTCACATCAATTCAAACCTTCTTATAGCTTATAGTAACGAAATTGGCATCAAACATGTACGTGTAAACATGAACTCACTATGGTAAAATGTAAAGCCTTATGCATAAACATCAACTTAGCTTATGTAGCTTATGGCTTACAGTTGCATTTGTGAAAATATTCATTCAATTCCTTGCGATGTATTTAAAGCTGTGCCTCAATGCGCACACAAGTCTTAATAAACTAATCAAGCGAGAGAACAACACAGATCAACGATTTGGTTTTCAATGTTTTTCTGACGTAGCCCTAAGGCTACGCAAAAAAAAAACTGAATCAAAGAGAAGAAAAGAAAAAAAGAACGCATTTTCCAAAAGCTAAGCCCCTTGAAGCACCAAATAGCTGTATGAAAACAAGACGAACATTTTATGATAAAAATGCACATAATAAAGAAATAGCAATGTAAGCAAAGGTAATGAAGAGTGACTTCAAAGTAAAGTCTGGATGTAATGAAATATTGCCGTAAATATTGAAAACACTAAGAAATTGTAAATTTTTGTGCATAATATAAAACTGCGAAAATTAATAAAGGATATCGTCTTTCCCGTTGATACATTTTTATAAATCAAGTGCATTCTCTTCTGCACTTAAGTGTCTTTTGAAAATTTATTAATCACTTTGCCGCATTTGAAAAGTCATTAAACTTATTAATAAATAATAATATCCGGTCATTATGGTACACTCACATCGACACTCGTTCTCTTGTTTGTTGTTGTGCTTACTTATTCACACAAGTATAAATGAACACTTAAATCAGTTTATAACTTGATGCTTAAGTATGCTTGCATGTGTGTGCGTGTGTATGCGTGTCTGCAGTTAAAGAGCCATTCAGGTTTATTAGTAAAAACAACAACAAAGGGATAAACTTCGAAGTAAATTTACACTAATTAAGTTAAAAGCTTTGTAACTGATTGAATGTATATGTTGAGTGATAGCTTTTATGTTATTTTTATTTTTTTTATTGCATATGCTGAGGGATATTTTTTTAAACTGGAAGTAAATTTATTCATTAAAATAAATGTAAACTGTTTTTTCAATATTTATTTAATGTAATGTTAACCCTTTTTATCTTAGGATTCATAAGAAAAGTATAAATCAAATAGCAACGAGCGCATAAAAGCATGCTATGAAAAAATTAACAACAGGAAAACCAATTTATTAACGCATAAGATGATTGTTTTCAAAAAGTACAATATCAATGTGATTGATTTTACCACTGAAAATTTAAACAATGCACTGTAGGAAATTTTAACATATTTTCTAGGCAAAGCTACAGAAGACGGATATATCGAAATGAAACTCTTTTCAGATGTTTGTTAGATGTAAAGGGGCAAAAGAGAATTTTTCGCCCCTTACCTACTATTGGATGTTAAGTTTCTGAGTAGGACGGGACATCTGAAAGTACCACTCTTTGCTTTCAAAAGTCTTTTGGATTTGTCTCAAAATAGTTTTTCCTCTTTGAGATATCGCTTTTAGAGACTTATAGGTTTGCTGACCATTTGCACCATATGGGTGGGGCATATTCGAAAAACTGAATAAAGTAATAATTTTTCCAAAAATACGTAGCAGGAAATGTCCCAGAATGTCCCGACGCCTCGGTTTTGATCTTGATATGGCGTCTATAGAACAAGTCAATTTTATGAGGACTGTTTTAATGAATACTAATATTTTGCATGACTTTTGAGTGAACTTGAAAGGACTGCGTTTTCGGTTTTGCTTTTGCACGTATAATTTAGTAGAATACAATAAAAAAATATGTTTTCAGAGTTTCGCGAGTTTTTTGTTTTGCTTCACTGATACGGTGCAGAAGGTCGGCAAAATCATAGACCGATATCTCAAAGAGAAAAAAATATTTTGACACGAATCTAAATGAGACTTAAAGGTAATGAGTGGTATTTGTATATGTGTTATCGAGTTTTGCCAAAAAGTTTCATCCTGCACTGAGACATCACCTCCAAAATGACAAAAAAAACAGTGATTTTTGCACTTTAAGCTTAGCATATTTTGAAAACTCGAGCTAATGGGTCAAATCGGAAGTCAAATTCGGATTCAGCACGCTATAAACCTTCGAAAAAGTGTAGTTTTGATTCTAGATTTGAACTTATGGCAAATTTTATCGGTCTGTGTTGTTAGTATTTTAAAATCGAACAGTGACTCGATTGTTTAAAAATTGTTCAAAATTTATTTAGAAAACACCCGTTTGTTTTACAAAAACGTGGAAGCTTAAGAAATTCAGATTCTTTTGAAATCCAAGAACTTTTTGCTTTTTGATCTGTGAAAAACCAAAAAACAAACGTTTTCCAACAGCCCACAAAGAAAAGTTCTATCAGGATTTAGAATTATTCCATCACGTCAAATTTCGAGACATCCTAAAAAGCATTTGGTTTTCAAACACATTTTTTTACATATTTAGGTTAGGATATCTTAAAAGCTTAACGTAATCGAACTATACTGAGCCCAGGTTCTATTTTAACACACTAAAAAAGTACGTTTTGGTATCGAATTTTTCAACTACAAAACTTTTTCTTGTGGACTTTTGAAAAACGTAAAACAATCCTGAACTTGAATTCATTTTCAGTATTTCAAAAGTCATACGGTATGATACCTTAGTTTCCAACTTAAAATTTTTTTTTGACGTATATTATTTACGGCTGACCGTCACTATTTTTGAAGTAATAGGTGCCAAATTGGCCACAAGACTGCAATAAACAGCGGGTTTTTAAAAATACAATTGATGATGCGGTGTTTCTGCTTTGAAATATATACCCCAAAATCTGCAGTTTAGTTTGTTGATGAAACATTTTGTCCTCATCACTCGATATCATGATTTTTTTAAGTTGTAGTACAGGTGCTCCTGAGTATCTAGAGGTAATATAGCTTGAACTATCAAGATATTGTGTGTTGAAATTTTTAATTTCGGTTTCAGAATATTCTAATGCGATGTTTTGTCATTGCCTAGTTATGCAGAGTGACAACAAGCCAAGAACATTCTGTCGTACAGCCTCTAATGTTGCATCAGTCTACCATTAGAATCGATTCTTTCAAGCCGAGCAATAAGGCTTCGAAAAACTGTATCAATATAAGTACGCTGACATTAAATTGTTGCCCTTTTTTTCTTGGAGATTGAATGTATTATAGTTTGCTTAAATAGAATTATTATTGAATTATATTTTGAAAAAGGCTGAAAATAAATAAGTCTTTCCTACCTTTCAGTTTTTTTCATGGTGGCTTTAAATAAATATCCCAAATGTAGGTTAAAACAATTTGTCTATTGTTAAATGAGCCCAAAAAAATTAAAAGAATAATGAAATTTTCCTATTAGAGTTCTTTACCTGAGCTCATTTGCACGTTCACTCTATTTTTCTACTTTTTCCTTAATAGATGCCAATTTTCATTTGAAAAGAGGATTTTTAAAATGCTTTGCGCCTGTTTGCACATCACTGCCTCTCCTAATGCAACTAATCAGCCGTAAATAAATCACGGAAGGCAGAGATTAAAGCGAATTTAATTTAATTAAATTTGCAACGTAAGCAAGTGGAAAAAGGCAACTTAAAACGTATGAATATTGATTGCAGGGACAATAGCGCATGACATATTGAAATAATTAAAATATATATAATTAAAACAAAAAAAAAAAACAAGCGCACAGGAATAAAGTTTTATGTTGAAATAAATAAAAATGCGCTCAAAGTATTATAAATTGGTGTACAAAAAATTCCATTAATAAAACTAAATTTTATTCGAAAAAACAACAGCGAATACATTTTTTTTTAAATTTATTGAAAATTTAACTTTTGTCATATGTTTTGAAGCAAATTGTTCAAAATTTAACTGTATGGTAATAAGTTGATTGAACTAGAGAAAGATCCGAGAAACGTCATAAAAAACCCAATGATTGATATACCATCAAAACCCAAACTTAACATTCGTTTGCATAAAAGTATGCAATAAAATTTTATGAAAAATGTAAAAATTGTAATCGGATTGACAAAGCATTTCACATTCCGCACATTGATTTCTGTTAAAAAGTTAAGTAACAACAGCAACAATAACAACAAACTTGCAAAATGTATGAATAGCAACAATTTTTAACGTTATTGCCATCTCGTAAAAATAAACAGAGAATAAACTACAACGATGTAAGAGAGAGAAAGAGCAAACATGCACACGCACTCATAGACTTACGACGGCGGACGCAAAGCATAAAAGCCAACGCAACTAAACATGAAGGAAATCCTGTCGACAGCAGCCACATAAAAATAAAATGAAAAAAAAAAAAAAAATTGAAAACTATTTTTGAAACTTTGTCGTTATTGAATGGGACGGAAATGCATGTATATCTGTGTGTCTACTAATATTTGTATGTGTTTGTTACTGAAAGTTAGACTTTAGCTATTTGCATCTGAGCTCCGTAGGAATGAAAGCAAAAAAATGAGACTGAGCGTAAAAAGTAAAATCAAAAAATCCAAAACTTATTACGGATTTGTAAAATCAACTTAAGTGGCGTTAGATCAGATTTTCATTTAAATGATGAAGTTGCAACGTTTTTGTGTCATGATCAGTGCAGCATTTTTATTTTATGTTGCGATAAAGAAAAAGCAGCTCAATTCAATGTAACACAAAGTTTTGGGTAGTTAACAGTTGCGATTTGAACAGTTTATTTATATGAGCGTTTCATTAAAAAAAGTTAAGATTTTGAAGCCAACGTTTGAGGATATGGCGACTTCTGCAAAAACATTCTTTGAAAAATGGAAAATATTCTGAAAATCTTGGAATCATAGAGAAGCAGATATATTTTTTTGAAATTCACGAAAAATTTTATATAATTTAAGAAAACAATTCTAAAATTTTTAAAAAAGTACATAAATTTTGAGGAATTTGATAGATCTTGAAACAACCAAAAAATGTTGAAAAAAATTAGAGTAGAAGAAATTATGTGCAAGTGCTGAAAAATGTTGTAAAGATGAGAAAGCGTTCAAGTATCTAAGCATATAATAGAAGTCGAAAAATATTGATAAGCGCAAAGATTAAAAAAAATGTGGAAAAATATTGAAAACTTCCTCTTCTTGTGCCTTTTATCTCCTCACAGAGCCAAGGTTTTGCATAAAGTTGTTCCAACGTTTACGATCAGTAGCGAATGCGTTCAATTTGGTCCACCACTCCTCCGATTCTTGTATTTCTTCCTCTAGTTATGATCTAGGACGACTGTGATTTCTGGTACCAACTCCAATGCTTGCCGGCAGATTGATTGCAGTGGTGATCTCCGTAACGTGTGCCCAATACGTTTCCACTTTTGACATTTGATTTCAATAGAAATTGTTCGACATGGGGAATGATCATAGGCCATCAAATTTTTAGAACTCAGCGAAGACAATTGTCGCAAAAAAAAAAAAAATGGTTTCACGTATGACTCAAAGAAATTGAGCTTCGTTTTCGTTGATGAAAACAAAGAATGCCAGACACTATGAAGCTGAGCGGAGGTACCCTTCGCCTTATTGTTTCCCAAGTTAGTAAAGTTTTCACTTATTCTATGCTTGATCCACGTATCGTAAAGCTATTGCTCCTTTTCGTTTTATTTATGTTGATTTTCAGATAATTTTCTTCCGAAGAAGATCTAACGGCATTGAGTTTTTCTTGCATTTCTGTCTGTTTAGTGGCGTGAAGGCATATGCTATCGATATTAGCATGTTCCAGATGCTCGCTGAAAGTTCATTGCATGCCGTGGTTTCTAGAGTCTAAAGCTCTGCTTATAATATCATCAAATACCATCAGAAATAGGATTGATGACAGCAAACAACCTTGGTGCACACATGAAAGGGACTCAAAAGGGTCAGAAAGGTTTATGTTATGTAATTCTCTTAATTTTGACAATTTCGTATTGAGCCTTGATGAGGCTCACAATCTTGAGTGCTGCTCCTCTTCTGTTCACTGCATCCGGTCGTAGTATCAAAAGTAGTAGTCGGTGAAGGTTAGAAGCCTAAAGCCTGCCACTAATTTATCTGCTCCACGATAATGCGAATGGTTTGGATAAGTGGCTCTATTTTTTTACTGAGGTGGACTTTTCCAATAACTTGAACGGAATTGATAGCATCATGATGAACCTATGTTCTGACAAAGCGATTAGTCCCTTTCCTATGAGCCAGTCTTCAGGTATTCGTTCTCGTCAAAAATTTGAATATGAACTGGTTACAAAAGTTCTGTGGTGAGTTCAGAGAAGCCGCAGTATTTTGGTAGCTATACGTTCTGCGCCAGCTGCTTTATTGTTTTTAAGATATGTAACAGCCTTCAAAAATCGAAAGATGTTTAAAAATTGAAAATGCGATTTAAGTCAATGTAGGTTTCCTTACATGCCAGTAAAGATGTAAGGTGCTGTCGCCTCGATCTGGTGACAGTAAGATATTTAATTTAAAAACTAAAAATAAAGGCATCTGAATTTATTTTCTAAGTCCACTGTATATAGCGCCAAACTAAAAATTACTGCAACTACTACTCAAAAAGCTTGAACTTGATCCCAGCTGATTGTAGTAGAATATTTAAGTTCACATTGCTTTTTGGATCATTGATTAATTTGGTCTCTGTAAATGTGTTGAATTCAAAACAATCTTTCAATAGCTCAAGATTTAGATGGAGTTAATTCCTCAGGGAAGTAGAAATCGCGGTCGTGCTAATGATCATGAAAAATATCGCTAGAACAGGAAATACGTGAATTGGAGAAATGTGGGGAAAAACTGGAGGGACTCGCTACTGATCGTGCACGTTGAAAGATTTTTCTGAGACCTTATGCTCCATAAAAGATAAAAGGCTCTCGATTAATTAAGTTTTGAAAACGAAGTTCTTAAAAATTGTTCAAGACTTCAGACGACCTCTCACAGGCTCAATTTTGCGTGCGGTTCATTTTGGTGTAGTCGCCTATACCAAAAAACTTAATCTTTTTTGACACAACTTTTTTGATTAGATTTGCCTATGTTCGATAAAAGTTCAACACCTAGTAGCTTTTGCGATACATTTTTTTCATTATTTGCTATGATGAAAAATCATTTAAAAGTGGAAAAGTTAATCCAACTCAAAAAATTTATTATTTGCTTAGACCTTAAATATGTTTTCATATGAAGTAATCAAATCTTTTTGAATATAATTTACTTTTTTATTTGCTTAACCAAGGTAACGAGCCATTTGGAAAAACTTTTTGAAATGGAAAAATGTATCGCTTAATCCTTTACTATGAATTTGATTATTTTGAGAGTTTAAAAACTTTAGAAATTGTACAAACCATTTAGCCTTGGAAATGCTGCGTCCATTTCTGAAGCATAGCAACCACTCTTGTTATCATTTTTCATTGTCTGTGGAGAAAAAAACTGTTACGCCCAAAGAAAAACAAAACATTTGGTTTTTAAAAATGTCACATTTTTATTTAATATTTTGTTTATTATTACTTATCACATACAATTTTAACTCGTGTGGTAGTGTGTAGTATATGCACGTAGATTACTGTATATACACATTAGCTAAGTAGTGGTTCATATTTTAGTCGCATATGTCTCTGTCAGTGTCATTTGATTAATTAACATTATTGTAACAACAATAATGCCGAATACAATTAAATACTTGAAAACATTTAATATGCATTAGATTTTATTTAAATTTATTATTTATTCATTAGTTTACTTATTAATTTATTTTGATATTTTCCATGTTTGTTTTTTCAATTGCTGTATGCTGCTGCTGCTGCTGCTGCTGTTTCTATTAAACACACATACATATTTAGTATGTTTGTATAGATATTAGTGTATTGTTGTTGTTGCCATAAGTTAATGCTGTAGTTGAAAAAACAAACATACTTAATTAATTATTCAAATTAATTTGCATATGTTTACAAATACTAACTCATTATACGTAAAATTTCAATTTTACTGGTGTTTGTATGTGTATGACAGTCATTGTGTTGCTGTGTATGTATTTTAATTTTTTGTTATTTCAGAAATAAACATTCATTGTGTTCATTACAAATTCCTTTAATCAACGTTTGCTTATGGATTTTTGGTTTGTTGCCTACATGGTATCCTTTATTTTGATTATAATTCATAACTGGTTTTGCCATTAATCGTTGCTTTTTTGTTTGATTATTTTCAATTATGCTACACTAACTAAACATTTATACGAGTAGCCTTCTTAATACCAATTTAATTGCAAACAACATTTCTGTTTTGTGTGTCAAAACAGAAAATAATTTAAAATATTAATTTTGTAATTATATTGAGATTAGTGTTCAATATATAATTAAAATGAAAAAAAAAAAAAATAAAATAGAAATTTCTTTTTTATTAAAAAACAAATAGAAAAAAAAGAAAGATTTTGTAAAAACTTTAAAAAAAAAATCGGCTTTTGATTTTTCGCATTAACTTAACCTGACAGCGCTTAAAACTATGCAACACTTATGACTTTATTTTTCATTTAATTAATTGAATTCACCTTGGCTTATCTGTAGTCGCTTATGTAGCATATTTTTAGGCGCACTTGATATTGTGTCTTTCATCAACTTATCAGCTTTAGTACGATAAAAATAGTGTAAGTTCTGCAGCGTTGATTTTGTTCTTTGGTTTAATTTATCAATTAAGTAAGCGATATTTTCATGCAGAAATAATAATATGGAAAAAAATTTAAAATTTTTCAATTGCGATGTGATGTCTTAAGAACCAAAAATAAAGAAATTCTTTTGTATAAAAAATAGTTAAATTATCTTAACCAGATAGCCTAAAACAATGCAATACCATTTATATCTATTTTACATTAAATAAATTGCAGTCGAGCACTGAAATCCATAGTTGCTGTTATTCAAGTTAATTTCTTCCGGTACTTAAGTGCTCTGTGCCTAAAGTCCTTTGTGTAGTAAACAAAGGTTTATAGCAATGTGCATTAATTTCAATCAATTAATTTTTTTTGAATACATAAAATTGTTGAGTAGTTTTTAACTAGCTCATACCAAAAATTACTTTTGTTTTCCAGCCAGCCTAAGGCTATGCAGTGTTTAATATACTTATTTTATATTAAATGAGTTGCAGCCCAACTGTGATATCAATAGTTACTGGTGTTGCATACTTTTAGGCTCAACTAATTATTTGACTTTAACTTCTATGTGTCAGAAATTAAACTTTTCATAGCCTTAGGCAATCATTAAAATCACTGGAGTAGTTAATAAATGAAGGCAGATTGTTATGTCGGTTGAATTTTTTATAGTACCAATGGGCTTATGTTAAAATCACTCAACTCAAAATCAGCAAAAAGTTAAGGATTTTTCTGCATCTCTGGCATTACTTTCTGCTTACATCAGCGCTGCCATAATTGTTGCTGTTTCACGCTCCGCATTTTTCCCACTCTTCACTTTGCGAAAGTGCAGCAGTTTCATCGGTTCAACAGAACCTTCAGCAGCAACATTCTGTTGTGTTCTATTTCTCGTTGGTATCATCGTACCCAATTTAACCGCCTGTGCCTGCGGTCACGATGTCATATACGTACACTGTGTTTTTGGCTGCGGTTCAGTCTGTTCAATTGGCTGAATTGCTGCACGTTTCCAATAGTCACGCACATTTTCCACCGTTTCCATAATGCGCATAAAATTCTTACCTGCCAACATGGCCACATCTTCCTCGCTCCAATTATGATCTTCCAATAGTGTGGCCAACAAATCGGGATATTTTGAAACATCTTCTAGACCTATTGGTGGCTGTTCAATACCATCGTAGCCAGCACCTAATCCAATGTGTTGTATACCAGCAATGGAACGTATATACTTAATATGATCCACAACATCTGATAGCTGTGCCTGTCGCCCACATGCCACATCCTCCGGATCAAAACTGACCATTATTAGCCCACCATTCTCAGCCACAAGCCGCAATATATCGTCGGGTATGTTGCGTGTCGAGTTGCATAGTTGACGCGCAGCTGAATGTGAAAAGATGACTGGTGCGCGTGTTGCCTCCAGCACATCCCGTGCTGTTGCATCTGAACTGTACGAAAGATCGATCATCATACCGAGGCGATTCATTTCACGTATAATAGATTTGCCAAATTGTGTGAGGCCATTTTCAAGTGGTGACGAGCTGGAGCCAGCCCAAGAGACGTCACACTTATGTGTCAGGCTGAGATAGCGTGCACCAAGCGAGTAGAATGAACGCAAGACACCTAGCGATGAGCCGATTGCATGCCCACCCTCGATGCCAATCAATGAGGCCATAAGACCACGACGACGTGCAAGCGCAATATCCTTGGAGGACGTAACTAATAGTGTGTCCTTCGAGTACATGTCAGCAAAACGGCGTATGATGTCGATTTGCTCAAGCGCCAATTGGACAGCATCCAAACCTTGAGCTTCACACGGCACAAAAGCAGACCTGCAATGAGATCGGAGCGGAGAATAGATGGAAAGTGTAATTATAAAAGCCCACTAGGAAATCATAAAGTCATTCAAAAAAAGTTTTAATTAGTAATGGCACAAACCTTAATCAAAATTTAAAAGAAAATGGGTTTGTAATAAAATTATCTTTTTTATAAGTGATTTCTACATTGCCAGCAACTTTTAAATTTTTGTGAAATTTCTTCCGCCAGTTTTCGTCTTTTTTTCCAATTCCTTTCCAATTTTTCAGCTGACATGATTAAAAATTAATGTATTGGCAACAAAACTTATAAATCTTCGCTGCTTACATTTGTGCGCGTTCCATTGCAGTCATGCGCCCCGTACTACAGTAAAATTTAATAATAATTTTTAATGCTGTTTTTTAACGCTTCTTGTTGTTTGGCAACAAAGCTATGGCAAACGTTCAAAAATCGAGATAAAACTATGTCATTTCCCATTATTGCTGGTTTCGTGTGACAGTCAATAAAAGAGAAAACTGGCTATAAAATTCATGATAGGGGTAGACAAGTTTCCATTTCGTAAGGCTCAGCCATGCAGTCGAGTCAGCATGAATTAGCTAAAATGCAGCTGGAAAAAAAGCTTTGCTGGTGTTTGTTAGAGACACATTGCCATTTTCGTTAGTACGTTTTTGTCACATATGACCTGAAGTCGTGCATACATCTGAAGTTGCTTGAAATTCGAAACTGCATGCAGGTGATATTGTCACGTAGTACTTCGTGTTCTGTTGTTTTTGCTGTTTCCTATTATACTCTCATACATAAGTATTTCTGTTCGTATGCAAAGTTCAGTGCCAAACTGAAGATGACAGCAAAGCAAACAGATAACAGTCGAGAATTAAATGGCCAACATAAGTTATTTTGAATTTCTCTTATGTGGTGTGGAAAACTTTTAAGTTACAAAGACTTTGAACGGTTTTTTATGTTTTTATGACTGAACAGCGCTTGAAGTATTTGCAGACTAAGGCCTATAAGCACGACTTTTATAAAAACAAAGAAAACTTTGATGAAACTGAAATTTTATTTTCTCAGGGTCGCTGCAATTTAAGACTTATTTTTTATCCCAAAAAGCAAGTATTTACATGCGTATCCAATATTGGACGACATGAGGTTTCCTTAAAGAGCGAGAAACAAATGCAGTTTTACGGATTTTTTTTATCTCGCTTCCGATGTGAATTCGGACTAGTAAACTGATGCAATTTTCCTGAATTCTCAGTATTCTATCAGAATATAAAAATTGATTTATGGCTGTTGAAAAGAACGAAGTCAGCATTTAATGTTTCCTTAAACTTGTTTATGAAAAATTTGAAAAGTTAACTTATTATGTGTTATCCGCCTGAATTTATTCATACCCGTTAGTTATTTTAGCTTTAACTGCCTTTGAGATACAATTGCACTCCCTATAAATATTATGTAAAAGCAAATACGTTTTCTCATTTTATGTTCGTTACGTGTCATATGAGAAGCATTTAATTATTGCAAAATAGGTTGTTTACAGATTTTTTGATTGATCTCGTACGATGTGAATTCGGACTAGTTTACTGATGCACGTTTATTGACCTTTAAGTATTCTATCAGAATATAAAAATTGAAATGTGGCTGCTAAAAACAACGAAGTCAGTACTTACTGTTTCGCTAGACTTATTTAATAAATACTAAATACTACTCGTTATTTATTTTAACTTTAACTGCCTTTTGAGCTACAATTGCACGCCTTACAAATGTCATGTAAATGCAAATGCAAATGCAAATGCAGCATAATAAAACAAATGACTTCCACTTACAATTTGTAACATAATTAATTGTTACTCATACACACTGTTGTGCGCTGGCTGGAAGTTAAATTTATTGCGGATTTCCCTGCCCAAACATGATGCATGCACGATCGTAAATTTTGCAAACAACAAGCAACACACCCCCCATTTCCAATTAACTTAGCAACGCCCGCTAACAATCAACACCCAACCAACAACCATCTAGCTAGCCATTCAGTCATTTGCCTGCCACACGCTACATTTTAATTAATCACCCGCACTCTACCCTGCTGGCATACATCCAACCAATTCATCACCTCCACTCACCATACTTGTACGCCTATAAGTCCTTGCTTCAGGCGTTCCATATCCGTTTGCGCCCACGTCGGACGCGTCCACATCGATTTGTGATCCAAATCATGACTAAGATGCACCAACTCGAGACTGCTGTGCGCATATTTTCGTACATTCCCCGCAAAATCATTGTGACCGTCGACCAGTGGCACCTCTTTGAGTACCCGGCGTACGATTCTCAGTCTTTGTGCGTGTGAATTGCGACTCGGTGCCATGAAAAAGTGTTGTGTCGCCAGTGTTGCCGCAACGGCAAGCAGCGCCAATGCGACTAGCAGTGTTAGGCCAAAAATGCATGTGGCCCGTCGCGATTTGTAATGTTCAACGGCAGCCGCAGCAGTGCCGCTGTTACCATGTTTTTTGCTACGTTGAAGTGTTGCACTTGTAGACATGGTTGCTGTTGTTGTTGCGGCAGCAGATTTGACATCGGCGAAAGTTGTTTTTGTTTTTTGTATGCTGGCAATTTCAGCGCCACCAATACCGATTCCAATTCCAACACTGACGCCGCCAACGCCAACGCCAACGCCACCGCCGCCACCCGATTCACTGTTGGAGAGGGAGTTCTGACGTGAGAGCGTATTGTTTGTGCGACGTATGTTGGAATGTTCGGTGACATCGGGTAGGCCACCAAATCCAGTTGTCTGTTGGTGAAAAAAAGAGAAAGAGAGGAGAGGGGTCAGTCAGTTGGCTTGCGTGATGAGTTAATTTTGTGAAAGAATGGGCGTAATTTAAATGTGATTTGCTTTTGCGGTATGCAAGTTTGCATACAAATTGCATCTGATTTTGAATGCGAAATAATAACATTTGAATGCTACTGAAGGTCAACATGACGTATGAGTGGCTTTTAATTAGATGATGAGTTGAAGTTTATGTTGGCTTAAATTAAAGTTCATCTATAGCTGTAGTAGGCGCATTTAATTTTTCATATTTTTGAATAAATAATTCAATATATTATGCTTAAAATTAATTTGCTTTCCTTGTGGTCAACATGAGTGGTTTTTAATTAAATGAAAAGAAAGAGTTGAATCTTTTGTAATTAAAGGCTCTGTTGTTGATAGCTGTTGATGTAGGATTTACTTGTCTATTAGAATAAATTTTAAACATTTTTTTTTGTTTTCACTATATGACGTAGATTTTATGAAAAATTTGTACTTTGTGTAAGTTTCTTTAAATATCAATTTTCTTTGCTTCTGTGATACTCATAATCCTTAGTTCCTTTCTGTCCTTAGGGAACGAAAACGAACTATAACTTCATATATATATTAAAATTAAATATTAAAATTTTAAAAGCTTCTCTAAAGCAAAAAATCTATTATGACACATTTTTAAAATCCTGCTGAAAACACTCAAAAAAGTTTTTAAATTACTAAAAAAGTAGCAAGAAATTAACTTTGATTAGTTTCATATATTTAGTTCCCATGTTCTTGTGTATTATTTTAAAGGAAAACCAGCGTAAATGAAGTTCAAGATTTTCGTAGTAATAATAACTTGTGTGTAAAATTTTTAATAAGCTTAATAAATAATAAAACAGCTATAAAACAACTACAAATGCGTAAAAACTTCTCGATTGCATGTTCGACATGAAAGCTTTTTAATGACTTAAATTAAGGGACCCTAAAAGTATAAGAACATTTTACTACCTGGTTTCATGTTGACTTTATGTTACTTTTCTTTTTCGAGACTTTTTTTTCTTCATTACGTTTCGGGGAAATACAAGTAAGTGTGGAAAACAAAAAAATAATAAAAAAAACCTTAAAAAAGTACAAAGTTTTGCACTCCAAATTAGCAGCAGTGAATTTGATGTTATTATAAAAAAAAACCCATTACGTCATATTATGTTTAACTTATAAAGTTTTTAAATACTTGTTTGGTTAACATGACGTATGAGTAACATATAAGAGCAACACAGTTTAATTAACTAGGGGTAAGAGAACATTCTGGGAAGTTTATGAGTGCAAATGTCAGCAAATGTAATCAGTGGTTCGTCAGTGGTTCGTCAGTGGTTGGTATTTTCTTGCTATTTTTTGGTTCAATATGTATTTATATACATACTATATATCAATAAAAATAAAGCTGTTGTATTGTTAAAGCTTCACTTAAATATGCATTTGTTGAGCGTGAAATGTTATGGCGCTAATTTGGCACAATTTCAAGTAAAAGGTAAGCGCAATCATTACTTGTGTTTTAATACAAAATTTAAATTGTGCGTTGAAACAAAATACATAAAAAATACGAGCAGCAATATTGGCAGTTACAATCAGCATATGTAGCAGTACCTTTACATTATGTGGAAACAAATTGTACATTATAGCCTGCCAAATAGAAATAAATGTTGATTGCGCAAAATGGGCATATTAAAAACGCATTAAAAATCGCTTACAATTTATTTAATGTACGATGACGGAAAGCAAAGTGGTACAAATGTAGATAATGTTGTGCGCCTAAATATATGCAGCTGTATATTTTTTATGCATACCCACCTATATATATTTAAAAGCATATTTATGTTAAATGCAGGTCGTAACTTTCATGAAAAGCATAAATTTGAAATTGATAAAAAACGCGGTCCATTGGGAGCAACCAAAAGTGAAAGATACTTTGAGATAAAAGAAAAAATCATGGGATTTTTCTCACGTAAAATGAAATTGAAATTGAAGTTTTTGGAATTCTTCAACATTTTCGGGCTAACTTCGTACGTTTTTTTTTGCTAACCAATGACAGTAGTTAGTTCCTGTTCCAAAATTTAGAAAAAAAAGAATGTTAACAGTCCCACCTTTAAATAAATCCATGGTAATTTCATTTATTTTTTTTTATAAAGCACCTTGTAATTTATTATCTAGAGCTCTAATTAAAATCAAACGAAATAAATTCAAAGTTCAATCAACTAATCAAGTCAAAATAAAACTCAAAAAATAAAGTGCAAATTTCAATGCATAAAAATTTTTCATTTCACTATTCAATTTTAGATTTAATCAAGTAATGAACAACGACAGTCTGCCACCACTCGCTGAACGAGCGCAACAAAGTCTTGTTGAAAACTCTACGCTTCACTGAGTTTTAAGCAGCTACACAAATTATAAATCAAAAGTTTTAATTAACAATTTGTGGTAACACGCGGGTCAGGTTGATCGTTGGGTATAGTTCAGTCATGGTTGGTTGTCAGTTGCTAACTGACTGCTGGCTTAATATCAGGTAGTTATTTAGTGCACACTGACCAACAAAACTAAAAATAGTCAAATAAAAATAACCCTTGGCAACAGAGTAATGAAATATTGGAATTAAAAAAAAAAAATGAAAATTTTAGCACAAAATCCATAAATTTTAGTAGTGAAATTTTTTGGCACTAAGAAATCAGCGTGAGCTTTTGCGTCACTGCATATTCGTTTTCTATTTTCATTTTGAATTCATTGTAACGTAGAAAATTAAAAAAGTGCAAAACGTGCGCGCATTATATTTATGGAACATTTCAAATGCAGCTGAAAATGTTGCAAAGCTTCCACATGGAATAACATCTTGAATGAAAAGGTGCACGTTGCTTGTACACAAAGAGCAGGCATGTTGGGTTTGTCTAAGTAAAAGCTTCGTCATTTTTAGCGCAATTACCTTGTGTTAGATTCAAGGGGTGCTCTTTGTAGATATACGTGCCGTTTGTTTATAAGAGTGGCTCAAAATTGAACAAAAAAAATCTAAAATTTTAAAATTTCAAACAAAATTTAATACGAAAATTTGTTGCTCTAAGAAATTGGAGTTTTTATATAAAAATGTCATAGTTTGTGTAATGTTTTTCGAGTAAAAAAGTACTGCGTACCAAAAAACAGAATTGCAAAATCTAAGGCCAAGAGCTCAAACGCTGTAAAAAGCAACCACACGCCAGACTATGCCTTAAAACCAATAACGCCAACAGAAATATGATACGCCCACGAACAAGATGCACAACTCTGAAAAACATAGTTTTTTCGAAAATTTCACGAAACAGTGCACCACAACTGCATAGAACGACATAAGCCCAAAAAATGAGACACTACAAATGTCAGATTTGAAACACCAAGGAAATACCCTAAAATCATTGGAGAACTTCCATAACCCTACAACGAGCGCTACGAAAAATAAATTTTTTAAACTCTACAAATGTTCAAATTGAAACAGTTGTAAAAATTACTCTAAAACTGATATAAAGATGAAACTATAAAAACTACTTTAAGACTGAGATGAAATTACCACAGAGCCCACATAATCATACAACTCCACTCTCTCCTAAGCCCAATGCATGAAGTAAACGAAAAATTAATTCAAAGGCCTCACAGTTTTCTCTTCAAAGCATTGCGTTAACTACATGGAGGTCACGTCAGCGATAGGCAGTCTAGAAAAGTTCCCAATGAAATCTTTCAGTGAAAAAATGTTTCCAGGTAATTTAAACTGGTACCAGCTAATTAAAAAAAATTTTCGAGTAATTGAAAAATTTTTTTGGCAATTAAAACACTGTGCAATTCAAAAAGTTTGTTCCCGGTATTATTTTTGCTTTTTTTTGACTATACGGTTACTTTTTAAACTAACCGAAAAAATATTCCTGGGTATATAAAAAGCTTTCCAGCAAATCACAGCATTTCACTCTCCTGTATACAAATTTTTAGCTCCAGCCGTTTCGCAATTTCTGTCAACGTCCATACCTCTTCAGTTGGAGTCTGCTCGCTCTCTTTTAAGTTGAAGCCCTGCCTTGAGATTTTATTTAAAATAAAAACTTTGAATTAAACTCTACAGAAATAAAAGAACAAATATTAAAAAAAATATCCAGTACATTTAAATAATAATTATTTTCTTACACCAACCGACACCAAATGTGTTGCACCATCAATATGTTGTTGACATTTAAATAATTCCAATTTTAGAATTTCAATTGAAAAAGTTTTACCAGTTTTAAATAAAATTTCATCTGTTTATAAGTGAAAACTATTCCATTTTCTCTTCAAATAGAACAAAAATAAAAATTTCCCCATGGTAACTTTGCCATACTCAAATATTTGCTTTTGAGCCACCCTAGCAGACTCATCTACACAAAAGTATGTGTAGCACCCATAAACACATGCTAGCATACAAATTAAGAGACGGGTGTATAAGCACGTACATATTAATACAATTTTTTATTTTCTCTTTTTTAATGTTGATTTTTTAAAAGGTTTTTCATTTTCAGATTTTATACAAAAACAAAGTCCTCGCTCACTTATTCATTAGATATGTTGTTGTTTTTTGCTTAAAGAAAAAAAAACACGACAGCAACATAAAATCTATGGCTCTTTTGCCACATTTAATATATAAAACATTTCTCATTTTCAAGTGAATGTTGTTTTTTTTTCTACTGCTGCAATCTTGCGTTAAAATTTACATAAAAATAAAAATTATAATACCAGTAATTAGAGAACCCTTCAGACTTTCTGTTGCTGCTGTTATTATTTTTCACATTTAATTCACATACTTCATAAAAGTAGCAGCTCATAATTTTGCAACGGCGCAAAAATTTATATTATTAATTTTCATACGCCTTTAAATTTGGCGGTAGTGAATGCAAAGCATCGCTGTTCTTTGTTGTTTTTTTTTTGAGACTTACGTTGGTTCAAGGATTTATTGTCTGCTTTTAAATAAGCCTGGCGTATGCCCAAAATTCTTAAAGCTGATTCTAATGAACATTATGCTTTGTTTCGTTTCAAGAAAAAATGCTGTTGCTTTTTGTAATACCAGAAAAAGTCAGAATTAAATTTCATACGCAATATAAATTCTAGAAATTTATCATTTAAGAGAAATATACAAGCCATACACAAATGTATTAAATTAATTTATGTGATGTGAGATACAAACATAGCTGGAGAAAGTTCACAAAATAATGACTTATTAAAGTCTTTGCTAAAATTCGCATGAAAACATAATGTCTGCATTATTATGTGTGTTCTTATTAACTTGTTTTATTGCAGTAAATGATAATTGATATTTTTTGAGAAAAAGGCAGAAAATTAGAGGAGCGTTTCAAACTGTAAAAATCATTTAGTTTCTTTTTTTTTAGTAATTTTGGTATAGAAAGGTTTCAAGTATCATCAAAAAGTTTCATGAGAACAACCATAGTTCGGTTATTCGTTTTGAAGTTGAAAGAGTCGTAAGAATATGCAAAATGTTGGAAAAAGTTGAGTGAGGTTGGAGATATCGAAAAAGTTGAAAACTGTTGAAAAGTTGAAAAAGTTGAAAAAATTTTGAAACAGTTGAAAGAGGCTAAAAGGGTCGAAAAAACATTGATAATGTTTGAAAAAGATGAAAAATATTGTATCAGTTGTAAGGCGTTGAAAATTCGAAAAAAAAGTGGCTAAGGTTGAACAAGTTGAAATATAGTATATTGAATCGGGCTTAAAAGTCACAAAAATATGGAATATAATAAAGAAAGTTGAACAATGTTCAAACAGTTGAAAGAAGTTAAGAATCTCGAAAAAAGTTGAACGAGGTTGTAAAATTCGCAAAATATAAAAATTGTTAACATAAGTTTAAAAAGGTTGAAAAATGTGGAAACAGTTGGTTAAATAATTTGAATGAGATTAAAAAAGTCGAAATTAATTGAAAGTGGTTGAAAAAGTCGAAAAATGTAAAAAAAAACGATAAAAGTCTAAAATATTTGAGAAATATATTAAGAAAACAGGCTGAAAAGCCGAAAAAGTTGAATGAAGTTGAAAAACCGATAAGAAAAATATAAAGAAGTTGAAATAAGTTGAAAGAGGTTGAAAGAGTTGATAAAGGCTGATAACGTCAATAAAATATGGAAAGTGTTGAAAAAGTTTGAAATGAAACAGGTGGAACCAGTCGTGTTTAAATTAAATAAAGTTGAAAGAGGTTGAAAAAGTCAAAAAAAAAAGTTACAGGGAAATTGTTGAAAAAATGAAAGAATCAAAAAATTTTAAAAAATGCTAGGCTTGCTACTTTTTGCTAACAGGAAAAGTGCCACGCCCACGTTTGATATCAAAGCTTATAGCAACCGACAACTCTACATTTTTGCTTATATGGGAGGTGCCACGCCCACTGATGAACTCCCACTGAATATCATTTAATTTCAAAGCTTAAGTTACCAGCACCACTACAATCAATTTTACAAATTTATGTTTTCAGTACAATTGAACATGGATTCAAAAAATTTTCCAAAATTTATACAGAGTGTGAATGAGGAAACGAAAACCTAAAACTTTATTGGACTTTTTCAAATATTTTTTTTTTAAATTCAAGATTTTTGGAATTAATCCAATGAATTAATATTTTCATATTTTAAAGAAGTTACAGTTGTTTCAAAGTATTCTACCGTATTTATAAGCTGGCATCACATGTCGTATACGTAACGTTGTTCAATAAATTCAATAATTAAGTCTTTTATGTTAAAATATAACTTAAATAAAAGTAAATAAACTTCAAATACTCTGGTATTTATTACAAATGACAAAAACAAACTTTGCCAGAGTACACAAATGATAATGTGAGCACACAAAGAAGGAAAAATAACACTAAAACAATGGCATACTTGGGAAAATTGCTTATAAAACTAATTGCTATTTTAGTGATAATAACAAATCATTTACAAGTATTTGAAAATAAATTTAAATAAAGCAATCTAGGGCAAAAACATCACAGAAAAATAATTTCATTTGAGAATACTACAATATCCATTGTTATGGAAAATTAAAACGTATTCAATGTGAGCTCAAGGATGTAGATAAAATAAAACTTCTCTGCAGCAAATTTGTAAAGCGAATTGCAATATTTGTGTAATTCTGATAACATTTTCATTCGTTTCAAATTCATAAAATTCTAGTAATTTCTTCCTTCTTCTTCCTGCAATTTTATTGTCAAAGTTTTCACTATCCATAAGTTAGCTTTCTGTACAATTTACTTGCAAGTCTGTTGTTCATAAGACTCCTCAACTTTTTACTAGAAAGCAACAAAATCTTTCGCACTTAGTTAAATGCTTATTTATTGTTTATTTTTGTGGAATGCTTTGTTAACGTGGCTACCAACTGTCTTACTTTACCAGCAGTTCACTCATGAGCAGGTCGAGTCTACTTTACTCTGAATTTTCTGAGCAAGAAACGTCGTTTTGTCTGTTTATTTGGAAAACTTCTTGTGCGCGCACATACAAATTGATATTGACCAAGGAATAGATGGACAAATATCGTTATCAAGATTTGTTATCGAGTTTGTTTTTCAGGCTAATGTTTTGCTAAAGTAATTGATGATTGATGTTAGTGTTTTTCATGGAAGTTTTTTACTTTAATTTTTATCTATTTTTCGATAAAAAACAGTGGTAATTTTTGATTTTTAATTTGATAAATAGTGTTAGCGTGGTGCACAAGTTGCGCACTTTTCTGTAATGAACTTTAATTTTTAACATTTTGGCAATTTTGATTATCGTCCTTACTACGCATAAGGAGAATGCTTAGCATCTAACTTTATAAGACCTAAATATTTTGCCGAATGTATTTAAGTCCAGTTGCAGAAAAAGCAGAAGAACTTTTTATAAATTGAACCTTTTTTGAACCCTATATCAAAGGCTGATGCAGGTTCTGCTAATAGGGGTGTACTTAACTTCCAACAGTAGTTGGAACTATTGGGACCAGGTAATCGCTATTTTCAATAATTGAGGTTACGAAAAATCATAATCAAGGTGACTGTGAGTTTAAATATACAGACCAATTTCTTTTCACGAGCACCGTAGATATATCGAATGCTTTTTAAGTTTTTGATTTTTATTTTAAAAATCAGTGATAATCGTTATTTTTAATTTTTATTTATTTCCATCAAAAAATAATCGTTATTTTGGATTTCTATTTTTATCGATCTAAAACCATCGTAATTTCGAACTTTAAGTTTTGTTCTGATCCAATATAATTGTAATTATGGATATTTGTATTTCAAAATCTTATATATACGTTATTTGCTATTTCTAACAGTGTGGGTCTTTTTTGTCACCGATCTACGAAGCTTTGATTTAATTGTAAACTCACTGTGCACTGCCTTTTGGCTTATGTCAAAGTCTTAAAATACTATTTGACATTCTTCGATTTTGCTCTTCTTTTTGGCAATTATTTTATGGCCGCTACTTTCCAAGTTCCTTAGCTTAGTTTTGTTAAAAAAAATGATTCTTAAATCAAATCTTATTTTACCCAGCAAAGGCGTGTCAGCGAGCATCTAATATTATTTTGTATGTATTTTATGTTTAAAAAATAGTGTAATTATAAAACAAATTTCCAAAATTGATTAAAATTATGAAATATGTTTAAAGCTGGAAAACTTTTATGAGTTGAAGTACGTCGAAATATACCAAAAAGGTAAAAAAAAGTAGAAATGATTTGAGAAACATTGAAGATGACTTTAGAAGAAGTTGAAAACTATCGAAAAACATCATAAAGAAAACCTTACTTATAGATAAATAGTACTTTTACTATATCCTGGTCATTGAAAACAAACAAATAAAAATGTACTACTTATTCGCTCGCATATTCAAAATATCATACGGGGTTGAATGTGCCGACAAAATCGTTATGGGACAACTTCGTGCATTTATTTTAAGGGCTCCAATGTTTTTCCTCAAATAAACATAAGGTTTCTTCCTTTCCTTTTATCTATGTTTTTTTATAAAGAGATAAAGCTTGTTTTTTAATATTTAACGGGTAATCTCTGGAACTACTGCTCCGATTCTAAAAATTCTTCTATAAATTGAAAGCCACACTATCCCTGAGTAATAAGGGCTATAGTTTATTTTGATAAAAATTAGGGGCGTAGCACCTTCCCTGTAACAGAAATACTTAAAACGATATTTCTTCGTGCCTCTGTTAGCTAGAGTCTTTAAATTTGATGAAAAGATGCCAATAATCTATGCCAATCACCTCGCAAAATATGGACGGGATTAGACAACGCGGCGTGGCACTTTCCATGCATAGTTCATAGTTTATCTTTAGTACTTCGCAAAATATGAACGGGAATCTTTAACGGGGTGTGACACTTTTCATACGATAAAAACACATAACGCGCTATATATTGGCATCTATGACCGCTGCAGTTGTGAAACTTGATATATGGATTGATTGTGCAAAGTTACTCTCAAAATGTGAACGGGGGACGCGGCACTTCCCATACAAGAAAAACACTTAAATTGGCACTCTTCGTTTATACCAAGTTGTGAAATTTGGTGTATGACCCGATTGTCTGAAGTAAGGACTGCGTAAAACGCAAGCGAGATTGTACAACGGGAAGTGAGCGGGCAAAGCCGCGCAATTAGCTGGTATGATATAAGTTGACAATGGATTTTGGACAAGAAGTCATTTGGGATGTATAATAATGAGAAGCCTAGACATTCCAATAAAGAATAGAGGTAACCTGGAAGATACCCAAAATTCGTGTTTGAACTTTTTCAAGTTTCTTTTAATAAATTTGTGCTTTAACATTCCTGCTTTTTCCTAAGATGAAACAAACACTTAGTAACTTCAAAAATTACTGTCTTTATTTTAACTTCTTACACTGCGAAACGATTTTTTTTGAATATAACAAGTGTATTTTTGATACAGAGCGATTAAATATTTATTTGAGTCAAACTTATTACCTTTGCATCAAATAGTTGTAAATGTTAGCTGAAGCATTTTTTCAAATCGTTTTCTCGGTGCAGAATGAACAAATTTAAATATTAGAAGTAAGTTCGAGCTTCGCTAATGATCAACTGAACTAAGTTTTTAATCGCTAAGCTACTCAGAAGATAAGTCTAATGGATACAGTAAAATGTGGTGACAGTGTTACCACATAAAAATATTTGAGACAATGCTTAAATTTACCACAACATGTTCCTGCATGATTTATATTTGAAAAAGAGGTGCGCATGCGCAATTGAATACAGTCTCCTGCCAACGATTACGGATATACCATATTCGTCTTCAAAATATTTTTCATGTGCCAAGCGAACGATTTCAAATTTTATTAGCATTAACTGAAATGGAAACATAGCGAAAGGATTTGATGAATAAGAAAGGCACCAAATTAATGTCAAAGATGAAAAGTCTTAACAACCCATCAATAATAAACAAACAAATTTACTGCATAGTCATGATCCAGGGTAAAAAGTTTTTATAAAAAATTTCAAAAAAATGCAAAAAATTTTCCACAAAATCTTCAGAACCTAAAAATTAATTTTTGTTATATTGATTGCATTAAATACACCAAGATCTAAGCTACAAAGTTGGCTTGCAAAGCTTTGATGTCAAGTAATCAGCTTACGAGGTATTTAAAATAACCATCGTATATCCTGGTATTTCAACCGCAGACTACCATTTGTATTTTAAGATAGAACTGCAAAAGTAAAGTTATACTACGAATAATTTACAGGTACGAGAATTTGGTTTAATTCAAAAAGATTTAAAAATCATTACTTAATATTAAAAGGACATTTTTTAAATTTCATACCAAATATAA
Organism: Meiosimyza decipiens; assembly: GCA_963680825.1. Classification (NCBI taxonomy): domain Eukaryota; kingdom Metazoa; phylum Arthropoda; class Insecta; order Diptera; family Lauxaniidae; genus Meiosimyza; species Meiosimyza decipiens. The sequence continues at coordinate 42,050,187 of OY804258.1, forward strand.
AAAGCGATACAAAATGTCAATACACAAACAAACATCCCCTTAAGATAACAACGATGTTTTTCCTCTTAGCCCTATTCCTTTCAACAACTTAACTTATCTTTCATCTTTTGCTTACTTGATAATCCATAAAGTTGTCAAAATTCATGTAGGAACAATTATTGAAAGCTCCATCGTGCAACACCTGCTCCTGCAACTCTTCTGGCGACATATTAAGATCCACTTTAAACGAGACACGCTTGGGAGTTTGTGTCGTACCATCTGTAGTGGTCGACGCCGACGCACGTCTGTTGCGCCCTAAGGTGCCACTGAGACCAGCACTTACGCCAGCTAAGGTTCCCGCCAGACGACCACTGTGGTGCATGGCGCCTCCAGCAGCCGCCGCAAAGGAGCCCATCATATGAGTAAATGAGCCACCACAACCGATGACCTGCGCTTCATTGTGATGAGCAGCAGCTGCCGCTTCCGCCATGTGTTGCTGCTGTTGATGATGTGCTGCAACCGCCGCAGCAGCGGCATGATGTGGCTGCAATATCATGCCACCACAGCCACCAAAACGAAAATGTGGAATGCAAGTGGCAGAAGAAACGCTCGCACCACATTCACTACCCTCAAAATCATCGTGCTCTTCAGCTCCAGCATTGTTGGCTGGTGTGGAAAAAGAGCTTTCAAGAGCTTTGCGTGTAAGCAATGTTCCGGTAGCGGTAGCAGCTGCATAGCGCTGCTGTTGTGGCTTCGTTAGGGTGCCTGTTGTGTAAAGGATATTCACTGTTTGTGGAATCTGTTGAGGCAGCGACTTTTGTGAAAAGTGTGGGTGTTGTTGCTGTTGTTGCTGCTCGGTGGGTATCAATAGGGGGTTGCCCGATGCCGCTGCTGCTGCTGCTGCTGCTGCTGCCGCTGTTGTTGTTGTAGCAAGTATATGCGTAGGCTGCAGTTGATAATAATGTTCATAGGTGACATCGGCCATAGCATTGGCATCTAGCGGCGTAGTTGCTGCACTGGCCGGTGCTGCTGTTGCCGTGGTAAGCATCGCAGTGCCCGGTGGCATTATTGTGGTGGGTATTACCATAATTGGCATTAATGTTGCGGCATTGGTACCAACTGAACGCGGTATGGTGGAGACATTTGATGTGGTAACTGCGCCGCTAGCAGCGGCGGCATGCATCATTTCCATTTGGCATATTTCATCATAGCTCATTGGACGTAAATCCATTGCGTTGCAATATTTCTTTGAGTGTAAAAATTCTATGAAAATGTTTGTTGCAGCTTTTTAGGCGTTGACGCCGGATAAAATATTGTTTTACGTTTATTAAACACAAACTTTTTTTGGATTTTATTAAAACCGAAACTACACAGCAAAATTCTGTAAAAACTTTAATTGAATTCCTACAACTTCTTTAAGAGTTTCTTAAACTTCAGCTAAGCTCACACCACTCTATTTGTAAAATGTAAAGAAAATGAAAAAATGCCGTCGGCTCTTTTGTCTAGTAGTTTCTTTTTTTTATTATTTTCTTTTACAGCGCGCGACGCGTTTCCGTCATGCGTTTGCACGTAACTCCAATCCAGTCGAACACGAAACAGCAACTGAATTCATTTACTGCGCTCAGTTTTTGTAACGCTTAGCTTTCAATGTGGATGCTGCAAGGATTTTTCGTGGCGCAGGCGCATCACTTTTTTTTTCTTGGCATTACTTTTAATACTTTGGTTTTTGTTGATATTTATTTTTGAATGTCGCGTCGTTTGTTTTGATTTCTTTATTTTATTTTTATTTTTCTTGCTATGTTCCGTCCTTTGGCAGGCTTTTCTGTTAAGCTTTTTTTTTGTTTTTGTGCCTACAGCAGTCAGTCATAGCCGACTATGTTTTTAGTCTATGAAATCGCTTGTAGTTGGGGTTTTTCTATTAAAAATTTTGCTTTCGGGCCTGCTGTAGCTAAGTATTTGCACATTTATTTGAAAATCGTCTGGATGTCTCATAGTATTATGGGCGATTTTATATGGACATAGTAAGTGAGCATATTCTACAAAATACCCTTAAGAGTGTTAGTGTAAGCAATAGCTGACAGCAACATATGATTTCTATTTCAGTATTAATGTAGTCAAAAGATTAAACTGCAAAGCGGTTATTGCCACTTATGCGCGCTAGGTGCACCCACTAATAGAAACTTTTGTCAACGAGTAAACAGAACTTATACTAAGGAAACAGAACTAAACGAAAGGCTCGTGAAAGAAAAGAAAGGCTCGTGCTTTCTTGAAGTATTGCTAAACGAACATCGTAGTTTAACTTTTGCATGAATGGAGTACTTCTTGGTGTGGTGCATTCCCCTATGAAAAAGTCCATTGTTTTTACAATTATCATTGGCTCAACCACGATCAATGTCTCTGCAGCTGCGTTCAACATCTCAATGAAGTATTCCATTGAAACACTTAAGTTTTAAGATATAGTTTATTTCAATTATCACACAAGCACTTAGTGATAATGAGTTCTTATCTCACAAGCAATAAAAACAATTTTATTGAATATTTTACTTGGTTTAAGGCTTCAAGCTAAATAGCTAAGAAGCCTATAATTGCTGTCATAGCTCAACTTTATTATTATTTTATTATATTATTCCGTCTAAGTTTCATTGCACTTATCCCCACTCTCTTAAAAATAATAAAATTTTTGCTAATTTTTTATTGTATTTTATCTACAGTGCAATTTTGTCAAACGATATATTATTTCATCAGTAGTTCTTGTTGTTGTCGTTGATATTTTCATGATTTTGTTCTGCTGTCGTCGCTACTGCTATTAAGCTGCGCTGCGTTTCACTTAAGTGCTGCGCTGTTAATATTTTATGATATTTTGTCCTTGTAGTGAATTTGTGTCTATGTATTTAAGCCACGTTAGTTGCTGTCAGTGTCGACAACAACCAACTGTTGTTTTTGTTGTCAGTGATGGTATTGCTATTGTTGTTTTTGTTTTTGCGACTATGCTTTTGCTTTTATATTTAATTGATGTTTATTTGATTGCATCCTTTTTATAGCTTTCTTATTTTCTTCTTACAGATGTCATTGATGTTTACACGGAAAATATAATTTTCTTAATTCAAACTAAGAACAATACTGGTAAGGTGAGTGGAATTTTGTGATAAACTAAAAATTTAAGTAGATTACAATTCCTTGAAAACTGAAGTTGTACAGTTCTATACAGCGTTCAAAAGTTTCAAATTGTTTGAGTTCTATTTTTAAGCAAAAGTGTCTATAGGACATGTGCTGTTTTTTATTTTTACTTTAAATAATTTTCCATGTCTCTGCAAAATAAAATTTTTCGCGTGTAACTTTCATTTATAATCAGCCTATTCGAATGTCCTTCTTGTGCTTCTTAGTTTGGTATTTTTATGTCTTACCAAATTTTTAGCATTTAATGAAGTATTCATTTTATTGCTTTACCTTGGCTACTTGAGTGTCCTTCAACACCTGAAGACGCACGAAATAAGTGAGCCTTCAGTTCAATTTCATATGCTTTTGTCTTTTTATTGTATTTTTGGCACGAGAGATTTTATTTCGTATTTTGTTTTGCAATTAAAAAACAGAGAAAACTTTTCAACAAAAAAAAATAATGAAATATTTATGGATCTATTTCTGATGAAAGTCATTAGTAGATTGATAAGTGCGTCATTTATGTTAAAATCCTGCGTTGAGTTTTGATATGTGAAAACTTTTAGTAGCGTATATGAAATAAAGTCTTAACTAAAGTGAATTGGCCGAAAATAGTCCCAAAACTTAGAATTCTAATCGGCTTTCTCGATATTTTTGATATTTTTCAACCTCTATGACTTTTTTGGTTTTTTCAACACCTTGCAAGCTTTTTCAAATTGTGCGATATATAACTTCTTCAACATTATTCGACTTTCTCAGAATTTTTCAACTTTTCCCCTATTTTAACCTCTTCAGCGCTTAATAGACATTTTCAATATTTGCGTACGAACATAGGGGAAGGCGGGGTAAAACGGTATACGGAGCAAAGTAGTACAAAGGGCTTACTTATCTTTGCAATACAACGTCATCGAATGTAATTATAAGGAATTTGTGTTTGAGTAGTGCTCATGTAACTGCCAGATTATAGTGGCATTTCGAATTTCTGTTGTCGAGAACCATGAGGTTCTTCAAAATGCGTTCGATCGATGTAAAATTGTATGATTATCTTTTTTTTGTGTTTTGCACTTCTTATTCCGCTTTGCCTCATCCGAGGGGTGCTGCTTGAGCGTTTGGTTACAAATTGCTACCGGTTGCAGCCGTCTCAATTTGCTGTCTTATTCCACTACACAATTCAAAAATTTTCTGAGTTTGTGGGCATTCAAAATAAAAATATTAGCCAGATCTTTCCTAACAGATATGTGAAAGCATCGATTATATAAAAAAGAACCAAAAACTACCAACTTTGGAGCACTCGCACGACTTGCTTGAACGGCAAAAAAAAATGACGATATCTAAAATTTTAACACCAAAACGATTTAAAAAAAAATTCGACACACCCTAATGTTCAAATATGCATATCATTTGAAAGCTCATATTTAAATTTTTAATACTCATAAAGAGATGAATGACACTGTAGCTACTGATCGATGATTTTCCTTGCTACTTCTTTACAACTAAGTACTTTCGGAATGAGAGCTACTTTTTTGATACCATACGATAGTTATCGACTTCTCTAATATTTTTCGATACCATTGGCCTTTTGTTGGTCGTGCAGTATTTATTGATTCCGTTTGATTTGTTGAGTTTTTTTTTGATACTTTTTGACTTGTTTGATGCTGTTTGAAAATTCTTAGGTCTTTAGCAGAAAATCTTTTTTTCTTTTAATTTTTCCAATTTTTTTTTGATCGAACAATTCCTTTAATGTTTTGAATTTTTTAAAAATTTTTTCGATTTCAATTTTTTCCATTTGATTGTTTTCATTTTATTGTTTATTCCTACAATTGGATTTTTCTTAGAAACTGCATGTTTAATAATAATTGTAACCCATATTTCCTTAATTAGTTGTTACCGCTTACGCTGAGCTCATGTAATCCTTAACACTGCGGTCAAACAAGCGCCAACAGGCTTAGCCAAAACAGTAAAACAAACAATAGCCCATAATGCGTACGAGGCGGGTGTGTAGTGCAAATATTTGAACAACGGCATGAAAGATGAGTTAACGCCAATGCAGCTCAAATGTTAGCCCATTCAATGTGTGGAATGTTTAATGTAAAGACAGTAACCCATAACTTTGGCAAACAAACGAGCAACAAAGCTGAATGCTTAGGGATAAGTGGCGATATGAGAATTCCTTCCTTAAATGCATACGCTAACAATAGCAATTGACTAACAGCTTTTTCTTTGTGAAATAATTTTATGTTTTCTACAATATTTTCCATATTCAGCTCACTATTTAGATACATTACGTTACATTCTTACTCTGATTAAGTTTTTATGACCCATTTCCATTGCATTACGTATTTACCATCTAACATTCAGCAACAAAAATGTTCAATTTCATTTAAATTCAAAAACATTTCTAATTTCTTTTTATGCTTTTAATTCTTTTTTGTGTTGTCTCTTTCACTCTCTCCTTCTCGTACAATTTCCTTTGCATTGGCATTCATAGATTTTTTCTTATGCAAAAAGCACTTAATTCGGTGCTTTTCCAACCCAATTGCTTTCGGTGTTACTGCTTGCTTGCGTGATTCAACTTTAGCTTACAGCTTGAAAAGTGCTCAACTTTTTGAAGCGCCTTGCAATGGGTTTCAACGTGATGTTTGCGATTTCCATTTCCTACTCACGGCTCGCGTTCATCTGGCTGTCAATGAAAGACGCGAGCGCACTAAAATCAAAATTGCGGGTTTGGAAAAGCAAACGGACGATACCCCGTTGCTTGTGCTGTTGATGAATTCCCAAACGCACTGACGTGTATCCCTACAGTAGCGGGATTGTTTTTGCTACGCCTACACACACATGTATATATGAAAACAATTTAGAAAAGGCTTTTTTGTGTAGGGTTGCCATTGCCAAAAAAGAAAAAAATTCAACATAAAATTTAATTCAATAAAAAACGAAACATTTAAATGTTGAAAAAATCATAAAAGTTGAATCAGTGAGATTACGGACGCATCAGTGACCATTCAGCAAAAAAAAAAAAAATACCCCAAACAGGGAAAAGCAACCAATGAATGCATGATGATTATGATTATGTGTTAGTGTGTAATTGGTGAGTGTGTTTGTGTCTGTGTGTGTGCGTGCGAACATCACAACAATTCATTCATTTTCCCTAGCCATTATCAATGTCTGCTTTTTGTTATTTTCCATGTGAATTATGAAATTATGCGCTGGTGTTCGCACTAAAAGGGTCGGATTCAGAATCCCCAATTCAATGGATAACAAAAATTCGAAGGAAAGAAAAGTCGGTTTATTCGTTTTCGGTATTCTCAAAAAGAAAATAACAACAATAAGAAAATGAAACAAAAAAAAGGAGAATGTGTCTGCCGCAGTTTTTGCGGTCGATGCGTTGTTACCTTTTTTCCATTGTGCTTTTCTTTGTTTTTTTACTACTTTTACTTTAATTTTTTTTATTTTTACTTTTACTTTGAATTTTTCATTTTCACTTTTTCCAGTTCAGTTCATTTGAAATAAATTTGTATTTGTAGTCATTTTCATATCTCTTTGTGGTATAGTTCTTGTTTTATTTTGGCATCGCACTCGTAAGAAAGGAAGGCCACAAAACGAGAAACGGAAGTGATGCCCCAAAAAGCAAATGGCTGCTGATCGGCGACAATGAATTTAGTAGAACTTAAAATTTTAAGTAATGAATTAAGATGAACCTTTACGAATCGCTGTTGCTTTAAGAAAATACTACGATTTTTTAAGTGAGGGGCAATTTTATTTGTGATACACTTGCAGCGAAAGTGACGGTTGGCGAATATTACAGGAAACATTTCCTACAAAACTGAGCAACTTTTCGTTTGTGAATTAATATTTTGTGCGATCAGCAATCGCATAGAAATTTGGGAAAAATTAAGCATAGCCAAGGATGATGATGACATAGTCAAATGAGAAAATTCACAACAATGAATTAATTCTTTTAAAGGACATTTCCTTGCATTTTCCCGCCGCTGAGAAATAATCTTTTTAGAACCAAAATGGTACTTTCTTGTTGTTACGATGTTTTGCTTAGGTTTGATTACAGTACCCGCATTTTTCTTTTAGCTGATCTTCATTATAAAAAATGCAGTATTTTTTCTGAGGAAATTATTCCATAACTCTGATATCCGTTTGCAATAAATCCTTTTGGGGATTTTTTCGTTTCGGTTTGGTTAAAGTTCCCTTTAAGTTTTTGGAAGATTTTCTGATCTTTTTACAATGCACTTCTTAAGGACTTCTGCTGATTTTAATTTTTGGGAAATTTTACGTTCACATGGCCATAAGTAGCGCAAAAATGCTGGAGATAATGATCAAAAAATTTAAAGTTTAAGTAGTTATATTTTTCCATCATCCGGAGAGCAAAACAAGACTTTGTTAGCTATAAGTGGATTATAGAGCGTTTTCAAAAGTATCAAATAAGTCAAGAAATGGTTGAAAACCTTAAATGGTGAGTGATTAATGAGAGTGACTAAATTGACTTAAAGGATTTCGTAAACATATCAGCTCTTTATTAAAAAAATAGCTACGCAAAGTTGACTATCTTTTCATAGTGTATGATAAAAGTAGAGTTAGTGTAAACATTACATGAAAGATTATATCAAACAATGTACTAATGTGCGTATGTTTTTTTGGCTAAATTCGAAAATAAATAAAAGAGTTGTGATCAAGTTTTAATATTAGGAACAAAGCCTTATAAAGTGGAGCATTTTTTTCTGTGCATTTATGAAAGTCTAAAACGACTTTTTTCTCGATCTTTTTAAAAATCTACATTAACTTAAGAACTTGAATTGATATCATTTTTCGTATGCTGATTGAAGAATATCCTTCAGCACTTTCAGCGAATTTTCATTTTTTGGGCTTCGACTCGTTTTCGAGATGCCATTTTGAAGAGCATCATTTTATCAATTGATTCTAAAACAATTGGCTCCAGCTCTCATCAGAAAATATGAAGTACGCTCTTTTACCTTCCCACAAAACAAATCAACCTATCGAAATCTTAATCTTACCTGACCAAACTTATCCAAACCTTACCTTACTTAACAAAACAAAAACTTTATGAATATAGAAATTTATGGAAGCTTAAAGAAGTGATTTTACTTTGTTTAATAGAATATGAGGTGATCTTATGTGATGTGATTTGATGTGAGGCTGTGTGATGTAAACTGAACTGATCTGATCTAATCTGATGTGGTATATTGTGATTTGATTTGATTTGATGTGTTGTGATCTGATCTGATCTGATTTGATCTGATCTGATCTGATCTGATCTGATCTGATCTGACCTGATAAGATGTGATGTGACCTGATGTGATCTAATGTGATGTTATGTGATCTGAACTGATGTGATCAGATGTGTTGCCAGATATTTCTTTTTAATTGGTCACATTTTTTTCAAAAAAGCTCTCTTTACTCCAGAACTTTTGGAATGTCCCCAATTTTCCTAAAAAATTCCACCTATATCGAAAAGTTATCATAATTTTGGCATTACTTAAATGACTTTCAAACTTTCTTGGAAAATTTTTTCTTTTTTGGTTTTTGATTTTTATTTCTTCAGTAAAAATCGCTTCAAACTCAATGTTGCTTTAACATTTTGAAAATGGATTTTTAGAATATTTGACGTCTTTTTAAAAACTTATTACCTTCACAAACGCCCAAGATTTGTAGCGAGTAGCTTCAATTACATCCAAAATTTCCCCGATTCAGATATCTCCTGTTCTATCGAAAACTTTCACGATGACATAAAGCGGCTGTGAGTTCTTCCACTCCATTGGTTGCCGATAGACTTCAGCTGGTGACTACCGCAACGCGTGCCCAATCCATTTCCACTTCCGCGAATCCTTTAGCCATAAGACTAATTTCTCATATTAATGAGAATCACGTTTGGAATTTTGCTCTTGAAGAAATGGCTGAAGCGTGATAACAGTTTGAAAAAATTAATTTTCTTCAATGCGAAAAACTGAGATTATGAATAATTTCTTCAATAAAATTTATTCAAACCCAAAAACAAAATCAAAATGTTCTTTTCTTCTCAATTATTCCAATTTTTGGATTAAAGTTGCTTTCAAGACATAATACATTATTCATTTGAATGGCTCACAGTATATGAATTTCGTCAATCAAAATGGAGCTGAAGTTTTTATTTTATACATTTTGTGTTCTGAGAATTTCATGCACAAAAATAAAAGAAGTCTTGCCACAGGTTAAATATTTCATCGCATCTTGCATATAAGGGTGGATCACACAACACGTAAAAACAAAATGTGTTTTTATCAACTTCTTCAAAACTTTTCTTGTTTCTCTTAGCGGTTCTCAGCTTCTCCTTAAAATCAGCTGAGCTCTAAAGTTTACAGTTAAGCCACCAACCAGAACTGATTTCTTAAGTTTTAACAACATTGGGAAATTTATATTAGAAAATTATATTCAAAGCCAAAATATGACTACTAGATCTTAATATGCACCCAATTCAACTTTAGTAACACAAATGTTTGAAGAATCAATTGATTTTGAGGAGTAGTTGCATGGAGATTCCAAAAATCATGAGACACTTTAAGAAATATATATCAAGTCCAAGATTTTTGTCTATTTTTACTGAGCCGTTTTAAGTAAATTGTGCTAATGTTGTCAAATAAAGTAAACTATAATTGGCAAAAATATTTGAAGTTATAAGTTCACTGCATAATTAAGCAAACAGTTTACTCTAAACTAAAATGTTCATGTCTTTATTACCTGGCATTACCCAATTGTGCGACGATATATTGCATGGATTTTGAGCCAACCTATTGCACATGCTGAAGGTGTAGTTTTCTCATGCACTTGGAATTTGTACAAAACACTGCTTCGGTTATGGTGTTGAAATTTAAGAAAGCACCCTGCTATCTGCTTAGAAGCATAAGCATAGCACGTATCCGCTGCTAGCGATGTGTATATGAAAGAATGTGTGATGAAATAAATTTGGCTTAAGAATGAGTTGGCTAATACAAATACAAAAACGAATTTGTAACTGACTGTAAAAAATCATATTGAATTACTTTAAAGCTAAAGGAAATCCAAAAGAATGTTTTGGCTGTGATAAAGTTAAGCTATGAGATTGCCTGTGGAAGTAAATTTATGCTGCATATTTTTATGCTCTTGAGTGGACAGTGCACTGTAGGACAGAATAAGATTTAGCTGGTCATAAAACATAAATTAAATTCTTTTTGATTCCAAAGGCATGTAATAACGGGTGATTTTTGTTGTTTCAGTGAAATTTTTTTGACGTTTTACGCGTGATTGGTAACATAATTTAACTCCAGAAATGCTTAATACGGTTTGCCATTTTGCCATAAATAAGTTTACAAGCGAAAAACGTTTGCCAACTATTGCGTTTTATTATCAAAAATCGTGCTCTGTGAAAAAGAGTTTATCGAAAAGTTTTCTTCAGCGTCAAAGCTCATTTTTGGCTCAATGGGTACGCCAACAAACTGAATTGCCAAATTTGGTCTAGAGAGCAGCCAGAAGCAGTTCAAGAGCTGCCAACGCACACCGAAAAATGCATTTTTTGGTGAGGTTTGTGGGCCGGTGTTTCACAAATAATGAAAATCGCAGCGCCGCAGTCAATGAAGCAAGATATCGTGCGATGATTACCGACTTTTTTATGCCCAAAATGGAAGAATCGGACTTGGGTGACATGTGTTTTTAACAAGACGGTGTCGCATGCCACACGGCACGCGATACCATGGACCTATTGAGAGACAAGTTTGGTGAGTAATTAATCTCATGTTTTTCTGCAGTCCATTGGCCGCCAAGATCATGTGAACTGACCCCAATAGAATATTTTTTGTGGGGCAACGTGAAGTTTCTCGTGTACAAGGATAAGCCAGCCACAATTGCAGCCCTGAAAGATAACATTACAGCTACCATTGGTGAGATACCGGCCGAACTGCTGGAAAATTAAAATTAGAGTTTACGGAAGAGCCACCTCAGGTGTAGCCGCGGGTAACATTTACATAAAATTATCTTTAAAAAGTGAATAAAAGGAATTGATGTATCGCTCCAAATAAATATTTCAATCACTATTGCATAATTTCTGTCTTTTTTCAATCTTTGTTGCTTCGCTTCACGCTTAATGATCCATATAAATTAGCCAAGTGATAGACTTTTCAATTTGAGTCCACAGTGCAGTATGCGGACTTTTAAGAAAAAGGCAAAATATTTTTTTTTTTAAATTATTATAAAATAACTTAGAGATTTAATAAGCCAAAGATGTAAAAGGACACAAGTCCAACGAGTGAGGAAAGGCAGATAGTGTAACGTCTATGAATCAAATGTCAAAAAAAGGAGCTAAAAATAACGCTGGTATTCAGCATTGCTTTAAAGATACAACATAAACTTTACTAAGTTTTTCTGTAACTATTTTGTTGCACATTTTTGATAAAATAATTTATTAAAAAAATTCAAATTTAACATTTTCAATGCAGTCAAATTGTCAAGGACTTGCATTACAAATAAATGTGATAAGCTCCCCAAAAAAAAAAATCCTCAAAGGCTATCGTATGTAATGTCTTTCATTTATAACCTCCTGGCATACAATTTGTTTGCCAACACTTAAATTCACATCAATTTCATTCATTATCTAACCACATGTACATAGGGCACAAATACTAAAGAAAAAATACTAAAGTTGAAGGATGAAAAATCCTTGCATACTTCAATAGTGTGGCAACACTAATACAGAGAGATAAATACGAGTGCTCAATACGCAAATCAATGAGTTTTCCTTACAATCACACAAAAGCTAACACACTAGCAGAGCTAGACACACACATACATACGCACACTTAAAAATCCTACAGCAGTTGATTTTTTCTAACTTTCGCAAATTTAAAATGCTTTTTGCCCCCAATGCAGGACGTTGAAACATTTGCTCCGCTCCATACAAATGTAAGCGTTTTGAGTTGTATATCTAGTGGTGTTTTGTTGCTATTTGTTCGCTGACGATGGTTAACTACATTCATTGCTGTTGGTATATCACATATTCTGTGCTGTTGGCATTTAGGCGCTCAACAGCAGTAGCACAACATCGCATCGAACGCATTTTGTTGCAATGCTTTTTAGTTCTATTGGTTTGTGCTTGAGGAGACGTTTGTGTGCAAAATTGATATTTTTTTCTTATTGTGTTCATATATTTAGGTGGCAAAACACTTTTGCAAGCAGCAGTGCGGCAAATGATGAAAAAGTTCGAAAGGGGGGTATGGAAGCATTGGTAAAGTTGTGAAAAAACATTGTTGCAGTAATGAAGATGTAATGACTTCTTGTGCAGCATTTTCTACATTTTTTCTGTCAATTGAGTGCAATTTACTTTTGGTTGTTATAGGATGTGAACAAAGTGCTGTTCTTAGGGGTGCAGAAAAATTAATGACACAGAAATGTTTGTTGTTTTTTTTTTCAAGAAATTTCTTCTGTCTTTTAGTTGGTTTTTAATTTTCGTAGAAAGTTTTAGGCATAACGAAAGGGAAAACAAGGCAATTGTCAGTAAAAATAAATATCAAAATGTCGACAAAATGTAATTTTGTTTTTCTTTTAACTTATGCAATAGGGAGTTGTTTCTTTCTTAGATAAAATTATTTCTTTTTTCTAGAATGGTTTTAGTGAAGAAAAAGGTCAAAAAAAAGATAAAGGTTAGAAAAAAGTTCGACAAAACTGAAACAAAGTAAATTTGAAGTCTCTAAAATCATGTTATCAGCAGACCATAAAATTTTTAGAGGAAAGTTGAGACGGTTCGCAGAAGACACAGTTGTTTTGTTGAAAAGTCAACATTGGAAAGTGTGTTGTATGATATATTTTTGTCTTTCAGTTAGTAGTTTAGTTACGGAATATTGAAGTTTCCAAAAATCATTCAAAAAGGTATTTATATTATAAAAACCGTAAGTCTTCGTAAAATACTTCACACTGTGACTTTTCTCTTCACATAAAATGTGACCATCCTATTGCTGAACAAAAACGTTACGAAAAATTTGAATAAAAGATCATGTGAAAGCACGATCATCATATAGCTGAAATTTTAACGCATAGTAGCTTATTTATTGATAACTGGTAGATCTGGCAGACGTTGTTCAGCCCTTACGGCTAGGTACAGTGTTGAGTTAAACTTGTCAAAGTCTTTGCCTTTCATATATATGCCAAGTCTCATTCATCTGCATCAAATAAGTAGTTGCTGACGTGCACAGAATGATATTTTATTCTTATATGTCACGCCTCTTGTCCGCCTATTTTTCGTTAAAACTTTTTTTGCTCAAAGTTTTTATGTACATAGTCTTATTCATTTGCATCGACATTTTTGGTTTTTTCTCATATGGAAGGCGTGATACCTCCCATTTTTTACATTAAAACTTACTTTTGCCTATACCTTTCATGTATGTACTATGTTCCATTCATCTGCATCCAATAGGTGATGATGTATGATAAATTGATTTTTCTCTTGTATGAGGGGTAACGCTCCTTCATTTTAACCTTATTATGCTAAGAACCTTTCATCAGCCATAAGAAGCATTTGAATTAAATTTTATCAATATGCGTGCAATAGTTGCTGAGACACACAAAATGTTTCTTTTTTCTCCCAAGATAAGCGTGGCACCACCTATTTTTTCATTGGAACTTTCTTTTGCTTGTACCTTTAATATTTTTACCAAGTGTCATTCATCTGCGTCAAATAGTTGATAAGATATAATAAATATTTTAGAGGGCGTGTCATTGCACATTTTTGCAAGAAAAAATTTGCTAAAAATCTTTCACCGACAAAAAGCAGCATTTAAAAATGAATTTTAAAATTCCGTTTATATGCAGCAGAGGAACAACGGCTTTCAGTTTTTTCAGAGGTGTGGCATCGCCCAATTTTTTTTTTTTGTTGCAACTCTTCGTTGAATACTCGCTGTGATATGATGACCTTTTTTTATGGGGGGCGTGTCATTGCCCATTTTTTTCCAAACCAAATTATGCTTATAACCTTCTGCAAGCCATACAAAACATTAAAAAAAAAAGGTGATACGCGATCACTAAAAGACGCACCAATGATAAAGATTAACATCTCAACATATAAAGAAAGTCCAATAGGATGAACATTGAAATTAAAAGGATAATAAAGTTAATTGGCTATCTTTTATATTCTTGCGTGTCACTTTTGATATTTTGGCTAAAGTCAATAGAAAAAATAAAATAGCTACCTTGGGATATTTGTATGAATTTTAGTCAATCTTTGAACAATAGTCAAAATGGCGAAAACTCAGTTTCTGAGCCTTGATATCTCGTAAAATAAAGCGGATTAGACAAGATTGTAATATTGTTTTTTAAATTTTTATCGCATGCAAAATTTGAGCCAAATCGGAGATAGTTGTATTTCGAAAATTTTCAATTTTTTTAAAAAAATTTCGGAGTGCCTCATCTGTAATTTCTTCTTTGCGGCCATTTGCCAAAAACGATATTACTGTAGTGCCTAAAAAAGCTGACCAAATTTTAATGAAATTTATTGTCTAAAATGCATCCGAACAAAAATTTCAAGGCAATGACTTTTATGAAATTAAATATCAAAATATATCATAGGGATTAAATGAAAATTTTGTAAATGTATATTTTTTTCGTAGACGTTGTTAAAAAACTCCGATGAAAAGATAATAATTGATGCATTTCTTTGTAAATTTTTCCACGCAAAATGAGACTGAATCTTTCTTTTAGAATGTCCTACTATAAAAGTTAAAGAGTACGATTTTGTATTCGGACAGTATTGTTTGCAGAAGAAAAGTAATTTTGTAGATCACAATGACTTTTGATAAAATAAATCAAAATTTTATGGAAACCAAGAACTATTTTTTTTTGAAATGTGCAAAATTGCAACTTGCTATCATTTTGATACAAAAACTAATTGAAGCTCGCAAATGAGCCTAAGACTTTCCAACACAAATTTGAAACTCATAATATCCTTTTCAATTTTATTAAGGATCCAAAGCTTTTATAAACTTTGTCATTTAAGAAAAGTAATACTACACAGAAACTAAAACCAAAATTATTATCGAAATTGCTTTT
This sequence comes from Meiosimyza decipiens, assembly GCA_963680825.1. Classification (NCBI taxonomy): domain Eukaryota; kingdom Metazoa; phylum Arthropoda; class Insecta; order Diptera; family Lauxaniidae; genus Meiosimyza; species Meiosimyza decipiens. The sequence continues at coordinate 42,065,394 of OY804258.1, forward strand.
CCTTAAATGCACATAAGTATTACAAGTATATTCCAGCAAGAAAAGTGTTTCATAAATGCTGCATAGCTTACAGCATAATATTAAATTTATTCTGTTGCATAAACGGAACTATGAATGTAATAAATTTCATTTTCATTTTCTTCCTGATGCAACTCATCAATGCAAAATGTTCGCATAGCCAAGTAGATGCTTAATATTCACCTCAATTTTTTAAGTCCTTCAAAAGCTTTTTGTTTTAATGATGCCTTGTAACACAAGGACGAAAAACATAAAGAAAATTAAGAAAACAACGTTGAATTTGAGGTCGATTTAATTACATTTACAAGCACATACACACAACTTGAATCTTATGTTACACAGGTAAGGGTGACTACTACCTTTACTGTGCATTGCAGCTTCTGTTACTGTTGGGATGACAACATTTTGTAGCATGTTGCTATACGTATGTGTTTTGGCCATCATACTGAGGTTGTTGACTTCAGGAGTGAAAAAAGTAATTTCCTTAATGTCATGAATGCAAGAGAGAAAGAGCAAAAATCTGTTAAATATCTCTAATGTTGCATCATTAAAAATGGCGCGCCTGTAGTTTTTTTCTGTAGCATGGTAGGCATTTTGTGTAACATTTTCCGTTAAAAAGCGCATTATTTCAAGGGGCGCGTACTATGTAAACTTTTTACATTTCTTTTAATTAAAAAAATCATGCAGCTCCAAAAATAAACTGCGCAAGAAAAAAGGTGAAAATGCAAAGAACAAAATGTATGAAAAAAATAGATACATCAACTTTATGATTTTGAACTTTGTACTGAACGTACATATCGCACACATTCTACTAAAGAGGCACAACTCAAAATTTGTCATTTTTAATTTTTTTTTTGTGAAAACTGTTCATCATACACATATCTACTAGCACAAAAGAGATAAGTTAATTTGTTGTTGTACTTTGCTGTCAAAACAGAGTCATGTCATGTTCATGTTGCAATGAAAATTAGGCTGCAAGATGCAAAAGTGTCCCATTTTTAGTTGTGTCGGAATATAAAGCGGTTGTGATCGCTACGATCAAACCATATTCTGTTAGTACCTTCTACCAAATAATCCACACTTTATTTCTGAAAAATAGTTCACGAGCTCCTAAACAGTTTTTTGCGTTATCCGAAAATTTCAAAATTTTGAGTTGTGCCTCTTTAGTAGAATGTGTGCTATATGTTAGTAGCACAGTGTAGCCTTTTAGATAAAATCTTGGGATAAATAATAAATTTTAAGCATACTGAAGATGCCGGGAATTTAAAGCATAATGTAGCATCTACAAGATAGTTACTACTAAATGTTAGAGACGCAATGTATATGTAAATAGCCGGTGACAAAACGGTTTCATTCCTTTTCAACTGCTTTACAATCACTTATTTTTTTTATATAGGAAAAGTTGTGAGGAGGTAATTTTTTTTTTAAAAGTAAGTGGTGCCACGCCTTTAATAGCAAAATATTTTCCCACAGCTATATTGCTACTGTTAAAGAGTCTGTAGCTTTTAGTGCGTATGTCACCGCTCCTTATAAGAAAAACGCTGTCACGTCTGAGCTACTACAGCGATTTGGATGAAATTAAGTATGGAGATAAATTAAGTCCTGAGTAAAGACATTTATTTTAAGTGGAGGTGCCACGCACTTAACTGATTTTGATAAAATTTGATACACAAAAAGATTGAACCCTGAAAAAAGACATTTGTCTTTAAGGGATAGTGCCACGCCCCTTATCAGAGAATACGTTTCCACAGCTATGTTAAAAGACCGATTTTGATGAAATTTGGCCTGGAGATCGGTTTAGTCCTGAGGAAAGATATTTGTTTTTAATGGGGCGTTGCAACTCCCTTAAATGTTAAATTTGTTTTCACAGCTAAATTAATTAACCGATTTTGATGAAATTTGGTATGGATATAGATTGAAATTTAAGAAAAGATGATATCATAATTTTGAACTGTTTTGTATTGTCAATATTATATTCAATTTCTGCTAGTGGGCAAGCTCTAGTAATTGGAAAACTATAACTACTTAATGCCCAGAAGCCACAGTATAAATAGTTCTCTCAAATTGCGTCTTGGGTCAAATGAATCTACATTTTTCTTATTTTGATTGCTTAGTTCATGCATAGCTAACATAATTTTGCTCGTGTTCAGGCTTTTAAAAATATTAAGGTATAACTTTCCACAACGTTAAATCAATGAAAGCAACAAAAAACATGCCTGCAACAAACTGTATTTAATTTAAGAGACCACTTTATGTGACACAAAAAAGCCGCTGCAGCTTTCCAGCGCACAGTTGAAGCTTGCTGAGCTATGCGCTGTATTTTTGGTTACACCATATTGAATTTCTGCAGTACGGTGTTTTTTCGCTGTATTGTTTACCTTTACATTGCACTTATGTGTAGTAACTATGAAAACACAACGTGGAAGATAATTTATAGTCTTTTTTTTAAAATAATGTAGGTACATGCTTTAAAAAAATAAATAAATTGAGAAGCAAGTAGCGATTAAGTAGCAGACAGTATAAACTTAAGCAATTGCTATCTACTAAGTTTTTAACAAATTAACGGATTAGAAAGTCCCTTATATCGCCATCCAAAAATTAGCATTCGACTAATTTTAATTGATCGCTCAAATTAGATTTACAAAATGTAACTTAATAAATCAAATTTTTTCATAATCACAAATACACAAAGGATACGGCATGTGACTCATGTATACACAACACTGCCCCATTTGCCCATTTACACACACTCACGTGTCAACCAACGACAAGATAGATGGCACTGTTAAACCTCATAAACACTATTCGTCCCATAATCACGTGCTCATGGCTCATGGCTCATGACTGCGGCTGTTGCTACCGTTGCTTCAGCTTGCTTTAGCTTGGGCGTATCATTAAATGAGCTGACTATTGCGATGAGGACGTTGATGTCTATGAATTACCTGCGCGCTCAGTCGCTTGCGCTACTTTGTTCGTTATACGGTGAATGTCCTCACGACCTGAAGTGCATAAGGATATGATGACGGTGATGATAAGAACGACAATGATGACGACAAAGACGTACTCAAGTATGAAGTCTGATGGTGCTATTGAATGTTCTGCACATGTATGTGTTCAAGTACATACATATGTACGTATGACTGTTTATGTGTTGCAAAAATATGTGCACGTTTACATGAGTTGTTGCTGTTCCTGTTTAGTAGCTTGAAAATGGAGATTAATTTAGAGCTGCTCTGCTGCAGTGCAATTAATATGCCTTCGTTTATTTGCTCATTTTTTAATGTCAGCTCCAGAGGCACCAATGTTGCAAGTTACCCTAATGAATTAAGTAAATGTTGGGGTTTTCATTTTAAAAGCTTCTCTAACGCTTGCAATACTTTTGAAACATTTATCATGGTTTTTAATTTAATATTCTTAATAGGGTGCACTTAAGCTGCTGCAGTATCATGAGAGATTAGTAAGTTGTGTATAAAAGAATGATAATAAGAACTCTACCTGTTTCTTTTTATTTATTAAGAGTAGATTATGACAGTTGCTTAGGTTACTGACTCCGAGTAAGCAGCCTAGAAACAAAAACTTTGTTTCACGATATTCTTATCTTATGAAACTTTGGAAACAAAATATTTTTATGTAGTAAAAGATTTTAGCTAGTACAGCTATAAGCCTTCTTGGTTATTAAGCTTGTAGCTTTTTTGATTCCTAACCTAATGCGATCTCTTAATTCTTGAGAAATTTCTGAAACTTTTTTATTGCATGACGTAATTATCTCGTGATATTTTAAATTCCATAAACCTATTAAGCTTGTAGTTTTGTTGAAACCTTTACATAGTGCTTAAGGCTTTTTGTGGTATTTATCTCTTGTGAATTCCTATTGCTGGAGATTTACATCTAAAACTTTTTTATCGCATGAAACCATTATCTCGTAACATTTTAAATTCCGTAAAGCTATTAAGCTTGTAGTTTTTTTGAAGCCCTTACTAACTGCATGAGACTTTTCGCGGTTTTCATCACTTACGAATTTCTATGCCTGGAGGCTCTTAATTCTTCTATCGAGTGTTGTAATTATCTCGTGATATTTTATTTCCACAATGCCTAAACACATGATGATTTTTGTTCATTAAATTTGTATCAGATGAAAGTTTTTCTATCAAGCAACACTTTATGCATGCCCCTTTCTTTCATGGAAGTTAAAAAAAAAAATATTTACTACTTGAAACTGAATCTATCGCAATCATACTACATTTTGCATAGGTCAGGTTAGAAAGGAGGATTTCGAATCGGCCCACTTAAACCAAATGTGATCCATAGTTATACCACAAGGTGTCTGACTATACTCTCTCGTTGAACCAACCAGATTTCGTAATAAAACTAAGTAGCTGACCTAAACTAATATATCTATGGCAATCCAGGTCATCAAATAAAAACAAACCAAGTGTTTTGTGGTGTTTTCTAGCAAGTGCGGGGCAGAAGCAGAGAAAATGTTTTATGTTTTCCTCTTCCTCCACATCTCCACAACTTCTACAGAAGTCAAAGAATCCAGCACCTAATCTCACCGCATGTCTGTCGATGAAGCAGTGGCCAGTTATGACTAACAACTGACGAGACACTATGTCTATGCCAACAAAAACTTAATCGCTGATTATATCGCATTCTGCTTTCATTTTCTACAAAACATTAAAAAGTGCACTCTGCCGTATGCTTAAGAGCCACAACACTTCCCTGGCTATTAAAGTAGAGCAGAACAAAAGTGTCATAAACTCACGCTTGAAATCTTACGTTGAATGACGGCTAATTCAACTTAAAGCTGGACGTGATAAAGATAAGCTGCGGATAAAATTAACGTTTCAACGCCTGAAAGAAGACCATAAATTAATGAAATCATGTTGTAAGCAATGAAAATGCTAATTCTTAAGTATTATCTCCCTGCAGATCTCTTTATGAGTGATATTTTTTTTTTTTTTGTGGTGACGACCAAAAATAAAAAAGACGAAAGAAAAATCATAACGTAGCATGTAAAGCAGCTTAAAAAAGTAGAATTTGCAGGCGCAGCAGCAGGAGTTGCTAAAATTGTAATGGGAGAGAAGACTAAAAAAAATGTGACTAAAAATGGTAAAGGCGTTGATGATGATGATGGCGCTCTCATGAAATTCATAAAATGAAACCAAACACGTGCCAAACTGTGGCAAGCATTATTTTTATGCAAATTTTCATACTTTTCGGTTTTTTTTTAACTGCAAAGTTACATTTTGCTGCACAGTTCTTATTACTTTTTTGTAGCATTTTCTTTTTTGTTACTCTTTGTATGCATTTTAACGCAACTTCTTCGTTCCCTACTCGAACCATACTGTATTATTATATCCTTTATTGACATGTGTTGGTTAGCTGTTGTTTTCGTAGAGCAGTGTGTGTTGTCTATGAGTAGATTGCTTGCTGTCGTTACTTATCAGTGAAGCGACTAATATTCAAGTGCTGCCTGGGTCAACGTAAGCTTGCAGCATTTTTTTGTTGATATTTTTTGTAGCTCAACTGAGGGTATTGTGTTCTGTATTTTCTTTTGTATCTTACGTTTTATGTCTCATGTTGGTCGTTACTTTTGTTTCTATTTTTTGCGTTATCTTAATTTTTCTTAAAACTTGAAATTTTTTTCCTAAGTTTGTTTGCGAAAGAGTTGGGTCTCTTATTTTTTTTTGTGTTTTTTGTTAGTCTTTACAAGAGTTGTGTGAAATTGTTTGCCAATATTGCCACGTTGGCATGTGCCATAGTTTAATTGATCTTTCAATTATAATAACTTTAAGTGTGGAATTAAAATTTTAGCATTATAAATAAACAATGTTTACTTTAAAATTTTAAAGTCTAACACTTCAAGTAGTCTTTGAAAAGAATATCATAGCAAATTTAAAAAGTCAGCGAATTGATTGCCGTATTTTCGCATTTTCTCGTTCAGCCCAACTTTTCATGCAATTTTACATACCAGACAATGTACACTTACTCCAGCAATGTTTTGCTAATTTATTCATAAACAATAACAGCTGTCTGGCAACTCTATGTCAAACTTTGGCACAACGCAACACATGAATAATGAACTCAACTCTACATAAAGCTGTTTTGCATGTCTGCAGTTGAATTTCATTACGTTATCCGGTTTTGCTTGCCACCCAGCAATTCAAGCAGCCAGCCAACCAGCATTTAAGCCATGGCCAAGAAAAACCAACAAAAACAAGAACAACAAGTATAAAAGTTGTCAATGGAAATCCATTTTATGTTCGTGTTGCCAGCCACTTTGTTTACTCTACTTTCCGCTTCAATTTGCTCGATTTTTTCAGTTACTTATTTTTTGTTGTTTTTCACTTGCTTTGCAGTTTTTACTTGCCTGAGTTTGGCCACAAGCTATTGTCGGTTGAGGGCGAGACATGAGCTCACAAACCTAGTGACACAAAATAAGGTGATACAAAGGGGTGTTGTGAGCAAAAGGGTGTATTGTGAAATTTGTTAAGTTTCGAAGTTTAGGAGTATTAATAAAAATTGTAAATTTATTTTAAAAGAAGATGTAAAAATCTCATGAGATAAGTTGTATGAAAAAAATATCATGAGATAAAAATTAATTTGAAAAATATCATGAGAAATTTCAAGAGACAAAAATTTCATGCCACTAAAATGTCGTAAAATAAAAAAATAAAACTATACCTACAAATTTATAATAAAATTGTTCAATTTCATTCTGAATTATAAAATATGTAATTCAATTTTCGAACAAAAAATTTTCGAAAAATTAGATACACCCTAATGTTTTTATTAGAACAACAAACGAATGTCTCATTGCTTCATCTCCACTATTTTCTACTTTGACTTCCGCTGTGTGCTACCTTCAAATTGGAAGAGTTAATGCATACAATTGATGCTTCGACAGGATATCGATATCCTTGCTTTGATGGCACACAAGTCCACTTGAAAAGAGTTTAGATAACACCACAGTGGCAGCAAATGTAGTATTTTAGTTTAATTTTATTCAATCACTCAGCAGCATATTTAATCTAACCTGGCTGGCTTGCTTATCTTGTTTGATTATTCTTATGATCAGCTAAAACCCTTTAAGGTATGCAACAATATTTATTCTTCGACATATTTTCTATTTTTTTTATTTCGTTTCGCAGAAAAAAGGATTTACTTTCTGCCTTTGAGTAAATAAAATAAATTACATTATATCATAAAAGTCAATCATTGTAATTTATTCACCCATTCCATTCCAGACAGTCTGTGATATTTTCATGCATTTATTCAGTGCGCCCTTACCACACCCCTTATTCTAAATTTTTTTATTTGCTTTTTTTCAAGTTTCTTGCAGCATTGTTTCCTTAGCTTTTGTAATAAATCTGCCTTAGTTTCTTTAGCGTTTTATTCCAATGTTCGCCGGAGAGAAATTGGTAAAAAAAAATTGTATATGGAATGCTAAAGTGAAGTAGGGAAGTAGCAAACACAAGATACAAGATATATTGATGCAGCATAAATTTGTCATTGGAGACCTTTTTCGCTCTTGAGCTGCTTGCTTGCGAGAAAAACGTATGTAGTGCCATTTATAGTAAATTTTTTTGGCAAATAATGAAGCAATTCATCATAGCTTTAAATGAAAAAAAAAATGTTCAAGAAATTTTTTCTCATATTATTTTTCAAATTTTTCTTGTAGCGCTTTTGCTTTGTATTTACAAAAAGTGTAAATACATTACGAGTACTCCAATTCAAAGGTTAGAGACTATGTCACTCATATATGACTGACTGTCAAAAGTCTACATTTAGTACAGTAAAAATTATGGTTGATCGATTTAATTTGAACTTAAAATTGAATACAATTTTCAATTTAAAATTTCCAACTTCAAATTTAAATGAAAAAACGTTGAATTATAATTTTAAAATGTAAAAAATTGAATTTGAAATTCAAAATTTAGATTATTTTTAATGTAATAAATCTATAATCTTAAAATATTTAAAATATAACGTTTTAATTTAAAAAATTAGTACTTTAAATTTAAAAATTTCAATCAACAGCATAAAATTTCAAATTTGCAATATAAAATTTCATATTGAAAATATAAAATTTCAAATCAAACTTATGCATAAATTTAAAAATGTAATACTTAAACATTAGATATAAGAACATAAAATTTAAAAATTCAAATTAAAACTTTTTAAATTCTAATTGAAATTGAAAATTTAGAATTAAAAATTTCAATTTAATATTTTTCAATCCGATTTTGACAAATGTTGAGATTTTGTACGAAGGATAAAAATTCTATTGTGGCCTTTTAGAGTAAACAGGAAATACTTTTTTGTTTCAAAAATCATTAAATAAAATCACTTTGAAAATTGGATTCAAATTTCATAATCGAACCAAGTCTCAGTTCAACCTAAACTTTTTAATTAAATTTACTTACTAAAGTTCCACTATGCCGTTGGAATCGTACGAGTATGATCAAATGTCAGTATCTTCAGTTTCTTTTCCGGAATTTTGGATTATTAATTTGACTTATGAAATCAATTATCAAATTCAAAAAGTTTTAGAACTCTTAATTGTTAAATTAATTTCACAAAAGCAAAAAATAATTATTGTTCTTATCCCATTAAAGTTCGCTTTACTAATTGTTATTTCCTCTAAGATAAGCAACATTCAATGGTACGTGGAATATGCAAAACAACAACAAATAGATACTTCAGCAAAATTCAATTGCAAACTTTAATAGACAAAAAAGGCTTCAGTCTTCACGCCAGTTGCGGCAATAGCAGCCATTGTTTAATTAATTTTTATTGCATTTGTAATGCAAACACCAAAATGCACTTTCACACATGTGTGCAAGTGTAGGTACGTGTATGTGTGTGTGTCTGTGTGCTTTCATTTGCTTGCAACACATCTTTAGAATTCATTTTAAGACAAAGCAGCCCACAACGTTTAATGAAAAGAAAACTAATTTTTCTTACTCACAATAATGGCGTGCGCATATCCGGTTTTTGCCTTTCAGCGAACGGCGGCAGATGCATAAGCGCGCGCACACACACGTACTTCCTTTACAAATAGTAATCTAACGTTGAATTTGTGTCATGTGGCAACACGTGCGTATGCTGCAAGCAAAAAAGTTAAGCAGCATCATCAGCAGCAGCAACAGTAGTTTTAAATTGCATTCAATAAAAAGTTGCGCAGCATTTTTTCTCTTTTTTGCCTGCAACAGCAGCGAGTGCAATGAAAGTTTTAAATTTTCCAATTAAATTTTGAAATTTACTTTTTCTTCCTTACTCTCTCTATTGTTTAAGTGTATTGTTGCTTGTTAAAGTTGTTACCGCTTAGAAAATATTTTTGGTTGCTGTGGCTAACTTTGCTTTATTGTAGCATAGTTTTGTAAGCTTGCAAAAGTTCTTGTATTTAATTGCTCATATGCGAGAGAGGGGGTTAATAGCTCTGTTTGAATAGTTTTGCAAATACAAATTTGAGTTTTTATTATAGCTGAATATATGTATATATAAATGTATTTTAAAGATGAAGACATTTCGAAAGCACTTCATTCAAACGTAATTTCATTTCAAATTATTAAACTTTTCCTATATTATGACTTTCTTAAAAATTATTATTAATTTAATATTACAAAGTAATTAATTACTTCACAATGGTTCGTTAAGAGCACTAGCAGCCAGGCCATCGACTAATTTCTTAAAAATCTTATTGAATTTTCTATTAAAATGTTTTCATTTTCACACTCCGCTTTACAAATTTTTTATTTTTTTTTCGTCAAAGCAATCTATTTTAACCCCTCTTTTCGCATTTGTTACAAATTTGACTAAAAAGTTGGTTGATCGGTTTTTCGTTCGTCATACACATTGTATGGAAGTTTCAATTTGTTTAAAACCATGACTCAAATCAGTATTAAGTCCTTAAAAAAAGTTTATACTTTGATCAAAAACATCTATGTGTGAGAACACTGTTCTACCAAACAAAGAAAAATCAAAGTTCTTAGTTGATTTATGTTTCGAAAGCGACCAATTTTTTCGGATCCGTTTTTTGAGATATTTTATAAAATCAGCTTAGGTATGTGTATGGAAATATTTGAAAATAACCGAATATTTTGTTTTTGTCCAAAGAGTTTTTTCCAATTCACATTAAAAGCCAAAAATACTGATGAAGAAGAAAAACATCATACAGGGTGATTCACTTAGAACTTTTATTTTTAATATTAAATAAAACACTTAAAATAGAATTGAATATCGGAATCTTTATTATGAAAGAACATTCTCTTACATTTACTGTTTCGACACAATATCGCTCAAATGTTGGCCGTGACTACGCCGTATGTGTGCCATTCAGAAGGTCCAATTTTTGAGGTACATCTCGTACTACGCGAATAATTTTGGCTTCCAAGTGTTGAATCGTAACTGGCTTATCGACGAAGACTTTTGACTTCACAAAGCCCCAAGGAAAAAAATCCAGATATGATATCACACGATCTTGTCAGCCTGCTTGACTTCATACTTAATTGCAAAAATTTTGTGAATTTTGAGTGAATATATAGTTGAAATTTTAGTGCCTTTAATAAATTTCCATAATTTTCAAGCGTTGTTATGGTGTAAGTCTTTCCATAATGAAATGTCAAACAATACTGAATAAAAACAGAATGACAACATGACACCAGGTTGTAAAAAATATCAAATAAAAAATTATACTGATTAAATTGTTATTATGCTCATCACCTTTAAAGCCGACCACCCAAAAGTATGTGAGCGGGTATCACCTGATGAAACTTTCTTTCTTTCTATCTTTATGGCGTTAGCTCTACTACTTAAAAAGTTATAAAATGATATTTTTTATTTTTACTATTCTTAAGGAACTTTGCTAAACGCCCTGTAGCTCATCGTTTTTTCAAGGTAAATCCTACACAACCCTACAATTTTTTACTCACAATAAAACAGGGCGTTCTTACGTATGGGTATTCTGGTCCGGAATTGTTATCATTTTTATACCCTACACAAAAGGTATATTAACTTCATCATTCCGTTTGTAACGCATAGAAGTGGGTGTGGCGGGTCAAATTTGGCACATAGATCACACTTTTTTACGAGCTGCTAGCATGTTAAAATGGGCAAAATCGGTTCACGGCCACGCCCACCGCCCACACTCTATGTAAATATACCCCTGCACATTTTGAAAAATGTTGCTGCGATTTTGCGGAAACTTGGTGATTTGGTGATCATGTGAACAAAATTAAGATTGGGCTAGATTTCAAATTGGCAAAGGCTCTTAAAAGGGCGTGGCTTAGCCGTGCAAGTTATTGTGATGAAATTAAGTACACGGATAGAGATCATAAATATTTTGAATTGTGCTTAAAGTGGGCGGAATTGGAAAGTGGGCGGATTTGGAAAGTGGACGGCATTGGAAAAGTAGGCGTGTCATTTTTCAACAATTGAAAATTTTGATTTCGTATAACTCACAATTGGCACTTACGATTTTCATGAAAATGTTAGGTAATTAATTTTCAATGTTTTTCTAACATTTATTTAGAAAGTACGTACAATGCAGTGTAGGGTATGTGAGTTTCGGCCTGGTCGAAGGTAACACCTTTACTAATTAGAATATAAAATTGCCATGTAAATTAATTAACTCGCGCTTCTTATGTTACATAAAAAGTGTTTTCACATTTAATTTATTTCTTCAACTTCAGCTGTGTATATTATTTTACCGCCGCTTAAACTTTTTGAGCTTATTACCAATTTAAAATTCAACAGCAGTTTGTAAATCGAATCGATTAAGAACACAACAACACATGGTAAAATGTTGCGTTTAGCACGAAAGTTGCGTAAACTTTTAATTAGCTGTTGGAGCGCAAATGTATTGAATTATTGATGAAGAGCAACAGCAATTTGGTCTTTCTAACGTACATAATCATCGGATGCACTCTGTTCTTTCATGTTTTTAAGTCGATTTTTAATGCTTGAATTAATTAATCGGAGTTAAAATTGAGTGAGTTTTAATGCAGTTATTGTTTGAGTTGCTTAAGGACATTTCAGTTCTAAAGCAACGTTTTATTTGTGTAGAAGAAGTTTTCTTTCGATTATAAGTAGCTTCTTTTTTGCTAAATATCTGAAGAAATAGATACTTAAAATATACGATTGAGCTTAAAAGTTTGATACCTGCAGTGCTGAGCTAACTTAATGAAGTTGAATGTTTTGATTTTTTCAAAATCGCTGTGAATTGGAATGCTCACCTGAAACGAGAAATAATAATGCAAAATTTAGGAAAATGTAAATGTAAATTTGTGTCATTGTTAGTTAAAGTAATTGTAGATTACTCTCAAACTGATTAAGATGTCAAAGGAATAACTCTTGTGAATTTGAAAGTTTTTAAAAGTAGTTCAGAAAATTTTCAGTTGACAAAATACTTTCCAAAAATGTGCTTAGAAAAATCCATTCGTATTTAGCCTTCACAACAATGGGAAATCTTTTTAAAATGAATAGCAAATTTAATTCGTGCACAGAAACATGAAAGCAATAGTTGCAGCATAAAAGGTCTCCCACATAGCTGGTGTAAAAATTTGGATGTAATTTTCTTAGAACAAGTCACCCAAATGAGAGAACTAAAGAATTATCAGTTAAAAAATCGGAAAAATATCAAAATGATATATAATTTGGTCCAGAAAAAAAGTGAAATTCTTGAACAGAAACTTTCATAGAACTTTCTTTCGAGAATATCGAAAAGAAATCAAAAGTATTCATTTTCATAAAAAGTTGAAATCATTTTTGATTGTAATTACAACTCCTCGAAAGGCCATTAAAAAATCTATCGAAAATACTTTGACTATGATTATAATTGTTAGTTCATAATAAAAATTAGCTACACGTAACAGAGGGTGTCAACGAAAACTCTCAAATTAGCATTCCCTGGAAAATGTTTTGGGATATATTTACCATCCAGTAGGACAATATATTGCACAAGCTTGTAGCAAATCGGTTTCGTCCGTCTTTTTGACTTAGGACATTTGATATGAAATGCGATGATATGAGACTTGAAAAAGCACTGGGATTTTTTTTGGATATATCAACTACTTCTTGCATCCCAAAAAATTCCCATTCTCGTTTTTTTTTTGAACTCCTAGACTGGTACACCTACAGCAAAATCTGTTTTATTGCCCATTTTTTATAATTTTTTATGAAACAAATAAGATGCTGTAAAATAGATTTCTTACACGTTTTTTTACAAAAAGTTTTATTTCAATGTGTATTAATTTTTTCTCAAAACTTTATAAAATATTTAAGGAGATAAACGGCGACTCAATTCTCTTTTTTTAAGTAAAAAATATGTAAAATTAAATTTTAGATCTATATGACACGCTATGTTAGGAAAAATTTAAAATACATTCAGTGTCCAAATGGCAAAGGTAAATTTTTATCAATGATGGAATATGGAATTTAAAATGATGAAAAAGCAATTGAATTTGCAGTAACTTTTTCTTTAAGTCAAAGTGTGGAAAAAATCTGAGTAATCAAACTAATTCTAGCTCAGCACGCAGTATCCTAAACCATTTCATACATACTACACCCAGGGAAAAAATCAATATTTTATGTTTGATTATATCTTTAGCCATGATGACTTAGCGCCATAGCCGAAAATGTTTTAATTGAAGAGAAACATTTTTCATTCAAAAAGAGTCCACATTGATTTAAATTGATTTCATATAGGATTCAAAGTGTTTAATGTAAAATGAAAAAGAGTAATTTCAAATGCTTCGCAACTTCAAAATGCAATTTTAATTTTTTTTAAGTTTGAAGTAAAGTTGAAAAATTATATTTTCAATGCTTTCTAATGCAAAATGAATTCAAAGTTGAATGTGTTAAAAATAAATTGAAAAGAATTATTTTTACTATTTTCAACTTCAAAATTTCCAACTGTAAGTCAAAATAAAAATTTTCAATTTTTCAATGCCATTTTCCTCTGAATGTATGGAAGACCCTATGAACATTTAAATTAAAGCAGCTCAAATATAAGTACATATGTTACGGCCAATAAAGGCTACCGGAGTTGATGATATTGAAAGTTTCTCCAAAGTTAAGAAAAACTTTTTTTTTTAGTTATTTCACGTTATTGTAGCACTAAACCAAAATTTCGTCGCTACTTTGAAGGCTCTTTCACCTACAATCAACATAGTGTCATATATAAGCTTGGAATTAAAAATTTTATTTAAGATATCTGTTATTTTCTAGTGAAAACAAAAAAAAAATTATAGTAAAATTTCCCCATTTTTTACAAATTTTATCAGTGCAGTCTTCTTTTAAAACTTTCAAATGATTCGTGATTTGTTTTTCAAAAAAAAAAAAAAACGTTATGAAAAGAGGATTATGTAAAATTTAATGGACCAACGACATGCGCTTAAGGAAAAACAAATATTAAAATTTAAAAAATATACCCGCAGCAGGTAACAGCATCACGATTCTTGCTGTTCCCAAATGCGTGTTTCAGAATCAATTTGAAGTTGCAGCAGCACCAACGTGCAGCGAATAACAAATGCGGCGTCAAAGTTAAATAACAAAGCTGCAAAATAATGTTGTAGGAAAAATAAACAAACAGAAAATTGACAGCATTTGATGCTTTGACATGTGATGAGACGCTTTCAAGGCGCGCACAGCTATAGCGGAAGGCAGCGCAAGACGGTACAATGGCAAATTTGTCATAAGACTTAAACTTAAAAACTCATGCACTTGCTCACATATTTTAACTTGCTGATTTCATACAGTTGTTCCGATTAGCCCCATCTTCCCACTGCTAGAAGTGTGACTAATGTCACTGTATCTTTTTGCGTATGCGAAGGTTTTACCAAAGTGGCAGGGACTAAAATGCGACACAATTGTTTTGCACTCAACGTAGAAAAATAACAAAGAAAAAAAAAGATGCAAGCAAAGAAAGTATGAAAAGTGTAAAAAAAAAGAATGTTGGCAACAATAAAAATGCGAAAATGCTAAAAGCAAGAAGAACACAAAAAAAAAATAACAATTTTAAAAGTGGCACAAAAATGATAAAAAAAAACAACAACAAAAATGCTGTGGGGCCAACATGTTGACACCTTTCACAAGTGGAAAATAAATAAAAAAAAAAAACATTTTTGTATTAAAAATGAAAAAAATGTGCGCACATAAATAAACTAGTGGGGCATCATAAATTTATCATCATTCCTCCCTTCATCCATTCATCTCAATTTATCTTCACCTATGTGAATAGAAATGCTAGAAATTGTTGAAAATGGAAATGATGGAAAAAAAAAACTAGAAAGGCAATAAAAATGTCGTCCTTTTTCTTTTTTGTCGCTGCGCATTAAATTTCCCTACATTATGAAACATCGAAGTTTTTTGTCCACACCCGGACTCCTCCAAAGTCTAATCGTTTTTTCATATAAAACCTTTCAAGCACACACCTATGCCATTTTTATTGACATTTATGCCCATTAGCTGACATTTATGCATGAGGAATTACGTGTAAATTTCGTTCATTCGTTCGTTCGCTTGTACGTTTCATGTAACCGAAGTCGATTCTTTCGTATATTAAATCAGCAGAACCCAATTTATCTTTTGGTTGTATTGTTGCCCTACAGCATTTGGAGAGGTTTGCTTAACTTGTTAGATAAAGCACATAATTATAATCTAATAGTGTTTTGCATCAGCCATTTTCAAACAAAAATTATACAAAAAGCAGACCTCTGAAACAAGCTATCAAGAGAAGTATGACCAAAATATTGAAGAATATGTCAGTATCCAAATATTCATCCAATCATCCAAATCTTCAAAAACGTACTCGTATAGCGTTTTTTCATTGATTTCTGCAATGTTTAACGTCTAATTTTGCACATTTATCACTTGTATCTAAAGGACTGGTACCTATTTCGTATATTCATAGAAATACAATTTTATAAGAAACAAAAATCAACACACCTAGACAGAAATGAATACGAAATTCAATGGAAAATATGAAGTAAGTACTAGCTGGCCTGGCAGACGTTGTTCTGCCCTTACCGGTAAGTGACGTCACGAGATTAATTTGGTTATAGTCTTTGTAAAAGAAAGCCTGGACAGAAGAGGTCAGTAACACAATTGGAAGATCGGCATGAGCCCGAAAAATTTACCGCCCCATTGCTCAGGTGGACAAATGCAAAATATAAATGAGGCAACGTAAAATTTTTCAGTTTTCTTCTCCTATGGGAGGGGGGACACCGCCCATTTTTTCATTGAGTCTTACTTTTGCCTCTACTTTTTATATGTACACATAAAAGTTTCATTCATATGCGTCAAATGGTTGATCAGATATGATGAATTCGAATATTCTATTGCACTGGGGGTGTGGCGTTGTCAATTTTTTCCACACCGTACCATGCTAAATACTTTTACATATCTTAAGAAAAAATATATAAAATCTGATCCATCTCCGTCAAATAGTTGTTGAGACATGACAAATATTGTTGTTTCTTAATTAGAAGGCCTATTTTTTCATTGGAACTTACTTTTCCCGTACCTTTTATATGTATATGTGGCAAGTTTTATTCATCTGCGTTAAGTTAATGATCTTATATGATAAATTCCAATTTTCTATTACATGGCGGGCGTGGCATCGCCTGTTTTTTCCTAACCAAACTATGCTAAATATCTTCAACAAACCATAAGAAACATACTTATTTGCAAAATCGTATCCATTTGCGTGAAATAGTGGCTCAGATATACAAAAGTTGATTTTTATTTTATGAAAGGCGTGGCAACACCTATTTTTTCATTGAAACTTTCTTTTTCCGTTATTTTTTATAAGTATATGTACCTTGTCTCATTCATTTGCGTCAATCAGTTGATGAGATATGATGAAATTTATTTTCTCTTATGTGGGGGCGTAACATCGCCCATTTTTTCCAAACCAAATTATTGGTTAAACGGCTTACGAGTCCATAGACACATTGAACAAAAATGACAAAAACCAAAAACAACATTGAGAAAATTTGTAGTATAGATAAGCAAAATATCAACAGATCAATTAAAGCTCTGGACCTTTCTGTGGAATCGACAACAGTCACAAAAATTAGTTCGTTCAGTAACTGAAGGTTTAATTAGCATTGCGTTTTTAATAAAATGTAATGTAATGTAATAAAATGTTCAGTTAAAACTTGTGAATTATTGTGTAAAGTGAATAAAGAATTCATTTTTACAAGTGGATTTTGATTGCAGCACAATTCAGCGACTGAGTTCATAATAAATTAACATTCTTAATTTTAAAATTTGGAAAATATTAATGGAATAAAGAGTTTTTGATTAAAGTCTTGTCTGAAGAGACTCATTTTCATCTCTCTACATATGTTAATATGCAAAATTTGGAGAGACCGCTCTGCTTCCAAGAAGTGATTGTTTGGTACCGTACTTCTTCCACAACAATAGAGCTCGAACGAAAGGTGAGTGCAAATTATTATTTATATTAAAATATTATTAAAAAATACGTGGTTTCAACGTTGGTTGTTTTGCGAGGAAATGTCTTTGTGGGGAAAAATTGAACGAGATGGTCATCAAAGTAATTTCAAATGAATCGAAAACTTCCTATAATTTGTGTGTTTCAATAGAAACTTTATTGGCAACTTGTGAATAGGAACTCTTCTTCATTTAAACTCAATTTAGGGCAATTGATACCTTCCTTAAACTATGCTGCGTAAGCTCTTACTTAGCTCAGTACTTTATTAGGGTTACTCTCTCAAACTTAGACAACCATTTGCAAAAGTTTTGTCTATTGTATTAAATAACATTTAGTTTCATTTAGATCTGATTTTTTGTAATTTGTTCTCTTTCTTACTTCCACCACTTGAAGCTGAAGTTCATATTGACCGCTTATAGATATTTCTGCTTCAAATATTTTGTACACTGATGATTTTTACGCCGCTTTTTCTCTGCAGACCCTCTGTATATTTTCAATATTTTTACGCCATTTTTAGCATTATTTATGCTTGTGTTGCGCCACATCCTTTTGACCAGCCAGCCAGTGACAAGTGAGCAACGACAACGACAGCGACATCAATGCTGCTGACTTTGACTACGTGTACCTTAACAAGGACAAGAAAACCATTGAAGCAACAGCAATGAAAAGAAGGACGAAAAAAAAATGTAAAACTCTGTGCTTAATCATCCATGGACAGTAGATGTCGTTGAAAGATGGCAGCAATGGTTAGGGTAAAGGAAAAGGTATGACAACCATTTACCCACCCACGTATACAACAGTTGATGGCGGTGGCTGGCGGTAGCGATGATGGTCAGTTGTAGTTGGAGGCTGTCATTTGATCCTGTTTTTGTTTTTGTAGATTAACGAATCGATGCGTTACGTAAATCCGTAGCAGCTATTAAATCGAACATTTATTTTGTGCCATGAATAAATTTGTGATAAATTTGATAAGCGCCAAGGGAGTTGCTTAGCTGCCTTTATCTTACGTGAGATACAAGGAAATAGATATGAATTAAGTATGGGCAGAGATAGTGGCTAATAGTATAATTGAAGAATCTTAATGTTGTAAATGGGATCTTTTTATTGAGATTTAGTGACAGAAATTAAATGATTTTTTGCTGAAATGTTATAAGAGATTAGAAAATTAAGAGTAAGCTTTTGGAAAGCTTAGATTATTTTGTCTTATACTGGACTCAAGTAAAAAGTTCGATAGGAAAAAATTTGAATATTACAAGAGAATAAGAAAAAAAAAGAAAATACTTGAAAGAGGAAGACGTGAAAAGATCATTCCATGTATGTTATCAGTGCTAAATTTTTGGGTGTAAGTTTCAACCTTTAAATTAAAAAAGAGGCAACAAAGAAATCCACACACATTGGTGTGAAACATAAGACTAATGGCTAATCGTAAAAAAATATCTAGTAACAGTGTTATTTTTGGCCCAGCATAAAATTCAATATCCTGCATCTGTGTGCATTAATAAGAAAACTAACTAAAAGGTTATTACCTCCACCACTACGGGCTGGCTGGTCTGACTTAACGCACCCACATTTAATTTAGCAACATTTACTTGTAAAGCTCTCTGTGTAGCGTTTTGAAGGGTAGTGCGACGCCCTTTATTTAAAATTCGCCAACTTTTTGTCTAATTCTTGCTCGTTATATTTTTTTTACTTGTGTGAAATTTTGTTTTCATTACTTCAAATAATTCTCTCATTAATGTATTTAAAATTTTCGTTCTATGGAGGGTGTCACGCCCACCTGTATCAATTTGTCAAGTATTTGCCCAGAGATTTTCCAAATCATTCCTTCTATTTTTGTGAAATTTGGGCTCATTATCTTAAATAATTCACTTAGTATTACATTTTAAAGCTTTTGCTTGTATGTGAGGTGCCACGCCCTCTTGTTAAAATTCGTTCACTTTTCTTCAGAGCTAGTTCAATTTTTATTTAATATTTGTGAGAAATTTGGTTGCACTACATGAAATATTTCTATCGATATAGCGTTTTTAACGTGCAATTTGTATCAACGTTAGGCGTGTCCGTAAGCCAACTTTGTTCCAAGTACTTTGCTTGAAGTTGTGGTCTTTGTCATAGATTTCATTCAATAATCTGGCTTATTCCTTCCGTAATTTTAGTTTCCACTGGCAGACATACAAACAGACAGACGAAGAGACAGACGGGCATGGCTTATCGACTCAGTTGGTGATGATGATCAAAAATATATATACTATATCTTTCACTCCCCCTTCTATGTGTTACAAACGAAATGACTAGGTGAATATACCTGTGTTGGGTGTGAAATTAAACTGGGTCAAAGAGTAGGCGTAAGTAAAAACAATTATGTAAATGTGATTATTTAAAAATCACTTTAACAATTTAATCAAAATTCCATCTGAAGATGAGTCGTGTGTGTACAGGTCAAAACAAGTTTGAAAAGCCCTACTATCAAATGATTTTAGAGCATGTTACATAGTAAACTATAGTTTGAAATACATGAAGAAACGTTCAATATAATATATAATTTTTAATGCCATTACCTTGACTTATGCCTTTTCATTCATGCAAATAAGTCAACCCTGGATAACAAAAATATCCTCACTTGCAAAATCTGCCTATCAGTGCCGGATTTACATAAGGGTACCACGGGCACGTGCTCCTGGGCCCCCACCATAAGCGAGTCTTCGATAGGGTCGATTCGGTTACTTCGGTTTCGTTTTTTCAGTCCGGATAGGCCCCCACCACTCTTGTGTCCATGGGCCCCTTGATTTATAAATCCGGCACTGCTGCCTATTACTCATAAACGTACGTGTAAGATGAAACTTTCTTCAAAAATTTCATGCACAACTTGTGAAGTTGCAGTGTTTAATATCTTTTCAGACAACATTATGGTATGAAGGAATATGTCTTTTTTTTGCGCTTATAGCAATTTCTCCAGAAAAGCCCATTTTTTGAGCTGTGGACAGATAACAAAATTGACAAATCTAAAATTTCTAAATGCTTTGACTTGAATGTTATATTTAACTCTTCAGCTATGTGATATGTAACACTTTTTATATATCTTACAGCTCACCCTATTGTTTTTTTTTGTGACAGTCATATCGCGAATATATTTCATATTAAGCTAAGTAGCAATTATTAATTGAGTTATTTTCTAGCTTTATTTAAAGCGTTCGTGTCACTTTTCATTCAATGAAATTGTTCTCTACTTAAATATTCTTTAAAAAATTAGCTTAATATGCAAGAAAGAAAGAACAACGTAAGCCCTACTTAAAAATGCCATCGATATATTTACTAAAGGGCTACATTGTAACTTGAACGACAACATTACCAATGCAAAAATATATATACAACAAACATACACCCATACGATGGTATCATTCCACATACAATGCCATTTGATCCAACTCTGCTACTTTTTATTTTCATACATTTGAGTAAAAAAAAAAATTACGCATTGAGCGCGAACATGGGTACATGATAATTCTACTGTGTGCAGCATACAATTGCAAAAATAGTTACACTGAGCGAAAAAAAAAAATTGGTTTTTACTAAACTACATGAGGACAACAAGTTTTTATTAAATTTTCTTTAATGAAATCATTGCCTAATGCACTTACTCAGTACGCTAAAATGGAAACTTAGGAGCTTGAGTCCTTCCCTGCCAATGCCGAGATAAAAGCTGGCAATTTGTATTTTTTATTGGTTGAGGAATTTCAAACGAACAATTTATTTTTCCCGGTGCTGATGCACACAACTGGGGTTTCACACCTTTATTTTAGTACATCAAGGATCTTATGAAGTATGCTGATTACACTGTTCGACGAAGTTCAGTATCTGAAACCCAAATATAATTTGCCAAAGATTTCGACCAGCTGAATTCGAATCTGAATTCAGACCTATTATTATTATTAAATTAATAAGTAAAGAGAAAACAACAGCACAAAAAACTTGGCACGATCTGGCAGGTCCTGTAAAATTGCAATCAAGGATGATCGCTTTATTTCGCGGCAATTTCAGAACGATATTTTGTAAGCTCCCAAAACAATCGTAAATAAATTGAGCGATGATTCCAGTAATCAACCAACGATAGGACAATACGCAGACGCCTGAAGGAAGCTGATTATGCTCAATAAGCACACATTTACACAGAGTTATTCCCCAAATTTCCCACAAAGACAAAGTCAAATGTGTTGTGTTTGCTGTTGCAGTTTTGATGTGGAATATTAAAGTTATCTGAATGTGAGTGAAGAATTAGGGAAGGTGGTGTCGCAGCCCATTTTGTACTTTATAAATATATTAAAATTCTTTATAGTGTAGCTTTCATTTCGATTTCTTAAAGCTTTATACGATGTGTCGATGTCTGGCTTTTGTCTTCAGGTGGTCCGTTTCTGAAACCTTACAGAAATTTTGTAAGAAACATTTATTACTATATCATTATACTCTTTTTGTAATCCGCGGCAATTGCGCTGATATTTTATAACGTCATCGGAACTCTGATTTACTGTTTCCTTTTACTTGCGTTGATACTTAATATGAAGCTATAACTTAATATAGGATAATAATGAAACATTGCTTAGATTTCATTAGAAAAATGTAGTATACATCAAATCACCAACATAACGCTTATAACATGCCAGAAAGATTTCATTTGAAAGGTTCAGGAAACGTTGAATCTGGAACCTTTCAGAAACAGTTCAGAATGATTCACATGTAGAATATTACATTTGAAATGTATTAGAAAGCTTTCGAAAACGTTTCGTTTGCAATATTTTAAATAAAAATTTTCTAGTAAATAAAGTACTGTTCTTGAAACTTTCTGAAACGTTACATACCGAGTAAGTAGGTGAAATCTGTATTAGCGGAGTGAAGCAAAATACATGAAGATGTCAAATTAATTAATTAAAAATTATAAATCGTAATTAGTGGACGTCTCCAAGGCTCAAACTAAAAAGTATGATAGTCTAGTAGTCTTCAAAAAAACAAATTTTTATTAAATTATACAAAAATTTCCAAAAATTATGTAATTTGTTGATAAATGAAGAAATAAACTTCAGAACTATTTATAAGTAAATAGCTCTATTGCAAGCGATATACGTAAAAGTCATGGAAAAATATTTGTGGTTAAATTAAGATCCTTTCAAATTGTCTATCTCTCTTTAAGGCACCACCAAATAATTTTATCGTTTAGCATCTAATGAGTTATGCAAAAGTATGCTCTATTGTTGTGGGCCATATTCCACTCTTTGCTTAATTTGTTCCAGTTCTGTGACTCAACAATGCTGCCGCAATCAAAGCAAAGCAACACAAAGTATCCTTTACAGGACACTTGTGCTGCTTGTACTGTGCATATAATGTCTAGAAGCATTTCGCAATTAAGTCACGTAAAGTCAATTTGTGTCTTTTAAAGCACAATTTAGAATGAAGGACTTACGTTGGCAAGCAAAATATACCACTAGTTATGTAATAAAAATGTGCTCATTCCACTTACATTTAATTTTCTACACTAATTGGGCAGCGGGTTGGAGGAAAGGCGGATGCTACAAAAAGTGTGTAACACTGAATTGTTAATATTTGCACTTAATTAATGTTTCTGGCATGCTAAGTTTCAAAAAAACTTTTAGAATGTTGAAAATTTCTGCAATAAGCCTAGAACAACACAATATAGGGACATTCACAAACTTGGCATTTAGTTAGGAAAAGCTTTTCTAGATTAATCAAGATTGCATACTTTTAGGCTACTTTTATTGTTCTCGAGTATTTGCAGAATACTGTCACGTTTCATCAGAATTTCAACTACAATTTCTTTGAATTTTTTTTAAATATATTAAATTTAACAGCCTTGACGTAAAAAAAAAATAAAAAACCTACACCTACTTGACATTAGCAAACATGGCTCTCTCTGAAGTTGGCCAAAACAAAAATGAAAAAGCAGGAAGGAAACTTAACAACAGCAAGAAAAAATGGAAGAAATGAAATACTAAACTAAATATAAGAAATGTCAGAAGAAAATCCAAAATAGCTGCAAAATGAAACATGATATTGTAATTCCTAGCAACAACAAAATTGCAAAACAACAACATTCTCTGCTACTCATACAACAGCAACATCAACAACTAGCACACAATGGGCTCTAAGTGATGTACCAGCAGCAGTAGCAGCAACAACGGTGGCACCAAACAGCACCAGCAGCAACATAACGAGTGGCACTCCAAAGAATGAGTTCAATGAGATGCGAAGGACGATAAACGGAACGCAGCAGTAACTGTTTTGATAGCAGTAGAGTTGCCAGCTACAGTCAACACAGTAAATTTTTTTTTGCTAGTTTCTTAATAGCAAGTAAATTATAGTTGGTTTCAATAGTAATTGCAATAATTGGTCCTAATTGCAAGATAGCTCCATCTAATTGTTAATGGACGAAAGGTTTAATCTTGAATGTTTGCATAATATTGTTACTGAATAAGTTAGGATTTCAATATTCTTTACTTTACAAAAACGCCATACTCTGGCAACAATGGCTGCGTTGCAACTAAGTAAAAATGTAATAAGCTGCAACAGCAAAACAGAGCTCTATGAGCTTAGATAAAAATAGCAAAAAATCAAGAGTCACCAAATGGTTGCTGCTGCAGTAGCATTAGTTAACTGTACGCTGATGATCCTGTGAAGGACAACAACGACAAATGAAGAGATGTTGCAAATGAATAAGAAATGCATTGCTAAAAGCATCACAACAGTGTCTCAAAAAGAAGTTACAAAGCAAACGAGCAACGAAATGTATACTGGCTGGGGGTGTGTTCACGATTAGATAGTGATAACCTAAAGTTGAAGCTCTGCAGTTAGCCTTAAATTCTTTAATAAACTTTTTAACATCTGTGTTTTCCCATATTTTGTTATTTTGTAGTACACTTTGTTTATATTTTGCATAAACTTTCTGTGGAGTTTCATCAAATACCGAACATTTCATGTCATTTTTTTTAATTATGCTACTGAAAATTTTTCCCCTCAATTTTTGGAAGTAACCAGAAATCACAAGTCGCCAGATCCGGAGAATATGGAGCTGGACGAATTTCTTAGATGCCAAGAACCACATTAAATTTACTTATTAGAACAGATGGCGCTTTATCGTGATTTAAAAAGCAGCTACGCAGTTTCATTTTTTTTTTCTGGTTTTCCAACTAATTTTCGAAAACTTTTGGTAAGCAGTCTTCAGTATAATATTTTGCAGTAACTGTCTGCCCAGTATTCAAGGGAATATCAGCTACAGTTTTACTCTATTAAAGTAAACAGACAATATAATTTTTATTGCTAACTTTTTGGTCTTGTCATAGACTGTTGTATGGTTTACAGGTCGTATTTTTAAAATCAAGACAAGTTACAATTCTATTAAAGTTGCTAGATCGTCCGTTCTTGAATTTGGTCAGGAAATATCGGGCAAAACGAACACGAGCTTCTTTTTGGACCTCATTTGAAATTCATGGAAACCATCGAGTAGATTTCATCGTGTAAGGAAGATAATTCTGTAATATTCACGACACAGCCATGGCATTTTATCCCAGTTCGTCAGCAATCATTTACTGCGTCAATCGTGAATCATCGTCAACTTCAGCACTTACTATAGTCGGGTTAAAGATTTTGGCTGACCTTCTTCAAGCTCGTACTTTACAGGAAGCTGGCCAGTCTAAAATCCTCGTCACCACTTGGAAACAGTTTGAAGAGATGATGTTCACTGAAAATTTTGTACTGAATT
The DNA here is from genome assembly GCA_963680825.1 of Meiosimyza decipiens. Lineage (NCBI taxonomy): Eukaryota > Metazoa > Arthropoda > Insecta > Diptera > Lauxaniidae > Meiosimyza > Meiosimyza decipiens. The sequence goes on from OY804258.1 coordinate 42,090,632, forward strand.
GATTTGATGCCGTATAGAATCGCAGACAGAATTCCTTGTTGTGTTGGTGACAGAATTTCTTTCGATCTTTTATCAGTTATTTTTCGTTTTCTTTTTTCCTTTTTGATCGAAGTTTCTCAAATTTAAAATAAAATATTGCAAGACAATTTTAAAGCGTAAGCCATCCTTGAATCATTTAAAAATAAATATGCTAAGCGAACTTTTGTTAGTCCCTTCATCTATATAAATATGTAGTCAATTCCATCCCTTTTTAACAGCCACAACATAATCGCTTCGTAAGTTAATCTTTTTTTGTTGGAAGAGAGGTAGTGCAGAATCTAACTTTTTTTCCAATAGTAGGCAGCGCAACGCCCTTGAGGTTTCTACGTCTAAGATAATGGACCGATTTTGATGAAAGTCGGCATGAAGATAGATTGAACTCTAAGATGGGCATTAAAATTCCTGAAATCTATAAGTTGGGGTACCACCTTTAATGAAAAATGCTGCCACGGCTGCGCTTCTATACCGATTTTAATGAAATTTAGTTTGGACATAGTAAAGATATTTGTTAATGGGCGTTGCCTCTACCCCAACAAGAACAATTTTGATGAAATTTTGTATGAAGATAGATTGAACTCCAAAGAAGGGATACCGCAGCATGATGTCATAATTTTTGTTTTTGTGAACAATGGGATTTAATCAGGTAAAATGGTATTGAACTGTTTTGTATTGTTACTATCTTGGTGACACTACTGACTAAAATAATACAATTCTTTCAAAACCAAGTTATCTTGAATAGTTTGTATGAGATAGAAACAAAAAACAGGTCAAAACAAGAAATTCAATCAAAAACGTTCTTCATTATTGGCAATAATTTGCATGATAAAATTTTATTAGAAACATAGAATGAAAAGAAAGAATGCAAAAAAAAATTTAAAAAGATTTTTGCAGTGAAGCAAAAAACTTAAGCAAGGTACTCGTATTCTGAGGCGTACCATGCACACACAGTTCTCATTTTCCAGTTTTAAAAATCTTTGCTAAATTAGATATATTTCACAACCATTTTGCGCGCCCCCCTCCCCCATAAGCGACCGTACCCAAGGCCTCCCTTGGTATGTTACTGCTCGCATTGTAGTTTGGAACTCAAATATCTATTAAATTTTGCGACCTCTTCTGAACAATATTGTTTTCATTTTAATTTCCCAACGTTTGGCATGAAATAATGACAGTAAAAACTGTTAAATTTATGCTAAACAACAACTCTCCATATATTCTCATCATTTTCAACAATTTATTGCACAATAAAACTTTCAATTTTCATACAAATAAAAATATTGTAGATACCTTCATAAATGTCTTTTTGATTATGTCAGAACCCGTATCTATGTATTTTTGACATTTTTATGTATTTTATTTTAATTTTCATATTTTTTGTTAATTTTCATTTTTATGTCCTAACTTTTTGCAATTTTAAAGGATCTAAAAAAAGTTCAACATCACCAATAGAGCAACTAAAAAGGCAACAAAAAATGTTTGTGTTGTGATGGAAAAAAAGTCTCTAGCGGAAATGAAAGTCAACCGCAGTGGCCACCAACAACGTCAATAATATGAAAAGTTCTGAATTGGATCTCACGATATGTTGATGATGGTTGTCTGTGTTTCCAAATTGAAAATTTATTATGAATGAAATTTTTATGTTTATTCTTGTTTATTTGAAATTTTTTATAGTTGTTTTTTGTTTTTATTATTGTCTTTTTTCAATATGCAAAACCAACAACGCAAAAGCAAATGAATAAAGTTAAGAAACTCAACGAATTTGAATTCAAAGTAAAAAATATTAAAATATTTGATATGGGAAGCATAAGAAATCAAAGATGAATGAAACACAATATTGTAATATAACAAATTTACAATAAAGTTTAATCCATTTTTGCATTGATATTGCATGTTTTAAATGTAAATAATCATGTAGAATATGTAAAAAAATAATAAAATATTTACGTAAACAATTGAAAATTCTTTCTTTGCTGTTGTAGAGTTTCTAAATTTACATTTTCTTAAAATCGTTAAAATTTTGCAACTTTGCCACAAATCGTTTTGCGTTCTCCACTTAGAAATTTGCTCTAAGAAAATATCGCGTAATTTAGAAATTTTCTTTAATTTCCGTTTTGTTTTTATTACTTTTATTGTTGTTGTTGCTAAATGTGGCCGCATGACTGCTTGGTGTTTGTAAAAAAAAGAAAAATGGTCGCAACAGCTTAGAGCAACAACAAATACGGACGTGGCCAAGGGTATTAGGTCTTCTACCGTTTGCTGCCCCATTTGAAGTATAAAATGCATAATTTCATATTAATATTTTATGTTGTTGTTGGTTTTGGCTTTTTGAAATTTTTATGATTATTACGCGTGAAATAATGAAAGAAAACGTAAAATCATAATAAATGAATACTAAGCATGGATGTAGGGCGAAGAGATTACGTGAAAATGTAAAAAAAAACTGGGCGTGAAAAAGTATAAGTAAAAGTATGAAAGAATATAATTGTTGCAAATTGTTGCTTTTTTATTTCAAAAAAAAAAATATGTCTACACACAAAAATGGTTAAGTGCAAAAGGGCAGACGTTTTTGTTGCTGCGTTTAAGGGTAATTAAATTTTTTTGATAAATAAAAACTTAAGTGATCGATAGGCAGGTGATTTTTTTAAAGATTATATCATCAGAAATGAGGGAAATAACGTCTGCCACTAACTTATGGCTGCATTTAGAAATTGTAATAATATTACAAAAAGATAAATAAAAAATTGATTAACAAAACATTTAATGGCGTCTGCCGCTCGGTTAACTGGTTTTTTTACTTATAAAAAACATAAATATGTCGAAGGCAGACGAGTCCAGTGCAGATTTTTCGAAAGCAGACGCCATTAAGCACTTGAAGTCCAAATTTTCAAGGATAGATTTTAACATATACATGTAACGACAACGGTGCCTTTTTTTTATAAAAGATTAAAAATACTACTTTTCGTCAGATGGGGGATTTCTCGCCAAAGCGTACAACAGTTTGCTTTTGCAGCTCTGATTTTTCAGAAACTTTTTATCTTTCAGTACTGGTTCTGACTAGTACCCCTAATTTTTTTACTGCACGATTTCGATAATTGAAATTTCTTACACAGGTCTACTTACTGATCTATGTACATAGGTTCCAAACCGGCAGAATAACTTCATAATATAAATGCACGATATTTTGGGGGAAAAAATAGTTACCGATATAATTCAAAGTTGTTTTTGAAAGGAAGAGATTAAGCTATTCAACTAAGCATATAATCTAATACACATGAAAAAATTTGGTCTCCCTAATATATGTATACGAGGTTGACCAAAATCGACGATTTTCACATTAATAACCACGTCTGCCAGCAATACTGAAGAGACAAAAAACAAGATGAAATTATTTAGTAGAATTTTTTCCAGTATATTACCAATTGTTGTATTAAAGATGCGGCAGTGTGGATGTCTGCCTTTTATATTATCGATATTTATATTATGCCTTTAACACAATATATCAGCGGCAGACGCAATAGATTATCTATACTTTTTCTTTGCAATTTTAAAATTCAATTTTTGCCCTTAACAGGCAGACGCGCTTTAATAATTTGGTAAAATTTTTTTAGCAATTTCAAAATTAATTTTTTGAAGAAGGTAGCTCTTGACGTTACTATAAATTTTACTAATTCGCATTAATGTACAAAGGTAAACCAAAATCACATACCTTAAATATTCACCAGCTCTTTAACTAACAAAGTTTGGCGTATGCGTACCAAAATAAAAAAATAATCGTTTTCTACACAGCTAATTAATGTGAATTTAATTGTAAAAAGCTTATAATGAAAGTACGCTACAAAAAAATCGGAGGTGTGTTAAATTTGAAAGTGTTTACTCTGTTATGATCAGTTTTGTATCGAAAAGTGTGCGAAATTTCAAATTTAATGTTAATTTTTTTAAGAAAAGGTAGGCAGTGGTATAAGGGCAGCACACATGCGCCGATGGGTACAATTCAAGTCAAACCAGTGGCTGTGGTGTAGGTGGCACCAAGAAAGATGAAAAAAAATAGACATTTAATCCATTTCAAAGCTTAGGCTTTATGATCAAACCTTAAACACTCGCAGGCCAAAACCACAGCGAGTGTTTCGTTATTTAATAATAACATACAACATTAATTCTATTCTCGGAATCAATCCGTCAATTTAAGGCATAGAAAACCTGAAATTTAAGGATGGTGCAGCAGTTTTAAATCATGATTATCCAGCTCATCAGCACTATGCGTATGGTAGCATGCTTTTTTATATAAAGTACCCAATTGGATGCTATGACTTCATGTTATTTAAGATAACAATTTCGTTAAAGTTTTGAGAATACTCAATTCTCTGAAGCAAAATCATATTATTACTAAATTGTTTTCCTTTCCTTTTAAAGTGCCAATGATGTGATTTTCAAATTAATGGAAATTAATGGAACAGATTTTTGTTTACACCATCATTTGTCTTAAACATTTTTGTATGACTATGAAACATTCGTACTGCGTCAAAAACTCAAAAATATTTCTAGTGGGCACACCAATGCCAATTCGTGTATGTATTTGTGCGACACAACATGTTGCCTGCAGCTTATGCTGCTCCCATGCTTAGTTTGCTGTATAATCTGTGACACAAATGTTAGAGCAAAAAAAAGAAAGAAAAAAATTACTAAAAGAAAATGAAAATCCAAAGAAATGCTCTTGAACTCAACAAGAAAAAAGAAGGAAGGAAGGAAAAGCGACAGGAAAACAAAATTGTAAAAAAAAATTACTGCAAATACGCGAGCAACAACAGCAAATAGAGCAAAAGTTGTTCAACTTTCAACATGCGTACAACATGTGGAACAATATCAGCGATGACTAAGCGTACAAACGAACTTGTGGAATAGCGTCTCGGCATGTCACAGGAAATTGAATTTAATTGCACGTGACATCGAGTGCTGTAGCGCTCAGCGTTGTAATGACAACAGTGCTGGCGATGCTGCTACAAAGTTCATAAACCAATTTTATTTTTTCTGGCCAATGTCAGGGAAAGCTTAGTAAATGGTTGAAAATTTAATTTGGTGCGTTTAGTAGAGCGTTGATTTTTTCGTTTTTTTTTTTTGGCAACTCTAGTAAAAAGATTAGCACATTGAATGGAGTGCTAATAACTTGTTCATGTTGTAATGAGTACTATTCACATTTCATGCAATGAAAGATTTGGCACTGATAACTTAAAAAACTCAATTGAATAGGAAAATATATTTTCATATTGATAAGATCAAATAATATTTTTGTTTAATTTAAAAATCTGCACAAAAAAACAATTCACTAAGCTCTCCTTCCGCTTATTATCGCATTTTGGTCTCAGTGTTATCAGCTTACAAACAAAATTTAAACTAAAAAACTTCAACACAGTTGCAATTATTGAACAAAATGCATGCACACACAGTGACAAAAAAAAACAAATGAGAAAATCCACGCCATAAGATACTTACTATTGACACATTTGAGATATTTTGAAATCCTTATTTATGTGCAGCCAACACACACACACACACACACAGACAGCGACAATGTCCTTCATTACCATAGCTGGTTTTCTCTGGTTTGCTGATTTCTATCTGTATTCCAATGTTCCAATTGAAGTTTTTACTTGCTACCAGGGTTTTGTTTTCACCCTCAGGAATTAAGTTACAAATAAAACAAAGATCTCCATGGATGTTAGCTTGGAAATCTTCGATTACGTTTCTTTTTTTTTTGTTTATTTCTTTGTTTCATTTGATTATTTTTTCTCATTTTGTTTGGTTTCCGTTTTTTATTCCACCATTTCTATTTAAACAGCTACTCAGGTGTGTTAATGTTTTTGTTTCTCCAGGTTAGCATCGCACAGTAAGAATTTTTAAGCAAATTCCGGGAAAATACACAGTGCAATATAAAAAAAGCAAAAAAAAAAGCAAATAAGAACAAAAAAATTTCGTGGAGTAAGAGACCATCTTATGCAAAATGCTTTTTAGCTGTTAAGGACTTCGTTCTCATTTGCTAATTTTAGCAATAGGTTTGCATTAAATAAAGTATTGTTAACATATTTGATGTGATTTGGAAGAATTATGACACAAGACCCTATAATTAAGAAACTTCAGACCACTTGCCTTAACATTACTTAGTTATAGAACTTAAATGGCCAAGTCTGGAATAGATGATTTATTTTGGAAAAACTGCCTTGAGTTCAACTTTTGAAAGCAATCGATTAGATTGTACATATTATCTTAAAAAATGACGTTTTTATATTCTGAAAAAGTTTGTGTACAGTATAGTTCGGAAAAACTCCCGACAGCTTGCGAGTGCTTTTCACGAACGCTCACGGCTCTCGGCTCGCCAGTGCAACCAACTCTAATTTTGCTCGCGAGGGCTTCTTAGACTCATAGTTCACGTTAGCTCTCAGCTCGCGAACTAAAGGAGAACTCTTGCCTCCCGACTACAGGCGAGAGCAAACGCGAGCTGAGAGCCAACATAAGCTGAAAATAGAGGAGCACTCGCGCTTATGGCTCATTTACCCAGACCATGGAAAGGAGTGTTGTTGAGCCATTTTCACAAAAATTTAGTTTTCCTCAAATTGGCGTGGAAAGATAGAATGTGGATTTTGTACACAATGTAATGTAATGACTACGACTGAGTTCGAACCATGAAAACCACCATTTTGTTTTTTGCTCCAAAATTCACTTACGATTTTTCCTCATCGATAAGAACAAAGAAAAAGTTTTTCCGAAAGTGAATCAAAGATGATCTTTTCCATGGACCGGGGCTGCTTCATATGATTTTCAAAATCCATTTTCAGCCCTGCCCCATCGATTGGAGTTAGACAAATTTTTACCGGAAATAGGTCAAAAACGGTCCCTTCCATTATCAGGGGTCACTCCAAGTGATGTCCAAACTTCATATTCGTCCTTCCTCCATCAGTTGCAGAAAAAATGTTGTTTATTTGGTAATGGCTTAGAAACGGTCGCTTTAAGTATTCGGGACAGTCCCAAGTAATGTACAAAATCCATTTTCGACCTTTCTCCATCGATTGGAGAAAAGAAAATTTCTCGGAAATGGTTCAAAAAAGGAGTCTTTCAGAGTCCGGGGACACTTAAGTAATGTCCAATATTCATTTTCAGTCTATCACCAGCGATAGGAGAAAACATTTTTATTTTCGAAAAATGGTAAAGACAGATCCTTTCAGGGTCTGGGTTCACCCCAAGTAATGTCCAAAATATATTTCCGACATATATCCATCACTATTTCTTAGTTAAAATTTGTCCGAAAATGGGTAAAAAACGGTCCTTTCTAAGTGATGTTGAAAATGTTGTAAATTTTGTTTCTTCCCAAATTGGGCTCAAACGGACCCTTGATTTTGATGAGCTCTTTTGGCTCTAGCACCGCTTTCTAATCAAAAAAGAGCTGAAGCTCTTAGCTCGTGAGCGGGAGCAGAATTCGGAAAGAAAAGAACGAGCCTTTCCGAACTCAGATATTACATTTTCTCTACTTATATATAGTCGCTTACTGCTTTATAAGTGAGTTCACTATAAATACTTAGTTACTGAAAAATATTGCAAAAATGGTTTGAAAAATATTTCTTGCAAAAGGTTTGGTTCTAAAACTATGCTTCTCAAGTTGAAAATAGGTTGGAGAAGAGTGCGAACAGTGAGACACTTTGTTTGCTTTTGAAACGACTTATCTTTGAACTTGTGTGTTTCTGCAAGGTTAATCAAATTTAGATTAGTATTTTAAATAACACTTTGTCTTAATCTTAATAATTCCTCCATACTGCCGAGACCTTATTAATTTCATAGAAATTAAAGACCCGTAGTCTAATGCCAACTACTACAAGCTATAATCGAGAGAAGACTTTCACAGCAGTTAATGCTCTTCAAACAGTTTCGAGAGAAAAGCAGTAATTAAAAACATTATTTACTTGGCAACTCTGTTAAATTATTTGGTTTCGATATTGGTCCCTGATGTATAAATTCTCAATTTTCAACAACAAAGCCTTCCCGGGCCTACGTTTTGGCAATCTTCCCAAGAACTGTAGTTGCCAAATGATTATAGGTAGTTTTTCCGGAAAAAGTTTAATAAAAAATTTATGCAAAAAAATGTCTTGCCCTTGCACTTATACGATGCTATTTTTAACTACCACTTTTATGAACTACTCACAGTGTGAATTCTACAGCTTTGTCATTTTTTTCTTTTGTTTTCTTAATATGAACTTTTTTGCTGATAAAGCAAATGAAATAAACACGCCATTTCCCCCTCCCGCCAAATTTATGTGAAGGACCTTCAACTTGACATACACAATGACATGAATTTGTATTAAATTGTAATCGTAATGTGTTAGCAACACAAACACCAACACAAATACAGTGACAGCGACAGTGACAACAGCAGAAGAACAAAATCAACCATAAAACGCAGACATTCGAGCGTTTGTCGCCGTGGTTTTTTGCACAAATGAAGAGCCTCCTGCTTTGCTTTTTTTTCGTTATTTAGTGTTGATTTCTTTTGATTTTTTCTTAAAGCATTTGAGGTTTTTGTTGTTTTTTATATTTGTTTGTTTATTTATTTTTATTTGGTCACGTGTCTGCTTTTAAAATCCAATTAGGTTTCACACAAATAACTGACATTTCGAATTTATTTTTCCCATTAGGTTTTCCTTTTTTCCTCTCTAATGCGCCAACTTTTTGTGGTTAAATTTAATTTTGGGTGTAAAACATTTAGAGGTTTTTTAAAAAAACAAGAAAAGAAGCAGTAGAGTAAACGCACATGCACAGACCCCTATACATAGAACAGTAGCGTACATAGTAGAGTCTATTTATAGTCGTAGACAAATAGCATTGGCACTGTGCAGTGATGCGGAAAAATGGTTAAGAAAAATACATTTTCAAATTAAAAGAAAAGCGAGAATGGGTTACTGAAAAGTTTTTGGGATATCTTTTAAAGAATAATGTGCACATAAATAATTTCTGCTGAACGTAAGCTAAAACTTTGCGAATGTTCGCATATTATTAAAGTTTTGCGGCAACTATATAAAGAAAGTTTGGAAAAAATGTCAGAGAATTTTATATGGATAAACGTTATTTCTTTCAGTGACTCTTTTTTTGTTAAAATATATTGCATTGAAAATTATTTAAGTCACCCCATGCGCATTCTGTAAAGTAGTTGCAGCAGTACTCCAAAAAATTAACAAAATTTTTTTTTTGATTTTTTGAATTTTTTTTATTTATGCGTTAAGTGATATGACAAAATATAACTCTACTTCCAAGAGCCTGAAGTAATAGGACAAGCAAAGATCTTAAGTTTTATTGCTCCTATTTAATCTATGTAGAATGTTTGAAAGAGATTAAGGTACCAGTAATCGCATTAACCAACTCCTAAGTGAGCGTTCCTCAACCATGCAGCTTGTAGCTTGTTTGAAGTTATGTCAGCAGCAGTGATACCAATCGATAAGGAAGACCAAATATGTATGCATATAAAACCGAATTTCGTAACAATATCTTTCATACACTGAGGAAATGATATAATTGTATACAACAAATGTGCATTTGACAAAGAGCAATCCAATATTTATTTGAGCTAAACATATTTGATTTGAATTTTGTTTTAAACATTGAGCACACGTTTGAGTCAAATAAATTTTTAATTGCTTCATCTATACTATTCACATAAATTGCTTATATGTAAATGGTTTGTAACGCTTCGTGCAAAATATACTGAACCGATTTAATAATTTCTTTTTTAAAACAACATTTTTGTCCCAAGCTAGATCACAGCGTACTTATTTTTTTAAATTTTTTTTTTTTTGAGTAAAATATTCTTTTTTCAGGTTTAAGTTTTTGCAAGATCTCACACAAAAATCGTCGTTTGATTTTTCGTTGCTTATAATTATTACGTTGCTGCTTCAATTTGGTGTGGTTATTATTGATTTTTTTTTTTTCTCAATTTAACCGTTTGAATTGGGCTTCGAAGTTCTACAAAAAAACAAACTCCCTTTCTCCATCAGTTTTTTATTTTTATTTTTAGAGAGCGAATATAGAATGTGATGTTAAGAGAGTATTTTCACTGAAAGGCGTGCATTTTCACAGCCGTGGGTACACTAGTTTGAACTATAATTTGTTATATATAGTCAAATCGCTTACTCAGTGTTGTTTTGCAGACATTATGCATTAAAGTTTGAATTTTCGGCTGCTTTACATTAAATTTTTTCTTTTAAATTATCCCACCAAAGTTCATAAAAGTCGATAAAACCGTTTTGAAAATCATAGTAACAACCCTGAGAGAAAACCTCGTATTTAGGGGAATTTATCATTTCGATCAGCACATTACAGTTTTGTGAATCCTTTCAGCTTGCGTTCACTGTTATGTTACAGTGCAATACGAGAACTGTAAGCTAACAGCTGTTATGTTCCAAAAGCTCAGACGTAGAAATTGCGTAATTAAATTACTATGACAAATCTTGAATTAATGACATATGGGTCATTTCATCTATAATGGGCCCATCATTACCCTCATGTTTTTTAAATAGGCTGAAACTTTTTTGAGTATATGGTCTATCATGTAGAAGATATAAAAAAATGCGATAACATTTTTTTGACCAATATTATTGTTTAAAAAAAAAAGTTTTTAATTGTGTTCAATAAAGCTCGTAAGTAAAGCAACAACATTTTTTGATGAATATAAACAAACCAACAAAATTTAAATTAGTTTTTATATTATTTTTAGGTAGCTGCGTACTTGTGGATGACAAAAAAACTGTAAGTCTGAATAAATGAATGCCTAAACGTTTTCTATGTGCTAAAAGATAAAAAAATTTACTTTTCCAAGAAAACATAAATTTCCTAAATACTCCATCCTTGATTTCAGCTTTCTTAGTCTCAAAATTTTTAGAACGTACAAGAGTACCATCTCTGAAAATTTCATTAATTTTTTTTCTCCCTTTTTGATTTTAAATTAGAACCATGTTAACATTTTTTAAATCAAACTTTATTTTTTTTTTGCTATTCACATAATTTCGAAGATTTCAAAATACAAAAATGGTGCAGTAAAAATATCTGCATTACCATTATATTTACATTTTTTAGATTTTTAAATTGTTGTTTTTAATTTCAATTAAGAAATTTAGAAAACTGTAGAAATCTTTGAGTCTATTAATCGATATAAGACTTGTGCATCTACTATTACTCCCAATAATTTTATTTTATGAACCGCAGTTAAAACTTGCGCATAATACAATAATTCTATAAATTGTCAACTAATGCACCTCAGTGCTTTCAAAAATCTTTGCTACACTTCACATCGAATGCTCGCTAGTGGTTTCCAAATCATATGCTAACGCAGCACAACTCAAATATTATACGTTGTATCAATGTCATTCCTTTGAAGCTAACACTCAAAACGCACTCAGGCGCCCACTATAGTGGGTGGGCAGTTGTACTACACATAATCTTACAAACAAGAAAACTGACAAAACCACAATCTCAGCAAATTTTGGCAACAACATGTGATTTGTTTCTTATGGTTGGCATTCGTACAGCAAAGTTTTGCTCCGCAAAGTAGAGAGTGTCGTACACTTACTTTGCTCGTGATAATTTATGTGACTTCACCTAACCTCAATGAATATATGAGTACACTTGCTGAATAAGGCTGTATGTATATGTGCTGGTAAATAGAGTGTGTTAGTATTGTTTTCAGCTGTGTAATGAAGTTATCATGTTCACACAAGTATTGGTTAAAATTAACATACACATACACGGAATACAGTGTTGTGCAGAAATGTTTAATGAGATTTTTTTTTTTTTTGAAAATTTTATATGCAAATGTATTTTTAATGAGTTTGGCATTTAAAAATATCTAAGACGAAAAAAAGCACAATAGACAACGATTAAATGACATGTTCATGTAAAAGTAATGCCTTCAGTAAACAAGAAACTTCTCGATGCACAAAGTTTCTGGTTGTTTTTTTTTTTGAAGAAATTATTTTGCCAGAATTTTAGTTTATTTTTTGGTAGTCTTTCGCCACCGTAGATATAAAAATATATGTCATGTTTTTAATTTTGCACATTACTGTACATATTCACACAAACAAATGCGCACATATGTTATCATTCATATTTCGGTGACATTAACATTAGCGTTACAAACATAATGACAAATACAAAAGTAACAGCAGCAACAATAGGGAAAGGGAGACAACAACATGCTTCAGCACTTCAAGAGCACTTTGCAATTCATTCATTGTTGCTGTTTCGCTGCTAACATTCGAAATGTCATAGTCATTTTGTTGTTGTCATCATCATATTACTAAAACCTTATTCCCTTTAAATAATGTCTCGGTTCAGTGGGATTCTTCATCATAGTTAATTTCATTTCTTTAGTTTTGCAACGACCACAAATTATTTAGCGATTTATTAAGCATACTTTGTTAGGTATGTTAATGCTGATGTTGCAAGTCGTAATTACACCAGGCCACATGAAATGTGTCATTAAAAATGTTCACATTATTTTATATATTATTAGTTTCATTAGGTGCAACATATCGAATGCGATATATTTTACTACCTTAAAACATAAAGATGCTTTTGTGTTTGGAACATTGAATTGCAATATTTTAGGTACGATATAATTAATGAGCGATTTTTGTTCGAATTATTTTTCAATTTTTCATGCTGTACAATAATATTCAATTTGATTAATGGCCGCGAAAAGTTGTTGCCAAATTTTATCAAAGTGTAATGAGACTATTTCTTAGTCATTGCATAAGTTAAAGCAGTGACATTTTCATTTGCTGACTAATAGTTTTGCAACTACAACAACAAATTACATTTAGATTTATAATTCAAAATTATGGCTATTGTTGTTGCTATTATTGTTGTATCGACACAAATCAACATAGAGTGTGCTCCTGATATTTTTCACATCAACAGGTGCTACTCATGACGTATGAGAAACATATAACTTTTTAAAATCAAATGTTTTAAAAATTTTTTGGACTTTGAATCATATTAACTTCCATATAAATTTGGATTATGTTGATTAAATATTTTATACCTTTGATATGCTTTATTGTATTGGAAATTTTAAATTACTAATTTTTTTATGACGAAATTAAAATATTGAAAAATTCGAATCATTAAAAATAACATTTTCAGCTAACCTTTGGATATTTAATAATTAGTCTATTAGTGTCACCGTAGTTGTTGTTGTCGTGTGCTCTAATACCATCTTGCTGTCATTTGGATTAACAATACAAATGCCATTTGTTTTGACTACGCGTACATCACAACAAAACGACTAACGAGCTTCATTCGAGTTGACATTCTCATTAGCAAAGCTCGCACTTTCACACAACAGTTGAGGAAGAACTGTTTTATTATCCAGACGCTTTTCTGTCGTGCTGATAAGCATAGCACAGTTTCTTTTCCCCCGTCCCCTATTCCAAAAGTAGACAGCAAACAAATGAATTGATAGCGCCCAGTTAACACGCAGCAGATTTATTTTCCGCTCAGTGTCAGTACGAATTTGCTATGCTTATTATGCAGCTTGTTGTTATTGTTGTTGTCAAAAATTCATTAATTGTTGTTGTATTGGTTTTGTCCCAATTCTAATAAAATCTCAAGCCATTAATCAGTTGTCTTCTGCTCCTCTTTGTGTTAAAACAATTTTTAATTGCTTGCTTTTTGGCATATACATAGGCATTTACATTAAATACATATAAATTTCGCACGCTTTTTCTGCTCATTTCCATACGTTTCAAAAAAAGAAAGGAATAAAAACTTTATCAAATTTTACATCGCATGAAATTCTTTGGTTTTGTTTGTTGGAATTTTTAAACTTTTTGTTGATGCTATTTGTGGTATTTTTGTGTTTGAGCGTGAGATTGCTGTGTAAAAATGTTGTTGTATTCCAAAGACATTTTTCAAATTATGCAAATGTGTTTAGCCACAAGCTAAATTGCCAATAAATCATTTTATTTAATTTTCATAAAATTTTTCTTAAGCTTTAAGGTTTTGTTGCTCTGAAGAGAAAGGATTTTTTGTTTTTATTTTTAGACTCAAAAATGAGACAGATGTGGTATGAGAAACATTTAATTGCTGAAATTGACAAAATAAAAAATTAAATGTGCTAATATGACGGAAGAACATCAAATTAGAATATATATATTTTGTATTTCATAAATATTATAAGCTTTCACAACTCCCGAGCGAGCATTTTTTTTCTAAAGTCGTGTAGTTAAATGTTACTCATACATCATGAGCATCATAGCACACTAGAACAGTTTATGACTTAATACCTAATTATCTCTCTTTCGATATTCCTTAGGTAATACAATTGTCAGTTGTTTGACTTTATTCTTGATTGTTTGCCATAACATGTTGGCTTAAGTTATGGCCGCTTCTGGGCCTCCTGCTCGTTGTGTAAAAATTGAAAAGCATATGCATACAAATAACTTTTGCACTGCTCTAAAGAAGCATCGTAATTCTTTAGAATATTTACCGAAATGTTTCAATTTTTTTACTCGAATCTCTTCTTAAGCTTCTAAAATTATATTTGACACGATAAAAATGTTGTCAAAATCAATGCTGAAGCTCCTAACGAATTGCAATCCTTATAAAAGTTATCTCAAAATTTTGAATGTCAATAATTCCTAAGCTATAAAGTATTGTTGGACAACAACCTATTGTACTTTTATTTATCTACCTACCTCACTTGGTATACATTTTTGGCATATCGTCACAAGTGACCAAATTTTATGAAAATCTTGCTGCCAATAATTTGGGGATTGCTTTCCTGTCTTGTTATGCATTTGACTTCCTTTTCAACCTAAATCAACTGCTTCCTTTTTGCTAAAGCACTGTTCATCCTTAATTGTTTTCCTAATTTTACTTTAAGTTTTTTCTGTTTTATTTCATCTCAAGAAATTTTTCCAATTATTATCCAGCACATGGTCACTTTTTTTAAGACTTTCGATAGCCACTCTTTAAATTCATGTCTCCCTTTTGCTGCAAATCATTTAGCAAAATAATGATTTCCTTAAAATTAGTCACATTTTGACCATGAAAATTACAGCCAAAACCCGGTAGGCAACCATTCCATCAACGCAAACAAAATACAGCAATGATGGCAAAAAAAAAAGACGGAAAGCAGCAAGGACAAAAGCTACTGGCCGCAATTTAATGTGTCAGCAACAGAGTTTCTGTCGTTGTTGAGAACAGAAAGTGACCACTGTATATACATAGTGGCACAGACACAGCTACGAGTACATTTTGACATATACAGTGTGGCGTTTATCAAGATGCGCCTTTTGTTCCAACGCACTGAAGCAGCAGCCTTTAGTTTCCTTAGCAATTCCTTTTTTTTTTATTTACTACGGTTAACAAAGGAAGATGCCTTTTTTTTACGTCTTGGGTAAAAATCTTAAAGATTTTTCCTTTTTATACATAGGATTTTTGCCTTAATTTGTTGTGGCATTACATAAATTGCATAATAATTAATTAATTTTAATTTATATGCTTCTATTTTCACTTCATTTTGGGCTTAAATAAATTCATTGCCATTATTTCAGTGACATTTTGTTGGACCTATTTTTAACTTGCAATTTTTTTATTTCTTTTAAATTTTCTGCTTACGTTGGAAATTGCTTTATTTCAATTTGCATGTTAAGTCTCTGCCCACGTTGTGTCATGTCAACCCTTTTGTGTTAGATAATTTGAATGCTTTAACCTGTTTTGCCATCTTTGACGAGATTTTAGTAGTGACCAGTTTTCAAATGTTTAAATTTAAACGTAGTAGTAGTTTAGCTTCACAAGCACATTATAGAATCAAAGTTAAGACAATTAGATAAAATGTGATAGACCACAGAACAGTAGTACTCAGATCTTCAACTTTTTGAGGCATACGGTTCAGTATTTGTGCTCTTCATGAGTGGTGCTTTAGCTACTCCTATTTTGCTCATGACTATGCACCGATCTATAAATATTTTACAGCTCCAAAATGGTTTAGTGTTTTAATTAATAGCCGTAAGAAAAAGATAGCATTTTCATGCTCCAATTGTTTGTAGTCTAAAATGTTGCTTATACTTAAGTTTTCTATGAGTAACTTATCTGTGAAAACCTATGTAATTTACAGCTCTGAACTTAATCAATTTTTCAAACAAAAATTATAGCAACAAAGCACAATGCGTTAGGTATCGTGCTTCATTTTTGGTTGATACTGAAAAAGTGCTGGCTTGCCCTTTTCTACATTTTGCGCTGTGTATACTGTCATTAATGAGGCTGCTGACACATTCGCAATGCAGTTTTTAATGAAATTTTCACAAAGTTTTACTCAACTACAATATTTTACGCAGGTAAACTTATTTGATTTGCTTAACTTCTTTCTTTTGTCATATTATATTTATTAATTTAGGAACTAATGTTATTTGGCTCAGTAAAAAAAGTGTCAAAAAAGCGCAAAGCTTTTATGACTTTTTTTTAAAGTTTTTACTAAATTTGATTCACGTAGTAAGACTGTATCTGTTTTTGATTGAGAAATAAAAATAAATCAAGGACACTCAATTTTCTTTCACAGGCGAAAATAATATTTTTATGAAAAAAGTTCCAAATATTTTTTAACTTTTTTAAAATAAATCTTTAAGTTACTTAAATCATAATCTTCCAGAAGAGTTATGCTCCAAAGCATTAAATTTAATAATTTTTTTAGCTCAACTACAAATGCTAATGCTTCAGCTTTGATATAAGTTATACCTTTCAAATCTTCAACAATATTGTTGACTTTAATAAGTTTTGTAATAATATTTATAATTGATTGATGGCTATGTACGAGAAAGCTATAATTCAGCCATAATATGGCCCCCCAGCATATTTGTCTTTATATTGAAACATTAAATTTTAGCATTTAAGTAATTTTTGGGTTGATACTATAGGTAACAAAACAAGTAAACTCTATTTAAACTTTTTAGATCTTGGAACATAAAACAAAAAAACCTATCGTATGGTGAAATTGGGCCTGAACATGTATTGAGGGAATACTTGATGCTGTACTTTTATTACAGCATATCATATAAATTATATGTAACTATCGGTCACTACTTTTTTAGTGGTTTTCTTCAGAGCTTCAAATGCCAATACTTCAACTCTGATGTAAGTTAGAGCTATTGTGTCAAAAACAATATTGCCATCACAAGTCACAATACTGGTGGAAACCAAAGTATTTAGCATAAGCATATTTTCCGTTTCATTTCTATATTTTTGTAAATGAAAGTAAAATTTCTGCAATAGTTGTCGTGCCATTGCTAAAACGCTTCAAAACTATTCAAAACATGCACATTTTTAGAAACACCTTCATATATGTCAAATTTCAGATCAAATTTGAAATTTTACTTAGTTGAAGGGGAAACTAAAAATTTAAACAAAGCTGACATAACATTGTCAGCTAAAATATCAACCGGAAATAATGCGCAATTGAGTTGTCGACATTTTGTTGCCAACAGGCTTTTCAAACGACTGAAAACAGCAGCAGCTTATTGCTGAACCGCATAGGATTTCATATTAAAGCAAATTTAAAAGTTTGGCTGCCTAAAATTTGAAAATTTTGCGTGAAATAAACTGATGTTGCGCGTGTTGAGTGATAAAAATAAATCATTTCAAAATTGTTTAACGAGACGTATGAGTAACAATAATTTCCATATGACATTAACAGTATTTAATGTTGCGCATACGACGTGATTGCCATGCCAATGGAACATTTCTAAAAAACTTCAAATGAAGAGATTTTTGTCGCCGAAAAGATTTGGATGTGATCAAAGGAGAACACAAAGCTAAATTTTTGAGTTAAAAACCACCCACAGCTGATATCATTCCCTAAGCAACTTTTTATTAAAAGTTGCCGCCAGAGCAAAAAAAAAACTATTGTCTCGCTGTGGATGAAAGTTTTGCCTGCAGCAAAAATTGCAAATTTCTATGGCAGGTAAACTGCATAAATTCTGTAACTTCCACGGTTATCTGCTCTTAAAAAAAGTTCAGCATTTTTTTTCTGTTGACTTACCACTCACACCTTTGCAGCAAAACCAATATCACCGGCATCAATGGCCGCAAGTTCGTAAAGTTTAAATCAGTTTTCCATAGATATTTGCAGTAGTATTGGCAGCCAACACTAGCAAAAGCAACGATACACAAAAGATTCATAGCAAAAATAAAATAAGAAAAAAATTAAAAAATCATTTTTCTTATGATTTTTATTTGAAAGTAAAATATGAGATACTCGTAGCAGTAACATTTGCAAAGGGGAAATTTTTATTGAAAAATATGACTTGAAATTCAATTGAATGGAGCATGCGGGAGTAGACACACAGTCAACTGTATGTGTGTCAGAGTTTGTATGTGCCTCCGGTACGATGTGGTGTTAAACTGTGGCAGGAAATGAAGGTTATTGAGGAGACGTGACTTTTGTAACAATGTTTATTAACATTTTTTTTTCAATAGATAGCGATCTCATAAATATAAAAGGGAAAAATAAACATGCAAGGGGAATTATATTGAAATGTTTTATATATATAATATCGTAGCTAAATTTTCTCATAAAATTTCAATCAATTTGTGATGCTTTCTTATAGCATTATTTAAAATGGCCATGAATCAAAATTGAAATTCTTATTTAAAATCAAAAATGGAAAAAATCTGGATTTTACTATGAATACTATTTAACATCGGAACCGAAATATCAGCCTTTAAATTTCAAATTTTTTTGAGTACAAAATATTGTTTGTATAATAAATATTAACCATACCACATGTTTATCAAAATGCTTTATATTGGGTTATTGTTTGACCTCAAACTCTATGGACAAAAAGCTAACAACTGTTGGCATTTTTATACAAAGCTCATGAAAAGCTTTATTTTTTTACTTTTTGCAATTTTTTGTGTTTTGTTTTATCTGCAATATCAATGAAAACCATAAATTAACGCTTTGTTTTTGACAAATTGGTTGTCCGCGAAAAATTAATAAATGTTTAAAAACAAAAAAAAAGATGTTTACTTTAATAGCGCAGATGATACAGCTACCAACTTTAGCAACTAAATTCAGCTTTTTTTTCAAGTACATGGAACTTAAGATTTCTTGAAAGATATTGTTGATTCTGTAAAATATAGGTGAGATATCGTACAGACCAAAAATATGTCAGTATGATATGATATGAGTACTAATGCAACTTTTAGAAATTTTTGATATTCTACCTATATTGACTGCACTATAAAGCAATAAAGCAAATGATTTAAACAAAAAATACATCACGTACACAAAAGAATTTTTTAATTAAAAACAAAACTTTTTTGTCGCTGATTGTAAATTGCTTTAATGATAAGCTGTAAGGATTTATTTATATTTTGTGAACTTTTTTTTTAAATTTTTATTTTACAAATTACGGCTTTGTTTGACAGCTTAAAAATTTTACTTTCAATTCCATAATTAATTTTATGGGAAATAAAATTATAATGCACTTTTAGCTGCAACGATGAATAAAATTTTTATTTTTAATCTGTGTTTTAATCCGCTTTCAAACTTTAATGCTATAATAACATACAGTGTAGGGCGTGCAACAAAAATTCCGCTAAAAATTTTATATAAAAATATTCCAGATATTTGAAATGTTAAAGCGTGTTCTTATAAATAAAACCTATTTCAAATATGGTAGAATGATGCTCTGACAAACCGTGCTTTTAAACTTTTTGTTAGATATTGATGTGCAAAAGATCTGGTTTAAGCAGGACAGTGCAACATGCCACACAGCAACGGAATTAATCGATCTATCGAAAGAGAAGGTTAATAATCGAATAATTTCTCAAAGAACAAGCGTGAAT
Organism: Meiosimyza decipiens; assembly: GCA_963680825.1. Taxonomy (NCBI): domain Eukaryota; kingdom Metazoa; phylum Arthropoda; class Insecta; order Diptera; family Lauxaniidae; genus Meiosimyza; species Meiosimyza decipiens. Next base: position 42,110,546 of record OY804258.1, read on the forward strand.
TGGCCACCAATGTCAAGTGACTTAATACCATTGGATTTCCTCTCATGGAGCTTCTTGAAGAGTGAAGCTTATGCGGATAATCCTCAAACTGTACAATACCTCAAAGTAAACATCATCGAGCAAATATCACTAATTGAACCATCACTTTGCGAAAAAGTTCTTTAAAATTTTGGTAGGTGATTAACTGTCTGTTGTGCCAACAGAGAACGTTGCACTTGAACTTTGTTTGTTTTTAATATTAGCCTGAATTAATTTGGATTATTTTCCAATAAAATTAAATAAAATGTTCACACAATTTATGTCTTTTCTTTAAAATTTATAAAGATACCTCAAACTTGAACACCTTTTAGAAACAAAATTTAAGTAAAAATGACTGGCCAAAGAAAACATTCTCAGAAAAATTATTTTATTTGCAAATTATGTTTTATCTTTATAAGCAGTCATGATGATTTTGATATGATTTAAAACTTCGCGCTAAAAAATTTACGAATCGTAAACCAAAGAATTACAAAATTTTCTTTGAACACAATTACTATATAGTTTTTTAAGTACTTTTTGTTTTAGTTTTGGCATTTTGTTTAAATTTAAATTTTTTGACAATTTTTACGAATTTGAACATTATATGTAATTAATAAAGCTTCGAGTCACTTGACGTATGAGTAACATTTAATCATTTCGCATAGAAAATTAGTTGCTCATTCATTACGCGTACATTTAAATAACAAGTGAAGTTATTAGTTATTCAGAATCTCTGATAATAAACCGAGTTTCAAAAATAAGTCGTGCTGGCTAACTTGTGTCTACGCCAGATTTGTATTAATATCAAATGTCATAAAAAGTGTGCTTAAGTCATTTAAATTGCTTCTATGGAGCGAAAATTTTCGAAAAACTAAATTTTTTCTGAAATTTTCCTCTTTGGGCTACTCAGTTAAAAATAGTTCATGCATAGGGCCTTAATAAAGGTTGTATTCCGATATTAATAATGACACAATAGTAGAAAATTGGCTCTTATATAAAATATTGCCCACTATGTTGTGGAAAAAACTTGAAATGTTGCGCTTAATTTTGCACAATGTTACCTAAAGCGATAGTGTATTTAGTCGACAGTTGTAAAAGGCAGTACATGATAAGGTCAATAAGGATAACAAGGATAAATTATAAATGCTGGAGCAGCAAACAATGTTTATTTTATTTGTGCGAGTTGTACTCGTACGAGCGACACAATGCAACGTTTATATGTAGTTGTATTCCTTTTTTATTTTTATTAGCTATTGTTGACACTAAATCCTACATGTAAATACCAATGTGGATAACCACTATACACTGAAAATTTCTACAAATACATACTACCCATACGTCACGCCTACAATGAGCAACAACAAAACCGCTTTAAATATTACGATAACAAAGAAAAAACTTAAATCCGCACTAAATTTCATTTTTATTTACTTTTGTAGCAGCAGCAAGTGGAGCAGTTGGCAACGCTGTACAAATAATAAAATAATAAAAATTTGCTGCAGTAAAATTTATTGTCACAGTTTGTTGGCAGCAATGGTGTGCGCAAAGAGAAGCCGAAGATAGAGGATATTCTTACAAAGAGTTTTTGAGAAACTTCAGTTTTTTTTAAGCACAGAATTTTAAATTCTGCTCATAACTTAAATTAAGTTGGATGATATTTGAAACAACATGAAATTTTTTGTGAACTGTTTCTATCACTTTAAATGCTACAAATTTCAACGTTACTCAATTAAATAGCTTAACCTTTATTTACTCGTTATCCTGCTAAATTGAGGTCACTTAAATGTTACACAATGCACCAAACGGTCATCATACACACGCACATGAACATTCTTTCACTTTCATTTACTTTCTCTTTCGCATTATCCTGACATGACCAAAAACAACACCAATAGCCACTTAATATTAATGCATTCGTCTTGTGTAGTGAAGTGAAGTTTGCGTTCCCATAAATTTAAGGACATTAAGGAAGAAAACAAAAGCAACAGCACAAAAAAACAAAAACCCACAATTTCAGTTGCAGTGCATTGTGTGCTTGTCGTATGTCCTTTTCGGGTATCTCTGTGCCTCTGTATACATTAAATTGTTGTGCGTTATTTGTTTTGTTAAGCTTTTGTTGGTGTCATTCGTGTGCTTGACATACTGAGCGTGAGATGAACTTGATGCATAACACAAATACATACAGAATGAAACACACAAACATACATACGAGTGCTTGGTTTTGGCATTTGGTTTGATGCAGAGACAGCAGCACCTTAATGATATTCCATTGCCAAAATGTAACATTAATGCTCAATTTATTTTGGCTCACATCATGTGCTTAGGAATATGGTATGTGCAATTGATCTTTGATATTTTAGCTTCAAAAATATCAAAATATATATTGTGACAATCAATAGTCGATAGCTTGTGCTGAAAATATGCGAAAGTTTCTTGTGTAACAGAGAAGTTTTAATATAATGCATCGAAAAATGTTGTAAAATCAGAAAAATTATGTTGAAGTGAAAATATTGCACAAATGTTGCTGAAGAGCCAAACACATCAATTCGTCGTCGATCGCAAACTTTTTTGTGGAGTCAATTAGAAAACATCGATGTGCAGGATATAGTGCAACATGCCACACAGCAATGGAATCGATTGATATTTTAAAAGAGAACTTTTATTATCGAATGATCTCTCGAAAAACGGACGTAAATTGGCCACCAAGATCATGCGATTTAACACAGTTGGATTTTTTCTTGTAGGGTTTATCGAAGGGTAAATTTTATGCGGATAGTTCTCGAACTGTTCAACACCTCATTATGCGACAATGTTATTCAAAGTTTAGTTAAAAAATGATAGCCTATGACACTTTTCCACTTTTCAGAGCTTCAGTATAAGTTATATTTAGAAAACTCACTTTTGGCTTATTTAATAGGCCATCTGATATACAACGGCATCGGCTTTTATTTCCTGAACCTAAATCAAACACTTTCACTTAGATTTACTTTAAGAACTTTTTTCACGCAAAAATTTTTCATTTACTAGGCTAAAATTTGAACGGGAAATTAATGGGTCTGGTTGACAAATTTATTTCGGTATTCAATGTTTCGATATATTTAAAAGTAAATATATCAAAATAATCCAAGTATATGATATTCTTCTTCTTTTCTATAATACCTACATACATACATATATGTCTGGAAAATGTCTGTTACGCCTGTTAAATAATAAAAGCAGAACAAAGAGCAATAACAACAAACAGAAAATGTGTGCAATTCTGTAACGAAATATAAATAAAAAATAAAATACAAAAACATAAAACATAAAATCCAACAACAACAAGAAAACTAGCCAATTATAACAACAAAACCAACAATATAATAACAGACAACATACTGGCCAAAATAAAATGAGAAAAAAACAAGACATTTAAAGAGAAAAGGTCAATTTTCGTTTGTGACAATTTAAGCACACACACATATAGCGAGAAGCTTACTTGCACACATGCACATAAATGGGAAACAGTTAGAAATAAAATTGGTACACATGTCTACATAGAATGGGGACAATTCATAAATCAGTAACTATAGTCTTATGGTGGCAGATTAAAGTTCCAAAAGAAAAGAGGCTACACGTATAGTAAATATAAATTATGGTGAAATGAGCAACTTATCAATTGGATAAAGCTTCTGATAAGCTCAGTCATTTTATGAAATTCTTTTTGAATGATAATATTGAAATATAATTTTAAAGAATTTTTTTTTTGTTTAAATAATTTAAAAAACTATTTCTCCAGGATATGTGACACTTTTTTGGTCAACATCACTATAAAAAAGTAATAGATCTGGTTATATAAATCACATACATTTTTAATTCTTACTTATTGAGCTTTTCCTCTGAATACACATGCGCACAGTACAGTTTTTCAAAATAATCTCATGTTCTTAAATTCCTTATCGACACTAAAAACTTACTTCTTCAGAAGAATATTCTTTTAAAAAAAATTGTGGATGCTGCCATCATTCGAGTCGTTAAATTTACGAAACTTAGCAATCTCAAAAGTTTTATTCAGCAGTAACATAGTATCCTATTTTTTTTTTCAAATCTATATCTATACTATTTATATAAAATTGTGTATATAAAAATGGTTTGTAACGCTTTGCCGCAAAATTTACTGAGCCAATTTTAATAATTTATTTTTTAAACCAACATATTTGTACTAAAAAAGATACTGCATACTTATTTAAGTTATTTTATAAAGTAAAATATTCTTTTTTTACCATCAATCTGGCACTGCATAGGATTGTCGTTAAAGGCAACTATATACTCCTAAGGATATTCTATTCTATAACAATATATCCCTTATTATTACACAGGTAATTATATCTTTGACACACTAATCACTCAACTTATGTACTGCTCAACTGTTTTGTATAAAACTATGTCGTCAAACATACTTTCTTGAAACCCCATAAAATCAGATGATTGGCTCAATAATGTCAATTACTTAAAAGAAAATTGACGTCATGAACTTTTTTCTTTAAAAAACTGTCACATTGAAAAACAAAAATTAATTTTTGTGTGTTTTGACGAATTTAACAACTTTTTACTCCATAAATTTTTTATGACGTCATAAAAAAATTGTCGCAATAAAAAAAGGGTTTTCGCAATATATTCACATATTCTAAGAAATATTTACGCATTGCAATTTTTACTGGTAAATATAGAGATCTGGCACCAAAAAAAAAATTTTTTTATTAGTTTTATTTCATTGAAACTTTGTAAAAAACCCTATTGAAAACGTCTGAGAAGAATTTTTTTTAAAGCATCCAGATTATATTTCAAAGGTTTGAAAATAAGAATTTGAAAGAAAAGTTCAAAAATCTACAGCCTCCACCTCAGTCCATATTTGTCCAAATAAATGAATTTTCGGTGTGAAAAGTGTCATCTCATGGGACAATAACTAAGTAGCTCAATTTTCAAACCTATCAGACAACAATAAAAAAGTAGCTGAAATTAAATTAGTGGAAAAAAAACGCTGATTTTTTTCACCGCAAGCTATGCAAACATAACATTTGCTGCAAGTAATGTACAACTAAAAAAATTTGAGCCAATTAATCAAAGTTCTAAGAATTTGTTTTCTAATTTTTGTGGTCACGTTTTACCAATGAAAATTGCTGCGCTTATTAATGAAATTGCCGCACAAAAACGTATGAAATACATATTGGCATTTATGTTTCGGAATTGCTATGCCAGTGTATCTGCAAATACTCAATTTAGAAAAATAAATATAAATAAATGAATTTATGAAAATCCATATTGATAGAAAACAGGAAAATAATCGAACGCACCAAATTGTTGTATGTGTAGTGTGGGAGTCACAGAAATACAGCAAATTTCAGATTGTTCAAAAATGAAATGGGTTTCTACATTGCAACTCTGGAGCTCTATGCTGCAAAGTACAATTAAATTGTTGTTAATTAAAAATCTTTTTTTTTTGTTTGCTTCAACGCTTCAGAGTGAAAAACGAAACGTTGATTGGACTTTTATTTGGTTTGAAATTGAAATTGTAATCCTCGCAGTTGCTATTATATGAAATATAAAAAACAAAAATGAAATGAAAAATGTAGAAAATTAAAAATATACGTTTAAAATTTAAATACCGCTTTGAATGCTTTAATTGAGGGGAATTAAATTATGAAAGGTTTTGTAATTTTTTGATCTGGAAAGAGAACTATACTTTATTAAGCGCATAATGGTAGCACATAATATACTTTTATATTATTTATATCTGCACAAAATGTTTAGTTTATTGAAATTTTCAAATAATAAACAATTTGTTTGAAAATTTGAGTAAAGGACCAAAATTAAATTAGCAAACCACCAGCATTTAATGTCCCAAAGTGTAATACCCTTAATAACTCACGTTGACCCTTTAACCGTTCGCTTTCAAATTGTGATTTAAATGCAACTTTTATTAACACGCTATAAGCCAAGCGCTTAAAATTGGTGTCACAGCACGCATAAATCCAAGAAACTGTCATCAAAATCTTCATAAATCATTGACTTGACTTGTAACGATAAAAGCGCCATCTCGCGATAGGGTGAGCGCGAAAAACTATGCAAAAGGAAGTAGATAAATTGCCAAAGTACTATGTTGAAATCTTCGCTAAAATAAAGGAGGCCATAGAAAGAGCAAGCATAAGGAAGTTATGATGAAAAGATTTGTGTTATTTCAGTAAAAATGCGTGTGAAGTCTGCAGTCAGATGCACAGCAAAAGGAAGAGCGAATATTAAAATGAAGCCCGATAAAAGAGTTCAAAATGGGCAGCTAAGATGCTGCTTCTCGTGAAAAGTGGAAATAATTGCAATTTGCTGTAATCCATTGAATTAATGAAGCAAGTAGATTACAACTATGATAGCAGCATAAAAGCTTAAGTTCTAAGTTCAAAAGCATGGCGCCAAGCAGTCAAGTTTCTCCTGAGCGGATTATGAATGAAAACTTGATTAAATTGTGCAATGAAAAAGCTTATTATGTTAATTTTCATTATATTTCAATGTTTCATATGTTTTTTTATTGGATGTATTATTTAAAAGCTGAATGATAGATAGGTAGGGGAAATTAGGAAATTGTGAAATAGAAAATTGTGATTTCGGCTACTAAACACTTTGATATAAAATGGAATTATACTAGATTGCATCAGTGGGAGTGGTGAAAAAATTTATAAGAGTGTCATTTTTCGACTAATTCAACATTTTTCCGATTTCATTTCGACATTTTCAACCTCTACCAACTTTTTCTCAACATTTTACATATTTCATTCACGTTAACAGCCAGTAAATGTTTTAACTGCTTTCAAATGTTTTCAACCTCCCTCGATTTTTTTCAATAATTTCCACATTTTTTCAACTTATTCAACCACCTTTGACTTCTTTCAATGCTTACAATATATCTTAGATCTTTCAACCTCTTCAGCATTCTTTATGGCTTAAGATTTATTTCGTTCATCTTTTTTAACATTTTCCATATTTTGTCGACCTTATCTGCCTTTTTCAATTTTATTCAACATGTTCCATATTTTTCGAGACTTCCACCATCTTTCAATGTTTTAGCCTCATTCAACTTTTTTCTAGATTTTGAACCATTTTATGTCAGTTGAGGCCAAATAAGTCATTATGCGGAGGTCAGGCTGCAAAAATGCACTTAGATATTTTATGAAATTAAGTGCACGTGAACTTACACTAGAAGAGAAGAGTTTGCAGAAGAAAAGAGTCGTCTATGTTTGGCGTTATGGGAACGGCGTCGATTAATTTGAAGTTCCGAATGGTTTCGATCAGCCTAAGCAGAAAAATTGCAAGTGTTATTAATACATTTTCGGCCATCAAATTGGGCATCTAAGGCCCTAAATGTGCTTATGTATCTAGTCGGCAAGCTACGCTAATCTAGGTCTCTCTTACGTGGTTCCTAAGGTGAGAAAAAGTGAGAAGCTGTGTGAATCGATGTTAAACTTTTTTCAGTATTTATCGTAATGAATAGCGTTAAATTATTGCGCATAAAGTAAACTTTAGTTATTTAAATTTCTTTACCATTACTTCTTTACCATTATTTTCTTAACCTAAGCTTTTTTATCGCGTAAAACACAGCCTTAAAACGAGTTTGCTCACAATTGTCTTAGTTTCTTCAATTTTTTAACTGTGACATTATACATACAAAAGTTTGATATTGAATAAAAAATGTTTAAAAATATATTTCGGTAAAAAGCAGATTTTTTCGATAACTTACTTTTAGTGATTTTAGAAAATAAAACTGTAATATGTAACCTTAAAACATTAAATGCTATGTCCCATAAAAAATGTCCATATTTTGTGTAACCGTAACTTTTACCATGGCGATAAGTTTTAACGAGCTAATGTGTTTATCTGACGTTTAATTAAAATTTAGTTAGAGGTAACATGTAATGGGAATTTTTTTTTTTTCCAACTCATTAGCTTATAAAAATACGATTTTCCATATTTATGTTTAATTTCAGAAATTTTCTAAAAAAACTCTCATTTTAATAAATTATTTTTAGGAAATTCGTTTTAAGAACTTCCCCAGTGAAAGTACAAACACATGCATAGGCACATTTTCCTATAAGCGCACAAATACTTTTACAGCATATGTGCCTAAAACACTTGCCTGACAAGCGTTGATCTAAATTTTACAGTTTACATATATTTTTGTTCTTATATTTTTCATTTCTTTTTATGAAAAAAAAAGTATTACGTAGTTTAGTTACTTTCACTGCTTCGCACACAATACGCATTTGTTGCTATGTTACGCCAAAGCAGCGGTTGTGAGCATTGCCGCCTAAGAGTATGCAAACATACACACACGCTCAATTTATAAAATTACAACAAATAATTGAAACTAATGCTCATGTGTGCTGCCACACTCGCACAGCACAGTAAACACACACAGCAAGAGCTTACGCTTTTAATGGTTTTATTATAATGAAACTCGTTAGTTGACTTAAATAAATACCAATGATAATTTTGGCGTTAGCATATTAAATTTGGCAAAAGTTTCTCGCTGGTATAGGATAAATGAGATTTTTGAAATTCTTTAAACTTTTTGTGGCTAATTAATTTTCGGTTATGACAAATCTAATGGTAGCATGGTTATGCAGAAGAAAAGCAAGTCCTTAAAAGTTTTGAGGGCTCCAGTTGAAAGGTTGCAATACACGAAAGGATTCTTTAATTTGCGGTAAATACCATTGGTACCAAAAATTTTTAGATTTTTTAGAATTGCAAATCACTCTCTATGGAATGCGTTTTCCTTCTTGCGTCAACATCTTTACGACGGGTATAGAAAAACATCTCTACTGGAGTGAATTGTCGATAAAGTTACCAATAAGCGTACGTTCACACAACGCTAGTGTTATATTTTGTACTTTTATAAAGATTTTCAATATTTTTCGAGCAGAAGAGAAGTTTTTAACTAATACAATATTATTCGACTTTTCAAGATTAACTAAATTTTCAACATTTTTCGACTAAATCGAAATTCTTCGACCAAGCCGAAACTCTTCGACTTATTTCATATTTTTCGACTTTTTCAAGGTCTTTTATTGTTATATATTTTACAATATATAAGTCAATATACTGGCAAAGCTCGTTGAAAGGCGTGAGCCTGCCCACAATATTTATAAACATTATAATAGCAGATCTACGTTGTATCTTATAACCAAAAGTGGGCACACTATTATATGCGGGTGGTGCCACGCCTCATACAAACTAAAAAACTTTTAAGTGTTACATAAAGTGTAATGTAAAAATTTGGGCTATAGATTTCGGTTGCTATAAATTCTCAAGTTCAATGAAATTTTGCGTGATTAAATTAGTGGGCGTGGCACCTCCTATATTAAACAAAATTACAAGCGTTTTCTTAAGTGAAATATTGCTGCAGTTGGCATGAAATTTAATGTACATAGGTGCTTTACTTGTTGTTCAGTGTATCGGAATCAAAAGTTAGCGAATAGGTACTAGTGGGTGTGGCACCTCCTAAAACCTTAAATCACCTATCTAGCGAAATATGTGAGTAATCTCATTAAAATTTGGCATAAGCATGTTGCTTATTAAAAGATATTTCTGGATCAAAATCGGGCTGGATAACACCAGGTGGGTGTGCCATGCCCGAAATGCTGAGGCTTATTACATCATATCTAGTAGATTATATGTATAAGCTATTTTTACAAATTTTGGCATGCGGATGCTGATCGCGAATAAAATTTTCTGCTTTTTCAATATTTTTCATATTCATCCGTCCTCTTAAACTTTTTGAATATATTTATCTCACCATTTTTTGACCTTATACTCAAAAATTTTTCTCTTTTTGTTTTAAAATTTTCAACCTCTTCTTCATGGAACTTACCAAGATTTTTTAACATTTACACCCCACTTTGTTTTCCCCTAGTTCAGTTTTTTTTCAGTTTTTCAACCTTTTTCGACTTTTTTTAACATCTTCCATTGACATATTCGTCGTTCTACACGACCAATTTCTATCAGCAGATTCAACTAATTAAAATTACTTCAATAAGATTTCGATTTGATCAAATCAATATTAATTAACTTTAGAATTTTGAGCACAAAATTTCCTTTGAGTCGCAGTCAATTTTACATTTTTTAAATTATCAACATAAACACAAACTCAGGTGTAATGCCAAATAATTCATATCCAGTGTTGGTTATCATGCGGTCCGTATCCATTGACTACAAACGACAATTTCAGTCCGCCCTGTTTAAAATCAACAGCAATTCAAAGTAATGCCAAAATCCAATTAAACTTCGACTCAACTTTTAATGTAATCCTTCGAAATCCCAAATGAGTCAAAGTAATGGTAACTACTGGGACCAACGATGCCAACGAAATGATAAAAACAACAAAGCTGTTAAGACACTGAAAACTTAACATTATTGCAGCAGATTTCTGAAAACAAAATTAGCATAATTGCAAATCAAACATGGCTGCTTTGTTAACAGAATGACCGCTGATAGCTACAGAGCGGTGTCCAAGTAGAAGTTGCAATATAGAATTTTCACTTACTGAAAATAAAATGCTTGTCTGCCTTTAGAATATTAGGTCAATTTATTGCAGGCTTGCACGTCTGCCAGGTGACAGACTAAATAAAATTGATTTCAGCAAAGAGATTGCAAAAAACAGTTGCGTCTGCCTTTTAGTTTTTATGGATTTCAATAATTATAACTGATAATTGTTTAATAAACTTGTACTATTAACTTTCATAAGTACTAATATTATTATGCCATAATATTTTTTAGAAACATTAATGAAGTTGTGCAATTGGCTAACAAACACATGCGTTTGCCTCTTTGATATTAAAAATTTTTTGACTTCAGAGACGTTAAAGCCGAAAGGCAGACCTAGAAGTCCAAAATTTAGAAAACAATTGTCATAACTGCAGAAGGCAGACGTATTTATGATGAGAAAGTGAAACAGCCATTAATTTTCTCGATAGGCAAGAGCTCAGGTTAAAATTAAATGCGTCTGCCGCTTAGATTTCTATTAATTTTATTATTTTTAAAACATTAGTGTGATTTTGGCTTTCTATGGGATGTGTTACTTTTCAAAATTTTCGCTTTACATCTGCTAAGCATGAAAATTCATGTCTGCCTATTACATTTTGCTTTAAAAAGTTAAAGCAAAAGCAAACATAAGTAATTCATTCGGTCAAAATTTTCAAAGATACATCTAGATTCTTCAAAATCTTCAAATGCAATAGGCGATCTTAAAAATCGAGCTAAAAATGTGGGTCTGCTTTTTGAACAAAAAATCAGGAAAGTCAAGCACATCTTCCACTATGATTTTTTTTTTTTTTACAATTTAATAAGTGTTGACATATTTTTTATGTGTTTATTTATTCAGACAAAAATCATATATATAACATGTTATACATTTATTTAAACAGCGGACGTTTATAAGTCGCTTGCGGTGCTTTTTATTTTTTCATTAGAAAATATTACTTCTTAAAATATAGTTTTACTTTAAAGAAAATTACATGACAGATACGACTGTCAATTGAGGTTATTAGGTATTAGTTTATTAATTCAACAGCCAGACGAAAAGGAAACTACGATGCAAGTCTTGCTTTTTATTCTTTTTACAGAATTTTTTCTTTGAAATCTCTACATCATCGTTGGCTTAAAGTCTATGTATTGTTTTTGGAAATTGTGTTACGCAGTCAAAAATCCAAATTTCATAAGATCATGGAAACACCTTACAAGCACATCTGCCACTTGGATTCATAACAATTTCAAGAAAAAAAAAGCCGTCTAAGACAGAGGCAGACGTAAGTGAATTGCCAAAAATTTTTTATTTGCTGAGTAAAACCATTCGCATCAAACTTAAAGTCACAGTTTCTCACAAGACTTCGATATCATTTTTAACGTACACTCTAATCAACATGCACCTATTATCTTACCTGATAATCCATTGAGTTACCATAACCCATGTGATTGCAAGAACACGAACAATGCTTGATGTGATGCTCCAGCTCATCATCAAAATCATGCGAACCATCAGCAGCAGCTGCAGCTGCGGCACACAACAGGGCTGCTCCATGTTGCGCGGCATGATGCGAATGTGAATGCGGGTGGGCGTTGGCATGCGAATGGGGTGGATGTAGCGTGACTCCTTTTGTTGATTTTGTTAAGTGATTCAATTGATGATTTGCTGTTTTCAAACCTTCAACAAATGACGATGTGCCGGCATCTATGTTGCCATTAACAGCGCTGTTGCTCCCCATTAGTGTCAACATTTTTCTGCTATCAAGTGCTGTTACACGCCTGTTGCTCTCTTGTGTGTTGCTGTTATTTGCTCTCAGCAATGTACCAGCACTGGAAAAGCTTTTTCGTCTATTGAGCATATGAAAAGCTTCATAAGCAACAGTTTCACCCTCATCAACGTTGCACGAGGCTACCGATGATAACTTCAGCATGGGATAACGTGCCAATGAGAAAAATCTCCCAGCAGATGTTGCTGTACTGTTGTAGCTCTTCAAGGCTGCTGCTGCTGTTGGTGATTTTTCAGATACCGGCAATGCACCACTAGTTGCTGTCGCAATGTCAGGCGGTGTCGTTGTGGCACCCAGATAGCTAAGTTCATTTGATTCCGGCGGCTGTAAAACGGCAGCGCCGCTCACAGCTGTCGTGGCAGCACTAAGCATTAAACGCATCATCTCGTTGGAGTCAGCGGCAAGCGGTACAGAGCAAGAACCAGTCTCAGTAGCGCTGTCGTCGTAGTCCACGTTATTGTAGCACTGTGTCTTATGGCGTGCTGCTGCCTCTTCGCTGCCTAGGTCGTCCGATGTATTGGACTCAAGTTCGTTGGTAGCGGTGTTTTGTGCAGCGCGTCGTCTTTCGCCGATTATTGAGGCGGCGGTCGAATTGGCACCGTATTTCCAAAAGGTTTTGTTAGTGCCACAAATGCGCTGCAGTTGCGGCGACTTAGTGGCAACGGTAACTTCAGACTTGCGAGCCGCGTCTTGCTTTTGCAGCTGCTTGTAGTGCTTACGCAAAGGGGTCGAAGAATGATGTAGTGTAGCACAACGCCGTATAGGTGGCGGTGTGCAAAGTGATGAGTTGCTATATTGCGCAGGGGAAAGCGAGCCGACTGATTTAGCGGCCAAAGGATGGGCAAACTTCTTAATTTTCTTTTTAGTTTCGTTTTGTTGCTGCACGGTGACAAGTGAATGTGCGGAAAGTGAAAGTGCGCGAGAAAATTTCAAGGGTCCCGTGCCACTGCGCTTAGTGGTATTACTTGCGGCAGCCTGACATTCATTAATGGTGGGCAGCAGTAACGCGTTGTGAGGATGCGTATGTTGTAAGTTATGCGCGGCAGCTGGAAGTGCCGGCGGTGGTGGCGGTTCTAGGATATTCGTTTGACTCAGGTGTAGAAATTCTTTTTCTTCTTCGGCCTCAAGTGCCTTAAGAGCACGCAAGTCCCACTCACCGGATGTCATTAACGCGGCAGCGACAAAGCGTGCAAAACGCTAACTAATTCAGAAAGTAGCGGTGGTCAAGTCATTGTTGGAGTCTGCTTATGCCTTTCAGGATTGTAGGAAAGATTTGACGATTTCTGTTCCAAAAGCTGCTGAACCGATTTTTATGGTATAAGCAACAAAAATTTTGTTCAACCCGAGCTTACATTTTATTAAAATTTATAATTTATAATATTACTCATACGCACTGTTGCTCCGATTATGTTTGTTAAACTTAACGTGCACATTTCAATTCATATTATTCATAAATAAACAAACTTTACGCGGACAAAAGCGTCACACAATAAATACCAGCTTACGACTATGACAGTGAATTTTATATGACTTGAGTTATGTAAAATTTTTTGTCCATTTGATTAATATTTTCATAAAAACTGCTGAATAAATATCTACAAACGGTGCTCCAATAGCTTTCTATAACTTGAGGGCCACATGTCGGTTACATTTTATTTGAATTTGACATTTCATTTAACTAATAAACATGGTTTTTAAGATATGTATTTGATACACTTTTTTCCAATTTTTTCGGTTAAATTATACATTTGAATTTTAGTTATACAATACACGCATAAAAATAATATCAGCTGTTAAGTCATAACGGCGGAAAAATTATTCGTTAAATTGTTTGATACTTTCACAAAAGTTTTTTATATTATGAACCATAGTCCTTGAACTTAAGTTTACGATTTAAAATTTAATAAGGTATGCAGCATTTGTGTCACGTATAATTAGAGGTTACGCACTGTTGTGAACATTATAAATTACTAAAACGTTTCAATTCGAAATGTTCTAGCCGGTAAGTGTGCAAAGTGTAAGATAACAAAGTCAACAGACAAAAGGTTTTTGAAATCTATTTTTTCTTAATGAAAATTATACTATGCCGGCGTGGTATTTTAAATTAAAAAAATAAAACATTTTATTTGTTATTTTTCCTTTTGTTCTGCTTCAATCCATTTATAATTCTTTTCAAACTTTTTTCTTTTGCTATCTGTTCACTAAGCCTTTAATACCAATGGAGAATTTTTTCTTAGTTCATGCCAATTTTTTTCATAATTCGTTAAATTTATTTTCCGTAGCACTAGTATTCTTACTTTCACTTCACATGTTTTTTTAACACAATTTTATCAGAAGATTTTACTTAATTTTTATAAATTTTAAAACAATGTCTGACGACCTTGTGGCGAGTATCATTGCGTACGCTGCTGCTTACCGTTAGTAACCGTCATGTTGCGCTTTGTTAACTGAAATGGTGAGCAGAAATGTTTTGATTTTTATACGTGATACCTTTGTTAGACGCCTAACAGTCGCTGCAATAACTTAACAGTTTTAACAGCGTGTTAACAGTGAGCTAACAGCGTAACTGTTGCGCCAGTAAAGCATATATGAATGTTAAGAAAAAAAATGTTAGGTAGCAAGTTGACAGCAATTTACTGTAGTTAAATGTTAAGCAAAAGAAAAGCTAACAGCTTGTGGAAGCTATATTTCAAATATACGGTGATAACTTAACTGAGAAAATAACATACTCCCTTTAAATAAATGTATTTGGTTCGTAGATTTTTCAAGTATGTATTAAGTATCAATAAATTTTGTTAGAAATTGCTATGCACTTAATTGAAAGTTCAATTGTTGTTTATTGGGTCAAACATAATATTTACTTGAGCCGATTAATGAGATTTGGCTAAGTTGTAAATGTGTTCGATAATCCTATTATTATTTGATTTTACTACTCATGAAAGTGGAGATCATGCAGTTCTTAACGTATTTAAGTAAATCACCACTTAAGTATCTTCTGCTTTTTATGGAAATAGGATGTTTATTACTGTGTTAATATCAACAACATCCAATACAATAAAGTGACGATATTGGAAATATCGATTTTTTATTAATCGATATCTTAACATATCGTTTTTGGCCATCGGTTTTTGCAAATCTTGATGTTAAATACTTATATACATATCTAAAAATAAAATAGTTCTTGCCTCAAATACACGATTTGGTGAATATTAAGAAGTGAATGTTTGCTACAAATAAATATTGGTTTCAATCTAAAAATTATTTCGTAACTATTTCCAAATATATGGTTAATACAACAAAATGTCTTGCATATTTGCTCATATCAAATCTCTATAACGTCTATAACAAATATATAATTTTTTACTTATAAACGAATCACAATATGCTGATACAAATAAATTGATTTTCTTTGTGTAGAAAATTGATATGTGGAGGGAAGTTTTGTGTTTCAATTAAAGTATATTTGAAACAAAAAAAAATTAAATGGTGTTGCAGTATTTCATATAAAATTGGTTTAGGCCGAAATGTCAACGTCTAACTATTAAATTCTTAACATATCTCTGCTTTAAAGCATGGATTCATTTAAATTTTTGTGCGTTCTTAAAGCACTTTTTTCAGGTGACTTTAAATACGCATAAGCAATTACATTATTCCTTTATGCATTGTTGCTTCTTTCTCCATATTTTATTATTTTTTTTTTTTCAACGACAAAACATTTTGAAAAGGAAAACTAAAAACAAAAGGCATTCACTGTAAAGCGCAGAAAAAATAAAAATCGCCTTGTTGACTTTTATGAGCGGCCCCACATAAAAGCAGGAATTTAAGGTGACAACGTGAAGATGAAATATGAAACAATAACAGCAAGCAGTCAAGAGCTGTATTCATGTTGTTATTGTTTTAGCTGCTGCCCAGTTGGAATGGTAAGCACTCTAGGACTAATGAAAGCATGATTGGGATGTTTACTTTCATCATTGCTATTGTACCTTGTGTTTCTTGATAAACAGAATTGATGGCAAGGTTGGCACCAAACTTACGGGGTGGTGTTGACTATAAATGACATGGAAATGAAATAATTGCATTCCTTACTGCCTTACACAGTAAGACAGAAACGCAATGTTTTAGCTTATGCTTAATATATATCCAAAAACTTGAAAATAAAGAACGCATAAGTGTTTTCACCAAAATACTTACCAACTGCCTTACGGCGTAGACTTGCGAGTAAGCATGTTAAAATGGAATAAAATAAAACTGTTCAACTACTTAATTTACATGAAGTAGTTAACATTATATCCTTTAAAACCTGATTCTACCAGGTACCAACTGGGTTGTTTTTCTTTATTTTTTTTTTCATTTTGTTGGTATGGGTATTAATTTGATATACGTGTTAAAATTAAAATGACTGGAATGAATGGGTTGCTGTTTTTGTCCGTACGTATTACATATGTACATTCACACACACACACATGTAAAGTGGGAAAGGTGTGGGGAAAATAAACAGCGTGACACATGCACATGTAGAGCAGGAATTAAAAATTTAATGTTTGGTCTATGGAAGAGTTATAATTTAAGATTGTGAGCAGTTGATAATTACAGTCGGCAGATTTTTATAAAAGTATGAGCTATTTTTGCAACTAACCCTGTGAGAGGTGAAGTTTTCACTTAAATTTGACCTTTTCATGTTTTTTGCTTTTCACTATATTTTTTTTTTTTTTTAAATCGTGAATACTGTGGGAGATTCTACAAAATATTGTTGATTTTTAAATACTCAATTGTGCTGCTAACTCAATTGCAAAAGCTTTAATTTAAGACCAAATAGCACTGGAATTTCTTTTGTTTTTATATTTTGTTCGATTGATAAATGTTTCCATTACTTTTCATGTCGCCAATATTAAAGAACTCTTAAGTCCACTCAGTTAATGGCAATAAGTTCAAAGTTTTATTTCATTATTCACAATTTATGTTTATTCTCTGAAATAATTTATCTATAGGTAACGAAATACTTAGCCTTGAAATAAAGATCAAAGCGTTATTTGTTAAATTTTCACTTTATACCAGACATAAAACTACCTCAAAGTCTACTTTATTACTGTCAAGCAGCATTTCAATAAAATATAGAATTTTAGTTTTTAGCGACTGATAATTTATTATATTAAGAATTATTACATTGAACTTGCAGTCATTTTGCAAAGACCAATATGATCGTAAAATTTTACTTAATTGATCAATGCTTTTTATTCAACAACATATATACACATTCTCATATGTATATACATAGCCTCATCAGACCAGTTTTTGGTTAATGTTGTACATGGGATCGAACCCCTGACCGTTCTTGAATTGCATGACTGCAAGTTCAATGTAATAATTCTTAATATAATAAATTATCAGTCGCTAAAAACTAATATTCTTAAACATAAGGAGAACACGCCAATTTTCAATAAATATATGGCTGGCAATGCCACAATTTCGAAAAATAAATCATAGCACGACTTTAAGCCAATGGCTTAACGGCTATGCAAACAAGCGAGAAAGTGACAAGTATATAGATAACAAAAAATGGAACATTGTGTGTGGATTGAAATAGATAAGCGCACATTGTACACCTCAAGGTCATGTCCCCAACAGCTCAAGTGTAAAGAGCGACCGTCAATAACATTGCAATTCAAGAACGGTCAGGGGTTCGATCCCATGTACAACATTAACCAAAAACTGGTCTGATGAGGCTATGTATATACATATGAGAATGTGTATATATGTGGTAATAGCCGAAACATATGTCACCAATTACCAGGTTAAATTGTTCCATTTGTTATCTTTGTCATGTTTGTTGAATAAAAAGCATTGATCAATTAAGTAAAATTTTACGATCATATTGGTCTTTGCAAACTGACTGCAAGTTCAATGTAATAATTCTTAATAAAATATAGAATTTAATTTTTTTATTAATTTTAGCCTTATAAGCTATAATTTTTACAAAAAAATTCAATTAATATTAAATAAGCTGAACAAACAAATTTGCGTGGTAGTGATTTCGGGTTTTATCAAAATCTGTCCAAAGTTCAAGTTCCTTTTTACAAAAGATTTCTTAGAGCGAGAAAAATCTTTTAAAATAAGTAAGTTGATTCATATAAACGGGATTTATAATACAGAAATAAACTGAACGTTAATTTTAAAAACGAGTGTGCTCTAGACCACACGACTGAAGCAAAACTTATTTAGCTCCATCTATGTGTGCATATTTATGCATGTTTATATATGTGTATATGTATAATATATGCATGTAAATACATGTATTAATTTTGTACAAATATTTAAATTTATTATCGGCTTTCATTGATAAATTAATATTTTTGAATAGATTTTTTATTTATATTCATTATTTTTATTATTTTCATTATCGGATACATCAGTAATTACGAGATAATAGGCTTATGGTATGAAAAATAAGATACATGTGTTCTGCAATGAAAATTAGAAAAACATTTAGATAAAACTGCATCTATTGTTTTTCCATGTCTTGTGGTAGGCTCATTTCGGTTATTATTCATCTGTAGTTCTAATTTATCTTGTAGAAAGTTTACCAAGAGTTGTCTATCTTCGGACGCGATATTAACATTGAAATCTTTTGCTTAAATTAGTGGCAACGTATGATAGTTTTCTTCTTATTCTTCAGAGCCTACTCGACCGTAAATCATAAGTCTTTTATATACAAACTTTATAACATTATTAACTGTGTTATTGGGCAAAATGTAAACAACTATCATTATGATGTTTGTTCCATCGTAGAAAACATAGTGAGCGTTAGTCTCCTTCTCAACTTCCGTCTGCAATTTCCGCAACACATTTTCAGCATACCGTCTGTAAAAAAGTTTCATTTAAAAAAAATATGTTGAAACTCAAAAACTACAGCTCCTATTATGAGGTTTCATATATCGTTTTATGTAGCAAACGTTTTAAATTTGCAACGAATTGAGATATCAAAACTGAAAAAATGTCATCGTGTGTCTACCGCTGATTCTTTCCTATAGTAATATATAAATAACTTATACTTTTTTGAAAAACTGAGGAGCTCTACCCCTTGCTCGTTTTACTCACTAACAACCCACCTCCACACACTTCGCTTCTCTTGTGGATTCTGGCGCACGCTTCTCAGAAAAGTATGCAATGGAATTTAACCTTTCTTTAACAATTAAAAGAAGTCAAAGGAAGTTTACCTATTTTAAACAATTTTATGCAATGGAAATTTACCTTTCTTTAACAACTCAAAAGAGGCACTAGAAGTTTACCTACCTTTAATAACCAAAAGTATGCAATGTCATATTAAAAACTTAAAGTATATATATGATTTGTTCTTTTATCTTTCTGCTTTCATTATCTGTATATTTCCTGACACCGATAACTATTTTATATAATAGAGAGACAAATACAGGAGAGGTAATGCAGATAAAGTTACACAAATCTGCTAAATAGGAAGTCTGAAAAGAATCGAACTCCAAATCAGTCTTTTGGAAATATAAAAATGTTCAGTTTGTAATCTACTACAACATCGCGAGCATGTTCTGATCTGTGCGCACACTTATTTGAGCAAAATATGCCAAGTTTTATATCAATTTAATTTTATTCCGCTTGAATTCATTTTCACCGAAACATCTTAAACTGAAGTTTGAGATTTTGGAACATAGCGTTTTATAATAATAAAAGGCTTGTTAACATTGATCGATGCTTAGAATAGGAAATCTGATCAGTTTTAGACTAGAGATTTCCCTAGCATTTTAAGTTTTCGGGATATCTTTGCCAATTATGATGGTGCTTTCTCCAAAACTAAAAACAAATCCATTTTGTAGCAGTAATATAGTGAATAGAACAAAATAACTCCGAAACGACAAGAAGTATAATCCATTCACTAGCTCTTTTCAAAGAGCAACTTAAAACTTTCTGAAACGAACGCTAACTAAAAAGTGCAAATAAATTTCTTTTATTTTTCTCTTACTTTTGGCGTCATCGAGTTACATTTTTAAAAAGAATGAAAAGTTTTTTTTTTCGATTATTTACTGACTGTTACGATAAGTAGTGCAACTGAACATACATATACACAGCTAAAGAAAACTTTCTACGTGCAAGCACACAAACACACAGACATACACATTGCTTGCCTTTAAGATGCGGCCAAATTAAATATTGCTATCAAAAAGTTCAGCTTAGTTGCGCACAGTTCAGTGCGGTTGCTATTTATAGTGACACACTTGATTCAAAAGAGCTTTTGGCATAACATAAGGTTCAAGAAACCCTAAAGTTTTGCACCGACTACACCAACAGACAGACAACGTTGTTCAAAAGCTTGAAGAAGATAAAAGTTACGCTGCTGACACTTGACTTTTAAAGTTATTTTTCAATATGTTGCAACAAGTACCATAAGTGCGCACATAAAGACATTTAAGATTAAAGAAAATGTGCCAGTGCTCACTTTATAATGACATTTGCTTATTGTTACCGAATAATAAATAAAGTGAGTTAAGTTTTTGCTTTTCAATTCAGTAGAATGAAATAAATACAATTTTAGCCACATTCGTTAAATGCTTTGTTATTTGTACGGCAAACGACTATGCCACGTTAGCAAAAATCTTCGCATGCAAAGTAAATTTTTATCTCGCTGTTAGTAATAAAAAAAAGGAACCTATCAATTGTTATAGCTATTTTTTATATCTCTGATACTAAGCTGTTGCAGCAAATCATAGGTTATTGTTTTATTAAGAGCAATAAAGACCATGCAGTACATTTAGCATAACAACGCAGTAAAAAAGTGGCGCGTTTGCTTTTATTCAACTGAAATTTGACTTGTTTAGTATTGATGCTCCAATAAAATATATTTTAGATATTTACCCTAATGTTTCAAACTATTTCTTTGAATGTTTTTTTTTTCTATTTTAACGGACTGACATCACTAGTTATTTAAACATTTATCACTCTTTTTATAAACATTTCCTAAACTGATTTCTTCACTTTAAAGGGAACCCACCTTTTTACTCTGCCTCACTATTAAATACAACTCTGATAGCTTTAAGCTTTACCATCTTAATTGCAATAATTCATTTCACTCATTTCATTCAACAATTTCTCAAATAGCAGCCACAGCAGCAGCAGCTAAGCAACATTCTTGCTGATGTGCGCAACAAATTGGCAACAAATTGTTGCTCATTCATCTTGTTGCCCAAAATGACAGTTGAAAGCGTATCTTTTGGTTTACGGAAGGAATTAATAAATAACATCAATGAAGTTGCTATCTTTGGATATATATGGGTCGAAACTGAAAGCAAGAAAACAGCTGTGTGTTTGGTAGGAATGAATGCTTTTTGATTCCAATTTCAGTAAATTGATATTTAAAGTCAAATTTTTCAATGTCATATTAAAAGCAATTGATTTCTTTATCGATTTCATTGCACGAAACCATATCTGGAAATGATGATTTTTGCAATTCCATGGCAAAAGGAGACTAAAAGATGTCTCTTAAACATCTTTGAAAGAATTAAAAATATTTAATTAATCGAATCAGGTCCCAACAAAACACTAGGCTATCTATGACGTTTAAAGCATATCATATTTTTTTTACATTTTTCTTGGTAAAGCTTCTTAAAAAGACACAAAATTGACGGTATAAAGACATGAAGCAGCAAGTTTCTCAAATTACTTTTATGTGTGCAGTATAAGGACACACACGAGATGTGCCACCCAATATCTTTATATGATCTTTGTTATATATAGTATAAAGACATTCATGATCTACCAAGATATAAATCCAAATATCGCTACAAAGGCAAAGTAACATTTTAATTGTGATATCAAGCTACTTTATGGACACCAATGCTTTATAAACTGGATTTTTGTCTTGACAACTACCCCGTTTGCTACTAAGGTCGATTCCGAGCTTCAATTTCTGGAATGGCATCAAAATTATTTTATGTTCTATGTATGTAATCAAATCAACAAAAGATTTTATTACATCTGCCATGAAATGGGAAAATTGGATTCAAAAATTCAATTTCTTAAAAGTCAACGAATAATAGCCAACGAAATAATTCCTACCAAGCACTGGTTGTTGCCAAGTTAAATGGTTAATGGTAATTTTTTATTAAAATGCGAACAGTTGAAAATATTTTAAGGATGCTATTGTTGGGAGAAATTTCAACTTTTAAACTTGGAATGTGTAGAAGCGAGAGTTTTACTAAGGAAAATAATTTTTTGAATCTTAATTGCTGTGATTTAAATTGCAGAATAGCGAAAAGTTTTCGGACTTAAGCAAAATATATATTTAAAATTAAATTGCGCTCAAAAAGTAAACTTTATTTCTAAGAGTTTTGCTGCAATTAAAATGTCTTGCAGCACTTGCTATATAGCTTAAGTGAAAGGTTACACATAGCATCGCACATTTGTATGTTTCGTTAAAAAAACTTGTGATGAAGCAAGATATTCGTTTTCTTATATCCTACTACCCACTAATTGAACAGAAATTCTGGTCAGAAGTTATAGGCTGGACAGTAGGTCATAAAGAAGATTTTGTTCATTCATTCAACCATTTCTGTTTCAAATGTCGGCAAGTTTCTGATCCAGTTGACAAACTTTAACTCATTGATGTCAAAATTATGAATTCAACTATTCAAGGCAGTGATATTTAGTGTAAAGATTTTTTATTTCCTGTTAGTTTTGTTTACAAATTTTTATCATAAGCGAAGTTCAATAAACTTCTCTATTTAAAATTTAAAGTTTCTGACAAATTAAAACCCTAAATATCAACACAGCAATGCCAACAATGAACCAAAACCACCAACATGTAGCAGCTATTGGTTTGGCAATTTTTCGCAAAACTTGTAGCTACCTGATGTGCAGCAAATTGATAAAATAAAATAACAGAAATTTGCAAATTCAGTTCATAAATTTGGTCATGTGTTTTGAACATATTTGGCAGCTATGTGCCCTAATAATTGCGCGTATCAGAATTTGATTTACGAAAACATGCAGCAAGTTGTTATATCAACGATTCACTGATTTTATTGATAAATTAATAGACAAAAATTTCGAAAAATTATCGAAACTTTTAATTGAGGAATTAGAAAATTTAATATGAAAGTCAGTTATGTATTGTCATTTTTAAAATGAAACTATAATTGAGCATTGACAATTTTCGGTATTCCATCCAGATTGATGTGAGCTATTATGCCTGTAATATGTATCATATTGCACTTTCAGGTATATATATCTTTATAACGACTCTGTGTGTGATTGTGAAACTCTAACCAATGAACAATTTTAATGTCAAACGTGGCATATTTTTTATTTTCCAAGGCGATGATTTTAATTGTATGTGAAATTTTATGCTTACATTAAGCAATAGAACGTTAAGAAGAAATATTCATAAGAAAGAGTTTGAAATAAGTTAGTTGACGTCGAAATAAAAAATATATATTTACTATTTAAGATTTCGTAAATATCTGTGTTCACATTTAAATTGCAAACTGCAATTTCTTCCATTCCAAATAATTACATTTGTTGTATTTGTAAAATATAATAGAAATAACAAAAAAGTCAAATCAAATCATAATGCATTGAAATATATGATATTAATGAAATGCCTAAAAATATATAATAAAAATATTAATATCAATTTAATAGATCTAGATGTGCTTTAAATTTACTGCCTGAATGTTGAAATACCTAACAACTTTCCAAATGTTGACTGGGCACTTTAATTAAAACCGTCACAGCACAATGAGTTGTTTTCTTTTTTGCCTGTAACTAAATATTTATTGTGCTGTTGACTTCCATACAACATACGCCAACGAACAGCCTTGCACATCACGCAGCACCAGTCTGTCAAACGTAACACGTGACAACTATGCCAACAGCTACATCAGGAAGAATTTGAAATGCAAAGGTATTATTACATCGATGATTGCTATGTACATTTGATATATTGGTCAACAGTTGCCATAGGTTGTCATTCGTTATCAATACGTATTACAACACTAATACCATTATCAACACAGCTATCAATAGAAATATTGCCTTGCAGACATTTCACCTTCATAGCAGTCAGTAACAAGAATTTTCAATCTTTATTTGTGTATGTGATTGAGTGCACATTAAAATGGTCAGTTGACCATTCAAAAGGCTTATGGTATTTTCTAATGGCTAGAGACTGGAACTTTAGATAATGCTCCCATTCATTTTGTTCGACTTTCTGAAATTATTATTTTATACATTACACAGTAATTAACGTTGCACAAACTTTGTATGACATGTCGTATGCGTAACATTTAATAAACTTTACATTTTTATTACAATTTTTTATTCACTCAGACGAAAATGCCTAACCTGCGTCAGGTTCTATGGAACTCTATTTAATTTAAAAAAAAAACATTTTTTTTTTGCATTCAGTGAGGTTCGAACCTGGACATTCCGTGATGTTGCATGCGATATGCTCATATAATTTTAGTTACACACAATATAATAGTAAGAGTAGCTCAGTTCGTTAAGGTGTGCGCATCTCAACAGTGGCTTAACGTAGGAGACATAGGTTCGAATCTCGTCGGAGACAATATAAAAAGTTTTATCCTTCCATGAAATTTTTAAGATGTAACATAAATGAAGTTCCAATTAATAAGCAGTAAAAAGGGAATGCTAGAAAAAAAGCAAAAAAAACCTTCGGTTTCGTTTTTTGAGAAATTTCTGTAGCTAACCTGAGAACCAGGTTAAATAAACTTAACAACAAGGGCCATCAGGTTAGAAAATTTTAACCTGAGATTTGGTAAAAATTTGGTTACATTAACCAAATTTATTTTCTGAGTGTTATAATTTTATTCATTTCAGTACATTTGTATATATTGAAAAGAAGTCAGTAAAAGGGATTGATTTCTAGTACATTCAAAGTATTTACAGCACAAAATTTCCAATATGCTTCTGTCATAAAATTGTTTTTTAGTCTAACTTTACTAATTTACAATTACCAATCACACAGGATACATATATTCACTTTATCCCTCCGCTTGTAACGCATATATAGGGACGTAGCATGCATAGAAAAACAAATTTATAATTAAGTGAAGGCAAAACAGTTCCATCACTTTTTATCTGCAATAACTCAGCTTATTCGCGTGATTTTTGTTTGTTGGAAAGGTTGTGAAGAGAGGCCATGACAAATGTATTTGTTTTTCAATAGTAGGTAGTGCCACGTCTCTAACAGGAAAACGCGATTCCACAGCTAAAGCCGATTTTGACGAAATTTGGTATTAAGATAGACTTACTCCTACTGGAGCACATTTAAAGATTCTCTTTTAGTGGGCGTCGCACTGCCCTTACTGAAGAAAAACGCATCAGCCTCTTGACCGACTTTGATAAAATTTAGTACACACATAGATTGATTCCTAGGGAAATACTTTTTAATGGGCGGTACCACGCCTCTAAAGCAAAATGCGTTTTCACTGCTAATCTAACTGAAAGATTTTTGGTATGGTAATAGATTGAACCCTAAAGAAAAATAATGATAGGGATTGGGTGATAGCTTGAACCATGATGAAAGATATTTGGTTTTAAATGGTGGTGCCACGCTCCACACCAGATAATATCTATTTACAGCTAACTAATTGCCCAATTTTGATTAAAGTTGGTATGGTAAATGATTGAACCCTAAAGAAAAATAATGATAGGGACTGAGCAACATGACACCATGATTTTTATTCTTGGGAGCGACTACAAAAAAAATACATCCTCTTATGACAGTTTTTTATACCACAAAATATTGTTTGTTGTGTTTTGTATTTCACTATAATGGTTGAATTTCAGCCTGTAAGCGAACTCTGGCGTATATAATTTTGACTAACTTCATCCTTTGATTGGAATAAGAAAGACATGACTGTTCGTCTATTTCTATATTTATCCGTCAGTCCGTCTATCTATCCTTCAGTCTTTTTAAATCAAAATTACGGAATGACTAAGCGAGATAATTTAATGATATATGAAACAATAGTTATTTCTTCAACTGTAGCTCACACTATGAAAAATGGGCAATATTCGTAACAAAAGATTGGGGAGCAGCTTATCTAAAAATGCAAATCACTAGCAACTGTTTTGTAGAAAATACCTCAAGATACAAGAATTTCTTGGAAAATGTTTATTTAAAATAATCCCATGACACAGACTTTCTTTCATGGAAGAAGTTTTTAAACACTTTTTTTATGTCGTATAAATTATTTTACAAAAAAAAAAAAAAATGAAAAAAAGGCTCACAACACGGCTTTTCCTTGATCTGTTAAATGTAAAACATTAAATGAGTCAAAAACTCTAATAGTTTTGTTA
The DNA here is from genome assembly GCA_963680825.1 of Meiosimyza decipiens. Taxonomy (NCBI): domain Eukaryota; kingdom Metazoa; phylum Arthropoda; class Insecta; order Diptera; family Lauxaniidae; genus Meiosimyza; species Meiosimyza decipiens. Next base: position 42,137,242 of record OY804258.1, read on the forward strand.
CATTTTTTTGTCACTTATTATTTATATTGGACATCATATTTGCATCATTACTTTTAAGCCTTATTATCTCAATTCCGATGCGATTTGAAACTTAAGTGTCAAACTCCTTTTAAGTTTATTTAAGTACCGAATAAAAGTTATGATTTTCATTAGTGGCCACTAGAAAACAAAAATAATACGAGAACAAACTTCGTTCCATAAATATTAAAGTTTTTTGAGATATTTTTTAAACGCATAAGAAAGTGTCAAAAATAACCGGAACTAATGAATTTAATTTTTTTATTTATAAACATTTATTTCAGCAGCTTCCCCATCTCTTGCAATGCAATTAAGACAGCACTTGATGCAGACTTCCATACATTTTTCATAGGCATTGAACGAATTCAGCGAATTTTCTCTTATGGCTTCAACCAACTCAAAGCGCTTTTCTTGAAGTGGAAATTTAAGCTTTGGAAGCAGGAAAAAGTCAAAGAGACAATGCCATATCAGCTCAAAAAAGTCATGTTTTATTTGGTAATTCATTGTCATGGTACAAAATTCATGTGTTATTCTAACACGAATTCGTCCATTTTCAGCGGATATTCTTGCTTCATGATGGCTAAATTATATTATATATTTACTATTTATCCTACCTGTAGGAATTCGGACAACGATAATCTTATTTCACTCAATTCCGGCTACTTTTTACGCATTATGACATTTATCGAAAAAAATTTTCTTAGCAAGAATTTGAAATAGAAACGAACACAGTTTAATGTAAAACTTGGCCATATAAATCACGGAGAAACTATCAGATTATTGATTAATTTCATCAAATCGAAACCAACGAAATCAACCGCATTTTAACCTCACACCTCACACCATGGTATTCAGCCATGCGCATGTAGTAGAAAATTACATTTTAAATACTTAAATAATATTAATTAAATTAAATTTAAAAAAACGTTCAATCATTAAAAAAAAAATTGATTACTTTGCAATGATGCATGAAATTCCAATTCATGGACTTGTTCAAAAAAACCAATTACTTTCAATATAGTATTTAAAAATTTCAATTTAAACTAAGTTATAAAATAATTAAAATACATGAAAATTTTTTGTGACATAATAAAAATATTTTTAAATCCCCACTAAGAGCGAAAAGCGAAATAAAAACATGCAAATTGAAACAAAAAATTTACATATATACAAAAAAAAACCGAAAATTGATTTTTTTACATTTTTGTTATGTAAAAAATGGAAATATAGAAGAGCAAAATAACGCAAAATCAGTAAAAACGAATTTTGTGGACATTTTAGAATGAGATATTGAAAGTATAAAAATCTTTAAGTGATGGTGCTTCCCATGCAGGTTTCTAGGTCACTTTTACGTGAGACAGAGTACATGAATTTTTAATTTTTGCTTCGTTTTTTTTTTACTGCTGATTTTTCATTTCTATTCAATACTTCAAAAATATGCCGAACAGTGATGTGTCGAAATATTATTAAAATATCTTGTCTTTCATCAAATCAAATTATCTCTACTGAATTGATAATATGTTTAATAAGATCAAAATCACATTTCTTTACCACTTATAAAACCATTGATGATTTCTTGCTGTCCAGAATATTTCATTTATAAAGTGGTGCAAAAAACAACCCAACACTTTTGCTGCTGCATTGACAAATACAATTTGCATAACAATGCGTCTAACAAATTGTTTGGGGGTGAATAAATGAATGAACGATGAAAATAAATTAAAAATTTTTACTGCTGCTACCAGAGCTGACTAAGAGGACAGCCGCCGCGGGTACTATGTCTTGGGGCGGTAAAATGGTCCTCGACATTCATTTGATGAAATACGCTTAGAGAAAATACAATCAAATTTTTATTTTAGTAAATTTTTATTCGTTTTATTTAAATTTAAAAAATGTTGTCCACGGTATGGGATGCCAAATATGTTGTTTAGCCCCTGGGCACCCAATAAACCTAGCTTCACCTCTGGCTGCTGCTGCAGTCATGCGACTATGAATTCCAAATTTATGAAAACTATGAAGAGTGCAAACAAACAACAGTCATTAGTTGCAACACAGCAACAACACGCTGTGACACTCCTTGTGATATGCGAAATGCTATTCCCGCACTGATGCTTTCATTGGGCACTGGGCAAGTATTGTGATAATAAGGGGAATATATGACAATGAGAATGAAATAGTTTTTGATCCAAAGCGTAATAAGCGCATTTAATGCAAATTTCATATAATAAATTTGCTTAGTGAATTTGGCGAATATTAAATTTAAAAAAGGGGATTTTGCAGCATAGGGAAAATTAGGGTTATATGGGATCATAGCTCAATTATGCACTTGAAATAGCTTTGCAGTTTAAATAAATTAAATGCATAAACTTACAAACTTAAACTATACCATGGTCTAATACGAAGGCCGTTTGATAACTCCGCAAAAAATGAAATAAGGAATGATTTTTATGGCTTTTTAGCTAAATGCACTTCGTCCAACGTTCCTCTAATTTTTTGATCCCATCCGAAAAATAAGCCTCTATTTCGGTGATGGCGAATCTCTTTCCGCCATTTCTTTAGGTTTGGAAACAGAAAGTAGTCGCTGGGGGCCAAATTTGGAGAAAATGCTGGATGAGGAAGCAATCCGTACTTTAATTCATAGAGCCTTGCCATAGGAGCTGGGCATGTGTGAACGCGTGCATTGTCTTGATAGAAGAGCACTTTTTCTCGTCAAATAGGGACGTTTCTCTTTCAGAACGTCGTTGAAATAGTCAAATTTGGCTGCATAGTATTCAACATTGATTGTTCTTTTTGGTTTAAGGTAATCGATGTAAATTATACCGCGTTCACCCCAAAACACTGTTGCCATAACTTTTCCGGCCGATAGCATCGTCTTCGCCTTCTTCGGAAGGCGAAGATAATGTGGACTTCACCGACGTTCGGTCGGTAAAGTCCACTGTTTCGACTGTTCCTTTGTCTCTGGTGTGTAGTGATGGCTCCATGTTTCGTCCACGGTTACGATTCGATGGAAAAAAAATCCTTCTTATCTTTGTTCAACATCGCCAGACACGCCTTTGAATCAGTCACACGATCGTGTTTATGGCCGAGAGTGAGCAAACGCGGTGCCCAATTTGCGGTTATTTTTCTCATATACAAATGATTTCACAAAATGTTCCACACCTATTCGTCTGAATCTCGCGCACTTTAACTCTGCGATCGGCCAACACGATATCGTGAATTTTAGTGACTATTTCTGGTGTGGTGACCTCATTTGGGCGTCCAGAACGTTCAGCGTCACTTGTACTTGTACGACCACATCGGAAATCAGTAAACCACTTGTGCATCATTCCAATCGATGGTTGCAGAGTCCCCATAGTATTTGTCAAGCCTTTCCTTGGTTTGGCTGATGTTTTTTTTTTGCGCAAAAAATTATGCTTGACACACTAAAATTCACTCAGTAGTTGACAGCATCAGTGTTGGATTTAAAGTTACTACGCGGGAAATTAAAAAATTCACCGATTTCTCAAATTGCCCTCGTAGCATGTAAATAAAATAAATAAATCGAGATTGAAATCGACCCACACAGAATGCAGCATATCAAATATTTGAAGCTGTTGAAAATTTTGCAGCAAATGTATCAACTAAAGCCAATACAACCAGCAGATTATCTGAAATCATAAATTTCGGTAGATATTAAGATTACACAAGAGTTTTTGGAAGTTTTGTATAAATCAGCATTAAATATGTTCAATAGGGTGATTCAAATATTGTTTTTTGTATCAAACAGGTTTAATAGTTACAGGTACATGAAGGAACACACATTATTATTTACTGGTGACCCAACAAAGTTTTTGAGTTTTCCATATGATTTATATAGGAAAGAATGCTTTATTAGACAGTCTATATTTCTCAAATAAAAATTCTTAATCGAACCGGACCAAGCCCATTGGATCTTAAGTCTAAAAGTCCTCATTGAACAAAATATGTTCCCATACAACTACTATGAAAACAGGTCCCAACCCTTATCATATACTGTACTGAACTTATCGTCGCTCTCGGTTAGAAAAGCCCTAACACATATTTTTGAAATTTCACAGGAGGAGAAAAAGCTTTAAAATTTCTAAAGTTCTTTTATATGCGATTCCAAAAAATTTTAGTGTGTCAGTAAGGAGAAGCGATAACATAAGCGATAAAAGCGAAAAATTCCCAATGATTTTTTACGCTTCAACATTTGCATTTACGCTTCAAAATTTGCATCAAAAATTGACAAAAATTTTGTATACCATAATTGTAGCTCCTGTGATTATTTATAATATGACGTCATAATTTTCGAAATCGATACAGCCGTTACAGAATTATAGACATAAATGTAAACATGGATTCGCCCCTTTCATACTTTTCCTTATCTACTCGTCTTCCTGGGGGATTAGGAAGGAGATTTTGCATGCGGTTTTTAGCTTATACATTTATCTAACTAACGATATAAATATCGATAAAATATAGCGGGAGGTTATCGATTTATCGAGAAAAAAGTCAATTTCGGGAAAAAAAATTAGTTAGGGCCTTTCTACCAGAGAGCGACGAAGCTTAACTATTAGTTATATTTCCATTCCAATAAAAAAGAAAAAAATCATCAAAAATCGATTTTTTCTCAATTTTTTATTTTAAAGAAAAACTTACAATTCTTAACGTTTAAATACCAGCGGTAATTTACGCCGCTTTAAAGCCATGCAACGCAAAATAATCCAACTTAAATTCTGATTTTTTCAATTAATTTTTTTATTTTCGACCATAAAAATGTGTCAACAATGGTGGAATAAAGTTTTAAATTTAAACAAACAAAATGAAAATCGAAAAAAAAAACGAATGAAAACACAGAAATAAATTGAAATTACAATTAAATGCATTAATTTATCAGCGATGCAAACAACAATTCATCAAGCGGCGGCCATTGTTAATTTTTTAGCGCGCAAATTGGTTGCCATCAGCTAAAGCGATACAGTGATTGAAGTGTGTGTGTGTGTGTGTGTGCGTGTCTGTGTGTGTGTGTGTGTGTGTGTGTGTGTGTGTGTGTGTGTGTGTGTGTGTGTGTGTGTGGGTGTGCATGTGTGAGTTTGTTGTTGAACAGAAAACGGAAATGCAAGTTCAGGTGACAGCTAAATCGCATATAACGAATGAATGAATGATGCAGCAGGCACAAAATAAAAATCACAAATGTTCGGAATGGAAGTTGATTGAACTACAACAACAACAAACATATCAAACTTCATAGAATACGATTCATCAACATTTCATGCAGTTGAGTAATTTGGCAAACTTGCTGCGATAAATTGTGATGATGTACAAAATTTACATTTAGAAAATTTAATTTTTCCAATTGTTTTAGATTTCAATTTCTAACTTTAAATTTCAAAGTTTTTAATCACAGCATTTGCCTTGAATTTTCAGAAACATTTCTACTCGCATTGATTTAAAGTTTTACTTTTGTTATTTTTTGACCTTTATTTTATGATGCGTAAAATGTCTGCCTCTTAAGTCGACACAAATATCTCAACTCTATCCATCATCATTTGCGAGCAGCACTATCATCATTGGCCTTAGGTTTGCATCAATTTTCAAATTTTACAGTCAGTTCAATTTGAACAAATACCGCACAACTTTTAACGAGCCTGCATAAACTTCCTGCGTATGCTTTCTCTTTTCAACTTTGCTGCTGTCTTTTCCGAACGCTATCGCAAAACTATTTTGGTTAACCGCAATATTATACGATATTTCATTCATGTTGCTGATTTTCTTCTTTTACATCAGAATCATCATCATCATCATCGTCGTATTTTTCACTGCAGCCGGCAGCAGCTCAAGTCGTTGTATTGTAGTCAAGCAGCACCATTTTGAAACGCTAAGCTTATTCATCAAAAAAACAAGTATAAAATAAAAATGAAAAACTTTTTCGAAATAAAAAATCAACAGAAATAGTTAAAAGTTACGAGTGCTATGAAAAAAATGTATTGTATTTTGCTTTGAATTTTTGATGTGCTTCAATTTGAAGCACTACCCTGATGATGAAGATGAAGTGGTTAATCAAACGTTTAAGACTTTTTGTTATATTTTTTTTTTTTGTTTTAGCCAAACTTTGATACTTGAAGGATTTTCCAATAAAACTCTGCTTTATTATTAGTTCTATGGTTAATAAACAATCAATAGAGGTACTAAGTATATATTTTCAATAAGAACCTCGAAAACAAGTTTATAACCTCCAGGACTATAGCTAAGGAGCTATGGGACTATAGTGTCAGGAAACAGATCAGTTCAACTTTTGTGTTCTAATTTAGTAATTTAGCTTGAAATTTCATGCTGTTCTTGCCTTGCATATCCATGGCTTCTATTATTAAATGAGCTAAAACTTGCTTGCTTATATATATATATATATACTATTTACACAAAATTGCTTATATGAAAATGGTTTGTAACGCTTTGACGCAAAATATACTGAACCGATTTTAATAATTTATATTTTAAAACAATATATTTGTGCTAATGAAGGATATTGCATTTAATTTTTTTTTTTTTTAAGTTAAACATCCTTTTTTAGGTTTAAATTTTTCCGAAACCTCACACAAAAATGGCCGTTGGAATCTGATGCTCATGCTGTCTCATGAGTTTTGTGTTGTTATTCTTGTTTTTTTTTTTCTCACTTGCACCTTCAGTATTTGGCATCGAAGTTCAAAGAACAAACTCTCTTTTTGTTTGTTACTTTTGAAGAGAGAATATAGAATGAGATGTTAAGGGAGTAATTTCATTATAAAAAAACAAAGTGACGTGCGCGTGTGAAGCCGCGGGTACTATTAGTATATATGCATATGGTCAAACTTATTTTGAAAACAGCTGCAAGGATTTTGATGAAATATGAGGATTTCGTGCACATGTCAACAAAACTTACCGCCCTAAACCTTGATTCTTATAACACTATATCTAGTAAACCATGCAAGATATTGCTGTAAAATATGGTAAACGATTGCAGATCATATGTATATATATTAAATTTTACTTAAATAAGGCGCCATTGAATAGTGGATGTGGTTCTTTTCAACAATTAAAAGATTTGATTGAATTTTACTCGAAAATGGCACCCAATGTTTCGATAAAAATTTTAGAGATGATGCCATTGAAAACAATCATCAATACAAACTAAGTTGCTGGAAAAAAGGAGTGACACCGCCCGCATATTTATGAATGCTATAATGAGAGAATCAATAAGATAGTAGTATTCGCAGATCCAAGTGCCAAGGTAACCCATAATTAAAAGTGAGTGCACTATTAAGTACTTGTGAGCGTAGCGCCTCCCATACAATCAATGCACGTTTAATGTTATATATTGTACTATGTGAGATCAATGCTAATAAAATTTGGTGGAGATACATATGTTGGTGACCATAAGCTTTGAAATTCAATGTAATTTGGCGGGATTCAAACATCGGACAATTCTTATAACAACAATAACTTTTAAGCGATTTTCTAAGTGAACTATTGCAGCAATTGGTATGGAATGAATCATAAGCGGGCAAAATAGCATCAGTGGGTGTGGCACCTCTCTTACAAGTAAAATACTATAAATGACATAACTAGTAAACTATGTGAACAATCATATTAAAATTTCTTGCAAGAATGTTGCTTATAAAAAACTATTTCTGGATCAAAATCGGGCTGGATTGCACCAATTTGTGTGTCACAATTATATATTGTACCATATATTTTATGGTTACTTACGTCATGTTTCGCAAATTATACAACCTATTGTAATAAAAGTTCGTATTCGATTGCCGCTTATTAATATACATATTTGGAATAGTGGGAGTGGCATTTTTCGACTTTTTTAAACTTGTTTTGACTTTTTCAATTCGGTTCAAACACTTTCAACCATTTTCAACCTCTTTCAAATACTTTCGACGTTTCAACTACTTTCAACTTATTTCGAGTATTCAACCATTTTCAACTTTTTTCCACATTTTCAATATTTTATAATTTTTCGACTTTATCAAGCTCAATCAACTCTTTTCGACTTTTTCCATATTTTTTCGAAAGGCTAACTTTTTCAACTGTTCAACATTTTTCAACCTTATTCAACTTTGTCTACATTTTATATTATTTATTCAACTTTTTTCTGACTTTTTGAAGTCTGTTTTACTTTTTCGATTTTTTTAACCGCTTGAAATTTTTTTAAAAATTTTTTCTATATGCTTTCGACTTATTCAACCTCATTCAACTTTTTGACCCTTGTTCCCATTCTTTTGAATTTTTCAACATCGAAACAAAAAACCGAAATATAGTCGGTCGCTTTGTACTTTATATTGATATGAGACATCAGTTAGTCAATTCCTCGGCGAAAGGTTCATTACAAACACTTTAGTGTAATTCATATGACGCTTACAAGATCAACGTAATTACTAAGCTTGTTAATTTCTGCGGCATAGAAAAGCTTCCTGGATGCAGACTCCTATAGTTTCTTATAAACGTTTCTACCTAGCCATTTGCCAAATATAATTTTCCAAGACTTGACGTCTTTGACCAGCCTTAGAAGAGTCCCGCATATTTTTGATGAATTATTGATAACTCACTTATTTCAGGTAGTGAAAATTACTAGCTCTGCTTTCTGTCAACCCTTTCTCACACTCTCATGAATATAATCAAAAGCTGCAAATAAAAGTTAGGTTCTTTTGATGCTCTATATGATACTCTGGCTAGTGATGCTTAAATATGAGCGCTTCATTTAGTAATCAGCTTTTCAAGTGCCTTGAATAATATGGAATTATATTATGGATATAATTGCCTGAACACAAGTTAAATCAGTAGCATTTTCTCTGTGACAAAACAAAGTAATTCACTGGAACAAAACATTTAAACTCCGGCACAGCATTTGCATTTTGCTGCTTTCAGCTCATTAAATTCAGCGCCAATTGGCCGGAGATTGCATGCATCTCCTGCAGCATTTGTGCATTGATGCGTTGCTGCTGCTGTTTGTCGCATGCTAATATACGCGCGACATGTGACAACAGCTGCTTCACATTTAAGGCGTTACGGAACTTTGCTATGGAAAATTTCAATTAAATTCATGTCCCAACAGCGCGATTGATATCGAAATTTTTGCTTTTGTTGCTGCTGTTGATGTATGGGCGTAACATGTCGTTGGTGGTTCATACGCCACAGCTGTTTTAAACTGAATTGCTCTGGTTTGATGTTTGCAGTTGTTTTTATTGTAAGTCATCGTTTGGTTTTACATGTCACAATGACTTCTTTTCCAGTGTATTTTGAATATGTAACTTTTCATATGACATGTGGAAAGTTTTCATCAAAGCTGAAGAATATGCAGTAATATATTTAACAATCTTTATAAAGGAATATAGTTATTTCTAGAATTATGCTTTTTGTAATATTAAATATTTTAGATTTATTTCAACTCAAAACAACTTTGCTTAGAAGAAATTTAATACAGTGCCAATAAACTAATTCCTGCAATCAATTGTAAAGGCACTTAAATTATATATATTGAGAAAATACATTATAATTATGTCAATTTATGGCCACAAGAAATGAAAATCCTTAAATGTCCTTCACAAGTATTTAGCAAAAAGAGAAAAAAAGTAACAAAATAAAATCAAAGACATACAGAGAAATGCCAATAAAGAAAAACTTATCGCCATCAACAACAATTTGCAAAGTCTGCGCATATTAAAATAGACACATCTATGGCTGCATACATATTTTCAGACAAACCCAGTTGAAATCTGGAGTAGCTGTTCTAAAAATTACAAATGTTTACCAACTAACCTTTCTAATAAATATAGAACATGGTCATTTTGTACGGAACAGGGGGCACAGCAAACATGTGTACCTAAACAATAATACTAACGTCATTGCCTGTCCAACTGGGTGCATTAAAGGTACATGCGTACTTACGTACATACGTTTACATACACATATCTATACACTTTTATATACAATGGCGATTAATGCGATTGATGGAAGGGCTAATAATTAATATTTTGTTAATTAAACGTCAATAACAATGTCATTTGATATAACTTCAGCACAACAGAATGGTTGCCTTTTTCTTCACATACTTGGTGACTGTGGAACGAAAAGATTAATTTTAAGTTAAAAATGTACACTTAGACTCAAACGCTGCATTTCACTTTCTTACAAAATTTGATTTATTTTCAATGAAAAACCCCAACCAAAATCATACTTTTAATAAATTTCTTTCTCATATAAATTTCCAAAGTCATAAATTTCAAATTATGACTGGCAGGGTAACGTTGCGATTCTTTGGTAAGACACAATTCTAAGACATTTCAATAATTTTTTTCTTGTACTTTATTTGGAAAAAATCTTCTTTTATCAATGTTGCAGAAATATAGCTTCAAGGTATTCGTATCAGTGACGACATTTTCGGTACATTTGTACTTTTTTCAGTACATTTCCAATTCATTAGGCGCTTTTTCAGTACAAATTAATATTTTTTTTGTTAAATTTACCACAAAAAATATGGAGTAAATTTTGCTGACCATTTTTTTTTTATTTAAAGTTTCTAGCCCACTGTTGTCATAGAACTAATTAAAGTAGGGGAATAGTATTGACAGCAGTTACAACGCACAGGCTAATGGTTGTCGTATAAAGTTAATGATTAATGATGGACGACAGAGACACCAACGAAAACTAGCAAACATAGTTATGGATTATGTCGTATTAGCGCCAATCATAATCACGTAAATGTGTGCTTAAGTCATTAGAAAGAAGAAGAAAATCCAACAAGGAACATATGAAAATGGTGGGAACACAAAACATACGTAGACAAAAGTTTAGAAATACTAGACATTTTTAAGGAATGAGTAATTACAGAGTTTTGAAAACGTGGAAAATATGAAAAAGCTCTTTACTACAGAAGATTTGCTGATGAGATTATAGTTGTTTAATATTTAAAAACGAATATTAGTTCCATTTAAACAGCAAATAAATAACAAAACTATTTTATCGTCAACTCCTGTTTTGGAAACTTATTTATATGCTTACTAGTGTTACCCGCGGCTTTGCACGCGCACGTCCCGTTGATTTTTTTTATAATGATATCATTCCCTTAACATCTCATTCCAAGTATATTTTCTCTTCAAAAGTAACAAAAAAAAAACAATTGAAAGAGAGTTTGTTTTTTGAACTTCGAAGCCAAATACAAATCGTACAAATGAGAAGAAATAAAAAACAAAAATAACAACACAGAGCTCAAGAAGCAGCATGAGCATCAGCAACGAAACCTCAAACGACAATTTTTGTTTGAGGCTTTGCATAAACTTAATCACAAAACAAAGGATATTTAACTTACAAAAATAAAAAAAAAGTATGCAATATTCTTTTTTAGCACAAATTTGTTGTTTTGAAGAAGAAATTATTAAAATTGGTGCAATGTATTTTGCACCACAGCGTTACAAACCATTTTTATGTAAGCAAATTTACATAAATAGTATAGATTATACTTGAATTTTTCATGCTTATTAATAATACAAATATTTAAAGCCAAAATATTTTTTTATTTTAACATTTTTTTGAGCATAAGCTTTAATTGAAGCTGTATGTCCTTATTACTAACATTTTTTAGCAAGTGCTTTCTTTATGCTCTCCCCATCGTCGTATTTCTATAAAGAACTACTATAAACTCTACGTTTCCATAAAGCATTTATAAATCATTTTATTTGTGTTTCTATTTTTCTCTATCAGTTTTGTGGAAAGAGTTCAATGGCAATTAAATAAATAATTTTGAAAATCAGAAAATATTTTTCAATATACCTAGCACATTTCATATCTGCTTTGCTAGCAATTGTTGTCAGTTCCTCAACTAATCAAGCAATAAAAATGAGGTCATAAAAATATAAATATCATTATGATTGGCCATAAATTTCCGCAAGTAACATAAAAAACACACTTGAGCACCATTTGGGCAACATTATTCCCGCAAGGACACAATAAAAAACCAAATAATAAATGAAAACGCAAATTTTTCGACATTAAAAACATGCTCTCCAAGTGGTCGCCCATATTGAAAGCATTATTGCTGTCAACACCATTACCACTACTGCAACAACAACAACAACAGCAACTACGAAAACTGCAAATGCCATGAAGTGCCGTGGTTGATGCTGCTGCTACTACTGCACTCACTTAAGCGCTCAGTTACAAACATAAAAATGTGTGCGACCACAAATACCATGATAGCACCATACACATAGACTTAATCCAATGGGGAATGAAATCGCGCGTGTAGTTGAGTTAGTGTTGCATGCTCGTGTTGACTTCATTTTCCGTCTCATTTATTGCAGGCTTAATAATGAGCTGCTTTTGCATTTAATGCGCTCTCGATTTCAAGCTTTTAATGTTATTTAATCAAATAATTGATATGAGGGATTTTAACCACTTCAGAGTATCAACAGTAGAGACTGACCAACACTGTACTACAGTTAGAAGCTTAAGTACACAAACAATTTCTAGTTATCGTAGTTGTCAGACTTGAAGGAGTGCATTCATTTTGCAAAACTGTACAACTGTTGATTCACTCTTTAACAGGGAAAGGTAATATATGTACTTTTCACTGCCTACATTTATTAGAGATTAATTATGGAAATTCGAGCATTGTAAGGTCAGAAGGCCTTAGATTGTCCGATATTTCCCAAGTTTCTTCAATCGAGTTGATCGGTATATCAATGTTTTTGGTAAAAAGTAATTATTAAAATTTTAAGCTTAAAAAATAATTATTTTAACCAAGCAGAAACAGTCTGTGCTTAATGTTTGCTAGTTTTTTTTAAAAGAAATTTAATTGTATCGAGATTTGGCAATAATTTAAAATATTATACATTTGATAAAGACGAAGAAAATTTTTGAAACTCGATTCATTATATATTTCGTATCAATTACCTATTTGTATATCATAAAATAATAATTTGGTTGAAACATATATTTCTTTGTTGCCTGGCAAAATGAATTATTATTTCCAATGAAACGCGGACCGCGCGGAGTAGAAAATCGAAGACGCGGACTGCGGACTTACTCAGCGGAACGCTGATCATATGGTCTCGTTATGTTAAGCCCAATAAACAACACTTTAACTTTCAATTAAAATAGAGAATTTTTCGTTAAGTTGAGTTCATCCTTTTTTACCATTTTAATCCCCATATAATTGCGATATTTTACAGCTCTGTTCATCATATAAACGCGTGCACGTAAACTACATTAAACAACACTGTATCCGATTTAGGCTCATTTCAGTGCGGTTAAATTCTTTTCTAAAAATTATTTTTATTGCTGAATTGTGGCTGCACTTTTGCAGCTCTAAGCGAGTGCACATTTTCAATGAATTCTACAGAATTTGAATAATTCTCTTGCTACCACTTTAGCAAATAAAATTAGAATTGCATTTGACCCGGCTTGAACATGGTGAATAGATTTGGTAAGATTCTTGAAAGCCCAGAAAGAGAACAATTTCAATTGCATTTCGATTTTACCATAAAGCAAATTGAAATAACGGGTAACACAGGATGACAATGTATTTTAACAAATAATAACAACAACATGGTCAACTTTTGGGTAAACTAATTTAAATAAATCGAATGCAGCAACCGGATAAACACTCATGAGGGAAATAGCGAAGGCCTTAGTTAACTTACTTACACCAAAACAGAAGACTCGCTCGAATTTATGGAAATGATCTAAACCTTTCTGCTTTGTGTCTGCTTTGCTCAAGCGATTATTGATCTGGATAGAAATCAGATTTTTCGGCAACTGATGAATAGATTTCCTTCATTTCATGGAATTTTTTCAATCAATTCTTATGGAAACTTATCATTTAACTAAAGAAAGTTTTGCTTATTTAAAATAACCAACATTTCCTTACGCTAAAGAAACTAACTATGTAGGGTGTTTTAAGCAATGCACAAAACTGTATATCGATGAACAATTTTTTCTTAAATTTAGAAATTCTTTCTTGAATGGAATATTCCTTTCATTATGCATACATACATACATATGTGAATATAAAATCCGAATTAAGCCTCAGCAGCTGCTGCAATATAATACACAAATATGTTTGTTTTGTTTCAAATGCTAACAGCAATAATAAAATATTGTTTTGTTTTTATTTAATCAGCATTTCGAATCTTGAGTGGCTGTTGGAAGTTATTTACTGAGCAGTGCATTGTAGTTTATTAAGCAAAACAATTTAAGCTTTAAGTAAATATGACTCATGCAAGCTCTGAATTCATTACACTTCAACACCTGGCATTCGCTGAAAAATTTAATTTTCACTTTTAGCCACTCAATAGGAATCGAAGCAATCCCGGTTAATACTTTTAAAAGTAAACTTTAAGGTTGTATTATAGTGCTCTAAGATATGTATAAGAACACGACATTTTGTTACGATAACTGCAATTTAAAAAATAAATTTTTTATTTTTAACGATAACTCTAAACTGAAAACACGAATGGTAACAACAGTACCAGTACAAGATATGCGAGTTAATTACCTAGTAAAACGCACTCATTTAGAAAGGTATGAGATGATCTTTGCTTGTAAGAACTACTCTAAAGAAACTTTGTTAAACAAACTATAACTCATAAGGTGTTCCAGATAGACCCCATTCCCTTCTCTCCCATACAATTTTTACTCAAAATGAGAAAGGGAAACTTAGTTTTCTGGATAGCCTACCGTAATTGAATCACTCTATATAAATCTGTGGCATAACGAACTAACTCCATTTCTGATCAAAATCGAGATAAGCGCGTCATTCGATTTATTTTGAATTAAAATTTAATTCTATATACAAATAAGACATTTCTAGCGAACGATTCCACAGTAATTCCAGAATTTCTTTATCATTTATCTTCATTATTTGAGGAATAACCAGTTACTTTGAAACTTTGAATATCAATATCACAAAATCATAGGGTGATTCATTTGTAGGAACTTTTATCAAAATTTAAAAAAATGTAATAAAGTTCAATTTAATGGAGTAATCTATATTGTCATACAAAAAGAACCATTCTTAACATTTATTTTGTATAAATAACTGCTTTCAAATTATGGCCGAAACCGCAGCTGATATAATTCATTCAGAAATTCCAATTTTTGATGATCTCCCAACTCCTCAATTGTAGTTGGACTAAGTTCTAAACACAATGAATGCGAGATGTGAGTGCAAGAAAAAACCAAACGAGACATTATGATTTATCCTATACGTTAGAAAAAGATACGAAATACAGCTTTTGTTGAGCTTCCATTGCGCATCTTGCTCTAACATAAAGAAAAAATCATGTTTTTTCGCTGTTTTTTCTCGCACACGCATCTCGCATTCATTGTATTTAAAACATTATCCATCGCTTTAACGTAGCCCCAAAAGAAAAAGTCTAGATATGTGATATCACTTGATATAGACGGCCAATTAGTTTCATTATTTCAAGAAATCATGTGAATTGTTAATGAAATTTAAGATGAAATATTTGTGATTTAGTAAACTTCTACAATTTGCAAATGTTTTTACGGTGTGAGTCTTTCCATGATCAAATGACAAACAATACTGAACTAAGCTATCATGACAGTTTTGAAATATCATTAAATCCATAATGAAAAATGTAGCTCTAAATAAATCATCCTAAAGAAAACATTACATACATATGACTAATATTTATATTATTAAAATACAATCAAAAAATAAAGTAAATTCATCAACAAAATTTTGCAAAAAAACACACCCCTTATAACTATTTCCAGTATCTTGAAATTTCCAGCTTAGAGTATAACTAAAACGAAAGACAGCCGCCAGCCGGCTGTTGTCAAAGTCACAAAATGTCCACAGTAGACAAATCTGCGCAATGTTCAATTTTTTGTAGTAAAAACAATCTGCACCAAAAATTATGAAAATTTGGCATCGGAAACCTTTCAGAAACACTTCACAATGATTGCATGTGAAATATTACATTTGAAATATAAAAGAAATATTTTTGTAACGTTCCGTTTGCAATACACATTTCAAATGAAAGATTTCTGGTATGATATATTCTATGTATTTCTGAAATTTTCTGAAACATTAGATGCCTAGTGGGAAGTACAATTCATTTAAAAATTGGGTAATTAATACATATGCTCAGTCAAATATACTATGTATGTTTGTACACTATCTCTGACAATGAATAATTAGACAAAAACAAAAAACGTAAATATTTTCAACAACCCCCGGTAGAGACAATATCGCAAGCTTTGCTTTGCACAGCTGTGAGAGATTTTTTTTTTCATTGCAGTTCTCACTAACTGTAATGATGCCATAAAAAGTTAATGTCAGAATTGAGAAATCATACAAAGTTCCATTCAGTATTTTCCGTTTCTGTATCTGTTCAGTAATTTATCGTTGACTTTTATTTTAAAAACATTAAACACTGCAACATTGCTTTTCAATTTCATTGTGCTTTCTGCGACATTTACTTGTTATCCCTACACCATCTCCGGAATTGACGAATTGCTACCTAGTCGTTTGAGTTTCTATATTTTGAAATCTATTTATTGGTTGAGCTTTGCTGGCTTCAAAACACGCTCGATAACTGTGAAATTGATATGTTAAGCAACGGCGCAAAATAAAATAAAATACTGAACAAAAATAAAGATAGAGAAATAAATAAATACAAAACAAGTGCCCGAAGAAATAAACAAAGCTGAAACAATTTGTTACGTAAGTAAAGGGACTTTTTGCAAAACTTTTTCAATAAATAATTTAAAAAAATTGCGATATTTAAAGTCAAAAGTTAATGTTTTTTTTTTTGTGACTATAAAATTCGTATACCGATAAATAACATTTGTACCGGTGAACATGAAAGTGGACAGAGATAAATGTTTTAAAAAAATATTTTCATATTATATATTTATTGATGATACGTACTGATCACTTCGACAACCTTTATTATCACCGGCATAGATAATAACATTTTCAATTATAAAATTAATGTAATTAGATCTTGAATTAAGTACATCGGAATGTCTTGAAAAATATTTTTTTTAAGCCACACACCGGGTATGTTCGATTTGTTACGCATAGATGATATCATGGCAGGTATAGAAACCAGGGACCATAACGATTATGAATTTTATGAAAGAAATCACTGCATAATCGTTATAAATGGATTTACATTTTTTTCGATTTGGAGTTTTGATTTCGATGTTTCATCAGAAAAAATTAAAATCCAAAACTATGATTATTTTTGATTGATACAAATAAAAATCCAAAATTACGATAAATGTTGATTTTTAAAATAAAAATCACAAAATTAAAAATCATTTCATATATCATATGTATATAGAAACAAAACTTTCGTCTTTTCCTTCATTGTGATTCTTTTACCTCAATTATTGAAAATAATGATTATTTACGGTTCGTGATAGAAACACTTATGTTCCTGATCAACACCACCTTCTGATTCGATACGGCTATGTATATGTGAAGTCACAATAACAGTAAAATTAAGCGAAATAATATAATGAAATTTAGTACGCTGACTATTAGAGATATCGCTCGGTTCACGAATATGCCCTTGCCGCTCATAAAAATAATGAATATAATAATAATAGAATTTAGCTACTTTAACTATCAGGAATGGAATGGAGTAGCACAAGACAAAAAAAGGGCTCATTTCGATGAGAAACCGTAGCACGCCTTATATAAATAAATCTTTTAAGCTTCGTTTTTTAAGATAATGTAACCAAATTCCACACAAATTTGTGAAACAAGTTCTAGAAAATGTTTAACAACCCACTATAACAAAACAGACCCATTGACCGATTTCAGTAAAAAGAATTTAATTTTTAAAAGAAGATACGGTATAGACGGTATAAAATTTTTGGAGGTAGCATTTGTGTTTTTTTTTTTAAATCCTGTAATTTTGTTTGGCTCTTAACTTTAAGGGAGTTTTGCATGCCTACGATGTTGCTTGAAAACTATAATAAGCCAAATATACCCTAGTAAATTTTATAATAAAATCCAATATATAAACAAGTCAAGAGGCAATGGCAAAGAAAAAAATATTTTGCCTGTTTTTGGGATAGAGTTGAATGTGAAAGTGACCTTTCTTTTTGATCAACTAAATTAAAAAATAATTAGTATAATTGTAAAAACTCTAATTAAGAATTATTACATTGAACTTGCAGTCATTTTGCAAAGACCAATATGATCGTAAAATTTTACTTAATTGATCAATGCTTTTTATTCAACAAACATGACAAAGATAACAAATGGAACAATTTAACCTGGTAATTGGTGACATATGTTTCGGCTATTACCACATATATACACATTCTCATATGTATATACATAGCCTCATCAGACCAGTTTTTGGTTAATGTTGTACATGGGATCGAACCCCTGACCGTTCTTGAATTGCAATGTTATTTTTGACGGTCGCTCTTAACACTTGAGCTGTTGGGGACATGACCTTGAAGTGTACAATGTGCGCTTATATATTTCAAAAATAACATTGCAATTCAAGAACGGTCAGGGGTTCGATCCCATGTACAACGTTAACCAAAAACTAGTCTGATGAGACTATGTAAATACATATGAGAATGTGTATATATGTGGTAATAGCCGAAACATATGTCACCAATTACCAGGTTAAATTGTTCCATTTGTTATCTTTGTCATGTTTGTTGAATAAAAAGCATTGATCAATTAAGTAAAATTTTACGATCATATTGGTCTTTGCAAAATGACTGCAAGTTCAATGTAATAATTCTTAATATAATAAATTATCAGTCGCTAAAAACTAATATTCAAAAACTCTAATTTTTATCTGAGCATAACTTGATGACACAAATATTTTAGTTGCTACCGGACCGTCGACATTGAAATGAAATTCTGGCCTTAGCTGGGTCAAAACCGCCCGCTTGGCAACACTGATTCAAAAGCTTATAGTCGTGGATGGGCACCGGTTTTTCAGCAAGTTCTAAAGTGAGTGCATTTGAGAGTAATGAGAGAGCATTTGTATATATTTACATACATACGTATGTATACGCACAACGATTCAGGTCTACTTCAGCAGCCATTGGAAAACATATAATTGTTGTTGTATTACTGCATGGAAACGAAGTTCTATGTGCATGTTGGTGCCCGCCATTGCTTATAGTGATAAAGTTCTTAAATATGATTTTATCTATGATCGATCGAGGTTACCGGACATAACCCCAACGGACATAATTTCCCCTTCGTAAATGGGCAATGGCAAATTTTTCAGACTATTGGGCTATGTCCAAAAAAAATAATGTTTCGCTCGTAATACCGATATCTTTTTTGAGCTCATGACCACTTCTAAGAATGGACATAATCCCCAAAAACAGAAGGACATAACTTTAGCCCATTTTTCTTTTTTACTTATGTTTTGTTAAGTGTAATATATATAATATAGAAGGCCATAACGCGAAACAGATTTGGGCATAATTAAAGTGATATCACCAACTGTCGAACTACTAAGGCTAGCGATATACCATGAGCTAAAGCCGGTGCTGGACATCTTGGAGGATAAATGTAAAGAGAACATACTGTAGGCTGAACGGGGGCCAAATGCCGCCGCAAACCCAGTATTAAACATATTGAAGGATGTTAATTTTGAGCCCGCTTACTCTAACTTACGTTGTCAATAACAAAATAATCGTTATGGGGATTCTGTCCGAAGCTGTTGCGGGTATAATAATGAATCAAATGAATTTGAATGACTGTTAAAAAAATTTCAAACTTTTTAAGGGATTCGATTTATTTGATGACTCTTGTGCTTATCAAATATGAAATAAAAAAGAATCACAGTGAAAAGAAAGTACATTTTACATTACACTCTGAAAAGTAGTCATACAATTATTTTTAAACCTAATTAATTGCGTCTTATTTTCACTATAAGGTCACTTAAAGAAAAAATTTACATTTTGAAGACTTATCTTATCAGTATAGTAAAAAAAAAGTACCTTGAAATACATCTCTACATAATTATCAGTCGCATGTATCAGAAAAACATACACAAAGAAATTCCCCAACTCACTGGCGTACACTGCCTCCCGGGGCGAAAAACCAATCTGCCTGCCTTGGAAAAAAGTTTCATGTTTTTATAAAAAATATAAAGCAGTAGTAGCGGATTTCTTTACGTATGTTGCATCATATATTGAACAGTAAAATTTAATAAAATTAATCTTAATGAAATACCGAGCACCATTTTGCCGCGCCCAATTCATTGCGCCCGGGCTGACAACGCCCTTCGCTCAGCACGCTAGTTACGCCACTGCCCCAACTCAATGATAATTTGTAGCCAATCAATTTTTACGAGTACCTTAGGTAGATTTTTGTTTTTTTCAATTTCTATAACCGCTATTGCTTAAAATCATATGAATTTATATTTTCTCTTCATTTCAGAAGTAAGCTAACAAGATGCAACACTTGAGAATATTCGCGTTATTATTACTTGCTGTGAGTAGTGTAAGATCTTACAGCATTTACCAAACAAATGGCCAGACCCATGCAGTTAGTGGTGATGTGGAGATCATAATTAACAGCAGTAAGTTTTTGTATTATGTACACAAATGACTTTTCAGAGACATTTAACAAAGTGCAACAAAAAAATTATGCCTTAAAAAAATGCATGGTTCGAGTACGTAAATGATTATTTTGTTTTATGGGATTATAAAATCTATGTGTCATTCAATTTTTATGCAGTTAAAATATTTCATATTAAATTATCTTGCAGCAACTTGGAAATGTGATCGTATATTATGCCCTAAAGATACTACCGATCGCTGTGTTGTGATTAAACGCAATTTACCCGAAAATCAAAGAATTGTACGACGAGAAAATTATTGCTATTCTGCAGATAATAAGATCCTAACTCAAGCTACCGATGATCAAAATGTTGACGAAAATGTTTCTATCTCATCTGAACTGACTGCTTATCGGGATGGTTCCATCATAAGCAATGGCAGTAACAATTTTTCATCAAACATTGATCCTAAATTGGAAAAAGAAATTAATGAGTCAATGCAGAAATTGCAGAAAGACTTGCAAGAAAAGGCGAATCAAATAAATAAACAGATGGAGAAAATGCAGAAAGAATTGCACAATTCACTATCAAATATGTTCAATTGGGGTAAATAACTTACCAGCTTGTTTACTTCAATATGTACAATATATTTATGGAATCAAGCAGATATTTTGTATATAAATATGCAAACTTTACAAATAAATCAATTTATTAGTTATTTGTAAATCGTATTTACAATTATTTTTAAAAAAACTATGTATTTTTTTTTTAACTGAAAATTAACCTAAGGGAAGATAAACATTTTTATGTAAAAAAAAGTACTCAAATACATCTCAACGTAAATATCAGTCGCATTTATCAGAGCAACATTCAAATAGGAATTCCCTAACTCAGAGATAACTTGTAGCCAATAAATTTTTACAAGTAGGTACAATCTTTATTTCGAAAGTAAGCTAACCAGATGCAACAGCTGAAAATATTTGCCTTATAAATACTTGCTGTGAGTTTTATGAAATGTACTGGCATTTCCAAAGTATATGATCTGACCCATGTAGTTAGTGATGATTTACAGATCATAATTAACAGCTGTAAATTTTTGTATTATGTAAATGATTTTTCACAGACAAGTCACTAATTGGCAGAGGGTACAAGAAGAAATTAAGAACATGTACAGTGCGAGTACGTTACTCACTATGTTACTCATTATGTCTTAAACAAACTACTGATCGCGGTGTTGTGACTAAACGCAATTTGCCCGAAAACCAAAGAATTATACGACGAGAAAATCATTGCTTTTCCGTAGATAATAACACCCTCAATCAATTTTTTGATATTCGAAATATTGGCGAAAATGTTTATGCCTCATTAAACTTAACTGCTCATCGTGATGGTTCCATTTCAAGAAATATATGTATGTAACAATACTAATAACATTTTGAAGGAATATACATGAGTATGTATGGAATCAAGCAGATAATTTGTATATAAATATGTAAACTTTACAAATGAATGACGCTACGCTGTTATAAATACATATACATACATATATGTTACCGGCCAAACAAGTTTTTAGGATAAACTAGTTTTTCCTAAGCCTAAGGATGAACTAGCTTAGCCTAGAATGAACTAAGGTTATTTATTATATACTTTAACGGCCTCAATCCCGATTTTCTTGAAATTTTAGATAGTTAAGGTAAGTGGGTTTCACCCGGTAGAAGGTGAGTTTTGGACATTTTGAGGGGTGGGGTCAAGTCGAAAATAATTTTACACCGCCACCGTGTTCAGCATCCTCGAAAACGAGGATTCACTGAGGTTGGTTTTTGGCCATTTGTAGGGTGGGGTCAGCTCCAAAAGAGTTTAAAATACCGCCATAGTGTTGAACATTCTCGAAAACGCGGCGGTGACAAATATATTACCGATGAAAGACACAGTATATGCGATTCCTCCATTTTGGGAACGGTTTTTGGCTATTTTGGGGGATGGGGCCAACTGCAAAAGAATTTTATACACCGCCATCGTGCTCAGCATCCTCGAAAACGGGGGGGGGAGGTCGTCTGGTGGCTGATTAAAATATTTGTATATATTTCCTACTCACTGAGTCTACTAAATTCTAAGATAAACTGTATTCCAACAGTAGATTAAGGTTTTACGGGGCCTGGGGCTAAAAACTACAACTAAACATTAAAAAATGTTCAATAGCAAAATACAAAAGTAAATTTTTTTTTTCTAAAATGCAATAAAAACATAAAATCACATACTGTAACCAATCAATTTTTTACGAGTATGCGCGTAAAATAGGTTGATTTATTTTTATTTCAATAGCCGATATTACGTAGTATAAGCACATGAATTTATATTTTATTCACATTACAAAAGTAAGCTAACAAAATGCAGCACTTGAAAATATTTGCTTTAGTAATACTTGCTGTGATAATTGTGAAATGTCGTGTCCACTACAAATCGAACAACAATTTTTATTTACAAGTCGGTGATATGCGGATCATAATTACCAACAGTAAGTTTATTTATTATACTAGTGTACCTGACAGACATTGTTCTTCCCTTGCTGTTCCTATCTCCAGCCCCAACAACAAACAAATACCAAAGCTGCTGATAGTTTCATCTCGCAACGCCATCAGCATCGTCACTACATCCGTTTTTCTCGATTTACCGATTTTTTTTTTCTTCGAAGTTTTACATTTTTTGTAAAAAATCTAATTGAAAAAAAAAAATTGTTGAAATCGGTAGAGCCATTTTCGAGTTTTTGCGAGACTAATGCACATCAATTGATTTTTATGTTTACGAAGATATATATAGCATATATACATATATATATTATAGTTACATCGTGATAGAACAATTTATATTTGAGGAGAACAAAACTGTCAGATTTATTTAATATGCTTAGAAAATCTCTTCACCGACTTTTATCATTCTTTTTTTATCCAATTAAAATATTTCATTATAAATTATCTTGCAGCTACTTGGAAATGTGATCGCATATTATGTCCTAAAAATACTACCGATCGCTGTATTGTGACTAAACACAATTTACCCGAAAATCAAAAAATTGTACGACGAGAAAATTATTGCTATTCTGTACATAATAAGGTCCTAAGTCAAACTCTCGATGATCAAGATGTTGAGGAAAATGTTTTTGTCTCAGCTGAATTGACTGCTTATCGCGATGGTTCCATTTCAAGCACTTCCAGCTTGGATTCATAAAAATAAAATAAATCAAAGCAAAAAAAAGGAAAACTCAAATAATTAATAATTGGAGTTATGAGTTAACCATGATGTTTGTTTCAACATGTTTAAAATAAAAGTAGATATTGTGTATGGAAGTATGTAAAATTTACCAATAAATAAAACTGTCCATTTGTATGTAAAGCTACTTTTTGTTATATGTGACAATGTGAAGTAAAACGGCGCATATGTCTCAGTCTCCCGAATGTCTGTGTTTTTAGAAAACTAATATCATATGTTAAAAAATGTTGACTTTTGGATTTCGGCATAACTCTTTACAAGAAATTTCACGCTACCAAAATACACGGATTTCAAAAAAGGAGCTGATCTTCACACACAAAAAAACAATGCATATAATAATTTTTTTCAGTTTTAAATTTCACTATACATATATTGATAATAGCTGCTTACAAATGTGAGAAAAAATTTTTTTTTTTTTTGTGTAACAAGAAGTGCTTGTGTCGACAACGAATTGAGGTTGTTGCGGTCTGGGCTACGCTTTCTTCCACTGACCCAGATTGATCTGCAACAAACGGCTTTTTGTTGCCTTAAATGTCCGGCGGATATATTGACCGAAAAAATCAAGCAAAGGCAAAATACGTTTCTTGTAGAATGATCATTTTTTATAAAACGTTTGACTTCACTTTTACGAATGGATCAACTGTGTATTGATTGATCCAAGTGTACATTTGCCAGTGCCTGAAGATGATAATTGTCTGAAGATCACTATCAAAGATCGCTCAAAATTTAACTTTTATTAAAAAGTCTTTGTAGTTCACAATAATTATTCAGTTAAAGGGAGCATAGTCACTGATAGTTTAATTGAACTTCAAGATAAATCGTTACATATCACATTGCGTCCTAGCAAATTATTTTATATTATTTCTGTCTCATACAAAGAAATAAAAATAAATATGAGAACGAAATTGAATATTGTTCAATTAATAAATATGAGATCTATAAATAATAATTTTATGGTTAACTTTATTCCGCTTTAATTTAAGTGAGCGCTTGCAATTGCAATAAACTCATACTGAAAATAAGCATCAAAGTCTGCCAACACAGTGGATTGAATATAAGATAGTACCAAAAAACTTAATGATTAATATGTAGTTGTTTTGAAATTGGCCTAACATATATGCAGCTAATGTATGTTTATTATAACATAAAATAAATTTTATCAAAAAAATGGACTTATGTTTAAACAGACAAGCGTATAAATAAATAAAATCATTAATCATTAATTTAAAAAGAAAAACAAATAGTTAACAATAAACACTGATATGTAAAATATAAAACAATTAACTATAAAAAAATTGTACTAAATGGGATACACAAAAAAAGAAAAAGATAAGAAGAAAACATTAAAGCAAAATAACTTAATTTATTTCTGCGCCAGCTCAGTTGCCGCTTTCAACTCATCCATAAGTGAGGGTACTTTATGCATTTGAGCGTAAGCGTTTGCCAGACTTTGTGTTTGTTGGTTAGCAACAAGCTGTTGTATATCGTTATGTAGCTCCTGCACGGAGGTCTCAAGTTTATTTAAATTTGGCACACATTGATTGCTGCGTGTTATTAAATCTAATATTGCACTCGTCTTAGGACGACTGGAGGATGCAGCTGATTGTTGAATAAGCTGTTTTTTAATGAAAAAAAAAGTAGTATATGATTCGAAAAATTTGCTGTAAAACTATAAAGTTTTAACCTTTTTATAATCATCTATTAAGTTGGCAACTTCATGTATAGGCTCTTGGTCCTTTGACTTCCCAGAGTCTGTAGACTCGTATTGTTTACGCATCAAAACCAGTTGTTGCTCAAGTGTCTGTAAAATGAAATAATTTAGAACCAAAAAATACACATATATAAGACAACATTTTGAACAACTTTTATCGTTTTTTGAGCTTGTTCGAAACGTTGACGCATTTCAAGCAAATGTCTTTTTGTTAATTGAAGTTCTTGTAGATTCTTAGCAGCTTGTTCTTGCTGCTCTTGCATCATGCAAACTTTCTGTTCTTCTGCTGCGAATGAACGCTTTAAGCTCTTTACATTGTTGAGCAGTGCACGTATGTGTAGATCGTAACGTTCCATCTTACGTTGATGTTCACTTTCTAACACTTTTGTTAAAATACGCAGATGATCGTCGGTGTTGATATTGCTGCTGACATTGCTCTCGTCATTTATTTCAACAATTTTACTATCGCTGTTAATGCCTGGAAATATGACTTGAGGCACAATCATGCCCTCGCGTTTATGTCTACGCAATTTAGTTATTTCATCTTCCATCTCTTGCATTCTGCTTGCAATTTTACTACGTTCATCATGAAGTTTTTCAATTTGTTTATGTAAATGACGTAGTTGTTTTTTATTCGTCGCTACTTCAGTTGCAAAATCCTCATCAATATCTTTTGTTAGCCTAAGATTTTTTAACTGCAAGTCTTCAATAAGTTTTGATTGTTCGGCGTTTTTCATTTCACTCTCTACTACTTGCTGCTGTATCACTACAATTTTCTTTCGGAATGTTTGTTGCATTTTATTTAATTCTTCTTGTCTTTCTTTCTCCTGCAATAACATTAACTCTTGCAGTCTTTCCATATCATCGTTTTGTTCGGAAAAGAGCTCATTTAATTCTTCTAACTCTGCACGCTTGCCTTCAAGTTCGATGCGTGTATTTCCCTCGAGTGCTTGTGTTTCATTCAGAGCCAGCAGCAACTCTTCCCAATCTGATTGTGATGAATTTAGTTGTGCCACTTTTTGGGTTTGCTGCTCCAGGAGTTGATTTAAAAGTTCGATGCGTTGTGCTTTCTGTTGTTCGTTGATGTTTAGTGTTTGCTGTAACTGTTGCTCAAGCATAGCTACTTTTCCCATTAATAATGTGTGTTGCTCTATATCATTTTCTTGGCTATCAACTTTTGTGATTCCATTCACGCTTGCTACGCGTTCTATATTTGCTTCCTCGATTTTATGTAGCTGCATGTTTTCTTTTTTTAATTCAGTCGCAGTAAGAATTTGCAAGTCTTTCTTTCTTAATTCATGTTCCAAACGTAGTTGAGTTGCATGTAAAGTTTTTAATTCTAGTTGTAACGTTTTATTTTTCTGCTCCATTGCAAGATATTTTTCATCAGCATTATGTTGAGTTTTTATTTTTTCTAACTTGTATAATTTCGCATCATTTTTTAACAGTTTTAGTTGCAATTCTTTTACCTGAGTCTTAGTTATTGCCAACGCTGCTACTATTTCATTATTTATTTCAATAGTATGTGCTTTACATTTGGTGATTTCTACAATCTCTGTGTTTAATTTTTGATTATCATAGTATAGTTGCTCTAAAAATGTTGCATTTTCTTGCAGTTTAGCATTCAAATTAGTGATTTCATCAACATTTACTTTAGCGCTTTTTTGCTGAAAATCTTCCAATGAACTTTGTTGCTTTTGTTTCAAATTTTGATTTTCAGCAACCAGCAACTCCAAAGTATTTTTGCTATCAAGTACATCCAATGGTACATTTGTGCTTTCTTGAGCAAGCGTTCTAAGTTCATCCTTTTGATTTTGCTTGAAGTCATCTTCACTTGGTTTAATATCAATAATCATATTGTAAAGTTCATCTTCCACTTCAGTTGCTTCCAAAAATTCTTCCGTGCTTACTTCTGGAGTTCTATTTTTAGTGTAGTCTTTAAGTGTGCCGTTTACTGATTCTAAATCCAATATGTATTTATTCATTTTTAGCAATTTTGAATTTAAATTTCTAAAGTTTTCGTCTTCCTGGTTCAGTTCTTCCGTGGTTGCACTGGCGCTGATTTTGTCTTTTATGGAAAGAAATTCTTCTGGTTTATCATTCAAGGAGAAATGCTTATCAAACATTAATTCATCTGTTAAATAGATTAAAAATATAAATGGATAAAAATAAAACAAAATGCAATTTCAATATCACCTTTTTCCTGAGGTTTCTGACTTAATTCTCTTTCCAACTCATTTATCCTTCTACTCAACTGTTCCGTTTTTTGCAAATACGCTGCCAACTTTTTACGCAGGTTCTTGATTTCCTCAGTGTCTATTTGTTTTTCATACTGTAGTTTCCTAGACTCGATTTCACGAATTTCCAATTCAAATCTGGTACGCTCACAAAGCGCACACATATTTGCGTACTTTTCATTAAGCGCAATCAACTCCAATTGCGTCTGCTTTAACGTCTCCTTACTGCTAAGCAGCTGCTCAATATTTTGTTGCTTTTGTTGCTCACTTTGCTCTATGGTAGAGGTTTTAGATTGATATTCATCAATTTCAGCCTTGAGAGCCTCAAGTTGTGCTAACTTTTTAGCATCGCAATCTTGTAATTTTGAAAGCTCCAAATCTTTCTCTTCAAGTATCGAGCGCAGTTGTTCCAATTCACGTTGTTGTTGCTCATTCTGTGTGTGCAAGATTTCTGTTGCAACAAGATCTTGCTGCAGTGCTTGCAAAGAATTTTTGAGAGCAGCAATTTTTGTCGTTTTTTGTGTAAGCTGTTGATGAAACTCGACACTGAGTCGATGTATTTCATCAGCTTTTTGCTCCTTTTTTACCGATTGCTGAAATACGCGTTGCAACTCTAGTATCTCTCGCTCTTTTCTTTCTAGCTCAAGTTTCTGTGACTTTGCGTGAGCTTGCGTTTCTTTGGCCATTACTTGCAAAGATGCAAGTGATGTTTTACTTAATTCTAATGCGCTTGTTTTTTCAGTCAATGTTGTAACTAAGGCGCTACGCTCATCTAGCAATGATTTACATTTTTTTGTTATTCTGTTTTTAGAAAAATGTATAAAAAAATATATTTCAAAAAACAATAAATTTGATTGATTAATTCAAAAATAGTCAGAAGCTGTGAACAACTAAGCGACAGGTTGATCTTCAAAGCCATTGGGGATCTTTAAGAATTAAGTTTATGGGCGAATCTTCCAAGAACTTACATTTTGATGCTTTGAATTTAACTATTTATCGTCTAAAATTATAACCCCTTTAAGCTTATTTTTTCATCAATATTTACTGAACGATTTAAACTTCCGATTTCATTTCTTTTATAAAGGAAATAAACTTTTTTTTGTATTATTTGTCTATCACATCAGGATTTTAATATACTCAAACAATACCAATAATTGAATTATATTGCTTTTTTCACTGGTGACTTTAGAAATGAATACCTCGAAATTCTGATGTGCTAGAAAAATTCTATGTACAGACGCGGTGTTCATTTTGTTGAGATTACAAAAGGGCTAAAACTTTCGACACTTACTGGTCAAATATCTCAAATGGTTTTCTAATATTAATAACACCTTTGGATCATTAAGAAACCTGACGGAACTTAAACATAAAAAACATGATAACTTGACGGTAAAAACGGAATTGTAGAATTCAAACAAGGCATTCAGAGTGCACTGATTGTCATCACTATTTGATTGTCAAGAACGCTACGATTTACCTTTAAGCTCTTGTTAATTTATTTTTTTAATTGATTTTAAATATAAACTTGAACAGTAAGTTAGAGTTAAAAAATAAAACATTGTTAGGCTTTACATTTTTACATTATTTTAATATATTTTACTATCAGGGTGGCCACTGAAACACTGAATGGTCTGAAAAGCAGATCCATCATCGCCATTTTCAAGCATTGCCCTATAAAAGTACTTTCACTACATTTCCAAATAAATAGGATCCAAAAAGTCTATCAGTTTTAAAACCTTTTTAAATGGTGTAATTTTGAATCCACCATCGATGCTGACGTAATTCCCTGGCGACTGATTCACTTCTTCGAGCTATTTGGTTAATATATGTGACAAGTATTATTCTTTGTATTTCAATAAGCGATTTTTTATTAGAATAGAAAAACTAAATGCACTCTGCTCGTTGAAGATTAAAGATAGAAAATAACAAGTTGATTATGAAGTTCGCAGAGTATCGCCTACAAAACGCGTACTCTATGTTATGTACTCTGTTCTTACGTACAGAATTTTTTGATTTTAAGATGAATTGGCATAAGCTTCAACGAAAAAAAAGAATTGAAGTTTAATTTACCTTTGATTGTCTTCCTCTAGCTCAGCGAGAGTTTTCTGCAATTCGTAAATTTTAGCATCTTTTTCTTCATTTAATCGCTTCAAATCTGTAAGCAATGCACGCTTTTGTTTCCGCAGCACATCGATTAATTGCTGCTGATCTACAATCAATGCTCGCTGTTGCACACTTTCAAATTCCAGACCCAGGTCTGTCATTTGTTCATTTTCAAATTGAACGCTACATTGCTGTTGCTTACGTAGCTCTTTCATAGCTTGTTCACGTTGCTCCTCAAGCTCACGTTCCACCTCGCCACATTTGGCATAGAGACGTATGCATTCACGTTGCAAACGCTGATTTTCTTGCATGTAGTTACGTTCATTGGTATAGAGCTTCTCAAGTGCTTCCAAGCGTGAATGTTTTTGCGTGCGTAATTCCTGTTTATACCAACGTTCTGACTTACTAAGACGCTCTAGTTCGCTACGTAGCCGTCGCACATCTTGCAGTGCAAGAAAAAGTGCCTGATCTTTCTGGCGCAATATATCCTGCCACCCTGCATCCGTCTGAACATCACTTAGATTAGCACTAGAGTAATGTCCAGAATCGCTACAACCTAATGATGCTGCTTTTGAACTGTCAGATTCATGTGATTCTACTGATTGCAGGCGCAAACGTCTTCTGTTTGGTGTTGGGGTCAACTGGGTATCCCAATTGGATGCGCCGAACACATCCTCGGTGGAGCTGTGATCAACATCGGCAGCATTTCTACTATCACCATCGGAACAACTTACTGATTCTAATGGAAAACTATTCATTTTTTCGTTTGCCAGTAGCTTCCGAAATGATCCATTATAAATTTCAATTTTTTTGCATTTTTGTTGATGTCGTGCACCAGCAGCTTGAAGCTACAACGGAAGAAGCGATCTACTTTCTGTCTTGTGTCGCTTTTGTATTTTATTTGTTTGGTTTTGATATAATTACAAATTTTAAAGTTTTTTTGTTAAATATGTAGTTAACTAAATCTTCCACGACTGAAAAATTGCGTTGTTGTCAACATAGAAAAACAACAACACAAGTTTAAAAGTCACCTTAATCTGTCAGATTGAAAACATTTGCGTTCAGAAGGTAGAGTCAAGAAATATGAATATCTGTTCCCCGCACTCTAATATCAAGGAAGTGCCTTTAAAACATTTATTTATAGGTATTCTGCAAACCTTATGGGTAAATATTGAAAAGAAGAATTTTAAGACACGTATATCCGTGTACACACAATGATTTGTATATATTTTACGCTTTATCGTAGCATACTTTGACTTTTACAAGAATTAATGATACTACAAATATATATGTGAGTTAATTACCCAACGGAACCCAATCCAATTAATGTTTAAGCTCTGTTACTGCTGTTATGCTAACACATACAAGATTATCTCCATTAGCATGATTGTCAAATAATAATCTCCTTGCGTAAACGTGCAAATAATGTGGAAAGCGGAAACGCTATTGTGCAACTTACGTAATATGCAACAGCAACCATGACTATTAATGTTCTCGCAAGCTGAACTCACATCTGAAAGTGTTGAACATCAGAAAGCTGGAGTGGATATTTAAAGCAAAAAAAAAATTAATACAAGCAGCCATGATTTAACTATTAAGGTTCTCGCAAGCTATCAAACTCACATTGGAAAGTGTTGAACGTCAGAGGGCTGGAGTGTAAAAATTGATATCCAAAGCAAAAAATGCGAAAAAAATCTAATACAATTTGACACTAGAACTGCTTTTGGAAGAGCAATATTTTTTTTTCGCAGTAACCTCATAAAGTTAAATAATGAATTTCATCATGTGTATGCTGAACTGTCGAAGTGTTTGACAAACAATTTAATCAAAAATTTGATCATCTGTACGCCCTTAATGACATGACAAACATTAACTAAATCAACTTTTGCTGAGATTTAAATTTTTTAATTTTTATAACAACAATATGGAATTAAATGTTAGCATCATACAAAATGTACGAAAATTTCCTCAACTTTATCAAAGGAGTAGCAAACTAGCGGATAGAGAAAAAGCTTGGAAATCTCTGTCAAAATCACTTAAACTTAATGGTTGGTAATATTTCAAAATTTCAAAAAAATTTAACTTAAAAACTTTTTTTCTAATAGAACAATTCCTTAAAAGTCGGTGGCATATTTTACGTGAACGTTTTGTCAAACAATTGCAATATGAAACAGAGGGAAATCAACAAAATTATTTCAGATATTCCAAACAGATGGAGTTTCTGAGGCAGCACATTAAAATTCGCGTGCCGGCAAATCCTACGTCGCAAGGGAATATACCACGCAATTGGGTTAAACCCGAATTTGTGATAACAGCGGCTGATTTAGAATTCCATGCAGAGGATCAGAAAGGAAACGATGAAATTATGTTTATGGAGATAGAGGAGGAGACTGAAGATACTGCTAAAGAAATCGAAGAAAGTCGTACTGAAATTGAAAGCTTTGTAGAAGTAGAAGACAACTGTCAAGAAATTGAAGACAATTGCCAAGAAATTGAAAGTAACTGCATTGAATTAGAAGACAATTGTCAAGAAAACGAAAATACATTTAATAAAGTAAAAGATGACTCCAAAGCAATAGAGCAGAGGCGTAAAAGAATGGAAGTTAAAGAAATAAAAGTAAATATTTTAGCCTTAGAGAAAAATGTATTGGAGAAAACACAGCAACAGCCTGTTAAACCAACTGTAGTGAAAAATGAGTTGGACGACAGTAAATCTGCTGTTGTGAAAAATAATGAAATAATTATTTTAGAACAAGAGGAAAACAAAGTTATAGTTGAAAAGATCAGTGCTAAGGAAGAAACAGCGCCAAAAGCAGAGAATAACTCAAACACCGACACCAGTTCAGTGCCGAAGCCTGAATCACCCGTTAAGAGCTCACGAAGCGAGGATGCAATTTTTGGTGAATTAATCGTTGCAATGCTTAAATCAATGGATCCAGCAAAGAAAAAATCAATAAAAAAAGAAATTATGAATTTGTTACTGTCGTAGCGACAGTTTCATTTAGCTTGAGAAATAATTTAATTGAATTTATTATACATGTAACTCCCGAGCGGGAAAGTATGAGAGGGATCTAAATTTGAGCTACAATGGAGCACACAATTTTCATAAAAAAGTGAATACGGCAGTTAACGAAGTTGGAAACCATTTTGCATTAAACTTATTACTTGCTTATGTTCACATTAAGATAGCACACATCAGTTTACTTTAGTTCACATTAAGATAGCACACATCGGTTTACTTTAGCAATTAGTACGACCGCTGCACTATAATAGAAACGTGCAAGGTTAGTTTATTAAAATTTTTGAATATTAAAAAGTTTAATTAATATTTTTTTTAATATTTACATATATGTATGTACGTACGTAAATTTTACTTCATTTTTTGTGCAGTTGCACCACAAAAAATGTCGTTTTTTTTAATGAATTTAGTTGCACATCTTATAATAACAACAAAGTTGCGTATAGAAATGAACGAATGGTCTTATTCAAAGGGCAGCTTTTGTGATATGAATAAAAGTACGCCTTGTGATCGCAATATCGCGGCTTTTATCGTAAGCGTGTTGGTCTTCCTCGTTTTTCTGTTAACTTTTTTGTCTTTCAGAGCATTTAATACAAAATTTCTTTGCTGAGCTTTCTAAGATTTTTTCAATTTCTGTGAACGATTTTTTTTCATTTACCCAACATAATGAATGAATTATTTTTATCTTAAATATTATGTAGGCGAATAATTTAAAATGCTATTCTGGGTGAGTTATTTCACAAAAACATTTGTAATTAATGGGATTAGCACAAAACAAATTAGGGATATTTTCAGAAAGAGCGTGGCATCTTCCTTACAGATAACAAATTTAAAACGCTACACTGGAGTAAGATTTCAAGACAATGCACACAAATTCTAGAAATGGTTTGGACAAGCATTTGGCAAAAAGTGAGATTTTCAGGCATGTTCTACATTTCACTTACCTAAGTGAAAAATCTCATACCATGATCTTTGTAATACGATAACTATGAATTTGAAGACTAATAATTATAATAACTAAATAAATAACTCCCGGGCGAATTTCATATGAATTTCATCATATGAATTCGTGTGTTACTCGGAAGTGAAATGTAGATGTAGAATGTTTGACTGGAGAGAGTTGAATCTCGCACACAATCGAAAACTTAAAATTAGTCCTATTCAAGTAAATATTTTCGATTCCCATATTAGAACGTTTAGTGAAATCAGAACGCACGATAGCAAGAACCTAGCAATGGAATAAATTAGTTATTAAAAAAATGAAAAATTATTTTATTGTATTATAAATTTTAGTCACATTACTTTGTGTAAATGTGCTGGAAAGTGTTTTTGATCAAATTTAAATACAATATATTTATCCGTTAATCTGGTATTCTCATCACTGTTATACAAAATTGTAATATTATCGTCATGGGTAATAAGTTTTCTTGATTTTGCATATAAAAGGCCGAACAAAATTTGCTTATAAGTTGATCTACGATAGGACAGCTTTTGCTCATACCCATAGTACAATAAAATAATATTATGGAATATGCTTGTATAATCAATGGTCGATTTCAAATTCGTTATGAATATAATTGGTACTTTTGGTCGAAAATGTGCCACCTTCCTTGCCATCCGGCCAGTAACTCCTCTTATAAGAATACATTTAGCATCCATTTCGTAGGCTGCCGCAACAGCAGAACGGGCTATACTGTCGCTACCAGCAAAAGATTGATCGCAATATGGTAGCTTTGACAGTGTCATAGCTGGCATCTCACAGAAGAGCGCATTTTGTAAATAAAAGAAGTAGAAAGATTTATTCAAGTCACCACATTTGAAGATATACTTGTCTGGATAATAGAAAATATGAAAATAATGTTCCGGATCAACATTGTACTGATGATTCACAATTAAAGCGGGATTCAAAATAATTGCTTTTTTTAAATTGAAAGCGCGCTTTAGAAAACCATCTGCCGCTGGACAAATATGCAACATTTCAGTTTGCTTAGAAGTTGACTTTAATTGAGAACTTGTTTTTGGTGTACATAGCTCTATAACAAAACCGTCATAGGCGTCAGCAGCCCAAATAAACTCATCGCCACATCCTTTTAAATCATTAAGAATCACACGCGCATATAAACGCATATTATCGGCTCGAAAATATTTAAGAACTTGCTGCAAATCATCATAATACTCCTTTGTTCCCACAATATAGGACACAATAACACTTATACCCACTTCTTTGGCAAAAGTGATATTCTCTAACTCTTCAAGAGAAACACGAACTTTGTTACAACGTGACGGAAAATGCACAGGCATTCGTGATTCCAGCACACCGCCTATAACAATTTTACAACGTAAATGTACCTCAGCGATGCGCTTAACTTGTAGTTGTATATCGGGCCCAATACAAATGAAATCACAATCTTGGATGTCTACCAATAAAAAGCAGGCGTTAACGTAGATCCGTTTTCGGCAGCAGCGCATAGAGTATGCACTATCCACAGTCAGTATGACATCATCATCCTTTCTAAGCAAAAACTCCTCTTGTTTCCCTTCTGCAACCAAATCATAATCCAATTCACCAGTGTACTGTAAACGTGGTGATAGCTTAGCAAAAAGTGTTGATGTAATTGGAAAATTGTACTCTTTGGAAACCAACAATTCACTTTCACGCAGACGCACAATTAATTGTTGATTTTCCACCTCAGTGCCAATAAACAGATCAATGCAGAAACATCTGACTCCGGCACCTATGAGAAAAAAAAAATCCAAAAAATAAAATAGCCTTTTCTTAAATCATAGACAATAGCTCAAAAACAATTATCATTTTGAGTTTGTCCTTTTGGATCATAATCGACATTTTTGATGCTTTTGATCAGAAACAACCTTTAATTTTTATATTTCTTGAAAAACACCATTATTTTTAATATTTTTCTGTATAAATAATATAAATTGAGATAGTTCAAAAACAGTGTTCATATTACTTAATGATCTTAATGTTTCGTTGAGTTGTAAAATATGTTGATGAATGTCCAAACATAACGCAAAAGGTCGAAAAAGTCATAAATATTTCAGTGTGATTTAATTACACGATCCTTTGTTCACTCTATTACCGCCCCATGTTATTCAGTTTCTCAAGAAAAAAAAATTGTTTTATAGAGATTTTGTACTAATCGATAATCGAACTGTGAAATATTTTGTAAATCAAATGTTAAACGACACAAGAAACTTACGTATTAATGTCTCCAACATTTTTGAACAGCTATGTGGATTAATTTCTACGCATTTTTTATTTTCATAAATGCTAAAGTCATCAAATTCACTTAATATCTGAAATCCTTTAAAAAACCCATGCCATGAATCTTCTGGTAGGTCAACTACTTTTTCCAAGACATTACTACATTGCTCCTCTTCTACAATTTCCGGAAAATTTCCATTTTCTTCAACTTCTGTAATCTCTTCAGTTTCTTTGTGGTGCAAATCATCATCTAGTAATTCATCGGGGCCCAACACTGGCTCGAAAACTTTTCTATACTGCAATTTTTGTAATAATAGGCGTGCGGTATCGAGCTTCTCCAAATCATCTACTAACGTTGAACAACGCAATTTTACGCATAAACTTTCAATGAATTCTTCCATTTTTTCTGTTTTTCTGGCTTCATCGAATTTTGAATCTTCAAGGACTGCAACAATGTCTGTAGCATCTTCCATTTTTGTACTATAAATAATAAAAAATATAATTGAAATACAAAATTCGTTTATATCTGTTCAATTTGGCAGCCACAAAAATTTTAATTATTTGAAATAAAAATTTTTTATTTAGAAAATTTGACTACATTGTTTGAAATGTCAGAAGTCACCTTGAATAAATCATTCTTCAATGAATTATGGCCGCTGATCTTGGAATACAACCAGTGCGATACTAAAAGCCGCAATACATCGCCATACTTCGAGCCTTTACAGCAATTTGACTATATTTGGGCGCACGAACTGCTAGCTGCCAAAGGCTACAAGAACTATACCAAACCTCTTAAGCTGAGTTGCTCCTTTATGAAAACGGATGAGGCACAACAAAATGTTGAGGTGCCATGTAAATCAGCTAAAGATGAAGAAACTGAGGTTTGGCGTAAGCCGAAAATTATTCCTTTAGATGAACAAATTGATGCGTTACAGAAAGGTAAATGGAAACGGCAAACTGTAGCATATGAATATGTTAACCGAAAGTTCCCATGGTATATACAACGACCTGTTTGGGATGCTACATTTGAGATTACTGACGCAGTACGCAGTGAATTTGTGAATGAATTCGAAATGGAAATTTTACGCAATATTTTCACATTCCAATGCAAACTAATCATCATCGATGTGGGCGCTGATGTAAGCTTAGGAGACCTTGAGCGCTGGCTGAAGTTCTGCAAGTATGTACAAATGTTGGCTGTGGTACGTTGTGAAATAATGGAGCGTCGTTTAAAACTGCTTGGTGGTGTATTTTATACGCTTTTGGTGCAAGAGGATCTTGAAAATACATGGCAGGAGGAGTTAAAAATCTCACTAAGCTCAGGCCTGCAATATGCTCGTGAGCTAGAATTGTTTGACAACTGCGCAATACCATTTGTTTTTGTATTTTCACACAAGCGGGGCATGTCTTCATGTGACACATATAAAATATTACAAAAATATTAAGCTTTCAACAGTATTGGATTTTTCAAGAACATATTAAATCACTTATATTGTAATCAATGTTTAAAGCCCCAATAAAGAATTCAATTCAAGGACGATTCGATTGTATTTTTAGAACGACTGATAGTTTTTTCTACATTTTCTAGTAATATTTATTGTTGCCTTAACTAGAAATTTTCGAAATCAATAACATTTATAACTTAAACTAACAATTTTTCATAATAAATTTCAACAACAAAACTATTTACACCATATTTATATACTTTAATGCTAAGGTTTAAGTAAAATGATTGCTGCTAGCTTTGTACAAGCGTTAATCAGCTAAACTTTTGACTTGTATTTTATTTAACATAATAAATAGCGGTAATATACAAAAAATATATATATGTATATGTATAACATTAGAAATTAAAATCATACTACGTATATAGAATACAAAAAAATACAATCGGTTTAATTATTAATTGGAATAATGTTTGTCAAAAACTGGAGCCGCAAGTTATTTGTTCTTGAGCATATACTTATAATTTATTGGTTTATGTGGCCGTTGCTTGGCGTTTCACGTTATCTTCAATGGTGCAGCTGTTAAGTGTTCATAGGAGGCCTTGTTTAAAGTATAAATATTAAATAAATAATTAAAAAAAGGCAAAAAGTAATTTACCTTAAGCGTTGTATAACAATAACCAGCAAATCCATTCATTTCAATTTGAAAGTTCGAGCCCCCTGTTAAATCGTCTAACAAGGCCAACTCAGCACCAAGATGTGGCACAGCCCCGCGCAATACCAAAAACAATGTCAAAGGCATCATGCTGTCAGCAGCTAATAAAATAGAATTTTCTGAAATGAGATAAATTGCATTTAAATGTAATTTTTAAAAATCATATGCATGATGTTCTCAAGGACTAATAAATGTTCATAGCAAAAGAATGCAATATTTTAGAAGTGGACAATTTTTAACTCATTTTCGAAAAGTTTACAAAATGTGAGCTGTGTTTCTAGAGTCATTAAGTGAGCATAAGCATACCTCTTTTTCGGATAAAATCCGTTTTCTTTTTTTAAGCGATAGCTCTGTAATAGTTTTTGTTGTTGGAAGAACTCTTCTATTTTTCGACAGTGAATATTTCTCCCGAAGACATCAAATATTTTGATTTTATTACTGTACACTTGATTTAAAAAAATTGTAAAAAGTAACTTTGCCTCAGATATCATACTTTATAAGTTTAAGTTTATATACATATATACTCGACGTGCAATTGCTGTTAATGACCGCTCTAATCTTGAAATGCAAATAGGAAAAAAAAACTCCGACGTGCTGGACCAAAACTTTCTGCAGCAAAACAGGTTTCCGGTTTCTACTATGGTTACTCAACTTGAACTTGGACTGTGTAATTATGTTTATTATTTTAAAAGAATTCAAGAACGCAAAAAATGAGATGATGGCATTATTTTCAAAAAACTTGTCACACATTTTTGAAAAAACAGGCTATTGACCTATGATTTGCAATAATTCGATAAGTGTGGTCGCCTCCAGTAGCGGCATTCCCATTCCCTATTAATATTATCGCACGTCGTTGAACTCGACCTAAAAGCTTTACAGTTGTTTTTGAAGCCTCGGCGCAGATGTGCGAACTGTATGGTTAGACAGAAAATCCGAATTGGAACAGGGCGAAGTATTTTTTACTGTCTCAAATAATCTAGACACGATCGCGTTTTACGATTTACAATCAAAACATTGGAAAAATAAGGCCAATGTAAGATATATTTTTGGCTTTATGAAGAATCCTTCTTAGGACTAAACTGCAAGTTTAATTAAACCATTACCACTGTGAAGATTGCTCATTTCTATACTGAATTATAATTTTCTAACCTAAATCTAAATTTAAAATTTGTTGTTTTATGACAATTATATTTGTTGTAATATCATGAATTCTATGTTCACGAGCTTTTCATTACACTTACCACATTCAGCAAGCTTATGAGCTTCCGTTATTAACTGCATACATTTTTCTATCACAGTTAACATGGCTTTAGGGCTATATTTTTCTTGCAATTGTTTTAATGTTTGTATAGCAACATTAAAAAATTCATTGCTTACAACTGGCAGTAGAACACTAAGAAAAATAAATAAAATTGTTTATGCCGTAGCTCAAAAGTAATTAAACATTGCTCTACAAACCTGTCTAAGCTTAGGCAGCCACTTAAATCTTTGTCATTTAACTTCTCTGCAAACATCAAATTTTGTCGATACATTTCATCCTTACCACTATATTTATTTGCATACAACACAAACAAAGTCGAATAGATACCTTCCGAAAGGACTATGGGATAGAGCAGCGTGATGTGCGAAACTACTTCGCGTGTACTCTCAATTACGCAAAAATCTTCAGGCAACGCTGGAAACATTTTACGCACAAAACGATAAATTCGCTTTGAAATCGATTCCCATTCACGCATAGCTTGCTTAGCTAGAATCGGTGTTGGTTTAACTTTCCAACAGCCATACGATGTATAGAAACTATTTGCAACACGTTGGTTAAGCATGTGAAGTGGATGATGTGGATCTTTAAAAGCTTGTACCAAGTACTCCTTAATGGAGGCAACATCTTCTGCAGTAAGCGTAGTCATGCCAAAATTTGGCACGATCTCCAGGCCCATATGTGATGAAAAACTACTGAGCATATTATTAATTTCATAAATTATAATAATTAACTTCGGAAACTACCTGAAATTTTTTGAATTATTGCTTAGGTTTAGTACACTGTCAACGGATGAACGTAAACTTGTGCTCGAATCATTAGCCCAGTTGCCCAATTGTGTATTCAATAAATTTTGAAAAGAATTTTCTTCATTATTGGGAAATGTTGTTGAATTCATAAATTCTAAATCATTTAGATCTTCAAGTGTCTCTTGGGAATGTGATCTGCGTGACAGACGCACAGCGTCATCACTTAAATCCAAAATGCTGGATTTTGCACTTGTCATAAGGCTATTTGAGGATTTTAAGCTTAGCTTCTCCATGCCTGCACTAAACCCCATTGATATGTTCTTGGCAAAGTAGCTATGTACATAACTTTGATATGCTGAGTCCTGTTGCTCACGTGTTTTTTCGCGATCTCGCAGTGTGGTCATATACACAGCAATACGATTCCATAATTCTCTGGTGCTACTGCTAGACACTCCCTGTGGTGGTTCAGTTATGTACGAAGATGCAAATACCTCTTCTTCAAAGTTATCGAACAATGAACGCCATTTTCGTGAGTTATCGACAATTAGGTCACCAATAGATCTGAGGATTATAGTATTGCCAATGTGAAAATAAAAAACTTATGGATATTTCGATAAAAAATATGGAAAATATTTTTAAATGAAAAAATTAAAATCAAATTTTTTGGATATTTTTTTTGACTAAAACTTACTTGGGTATTTTAGGAAATTGACGATTTATGGCAACTGTGCCGGAAATCACGCGTACATCATTCCAGGTACCTGCCAAGTGGCCACTTAAAACATTTCCAATCAATTTGCACTTTGATGCTTCATCATCGTCCGACATGGTGACGTTCTAAAAAAATATATATATTTTCGCAAAGTTTTCCTTTTCTTAAAAAATTACACCAACCTCACAATCTACAGCACCATGGGGCATGTAATAGGTACCCTTGCCCATAGGACCATGTAACGTTAGTTCTCCTTCATAGACGTAGTCATTTTCAAACACTGCAATACCTTGTCCTGCCAGTTCATCATTAACAAAAATACCTTCAAAGTAATCACCATTCATGGTAATACAGGTGCCTGAACCAGTGCGTTTGTTATCCGCAAACATGCCCATATATTTGTCACCAGTGATCGCGTCATCCAGTATACCATAACCAGATTTTGAATTGGCTTGAAATTCACCCACGTAATTGTAGGTGCTCTTGCGTAACATTCCGTGACCATGAAAAACGCCATCACGAAAATTACCAGTATACAATTCATTATCTTTCATTTCGTAAGAGCCATGGCCATGAAATTTTCCAGCTTTAAATGTGCCTTCATAGAAGCCAACAGATGGTGTGACCATTTTACCATAGCCTGAAATCAATCAAATAATTAATTAAAATCGACAGCAACTGTACCCACAAAAAAATTTAATAAAAAAATGACTTTTTGAAAAAATTTTTGATAGTTTAAAAAAGCTTAACAGTAATAGTCCATCAATTAGGAAGTGATTTTTATGCTGAACTCACCTTCAATTTCACCATTTCGTATGTCTCCAACGTAAAATTTTTCATCCGGAAACTGCAAGTAACAGCTCCCATGCAAAACACCATTGCGCCACTGGCCATAAGCATCCACGCTGGCATATTTTGGATGCTTGGAGCTGTAAACATATGCCATTGTACGTTTACTGGACATTTTAGCTCCAGCTCTTCCCAGCGCTATCATGATGGCTTTTTCCAACTCTGTGTACCAGAGTTCTTTATCATGATGTGAACGAGCCACAAGTGAAAAACTTTTCTCCGGCGTTGTGATACGAAATTGCTTTTCATTTTCGGACCTTAACCACATAGCCACTAATGGATACGTTTGAAGCTGAGTGCCAAATTGACAAAGACAATCAGAGAAAAGTATAAAAATTGGTTGCGTACCTGGAACGATGCTGCTTATGGCTACGTTGGCTAAACGTAAAAGTACCTTGTCAGAGCTAAAAAGAACGCGTCTTTGTTTGCGACGAAACCGTTGTAATTTTGTGAAACGTTCGTATCGTTGCCAAAATTCTTGTGTATGATCTGCCACCTCCAAATCAATACGATGTTGGCTGGCAAATAGCTGCCAGGCAAGAAGTTGCTCTGTAAATTCTATACGCGTTTTACAAAGTGATTCTAGAACTTGCACAAAGTTTGGATAAATTTGAAAAGGTTGCTTGAAGATGCGTTCGACATCAATATCCACGTTCTGTTGTGCACCAAAATTAAATAAGGAAAAAACATGCTTGGCAGCATCAGCAAAGCCATTTATAGAACGCACATCACAAAAGGCTTTCGTGTAATCTTCGAATAGTACAATGGAAGATTTGTAGTAACGTACAAAAATTAAATCTGCAGCTGTTTCCAAATCACCACGATAGTAACATTCCAAAGATTTTAGCGACACAGCGAGGAGATATAACATTTTGTAAAAAAGCAGGCAGATGTAGTCGTGCTGAAAAGTACGTAGTTTCTGTACCAACGTACGTTGCTGTAGTAGATTTTGTAGTTGCAGTCGCAAATTGTTAAGTGGTTGATAAAATTCCTGCAACGCTGCATGACATTGATTGTGTAACGTAAAGTTGTTAGCTGCCAGCAGTGGTGTTACATTTTTTCCGACATTACTAATGCAGTTACTGGTAAGTAAATCATTTTTGAATTGCACATCTTTCGAAAATAACTCGCCTTTGGCGTTCATCAACACAGTTTGAAAATCGCCAGCGCAAATGGCCAACACACTGCGCTCCAGGGGACTCATTTCCGCCTGATCCAGTTTGAGTTCTGTTGGAGTGCTCATATAAAGACAATCCCGTTTGCCATTTAATTGCTGTTTAGTGTTGAGACCCCAATGG
Source organism: Meiosimyza decipiens (assembly GCA_963680825.1). Taxonomy (NCBI): domain Eukaryota; kingdom Metazoa; phylum Arthropoda; class Insecta; order Diptera; family Lauxaniidae; genus Meiosimyza; species Meiosimyza decipiens. The sequence continues at coordinate 42,180,416 of OY804258.1, forward strand.
AAAAGACGTCCATCTAATGTACGTGCTATGGTGTGTTCACGTCCCGCTGCGATGGAGCAAACACCAACATCATTTAGCTTTTGTATGTTGATTGTATTGGGTCTTTTTATATGATCGGCCGTACCAAGTAAACCATTATTGCTAGCGCCAAATGTATGTACTTGTGTCTTCAATAACTCACAACCTTGGCGGAGCAGCTGCTGCAGCGCTTCTTCGTTGTGTTCGCTATGTTGTGAGTTGCTTGCCTGACTGCAAATTGAATTGCCCGAAAATGAAGAATTGCGTTTGTGAGTTTTAACAGTGCTGTTTGTATCGTACGCTAATTCCTTTTGAGGCGATGTTCTAGTTTGTAGCGCATTAACACGATTGTTGAATGCAAGTGCATCTGGAATTGTTGTCTTTTGCGCTGCACTACGACAAAGTATTTCATCAACCAAATCTTCTTCTCTATGCCTGAGCAGCAACGCGAAATGTTCATCACCCGCAACTAAATCCAGAATTTCTCTTGGCTCTTCAAATAAACGTAAATGTTGAGGCTCAAGCTCGGCAGCCTGAAAAACCTCACCACAGTTTCCTAAAGCGTAAAGTTCATTATTGGTGTTTGTGACAAAGAGCGCACCATGCATGGAGCACTTGACGCGTGCAATGCGTATGCCATCCTCGGAAAGTTCTAAGGGGTCAAACACAATATGTGTCCAATTTTCCAATTCCAACTTTAAGTTTTGTAATGTTTTTGCAAAAACACAACCACCATTGCGGACAACAAACACAGTACGTGTACCGCGACAGTAGTCAACATCGATGACATCGTCACGCAGTAAAGTTAGATGCAGTGTTTTGTTTGTAGCATCAAGCTTGCCATGTAGCAACTTATGCTCGCAGTTCAGCAACAGCAATTGCTGCTCATCTATAGAGCAGAGGCGTATTGCTGGTACCGCTGTGCAGCGCGCTTCACTGGCAGCGTCCGTTTTTAGCTGCAGTACGTTGCCCTCATGATAAATGATAAAAGCTGCAGGCGTTTGTACTGCCGTTGGTGACGAAGTCAACATCGCAGATATGTCACTTAATTTTCACTGGAACAAAAATAAATAAATTTGAAGGATCTTTAGTTTAAATTACGCAATAAAAAACAGCAATATGCGAAAATTCCAATACCCGTCGCCTGCAGATCTTCCAGCAATGGCGCAACTTAAATTACCTTGAAATTTTAATTCAATTTCTTAATATCGGATATAATTTTGCTTAATATTTTCTTTCAAAACATTTTTTCACACTTTAATCGATGTTGTTTACGCTTTAAATTACGAAAAAAATCCACTTTTTGCGCAGAATTAAATTGAAATAAAAAAAGCAGTAGCGATATTCCTTGTTTTCGTTTTGTTTTGTGAAAATAATCAATGCTGGTAGCTGCAAAAGTTGCCCAAAACAAATTAAATCAAAGGTGGGAGTGGGAGTTACTATTAGAGCGAAAGTGTCCGCAGCACTTGTGCGACTGAAACGGACTAGGTTGACAGCAATCAGCTGATTTTTGTTTTGATTTGTTTATGTTGGTCGTACTGCATAAAGTGTTGTTGCAAGAGCGCTAGCGTTGCCAATCGAGTTTGTCGAATTTAAGGCTTTGGATTCAGCAAGCCAAAATCTATTGAACAAATCTATGATGTGAATTATGGAAACTCTGTTTTTTTTATACAAGATTTAACGTGTTGATTACCGCTCTCCTTTTTATCAACGTCATCAAATTTAGTAGCAAATAAAGTCATTAAATAATAATATCACTGTGTTTCCGATGCTTCTAACTGATAAGCAAAAAAATGTAAATAAGCGGGCCCCTCAAAAAGTGCAATAAGTTTAGTGATTCGCTCCACGCACTTGTCCTTTCGATACGGCCCTGGTCTGATTCAAGCAAATATAAAAATAAAAAAATTGTGTAATGATCATGAATTCTCAAGGGGAGAAAATATTGAGTGCTATTTAAATCTGAAGTGATACTTTGCATTAAAAATTGATAAAAAACCGGGAGTGCGAAGAAATAAATGTGAATTATACACGACGGGACGGTCAGAACAACACCATGCCTTACTTTTAAGAGAGCTGGGACGCGTAGCATATTTGCCCGTTAAAGAAGCTGACTTCGCTTCTAGTTCACCTTTGGGTTCAAGCCTCAAACATTTGAAAACGGTAAGTCTCCCCAACATTTTATTCTCGAAATTTTTTTCATGTTTTTTTTTTGTCAATTTACGCGTAAAAGTACATCTAAAAATGGATGTGAGTTTTTCTCCTCTACAATTGCCCAATATAGTTCCAACTCGAGCTTGAAAGTGAAAATAAACTTAAGTAAACCTGTTCCAAATAAATATCCCACCAATGAAATGAAAAACTATTTTATTTTTTACCCACATTTATATATATTTAAATCGAAAGTTGACCACAATTAAATGTACCAAATGTTTCACCATCTCTGCAATCGTTCAGAGAAGGCTATGGTATTACCATTAGCTAGAAAAATTGGACGTCTTATATGTGGTTGTAGTTGTGCAAATGGTTGCTCTTGTCTATGATTAGCATTCACTTGAAATTTCGCAGGTCTTCCACGATGACGAATAGGCCGTCTTAGTTTAGCAGGTCTTACTGCTGTTGATGGCTTACGTACTGGCTGTGGTCTAAATGCTATCAATCGTTCAAATTTTGGTAGTGTCAATACGCTTTGGGGTATTAATTGCTGAGGAATGCTTGGACGAACTAATTTAGCTAGTTTTCCTGCTGAAGCTGTTGATTGTACGGACAACAGTGGGCGAAAAAGTGTTAAGCGCTCAGCTTGTGGTAGGGTTAATTCAGTTTGTGGGAAAAATTGTCGCGAATCAGTAGCTGCAGTTTCAGGTGGAGAGTAGATATCATCTGGTGGTCCATAAGCTTGATCTGGTAGCCCATAGGTCTGATCGGGTGGCCCATATGTCTGATCGGGTGGCCCATATGTCTGATCTGGTGGCCCATAGCTCTGATCTGGTGGTTCAGGTTCAAAATTCTCTGCTTCTGTTGGTAAATCAAAAGGAACTTCAGGCTTTTCACCAGCTGATGGATACGGTCCACTTGCAGGAGCAGCTTCTAAATGCGCAGCAAACCTTAGCATTTGTGTATGATGTATTGGTCCTGGAAAGCGCACAATTCGTCCTCGCTGTATTGGTGGTTCACCTGCACATAATGCAATTGTCAATATAACAACAATTGTTGTTAGATTCAGCATTTTATTAATGTTGACCATCATGAATGTGCTGTTTAAGTCACCTCAAATGTTAATTGCTCACTGGTGTTTACTTGCGTATTTTTAAACGGTTTTATATGCTTCTAATTAAAAAAAATATGTGTGTACTAATAATATTATTAATTTTACTTTTCGTAATATGACCTTGGTTGCTTAGGGTTTCATGGTTTTCTTATGCTTAGCTTAACGTTTTTTAGTTGCCTTTTTTGGATTTTACGATGACATACAGAAATGGCACCAACTGTTCGATACGTGCACGAAATTATTAAACGTTGAAATTCGAAGGTGCGAGGGTTATAACAGTAATAAAATGATTTATGGTAGGTGTGGTAATTCTAAAGAACATTTCATTTAAAGTATAAAATATTCAAATGCAAAATGTAATCCAACTCTGCTAATTAAAACTACATAATTTTATTAAGCAAATGCTAACTAGGAAATCATGTTGATGGTGGAAAAAAAACTTGGTGCTTATGCAGAATTAAAACTGTTTCACATTAAAGGATATATGGATGTGCCAAAAGGATAAAACTGGAAGCCAACGAAAGAAGCTTAAACATCAGTCATTTATTCGTATGCCGTAGAATGGATGCAAATAGAAAATGATGTGAAGAATATTTATCATCTGAAATAGCAAGCAGTCCAGTGCACCGCAAAAAAGTCAAAGTAAATCTCTGGACTACAAGCAAATGAGATGAAAATGCAAAAAAAAATTGTTTGCTGGATTTTGCGGCAATCAAATATAGCTACGAACGAACGCATGCAAAAATGAAAATACGTACAAAACTTACATACATATATATAGGCCTTAAGCTCTCCTTAGCTAGCAAGTTAAACACAAACGGATGTGAAGTCGCCGCTAAGCAGAAGTTATGCACTACAACAACAACAGGATTAACTGAAGCAAGCAAGTTTAACAACACAAATACCCTGCGTGGATTTGAAGCATCAGTGAGCAGAAGGAAAGGGTTGCACTTGTACTCTGAATAGTAGAATGATTTACTACTGGGTACTACCACAAACGTTGCGGCTGCTATTTTACTTGGGAGGATTTTGTTGTTTCCCAATTTTATCTCTTGTTTTCTTCTTTCCTACGCTTGTGTTTTTGCTTTTGCAAATTGAAAACCTTTCGGAAATTAAGATGGCGTTTTATCGGCTTCCGATGGTAGCGGCGCTTAATCTTTAAAGCATGAAGTGATGAAACATACATCGGACAATGGGTCCGATTGTAATCAAGCTGGCAAAATGAAACTAAAAAATACTTTCTTTGCTTAAATCGCGAAGAACATAGCATTACTATCAATAAATTCATCCAAACGAAATATTTCCAGTATTCAAAGAAACATACTGCACTGACATTGAAAGTTACAAAGGTCCTGCTCCATATAAACCGTGAAATTTCTCTTAATACTTAAGGTTTATAACTATTTGAAGGTCAGGAAAAATTGTGTTTAGTTTTTATTAGAAAGTATAAACTCAGAATCATATTTTCTATGGTATATCTTCTAAGATAACATTTGGCTGTCAGCTTTTGCTTTATCCTGAAAAAACAATAAGATCAGTAACTACTCGTAAGTTTAAGACTGTTCTAAACTTAAAAAGTTATGTAAAAATTTTATTGCATACATAGCTGATGAATTGATTTATTTTATTTTAGTAAAAGGGCAGCACCGTCAAAGTGCGGGTCCTGGGACGAAGGAAGAAGTTTTTATAAATTAAATATTTAATGTTTGTTGTCCTTCCCCTAAAGAGACGAACCTTTAAGAAAAAAATAAAATAAACTGTATAAAAGTTCTTGGAAGATTTTTCCACACATGTGGAATATTTTTTCTGGTGAATATTTTTTATTCATATGCTCATAAAACAAAAAACGAAGAGCTTACGGCGTTTTATCTGTAAGTCTATAAGTTTTCGAATAAAAATATCTAGCTATTAAAATTTGTTTTTCTTATAGCATAAATATTGGATATGTTTTAAATTAAGGATGCACAGCTCAATTCTCGTTAAGCTCTTCAAGCTCTTACAACAATAATAAAAATATCCAGCTCATCTCGAGTTGTTTCCGTTATTCGAGCTAAATCGTTTCGGATTGCAATAACCTTGCTTGTGTATTTGCATGCTTTTTGTTTGTGTGATTTTTGATTTCAAGTTACTTGCTATTTCGTCAACTCTGTTTTTTTTTTTGCAAAATGTTCTTATAATTTCTTTTCCCAAAATGATTTTGTTGTAACCAGCTTCCGAAGCAAATTTTGGTGTGCATCTATGCTTTAAATAAGTAACTGCATACATTTTTGACTTTGAATTTTTTGGAAATTTTTGAAAACCAAATATCTCAAAAATTATGGGGAGTAGGATAGAAAAAAATCGTATAATTATTTGTTTAAAAATGCTTTAATTTTATAAAAAAATTAGATACTTTAAGCAAATATCCTCGACATAAAATTTTGGGATTTTCTTTTGATTTTTGATACGTTATTCTTCATTCAATCCTTTTTTACTCAATTCAATATAGTTTTTGAGATATTTCTTTTTATTTAAATATATGTATTAAAAAACCGCAAATGCGGACACGCAAATTCGCATATATGTATGTCCATGTATATTAGCGTGTTTATTTTTGTTGAAGTATTTTTTTACTATTTTTTTATATTTTTGGCCAATATTTTATAATTGGACCTAAAATCAATTCAAGTTAATTGATATGGAAAACAAACTGTGCGATTTGATCTAGTAAGCTGAAATATTGGAAAAAGTTTTTTTAATGTCCAAAGCTAAAACATAGGTCAATGCACGGAAATTGTTCACATTTCAAGCCACACGAGAAATTAGCGTGGTTTGACAACAGGGTGTAGCATCTCCTATATAACTTAAATACATAAAAAACCTATGCCCTAGCACTTATGGCAGACTTTTTCTACGCTTTAGTAAGAACTTTTTTTTTTGTTCAAAATCTCAATCAAATGGAAATCCAATATTGTTTGCGCCGTTCACAGCGTTGATTTAGGAAGCTGCAATTTTATGGAGACTGTTTTTATTGGATGATTCGATTATCACACAAATATTTGCTAATATTTCCATGGCGGACTTAGACCCAGATCGCATCATGTAATAAGACTGCTGCTCTTCCACTGAGCCGATGGTTTAACAGCTATTGCAAAAATAGCAAATATGGATAGATAACAGACGAAACGATTTCATAATTAAAAATGAAGCGCCTCTTTAAAAAACTGAGATATAGAGTTACATATGCCAATGCCGATGCCAAAAATTTGTATTTATTTTTAAGCTGACAGTGTAACAAAAACCGATTTAACATTGTACCAGTTAATATTATCAGCATCATGAAGACGCATTCAAATCCAGTTAACGCTGCCATCTGCTTTTTCACCTCTACGATTTGTGTTCATCTTTTATTTATTGTTGAGTCGAAAATGAATTTAATTACAGAATTTTCGGTGACATTTATTAGATTGACGGTAGACAGACAAACATACAAACAAAGGAACAAACTGATTCATGGTAATACATAGGTACAAGCACATATGTACATATTCATGAATGGAGTTGACTCATTTAGTTAGAGCAAAATTCTATATAAAACCATTGGAATGGAAATGCTATTGAAAATCCTTTGAATAAAAGGCGCTATCAAGTAAATAAACAAAAAATTTGAATAGTTTAAGCACTATGGCAATTTTATTTCAGTTTCAAGATATCGTTATACTTGAGAAAAATTCTTTAGAATTCAAATAATACACTCATACTTTCAGGAATGATTTTACACTGCACTTTTAAATATAGTATAAAACATCAAATTTATAAAGAGTATGCACATTAACAAAATCATATGCTTTCTTTCCTAAATATTTAAAATTTTATATCTTAGACTTACGTTATCCAATGAAAGTAGTACAAAGCTCCATATTTGGTTTTCTATGTAAACGTATTGCAAGCAAAACAGCCTTGTTTTGTTGTATTTATTCATTTTTTTGCACTTGGTTTTTGTATAAGAAGGAATTTGCTCTTACACATATGTATGTATTTACGCATACAATCATACATATACACTCTAGCTCACAAATGCATGTATCATATTGTCTAAAAAAAAAAAACAAAGTTGCACTAACAGTGTATCAACTACAAGCCAAAGCCGTTTAAGAGCTATTTTCAAATAGTACCAAGCACTGAGCACCAAGTGGCCACGGTAAAGTATGTTGTGTATCATTCGAAAGAGTGGAGTAAAAAAGAAAACATCGTTCAATTTTTTTACAATTTTAAACGTAGGTAGTGTTTGCGGGTGCACCTCTTAGGGCGAATCAACAACTGATTACCCACGTAGTCAGCATACCAATGAAGCTTTTAGTTCGTGTTTGGCAGCTTTCGATGATTTTGCGTTAATGTCATACCAGAGGCATTTTATGTCTCTACCATCATTACCCCTTTTTTTTGAAACAGCGAAATTGGCCTCATTAAATCACTCGGGTTTATTCTTGAATATTGTTTTTATACCCTTAACAGAGGGTATATTCACTTTGTCATTCCGTTTGTAACGCATAGAAAGAGGCGTGGCAGGTATGGAAAAGTATATATATTCTTGATCAGCGTCACCACCTGAGTCGATATAGCTGTGTCCGTCTGTCTGTCTGTCTGTCTGTCTGTCTGTCTGTTGAAATCAAGTTTACGGGAAAACTAAGCAAGCTGATTCAATGAAATTTGGCACACAGTTCACACCTTCTTGCAAGCTGCTAGCATATAAAAATAAGTGAAATCGGTTCACAGCCACGCCTTCCGCCCATACTCTATGTAAATATACCCTAGTCCATTTTGAAAAAAAGTTGCTGCGATTTTGATGAAACTTGGTGATTTGGTGAATATGAGAACAACATTAAGATTAGGCTAGGTCGTAAGTTTGCATAGGCTCTTAAAGGGGCGTAACACAGTCCTAAACTTTAACTTTTATAACGCCATAGCTCGTAAACCGTGCAAGATATTGTGATGAAATTTGGTACACGAATACAGAACTTATGAATCTTGAATGGCGCATAAAGTGGGCGGAATGGTAAAAGTGGGCGTGTCACTTCTTGACAATTAAAAATTTAGATTTCGTATAACTCCAAACTGGCACATACGATTTTCATCAAAATTTTAGGGATGATACCACTGAAAGTAGTCAACAATACCAGCTACGTCAATGTACTGAAAAATTACTTTTAAGGGCGTGGCACGGCCTACTATATTCATAAACATTATAAAAAGAGAACTAACAACGCAATCGTTATGAAATTTAATAAAGCGGATATACTTGCTAAAAGGTGTTTTCTTGCAAAATTTTGGCATAATTGTGCCGGTGGGCGTGGCACCTCCCTCATTAACATTAAGTTATAAGTGCTATTTTAAGTGAACTATTGGAGCAATTGATCTGAAATTTGACGTAAGTTGTTTAATAGGTAAAGGGTGTTTTTTTTAGAAGTATAGAGCTTTGAATTGAAATAAAACACAAGAAAATCGTTTTAATGTCCATCAATTTGGCTTTATTGGAAGGATAATTTTATGCCATTAATGTTTAAATATGATTTCGGGCATGTGGCCGCCGCGGCTGGCTCGAATAAAGCCAATTCTACAGGTCCAATTTTGAACCACTTTTTCGAGCATATGGGGCCGTATGTCGGCAATAACGCCACGAATGTTGGCTTCCAAGTCCCCTAACGTTTCTGGTTTGTTGGCGTAGACGAGCGACTTCACATATCCCCAAAGAAAATAATCCAATGGTGTCAAATCACACGATCTTGGTGGCCAATTGACAGGTCCATTCCGCGAAATTATGCGCTCATCGAATGTTTCCTTCAATAAATCGATTGTGACGTGCGCTGTGTGGCATGTAGCGCCGTCTTGTTGGAACCACAACTCATCCACATTCATGCCATCCAATTCGGGAACAAAATAGTCGGTTATCATGGCTCTATACCGGTCTCCATTAACGGTAACTGACTCTCCAGCATTATTTCGGAAGAAGTATGGCCCAATGACTCCACCAGCCCATAGAGCACACCAAACAGTCAGTTTTTGTGGATGTAATGGCGTCTCAAGGGTCTCATGTGGATTCTCTTCACTCCAAATGCGGCAATTTTGCTTGTTGACGTAGCCATTCAACCAAAAATGAGCCTCATCACTGAACAAAATTTTGCGATGAAAATCAGCATCGAGATCAATCTCATTTTCGGCCCATACACCAAAATCACGACGCATTGCATGGTCTCGCGGCTTTAATTCTTGCACAAGCTGGATCTTGTAAGGTCGCAAGCCAAGATCTTTGCGCAAAATCTTCCATAAAGTTGATGGACAAAGCTCCAATTGCTGTGCACGGTGGCGAATCGATTCATTCGGGTCCTCTTCAACATTTTGCTCTACAGCGGCAATTGTTTCTTCGGTGCGCACTGTTCGACGTCTCTGCGGATGCGTATTATCACATAGAGTAAACGTAGTGCGAAAACGATCCATGGTTAACCGAATTAATTGCTCTGATGGACGATTATGTCGATCATAAAATGGACGGAGCTTGCGGTAAACTTCGCGAACTGAACCATCAATTTCGAAATAAATTTGCACGATTTGAACTGAACATAAATGACATTAGAGTTGCCAGATTCGACCATAAAATGCCAGTTTTATCTCTATTCAAAAAACAAACCTCTAAAAAAAACACCCTTTATTAGGTACATATGAATCAAATGCTGGCGAAATAGCAACGGTGGGCATGGCACCTCCCATACAATTAAAATATTTGGAATTTGGTGTAAGAGGTTTGTTTATAAAAAGCTATTTCTGGATCAAAATCGGACTGGGTTGCATCAGTGGGTGTGTCACCGCCCTAAATTTTAGGAATAATTACGGCACATATCGCAAACTATACAAGCTATTGTGCTGAAGTTTGGTTTGTTTATTGAACCCAAAGTGGGCGGAATTGGAGAAGTGAGCGTGGCATATTTCGTGTTTTTCATTTCTATTCTATTTTTTTCAACATTTCCCATATTCCTTTGACATTTTCAATTTTTTCCTTTCTCCTTCAATTTCATTCGACATTTTCTTCATTCTTTCGACTTTTCCATCAATTTTTCAGCATTTTTCATATATTTCGACTTATTCAATTTTTCTCAATGGTTTTCATATTTTTTCTACATTTTCAGATTTTTCCAACATTTTTGAACCTTTTTACAATATTTTCGACTTATTCAACCTCTTCAACATTTTTTTAACATTTATTTAAAAAGTACTTTCAATGCAGTGTAGGGTATGTGAGTTTCGGCCTGGCCGAAGATAACACCTTTACTAGTTTTAATTTAGTTGGAATATGGTCTCTGTATTATTGACGTATATACTCTTTCTTTGATATATCCCCAATAGAAGATATCGACAGCAGTTAAATGCGCAGTACGCTGCGGCCAACTGTTGCCAATGATTCGCAACAGCGCCTTTGTTTTACTTGCTGTATGCTCAAAACATTTTCCAACATAGTGTACTATAGAGCTGATTGCTGCAACGACTTAATTTTTAAACAAATATAACCCACAGATCCTCTCGGTTTATAATTCACACCAGTTCAAGGAGCACTTTCAGTTTGAGGAAGGTCAGAGTCGATGCCTCGTTGATTGCGACAGTCCAGTCCTCAGATTAAAAATACAGCGTTGCGCTTAAATTCGACGATTTTTCATTCAATGTTCAGTTGTAAATCTTTGCCATTTGAATTTCCCAAGTTTATTTTTACAGAAATCTAAAATCTGTAAAAAAAATAATCAAAGATGTTCTGGACTTTGTTTGTTTTGTGCCAACCTGTAGTTGAAGCTTGATATTTCCGCGATCGGGGTAATCGAGAAGTCTTTATAAAGTAAGTGTCTCTAATAATATGCTGTCAAGATCCGGTTTTTATTCAAATCAAACCGCGAAAATAGAAATAAATTCGATACACATTGCAGAAAACATTGTAAAAAATCTGAGATTTGCGGAAAAAATTCATAGACCATGGATTGATATGCAGTGACTGCATGCGCTATTGTAGCCTGGCATTAAAGTGAATACAAAGACAAAGTGTGAACCAAGATTACTTGAAGCGCAACTTTCCGAACCGTGCTCTCAAATACACAAGCTTTCAATTATATAATGTGTGGACAATTTAAAGGATATAGAGAAAGTGAATTTCAAAGGGTCATATACGTGCAGCTTTCAACTAGTTTTTTGACAGAACCGATAACATATCAAAAATTTCAAAAGTTCTCTTTTATCTGATTATTTCCAATAAAATTTGGAATTATATATGTGAGTATATGATAAAATCTGTTGGTAGACAAAGAAGTTATAGCCTTTCGAATTGTTAATTTGAAACTATTTCTTTGCAATTGAGCAATAACAAGTTGCTTTACCCTACATTGTGTTGGTCAGTAGTCAGTTGCTTGTGTTCGTGTTATTTTTGTAATGCTGTTCCTAGCATATTGTGTAGCATTTCGTTGATCTCATTCACATACTGACGAACATGAACGTACACACGCAAATAGCGTGTAGCATCCTTAATGCGAATCCAGCAAAGGTACTTGGTAATACTCGTACTCCTTTGCTTTAAGTTTTCTCTTTTCATTTTCATTGTTAGTTTTTGTTTTTTGTTTTTACCGTGTCTTGCCGTTAGTGTTTTTTTGGTTGATAGTGTTGCTATGGCTGTTCTTCATTTTGTACATGATCCTTGTAATTTGTATAAAATGTACTCTTGCTCCTTCTTTCTTAGTAATACCATTTCTATGGCTCGGATTTTTTGTTTATTTACTCTCCTGTTTTATTCTTTTGTTTATTCACTATTCTATTTGGGACTTATGTTTTGCTTCACTATTTTTTTTTTTGAAAGTTTGTTATGGTTCCAGGTCTGCTTGCCTGCTACAGGCTGTATTTATTTAACTCCTGTAAGCAATGATGAGGATAATTCGAAATTGCTTTCAGATTATCCGAGTTTCGATACAGCAACAGCAGCAGCAGCAATGCAAGCAACATTAATCCATTCATTCACTTTTGAATTGCCGTAGGTTGCAATGTCTTGGCCCTTTGCCCTTATGGCTTGTATTTTTGTACGTCTGTCAGTTTTACGTGATATTAGTCGGTTGGTTGATCTGTGTTTTACACAGGAGATGTATTCAACAAAATAGCACACCGATGGGTATTTTAAAACTAAATTGAAATTTCCGTCCACTACTTTGATAAAGTAAGACTTACCTGATATTTTCGAGTATTCGAACATTGAATGAGAACATTTTAAAATATGAATTCCAAGCAATTCTGTGTAGAAAATATATTGTATTATACATAAATAAATATTACTCATATGTTTGCTGTTTGGATCTAAATACAGGTAGTCCCCGACTTACGACCGAGATAGGTTCCTAGTCATCGGTCGTAAGTCGATTAAGTCGTAAGTCGAGTTTCATAAAAAATAACTAAAGAAAAATATTGCATACATACTGTACTACTAGTTCCAGCCATTTTTGCAATGATATAAAATTATTCACTTAAACAAACGTATTATTTGTACTGAAATAAATCGAATCCTTGTACATACTACTGTTTTTTTTAAATTTTTTCTCATATACATATTTTAGGGACTCCCCGAAACTATTTTAAGCATTTTCTATGAAAAAAATTGGTCGTAAGTGCGAATAGTCGTAAGTCGGGGACTACCTGTACAAACTTTGCTTATCATATCTTATCTATTGTTCTTTTTAGTGTGAACACTGAATAACAAAAATGAACATGATGTAAAGTAAATCACTCGTCTAATATAAATACTACCCGTTGTGTGATTTATGTGCAAAATTTTGTATTTTTCTTGAATTGATTTTCCAATATCTACATTTCGTTGCGTGATGGGGTCATTACGTCTTCATCGTTAAGGTGGTGCAAAAATAAGTTAGAATTCTTACAAAAACACAATCGAAATTTAATTTAATATAATAAATGGAGTCTAAATTTTATCTAAAAAATTATGGGCATTTATTATTTATTTATTATGTATAAGTTATTATTTTATTATTTTTCATTTATTATTTATTTTTTGCTATTAATTTTTTGCTATTTATTTGTATTATTTATAATTTTATTATTTTTCATTTATTATTTGTTATTTATATCTATTATTTATTATTTATGTAATATTTTATTATTTATAATTTATTATTTATAATTTATTATTTATAATTTATTATTTTATTAGTTTTCATTTATTATTTATTATTTATTTCTATTATTTATTATTTATATGTATTATTTATTTTTTATTATTTTTCATTTATTATTTGTTATTTATATCTATTATTTATTATTTATATGTATTATTTATTATTTTATTATTTATAATTTACAATTTATTATTTTTCATTTATTATTTATAGTTTATTATTTATAATTGATTATTTATAATTTATTGTTTATAATTTATTATTTATAATTTATTATTTTTTTATTTTTCATTTATTATTTATTATTTGTTATTTATATCTATTATTTATTAATTATATGTATTATTTATAATTTTATTATTTATAATTTATTATTTTACATTTATAATTTATTATTTATAATATATTATTAATCATTTGTTATTAATTATTTATATGTGTTATTTATTATTAATAATTTATTATTTTATTATTTTTCATTTATTATTTATTATTTGTTATTTATATCTATTATTTATTATTTATATGTATTATTTTATTATTTATAATTTATTATTTATAATATATTATTTATAATTTATAATTTGTTATTTATAATTTATTATTTATAATTTATTATTTATAATTTATTATTTATAATTTATTATTTATAATTTATTATTTATAATTTATTATTTATAATTTATTATTTATATGTATTATTTATTATTTATTATTTATTACTTATTACTTATTATTTCTTATTAATTATTTTCCATATATTACTTTTTAATTTGTTATTTAATTGTATTGTTTATTATTTATAGTTATCTACTTATTTATAATTTATTATTTACATTTACTATTTATTATATAATATTTATTATTATTGTCAGCGGTTTTTCTCAAACCAAACTTACCAGAAAAGTTTCTTTAAAAAATAATGTCTAATTTTAAACGATTTTTTATTTAGAAATATCGCAAAGCTCTGACTTACAAACGATTTTTTCGTCGATTGTTTATATTTTGTTTATTTTGAAATAATTTTTTGGATGAAAAAATGTGAATTCTGAATGATTTGGATAAAGTAATGCGTGTCTTAATTTTCTACGCAAAATTTTCATAATATCTTACGATACTTTACAGTTTTTTTCTCATTTATATGTTTGAGCGATTTATGATGAGAAAAGTTGGGAAAAAAGGGCATATAAAAAATTTAATTTAAAAAAAAAATATTTCATATGGAAGATGACGCAAAATTTTGATTTTATCTGCTTTTGTAGATTATTTTTCCACTTTCAACAAATCTACTGAAAAGAGGCCTCATAAAACTTCATTTTGAGTCTTACGTAATTCAGTGTGTGCGATAATAATTATTTTTGTGTCAAAAATACGTTGCGTACACATACGAAAAAACTCAACTTTTTCATTCATTTCAAGTTTATTCTTATGAGTTAATATTTCTGTAGAAAATATAGCCCAAAATCTAAAATCACTTTTGAGAAAAGTTTATGAAAGCCATATTTCCACATCACCGGAGCTCGTACGGTCGACGGAATCATAACGGCTATATTTATTTTGAAAGCCAATAAAATTATTAGTGCGCAGTTTTTTCTTAAAACTTTGTGGTTATTTAGTTGCATATTCCAAATTTATTTATTTTGCTAAAAACTTTATTGTTTATGTCAGATTTATTTATGGAAAAACTGTTTCTCTGTTGAACAGTGCTATCGATGTATTATGACAAGTTTTTCCTACGCCCAATAACGTCATGCAACGTATTGATAACCCTTCACGTAACTAAGTCACGTAATCAATGTATTAACGCACGCACTATTTTGTTTTTCTTTTGTTTTTTTTTCTTTTTGTTTTTGTTTTTTTTTCGTTTTCTGTTTTGTTTTTTTTTTTTTTTGTTTATTTTGGTAACCAAGAAGCTGCCATAACTCAGCACGTGTCTCTTGTGGATTCCGTTCATTAACTGTTGCGCACCATTTTGGTTGTCCTCCTGCGTTGGAGCATTTTAAGGATTCCTTTTTTTCTCACTTTTCCTTTGGTTAGTTGCTTTTATTCTGAATTTTCAACTTAGTTTTGCTGCAGTAGCCTTTCACTTACTTTGCCAGTTGTTGTTGCTGTTATTATTCTATCTTTGACACATGGACAGCATTAATAGCTTGAAAATGCTTCGTTTTATTTTGGGTTTTATTTATTTTCTGCTCACTGCTTAGTGTTCAGTATGCGGCCAACAAATCCAATTAAGTGAAGATAAATGTCTTACAGATGTTTTCAAATAGTGGCAAGCAGAACGGTCCGTGCTGTCAAAATGTGTGCTAAATTTAATTTGTTTGTGCGAGGTGTTCTTTTCACAAAAGCAAAGATATTGCAAATTTCAATAGTTTTTGTTAGGGATGTACGGGAGGAATTAAGTTATCGGATAGCAAATACCTAAAAGTATATTGGACAGGAATTCACCCATAAATCTAATGCAAGACAATGTCGCAGTTTTGTTAGTTATAATAAAGGGTGATCCAAAACGAGGTCCCTTTTCCAACTGGGTTGTTTTGACAGCTGTCATGAATATATGTATATGATGTATGTGAAACATTATCTGCAGAAGCTCAAAATGGACTTAGGATTTTAAGGTTTGGGCCACCATATTGAGTCTGTCATTGCTTTAAAAAAAGGCGCATATATAAAAAAATTGGTTTCTGTTTTTTAAATATCGATATTTATTTTTTAACGGACTTTACCAATAGTAAGCATATGGAAAAATATATCTAAATATCATGTTCTGTAAAGTCAGTCAGAATAAATGAACAAAGTAGAGGATCTCGCTATAAAGTATCAAACGTATCGTCAATATTTGATGAAATATCAAAGTATTTGTAGTCTCTAAAACAACTCATATCAGAAATTGGGAATAAATTGGACCCATTATATTTATAGAGTGTTTTTATATATGCATGTGTATATACAATTTCTTATATTATTATTTTCATTGCATAAAAAATTTATTTCGGAATTAGCTATAATTTCTAAATTAAAAAAAATTTTCATTACATATCTTCTTAAAATTTTGATCCAAGTTTGATACTGCGCCCACAAATGAACATTGCTAACAAATCCAACTTGATTTCATATTTCTAAGATTGTTGGCCCTTAACCTTAACAGTGTAAAAGTGCCTAACTCATAATTTTTATAGCTGTGATTCTGCAGGATTGCAAAAAGGAAATAGTTATTGCAAAATTGCTTATACTTACCCCACTTCTGTTGGGTTAGGTCATAAGGACTTCCCTTTTCTAACTTATTTCGCATAGAACTCTGCTGTTATATTTATTAACATCATTAAGGCAACTGTAGCGATGGTGATTTTACTACAAATCACTGCTTTCGGAAAGTTTTTTGGTAAAATCAAAATGTGCAAAGGTTTAATTAGCAAGCTAACGAGATTTTTTAAAACTTAGCAGATCTTTTGAAATTTTTGCTATGAATAAATTAATTCTTCTGTCACAGATGGTATTTTATTTGATTGAGAATATAAAAAAAGACCTTTGATATTGTAGAAGATGCTTTTGTGCAAATATACAAGCAAAGATGTAGATGAATTATTCAAAATTATACCACATACTGGAAAACAACATCAGGTAAAATAATTTTTTTAAGAGACTTAATTGCTTTGGTGATTAGAATTATTTCTTAAATCCATTGTTACTATATATGTTTTTTTTATAGCTTAGAAATAAATACCGACAGTTTTTATACATGAAATTGTTTTGCGATATTTCAAAATGCATAAAGTGAGAAGTGTCTCACTGTAAGGCCTTGTATCACTTTTTTAGTGCAGCAATACATTATAAACTATGCTGCACGGTACATATCAGATCTCTGACACAACGCGATGACTTTTTTGCGCCAACTTACATTTCAAATTTAAATCAGATGACTATGATTCTTCAAAGTTTTATGGCCAGTCTTTCAAAACCGTGCAAAGTTAAGTGATTTGTTATTTTGGAAAACATATTAAAGTGTTATTAACTAAATGTGAATACTATGATATTTTCAATTATAAGTAAAATTTAACTTTGTGAATATATTAATTTTTGACTTCATATAAAATTTAATTATTTCCAAGCAAAACAGTATAATTCAAATAATCTTCATGTGTCCTTATTATTTGTTCGTATATCAGTATATTGTCACTTATTGAGCAAACAGTTTAAATGGCACCATGAAATAATTCCAGTTGTATTATGAAATTATGTTCACTTTTCTGCAGTCTGTCCTTTGTTGTACACAACATATTATTATGGATTATCTGCTTCATATTGAAATGTTTTGCTTGACGGCTTGTCCCTCTTTATTTCGCAATTGTACAGCATTATTGAACTCTTATTGGCTTAAATATTTAATTTCATTTTATACAGAAAATGTTTTAATTATGTTCAATTAATTGTTTCACTTGTAAAAAAAACCCCAGCATGCTGTTGGTCAATTTTTGTGATGCACTCATTCTGAACCGCATACAATTGTGGTAACTGCAGCCTTCAGTTTGTGCTGCACAGCAGAATAACAACAGTTGGCCGATTAAACTATCGACACAAATGCATTTTTATTTATTATTATTATTTATTATTTTATTTATGTTTTGTTTTAGTTAAGACGGCTCTTTTCATATTCTAACAAAAACTCACCTAATTTCTGATAAGCCAGGAAACGTTTAATCAGCTTTTGTGTAACTTTTCCACTTCCGTTTTTATTTTCTTACCAAAATTTTCTTTTTTTTTTCTAAATTTTCATAAAAACTAAACTTTAATTGAATATTTCTTAGAACGCAATTCTAAAAAATTATTTTCCAAGCAGCTGTTGCCTGCATTTTATTAAAAAGTATCAACGTAAGACTTAAGGTTGCATAGAAATGTTCATTCTTTTAATGCATACAAATTCATTCCATTTAATTTTTTCCGCATATCTGTGCCTTATTTATTTTTTTTGTAACTTCAGCGTAAATGCATTAAATTTTATTTCCATATCAAATGCAAATGTTGCTTCTGCTACCATCTACTGCAGCACACCTCATGTTGCTTTATCTCCTGCGCCAATACGCGCACTTTCTAAGACCAACAGATTCTTTTTTTGCGACATCCACTGAATGTGGTGCTTCACACACTGTGAGTCCTTTTTGGCTTAGTTTATTTTATCCTGATTTTTTCATGTATTCATATGCAAAACAAAAAAAACAGCTTTTTCGGATTTTTACTCATCTTTTTTTTGCTGTTTTCATTTTCGTGCTTCACGAATTCGCTTAACTTGAAATCTATGTAGATTCGCCTTTTTTTCTTAACGTACAAAATTATTCCGAACGATATATGAAAGTCGATTTCGATACCATTACCATAATGTTGTGGTACGGTGTGGCAATAATCTTTATGGTAATGGGACTGCAAAGATTTCATTGAAAAGCGGTTTTTTGTTCGAAAGAAAGAAAGATTTTTTCCTTTGATTTGGTTGGTTTTCAGGAAAGAAAATGAAGGCAAAGAAATAATATTTTAGTTAAGCGCAAAATGTGTGTAGATTTTGGAAATGAATTACAAATAAATTGAAGTAATTTGTTCAATGCAGTTACATGTGTGTGAAATAACGATGTAAAATACACAGATATTAACATGGTAAAGTAAGTAGTTATTGCGGGTTTACAATGGCTATGGAATTTAAAATGAAATTGGATTGAAAGAAAGCATTGGCATAAATGTATTTTCCATATTTCACTATGAATGCATTGAGGAAGTCTCAACTATTGTGTGTCAAAATTATGCCTACAAAGTAAGAAAGTCTAGCGAACACTCAGCTACGATTAAATCGTTTGAGATTATAGTGTACACATCTGTTGTTTGCATAAACTTCCACTTGGTAAATTCTCACAGAATTCTCTATTTTCAGTTTTTTGTTTGTTTCTGCTGTGTACCACTTTAATGTATAGTATGTGATTTTAGGTTGTATGTTTCTGCATTTTTCTTTAAATGACAATTTATGTTGTACATCGGCGGTCTAGATTTGAAGTTCCATCATCACCTTTTGCGTCCACGTTGCTTAATAAAACAATATAGTTATTTCGTGTATAGTACTCAGCGTTTCACACTTGCTCAACATTATCCATGTATTTTGCACGGTTAAATTGTTTACATTGCGAGAAATATGGAAAAAACTTAATTCAGTCCTTTGATGGCCAGTTCTCTAGGTGGTAAAACAAGATCTTCAGTCTCTCACATCATGGCCATATATACAAAAAAAATCAAAGTGCTAGTTGTCACACAAAATTCTTACGACAATCGTCAGGTAATATTTAAGGAAAGAAAAAAAAACTATGGAAGTCCTAAATCTATTTTGGGCCAAGTGACACAGTGGGCTCAAAGTTGAACTTTGGAAACCAAAAACTAGTTAACTTGTTTGAAACAAAATGCGTTAATATCGCATATTGGCGGAAAATACATTGTTTCCATTTTATAAAAATCAATTTATTTTTTTTCTATCGCTTTTAACTTAGCTATACAGATCTTTCAAAAATTATAATAAAAAACGGTAAAAGTAGCAAACTTTGACACAAAAAAAGCAAATATATATCTCTGGACTTGGAAAACTTTTGTTTTTTATATTTTATGTTCCAATTGGAGTTTTGCACAATTTTTTTTTATCAATTTTGTTGTAATGTAGTTTTTGAAAAAGCAAAATATATTGACTTGTATGAAATGCTCTTATTAATTTCTTTGTATCGAAATTTACTAAAGCAACATATTGGCAAAAGGTTTGTATATTATAGTTTTCAAAAAACTTTTGAGGTCTTATATTTAATGTATGAATTATGCTGATTTTTTGAAAATTAGAGCTTAATTGAGAGATTTCGCAAACTTAAACAGTAAATAAAATATATATACATATGCCCGGATTGCCTTAATTGTTATCCAAAAGCCTAAGTTGCAACTGCAGATTTTTCGAATTTTTTTTTTATGAGTTTTTTCTGTTGCAATATTTGAAGGAAATAATATTTTCATTTCTCTTCACATTTAAGATAAGAGATATTTTTCGTGATTTCGCCTCCCTTGATATAAAAGACATAAAATTGAATGCTTTTCACAAACAGAAAAGAAAAGCCTCCAAAATGGATTTTCTCTAATAACTTGAAAACAATAAAAGATATCGCATAATTTTTAGCAACTTTGAAATCAGCATTGCCATATTAATTTAAATTGAGAAATAACATTGTGAGAACAAGCCTCCATCACATAAATTGGCTCAATTTTTGCCTATTCAAAAATGTTTGTTGCTTTAACCCAAAAAATATCTGCACCAAATTTCAAAAGTCTGGCGCCATTATTACTACTATATTTATGGCACTGTTCCATTAAAAAATCATCCACTGTGCAACGAAGCCATAAATTTTTGAAAATATGGAAATCGGGACCTGCCATACACTCTTAGCGCTTATGTCTTCGGTCCTTACAGATATATTAGCACTAAACAATGTTCTCTGCGTATTGTAATTCAATAAAGTTTTGTGTACAAGTATAGAACAAATTTTTATTACTATTCAAAAAAAATCTTTCAGGTAATGGTGATATTAAACAAAAGTATTTACTTAAAATTAATGAATTTTGGGCTTTTTTCTTAAGAACGTAATACTGTACAATGATTTCAGAGATTTGCCAAGGCATTTAGGAAAAATTTAGAGCCAATTTTATATGTTAAATTTACTTCTAAAAAAGTTCCAAAGACTTAACAATAATTTTATATAAATTTTGAATATAAGATGTATGGTGCCATATGTGATATTTTGTAAATCATATAAAACTGATTTCCTTTGAATTAATCATCTTCAGTAAATTCTGACATCGGTAGTTTACCTGAATATGCTATCTCATTCGATTCCCACTGGTTGGTTTTGTCGTTGAACTCATGGAATCGCTTAAAACGATAAGCGAGAACTTTATTGCAAAATGTAGTGCAAATCGGTTTTAAGATTATACCTCCTTGTAAGCTGCATCCCATAGTCCACTTTTCACTGCGAGAATCATAGCACTGGACTTCATATCCAGGTGTTACTACATACAAAAGACCGTTAGGAACTGCAACCTGCAAATTTCATTAAAAGAGATAGAAAAACCATTATTAAATTGAACTTCAATACGGACATGCTATTGTAAATTGCTTACAACGTCGTTAAAAACCCCACTTTTCATTGGTGCTATTGATTTCCAAACATTTTGGTGTATATCGTAATATTCAGCTTCATATTCATAATCGCAATCGCCTCCAACTGCATATAACTTATCATTCACTACAGCAAGACCTAAAGAGTAACGCTCCTTTGACATAGAAGCAGCTTCGCTCCAAGTGTTTGTTTTTGGGTTCCATTTTTCAACAGAACGCAGTGTGTTGATTCCATTCCAACCGCCCGCCGCATATAAACATCCATTCATTGCAGCTACACCACATTCCACACGTCATTGAGTCATGGGATTTACTTCACCTATAGTCATCGTTTTTAAGTTTATGCAAGTAGCGGTCTTTAAAATTTCATTATCAACCACTCCTCCAACAACGTAGAGATTATCATGCATAACAGCAACAGCGAAGCGCATACGCTACTCCAATTTTTTCAAGCACCTCATCCACTTAAGTCGTTGTGGACAGTAAAAATTTATTCCTCTTCCGGATCTTGTTATAGACATCAAAACCTGATCTGAATTCATTGAATTCCTCGAATTAATTATTCTGGGATCTGGCAATAATTGGTATTCTAAAACGTCAACGTACAACTGGTGGCTTTCAATTGAAGTACAGATTGGTTTCACCTGTTCAGTTAAAAACGATCGCTGTAACAATGGCAAGCGCACCAACCTCAACAACTGGTCTTTGTGTTGCTCACGTTCAATTTGGTTATGCTGTATCCATGTCATCAAAATTTCAAAAACATTCTCTTCAGCAGAAACACAGAGATTATCGCTTGCTAAAAGGTTACTTAATTGTTCTGATTTCAAGCTTAGGAACTCTTGCATTTTACAAACGTCCATAAAGTGCTCTAAGAAAAAGCCTTTTGTCTTTTTGAGAAGTAACTCACAACAATATTGCTCCGCAAAGAGCGCAAGTCCTAAACAATTGCTAGGGTGTAGCTGTTCCGCTAAAAAGTTTCCACAAGTCTCGACGACTTTACTCAAGAGCAGTGAATCTGCTAACTTTAATAATTCCACACCATTGTCCTCTGTGATTGTTACACGTCCGGTGTAGCAATATTCAACCAGACTGCGTAATGTAGCACCATTTACGCTGGCCATTTTTATTTCTTTTGTGGTGCTTTCACGCATTGATGACTGAAACATTCCCTTGAAATAGGAACTTGCTGCCGACAGAACATTGCGATGTGCTGGAACTCTGATTTCATCGTTGTCAGCAATCAGCACAACATCGCACAATTCTTCATTTTCACAGTCTTGCCACAATTGCTGTAGAATGTTTTCAGCGTGGACTTTGTCAACAAATATCATAGACATTTTGAACGAAATTGGCTTACACTGTACACTTAGCTGTGAAAGATTTCTTCTCACAACGGCTGACGCACTCAAACTAAAAGCGGTTTTACTTTTTGAACATTTATTATTTGCTCTTTGTACACAATCATTTTTATATATATAGTATACATCAAATTGTACGCGCACACACACATGTGATTGAGTCCAGCACATTAGAGATGAGCTTAGCAGCGATTCTTTGACTTGCTGACGGCGACTCTTAAGTCACCGGTACTTATAACAGCGACAAAAGTCATTGCCAGTGGTGGTTAGTAAAAAAGGTTATATCGTTAAGAAAATTATATATTGTGAAAAAGTGAAGATATTCATGATATAAATATTTATAAAATAATTATTTAAAACCGCCAACAGACTTATTATTAAAATCTGAATAAATGTAATTAAATGCAGATAAATGCAAATAAATGTAATAAATTACCACAACCCAAGAAACTTGATTTCCATTTATTGAATAAAACTTTAGTTTAAACAAATTTTGCAAACATTAGATATAAAAAATGTCATAGCTTTAGAATGTATTCAGTGACTGCTTTCTAGAGGCCTGCCGTGCATATCGGGCGCCCGAGGCAAAAAAAACTTTTTGCCGCCCCTACCGAAAAGAATTATCGTGTTTTTTGACAATAATTTTATTTACCTCATTCTTGACTTTCAATAAACCTAGCAAGTTAAGATATATTTCACGACCATTTTGCCGCCACTTGGCCCTCCGCTCGCCCCCTTAGGTTCGCTACTGCTCCTTTCATTGGAAAACTTTAGAGAGTTGAAAATCGGAAAAAAATTAAAATCAAATGCTTAATCGCTATATAGCAACCAGTCAGCACTAGCAACTACCAGCGACATTCAATATTTAGCAGCTACATACGAGACTCTTCTGAAGCCTAGTAGTAGAGACTCTTCGCCATATGGTAACTGCGATTTCTTATTTGCAATGGGCTACTTGCGATCTTTTCCAGTGAATCAATTCACTGCTTGCGACCGACCAGTCACAGGTATGACTTAGTGTATGGAAATCAAAATATTTTATCTTTAGAATGCAAGCGATATATCGCACATCTCTAACACGCATACCATAACTTCTCTTCCCAAGCGAACAATGTCTTTTTATTGTTTGTTTTATGAAGTATGTATGCATTTACATATGTACACATATTCTCTCTATCATCGAGCAATATTTGTATATTTTTTATATATAATACATATGTGTAGGTATGTACATATGGCTATTGAAAGTAGAAGCAGCTGATATGTTTAGACCTAAATATGTATTCTTCTGCGACAAAGAATAATCTTTGTTTCAAGTAAAGGTAATCAGCGGTAGCGAAAATTCAAAGTATTTCAAAACCATTATGCATGGTAAGAAAAGGTTGAATTTTAATGTGCTACGTACGCTCTCACCAAGTTGCTTTGTAATTTCTTAATTACATAAAAAATAAAATATTTCTTCAAGCTCAACCCTCTCTTTTTTTTAATGATTATTCAAAGTGTGTTTTGTTGATTATCGGTTTCAGTCTAATAAATGCATACACATCTACTTATATCGGTGATTCCTTTACAAGCCACACGGATTTCTGGGAAAAAAATTCGACTTCTTCGAATGCGATAAAAAGGTTTTTTCTGCATCTTTCAACAAATTTAGTTAACACACACATAAGTAGTATATGAGGATTTTGCTGGAAACAATTTTTGGTCTCCAAAATATCCATGGAAGAATTTTCGATAATTTGCTGGATTTTCTCAAAATTTTATTTTATTTTCCAAAAAGCTAGGAGTATTTAAAATTTTACTAAAATATAATACCGGAAAATCGCAATAACTGTGAGAAATAGAATAAAATATTAACCAAATTTTTTGTTTAAAAATGCTTTAATGTTATAAAAAATAATGTGTTTGAAAATAGCTTCGACATAAAACTATTTTTCTTTAATTTTTTCATTATTTTATCCTCCAATCAATCTTAAAAATGTATCTGCTTTCAAATCGAAATTTCTAACATAAATTTAAAATATACATGATTTTATTGTAGATGCATGCTCGCCTAATTGTATGATATTTTCCATTATATGTATTTGCATCGTTTTGACTAGCTAACAAAGCTTGCAAAGAAGCGTCTGCAATATATTGTGTAATATCAAGTGAGTTACAATAACAAAGATAAACAAACAGAAAAAGGTAATGCTATTTTCTTTGTTTAACTTTTTGCTTGGGTTCTCAATAGGTTTATGAAAAAAATAAAACATATTAGGCTTACGAATTCATCCTAACCGGCTTCAAAGTTACTGATGAGTCCTCCTAGCAGGGGATGAAACTAGTGTAACTACATCGCATTGACCCATTTTTCCATTTCAAAATCAATGTATTAATTTAGCAGTGAAGAGTTTTTTCCTGTTAGAGGCGTGGTACCACTCACTCTCCATACCAAATTTCATCAAAATAAAAGTGAAGCGGCTCAGCCGTGAATAGTGCTGCGAGGCAACCTCGTTCAACTAGGCGAAAAAGAAACGAAAACAAGGCGATATCACACCGGCATCTCGCCTCGTACTCGTCTCGCTCTAGGTTCCGAGAACGGAAGCTCGCATCGAAAGTAAGTGGAGTATTTTTTGTTTTGATACTATTTTTTGAAATTTGATTCGATTTTTATTTATTAGAAATGACAATTTTTTTTCTAAAATGTGAATTGGATCAGGACATATATATATGTATATATATGCCTCGGAGTCTCACTGAAACACTATGTTGAAGTTACGAGTACTATATTTTATTAACTTGTGCTTAAATACTTAAAGCATAAACATAAAAAAAAACTAGTAAAGGTGTTCTTTTCGGCCAGGCCGAAACTCACATGCCCTACACTGTATTGAAAGTACTTTTTAAATAAATGTTAAAAAACCATTTTTCAGTATGATTGCTCATATATTTCGATAGTTATGCCACTTAAGGTATTTTAATTGTATGGAAGGTGCCACGCCCACTGTTGGTATTTCAAAAGCTTTTGATTCATATGTACCTAATACCCAGTAAACCACTTACTTCAAATTTCAGATCAATTGCACCAATAGTTCACTTAAAATAGCACTTACAACTTTATGTTAATAAGGGAGGTGCCACGCCCACTGATGCAGTCTTGTCAAGTTTCATTGAATTTCAAAGCTTATAGTAACAGACACCTCTATACAAAATTTTATGAAGATTACTCTCATAGCACACTATCCATAGCATTAAACTTATTTTGCTTATATGGGAGGTGCCACACCCACCGGCACTATTGTACCAAAATTTTACAAGAAAACACCTTTTAGCGAGTATATCTGCCATATTAAATTTCATAGCGATTGCGATGTTAGTTCTCTTTTTATAACGTTTATGAATAGTGTAGGCTGTGCCTACTTTCAGTGGTATCATCCCTAAGTTCTTATTAAAAACGTATGTGCCATTTTGGAGTTATACGAAATCCAAATTTTGAATTGCTAAAACTTTATGCGCCATTCAAGATGTATAAGATCTGTATTCGTGTACCAAATTTCATCACAATATCTTGCACGGTTTACGAGCTATGGCGTTATAAAAGTTAAAATTTAGGGCTGTGCCACGCCCCTTTAAGAGCCTATGCAAACTTAAGACCTAGCCTAATCTTAATTTTGTTCTCATCTTCACCAAATCACCAAGTTTCATCAAAATCGCAACTTTTTTTCAAAATGGACTTGGGTATATTTACATAGAGTATTGGCGGAAGGCGTGGCCGTGAACCGATTTCGCCAATTTTTATATGCTAGCAGCTTGCAAGAAGGTTTGACCTGTGTGCCAAATTTCATTGAGTTAGCTTGCTTAGTTTTCGCGTAAACCTGATTTCAACAGACAGACACACAGACAGACAGACGGACATAGCTATATCGACTCAGGTGGTGACGTTGATCAAGAATATATATACTTTTCCATACCTGCCACGCCTCCTTCTATGCGTTACAAACGGAATGACAAAGTGAATATACCCTCTGTGTAGGGTATAAAAATTGTGAGTGCATCCAATAAATATTCAACGATATCGACGTGATAATTTTTATACGCTGTATCCAAGAAAATCCAACGCACGTCATAGCGTAACTCCGACGTTTGTAAAACCCATGGTACAATTGTACATAGTAGCCCTATCTTGTCAAGCCGTGAAAGTGCTCATCATATATGTCGAAAACAGACAGCAAAAACAAAAGAAAAATTCTGACGAGCTCGTGTTTTTTTTATGAAAAAGTCAACAATAAACAATAACAAAACAAGCTGTTTTGGCAGAAAAGATAGGCATAAAAATAAAAAAAAAGATCTGTCACTTGCCTACCATGATAATTGTACCATGGGTAACAGAAGTCTACGGAAGCGCACTTGAAACGGCTATCAAGTCACTTGCCACATGCAAGTGCCCATTTATATTTAGATGATCATAAGTTGTGAGTCTAAATCGATTTCCAAAATATGGCAAATGAATGTATGATATCTTAATTTTTTTTTGTTTTTGGACAGAAAACCCATTGTGCTGTTCAAATTTCAGTTAAAGCACAAACTTTTGCTATTTTCTTATTAAAAATTTTATTTTAATTAACCTAAGTTTAGTGCCTTAATTACCGAATTAACTTAAGGTTAGGTCACAAAAAACTAATACATAAAAGAAGCAAGGACTTTGTGTTTGCTACCACTGCTGCAACTGAGCAGAATATGCAAAGGTTTGTGGTGGCTGCTTTTGTAGCACTTGCAATTTGGCTGGTGCTGCTACTGGTCTAAGCCTTAGCAAACGTGCCGGACGTCGTTCGACAAATGCTTCCGATGTGGGTGGTTGCTCACGACGACGTTGTTGGTGAGGTTGTGGAAAACGTTGATAAACCAAACGTGCAGGTTTTTCATTTACAATAGCATCCTGATCAAATGATGTGGAAACTGCAATCACTGAACCATCCTCAGCAACTTCCACAATAACATCATCAGCACCAACAGCTACAGGTTGTACTCTGACATCCGGTTGTAGTTTGGGAATTTCTGCATCCTCAGCACTTTCGGGAACTTCTACAGCTGGTGCTGGCGATACATTCTCACTTTCTGTTGCTGCTGGTGGTACGTAAGTGTTGTCTGGCGTTGTTGCAACTGATGATGGTGGTCCATATGTATTATCTGGCGGTGGTCCATATGTATCATCCGGTGGCAAGTAACTCACATCTGGTTGTGCAGTACTGCTTTGTTCATTGGGCAAATCAAAAGGAACCTCTGGTGTTACACCAGCCTGAGGATAACCTGTTGGAGCTGGACTTGCCAAAGGAACAGTCGCTTGACGTGCAAAAAATCTGCTCTGAGCTCTTGGGCGTAAGGGCTCAGCAGTGACAGCGAGTAGCGATAGCAGCGCTATATTGGCCGTATAAAGTAGCTTAAACATTTTTCTTGTCTTTTTTTGTCAACAATTTCCCTTTCGCTTATGTAGCTCCAAGAAGATTTGCAGCTTATTATCAACTAATGTCACTTGAAAGAATTGTCATGACTTAAATACGCGCGGTTCACTTCGGTGCCTTTGTGATTTGTGCTTTGTGCCAAACGTTGGCAATAAATTAAAAATGTTGCTCAATTTGCAGGCCTAAGACGCAAATCTATGTTACGTCTGTCTGGTCTGTTCGAAGTTTCATTGTGGCGTATTGTGTGTGTTTGAATGTGTGAGTGCGTGCTACTCCACGATCATATGTACGTGACCCTTTTTGGTAATTAATTATGTTGTTGGGGTATTAATATGACTTTGATGAAGGCAATTAAATCGATAGGAAAATTATTTATTATCATTAATGTGTTCCGTCTTTCGAAGACCAGTCATGGTCACGGTCATGAGGATAATAAAAATTAGTGTTGATAGTTGAATAGGCACATAAGTAAAATTTAGGGATATGATAACATAACCTAGTGCCTGTCACTTTAGTGTTGCTTAATAAAGCAAGTATTTACTTAAAGCAGAGCATTTAAAGTTATGCATTTTGAGATATGCATTAGGGTACTTCTTATATTGGGCACAACTATAAATAATTATTCTATTTGAGTGATGAATGCATGGAAATACGTATATAATGAAACTTATGACAATTATATTTCGACCACTGGAACCTCTCATGTACTACATTTTTATGACCATGATGTCCAAGCATAAATGGTTGTTAGAATGACGATCTTTCAGGAATATTTTCCTTTTATATAAATTTTATTTTTATAAGCGTTGGGTTTCGCTTAGCAATAGCTTAAAAATAGTTGTTGCAGAAAGTTGCATCGCCTTTTTGTTGTAAATGAGTTAAATTGAGCTGAAAACATCACCCTGTACCATTACCTCTGGAGCAACTTCTTTCAGACTAGGTATTCGAACTTTCTCTTTGACTGGATATGATATTGATGGTTCTTCTGTCAGTCTCTTGATTTGTTGCCCAATAATCAGCTCTTTGAAATACATTTTTCAGCTTTCCAAATTGTTCATTTGACTCTAAAGACTTTTTTTAAGTGAATAAAATTCTCTTGTAATCATCGATTAGAATAATCGTTTCCATAATATATTTATCGGTTCTGTTGATTTATGATCGACAATGGACTTTAAGAGCCTGTAACTTCAATCATAATTGAGTTAGAAAAGTTCGTTTAGTGGCATTTTTAAAGAAAAATTAATTTTTAAATGATTATATCTGAAAATTTGATTAGCTCATCTGAGCAAACTGGATTACGCCAACTTATTGAAATTCGACCATAATAGTGCTCAGTAACATTTTACCTCATCAAATATCATCACTCCCAAAAATTAAAATCATGGTATCATGGTACCTTAAGGTTCAATTTATCTCCATTAAAAATTTCATCGAAATCCATCCATTAAACATATTTTCTGGTTATGGGCGTGGCACTGCTCATTAAAAAGCAAAAACCTTTCCTCTGGTTTCATTCTGTCTATACCCAAAGCTTCAACAAAATCGATTTTTTTAGGTTAGCATTGAAAACAATTTTTCCTGTTAGGTGCTTGGCATCGCACAGTTAAAAAACAAATGGCTTTACTTAGGAATCAATCTATCTCTACATTAAGTTTTATCAAAATCGGTGTAAAGACTCTGCTGTGACACCGTTTTTTCTGATTAAGTTTGGTGCCACGCCCACTAAAAGATAATAGAGTTTTTAGTACCCTTCCTTGGAGCTCATTCTATCCAAATAAATAACCAACTTTGATCAATAGCAGTCCATTAGTTAAGACATGGAAACGTATATTCCTGTTAGAGGCGTGGCATCGCCTACTATTGAAGAACAAATAACGCTCCTTCAGGGCGTTACAAGCGGAATGACAAAATTCATTTATCCTAAATTTAGGGTATAATGATGATGCTCTCAAACATTTTTAAATGAATAACTTTCATCGAATTTGGGTGAATTCTAAATAATCGAGTTCAGAGAGTTCCCTGAAGGTTGGACTTATTTTTTTATGTATGCCGAAAATATTTCTAGAAATATCAGAAAACAAATTCAAAAGAAACACCTTGTTAATCCTATATAATATGCATGTAATCCCTATAATGTACAGATCAAAAACTGCGTAACAGAAACGGGTGTCTCCTAAGCTTAATAAAATCATGTATGTAAAATAAGTTTTAGTGTAAGATTCCAGGCCAGCTAAGGAAAAAGGATTCTTCCTTACTCTCATTACAATGTCTTGGGTTGATAAGTGCATGGTCGAAGTTGTTAGCAATTTTACCATTTAGTGATACTCACGCTGTTGCATAGTTGTGATTAGTTATGCGAACAAAAATCCACCTTGCGTTCTGTCCACGATCTTCATTATTAGATATTCTTCCTGAAATTTTATTTCGCATTTAATTCCATTTTTCTATGATTTCTTCCTGCGACTTTTCATATTTTTATTAATGTCCTTAGTCTGAGTTTAATATTGTCAATATTCAAATGTTATTGTTGTTGTTGCTATTGCAATTAGTTTAAAGCTATGCGCTTAGAGCATTTTCGTTGCGTTCTGCCGTTGTTCCGTCCGTTATTATTGTTACTCTTGGCATCCTTTTGTAATATCCTTGTGCTGAAAATTTTCCAACATAGTCTAGCGAAAACTTAATTTCACTTGTGGCTGTGTGACTATATGCGTGTGTGCACACATACAAGTGTGAGTTTATTTATGACGCTTCATATGTATAGCACTTAGTGTCGGTTAAAATATTCGGTTGCGTGGAATTTTATATGCCACATCAGTGTGGCATAGAGTGGAGCACTATTTATTACTTAATTTCATATGGTGTGCGGTATATCGCTGTAAAGACACACAAACTGTTGTAAGGTACATTAGTTTAAGCTATGTCAGTAGGTTATACATTTTTGTGCTTATTACTTTTAATATATGTATTAAATAAATTTCATGTTTTTTCTGCATAAACTGAGATAAATAGAAAAGAAAATCCCAATTTAAATCTCTTTTAGAAAAATAGCTATTCGTGGCATTATAAAATGTGTCCCTTTTTTTTGAGTAAGTGAATTATGTCACATGTTTTGAAGCAACATTTTAAGGACGAAGCTTTGAAGTTTTGAGAATATCAATAGGAATTTTGAAAATATATATCAATGGCAATGAAAATACATATAATGAAAAAAAATAAGAAGTCAGCTAGAGTTTCCGATTTATAGCTCACACCGTATGCACATTTTTGAAGCTTTTCTGATGTTGCATATTTCCAATCATAGTATTATCTCTCTAAAATTTGATTTTAAGCACCATTAGTGCATATAAAGTTACAAAGTTATTTAAAAAAAAAATAAAAAAATTTATTGAGATGGTAGCCGCAATATCGAATTTTTCAAAAAGCCAAATTTCTTTGGAAAGTATAAATATTTACAATTCTTTTGAGTCTCCTTAAGTAATTTTTAATAGCGTTGAATTTAAGACAGAATAATGGTCGATGTGAAACATTACTCATCTAAAGCGTGTTTTTTT
Source organism: Meiosimyza decipiens (assembly GCA_963680825.1). Taxonomy (NCBI): domain Eukaryota; kingdom Metazoa; phylum Arthropoda; class Insecta; order Diptera; family Lauxaniidae; genus Meiosimyza; species Meiosimyza decipiens. The sequence continues at coordinate 42,212,415 of OY804258.1, forward strand.
TAGAGGTTTGTTTTTCGAATAGAGATAAAACTGGCATTTTATTTCAATTCGAAGCTCTATACCTCTAAAAAAAACACCCTTTATATCTATTAATAACATGCGTTAATATATGCATTACTTGTTGCTTCAAAAAAAAAAAAAAAAACATCTATAAATTAATAAGTTGAATGACAGTTGCAATGACGAAGTGATATGGACAAGCTGACAGACAGCTATGATGACATTTATTGAGCATAAAACAATTGAAAATCACAACAAAAGTGTGGTCAAGTGTCATATGTTTGAAAAAATCAACATCACACATCAACAGCATAAAGCGGAAATAAATGTCAAAAATGCAAAAATAATTAAGTAGAGATTATGTGATAGTTACCTGGTCTGTCATATTGTTTTAAACATAATATGTATTAGGGTGAGTGACCAACAGAATATCATATGATTGTTTGTTAAAATGTTGAAAGTATGAACATGGAAACTATGCTGAATGGACATCTATGTATTTGTGGAGTTATAGCCACTGTTTATGTGATGATCGTTTTAAGTGCACTCATGCAGACCTCTAATGTAGATGTAATTTTATGAATATTTTTTAAAAGCCCAACTTATTTTCTCTCATTTGATGGACAACTCGTTTCTGATTTTATTCTGTTAAACTTTTATTTTAGCAGTGAAGATAAAAGGCTGTCAACATTTTTGGAAAATCGGCATTTCAAGAAAATGAGCCACTGAATTCAAACCTTAGCATACATACTAGTGTTATAGCTAAAACTTTCTATTGAAGTTATCTTTCGGAAAACATTTAAAAGTAATTTTTAAGTATTAAAATTTATTGCTGTTGTAGTTTTTATTTACAAATTTGTGTAAGGAACTACTGAAGCGATTTCAAACTGTGGTTGACTTAGTTTAATAAGCCATAATATCAGAATACAAAATCTTAAATCAGTCACATAATTTTCGATTTCGATTTCGTCACATAATTTTCGATTTATGAAGATTTATCTGCATTTAATAATAGAGTTTAGCTACAACAGCTATACGCCTTCTTAGCTATTTAGCTCAGAGTTTCAATTCAAAACAATACTTTACTAAAGCGTATTTCTGAGCGTTGTTTTTTTATCTTCTTCGGTTAAAAGAAGCCGATAAACATTGAAAACAAATTGTGTATTAAATGAAGAAAAATAAATTGCATGTTCCTAGTAAAAGAAACTATATCTAAAGCATATGCTGAGCATGGCTTACTTTCTAGATTCAATTTGCTTTGTAATACTAAATAGTCGCATATGCTTAAAATCAGCTATTATGAAGTGCTGTCAAAGTGTGTCTTTGGAGATTTTTCGGTCATGAAATCGGTGTCTTTTTATCTCCATTAATATATTTTTCTATTTGTGGCTTACTTTGCGAGTTATTGAGAGAAATATTTTTTTCGGTTTCTTACAACCATGCCCACTACTACACATTCAAAAAAATTAGTTTTTATGTATCAAGATTAGGTTATAATTAACAAAAATTCATTTATGTATATATGTGACGAAATAAAAATTTGATATAAATTAACATATAACACATTCCGCAAAATTAAATAATGATATTGTGTTAAACATATTCATGGTAATAATTACCAAATCATATAATGATTGAAATTAATATTTCTTTGTTGCAGACATTCAGCTGTTAATAATCAACAGAAGACAGAAGAAATATTTTGTTTTCACAAACGTTTACATTTATTAACATCGATTTAGAAAAATACGATATTTGCAATATCGCCACATCGTCGTTAGTATTAACAAAGACCTAAGTTCCGTACCAAGCAGAACTTAAGCAGTACTTAAATAGTGTTTTACTTAAATATGTTGAGAATTGCATAGTTTCCATATTATTAAGAAATTAAATAAAAAATAAAAAGACTATCAAATAGATGTATTTAACCCAACTAATCTCTTCAATCGCTTCAAACAAATATTATGTTTGTTCCAACAAACAACAATTTAACTTTCAATTAAGAGCATAGTAATATCAAACAAAATTTATTTATAGTTAGTAAATATTTTAAAAATTTATCAACCAAACAAATTTATTTGGAAAATGTATACTCTTTTCTCAGTGTACTAAAACAGCTTAGATCATCATTTTAAAACCCGAAAAGAATGATTTAAAATACCAATCCAACGGCATAAACGTTGTCTTCTGGTCTATTAAGAAATATCCATTTCTGAAGTCAGCTTAGAATCGTAAAAGTTTTCCAAAGTCGAAGTGCGCCTTTGTACAAAACTTTATCTGTTTTCAAACTAGCATATTTATTCGAACCAATCAATTGGGCCAATCCAACAAATTTGTTTAAGTTGATTACCCTTAAAAGCCTGAACATTTCTTCGTACATATTTATAACACAATAGGGACATAAAAAAGACACACAAAAACGCCAAAACAACCAAACTTAATTTTTTGACGTAGAATTCGGTTTTTTTGTAGTCAGCTCAGTTTCTCGAGATATTCGCGATGGACATGTGCTCACTTTTAAGCCTTTGTTTTAGATATATTTTTCTTTTGTTGCTGGATCTTCATATCAAATTGGGCGTTGTGAAGAATTTTATTAAACAATTGGTACGCATCAACGAAGATGCATTGCAATATTTTAAGAACAATGCATTTCCACAGCTTTCTTTTGAAAAAAATCGAAAAAAATATTTCACTTCAATTTATTTAAATATCATTCAGCTCATTTGAAACAGGCGTACTTAATGGTCCCGATATTTGCAAGCTTCTGAAAGATGCGAATAAATAATTTAATGTCAAAACATATTTGAATGGCTTTATCTTCGAAAATAAGAAAAATATTGCAAAGAAAGGGTCGACAATTGACTGAATTTCAATCGCGAATATATCGAGATTTTGATCTGGTTGGGAAAAACTGAGTATGCCACTACATTCTACGACCGAAAAATAAGTTAACGCATTTCGGCGTTTTTGTGTACCTTTTCAAAAGTTGGAAATTTACCTACAGTGTAATTTTAGTAAACCAAAAAATTTTCAAATTTCTCATAGCGCAATATTTGAACTCAAATTGATAAAGAGTTTCAGAGCCAACTCTTGGGGAAAAATTGAAATGAAAATAGCATACATCAACCTAAATAATTTTTCATTGTTTACAAAATAATTTTAACAAAAATCATTAGTTTTAAACGTTAACTTACATATTCCACAGGCATATGTGTGAAAAAAAAATTCATCTGCTTAGCTCTTATGAATCACACCTAATGGGCATACTAGTAATAGTAGCAATCAGTTAATTTGATTTTCGTTGTTGTAAGCAAAGCTGTTGTTATTGTCGCTGATGTTTTGGTTAATTTAATCATTTGTTTACATGTGCATTATGCATTCCATACATACCACTCAACTCAAGCCCACATTACAAAAATTGTAAAATCATTTGAAAATGTGAAGCGAAATAAATTAATTGGAATTTATGTCACGAATGTCAAGCGGACACAACATCAATTCAATTGGCGGTACAATTGGTTGGCAACTCTGGTTGTAGCTTATTTGCACTTTACAGATGTTTTAATTAATAAAAATATAAATTTTTTTCTATTGAATTTTATAATTAGGTTTAAATTATGCATTTGCTTTGATTTTACAATACATTTTTATTAAATGCAATGTTATTTTGCGTTCAGTTTAATTAATGTTGTTATTTTACTCATAATTATTTTTTTTTACATTATTTATTACTTTAGCACCTTTAATTTCACCACCATTTTGTTAATAAGTCACAAAAAATTTATTGTAATAATTGTCAATATTTTGTTTGCCATTTGAAGGTTCGTTTTGTGTGAAATTTCGTTGTATTTTTTGTGCTATTTCTTTTTTGAGATATTTTTACGAAATTTTACAGTTATTCCTTGAGTATTTCCTATTATTATTTATTTAAAAAATGCATAGTTTTTAGTAAACAAAGGCTTCGTAAATTCATAATTTTGCTTCGCCATTTTACATATTTTTCCGAAATGGCCACATTTATATTTAAAAGTTCTATTCAAGAGATTCCATGTATGTACGCGTACCTATTTCTTTTGCTCCTTATCAAGAAATTGAGAACTCTTTAGACATGAAGTTTTTAGTAAATTAACAATAGTATGTTAGTGTCACATGAGCAATTTTCTGGGAACATTAAGGAAGCTATAGATTATTTAACACAGCGTTCCCTCCCGTTACAGAGGCAACTTCTTCGAATTTTAGTACTGAGTCTAACACTTTGTAAGAGAGTGCAAAAGACAGCTTGTATTGGTGTGACGGGATCTATGATAACACGTCCTACGGCAGCCTTAAATGTACTTCGACACCTGCTATCTCCTAATTCCTTTATCAAAGCAGCTGCTGCGTACAGTGCGATTAGGCTAAAGGAAGCCGGTAATTGGTATTCGAAGCAATATGGTCATTGCTCTGTAGTCGACCTTACCAATCCAACTTTGAAATTCCCCAACGGACTACATCTGTCCTACACTTAGCTTTGAGGAAGATTTTCAGTTGAAAATTCCGGAGCGAGTTTAGTGTGAAGAGGGCTCTCTCAACTTAAATTCTTGTAGTCTGCAGATTAGTGGGATGTCTTAATTCAGAACAAAAAATAGCAATGCTCTCCGATAGCCAAGCCGCAATCAAAGCTTTGAGCTAGGTACTTATTAAATCGAAGCTAGTAGAACAATGCAAAAAAGAACTTGTCAGGATAATACATCGATTTGACATTACTCTCATATGGGTTCCAGGCCATAGGAATATTGAGGGAAATAAAAGGGCTGATGAACTAGCAAGGCGTGGTTCCTCTCTTAATAAAACCACAACGGAACGTATTTTCACTCCCCTCGGTTTTGTTAAGTAAAGGATTCTCTCGCATTTTTTATCTGAAGCCGTAAGCCACTGGACGTCTTTACATAGCTGTAAAACAGCCAGACCAATCTGGCCCTCTTACAATAAATTGAAAACCACCTTCTTACTGTCTTGAAGCCGATCTGACATCGCAAGAATCACAGCGACCTGCACTGGACACTGGGCAATCGGCAAGTACGCTGAAAGATTAGGTATTCCATTCAATTCTTGCTTGAGCGCAAGCGAGATTGAATCACTCGAGCACTTTGTTTGCTGCTGTCCAACTTTAGCAAGAATCAGGCTAAGATGTCTTGGCAAACCTTTCTTCAATGAACTCAGCGAACTTGCTGAAGTTAAAATCGTATCTCTGCTCTACTACCTTAATAAAGCTCACTGGATGTAGCTATATTAGCATCCATCAATTCGGCGGGTCACGTAATGTGGTATTAAAACGGCACAATCAGTGCTAATTATGGCTTCAAGCTTGTTTGCTAAGCCACCACTCTAACCTAACCTAAGTCTAACACGTTCACCAAAATTCAAAAGGATCCTTTCTTTTTATCTTTTTAGTGACTTTCACACTGGCATCAAAAATAGCTCGTTTTTCATTCATCTCGTTTATGAGTCGATTACGGCTTATTATCCATTGAAATGAAATAGTACCATCGCGGATTTCTTTTATTTTTAAATCTGTGTTAAAGTGAATAAGTTATTGTCAGGTTGTGAAAGTAAAGAAAGAAACAAACTGATAATGGAAACAAATACAAAATATAATCTCAAAGCAATGTATACATTATTTTATTAAAAAATTGCTTAATTTATTGAAATGTGTGGCAATGACAGACAAATTGATAGGGAGTTCAACTTTCTGCAATGCGAAGAACGTACATGCAAAGTTGCACAATCTTATCAGCAGCAACTTAAAACTTTGCACTCCCTTAGAAACAGCCGTCGTCAAACAGGGACGAGTCAGCGAAATCGCAATAGTGCCAGTGTGAAAAGTATTTTTAAAACGAGATAAATGAAAGACATGCCATTAGTAAGGCAATATCTCATGGTTGATCCTTTATTATTCAAAATTGTTTGTTCATCCAAAAAACTAAGAAACGCATGAAATGCAAAAAAAATGGTAGGTTTTTTTTTGAATATCTTGGATAGTATTCATTATGTCTAGTATTTTATTTTCTGTCTCTCCACTGAAAAGCATTCACACGTTAACAAGGTCAAAATCGTGCCTAGAACCAAAAATTGTACAAAACTATTAGTATACAAGGGCATCAATTATTCCGTACAAAGCTAACGCTGTCAATGACGCTACTGACACACTGAATCCAACATATCAACATACGTCGTAATAGCAAAAACGTGCAGCGCCTATCAAACCAACAGCGGAATTGAATCGAAACAAGAGTGACAATGAAACACCAATGGTGATGTTGGTCGTGGTTGTGGTGCGAAGAATATCAAAAATTCTAATGGCAAATATCAAAAAGAAGTTAAATAGCATTTGGCCTAAATGACTATATATAGCCATATCCAATGTTGATGAAAACAGTTAAGTCTGCGACAGCAAATACAAATCAAAGTTACCAAGAGCCAACCAACAAGAATTCCAAATTAAAAATGACAAAATTTTTAGAAATCTTTTTCTTTGGTGCATTTTTAATTGGCTGCTGCGCAGCTGAAGCACCACTACGTCAACGCTTTGGCAGGCAACAACAAAATCGTCAATTTGCAGCCAGACAACAGTTGGTACCGGAATCTGTAACACCATATCCGGCTGCGGGTATCAAACCAGAAATTCCTTTTAATTTGCCTAGTGAAATTGAAGCGAAACCTAAGAATACCTACCTGCCACCGGATAGCACTTATGGACCTCCAGCAGCAGCACCTGTCGATCCAGTCAGTGACGAGGTTGATGCGGATGTAGATTCTGCAGAAGATGCGGAAGCTGGCGGCTCTACTCCCAATGAACAACCTGCTGTAGTGGTGGATGTTGCAAATGCTGCAGCTCCAGCTGCTGCTGACGCTGACCAAAGTGTTGAAGATGAGAATAATGAAATTATTCCAGCGTTTGGACAACGTAGTGAACGTTACGTGGTCGGCAGACGTGTTTTGTTTAATGGTGTTGCAAGAAGTGGAAAATTGCAGCGTAGGCGTGTTGTAAGTGGTCGTCTGGTACGTTTGTAAGGCAAAGCAAATGTGGCTAGATTTTGTTGTTATTTTTGAAGTTTAATAAAATTTTGTATGGAAATCCGTTTTTTTCTTGCGTTCTGAGCATTACTAAGGTCGTTTGGTTTTTACGTTCCATTTTCAGTTTTAGTAAAATAAGTTTTAGTTAATAATATTAAGTTCTTTTCGAGATATGAATTTTTCCTCACACATTATGAAGAGTAATGTTGAAGAGTAAATTTTTTATCCAGTGAGCAAGACACTGACGACTTTGATATCGCTTTTTTGGAGCAGCTGCATCTTAAACATTTCTCCGACATGGATGATTTAACTTTCCTGTTACTTTCGATTTGTCTTCATTCCTCTTACGATTATGTAAAGCTATAAGAAAGTCCTGTCTTATAAAAACCCCCATTAAACCTGATACCAAAATGAGATTTCAAAAATGCCAAAAAATTAAACCTCCTGTGGTGCACTACCTAAAATTTTACCGATATTTTTGAAGTGAAAAAACTGGAACGGAATATTATAGGTAGATCTACAAACATATATGTATGTAAATACTGACCCATAGACCCAAAAGTGATTTTTATAAATAAAACTTAATTATTTTGGTATTTAGACAGAAGATTTTTACGGTGCTGCAAGCAAAAACTAGTTTTTTAACAATATATCTGGAATCAACACTGTGTTTTAATAAAATTTTGTATAATGGTTGCCCTTTCGATGTTTTTCCTACTACAGTCAAACTTCGATTATGCGTGATTCGATTAACAGTGAATATCAATTATCCGGTATCGAAATTAACCGGAAATATGGTCGACACCTTAAGCATTCCGGATAATCGAGGTTCAAATGCATTTGATACTCTTCTTTACAATTCGATAATTTTCCAGATATGAACTTTTTTGATACCATTCGACCATATACAAGTATTACCGACTTTGCGCTGTATTTTGATACGATTCGGTGCTTCTCTGGTTCTACATTATTTTTCGATGCTATTCCATAATTTTCATTTGGATCTATCGATATTTTTTATACGAATTGACAATTTTCGATTTGTTCGATGTTTCATGATTACAATCCGATACTTTTCAAAATTTTTTAAGTTTTTCTATGTTTTCCTATACAATTCGATGCATATCAAGTTATTCGTATTTTTCGATAATTTTCAATACCATTAGGCTCATATCAATTTTGAGTATATACTTTGATACTATGCGATATTTTTCGGCTTTTATATTATTTTTCGTTCAAATTTTACGTTATTTTTGCTAATATTCGACACTTTTGGATAGTTTTCTCTGCGATACTTTTCAACTACGAATTGTTCGGTGTTTCAGTATAGGATTCGATACTTTTCTACATCTGTGCAGTTTTTCGATACTATTCGAGTTGCTTTTTAGTTTTTCGATGTTTTCCAATACCATTCGAAATTTGCCGAGGTTTTTCGATATCACTCGACTATCCAATGTTTTCTGATACTATATGATGATATTCAAATTTTCGACCTTATATGATACTATTTGATTCTCTTCAACTTTTTCGATGCTGTTCGTCTGTTTTGTAATGTTTTTCCATACTTTTCAACAATTTTATACCATTCGAAGTTTTCCGATAGCTTTCCATAATTGTCGACTTTTTCGATGTTTTCTATATTATTCGATAAATTTTTGAGTTTTATCAACTCGTACGCTTTTTTTCTGAGATCATTTTGTCACATGTAACGAACAAGTTTCATTTTTGGACTGTGCGTGAATTGCTCAATTTTTTTCATGTCACGGAAATTTGTAGCATAAACTTTGATTTCCAGTTTTTCGTCATCAAATATATCTGTAAGTTTCAAAAAATCAATATTTTCAGAAAATTGCCTTAAAACGTAACCAAGCGCAGATTTATTTTACGGACTAACAGCTTTATTTCATTCTCTTTATGTATATCGGCATGTAATTATGTAAATGTACATTGTTAAAACAGCTACATATATATCCATGTAGTGATTTTTCGAACAAAGGAACCTCAATTCCACCGCCAATAATTTATTTTATTTTCATTTAATTCAATTTTGTTTCGTGTTATTTCAATTTCTAGAATTTGTTGTTTTCTCTGCTCCCGGTGCTGCTGTTGAGTTTCCATGTAGCACCTAAAAAATTCCATTTGCATTTTACTTTCAATTTTAGCGCAATTTTATTTTCCACATCATTTTCAATTAACTCATGTTTTGTGCTGCAATAAACTCGTTATGCCGGCATATTTTTGGTACGTTGCATTTTTTCCACGCTTCAGCTTCGGGGGTGGTGCATTGCAATTTAAGTGCGGAATTTTATTGAATTTTTAAATATTCAATAATTGCGCGATAATTTGTAGTGTTTACGTTAGCAAGCACTTAATTGAATTAAAGTGCACACTTAATGTTTCTGAAAACTCTTAAATTTTTTTACTAATTTCATGGCATGCACACATTTAAAGACAATAAGCCAATTAAACTTTATACACCTCAATGAACTAAATCGCAAAATCAAGCCCTTGACAGCTGGCAATTCGGCTCATAAAATCACGTACAGTAGGCCCAAATTATAAAATTTTTTAAATTGACAAAATCAAATACTTAAAGCTTCCAAATATGAAAAACTGAAGGCAACTTAAAGAAGAAAAAATTGATATTTACTGTATGGTATAAAAGCTTTACCCAATCTATAGCCAAGCATAGTTACTCAGCTGGCAACATTCAAATAACACACATTTGAGCAAATCATGGCGAAATTCCTTACTCCAACGCTTTTATTCGTAGTCCTTGCGCTTGCCGCTATCTGCTGTGCGGAGCCACCACGTCGTTTTATCACCTCACGTCGTAATGGTGCCATACGCAGCAATCTGCGTTTTCTAGCACGTCAGGAAGCAGCTGCACCAGAGCCAACTGCTGCAGCTGCGCCATATCCAGCTGCAGGTGTTACACCCGAAGTACCTTTTGATTTACCCACAGAGACGGAGGCAGCACCTGCACAACCTGATCAAGCTTATGGTCCACCCGATGAAACTTATGGCCCACCTGCTGCTGAGGCACCACTATCGCAACCAGATGATACTTATGGACCACCATCAGAAACAGTAGAAGGTGTTGACGACCAGCAGCCACCAGCTGAAGATGCGGCCGTGCCAGCTGTTGATGCCGATGGCAGCGATGCAGTTTCACAAAATTTAATTCAGCCACGTTTCAGATCATTGGGTGGTCGTTTGCGTGCGTCACCAGCGCGCTTCCGAGCAGCACCAATTCCACGTCGCCGTGGTGATGCGGTGGAGGTTTTTCGTTCAGAGCCACTCATCGTCTATACTCTGCAATAGAACAGAGTGCAACATGAAATGAGCTAAACATTTTTAATAATGAAATCAATTGAGTTTTAACATTTAAAATATTAGGAAAATATTGGAAATATATTTTTGTTGTTGTATAAATACATAAGTAAATATCCTTTAATTGTGCAATTAAAAAATCTATGAAAATCGAAAATCAAAATTTTTTTATGTATACTCTCTTAGCAGTATGGTAAACTTAACAGATGTAGTACCTGCTTAAACAGTGCAATAACAGAGAAATGTTAACTTATTGCTGCTTAACTAAATGTAATGGTCCAGACATTCTAAGCCTGCTGACTTTACTAAGTGCCTTGCGTATGCAGCTTTTGATATGTAAACATTAGGGTAGCCGCTAAATATACGCGCTATTTTGTTTCAAATTTTGCTTACGCCAACCTCAGTTTGGTTCCAATAAAAATTAAAAAAAAAATTTACAGTCCCAGTCCAGTGATAACTTGAGCAAAAAGTATACAGTGACTAATCCTAATTGAATCTGCATATTTTTTGGCTAGCCGAAGCAACTTTTGTTTGAATTTTCAAAAAAGAGACACATAATAGTTAGGGAGCCACTGGCCTAAATTTTATCATGCGGCATAGGTTGAAAATCATAAAGTTCTAAGTAATATAAACAATACGAACAATCTCTGCCATTGCGTTGTCTCTGCGTGAAAAGAAAAAGTTATCTTAAACAATTTTATCGCGTCTGCCTTTAATATTAAAAAATGTGTCTTGAGAGAAAAATAGATAAATGTAAGAGGTAGACGTTTTTGTTGGGAGTAGTTAATTTTGTTTTCAAAATATTATGATATAATTTTATGAAACTTAATTGATTTTATCGTCAGGCAGATTGAGATTATTATAAAAATTATGTGCTAAGAAAGAAGAAAAACAACCTCTGCCACTTAGTTATTGCCGAATTTAATAATTGCAGTATTAAAAATGTTTAAAAAATTGACTACTAAATCATTTTATCGAATCTGCCTCAGGGCTGACTGGTTCCTTTACTTATAAAAAACATAAATATAGAGAAAGTAGACACTGATTTTTCGAAGGCAGACGTTTTTGAGCACTAAGAATGCATATTATTAAGGAAATATCTATATAAAACTAATACCGGCAGGATCACTGCAAAATTTAAATCTACGATATCTCGGAGAAAAAAAATGATACCGATATAATTCAAAGTGGGTTTTGAAGCAAATTGATTAAGTTTTTTAACTATTTATTTGAATATATTCGTAAGAATCTGGTGGCTCTAAAATTTTGACATATACAAACTCTATTTTTTTCGAAAAAACTAAGACCTACACGTCTGTCTCTTGTACTTGCAGCTTCTAGGGACAATCCTGAAGACAACGAAATACTGGAAAAGAACGATAGCATTTTTTTTAATAGAGTTTTTTTTTACATATTAACAATTGCTTTTACAAAAAATGCGGCTATGTGAACGTCTGTTTTTTATATTTTCATTATCTATACAACGCCCTTAACACAATATATCAAAGGCAGACACAATAAAATAATTTAAATGAGTTTTCGGTTTTGCAACTTCAAAATTCATTTAAAAAAATGTGTTTATAGCCTTTATCGAAGCTGCAGTCTGGCTCCTTTTCTTTCCTCACTATCAAATTGTGTCATTGATCACGATCACTTAATTATATGTAATGACATGACTATCATAAACTTACTTATGACCAATAATGAAAAGTTTAGTCCTAATGTACCTACTAGGTTGATGTTGAATAACTTAAAAACAATTTGTGTAATCCAAAAATAGTGTGCCACAATGTCAAAAAGACATCAATGACCATTTACCAATAACATTTCTTAAAGGACTCAAACTATTTTAGATCAGTTGATATCTGCAAGCACTTTGCATAATTTTGATTTTGTACATGTGAGCGAACTTAATGTTAAACTCTTTCATAACCTGTGGAAATCATGTCAACAGAATTTTAAGAAAAGATTACGTTACTCTTTTAAATCTAAGGGTGACTGCATTTTTTGTTTCAATTGAAACTAGGAAGCGCCTTGCAAAGCGTTTGTAACTTACTGTAAGTTGGATGATAACTCGCTTCATAAGATCTAGGTGGCTTTCAATAATATAACCTGCTATGTCTATGGCTAAGGAAGACTGGAACATATTTCAGTATTTTGAAAAAGACTTCTTAGTTGTGCTATTGTCAAATATCTTGACATAAGCAACATAATGTATCTACATAAAAACTCATTACTACCTGTATGAAAAGTTACAATTTTGTTGCCTCAATCCCATTTTTCCAACTTTTGAGTATTTGAATCCGTTTAGATTTCTATTCGTTGGTACTATTCGCTTATGGAAAGAACTTTACTCTTTTCTTGAATGTTATAAAATCACTCTTCATGCATCACACAAACGACGCGAACTTAATTTTTCCTCCTCCAAAATAATTTAATTCTGAGAATTATACACAATATATTAGCAACATTTGGCACTACTCGTTTCAATTAATATGCATGCTTATGCACTGGACTAGACCTTACCGGAGTCTAGGTAACGTTCGGCAATTGAGTGTTCATTAAAATTCATAACTCATAAAATCGAAAAACTAAATCACAGCGAGCAATTAAAACGAATTATTTTGAGACAAACGAATTTGAATGACCACGTTCAATGCGAATGTCAATGACAACTATTGGAAATCGAAAAATAATATAATAATTTAGGGGTATAAAAGTGCAGGCGACCAACAATTTGACATCACACGATAAACAGAACTTGTTGTAAAGAGAACTAACACAATAGCAATATGTTCAAATCGACAATTTTACTACTGGCCATAGCCATTGCAGTCTGCCTTGCTGAGCCACAACGTTATCGATCGGGGAGAATTCAACAACGTCGCATATTTGCAAGACAAGAAATAGCACCCACACCATATCCATCAGCGGCTGAACTAAGACCTGAAGCACCATTTGAGGAAGCTGTTGCAGGTGAACAACAACCCGATCAGGCCTATGGCCCACCAGACCAGACATATGGACCACCAGAACAGGATTTCGTACCAAATGTCGAGCAACTTCCAGCAGCAGAGGCACCTGAAGATTTTGCACCATCAGCAAATCCTGATGCAGAGGAACTTGATGTACCCGTAGAGGAGCCAGAACAAGATATCTCATCACGTTTGATCAGTCGTCGCCGTGGTGCTGCTGTGAGGAGTCAACGTCTAACTGCACGTTTACGTGCAGTAACCACACAAAAGAAACGTGTGCAGCAACAACGTCTTATTGCTGCTGCACCACCAGCATCAGCTGTACCGCTGCCTTTCTTGACGGCACCACAGCAATATTATGTACTGAATACGCCATTCGCTTATACGGCGCAATATCAGCGTTGGTAGGTTTTTGTTTAAAAATTTTTTTATTTTTGTTTGACTTGTTGTTTTTGTTGTTATGTTTATGTTTATAAAAAAAAAACGATTGATAAACGATATATCGATTATTTTATTTAATGATGCTACAGCCGGTTTTTTATCACAGCAGTTATTTCGACATTCGCTTCAACTGCTGCATTCAGTATAGTCTGTTTCAGAGCCTAAGAACAAATGGCCAAATATGGAATAGTTACGAAATTATGGAAATATTGCTCGTCCAAAAAAGAAAGAATTTCAAAATTTTATAAAAGTGATAGTTCCTAACTTTCTTGCAGATGGAAAGTTTGAAATAGTTGTGCTGAAATCTGAGCAATATGTCTTTTCAATATCATTTATAGAATATTTCATAATTAGAACATTACAATGTTGACCATTTGTTTTAACATTGGCGAAGTGGTAATAATAAATAGCTAAAAAAAACCTCGTTAATATTGAAAACTATAATTTCATAATTGGTACCTATTCCATATTTGGATACTTTTTTTCTAACATTGCATACTTTGAATGGCTTAGTTTTTCTCATTTCCAAAAAAATAGTCTCAGTGTTTGAACACAAATAAAAATCTCTTTCAGCAACATTATGTGTATGTGGTAAAACATAATGTTTATTGGTTTTTTGCCTCGAACTCTTTCCAATGCCACGGTCGTCTCTATTGATTTTATGTCTTCGTACTCAGGACTTGACATAAAATTTTGTGCTGATAGAGTTACTCATAAAGTAAGCACAAAACCTGAATTGATATTACTTTCACTTGCTGTACATCCAGCACTTGCTTCGTTGCTTTCATTGATGTTGCGCGTCGCACAACAATCCCCAACCAACAAAATGTTGCATGCAGTAGTAGCCCGCAACAACAGAGATCCAAACGACATCAACAAAGGAAATAAAATGAAAAGCATACGAAAAATCAAAATTGAAAGAAAAAATCCTTTCGTTTGAGAGTTTCCAGTGCTGAATTCAATGATGAATTCTTATCGAAGTCTGCCAGTTCAGTGAACTGAATTTCCAAGACATACACAGCACAGTTTAATTTTAATAAAACAACAACAACAAAAAAAAAAAAGATTGCATACCTACCTATCTCATAAAAATAAAAAATGAAGTAATAAAAATTGCAGGATTGTGAAAGTCTCAGAACAGATACCCATGAAGAAACAATGACACTTTCAAAAGCGATGCGATGCTGTACGTGCATCAAGCTATTGTAGATAGCAATATTTTTGGTAGTCTTAAAATTGCCAGATGATAGTTATTAAGTACAAAATAGGTTCGCCATATGGCATGACCTCTTTGTATGAATAGGTTCTTTACATGAAATAGGTCCCTAATATGGAATAGCGACATTTCTAGGAAACTTACTATTAAATCGTAGCAAGCAACTCTTTTGTGACTCGCAGTTTTTTGTTGCTTTTCTTAAAGAGGAACATCATAATTAAGTATTCCATAACTGAATATATATTATATATATGGTATATATTTCATATAAGGTACATATTTTAATTTTTATTTTTAGTTTGGAAATAAATAAACTGAGGTGTGTTAGCATTATAAAGTTGCTTCTGAACAAAACATACATTCATTTTATTATGCGATTTTGCTTTATAAGCAAAGTGCTATTCCATATTTGGAGAGCTACGTCTAGAATCTTTCTAGGGTAAAAAACTCACCTTTGGAAGCTTTTTCTCGTATTTTTGTATGAAAGAACAGACGAAATAAAAGTTCAAATACAACGCTTTCGAGTTTCATTGAACTATAATCGTTATTTTTGATTTTTATATTTTTCGATTAAAAATAATGTTCATGTTTTTGAGCGCTTTCATTTCGATCAAAAATATCCTTCATTTATGAAATTTGTTTTAACTCTTTTACAGTTTTCTTCGTGAAATGATGCAAATAAAAATTTTCAAAAATTAGCTGAAAATAGACCCAAACGATGCCCTGCTGGGTAAATTATCTAATAGATAATCGTCTATATTTTTGCATAGCATTCACGTAAAATGGCAGCTACTTACATTTGATGCGCTGCTAAAATGCGTTTTGTCATTTCACTAGAAGATTCACATTTTATTGCATCGAAAAATGCTGAAGTTATGCGATGCGAAAAGGAGCACAAAATTGCGCTGTATTTCTTGGATGTGAATATAAAGGCTGCTGCTTTAAATTAAAAAAAAAAGATAAATTTATTAAAAGTAGTTATTTCTATGATCACTTACTTAAATTAATAAAATTACCAAACAAAGTTCGTGATTGTATTTATAGAGCCAACTTTTATCAAGATGCAAGTTAATAACGAATTAAATAAAGTGTTGCTTGTACTCCAGTGCAAGACTCTTAAAATCACGAAACCATAGGCCCGCCCTTGCAAAAATTCTTATCAATCAGTTTCAAATATTTCCAAAGGATTTTAAGAAACTGAGTCGATTTCATATTTGCTGGAGCTTTATTACGAACTACGCTCGAGTCTCGTTTAAGTGCTAAATATTTTGCTCAAAAATCTTATGGCTGACATTGTCTCATAGCATTAAAAAGCAACTTTTATCAGCGTCAGTGCTTTCCAAAATATTCACTGAAAAACAAAATTTGGAAAAAAGTTGTCGTGGTTAAATCCCACCACTGAACTAGAAACTTAATCTGTAAAGGTTTTTACATAAAGAAAGAGTTAAAAGCAATCAACCAGCGACCATCAAAGTAACAGAGACGAAATATCTCCTTGTGGACATTCGCTTTTTACCCTAAATGCTAAGGGTTCGTCATACTTTGCCTTTACCGAAACATAATTTCAACCTTTTCAGTATTTAACTTAGACAAAAATAACTTTTTGATCTATCTGTTGATATTAATGGGCACATCAACAAACTGCAGATTTTTGGATACTGAGGATCACAGTTTATCAGCATTTTTTAATTACATCCCTAAAAATGCGCTGCCTTTGATCAAAGGTAAGCAGTTGGTACGGTTTCAAGAGGATTGAACTACTGCACATACTGCCAGGAACACGACAGTCTTTCGTAAGGAATAATTTTTAAAAAACTTAATTTTTTAGCCTTTGCGCTACCTAATACGTCAGCAGCAGATTTATTTTTGTGTGTGTTACTTGAGATATTGTGCTTGCGTTAGTAAACCATGAACCATTTCTCAACCTAAGGAAAACATTAAAACCAAAATCGAGCGTTAAAGACCTGAAACTTTTCATTAAGAAAAACCTTTCTACGAGTATGTGATCAAGAAAATGTTAAACATTTGAGTGAAGTTCTTTCAACGCATAACGCTGAAAAAATTCATTTATAAAATCTGTAAGCTTTACTCCTCTTGAATATTAAAGTTTGATTATATTATAACTTGCCAATTTTTCAGTAGTGTTTTTACCTGCTGTTGCCATGCTTAATATCCAAAAAAAACATTAATTTTTTACAAAAAATTTATATCAGAATACATAATTTAAAATGCCTAGTTAATTCCTTATCATATGCAAATCATTCAAGTGACTCAGTCAACTCATCATCAGAAGTATGTGCTTTTTTTTAAAACCAGTCTCATGCAGCACTGACCTAAGTCAATGTGATCCATATAATGTTGTGTTAAGCAAAATTTTGGAAATTCCATAAAACGTCGCAAGCATCACAAACGGGTATAGCAAGCAGCGTAAGTTAAGGCGCTGTCATATTTAACCTGAATTCGTTATCTAGTAAATGCGGATTTGAGAATAAGAATCTTTTGTTTTGAAACTAGTTTTTTTTTAATATATAAATTTCCAATTTCTTTACCACATATTTTGGTTTTATAAATAAAAAGTAAAGCCCACAGTACTTGGAAATATTTATATTTAAAATCAAAAAAAAAAAACCATTCAAAAATTTAAAAAAACAATTTAAAGAATTATACTTTAATTCAAGATATTTTTAACTTTGGCATAATTATGCGTTTATAATGTCTATTTTTAAGAAAAACAATCATTAATATTTTTAATTAAAATTCGATGCTTTACTTGTCCCATATTTTAAGTTGTTTTAAAGACTCTTAAAAGACAAGTAGAAATACAATGCAGTGCGGCCTCGGTCAAGGAAACCCTCGATAAATGCAACTCCTCAATTATCGCAACCTGTAGATTTACTTCATTACAGACTCAGTTAGTGCAAGTTTTCAAACAAATTTTACCTCGCTTAGTGCATCGTATGTCGTTTAAATATTCTTAGTAGCATTTCCGCTACTAAGCCGAGTTCGTGAGTACCCCAAGATGGAAAAATATTTATGCAATTGATTTCTTCAGCAAATAAATTACTTTTTTTTATACTTAAGGTTGTTTCGTATTAAATATCTACACCCGGGTACCTAAGATTTTTTGACTCCATCATTGCAACTTCCACGGTTATTGCAACAGGCTTGGTTTTTTTTGACCGAGGCCTCACTGTATATTATACTTATAAAATTTTTATAGGGGCTTATAAAAGCCATTTCGCGTACAATGTATAAGGACATGTTCCTTTGGCTCTTTTTGGTGTATTATAACATACGTTAAAGGTGAATACTATTTCTCTTAAATTAGCCTTGGTAAAACACCTTAGAAAGACAATAACTGAACAATATAAAGACATGAGGCTGCATACCTTACAAGTGACTTTTATGTCTACAGTATAAAGACACACACGAGACATGCCACCTCAGGTCTTTATAATAAAGCAATTATGAGTTTTAAAAATGCATGTTAAAGACATTTTTACGTCTCTGTTTATCATGATATTATATCTTGCTCTAGCAAAATATTGTAAAACAAAATTTCGTTATAAAGGCAAAGTATCTAAACATAAATAGGCAGTTGCAAAACAGTTATGCCCCTTTTAAGCTGCCATTACACAACATATTCGCTTAGCTTTTGTTTGGTTGGAAAGGTTGTAAATAGTAGGAATAGTAATAGTAGGCGGTGCCACACCTCTAACAAGAAAACATGTTTTTACGTCTTAACTAATGGACAGATTTTAATGAAATTTGGTTTTTATATAGATTGAACCCTAGGAGAGGTTATAAATACTTTAAGGTCTTTAAAAATTTTGTGTAAAATTTTAATGAAAATATTTTCACTTTGAAAGTCATTTTCATTAGAGTATTGAGAAAAAACTCAACAAAGTTCAATTCAAGCACTTTTCCTTTAACTTGGAGCATTTGCTGCCCGCAGTGTAGTTTTGTGTAAACTTTGACCAAAATATTCCATAGGTGAAATACTTTCGATGAAAATAACTTCTTCAAAATTTTTTGTTACTTTACGATTTTATGCCACTAGCGATACATTTCAATTTTTACGATATTTTTCGATTTTAAGCGCTTTTTTAATGTATTTTGATTCATTAAATTCTCTTGGACTTTTTCATAGTTTGTCGATACTCTCTGACTCTTAATGAATTCCTTCTGACTTTGACGTCAAGTTTATTTTCTGGGTTGTATTGCAAATAGAAATTACTCAATTCTTACATTACTTGGAGTAAAAATTTAATCGAAAACTAAGACCCTTATGTTGGACTATTCACACTTGTCCAAATGCTGTCACATCATGCCTGTGTCTTGTCAAAAGCAACAACACGCATTTATTTTCTCGCACATTCTTGAATTTCGCATTTGACTTTGACTTGAAGTTGAAATTAAGCTGCTACGTATACTAATTGCGCTTGCAATGAAATCCCGCCCGTGACACCAACAACAGCAGCAACAAAAAGCCCATTCATCATCAAACAATCAACCGACAACATCTCGCTGCGCCTACTCCGGCATACTCGCACCGTAACGTGCTTAAGTATGCAGGCGCGTGTCGTCATTCCAAGTGCCTACACTCTGGTGCTACAGCGTCATTTGTGTCTGCCAATTTACGGCGACTCATCGACATCATCATCATCATCGCTGATGTCGCATTAGTTTTTTCTGTTTTTTGTTTTGCTCGCTTTGTTTTTTATCTTAATTTCTTTTTACAATTTTATGGTGGGAATTCCCAAAACCACAAATAAAACCCAATAAACTTTATAAAGGCAGCAATATACCAACAAACATAGATATGTAGACAATAAGCCGGTATTTCTCGTAATGCCAATAACAGCGCTGACGTAGCACAGTGGGTGAAATATGAAAAAATAGCACATAATTTTTAATAATAAAAAAGTGTAGCTAAATTTTTAAGCTAAACAAAACCCAAATTTCGTTTAGAATAAAAAGAAGGCACGAAATCCCAAGGGATTTTTAAATGACTAAGGTTAACATGCAATTAATGGTCGAGTGAACTTGTGAATTATGTCGAACAGTAAATAAAGTGTATTATCTTAAGCAAAAAAAAGTGTGCTTTTTATAACAACATAATAACAGTAAGTCTTAATCATTGTTTCAGAGCCGGGCGGGGGGCAACCTTAGTATTTTTTTGAAAGTATAAACTAAATACTTCTGAAAATTAATATAATAATACTTTTATCCATAAACGCTTCCCAGTGCTAAATTCAATAAAAAACTACGTTGGGATAGCTGACTACGTTCAAACTGATAAAAATTTTCACAAATCTATATTTTTTTTTATATAATAAACCTTGGAATTGGTTGTCCACAAACCTATAGGCGATTTGAGATAGTATCGTTAAATATACCAGCTCCTTGTTTGTTTTTCTCAGTTTACCATGTTCGTTTCAATATTATCATAAAAAAAAAACCATGTATGAAACTGAAAGACTGAAATCTTGAATACTTAGTGAACATTTATTAGTGAATGTGACAATTGATAAAATTGCACTGAAAAAATTCCGCTGTTACTCAGATTTCGAGCCACTGTAAGCCAATGCATTGTCTTTGAAACGCTTAAGTTTAAAGAGCTTATGACTGCGAGAGAATGAGAGGAACTGTTGTATCGAACAATTTGGTTTTCTTTTTGTTAATTGCACAGCCGATGAGAGTGCCTATGAGTAAATAAAATACAAAACAGTCAGTTGTATTACTGTGCCATGGCTAGCATTTCTTGTTAGTGAAATGCGGGTTGCCTACTTTACTTTGTAGTTATTCTATGGTAATTAATCAAGAATTTTGCTAGAAATAGTGGGTGTGGGAAGACAGTGATGACGATGTTCAATAGCTAATTTTGCTTAATTTTTATTTTTCTGATTAAGTTTGACCACAGTATGTGGGAAATTCTGAAATTTTTTGTTGTTAAGTGACCGCAGGTCACAATCATTTTGTTTTTAGAAATTATAGGACAGTGGTACTCAAACATTTCACACCAGCTAATAGGATAAGATAGAATTACATAAATAAAAAAAAAGTCAATATAATAATCATTTACAGCTGTTGTGGTCTATGAAGAGCGTCTTCTGTAGAAATGCAGTGAATCATAAAAAAAATTAAAATGAGATATCAAAAATGTTATATGAAAAGGTTTGCAGGAACAATTATATGCTTTTCAAATGCCTCATACCGTGTTATACCATATCGAAAAACTACCCACTGTTAAGTTGGCTGAGAATGGTCTAATGGTCTGGGGATGCTTATCGGCAAATGAAACAACTAGCGTTGTCATCCTGGAAGGCAAAGTAACCGCAGCTATTTACTTAAAACTACTTCAGCGGACCGGCAATCGCACCAATTTACACGGTTGAGATAGTAAAACAATACTTCACGTGCAATAATATGAACGTTTAAAAGTCACCGCTGCAAAGTCCGGACTTCTCTACCACTGAAAACACAAAGGCCAACCTTAAAAATGCGCATTGCTTAGGATGAGTCCCAAATATTAGAAAATTTGAAAAAGTTCAACATTCGGTATTCAAAAAATTTTCGCTGAATGAATGCTTGGAACTAGTGAACGTAATGCCAAACAGATTTTGCATTTTAAATTCTCGAAATAAAATTGAAATTTGGGAAAGAATTTTTTTTCATGAAATACATTTTTGTTTAATTAAGTGAATTATATATAATCGTTTAAAACATAGTAGAGGTCTGCACAAGTGGGCTTGCTGAGTCAACAGATTATTTACTCGACACCGAGTTCTATTGAGATTCTGCGAGTCAAAAATAGACTGGCAGACTCATATTTCGCCGTCAACGTTGTTCCAGCCGAACAAAACATTACTACACCGAGCATGAGAAAAAGCAATGAATGCAGCGAGTCAACTGTAATATCAATGCGTCGCCAAAAGGGCTACTGTAGAGATAGATTATGTTATAATATATTTTGCGTTCGTCTCTTAGCGGCACGCGTGATTTAAAGTGTTGTTGTTGTTCGAATTCAACGCGCAAGTTAACACGGAATAGCAAATTTGTTGTCGAAGCAAGCGCATTAAAAGAAAACAAGCCATTCGGTACCGAATGCAGTAAACTACGAGTGCTTGCTTGCGAGTGCAGCACTCTCCTATCTTGCTTGGTGTTTCAATTTGTTTTGATTTGCTATGTGGATTTCGTGCATAAGGGCTCGATGAACTCACAGACGTGGTGAGTGGCATCAAGTGCACTCGTGCAGACGTCCAATGCTCAGATCACCTAAATGAAACAGTAAAGCTAAATTCTATGCGTCTTATTATTCAAATATTGCATTTGACAACTTTATTTTCCACCTACTGTATATTATCAGCATATGATGTAACAAATTTTACACACTTTTCGTCCATGGCCAAAAAAATTGGGATCAGTATCTAATATTTTTCATCTGTTTTGACTAAGTCAAAAAAATTAATTTACAAAATCCCACACCATTTGACAAACACTGCCCAAGCCCTTGTCATGAGAACATAATAAGAGTAAGAATACAGCAAAAACAAAAAAAAAATTGCAAAATGAGAGCAAAATACAAAAGCAGATAGCGAACTACGGCAAAAGTTTGACTCTCATCCCAGTTCAAAGAAAAGAGATAAGAGCTGATCTGCGCTGAACTCCAACAGCGCCAGAGTATAAAACGAAGATCGCACAGCAAATTGAATGCATTAGCAGTTTTATAAACCTGTGAGCAACAACAAAAGCCAAACTTTATAGTAAAAAAGTAACGCTAAAAATTAAAAGCAATTTATAAGTAAAAGTCAAGTTTAAAAAGAAGAAAGTGTTTGTGATAATCTGCAACAAGTTTAAAGTTTATTTTCGTAAAAATAAAATAAAAAAATGACAACACATTCCATAATGTCAACACAACATTTATTGATTGCTGCTATCGTGCTGATTGTAACATCTGCCACACTGATCATGGCATCACCACAGCGTCCATCATATGCCGGAAGTCGTCCAACAGGTGGCCTTAATCAAAAAGATAAATATCATCAACAACAATTTGACAACAGCAATAACAGTATAGTTGCAATCCAAGATCGTTTTGCTGATATCGAATCAAATCGTCTACCACCAAATGCCTCACAACGTCCACCAGTTGGTGTACCAATAGTGACGCCATTACCCATCTATGAGCCACTGCCAACTAGAACACAAATCAATTTCGATAATCGCATTGGTGGCACAGATCAAAATCAGGCATCAACAGCACCACCTGTACTGCCATTCGATGCGCTCGGCGATCGTGATCTATTCAATCAGTTGAGCTCATTGCCAGAAGATCAACGTCCATTTTGGTTCCTCAATGCTCAAGCAATTCAGGCGCATCGCAATGGCTCGGCACCATTCGCTGGTTCGATAGCATCACGTGGCTCATTTTTCGGCTAAAAATGGATAGTGCTTGTAGTTTATGTAGTTGTAATTAATGCCAATCTGTGTGTGTTTGTTGTGGATGAGCTTTTTGTGAAAGTGCGCTAAATGTTTTATGAATACGGCTATTCTTAAGTATTTCTAATATAATAATATTTCTTAATTATTTTTGTATATACTCGTACTATATAATATAATGATAATATTTCAAGTTTAAGTATAATAAATGTTTAATTATATCAAAAAAAAAAAAATTGTTTGTTTTTTTATTTGTCTTTTGAATTAAATTTAATCTTTGCTGCTTCTATTTTTAGCGGTTATGAGAGAGAATCTCTGCCTAAGTGAATTGACTGAAATCGAAAATATCTATGACGCTTTTCTACAGCTTTAAACTTTTATAAAACTCCTGACACACTTCTCTTTTTTAATGCATACAAAAATAGGCGAAATCAGTTCACGAACACACCTACCGCCGATACTCAATGTACATAAGTCCAAGCCTATTTCGAATAAAGTTTCAGCGATTTTCATGAAACTTGGTGATTTTGTGTACATGTGAAAGAAATTAGGATCGGCATAAGTTTTAAGGTTTGAAGACTCTTATAGGGGCGTGGCACAGTCGAAAATTTTAGCTTTTATAACGCCAACCGTGTAAGACATTATGATGAAATTTGGTACACGGATGCATATATGCCTTGAATTGTGCTTAAAGTGGGCATAATTGGAAATGTGGGTGTGACACTTTTTAACAATTGAAAATTTTGATCCGTATAGCTCAAAATTGGCACACAAAATTTCAGAGATGAAACCACTGAAAGTAGTCTTAAATACAAGCTACGTCATTATTCTAGAAAAACTCGTTGTAGGGCGTGGCTCAGCCCGCATTATTTATAAACGTGATAATAAGAGAACTAACAGCGTAATCGTTATGAAATTTAAAACCGTGAAAATGTATCTTATTACTAAGTTTTGGCACAATAATACCGACGGGCGTGGCACCTCCCATGTAAGCAATAATTCTTAATTTTATAGAAAGTTTGCAATGAGAGTTATCTTTTATAAGATTTGATGTATAGATGTAAGCTACTGTAAGCTTTAAAATCAAATGAATTTCGAAGGGATGGCGTCAGTGGGCGTAGAACCTTTCACATTAACATAAAATTGTAAGCGCTATTGGAAGTCAACTATTCCAGCAATTTTTAAGAAATTTCATGTAAATGGTTTGCTTGCTATACTGTATATCTGAACCAAAAATATTCGAAATAGCACCAGTGGGTGTGGCACCTCCCATACAATTGAAATACGTTAAGTGGCATCACTCTCGAAATATGTTAGCGGTCATATTGAAGTGTGGTGTACGAGGTTTGTGTATGTAAAGCTATTTCTGGATCAGAATCAGACTGGGTTGTACCAGTGGGTGTGTCACTGCCCTAAATTTTAAGACTTATTAGCTTTTCCAATATATTCCATATGTATTTGTTCGACTTTTTCAACCTCATTCAACATTCCTCATTATTTTCTTTATTTTTAATACTTTTTCAACGATTTTGAATTGTTTCAGCATTTCTCAATCTTTTTCAACTTTTTGAAGTGAAACTTCTTTAGTAAGGGGTCATTTGAAAAATTAGGTGTGTATAATGAAACGCAAAACATGAAACGTATTATAATGTATCAATTTAAAGTACTCATCGAGGAGAATGTGCTAAAACTATCAGCTTCGAGATTGGTAACCAAAAGCTGGGGTACTAGCGTGGAAAGATTTCATATTTTTTCAAGCAATGCACTACCAAAGCCTTGCCATAGCGAGTAGAATTACGCTGCTTGTTTTCTATTACTTCGTTTCTATTACTTCGTTTTACCGAATACCTATCGGAAACCGTACAAGAGTCGACACACTTGTGCGTTCAAAGAGCTGTGAATTTTCGTGTTATGCATGTGTTCTGAATAATGGCATGGTCTACTCAATCAAATGCTGTCCCATAATGTCCGTGTTTTATGTTTATAATTGCATGGACGTAAATGCAATAAAAGATCAAAAACGAAATTCAATAGAGCAAAAAAAAAAAACCTTAGAAAACTAAACTGCGAGCGATAATGAGACGAAAATGTTTATTAAAATGATAAAAATTGATGGCAGCTAGATGCCTATTCTTCAACTTTTATCATTTTAATAAATCGTTTTCGTCTCATTCACACACGTCCCTACCACGAGTGAACTGCACACATGATTTTTTATTGTTGAGCTGTTCAACCGCTTTCAACATTTTTCAAAATTCTTTCAACTTTGTTCGTAATTTTCTTTATTTTCTCGACTTTTCCATCGGTTTTGAATTGTTTCCACATTTTTCAATCTCTTCAACTTTTTTTGAGTTTTTTTCACCGCTTTCAACATTTTCCATATATATTTCCACCGGATTCAATATCTTTAAAATTTCTTCAATGGTTTCCATATTTTTGAGACTTTTTCAGTTCCTTTCAACTGTTTCAACACTTTTCAACCTTACAACATCTTATATAATTTTTCTACCATGCTCAGCGTATCATGCAACGAATTTTACAAATTTTTCGTCCATGGCCAAAATAATGGGAGAATAACTCCGCTGAGGCTTAACTTTAGGGACTGATTTGAACATGAAGTTGCTTCCTAGCTCAGATCGAAATATTACCAATATCTGCACCAGAAAGTAAAATTTTTCATCTATTTTGACTTAGTCAAAAAAAAAACACCATATGACAAACACTGAAAAACTGTTTGTTATAAGAATATAAGAGTGAGAATACAGCAAAAAATGTAACAAAATTAAAAAATTAGATCAAAATGCAAATGTAGATAGCGAACTACGTCAAAAGTTTGACTCTCCTCCCAGTTCAAAAAAAAAAAGGAATAAGAGTTGGTCTGCTCAGAAGTGCAACAGCGCCAGAGTATAAAACGAAGATCGCGCAGCATTGCATTGACAATTTGATAAACGTGTGAGCAAAAAGAAAAGCCGAACTTTATAATAAAAACGTAACGCTAAAAACTAAAAGCAATTTATAAATAAAAGTTAAATTCAGAAAGTAGGAGTTTGTGATAACACTACTCTACAAAATAACAAAAACTTTCACCACAACGAATGGCGATAACATCCTCTAGTGTAATTGCTCGTAACATCCGAATATGCTAAGGGTTTTATTCTTTTGGCCACAATTTTCCATATAAATGGCAAAATTAAAAAAAAAGTACTGTTGAGAACACATATGCACTTTACAAAAATGATTGAAAAATCTTTGATTGTCAGCCAATTAATTTTAAACTCTTCTGCAGAGAAAGCCTGATAAGAATTTTAAGATATGAAAAGTGCCAATAGCATTAGTGATATGGCTGGTATGATCGAAATTAGTTTTAAAGAAATCCTTGTCTTATATTCTTTTTAAACAAATTTCAAATTCGAACTCCCATATCTGGAATTAAATATATGGGTTAGAAAAAGTTAGCCGGTTTATCTTATAGAAAATTTGATTATAAAATTGTTAAGCGTAATATGCCTATATTTTACGAAACACGACCGTTTTATTAACATCAATGCAAATCGCTTAAGGCAAGTCCCAAAAATATCATTAATTTGCTTAAAGCTAACCATGCTCAATTTTAACAGTCCTATCAATTTTTATTTTGCTGAAAAACCACATTTATCAAAGTTATCGTCATTTGAACTTTGTATGTTAAAGTAAAAAATATCAAAAAAATTTTTGAAAGGACTTTTTTTCAAATTGTCAATATTTCCTTAATAAATAATGTGTTTTTATAATTTTTTTTTAACTTTTCATAATTTGATGGATTTTATGAAAAAGTGACGTTAAGAGCAAAATAAATTGTTTTGTAGAAAATATTCTTCATATCGTAAACTAGAGACATTTTCTTTAAATCAAAAAAAAATCTAAAGCTTATTTTGCACTAATCGTTATCTTTTTATTCGACTCATAAAATAATGACGGATTAAAAAAAAAAACAAACTATGCAGACCCATTAAGGAAATACCAACAATTTAAAAAAAAGCCTTTATATTTGTATACAAGGATTTCTTCAACCTATTTTCGATATTATTATAACTTTTCATACCTTATAATTTTTGTCAGACTCTTCTCTACAATATAACTAGAAGAATTTAAAAATGATTGCCTGACAATTAAAAATTTTTCAAGCATTTATGTGAAGTATGCGCTCTCAACTGTGCATTTTTTTAGTTTTGCCATTTATATTAAAAATTGGTATCAATCGAATAAAATCATTTGCATATTCGAATTCTACGGAAAATTTCATTACAGGAAATGTTACCGCTATTCGTTGTGAAAAATCTTGTTCAGTAGTGTAAACAGCAAAAAGTTTAAAATTTAAAAAAAAAGTAAAAATTTTAGACAACGCATTCCATAATGTCAACACAACATTTATTGATTGCTGCTATCGTTCTGATTGTAACCCATGCCATACTGATCATGGCGATTCCACAGCGTTCATCTTATCTTGGAAGGGGCATTCGAAGATATGAAAATTATCAACAAAAATTCGGTAATACTAAAATTGAATCAAATCGTCTACCACCGAATGCCTCACAGCGTCCACCAGTCGGTGTACCAGTAGTGACACCATTACCCTACTATGTGCCACTGCCAATAGCTAGCTCATTCTTAGGCTAAAAGTGGAATGTATCCAGGGTCGTGGCGTGAGGGTAGCACTTTTTCAGGGCGGCATTTTTCCCAAGCTGTACTTCTTCACAACATATTTATATATTTATTTACTTATTTGTTTCAATGTATGAACAATTATTCAGACTAGGTCTTTTAAAAATAAAAATATATATAAATTTCATAGTTTCCTAAAAGAATACTGTTTTTCAAAGCACTCGTGTCATTCTTTGAAAATTAGAACATGAATTTATCTCATTAAGCAATTTTGAAGCTCTAACGAGAGTTCGAACTGGTTTCAAATAAAAATTCACACATGACCGAAGAGATCTTGGAGAACTTAATAATTCTCAAAAGTGCAGAACAGTCGAAAGCACCAGACACAATATCAAACATGAATAAATGAGACGAAATTTTCCTTTTGTTTTCTAGAGTTCTCATGCCAAAAAATTTAATAATATCTGTTAATCTGACAAGTGGCTTGACAGCAATCAGATGCTTTGTTTAAGTCGCAAATACAGATGTAACATCGCTTGTGTGCGTTTATTTACACGGAAAAATTTAACTTAAAAAGTTATCAAAACTTTTAATGCGTTTTTTTCCAAATTTAGGCTTTTTGAGTTTCAACGGTTTTCCAGTAAACGAGCGATATGGTACATTTTTTGTCTGGGAGCGGATGTTGTGAGCTGTCCCAAATGACATTTTTAGGGGTAAGATCCGATTAAGTTATGTAGAAATTTTTGAAGGCATATTTTAAAGGATAAGTTTAAAACTAAATAATGAAGAAATAATTTTTCAGATATTTTTGGAAAAACGTTTAAAAACGATCAGCACAATCAAAATTAAAAGAAAAATGTCTCAGAGATAGTAAAGGAAATATATTAAAACACAGATATAGAGCGATTGAAAAAAGTAAAAAAATAGGGAAATAGTACTTAAGATCAAGCACGTAAAAATCGCGCTCAAAATAATTATAGCAATAATAATATCAGATACAATAAACTCGTATTATGAATAATAATGTCAGTAAAAATAGCATCAACAATAATAGAAATAGCAATAATTATAGCTTTAGCAATTCCAATAACAATAGTAATAAAAACCACAATAATGGAAACAACAATAAAAATTCGAAAAACTTGTTAGCGCAGTCAAAAACAATTAAGAAATTTAAGATAAGATGTATGTTATTACAAAAATTATCAATATAGGAATAGGAAGTAAAAAAAGCTTGGTAAACGATTTGAACATAGAGTCGCTAAAGATATTTCGAATATTAAATTACATTGCTTTGGAATAGAACAACAGTTTTGAAATACATAAAGGCGATGGCGGGGCAAAGTGGTATTCTTAACAGGTAAACCAAATTTTCACAATTAAACCTACATTTCATTAGTACGATCTTTAATAAATCTATTGGGGTTATAAGGCTCATTATTTTCTCAAGAGAAGATGTTTACTATTGGAATGCAAAAAAAAATTACGTTTCTACCACTTTGCCCCTCGGGTGGGGTAAAGCGGTATGCGAAGTGCAGTACATAAAAAGAGATAATTATTTATTTGTTTTAATAATTTTCTAAGAATAAAAATCATGTATTTGTGTGTGATAATGGCCGTCCAAAAGTAGCAGGACTTTTCTGTTTTTCCAAACTTCTGAAAACTGAATAAAATGACGGAATCAAGTGATGCACAATGCCGCTTTGCCCCTACCACTCTGCCCCCATGACCTATCTAAACATACAGACGCGTGAAACAAAAACTTAACAGCATAAACAAATCATCTTACATCGACTGCACTCATTTTGATGAGCCTCATGGTTCTCGACGACAGAATTTCGAGATGTCACTATAGCCTGGCAGTTATATGAGCACTACTCATACACAAATTCCTCATAGTTACATTAGATGGCGTTGTAATTCAAGGATAAATACACTTTTTTTACTTTATTTATTGCTCCGTATACCGCTTTGACTCGCCTTCCCCTACATAGCTGGGAAAGATGAACAAGCCAAGGATGAAGCACAAAAATGACTAACAACAAATAATTTCTATAAACAGCAGATACACTTGAAAATGCTTTATCTAATCAATATTTTTCCGCATTTTAAAAACTTTTCCAGGCCTTAAACTTTTTAAAATGTGTTGAACTTTTTGAAAATTTTTCAAATTCTTAATTTTTTATGAATTTTCCAACATTGTTCGATTCATTAGATATAATTCAATATTTGCGAATTTATCAACAAGATCCGAGTTGTTCCACATTTTCGCTTTTTCAGCATTTTTTGCCTATTTAAACATTATGTGATTTTTTCAACACATATTGTTTTCAGCACTTGGACTTTTGTTTTAATTTTTCAGCACTTATAACTTTCTCAATATATTTTGAAATCTCAACTTTTTCAAAATCTTGATTTTTCGCTTCTTCAATATTTTTCGACTTTTTGACTACACATTTTTTTTTTTTATACCCTACACAGTGGATATATTCACTTTGCCATTCTGTTTGTAACGCATGGAAGGAGGCGTGGCAAGTATAGAAAAGTATATATATTCTTGATCAGAGTATCAGGAAATCCAAGCAAGCCAATGGAATGAAACTCGGAAAACAGGCCACACCTTCAAATAAGCTTTTTGGAATTGTTAGTGAGTGAAATACGTTCACTGACACGCCTACCTACCACCTATGCAACTTAAGTTTTCAAAACGCCATATTGAGAGAATTATTTGATGTGTGGTAACCAAATTTCTCGAAAATGCTAGGAAAGACTTAAGCAAGTCTGGACAAAAAGTTGGCAAAAACCAACGAAAGGGCACTTTCCAAGCAAGTGAAAACTTCAAAATGCTATACTGAGAGAATTATTTAAGGTAATCGAACCAATTTTCACACAAATAGTAAGAATAATTTGGAAGCTTTTGACACTCAGCTGATGGGCGTAACACCGTGAATTATTTAAAATAATGAAACCAACTGTCACACAATGACAAGAAATACATCAGACAAAAAATATTCGCTTTACAAATAAGGATGCGGCACCTCCCACACAAGCAATAGCTTCAAAACGCTATATGTTGTAAAATTCAATGTGGGGTTGACCAACATGTTATGTGGTCGAGGAAATACCCTTATAAAGAAAATTTAAGACTTACGGGCACTTTAACAGTTAACAAAGTGTAGGGTACTTAATTTTTCGCGAGGCCACATACTTAATTTTTTTTGTTTCTCAATCATTTTGACGTTGGCGTTATTCGATATGTATTAACCTTTTCGGTGGTATTACAATTTTTTCGACATTCTTGAACTTTTCGAAACTGTTCGACATTTTGATACTCATCAACACAACTTGTTGTATGGTAACATAATGAAACATCATTAAGTTCAGACTTCACATTGCGAGTGCTTGTACCCACCCACTTTATTTGTTAACTTTACTGACACACCCTGATAATTTAAATTTCTTGCAAACGTTTTTATACTCGTTATTATTTTACCTTGTGTGTGTGTTTTTTTTGTATTTTAAACTCAATTTTTATGGTATCAAACTTGATAATTCAACAAAACAAAAAAACAATAATGTAAACAAAAACTTCAGCAACACTTTTGATAGCGTCTGTCATAACTGAATTATAGCATTTTTTTCCTCAATATTACAAAACTTTAGTCGCTAAAAGTTTTTTTTATTTTTGTTCAGTTTCTTTAGTCAAATTATTTGTTTGCAAAATTATTAAACAATACTGACTCGGCGGATTCTCGGATTCAGTGTAAATAAAATTGTAAACAGTGACGTCATTGGAATACGCGATGCCAGTGGTGGAAAATTATGTCGCTTTAGTAGATAAGGCTTTTCGTAACTTTTTAAAAATTTGTTACTCCTTTGCATTTTCGAAAATTTCTGACTTTGCGTCTTTCCATATATGCCTGTTTTTTACCTTCGTTTATGTTTATCTCTCCAAAGCCTGTTAACTTATCTATTTTCTTAATACCACTTTAAATGGAGATTTTTTAAACTGCTATTATATCTCGAACTAAATTTGGTAACTTATCTCTGAATCTATTTAATATTAAGATATCTTAGTTTAACAAAAAATGCAATACATTAATTAAGTCAATTGTGAATGTTTCATATATGCATTTGAAGTTAATTGAAAATAGTACATTTGACAAATGACAAAAATACTTCAGAAGAGAGAGATGTGGACATGAAAAAAACGCCAACAGAGTCCCCAGCGGCTCGAGGAAGTGGTATCTATATAAATCACAATGCCATAAGTAGCTTGTGCCGAGGTGATAAATCTTGGGTCCTAAAATTTGCATAAAGGCTGATAAATGCAAGAAAATTAGCACTATTTAACTCCCCTTTGACTGTGTGCCTTGATGTGTGGGAGCATGGACGACATTTTTTCAGTCCATTTCATCCAGTTATTGGATAGCAAAAAATATTCCTTCCGCTTCGTTTCGCGATTTTGTATAATTTGGACTTCATAAAAGTTTCCACAAAGGTCCATTTGAGAGAAAATATTTTTTTTTATATATAATTATTTCAATAGAACAAACGTTCAACATTGTCGAATTTACTTCGTTGATCGGAGTAATTTCTCATAAGTATTAACTTGCCTTGCGTAACAAGGAAGCTGCTTCTGAGGCCACTGGTGTATTTGGTTGCCAAACCATATATTTCATGGGAAGTTTCGAATTTTTTTTTAATTTACTAGACACATTCCCCTTTTTCGGTGATGTATAATACTCGTTCCCAGATAGCTGCTTAAAATCTGCTTTAACGTAAGTTTCGTCGTCCATAACACAGCAATCATACAATTTTTGGGCTCGCTTTTGAGCCATCAACTGCTTTTCATCAGAACGGTCTGGTACTTTTTGAACTCTATATGTCTTTAGCTTACTTTTCTCCTTTATCCATTGTAAAGTAGATTTTGATGTACCTGCTCTAGCCGCCATATATTTCGCTCTGAGGCCTTGGGATACTTCTTAAAAAGGTGCTTTTTTTCCTCGATATAACCCCACTTGAAGATATCGTGGAGCTTCGTGGCAATTGTAATACTGTAAAGCATTTCTATTCAAGTGTTTATACCGCTATAGGTACATTTGTACCTAGGAAATCACACAAGTGTTAAACTCAGATCACATAGTCAAAATATGACCCTCAATTCTTTTTTCATGAATGATCCACACACAGTGCCACTTTGTTTAATAACAAAAATTTTTGGGTTCCGGGTCCGAATGAACTTCTTCTTCTTTTAATTTCACAAACTTTGCCAGTACCTAAGGCTGAAAAAATTTTATAATGAAATATCTTCAAATTCTCACTTAAGAAGCCAGTTTCTAGATAACCGAAAATGTAAAGAAAAGCGTTTTAAAACTTCTGATTTAAAATTTCTATATTTTTATAGTAATGGTTATTTTTTGTTGCGGAAAAATCATTAAATTTATTTGTTCTAAAATTTTGAAGATTTGTTGTTACAAATTAAATACTTTGGTATAAATTTATTGACTCAAAAGAAAAAGGTCTGTCCATGTCGTTGTTTATTTTAAAATTTTCCGGTTTTTAGTTTATTTTTAACGGTGCTCCGCTTATAATTTGACTTTGGCATAAATTAATTTTTGACATTATTTGCTTTTTAGTGAACATTTTTACAATAAATTTTAATAACAGGGTATTATGTATACATATTTTCGTTATAAATTTAATATATAATGTATTTGTTGTTGTCAAGACAACAAATTACAGCATTGAGTACATGGCCCAATTGTGCAAAACCTTCTTTCTGAGCATCCTTAAAATACTTTTACCCCAAATACTTTCCCTGTTGACATCATTTATGATGAGAGCTAAATACAAATTGATTTTGATGCTCCTTTCCAGAGAAATTTTTGCAATTGCAAACCTACAACATATACTGAACTCAGCCAATTGATAGAAATACGTTCCTGCATACTGCAAATTGCAGAAGTAAAACTGTTTCTTACGTCTGTGAAACCAACTCGTGAGATAACATCACACAGTGGTCAAAAGTAGGACTGCACTGAATGACATAGTAATTTCTTATTTTACTTTTTAGAAAAAGGAAAGAAATTATTTCCAGATCAAGAGTCAGTGAAATTAAATTATATTGGCACGGTAAGAAACCCGTGTTTTTCATTAAAATACAAAATATTCCTAACATTTCCAAAGCATATCAAAAATTATCGTTATAAATATGATGCTAATGGAAGCAGAGTCCATCATAAAAATATCTGCAACAACTTGGCTTGAAATTCGCTAAAATGTATTACTTAGGAAGCAGAACTTCAACCCTATTGATTGAAAACAAAATACTATTCTCTCAGCACATGCTTGAACCAAAAAGATCAATATTATAAAACGCTTCCAGAACAAAGTCTTAAGATATATAGTTAAACAATTATGCCTTAGACCATGTCAATTTATTTAATATATCTATATTGAGTGGATATGTTAAGCAAGTACTAAGCAAGTACTAAGCAAGTGCTAAGAAAAAATAATAAAAAAAAAAAAACAAAAAAATTGTTGTTTTACTTACTTGAAAGCTTTAAGCTTAATAGCTAAAAATGCTTATGTCTGTAGTAGCTAAACTCTATTATTATTATTGCTATTATTACTGCTTGTTGGAACAAAGCAAATAGAAGTAAAATAATTCAAAATATACAAAGCTTCAAAAAAGTTTCATTCCAATTTAATTTTATTTTTCAATTTAAAAGTAACAAAGTAAATTTTTAAGTAATTGTCACTAAATATCAACAACTTTATACAACATTTCGTTATCAGTTATTAGCGAACTCATATGGTATTTGACTATCTGCTAGTCGTACTTGTCTTCTTAGTACATTTCCTCTGATATCGGAATTTCGATATTTATCTCTTTGTGTTTGTCCAGGTGGAGGACGGATGCCAGCGTAGAAAGGACGTTGAGCCATTGCCATATGAAGTATGGCAGGCAAAAAGATCAGCAAAGCAGCAGCAAAAACAAACAGTCGTGACATCTTATTATAGAATTTATTAAATATTTATTAATAAATATTTAATAACTTCTGTTGTTGATCGTAATTTTCTTACTAAATTTCTTGTATTGTTCTTTAAACGTAAGCTTTTTGAGTACTGAAGTTCTTTTTCACGTGATCTTAGTTTTATATAAAAATTAAGGGACTATTAAGGGGTCATTTGATATGTAACTCTTTGCAATAAGGTATTTAGTTAAATTTAAAATTGTCTTTTTATTGGTTTTGTGTGAATGACTAGAAATACGCCCAGCTAGGTCCAAAAGCTTTTTGTGTATTAAAAAAATTCTCACTTAAAGTTTTCCCTTATACTCGCGGATTTTTTGATATATGTTTGTGTGTGGGTACTTGCTTAAAAGTGCCAATTCTGTTATTTTGAAGCATATTTGAAGATATCTCGGTTCTAAAAGAAAATCGTTTTTTTAATTTTTCGTAGTGTAAGAAGACAGCAATAAACTTTTTTTAAAATCTTTTACTCAAATTTAATGTTTTTTTCTCGAAATATTGCACTTTCAAACAAGAAGAACTCAAAATCTGGAATACTGGTAATGAGGTTTTGATTCCTACAAAAATTTTTTTCGATATAAAGTATGAAATCTCTGTGCAAAAAATATATAGGTCAGTGTTTTGTGAATATGTTAATTTGTAATAGTTTTTAATTGAAGAAAACCTTTATAAAAAGCGGGAAACAATCGCTCAGAATTGATTAAAATGCATAAAATCATAAAAAGTTGTTTTTTCTAAGACGTTGAAAATTTCCATTGCTTTAATGCACTTTTGAGGCATGCGCCCCCTTAGCTCAAACAAAAGTTTGACGCTCAGTTCGTGACTTCGTATGTTAAAAGTGGATAAACTTTAATGATTTGGAAAAACAATGGATCAGATCTACACGATTTATTGACGATAAATTAAAATTTGTCAAAATAAAATTTCCATCACGACGTATGTACTATAATATTCATACATACATATATACATATATGTTAAATCCTCTAACAAATTTTATATATATTTTACCGACAAAACAAGGAACTTAAATACTGAAGTTGTCATCCTTACATATGTGCGCTAAGCAGCAAAAATTTGAAGAAATAATTGTCAAAAATGCCAAAAATTTTGCGAATTGCCAACATCGAGCTGAAACGCCCACTTTTTTCTAACGTCACTATGTGTCATCAAATATTAACATGCCAGTATTAAAAAAACTTACTGTAATAGCTGTCTCTATGTAGTAAGTTTTTGCTTGCATAAAAGGTGCCACGCCTATTTGTTTAAATCGGCACTCTTTGTCCAGAGTTCACCAAACGCTTCCATATTGAATTAGAAATTATTTATTTAACTAGTGCTCATTGAAGAAATCTGAAGTAAGTGCCACACCCTTTTGTCAAAATCCATCCACTTTTTTTTACGAAGAAATGCAAAAAATTGCAGTTAACGGAAAATCGAAACATTTCATCGAGCTATGTGCAAATGCAATTACTTAAGGAAAAAGGTGTCATCAAACTTGAACTGACCTTCGAGTACACAATGCAACAAAATTATGCTGCCGATAGGAAAACTCTCTATTGTTTGCAAAAATGGCCAAGTGTTTGTTTTAAAAACGAAGCGAAGAGCTGACCATTTTACTAAATAAAATTTAAAAGAATATTTCATAATGAAACTTTGAAGAATTCTTAAAAAATAAACTTTATTATAAAGTAAAATGCTGCTAGCGTTATTATTAAAAATTCAACAACGAATAATTACATAATAAATTAATGAAAGAAAAAAGGTAGAGTACAGAAAAAATGTAGTAGCGCCATCTACTAACATAAAAATCACATGAACGTAAAAAGCGTCCACAAGTTAGAATGCCAATTTCAGTTGCGCACAGCTGCCTCTCATCAACTCAAACCAACTTCAACGGAAGCAGACAGGCTGCATGCAGTCTCCAAGACTTCAAGCTCCTCCTGCCCACACTTAAATCGCCTCTGAAAAATTAAATGTCCAACAAACTTGAGCAGATTATGAACAGTATTACACGCATGATGAGCTCAGCAGCGACGCATATAAATTCAAAAGTCGCAGCAAAAACAACAACAACTTTAGATGCTATGGTATCGTGAGAAAATATCAATGTTATGATCTTATGCTCAAATATCGATATATATATATTCTTCTATTGCCACTACGAGTATAAGACTAAGGATTAGCGCTCCGCGTGAGTATCGAGTTCCGACTGTCATAAAAAATGAAAATTTGATATCTTATACAGAGCAAAAAATATCGATACCTTGTCTTCAACAAAATCAGCAATAGTACTTACTAACACTGCCAAAGTAGGTACAGGAAAGTAAGAAAATTCCAAAAGATTGTAGGTGATGAAAAAGCGTACTCATACTCTCCGTTGTTTGGGCAACTAGAGAACAAACGCAGGCAAACACCAGTGTCTTATGATGCGGAAACTTTTATGTTTTTTAATAGACACTTGAAGTGTTCAAATGTCCGCACCGAATGTTGCCAACATATTTGCTGACAATGAATTTATTTCGGTTGGCAACGCATGGCAAAAATCTACAGCAAATGGAATGAATAAATGTTGAGCATCGGCTGGTCGCTGGGTTGATTGCTTGGATGTTGGGCCATTTGTGACTGTGCCTTTGTCATCAAAGTGCTTAGAACTTTACCGCAATATAATCGCAAATTATGCGGCACATTTGTTGGAAATGCTTTTACTACTCACATAATGCACAAACATAAAAGTACTGTTGTACGAGATATTGCTTTTGTTCGGTTTTTTTTTTTTTTTGCTTAGCAGAAAATTTGCTAGAATTTAATAGATATGGTATATGTACGGAACAAATTTCAAGGCCTTGAACTTGAGGTAAAAATATGTAATTTAATGAGAGCAAGAAATTCTTTTGTTCAACAGTAATTTTCATGAATTTTCTCCAACACAGCGGTGTTACACAAAAGAAACATCAGTAAACCCCTCCGCACTAATGCTGGAGTGAGCCAGGAATGTCATATCCCTCCACTGCTCTTTACTGTTGTGGTTGATAGCTTAATAGCGGAGGTCTGTTCCCAAAGAAAAGGAATCATGTGAAGTTCGTTACGACAACTCGAGGTCTTGAATTATGTAGACGACTATGTCTCTGACATAGACTCATGCAGCTCTAAGTTATGCTAAATAGCATAATGGTAACAGACGGAGAAGCGGAAAAGATGCCGAGAGAAGGTTATCAAAAGCAAGAACAGCTTTCAGGCGTTTATACTCAATGTTGAGAACCTGATAAAGTTTCAACAAGACCAAGCTCCGAATATCCAATGCATGCGTAAAGTCAACGCTATTGTACGGCAGTGAAACGTGGCTAATGCCAAACAACATAGAACACTACTCCAGGTATTCATCAACAAATGCCTGCGAATTATATGCAGAATATTCTGGTTAAATGTCATAGGGAATGAAGAATTTTGGGAATGACAAACGAAAAACCAGTTCTAAATCAAAAAAGGAGCAGAAAGTAAAGCGGCCACATAATCAGAAAGCCGTCAGAAAACATCTCCAGAATGTCCCTAAATTTGAACCTCTAAGGAAGCAGAGGTTGCGGTTTCCCAAAAAATACCTGGAGCCGGACAGTTGGGAAAATCTCAAAGTTACAGAAATGAGTCGTGTGACACGAAAAAGTCAAGTTGAAACCCTCTGCTCCCAAGTTCAGTAAAAATTAATACAAAAAAATTATTTGATTGTAACGGGTGATTTTTTAAGCCTTTGGTTTTTGATACTTGAAAAAAGAACACAAAATTTGCAATAGTGAATGAAATGTTTATTTGGAGCGATACATCAACTCCTTCCATTTAATTCTTAAAGATTATTTCATGTAAAAGTTGCCCGCGGCTACGCTTGAGGTCGTTCATCCCTAAACTCCAATTTTGGCATACCTATTCCAGCAGTTAGACCGGTATCTTACCAATGGCTGCTGTAATGTTGAATTCCAGGGCTGCAATTGTGGCTGGCTTCTCCCTGTACACGAGAGACTTCACGTAGCCGCACAAAAAATAGTCTAGTGAGGTCAAATCGCGCGATCTTGGCGGCCAATAAACTGCTCCAAAATTGCTCACCAAACTTGCCTCTCAATAGGCCCATGATATCGCGTGCCGTGTGGCATCGTCTTGTTGAAACCACATACAACCAAGCCCAATTCTTCCATTTTGGGCAAAAAACAGTCGGTAATCATCACACGGTACCTTGCTCCATTGACTGTAACATTGCGATTTTCATTACTTTTGGAAAAGTATGGTCCAATAATGTCGCCGGTCCACAAACCGCACCGAACATTGCATTTTTCAGGGTGCATAGCCAGTTTTTGAACTGCCTCTGGCTACCCTTCAGACCAAATTTGACAATTCTGTTTGTGGACGTATTCATTGAGCCAAAAATGAGCATCGTCGCTGAAGAAAATTTTTCGATGAAGAACTGGATCTTCACATTTCTCACAGAAAAATGTTCGTTTGTTTGTCTATTAATAGTAAAATGGCAAACCTTACTGAACATTTTTGATGTTGACACATGTTACGAATCACGCGGGAGGTGTCAACAAATTTACAGTGAAAAAACAAATAGCAAAAAAATCAACCGTTATAAGCCCATGGAATTTTTTCTGATTCTCTGGAGTGCATAAAATTCCACTCTAAGCTAAGTTTCTTTTAAAGTTTAAAAAAATTCAGTACTTTCTTTATGTGTAGATTAAGTTTCTATTAATGGAACAGTGGCCGCACTGTGTTACAATCGATCGAACATTTTTATTTAACACAAAAAGCTCTTGTTATCAACGCGTCAAAGGTGTCAAAGAGTTTTATTCTTTTAATGCATTTTCTGAAAGTCTTTGAAAAATTACATTTTTAAAGTATTTATTTAGTTACTTTTTGCTATTTGTTACTCCAAATCTCATTCTGTCCTGTGTTGACAAAACTTCTACGATTTTTCAACTATTGAAAGGATTTTCACTTTTAAACTAAGCACCCGCCACTCTTAAGGCTGTCATACAATGCAAAAACTTTCCAAGCAGATAATCTAAAACTTGAAGTTGCAAAAAGGTGGGAAAAAGTGCGTTAACCCATT
Organism: Meiosimyza decipiens; assembly: GCA_963680825.1. Classification (NCBI taxonomy): domain Eukaryota; kingdom Metazoa; phylum Arthropoda; class Insecta; order Diptera; family Lauxaniidae; genus Meiosimyza; species Meiosimyza decipiens. The sequence goes on from OY804258.1 coordinate 42,252,651, forward strand.
GTGAACAAATTAATTCAATATAGTAGTATTAATATAATATCAGCGATAACATAATGAACATTTATAACAAAATAAAAAAGACATTTTTAATATTAAGTAACACTTCACTGACGCTTTCTTACACTTTATAAAAAGATTATTCAAAATCCTATAATTAAACCAGACTGAGTTAAAGAAAACAAGTTTTTTTTGCATTTTATTTTCAATGACAGACAGCACAAATGAATACTGCGTTGCTGTTGTCACGATTTTAAAGGCAGCTGCAGCATACAGCATCATTACTTGCCCGGTTAGGTGACAAGTTAAGAAATATTGTTGCAGCTTCAATGAGCCATGGACACACACACATAGCATATACATACATGGTAACGTACAACAGCAACAAAAGCATTGAATCACAAAGCAGGCAAATAACAAAGAAGCTGCTCAAAGCAAAGCATGAAATATGCTGCTACTTTAGTTGGCTAAAAGGATATTCATTTGCCGTTGCTACAGCCACTGAGGTTGCTGCTGTTACTGCAAGAACTGACTGACTTTGCTGTTTTTATTTGTTGCAAGCACCGTTGTCGTTACAGTGACGAAGGTAGAAAAAGAAACGCATCATGTGATATAAAAAAATGCCATGCATTAAATTAGTGAAAAGTAATGAAAAGCGATTTTCTTGCGTTCTCGAAGAAGTAATAGAAGATATGATGGATCTCTTTACGCTGCAAAAAGTTTTAAGAAAAGTTTTTGCGCGCTGAAAAAGAAAATTATTATTTCATTTACTTTAATTCTTTAGAAAACCACAACTTGACAGTTAAGCCTCATCTTTATCTATACTATTTATGTCAAAATGCTTTTATGAAAATTGTTTGTAACGCTTTGGCGCAAAATAAACTAAATAATGTTTAATAATTTCTATTCTTTAACAACATACTTGTGCTAAAGAAGGTTATTGCATACTTAGTTTACTTATTTTTTAAAAATAAAATATCTTTGTTTTTTGAATTAAGTTTTTGCAAAACCTTACACAAAAATTGTCGTTATGCTTATAAGTATGGAGCCGGTGGCCTGAATTTCTATGATTTTATCATGCGGCAGTGGTTAAAAATCATTATGTTTTAAATAATACCTCTGCTATTACGTTGTATCAGCTTTATTAACTTAGAGCTCTTTGAAACTGGAAAATGGTACCTTAAACAATTCTTTCGCGCCTGGTGTTTATATTAAAAAATAAATTCAAAAGGGAGACGTTTTCGTTACTACGTTTAACAGTAGTACATTTTTTTTTTAATTTTATGATATCTCATCGAATAATTTTATGATTAACGTCAGACAGATTGCGATAACTAAAAATATTATGTCATAAAAAACCTCTGCCACTGAGTTATTGCTGAATTTAAAAAAGAGCACAATGTAAAAATAATTTAGGCAGGTGTGTGCCTTACTTGAAGCGAAGATTATTCGATGTCGAAACGGAATTTTGTTTTTTAAACGAAAAATAAGACTACCTGAAATGTTTATGGTGTTAGTTCTCAATCTTCGTTCGAAGTACATGTGACCATTCATTCAATTTTATAATTGGAAAAATACTGCTTATAACTTAATAGAACAACTCTTTCAATACAAAAATTACAAAATAGACGTTAAATGCTAACTTTTATGTCTGCACAGTTTTTCTACCTGACGTGTACATTTTGAAATTCAAGCGTCCGAAAATTCATGTACATATTTTTAAAGCTTGTGATTTTCAAAAAATCGTATTTTCGAAAATAAGTCCGGAGAAACTTTTTCCAAAAACGTATATCGAATATTTTTTGACAAAGTATCGGAAAAAATTGATTTTGAGATAACTAAATTTTGACTGTAAAAACGAGGCAGACCTTGAAACTTTTTCATATGAAATATATGACCATGAATTCCAAATAGAATAATTTTCAAAGCATTTCAGCTACTTCTACTTCACGTGCCTTGTTTTAATATTCATATATATACATACATAAATGTATTAAAAAGGAAATATAAATCCATATAGGTACATACATACGTTATACCATAAACAATAAAAAGGTATTATCCGCTTGAAAAGAGAAGGTATGGTAGTATTTGCACTAGAGCAGCGATACATCGCTTGCATTCTAAAGAGAAAATATTTTGATTTCCACCGTACCATCGGTTGCCGAAAGCAGCGAAGTCCGTTGCAAATAAGAAATCGCAGTTACCACTACAAGATTGCAGCAGTCCTGGTATGTAGCTGCTAAATGTTAAAGATGCTGGTAGCTGTAATATACCGATATACTGATTGCAATATACCGATTGAGAATTTGATTTTCTTTTTTTCCGATTTTCAACTCTCTAAAGTTTTCCAATGAAAGCAGCAATAGCGAACCTAGGGGGGGCGGGAGGAGGGCCAAGTGGCGGCAAAATGGTCGTGAAATATACTATATTTTAACTTGCTAGGTTTATTGAAAGTCAAGAATGAGGTAAATAAAATTATTGTCAAAAAACACGAAATTTGTTTTAGTTAGGGGCGACAAATAATTTTTCATTTCATTTATTTGCATTTACCTGCATTGAATTACATTTATTCAGATTTTAATAATAAGTCTGTTGGCGGTTTTAAATAATAATTTTATAAATATTTATATCATGAATATCTTCACTTTTTCACAATATATAATTTTCTTAACGATATAACCTTTTTTACTAACCACCACTGGCAATGACTTTTGTCGCTGTTATAAGTACCGGTGACTTAAGAGTCGCCGTCAGCAAGTCAAAGAATCGCTGCTAAGCTCATCTCTAATGTGCTGGACTCAACCACATGTGTGTGTGCGCGTACAATTTGACGTATACTATATATATAAAAATGATTGTGTACAAAGAGCAAATAATAAATGTTCAAAAAGTAAAACCGCTTTTAGTTTGAGTGCGTCAGCCGTTGTGAGAAGAAATCTTTCACAGCTAAGTGTACAGTGTAAGCCAATTTCGTTCAAAATGTCTATGATATTTGTTGACAAAGTCCACGCTGAAAACATTCTACAGCAATTGTGGCAAGACTGTGAAAATGAAGAATTGTGCGATATTGTGCTGATTGCTGACAACGATGAAATCAGAGTTCCAGCACATCGCAATGTTCTGTCGGCAGCAAGTTCCTATTTCAAGGGAATGTTTCAGTCATCAATGTATGAAAGCACCACAAAAGAAATAAAAATGGCCAGCGTAAATGGTGCTACATTACGCAGTCTGGTTGAATATTGCTACACCGGACGTGTAACAATCACAGAGGACAATGGTGTGGAATTATTAAAGTTAGCAGATTCACTGCTCTTGAGTAAAGTCGTCGAGGCTTGAGGAAACTTTTTAGCGGAACAGCTACACCCTAGCAATTGTTTGGGACTTGCGCTCTTTGCGGAGCAATATTGTTGTGAGATACTTTTCAAAAAGACAAAAGGCTTTTTCTTAGAGCACTTTATGGACGTTTGTAAAATGCAAGAGTTCCTAAGCTTGAATTCAGAACAATTAAGTAGCCTTTTAGCAAGCGATAATCTCTGTGTTTCTGCTGAAGAGAATGATAATCTCAACGTTGATAATGAAATTTTAAAGACCGCTACTTGCATAAACTTAAAAACGATGACTATAGGTGAAGTAAATCCCATGACTCAATGACGTGTGGAATGTGGTGTAGCTGCAATGAATGGATGTTTATATGCGGCGGGCGGTTACAATGGAATCAACACACTGAGTTCTGTTGAAAAATTGAACCCAAAAACAAACACTTGGAGCGAAGTTGCTTCTATGTCAAAGGAGCGTTACTCTTTAGGTCTTGCTGTAGTGAATGATAAGTCATATGCAGTTGAAGGCGATTGCGATTATGAATATGAAGCTGAATATTACGATATACACCAAAATGTTTGGAAATCAATAGCACCAATGAGAAGTGCGGTTTTTGACGACGTTGTAAGCAATTTACAATAGCATGTCCGTATTGAAGTTCAATTTAATAATGGTTTTTCTATCTCTTTTAATGAAATTTGCAGGTTGCAGTTCCTAACGGTCTTTTGTATGTAGTAACACCTGGATATGAAGTCCAGTGCTATGATTCTCGCAGTGAAAAGTGGACTATGGTATGCAGCTTACAAGGAGGTATAATCTTAAAACCGATTTGCACAACATTTTGCAATAAAGTTCTCGCTTATCGTTTTAAGCGATTCCATGAGTTCAACGACAAAACCAACCAGTGGGAAACGAATGAGATTTTAAACGACTCACAAGATATCGATTGCTTAATAGCATATTCAGGTAAACTACCGATGTCAGAATTTACTGAAGATGATTAATTCAAAGGAAATCAGTTTTATATGATTTACAAAATATCACATATGGCACCATACATCTTATATTCAAAATTTATATAAAATTATTGTTAAGTTTTTGGAACTTTTTTAGAAGTAAATTTAACATATAAAATTGGCTCTAAATTTTTCCTAAATGCCTTGGCAAATCTCTGAAATCATTGTACAGTATTACGTTCTTAAGAAAAAAGCCCAAAATTCATTAATTTTAAGTAAATACTTTTGTTTAATATCACCATTACCTGAAAGATTTTTTTTGAATAGTAATAAAAATTTGTTCTATACTTGTACACAAAACTTTATTGAATTACAATACGCAGAGAACATTGTTTAGTGCTAATATATCTGTAAGGACCGAAGACATAAGCGCTAAGAGTGTATGGCAGGTCCCGATTTCCATATTTTCAAAAATTTATGGCTTCGTTGCACAGTGGATGATTTTTTAATGGAACAGTGCCATAAATATAGTAGTAATAATGGCGCTAGTCTTTTGAAATTTGGTGCAGATATTTTTTAGGTTAAAGCAACAAACATTTTTGAATAGGCAAAAATTGGTCCAAGGACACGCCCACCTCACTTACAAGGGATTTATATGATGAGGGCTTTTTCTCACAATGTTATTTCTCAATTTAAATTAATATGGCAATGCTGATTTCAAAGTTGCTAAAAATTATGCGATATCTTTTATTGCTTTCAAGTTATTAGAGAAAATCCATTTTGGAGGCTTTTCTTTTCTGTTTGTGAAAAGCATTCAATTTTATGTCTTTTATATCAAGGGAGGCGAAATCACGAAAAATATCTCTTATCTTAAATCTGAAGAGAAATGAAAATATTATTTCCTTCAAATATTGCAACAGAAAAAACTCATAAAAAAAAATTGGAAAAATCTGCAGTTGCAACTTAGGATTTTGGATAACAATTAAGGCAATCCGGGCATATGTAAAAGGTGTTTTTTTTGAGGTTTGTTTTTCGAATAGAGATAAAACTGGCATTTTATGGTCAAATCTGCCAACTCTAATGTCATTTATGTTCAATTTGGTTTGCCATTTTATCATGAACAGGTTGACAAAAGAACAACGCTTGCAAATCGTGCAAATTTATTTCGAAAATAATGGTTCAGTTCGCGAAGTTTACCGCAAGCTCCGTCCATTTTATAGTCGACATAATCGTCCATCAGGGCAATTAATTCGGTTAACCATGGATGCACTACGTTTACTCTATGTATAATACGCATCCGCAGAGACGTCGAACAGTGCGCACCGAAGAAACAATTGCCGCTGTAGAGCAAAATGTTGAAGAGGACCCGAATGAATCGATTCGCCACCGTGCACAGCAATTGGAGCTTTGTCCATCAACTTTATGGAAGATTTTGCGCAAAGATCTTGGCTTGCGACCTTACAAGATCCAGCTTGTGCAAGAATTAAAGCCGCGAGACCATGCAATGCGTCGTGATTTTGGTGTATGGGCCGAAAATGAGATTGATCTCGATGCTGATTTTCATCGCAAAATTTTGTTCAGTGATGAGGCTCATTTTTGGTTGAATGGCTACGTCAACAAGCAAAATTGCCGCATTTGGAGTGAAGAGAATCCACATGAGACCCTTGAGACGCCATTACATCCACAAAAACTGACTGTTTGGTGTGCTCTATGGGCTGGTGGAGTCATTGGGCCATACTTCTTCCGAAATAATGCTGGAGAGTCAGTTACCGTTAATGGAGACCGGTATAGAGCCATGATAACCGACTATTTTGTTCCCGAATTGGATGGCATGAATGTGGATGAGTTGTGGTTCCAACAAGACGGCGCTACATGCCACACAGCGCACGTCACAATCGATTTATTGAAGGAAACATTCGATGAGCGCATAATTTCGCGGAATGGACCTGTCAATTGGCCACCAAGATCGTGTGATTTGACACCATTGGATTATTTTCTTTGGGGATATGTGAAGTCGCTCGTCTACGCCAACAAACCAAAAACGTTAGGGGACTTGGAAGCCAACATTCGTGGCGTTATTGCCGACATACGGCCCCATATGCTCGAAAAAGTGGTTCAAAATTGGACCTGTAGAATTGGCTTTATTCGAGCCAGCCGCGGCGGCCACATGCCCGAAATCATATTTAAACATTAATGGCATAAAATTATCCTTCCAATAAAGCCAAATTGATGGACATTAAAACGATTTTCTTGTGTTTTATTTCAATTCAAAGCTCTATACCTCTAAAAAAAACACCCTTTATATATATTTTATTTACTGTTTAAGTTTGCGAAATCTCTCAATTAAGCACTAATTTTCAAAAAATCAGCATAATTCATACATTAAATATAAGACCTCAAAAGTTTTTTGAAAACTATAATATACAAACTTTTTGCCAATATGTTGCTTTAGTAAATTTCGATACAAAGAAATTAATAAGAGCATTTCATACAAGTCAATATATTTTGCTTTTTCAAAAACTACATTACAACAAAATTGATCAAAAAAAAATTGTGCAAAACTCCAACTGGAACATAAAATATAAAAAAAAAAGTTTTCCAAGTCCAGAGATATATATTTGCTTTTTTTGTGTCAAAGTTTGCTACTTTTACCGTTTTTTATTTTAATTTTTGAAAGATCTGTATAGCTAATTTAAAAGCGATAGAAAAAAAATAAATTGATTTTTATAAAATGGAAACAATGTATTTTCCGCCAATATGCGATATTAACGCATTTTGTTTCAAACAAGTTAACTAGTTTTTGGTTTCCAAAGTTCAACTTTGAGCCCACTGTGTCACTTGGCCCAAAATAGATTTAGGACTTCTATAGTTTTTTTTTCTTTCCTTAAATATTACCTGACGATTGTCGTAAGAATTTTGTGTGACAACTAGCACTTTGATTTTTTTTTGTGTATATGGCCATGATCTCTCACTGAAGATCATGTTTTACCACCTAGAGAACTGGCCATCAAAGGACTGAATTAAGTTTTTTCCATATTTCTCGCAATGTAAACAATTTAACCGTGCAAAATACATGGATAATGTTGATCAAGTGTGAAACGCTGAGTACTATACACGAAATAACTATATTGTTTTATTAAGCAATGTGGACGCAAAAGATGATGATGGAACTTCAAATCAAGACCGGTGATGCACAACATAAGTTGTCAATCCAGATCATTTTTTGATAGCTGTAACACGCAATTCTGACAGTTCAAAGTCAATTAATTTTTACTGCCCAGAACTTCTTAATTGGATGAGGTGCTTGAAAAATTTGGAGTGGCGTAGGTGCTTCACTGTTGCTGTTATGCACGATAATCTCTACATTGTTGGAGGAAGGAGTATATCTTAAAAACGAAGGCTATAGGTGAAATTAATTCCAAGACAGAATGTCGTATAGAATGTGCTGCAGCTGTGCTGAATGGAGCTTTGTATGTGGCAGGCGGTCACGATGATAAAAAATCGATCAGCTCTGTTGAAAAGTGGGACCCTAACACAAACACTTGGAGCAAAGTTGCTTCTATGTGGGAAATGGGAAATTGTACGCAGTTGGCAGGGGACCAAGCTCAGCTTGCAGTAGATATCACGAGTATATACACTTTGGTGAATTTTACGATGTAGATCAAAATGTTTGGAAATCAATAGCACCGATGGAAAATTCTGGTGAAATTTCCGGAGTAAGCAATTTGCAATGGCATGCATATGTTGAATTTCAATTTTTCAGTTTTTTATGTCTTTTAGTAGTCGTTCATTGTGCGGGTTGATTCTATGAGTACGACGACAAAGCCGACAAGTGAAAACAGAAGAAAGTTTTGAAAGAAATTGATATGGTCTGCTGCTGTATTGCATATTCAGGTGAGCTGTCGGTATCAGAATTGATTGAAAATTAATTGCCACCTTTGAAAATATGTATGTCAGTACACATACATCTTTTATTCAAAAATCATTTGAAATAAGTCTTGTCTTAGAACTTTGTTAGATGTAAATTTTGTATGTAAGCTTGGGTTGAAGTTTTTTGAAATTGCTTTGGAAATCTTCAGGAATCATTGTTCAGTATTGCGTTCTTAAGAAAAAATCTCAAAATTCATTAAATTTAAGATAAAAATTTAAATTTGTATCTACTTACTAATATTAATAAATATTTTATTTCAACATAAAACTTAAACAATTTGTATTATGCGGAGAATATAGTTTAGTGCTTTTATATCTGTTAGTGCGGGGGCACAAACTTCTTTATTTTATGTATTTTAAAGATGGTAAAATTGAGAAAGAAATACCTTGGGAATCTGATATGAATGACGGTGGTATGCTGGTGACGATGACGATTGTATGCTGCTGACGATGACGATTGTATGCTGCTGACGATGACGATTGTATGCTGTGGACGATGACGGTTGGTGCTGATGTTCTGATGACGATAATGGTGATGGCGATGGCGATGGTGATGGTGATGTTGAATGGTGGTGTTTTGATGACGATGATGGTGATGGCGATGTTGAATGGTGGTGAATGATGATGTTCGGTGGTGGTTTAGCTGATGTGCAGCTGTGACGATGCTGTGTAGCAAAAAATGCAAAACTGTTTTGGCACTTGCATAGGCACGAGAAAAAGACACTTTAGTTGTTGACTTTAACTTTATTCTTTTCTTTTTGTTCTAGTTATAAGTTATGCTAAGTTAGATTTTAGACACAATTTTTAGTTAGTTTTAAGATAGTTATGTAATTTAGGTTTTAAGTTTTTAGAAGCAAAAGTAAATTGACGTTATCCTCTTGAGGTTGTAGAAACGAGTGAGTATTATGCTGACGTGGAATTTGCCTTTTGGCAATGACATTTTTCAATGTCATGGTCAGCGATCTTTTGAAGTAGAGCAATAAGGACGGCAACACATACGAGTCTCGAGTATCGATAATTGGGATTATACATGGGAATTGTATTGAAGTAAAAGTGACGAGTTGATGAGAACAGTGTTGCCGTTTAAGAAAGTTTACGTGTTTTAAAGTTTACACGTAAACATACTGCCCGCCTTGCAGTATCTGCAACAAAGAGAAGCAGGCGCACGCGGGAGCTTATAATAAATATGAAATTAATTTTTGTGGAATTCATAGTTAGAAAATTTTTATGATAATGAAATTTTTATGAGAAAAAGCAAATTACTGGGGAATCAATACGAGCTTATGTATTGTGCGAGTGATTTCTCCCAATTGAGTTTTGAGGTCTGCTACACGAACTCGTCGATCGTTGCCATGGTAGATTTTAGTAATCCGTCCCAATCTCCACTCTGTGGGACATAAGGGTTCTTGACGCACGACTACGAGATCTCCAGTTTTAAGATCCGTTTTTGGAACTTTCCACTTGGTGCGTTTTAGCAACTCTTTTAGGTATTCGTCCTTCCATCGGCGACAGAAATCTTGAGCCATAGCTTTAACTTTTTGCCAGCGATTTACCATGCTAAGCGAAGAAGATATATTTTCCGGCTCTGCAGGAGATAACAATGGGGCTCCTATGAGAAAATGACCTGGCGTGAGGACTGCAAGATCAGAGACGTTTTCAGACGCAGCGTTAAGAGGCCTAGAGTTGAGACAGGCTTCTATTCGAGAAAGTAGTGTTGCAAATTCTTCAAATGTGTATTTCAGCTGCCCGGTGATTTTTCGAAAATGTTGCTTGAAAGACTTTACGCCAGCTTCCCATAAGCCACCCATGTGAGGCGCTGACGCTGGAATAAAATGCCATGAGAGATTTTGGTAACCATATTTCGTGACTGCGTCATCTTTTGCTGCTTGAATAAAACGCTTGAAGTCTTTTTTAAGGATTCCAGCAGCGCCTACGAAATTTGTACCGTTATCCGAGTAAATATTGTCGAGGCAACCTCTACGTGAAACGAATCGTGACAAGGCAGCTAAAAACGCCCACGATGAGAGGTCACTAACAGGCTCAAGGTGTATAGCTTTCGTTGCGAAACATACGAAAAGGCATGCATATCCTTTGGTGATTTTGCAGTATCTGCCCGTGAAGCTTTTTATTTCGAAGGGTCCAGCAAAGTCAACGCCAGTGTTTGTAAAGGGGCGTGAAAAGGTTGCGCGTTCGGGAGGTAAAGCTGCCATAATCTGGCCGAGATACCGCTTTTTGTTAATTACACAGATTTTGCAATTATAGATACAAGTTTTAATTAGGTTTCTTAACTTAGGTATCCAGTACTCACGGCGGACTAGTCGAAGAACTAGCTGATTTTCGCCGTGAAGAGAAATATGGTGAATGAATTCTACCAGCAAGCGAGCAAAACGGCTGCTATAAGCGAGAACTATAGGATGCCTTTCGTTGTAGTTAAGAGCTGGGGAAGATGCTAAGCGTCCATTTGCTCGAAGAATGCCGTCCTTATCTAGAAAGGGGGTTAAAGTCAGCAAGTGACTTTTCGTTTCGATGTATCTTTTATTAAGTAAATTTTGATAATCTTTTGCGAAATGAATTTGTTGAGAACTTTTTATGAGCCTCATTTTTACATACTTGAGCTCTTCAGAAGAGATATTTTTTGATGGAAAACAATACTTTGAGTTTTCAGGTTGTCGAGTTTTGTGAAAAAATCGAAAAATATATGCGATAACTCGCATTGCTTTGGGCAACGAAGAGAAACGTTCCAGTATGTTTTCATTCACCGCCGAGCTAGTGAAAAAAGATTTGATTGGCTTGATTTCCAACGTTGTATCCGGTTGTACTGATAGAGCACTTTGTGGCCACTGAGATTTTTGAAGTTTTAGCCACGAAGGTCCATTCCACCAAAGCTTACTATTTTTCAAGTCCGAAGGATGTAGCCCCCGGGTTGCTAGGTCGGCGGGATTGTCGTGTGTGTCGACATGAGACCAACTTTCGATGCCAACTTTATCTAGAATAGTAGTTACTCTATTCGCAACAAAAGTTTTCCACGTACAGGGGGGTTTTTGCAACCAAGACAGCACAATTGTCGAGTCTGTCCATTTGAAAATTTCGTAACAATTTTCAAGATTAAGTTGTGGGACCACAGAGTTGACTAATTTTGCCAGCAAAACTGCTCCGCATAGCTCAAGTTTAGGCAAGGATATTGTTTTAACTGGGGCTACTTTTGTCGTTGAGACAAGCAAATGAGAAAATATATCGTTTTGTATTTCTACTCGTACGTAAATTGCTGCAGCGTATGCTTTTTCAGAGGCATCTGAAAAGGCATGAAATTCGATTTTACTTGTGGGAGAAAAACGTACCCATCGAGGAATCGTAATCTGATTAATTTTGTCATAACTGGACACGAAAGCTTGCCATTTGTGGAGTGACTGAATTTTAAGATTATCATTCCAGTCAGTTTTCTCCAGCCAAAGCTGCTGCATAATTACTTTTGCTGTCACTATAACTGGTGACATCCATCCTGCTGGGTCAAACAATTTTGCGATTGTTGACAAAACTTCTCTTTTCGTATAATTTTCTTTAAGTTCAAGGGATTGAACATTAAAATAAAAGTAATCAAATTTCGCATTCCAGCGGATACCCAGAGTTTTAGCCAAGCTTTTGTCCTCTAAAGAGAGAAAATCAGCATGCATTAAGTGATCCTGAGGAATGTCTGCAAGAAGTTCTATTGAGTTCGACGTCCATTTCCGCAATTCAAAACCCGCTGAGAGTAAAATATTTTTTAGTTGATCACGATTATTTTTAGCTGATATAATATCGTGAGCGCCTGCTAACGCGTCATCGACATACATGAATTCACGTAAAATTTTTGAGCCCAAAGGGAAAAGAAGCTCTTCATCATCAGCCAGCTTCAAGAGCGTGCGAATGGCGAGATATGGGGCACAGTTCACGCCAAACGTAACTGTTTTTAGCTCGAATTCGCTAAGTTCACTTTCTGGGTTTGGTCGAAAAATTATTCTTTGAAACGGTGTTTGGGCCGGATTTACCAAAATTTGTCGATACATTTTTTGTATATCTGCGTTGAAGACAAATTTGAAAAATCTCCATTTGAGAATAAGTGACATTAAATCACTTTGTAGTACTGGTCCAGTGAACAAAACATCATTTAAACTTTTTGAATTTGTTGAGGGACACGATGCATTAAATACAATTCTCATCTTAGTACTCGTGCTGTCTGGTTTAAGCACGGCATGATGAGGAAGATAGTAAGAATTATTTTGTTGATAATTTTGAGAGTTAATTTTTACCATATGGTCAAGTTCGAGATACTCTAATATAACGTTGTCATATTGAGTCTTAATATCAGGCTTTTTGAGAAGAAGTTTTTCATTTCGAAGAAATTGGCTTCGAGCAATGAATTTCGATTGCCCAAGAACCAGAGAATTTTGAAATTTTAATTTGAAAGGTAAATCAACAATATATCTGCCATTTGATTCCCTTTTAGTGGTTTTAATGTAAATTTCTTCGCAAATTTTGTCTGCTTTGGAGACTGCGGATTTTTGTGGGAGTTCTTCAATTTCCCAAAATTTTTTAAGTTGCTCATTCAGAGATATTTCTGTGAAATGTGAGACAACTGTTGTTTGAGTTGGTGTTAGTTGCTGAGATGGTACGGGTCCTGTGAGGATCCACCCAAAAATTGTCTCTTGAGCCACAAGTGTGTCAAAGACATTATTTTGAACCCCACCAAGTAAAATTAAGGGGTATATATCTCCTCCAATGAGAAAATCTATTGATGAGCTCCGGTTAAAATTCGGATCAGCAAACTTGAAGGTCGGCATATTCGCAAATTGAGAGATGTCAAAAGTAAGAGATGGTAATTTTTCAGTTACTTTTGGCACCACGAGCGCCATTACTTCTACTGGGTTATCTTTATAAAGCGGGGAACCGATGTAAAACGATGACATCATAGACGGTTTGATGCTAACTGCTCCATTAAGTCCTGTAACTTGTGCTGAAATCGGTTTAGTGGGCAGTTTAAGTATTCGTTGAATGCGTTCAGAGACGAAAGTGCACTCAGACGCTGGGTCAATTAAAGCACGAGCTTTATATGTAGTTCCCAAGTGGTAAATATCAATGAGAGCAGTGCCAAGGAGCACTTTTTTTGTCGCAGTAGTGAAACAAGAATTGACTGTTTCAGCTGAGTTTGAAGAATATTTTTCTGACGTAGTCAGATCCTCGGGAGTGGACTGTATGGTAGATGCATAAGTTTGAGCATTACGATTATCGCTTTTACTCTGATTTTCAAATTTATGTGAAAAATTTTTATTTTTGAATTGAGGGTTTAGTTGACTCGTTTCCCTGTGCAAAAGCGTGTGATGTTGCTTTTTACACTTAGAGCATGTATATGAGCTCTTACAATCTCTTAATTCGTGAGAAGACGCCAAGCAGTTAATACAGGAATTGTGTTTTTTAACCACCGAAAATCTTTCTTGCACGCTCAGTTTCAAAAATTGACTGCATGCGCGAAGTGGATGTGTTTCTTTGCATAATCTGCATTGAGAAGCTTCAACATTATTGTGAAAAGAGCGAATTGATTTCTGCGGTTTTTGAACAATTGGTTGCGATCTGTTGGGCTGATACAAAACGGGTGTCTTGATATCAGAGACAGTTTCTAGGGTTCGAAATCTGTCTGTCAAAAAAGTATCAAAATCTTGCCATTTGGGCATTTCGATTTTATTGGATATTGATTGCTCCCATAGAGAGAGGGTATGCTCAGGAAGACGTACTGAGCATTGGTATACGAATATCGCGTCCCAATTGCTGATGTCAATTTTGTATAATTGTAGTGCAGACATGCAATTATTTATTTCACGCTGAAGTTTTTTGATAGAACTTCCTGATTCTTGAGAGCAAGTAGGAAGATTGAAAAGAATTCTTAGTTGTTGGTTAATGAGAATACGTTTATTCTCATATTGAGATTTTAAATTATTCCACGCAATGTCAAAGCCATCATTCGTGAGAGGTACTTTTTTCACTATTTCGTGAGCTTCGCCTTTTGTTTTCTGTAAAAGGTGGTACAATTTCTCGACTTGACATAAACGCGAATTATTCACGTAAATTGCAGTGAAAATATCGCGAAAAGTGGGCCATGAGACATAGTCACCACTAAACATCTGAGTGTCACACGGGGGAATGTGTATCGAGGGACTCCTGTTGTCGAAAAATTTTTGCTCAGTAGGAACATCACTTGCTTTTAAAGATTCTATTTGTTCGTTGATTGAGGACAGACATCTAACATATGACGAGAAAGTTTTATGAAACTTATTTTTCAATTTGTTCGCGTCAACTGCTTCTTTTTTGTTTTCATCACCTGCTTCCTTAGTTTTTTCGAGCTCGAGATTAGCTCTGAGAGAGTCATAAGAATCTTTGACTTTTGCCCATAATTGGGTAATTTCAGTCCTGGAAATCTCAAGGACATGAATATTTTGGTCAGCTAAGGGGGCTTCCGCATGAGTAATTTCAAACTCAATTAAATCATTTGCACTACGTATGAAATTCGTTAAAAGTGCTTTTTCCATTTTTTGTTTTAAAGTTTAAAAACAAGAATTTATTCAAAAAAATAATTCAGTTAGCGGAGCTGTGATTCTGATAGAAGAAAAAAAGAATCGAAGTGATGAAATAAAATCAGCCGATATTTGTTCCTGAGTAGAAACGATCGAAGAATCGAGAAAAAAAAAAAAGCAATAAAACTTTTCAGCGATTGAAGCAACAGCAACAACTTTATGGCAACGGTGTCGAGCAAAATCGTACGATGAAATATTAGCAAAATCTTTTTTTTTTTTTTTCGTAACGGTGCCGAGCAATGAGTCACAGCAAATAACTGGTGATTATAACGGCACTGCCCAATGAGATTATGGAAAAAAAAAAAAAATTTCGACACGTGATCGAGAACTGCACCTTCCGAAACGGTACTTGCGAAAATTTTGAGACTGTAATTTTTAAGAGAAATTTGAGAAAAAATACACCATTTAATGTTAATAGGTGCAAGCCCTGAGAAGGCCGAAGGACCAAATGTTAGTGCGGGGGCACAAACTTCTTTATTTTATGTATTTTAAAGATGGTAAAATTGAGAAAGAAATACCTTGGGAATCTGATATGAATGACGGTGGTATGCTGGTGACGATGACGATTGTATGCTGCTGACGATGACGATTGTATGCTGCTGACGATGACGATTGTATGCTGTGGACGATGACGGTTGGTGCTGATGTTCTGATGACGATAATGGTGATGGCGATGGCGATGGTGATGGTGATGTTGAATGGTGGTGTTTTGATGACGATGATGGTGATGGCGATGTTGAATGGTGGTGAATGATGATGTTCGGTGGTGGTTTAGCTGATGTGCAGCTGTGACAATGCTGTGTAGCAAAAAATGCAAAACTGTTTTGGCACTTGCATAGGCACGAGAAAAAGACACTTTAGTTGTTGACTTTAACTTTATTCTTTTCTTTTTGTTCTAGTTATAAGTTATGCTAAGTTAGATTTTAGACACAATTTTTAGTTAGTTTTAAGATAGTTATGTAATTTAGGTTTTAAGTTTTTAGAAGCAAAAGTAAATTGACGTTATCCTCTTGAGGTTGTAGAAACGAGTGAGTATTATGCTGACGTGGAATTTGCCTTTTGGCAATGACATTTTTCAATGTCATGGTCAGCGATCTTTTGAAGTAGAGCAATAAGGACGGCAACACATACGAGTCTCGAGTATCGATAATTGGGATTATACATGGGAATTGTATTGAAGTAAAAGTGACGAGTTGATGAGAACAGTGTTGCCGTTTAAGAAAGTTTACGTGTTTTAAAGTTTACACGTAAACAATATCTGTACGAATTGAAAACATACATAAGAGGAAAGAGAGCATTGTAAGGCCGGATCTCCATATGTTGTAAAATTCATAACTCCGTCGGTTTAACCTGTTCAATTTTTGAATGCAAATAGCAAGCGAGAGTATAAAATAAATTTAAATTTTTCCAATGACAACAGCTTAAATCATTTTCGTAGCGCAATTAATCTTTTTTTTCGATTTTTTCCTCCAATTATTGCAATATAAAAAAATCTAAATGCATTTCTTCGTCCACATATTTTGTTACCAAATCCTTGCATATATTTTAGCTCATTCACTTTAATATCTCTAAGAGCTAAACCTTCCCTATTGGATGTTTAAGCGTTCAACCATTTGCTGATATTTATTGGCATTTAAAATCGTGTGCCAATTGTTTGGAGTCTTATTGCCGAAAAACGGTGACACTTTTACAAATAACTTAACGTATATTCCTTAGGGACGCATTTCAGCTTAATACAGCATTAACAAGATTCTACTTCTCTCACCATTTTAGCGCGTTCTCAATTTCCCACAAAAGTTTTCCAACGACGTCAACTCATTAAATCTAAAATCATTGTAATGGGGAAGGAATTGCGGAAATATAGAAATACTATTGCACACACACACACACACACCCACCAAACGTTACATTTCCTTGCCAACAACACACGCACATATGTATGCAAGCACCTTTCCTGTCTACGCCGCCATCTCGTGGAGAGTATGGAAATTTCGGCGCCTTCATGTTACGCTTGAATTAATCTCACAAAAGTTTTTCTTCGAATATCGTGAATTTGTGACTCATTAATTAATGGAACTGAAGGTAACGAGACGAAACGAAAGAATTTTGACACAAAGCCAAAAGGTGATAAGGCGACATTAGCAGGCATTAAGTAAATAGTTGGTAGTGGAGTAAGGTGCGGTACTGTAACTGTTGGCTGAGACTATGGAGCGCAATAGATTTCGTACGGAAATGTTGGTGTTAATTACCCGTCAGTATGTGAGTATGGAAATTTGCACATTTGATCTCAATCGTTTTTTGTTTGTTTGTTGATGAACTTCCGCAAATTTTGCTAAATCTGCAATTTGATATGTTTATCTTTGAGTTATAAACGCTTGCAATCATTTTGCACTAATGCGGCGCTCACTAAGCTTTTAGATCTTATTTACTCCATATGAGTACGTTAACTGAATTGTATTGAAATCAAAAACATATTTTTGATGATTGAAATTATCTGCTTTATTTATTGCTTAGCATAATTCACAAGCCTTAGCAAAGCTGTTCACACATTTTTGTTAAGTGCAACATATTATTAATTTCTACTCATTACAGCTTATAATGTAATAGGATCAAGAGTCCGACCATACGAGTAGTTCGGTTTTGAGATAAAAAGGTATGAAAAATGTTGGACAATTCGAAAAAGTATAGAAAAGGTGTAATAAAGTTCAATGCAGTTAAATTAGTTGATAAAATATGAAAAATTTTGAAAAACTTTGAAAGAGGTTAAAAAACTCGAAAAAATGAAAATAAGTTGAAAGATCTTAAAAAAGGCGGAAAGAGCTGATAGGCTATAGAAAATTTTTAAGAAAGTTGAATAAGTTAAGAATAGTTAAAAAGTCGAAATAATACGATATCCGCATACCAAATTTTATAACAATAGCTTGTATAATTTGCTAAATATGGCGAAATTTGATTTAAAACTTAGGGCAGTGACACTCACTGGTACAATCCAGCCCTATTTTAATCCACAAATAGCTTTTCTTAAACAAAATTCTTTCTCCAAATTTTAGCATAATTGCTCACATAGTTTGCTTGATATGTCATATATATCATGTCCCAATTTTATAGAAGGTATCATACCCACTGGAGCTATATCGTTCGCTTTTGAATCAGATATGCCTTATAGTAATTAAAACACCTACATTAAATTTCATATCAATTGCTGCAACAGTGCACTTAAAATAACGCTAGCAACTGTTTGTTAATAAGGGAGGTGCCACGCCCACTGATGAAATTCTATAGAACTCCATTTAATTTCAAAGCTTATAGTAACCGCCAAATTGAATGAAAATTGCTCTCATAGCACACTAAACATAACGTAAAGTTTTTTGCTTGTATGGAAGGTGCCACGCCCACAGGTACTGTTGCGCCTCTTTTTGGCTATGAAATACTTTGAAGCACGTAGATCTACGACACTAAACTTCATAACGATAACGTTATTAGTTATCTTATTATAACATTTGTAAATATTGTGGGCGGTTCCACGCCTCTCAACAAGTTTTGACAGTACAGTGACTTAGCTTATTTTGATAGGAGCTTTTGGTCATCATCATCGTATGTGCTGTTTTCAAAAAATCAACCCATTTCTCCACTCTAAGGAAAGTAAACACGGTGTCTTTGAATCAAGGCAGTCTACCCTGAATATTTTTAAAGTTGAGTCATTTACCGCTTGCCAGGTAAAGTTTAAATATTATTGCCTTTCCAACGAATTATTAAAGTACTTACAGACGCCACTTATGAGCTATGGTGACCAATGTGAAGCAAATTTTTGATTTCTTTTACAAAAATTAAACTCAATTAGGGCACATTGCACAAAAACTGTGCACAACACCAAAGCAAATGGGAAGATTCGCTTGTAGTCTTCAGCAATTTTGTTCGACTTGGCATGATCCGAGCATAGAATTCAATTATCTTCGAAGTAACCGTTGACTTATAAGTTAAAAAAAAAGAACTCTAAATAAGAAAATCATGCATTGTGAGCCGGGTCGACCTACCCCTAAATGTGAAATAGGCGATGCTAATTTAATTTGTTATCATAACTTTCAACAGTTGCACCACATACGTAAGTATATAAGTACGTATATTGTTACTAAAAATCCACTAAGTTTCAAAAAATTCAATTTGTTTCTTGTTCGCGTCCGTTTTTTTTTCCTGTTTTCTAAAAACTTTTTTAATTTAATAAGTAAATCCAATACTTGACCCACAAAATGTGAATCCATTTGTGTATGAAACACACGCACAAGGCTGCACCTACACAAATGCAATACTCGCAATAACAAAAACAACAAAGACGTGTGACAATAGCAACCAAATGAAATTCTTGTTCTTTACAGTTGAGTTGGTGGCTAGAAAATTTTTGGCCGAAAACTTTTCACTCACAAAATACTCTGCGGTATTTAGTATCGTCGTTGCTTTCTGAGTGCTGCTGCTAAAATTTACCATTGTGAAATTCTCCAAATGATTCACAGACAGAGCCACATGCATTGGGATATACAGTGGTTAAAATACCTAAAACTTTCTTTATATTTTAAATTTTATTTTCAAAGCGGTTGGTTATTAAGTCATTTCAATTTAATTGATATGTTTAAGGCTTTGATTTTCGTGTTTGTGTATTATACAATAAATAAGTTGAGTTGTGAATTATCGAAATAGGTTAGCTTATTCTCCTATATTGTGCATATTATTACATCCGATTTTTGTCACAGTTTTACTGACAATTGTTTAAAAAATTGAGAAAAATATTTATGATCTATCTTTCAAATGTTTAAAGTGGGTCCCATTGTGCATTGCTGTAACAGCTATTACTTTTTAATTTTTGCCAACTTTTTGCACCTCCCTTTACGTGATGCTATTTTATGTGCTAAGGTTCCAATTCGGTCTCGGGTGAAAATGCAATTTCAATTGCAACGGAAGCTTTTCTCGTATTTATTTCAAATAATGAATATCATTGGCAAGCATCCAATTATACTGATGTCTGCAAGGAGAACGTCACGACTGTCGACTGACACAAGCAGCAGTAGCAAGCATTTTAGTGTTGATTAGAAATATTGCGAATCATGTCGATGTCATGCGAGATTGTTGCCCAAAGGTATCGTCAGACAGTCACTTTAAGCAAAAGCGGAATGTATCAAGATCTCTCTTCTTATTAACGTCAAAGTGCTTACAGTAATCTTATGCAGCTCTTGCGCTCTCACGCAGTAGTCATGCGAAGCAGCGAATACACCTCCTTATAATTTTCATTCAATTGACGTGGAAACTCTTTTACAAATCGCATGATTTAATATAACAAGCGAATTGGTACGTTTTGACAGCTGTCATGTGTCAAATGGCTTGTGCATATGACGTTGGTGTTCAGTATATAATACGACTCAATCATGAATAGACTTATTTCTGAACAACGTTTATTAACCCCTTGACGTATCAATTAGTGTAACGAAGTTCGCTTCCAACTGTTCGCACACAACTTTACATTATTAGCTGAAAATAACGGGAAAATTTCAATTCTCTTTTCATCAAATGTACACTTCTACACACCACGAGTCAGACTCGTGATAATCATGTTAGGCACAGAAATTGTACCACGAGTCAGACTCGTGGAAATACGTCAAGGGGTTAATTGTGGAAACTTACTACCAAAATCAGTCATCAGTTAGAGAATATTATAGAGTTCTTTAACATCATTTTGGTCGTTATGAGCGTCCATCACCAAATTTCGAACGAATTTAACACTATTGGACATTCAGCATTCAATCAGAGTGCATACAGCCCATATGGGCAATAAGATTTTTGACTAAATTCCAGCCACCAGTCTTGTAGATCATAATAATGATTCTAACTCGACATTTGGCATAACTGGGAAATTAGAAAAACTAACCACATTAAGTATTCACTAATCCGTACGGTAAGGTAGAGTGCATATAACTGGAATGAACACAAACAGCTTTACAGCGTACGTACGAAATAGCAAGCACCGAATCCCAATGTGAAAGCGAAACAGCAATATAAGGCAAGAGTGTCAAGTAAATGAATAACATATTCGATGAAATCAACATTTCCAAACGAAAAAATCGGTAAAAAGCAGGATTGTACAAGAAAAGTCGAAGGTTTTGTATAAATCAGCTTCTGACTATATCAGCTGGCAAGTCTGTTGGCGTTATAAATAGAATGGATTATTTTGGATATTAAAACAAAATGTATCTAATAAACAGTTAGACGTGAGTCAGCATGGCATAGACGCTGTGTGTGTTCAGAATGTGCTCAAAAATAATAAATAATAAAAACTTTCCATGAAAATTAAAGAACACAATTTATCGGAAAATATCGATTGTTTTGATGTAGCTCTATGAAAAAAAATCTCCGTTGTCAACATCGCAACATTTCTACTATGGTAACAATTTAATGTCGGCTTGTAAATGAAAACTGATGGGTAAAATCTGTGCGGCAAGACTTTAAGTTCATAGTTTTGGTAGTACTTTAGGGCAACATTTATGATACGCTGTCGCTTTTGCTGCAGCAAAACACAATATAATTTCTACCCGACGCTCAAACTCTCAATATATTCCACGTTTTCAAGCTTTCCTCCGTGCTATGCGAAACGGCAACGGACAATTGTCCCATGCGAAATGTATGGGTATTAATTTAGTGTTTGTCACGAAAAGGATTATGTTTGAAATATTGCATTTGACAAAAGAGACAGCAAGCCAGAAAGTATTATGAAGTAAAAATAGAAGTACCCTCTGCGCTAAGGCATTTTGGCTTTGAAGCTAAGCAGTCAATTTATTAAAAATGTTGGTGAATTTTTTTCTTTAAGCAGCTGCATAAATTTTTAAGTATCAACTGTACTTCTGTATCCTTCACTGTGTTTTAATTTCTGCACTTGCCAGTATAAAAGAAAAATCAATATTCAATTACTCGCCAATTTAAAAGTGAATTTCTGTAGCGAACTGTTGATTTTAAACAAAAATCCACACGCTACCGCTGTGCTATATCTTGCCCGCATGAAATCTGTTGGTGCAGTTGAGCCTTTAAAAAGTTTTGAAAGAGAAATATTTAGTGGAAAAAAACCATTTCCAATAAAATGCAGCAGCCCTAACATAACTGCGCTACAAAGTATGTGCGAATTCGTGAAAATGACAACAACATGGCCTGAAAGCAGCAGCTAAGGTTTACTATTTTGCAACGTATTCTTGTTTTTCGAAAGCGAACACATTGGAACTTTCGAAGTTGTATTGTAATAATCTCGAAAAAATTTATTTTATATTTTAAAAATTGTAAACTTAATATTTTCATCATTCATTATATTGCATTGTTTCATTGCGAGTGGTGAACTGTTGGCTGCATGCACTGCAATTACATAGACAAAGTCATCAATGTCAAACGTTCGTTGCATTGCACACTAACGACCCTGACTGACATTTTCTTACACTTCCGTTTCCGCCGTTGGTTACTACAACGCAATCAACGTGCGCTAACACTAATACTAAGAAATGATGAGCACACATGCACACCATATTAATGCGTGCTAATGAATTGCCTTTAACGTTGACATTGCACAGTGGTCTGAAATGTGACAAAATTAGCTGATTCACATAATAAGAAACAAATACAAAATTAAAGGGGAAAATGATAACATTCGAAAGGTTATATCTGAACTATTTGTACCTTGGGCTTTTTCAATTTAATCTTACCTTTTAACAGCTCTCAACCTTCATACCAATGTGTTTTTTAATAAAAATATGAATTAATGGAGTGAATTATTATTTTTTGGAATGCGTTTAGCATTAAATGCAACTCAATTGGGCTGCTAAGTTTTTCAGGGGGCATTGCTTTTGCTTTGTAGGCGCAAATGAGCGACGGAATTATTTTCTTGTATACGCATGCAACAAGAGACAAAGTTGTATTGCTTTGCTAACCCGGAAAATGTAGTCGGATTGCCATTTTTTTATTACAAAAACTCAATATCTCTTGTAAAACTTTTTTTTTTCAAAATTCCTATTCTGAGAATATCAGTTCCGCAAATTGCGTCCATTTTGTGGTCGTCATAATCGACCCACCAAACAGACTATTCAAACTATTGTGACCAAATATCGCACCATTTTGCAATTTGACCCCACTAGACTATTTTTTGTGGAGCTACGTGAAGTTTCTCGTGTACAGGGAAAAGTCACCCTCAATCGCAGCCGTGGAATACAACATTACAGCTGCCATTGTTAAGATACCGGCCGAAATGCTGGAACCAGTATGCCAAAATTGGAGCTTACGGATGAACCACTTCAAGCGCAGCCGCGGGCAACATTTACATGAATTAATCTTTAAAAAGTAAATGGAGGGAATTGATGTATCGCTCCAAATAAATGTTTCATTCACTATTGCAAATTTTCTGTTTTTTTTTAAGTTTGAAAAACCAAACGCTTTTATTTCCTAGGCTGAGCTTAGAATTTTTGTGTAGTAGCCAATGTAAATTTAATGCTTGTAGTTTAATTTGAGTTTTCTTGGACCCTATGTGTGTTCTGCATGTTGGACGTTTGTCCAAGTTTGACCTTATGTACTTAACTGAGTTAACTTCTGGAATTTTTATATTGAATTGAAATTGAAAGGTGCACCCTTCTTCTTTCTCTTCTATATTGCAGAGTTGATTGCACAAAGTTTGAAGAGCCTTTTTTGGACAAGCGTCTGTGCTAAGTATTACAGTGTCGTCAGCGAACGTTGATATTGTGAGGTTTACGTCGGTGGGCAATTCTGCTGTATAAATATGGTACAGAAGTGGTACTAGTGCGCTGCCTTGAGGTACTCCTGCTTGAATGATGTGATTGCGAGATATGAAACTTTTAAGCTTGACTTTAAAGTACTTACCTGTTTGTTTAATAGGATTCTAGGATCCTATGTACGTTAGCAGGAAATAATTTTTTAGTTTTAAATAGTAAGCCTTCGTGCCAAACCTTGTCGATCGCTTGAGCGACTTCTAGAAATTTTGCTGCTTATTTTCGAGTGCTGACATTTGCTATTCTGTGCACCTGTTCAATCGTACTGTGTTTTTCTCGGACGCTAAATTGATGCTTAGGGATTACATTTTTACTTTTTATATTCGGAAGCAATTTTTTTTAGCATCAGTTTTTCAAAAATTTTGAAAAGGACTGAAATGAAGCTCATGGGTCTGTAATAGGATACTTGCGTACGATCTTTGCTGGCATTTAGGTATCAGAATAATCTGAGCAATCTTCACTGAACTTGGAAAGAATCGTAGTGAGTTTTTTGCTTTGAAAATTTTTGTTTTGAAGTTGACTGCTGTGCTTTGCAATTGGCTTATCGTCTAATTAGTGATAAAATCATATCCTGCATATTTCTGGGAACTAAAAGCTATGCTTTTCATTTTTTACAAAACAAAACTATTTTCATGAAATTGTTGCTCTTAAAAGCACACTTATTTTGCGCATTTTGCAGATAAATTATGATGTTACTATATTTAAAAGTAATTTTATCGCTATTTTATTATTGACTTTGTGAAACTTTTGTAAGCTTAAAACGATAAAAAAATCAAATATTTTACATATATTTTGTTAACATCAAAAATATAAGCATTCCGAAAGAAACTTCGTTTCAATATATATTCCTGAAGATCCTTACGAGTAGAACATGTTAAGTTGTTTTTGGATGACAACATTTATAAATAAAATGTTGGTTTTTCAAACATTTTCTTATTTTAATTATTGCGGAATATGTAAAACTTTATTGTTAAGAAAATAAATAAATTCGTACGAAAAATGCCCTAACTCGTTTCAGCGATTTTGCAGTGCCAGCATGAAGTATGGGAAAAAATTGTTTCTTACCGAATGGTTTCTAATAATTTCATTAACTCTGCATAATTGCATCAGAAATAAAAGTCTCTTTTAATTAGAAGCATTTTAAATAAAAACTTTTATAAGTTATTTGTCGATATAGTTACAATCACAGCACAGTGAATATAGTTTTCTTACTGCAAACGCAGTCGCAGTAAAAGAGGCAAATAAAAACTAAAGCAAACACACACTTCCGCTCATTTATCACTGCCAACACTTATATGTATGCACACTTACGCACACACACTTAAGTTCTGAACACATTGTTACAGTGACTTCCGCTTTTGCTCAGAATTTTTCGTATTTATTTTAGCCAAACACGTGCGAAAATGCTAAAAAAAAAATCAAAAGTGCGACTAAAAACAAAGTACGAGCATAATAAGCGAGAATTAAAAAAAAAACCGTTAGAGTTGCAACGTTTTAACGTTAATTTTAATTACTTAAGTAAGCGCAGCAGCGTATGTGTAAGCATGTGTGTTAAATACACAGAAAATAAGGAAAAAAATCCTTCTTAGTCAGACTACACAGAAAAAAAAAATTGAAGTCCATATCTCTTAAAACATTTTTTGAGTTACTTTTTGCCTTCATCCCTTCAATACTTTAGTTATTTTACTTATTAAATAGACTTTGAGTTCATCCTTTTAAATTTTGACAAAATTCTCACACAAGTTGACAAAGTATTTTTTCTTTGTGTAAAATAGCACAACAGCCAAGAAAGTGGCGTGTTTTTAGCAGCACTAACACAATGTTACAACAAGAAGTTAAAGTGCAAATGTTTGTCATTGAAATTAAGGATAATGAGATGAGGATAATTAAAAAAAAAACGAACATAAGAAGCAAACAAAAAAGTAAACAAAGTAAAATGGAAAAAAAATTTTATTTTGTTAAAGACAAAATATTTTTATCTTAAGAATAGTAAATTTTAAAAATGTTGTCTGTCTTGAGAAAATTAGAAAATCTTCAAGTAAAACACAACAAAGGTGTTTGTAAAGTCTTGCAACAAAAAACCAACCGCTCAGCTATGCCGCCACATGACCCTTGGGTGATTACAATTGTCAATCCCTGAAGAGCTGAAAATACAGCACACGAACGCGTGGAAACTTTGTTGGAAAATGCTGTCATTTTGTCACGAAACACTCAACATCAAAGCGGCAGGCAATAAAAGCTGCAGATGAATGAAGTTCTCTTTGCTGTTGTTCTTAAATTAAATAATTAAATAAGAAACAAGCAACTTGCTGAAGTGGAACAGCAACAACGCAAGGGTTGATAATTGAAAAGATTGCGTAATTAAATCTTCATTAAACTTTTCATTTGATATTTATTTTTAATAAATATTTTATTACTTTTTTTTCGTCTAAATTTCAGCAAATTATTCAAGCGGCAGTCAGGTTTAATTAAAAATTATCCATTAACTTAGTTTTGTGTACACTAATTATAGCCATTAATTAAAATTTTTTCGTTGAAAAAAAAATCAAAATATTTTTAATACTTTTTGCTGCTCATTTTGCAACAGTTGTGTTAATTGCTATTTTTGCATTTATTAAAATAAATCTTTTAAATAAAAAAGCATGAAATATTACGATATTTTAAATTGGTTCTGCCTACCTAAAGGTAATTAAATTAATTTTATTTTTAGTCAAAACAATGTTTGCCTAATTCTCCTATTTGCATAATTTCAGCATTCAGACTCATAAATAAGCAGAGTGTCACATGTGAACGTACCGTAAAGCGTACTAATGGTAAACACTTAACATTTTTGTAAGAATTCATCATATCCTATAAAATAGTAATTCAAATATTACACTATTTTACACTCAAAATGTTCCATGGATATGAGGTCACTTTTCTTACGTATTTTTCCTGCTGAATTCGAAAATGAAAGTAAAAATTTTTTGAATGGTACAGTTTTCGAGATATTGTGGGTTTTTCATTTTTTCTACCTCCGTTCACTTTAATATAAAAATCTTGAGCTAGGAATATCCAAGTTGATCGTTTTTCGTACCAAATTTAAGATAATAAAATGACACACAAACGATATGAGTAATAATCTTAATATATTAATACGTGATCATCGAAACTTATTTTACATTTTTTAGTATTTCTCATAAAGAGAGAGGAATGAAATTTATATCATTTGAAAGATACTGTCCCGTAGATGTGCTTAAAAAAGAAATAATTTGTAAAATGTGCCGTTAAGGCAGGTAAAATAAAAAATACATGAGCGCATAATTCTCCTATACAAAACGCTTTAACCAATTAAATGAAAGTATTTTGATTGCGTTCATAGCTGAGGTGAGGTGAGCTGAGCTGAGCTGAGCTGAGCTGAGCTGAGCTGAGCTGTGGTTAGGTGAGTTGAGGTGAGGTGTGGTGAAGCAAGAACAACTGTGTTCCCGGGAAACATTTTCTAAATGTCAATGTGTGAACTACTAGAGACAATGTGATATACATAATATCATTCGATGATAAGAATTAGAGAAATTACAGGTATTAGATGTGGCACCTCTCGAATGAAGAAAATATTGTTAATTATAACTAAGGGCCTCTGGCTCGTGCTTGCCTCACTCACAAACCCCCGCCTCTGCACAATTCGCTACGCTCGTGAAGTCTGGCACGCACTTTTCAGAACAGTTTTTTCTTCTTATAATTAATAACTTAATTATACCTTTCTTAAACAATTTCAGTGCAATAGAACTTTGGTTTTCTCATGTCTGCTTTGTTTTGTTCTTTTATATCTCGTCTTCTATAATTTTTACGAAACTAGCCAAAACAATAAACATTTTTATCGTTGTTTCTATTTTCGGTTTATTGCTGAATTTTTATTGTTCTGCTATCGCGGTCGAATTTATGTTGGAGTTTTTTCCTGTTGTTGTAATTGTTGCTTTTGTTGTAAGTAAGTAGTTCTTCCCTCGAAAATGTTGCCCATTTATGGTATAGAATCTACATAAAGCCAATGTCGGTTAAGTTCCGTGAAACTATGTGAGTGTTGCTTGTGAGAACTGTGTGAGCATGATTTCTCACATTTTGAGTACATTAAGACTTCATACCTCATATTTATTATATGTTATTTCAATTTCAGAAGTGCAATTCACTTACACAGTTCCGAACATTTTCTCCAAACACAAAATTTTGGTTACAATTTTTTTTCCAATATCTTAAATGGTTCTAGATAATCCTGTATATCAATGTATATCTATACTATTTATGTAAAATTGGTTATATGAGAATGGTTTGTAACGCTTTGGTGCAAAATACACTAAGCTGATTTTAATAATTTATTTTTTTAAACAACATAATCGTGCTAAAGAAGATTATTGTATACTTACATTTTTATTTCATAAAGTAAAATATTCTATTTTTAAGGTTTACTTTTTGCAAAACCTCACACAAAAATTGTCTGATTTTTCTTGATTTCGGTGTTGTTCTTGTTGTTTTTTTTCTCTCATTTGCGTCGTTTGTATTTGGCTTCAAAGTTCAAAGAACAGACTCTCTTTCAATTGATTTTTTTTTTGTGTACTTTTGAAGAGAGAAGATAGAATGAAATGTTAAGAGTGTAGATTTATTATGAAAAAAATAACGAAACGTGCACGTGCAAAATTACAGGTGCCACCAGCAAAACTTTTTAGGCTTAAGCGGTGACATGTCCCTACTAAAAGCTCTACAAAATTTAAATTCTTTAAATTTTTTAATACACCGTCTGCAGCAAATAATTTCGAAGTACCTTTGCAGAGGCTTTCTTTTCCACATTTTTAAAGAAAATAAGTGCATACAAAACGGCTTACAAAAAAAACCTCACATAACTTTGTGAATAAATCCGATCATAGCAACCACAACTTGCCGTATTTGTTCATTCGCATGTTGCATGCTTTGTTTAATTAGCGCAAAAATCCGTATATGAAATTAAAATGACATTTCCAATGATTGTGTGAATATGTGCACATGGTATGGCAACAAATAACAACTACTACAACCACAACAATGTGCAATACAAATATTAACAAATCAATGCATATGTGTGCTAAAGATAATGTCATTAAATTGCATAATGCGCTGCAAAGTATGCAACGAAAACGATCCACAGCGAGCGCCAGCCATATGAACTGTGGGCGTGTGCATGTGCATTGGTGTTGTGGCTAGAAAATGCATGTTTTCATGTGTGTTTGCTTACCAAGTTTGAGATTGTTTTAACCAAATGTAAACAACGCTAAATTGTGTAAAATATTTGTCAACACAGAAAGCTTTTGCACAGGAATTGTAATTTTTTTTGTGTTTCATAAATTTATTTGCTTTCGATATGGTTTAATTTCAATTAAAGTTAATTGAAATTGATATGCAAAGTTTAGTAAATGCATGTGCAACATTATGCTCTAATAACATTCCCATTTTCGTTAACTTAGTACGTTGCTATGCAACTTCTTTTGTCGGACAAAAATAAGTCAACTTTGTAAGTGGCAGCAGCGACAACAACGCAAGTCTGTCTACAAATTGAAAGTCATTGAAAACGTGACTGGAAATTTTGATGAAACAAAATTTGAAAAGGTATTCGAAAAAATTGACATGCACGCAGAGTTTTTTTCTCAGAAAAAAAAAAACGTTGCCAGGGCTTTAAAGTTAAGTAAACGAATTTTCTTAAAATGTTGTTTGTTTTTGCTTCAAGCAGCAAAAATTTTTGCTATCCAAGCAACTTTTGTGCGTCATATTAAAATGTTAGCACAAGCACATCAGAATGCTTCGTTTCAGAGACCGACTTTTTCCACAGCTTCCATGGAATTATGATATTTGTATGAAACACGATATATTGG
Organism: Meiosimyza decipiens; assembly: GCA_963680825.1. Lineage (NCBI taxonomy): Eukaryota > Metazoa > Arthropoda > Insecta > Diptera > Lauxaniidae > Meiosimyza > Meiosimyza decipiens. The sequence goes on from OY804258.1 coordinate 42,282,131, forward strand.
GATGAGTTTTAAGCTCTTAATGTTAATAAATTAAATAAAATATTTCACCCGATGAAATTCAAATTCTGAAAATTTTGCAATGGTATATCACATTAAGTTTTGACTTCACCGAAATAGTCACAAAGTGTTTTATTAATTGCAGTCTCTTAAATTTAGTCTCGACAATTGACAATTTTACACAAATTTAGTTATGCCATAAGTGCACAGACCTACCTGTGGACTTGATCGCACAGAACCATTCAAGAGAGCGTACCCAAATATTTTGAAAATTCGCTCTATTCCCCCTTAAATTTCAAAAAATTTCTTTAAAATTCATCAAACATAGCGAATTCAATATTTTTTTAAATTTAATGAAGGCATTAAATAAATTTTATGTTTCTTTAAGTTAAACGCTTTTTACTTGTGCAAGTGAAATACATTAGCCGCTTGTAGCAACTTGTATGAAAAAAGTAACAAGCGCATGTAACACCCATTTTATCGACTCAAAATTACATCCCAAATAATCCCCAATTAATGTTTTAGAGAAGCTCACACTTTTATTAAAAGTTGAATAAAGCCCACTGTGCCTCATAAATCAAAGCCAAATGATACCAAAAATTGTCGACAAACATCGAACATTGAAAAACTTTGGAAAAATCTATAGAATACGAAAATTTAATAAAAGTACAAACTATGAATGCAAGAAAAATTTCGAAAATGCTACAAAATTTCATTTGAGTTCAATAGTCAGTTAGTTCCCGATCAATCAGTGTTGCTTTATGCTTGCGGATCACGGCTGAACATTTGTAAGTTCTTGCTTGAGACGGATATGCATTGAGAATTCGGTGGCCCCGCACGATCTTTTACTACGAGTTTCATTTGGCGACGAGCCTTACTATCTCAGCTGAGATTATGTAAAGACGCTGGCAAGAGATCACACGATCAGGAAATATGCTAGAAATCAGTCGCTCAGCGCTTTGATGAAACGTGAAGAGAAATAGAAACAGATGTAGATCTAGAGCTTCAATGCGCCTAATGATTTTAAGTGATGTGTCAATACATGGGATGAACTGGTATAGCAAAATACATCGAACAAGGAATTGAAATAGCTACAGAGAACCTCACAAATCACGGTGAACATTTCAGGTATATGAATTTATCGTCGCTGGCATTGATATGGAATGCAGTTCACCTTTATGCGAATTAGAAAAACTAAGAGTGCAGATGCAAAAAAATTCTATTAAATTGTCTATAGCGTCTGCCTACGATATATTGTCTTAAGGCCATAGTATATATAACGATAATATAAAAGGCAGACGTTAGGTCTCTCCTTTTTTTAAAATATATGGGATTGTACAATCGTCGATTTTGGTCATTGGTATAAAATTTTGTAATCACCAGATTTTTTGAAATTTCAATTATTATTTAATTATAAAAATTAAATGCTTACTCACCCACTCTAATTTCTATCGATATCTTTTTCTATTTCCGGAATATTGTTAATTTATGTTTTTCAGTTATCCTGTCGTATTGGAACTCATGCAGACCTGTGTAATTAATTTCAATTAACGATTTTTCGGAGAAAAAAAAATTAAACAAATTATGAAGGCTAGTCTCAACCAGTACTATAAGAATAAAATGTATTTAAAAATCAGAGATGCAAAACCAAAACGGTGTTCGATTTGTTGTGTGTGTGTGTGTTTGTTATATGCCTATTAATTGAAATGATCGAAAAATTATAATAGTAAATGCACGGTATTAGTTTTATATATGTATATACTTAGTTATATACACCTTAAGTGGTAAAAAACGCTTCGAAAAAGCAGCGCTGGAAACGTCTGCCTTCAAAAAAGCAGCGCTGGAATTGTCTGCCTTCTCTATTTTTATAAGTCAGAGAACTAGTCAGCCATGAAGCAGACGCCATAAAATGATTAAGTACTAAATTTTATTTTTTTCTTTCATTTTTGTAATAATATTATTCTTAAATGCAGCAATAACTAAGTGGCAGATGTGGTCTTTCTCGTTTCTTATGACATAATCCTTATAATTATTGCAATTTGTCTGACGACAAAATCACTTAAGTTTATATGTATCACATATTTAAAAAAAAAGTTAATTATATTTAAGCGCAGCTATAAAAAGGTCTGCCTCTTGCATTTATATGTTGTTGTATGCAAACAAATTTTTAATATTAATGGCAGACGCGCTAAAATTGTTTATGGCACACATTGTTTTACAGTTTCAAATGGATCTTAATTAATATCATTTGTATTACTTATGACTTCATGAATTTCAACATCTGCCGCACAATAAAAAAAAATTTGTTTTTAAATTTCTTGTGAATGTTTTTTTCTGTTTTTGTTAGGCTTCGATAAACATTTTTAATGAAAGCAAAATTCTTAAAAATTTGTCATTCTAAACTTATGTATTAGTTTAGGCCCTGCGCATGCAAATCACGTTTTACATAACGACCACCACAAAATGACCCTCAATTTTATTGTTGCTTAAATCGTTGCTTTAGTTGTAGTTGTAATTATAAGCGAGTAATGATTTTTTAATGTGATTACTGATGAGACACTTTCTGTTTCAATTTTGAATTAAAGCATTCTAATTAAATGCGAACAAGATGCCCAAAATTTTATATTTACGCGTACTTCCTGCTTCCGAGTGAACGAAAGCTTTTACAACGAATTATGAATCAGCGATATTACGACAGACAGCAGTCTAGAAGCTTCTGACTTGGAAAATCCGTCTTAATTTTTATTTTGCTGGTTTATATAAATAGGAAGTGCCGCAACACTTGGAAGCCAGTTAAACAAAAGTGCGCTCAACGAATAGCAGCTAAACGACATACCCTCAGGAAACTCATACCAAAGAACAAACAACAAAGTAATGAATTTTAAGTTAAATACAACAATACTGCTAGCAGCATTGCTAGCCATATGCGCAAATGCTGCAGTAGTGCGCATAGATGCCACCGATTCAAAGGGGTCAGTGGAAAAAGCTGATTTCATAGAGTCACCACCAGAGACTACGCCTAAGACAACAGTGTTGACAGCAGTACCAAAAGAAATCACAGCAAAAGTTGATGAATCAACTGATGCAACAATTGATGTGGCAACTGTTGCCACCGTATTAGTTGAAGATGCGCCACGTGCAGTGACGCGTGATGCTGATGCTACAATTGAAATTGACAAGACTCTTCTAGACCCTGCCGCTGATACAGATACAGCAACTGAAGGCGTAGATCTTGATGTTGATTTAGCAGTGTTGGAGGACACTGAAAATAAAAGTGGCACTGAATTGGTGAAAAAATCAGCAGCACTTTTACTACTCAATGTACCGAATCATGGAAAGCCAAAGCAGTTGGAAGAAAATATTGAAGAGCCAGAGGAACTTACAGCAGAGGGCTCAACACAGGAAACAACCACAGATAGCGCTACGGATGTAACAACAACTGAATTGGCTGATGAGACAACCACACCATTGATTAGTACGAAAGATACAGTTTCTTCGGATGTAGCAATAAAGTCCGATGATAAAGCTGCCGCGGTTGATGCAGTACAAGAGTCGTCACCAGTAGCGCCCAATGATAATGCTCACGAGACTTTACTCATTGCTGATTCTGGCGAAGATTTTGTTATTTTCGATGGCGATATTGAGCAGTTGGGTAGCTTCACGCATATCGATAGCGATGAGCGTTTGCAGCCGATTGTGCAGTCTGTGGAAATTGTGCCTACATCTGTGGATGATTCGCTGCTTGTAAATTATGTGCATAGTTGGTAGGAAGGTTTCGTATGAGATCTTTTAAAAAAGAAAATTTTACAATTGATGGTTGTTTTTTATACCATTTTGCTTACTGTTTAAATATTATTTTGGTTAAGTTTTAATATTTTGTTTCAAATCGCAGTTCTTAAATAAACTATTTTGAACAACAAAATTTAGCTTCTACTAAATATTTAGCTCTTTTTTTCAAGTTAGGTACTCTGTTAAGTGGGCGGTTTTGATACGGAATCGCAGGTCAACAACGGGGGGAATTGAAGAATTTCTGAAAAAGCCGAGAAATAGATGATTTTTTCCAAAGAAAGAAAGAAAGAAAGAACAAAAAAAGATAAAATTTTTTGCACAAAAAAATAAAATTTTGGGACGATTATGTTAATCTATATATTTTTCAAATTGCTTACATGGAAATGGCTTGTAACGCTTTGGAACAAAATCTATTACACCGATTAAAATAATTTCTTTTTTAGAGCAACATATTTGTGCCAAGGAAGATTATTGTATACTTTGTTTTTTAGTTTTTAAAGTTAAATATCCTTTTTTTAGAATTAAGTTTTAGCAAAGCCGCACACAAAAATTGTCCTTGGATTTTTTCATTGCTGATGATTATGTTGCTTCTTGGGCTCTGTGTTTTTTATTTCTTTTAATTTTAACCGTTTGTATTTGGCTTCTAAGCACAAACTCTCTTCTAATTGTTTTTTTTATTTTTGAAGAGAGAACAAAGGTGGTCTGCTTTTCTTCACAAAAAATTTTTACTTTTTACCATTTAATGAAAAATTATTTTATCTTAACAAAATAATTCCTTATTTTTCACTTCTTGGTAACCCTTGTTATATAGTACAATGAGCGAACTGTGATCTTTTATATTTTCGACCTCTAAGCGGTCATATTTCACTAATTGTTGTACCGAAGGTGCAAATTTAGTGCTCGATTTTCTTTATAAATGACATCCAATTAGTCTTATCGCCATATTTTAAGAAGGAATGAAGTTTCGCACCCAAAAAAATCGCTGGTTCCCTTGATAAAAAATTAAATCTTCGTCCTGTTTTCAGTCAACCTTATTAATTTAAACGTTTCCTTTAATTTAAAATTGTGAAAATTTAATTAAAGACATTGAATTAATCTGAATGCATGTAGCCAAAATGAATTACTTACTCGCCCCAGTATTCTTTGGTGCAATTTTTATAGTACAACTTTCAACAGAGCATCAGATTAATTTATCAGAGTTCATGATCTGTCAAATGAATGAATGAATGAATAAACGTACAAATGAATAAAACTAAGGACCGAGGACGTAGCAAAACACAAAAAAAAAACACAAAATGACAACTGAACATTTAAATGTCACCAACCGCACATTGTTTTTGCTATTTTCTGTAAGGTGGTGGCAGCGGTGCATGGTTGTGGTTGTGCAAACATTTTAAACTGACAATCGATGTCAACCGCATACATACAAACATCAACACATACACATACAAAAATTGCCACACACAAACACCAAGAGCAATTCAACTGAACTGCATTAATCTAAGGTGAGTCATCTGACGCCATTAATGTCCAAATGACTACAAAGGGAAAACCTCCTGCCAACAGTGCCACTACTTACTTTGCACAAAACTCTTGGCAGTGCTGCAGATGCTGATGCTGATCCTCATCCACTCGCCAACCAAAGTTGGTGCTTATAGCCTTACTTGATAGTTTGGTTGCCACAAACGGCATCAACAGAGAGAAAAGTTGCAACAGAACGACGTCATCCATGATGAACGATTAGAGGCATCACTGCATCGGAGTAGCAGTGATAGTGGCGTTGAATTGTTGCTACAAGCAAAGTTCAACAGCGTTATCTGATTTTCTTGCACTTAACACTTACAAGATTTGCAGCACATACCTGACCTTTGCTGGAAAATTTTAAATTGTATCAAAACTTTAAAGCTTTTAGTAAAAAGTTTAAGTTAAAGCATAGTGATTTTGAGACAGCTCAGCGGCAAAGCTGCAATTAAATTTTTGCTTTTTTCATGCTTCTTCCCATTAAGGGTTAAACACAACAGCGACTGACATCTTTTATTGCATGAAGGCCGGTGATGAGTAAGCGAGTGAGCAACTGACTGTGGGTGCATGACTTCGAAACGTCAAATGCAATTTTTTGCAGTAATTACATTGGCAGCGCAAGCAAAAAAGTTACGCTGCTCCCTTTAATTCAGCTCAGTTAAGAAAAGTTAATAGCGGCGGCTTGTTTGCGATTTTAAGCGGATGTTGACTTTAATTTTATGCAAATGGCCGCCAAAGTGCTGAAGTTGTTAATGACAGCCAGACTAGCGTTTTCGTAGAAAGAAGCGGCAGTAGCTGTCTTCTTCTTTATGGTATTTTAAAGAAGTTGCAGTTGTTCTGTGAAAAAGAAAAAACAAATTGCATAATGATGAGGTCAAATCTTGCTCGAAACTTAAATGATTTTAAAGTGCGTGCAAAGCTTATGAAATATCACTTTAGCTTTTAAAAGCTTTTGGTTTTGTTCTGCTTATGTAAGTGACATAAAAAACAGTGAAACTTATTTTTGTTGAAATTTTTAAGTGCATTATATTTCTTTTCAAGGCTTTTAGCGGCCTTTTAGCTATTTGTTTAATAATGAGTTAAGATCATTGAACTAAAATGCAACGCAACTGAAATATCGTAGCTTGAAGTTTTGCAAATCGAAGAAATTGATGGACAAATCGTAATTAATTGTCACTCATACGTCATGTTATAAGTTACTATAAACAATTCAACTCCTTTCGAATCAGGCGTTTAGAATCTTTGATTCAACATTCGAAAGCTTTTAAAATTTTAGCTACACCTTTAAATATATTAAGCTTTTCGGTTAAGTAAACATATTTTACAACTTTTTTTTGTTTTTTTTTTTTGAAAAAATTTTTAATGGAGTGAACTAATTCTTTAACGTGTTGTTATTTTTCAGCCGTCAATTAGAAAGTTTTGTTGATTCGTTATAAATAAAAATCAAATTTAAAAAAACTGTAATAGTTAGTCCAAAAATTCATCGAACATGAAACATCAGACTTTGAAATCACAAGCCCGAATAAATTTTATGCCAGAAGCTTATAGTTCATATAATAAAGCAGGACTGCATTCTCTCACCCGTACTTTTTAGTATTCTAAATAGTGGGTCTAAGTTTGCGATAATTGGCATTCTAATTTAAAAAAGAGGAATAATTTTTAACACGAAGGCAAGTTCAGCAGGACTATGGGAACCATAGTCGCTATTTTTAGTCAAGTAGCTCCAGGTGGCAATACTGATTTGCTGTAAGCAATGTACATTTTTTTACTAACTCCAGTTGACAGTGACATTCTTGTTAGATATACAATTAAAGATTAAGTTTAGAATTCGAAGCGTTTCGAAGACACATACTTTTGACATATGATAATTGAACTCACCTGCCAGCATGTTAATCTACTGTGCAGTTTTCTTAGCGCTTGAAACATCACCAGAAGATTAGAATTTATAGAAGTAAATACCACAACATTATCCAGACATTTTGAAGTTTTCATAAATCGATGTCTTAGATACATAGATATTTTGGAGATTTTGTCTTAGCAAGCCATTCAACTTCGATCAGTTACGCAGATCGCAGATATATCCGGTTTACATATGTGTTATATCACAAAAGTTGAAATGGATGGTGATTCTGCAAAAAAAAAGCATTGAAATAGAACCCTTTGGTCATGATCCGGTGCCAATCTATTGGAACGTGGATTCATGTAATTGGCAGAAGTTGAAATTACTTACCAAAAATAACTTCCAAGATGGCGCTTTGGTTTAGTTGTTGCTCAATATATCCCATTTGAGGTTCAAGGGAATAGAAAGAGAAGATTGAGTGTTTTTAAAGAAATAAAACAAAAATTATGAGTATTTGTTTTCCCATGATCTTAGAAAAGTTGTCTATGATGCTTTGCTCCGAAATATCAAAAATAACGAAGATTTATAAAAAATTTTAATTAGGTGTTACTCATACGTCACGAGTTCTCTTAAAATTTTGATTTTAAATTTTATATATAGTGTAGTGGACTCCTAAAGTCACTATTACCATCACAATACTTTCCCAATAAATTTCATTTAGACCACCTACTTACTAAATCATAAATTAAAGCTAATTACAATAACCCGGCACTTTACATAACTACAGAATTTTTGATGCAACATAAAACTAACCCAAACAAAGACGGGTACTTGAAATCAAAAATTCTGTAGATAAGCGAATGTCATTTACACTTCACACAAATTCATTTCATCCCCTTTCCCTTCATAGTATGTGCATACCTAAACTCAGCACAAGACATACGCTACTACAACAACAATGCCATAACATATAAGCGACTGCATAATGATAGATCGGATTGCCTAAGGCAACGACATTCAATTTGAAGGCCAAACCAAATGCACAATGTAGTGCATATGAATATGAGCAGGATCATATGACACTGATTTGAAGGCCAGCACATATTCAATCGTTATGTACATGTTGTAGTTGTAGCTATGAAAACCAAAGCAACTGATCGATCAACAAATTGATTGGCGATCGGCAAAATTCTGGGAGGAGCGTAACAAATACTGGCATTTATACTGTTAAGGAAAATACCGGTTTTATTGATATAAATAAAAGAAAAAATCAGAATTTTTCACTCTCAACAAGAGACGACAAGTCTTTTCATTTTATGTTATTCTCATCAGCCGACTAAGCTGCCTTACTAAAACATAGCCGAGTGGGCTTAAACACAACCTCCGCGGCGCGTCCCGAAAACTAATTTAATTTCAGAACTCAGAGGATTCAGAAAGACGATCCGCATGACACCAGGCTCGGCGTACAACACATGGCGATCCTGCCAAATTGGCAAATAGAAGAAATTTAGCACAACAACTCTATTCAACACTCTGATTGACCACTGAAATTATGAACGAAGATTTTGAGGCAAATTTCGACGCACTGGTCCTACGCATACAATCGCTACAAAAAGAAATTGAAGAATACGTGCCAGCAGCAACTGCTACCGAAGCGACGTACACACCAACACCCATTCCGGGACCAAAACGCCTCACAATAGAGGAATATTTTCAACAACAAGAAAACAAAAAAGAATCGATAGCAAAACAAAACTCCGTACAAAGACGGAAACACACGAGGGCTGGGCGCCACGTCAGACAGAAAGCCCAACTGCAGGAGCTGTACCGGCTAATAGCCATCGCGAAAGGCGCATACAAGCAAAGCCTTGCAAATCAGATCAAAGATCTGAAATACAAAATCAAACACAAACTGAAGTAATGGATGAAACTACATGCTGTTTTATCTGCGAAGAACAAGTTAGAAATATCGAACAACACCTTGACAGTCATCAAGGAATAATTACAGACGCATGCGACAAAGTGCAGCGAGCACAAACGCTACATAACTTTATTTACAAAAATCCGACTTTCAGAGAAGATAAGCAGAACATCAGATCACCATATTTAAAGAAATTATTTAAAACAAAATATATATAAACAAAATTTTTTTTTTATGTATAAATAAATATGTAAAAATTTAAAACAGAACTTTTACATTTTTGAACTTTACATTTTTTTATGATACCGAACTTTGCTCAAACAATTCTAAATATCACAATGTTTGACAATAAAAACAAAGATGAAATCGTAATAAACGAAAACATCCAAAATAATTTAGGATCCGCGATAACTACCACCAATGTAAAATCAGTTACAACCACTATAATAATAACAATAATTATTATAGCAATTCTTTTCTACATCTTTTACAAGCTCAATGCCTATTATAAAAAGTACGTTTTAAAACACGTAAACCGCGTACAAAATCCAATTTAAATCAGTCAAATCACTGGTATTTCTAAATGAAAATTTTACTTCAAGTATTCAGCCAATTGAACACAATAAATAGAAATTTACGAAAATCAATCAACAGAGGTTATACGGCACAAACTATACAAGAAAAAATATCACAAATAAAAGCTTATTTAAAAACTTTCAATGCACATTCAAGTGCAATAACTCATAGTATAGAAACTGAACGTTTAATTGAACAATTTTACGAATTGTATCAAGAAACAATTTCTCTATTGAATTCAATGTCTAGTAACGAAGATACTCCGCCACAGCCACCAGAACCAACCATGTCTACTCCCACTACAACGCCTTTTAATTTAGAAACTATTCTAAAAATAGTTCCTACCTTTACAGGTAATCACAAAGAATTAAATAGTTTTTTAAAAGTGATACAAATCATGTATGAAACATACAATACCGCGGACAAGTTACGACTTATTGACCTAGTAATCAATGTGAAATTAAGTACAAATGTACGCACAACATTAGCAAATGCTAATAATATAACAACATTAGACCAATTAAAAACTAGTCTAAAAACATCATACAAATCAACGTTAACAGTATCTCAAATTCATACAAAACTGTCAACTTTAACACAACGGAACAACAATGTCACACAATACAAGGATAAGTTGGTATCCTTGATATCAGAACTAAATAGTTTACAAATTTCAGAGCTATCAGGTGATATAGCACAACAAAATGTAATCATAAAAATGAACGAAAATTATGCACTAAATATTTTCAAAAACGGATTAAACGATGACCTCAAAAATACAATATTTGCTTCTCAACCAAATTCATTAACAGAAGCAACAAACCTAGCACTCGAGCTAGAAAATAATAACAAAACAAGCAACCAATTGTTGTATTTCCGAAACAACAACTACAACAGTCATCGCAATAACATGCAAAACACAAGTACAAGATACAACAACCGCGGATATCCAAATAACTACAATAATTCAAGAAACCAAGGTCAACGAACCAACAGTTTTAATAGAAATCAAATTTCAAACAACAACAACAATGGAAGCAACAATAATGCATACAGAAATGCACAAAATAATAATAACTCATATAGAAATCCACGAAATAATAATAATACATATAGATATACACAAAATAATAACAATTCGAATGCACACCGTAATTCAAATAGGAGACAGAATTACAACAACACGAACCAGCGTAACAACAGAAGAATGTTCGCTTTTGGAACTGAAAATCAGGGAAACGACGAACGCTCGGATATCGAGGAAGATCATCCGGGACAGCAAAATTAAAGATATATAACCTATCGGATATCAAAACAAATTATATCACAGTAAAATGTTACAACTCCATAAAACCACTTACCTTTCTTATCGACACAGGAGCAGACATATCTATCTGCAAATTTAACAATATTGAAGCAGATTTGATGATGGACACTAGATGCAAACTCACGGGGATAACCAATGAACAAATAACAACATTAGGCAAAATAATTTTAACATTAGATTTTCAACATGCGAAACTTTTTCAAAATTTCCACGCAGTTGACGAACATTTTCCGATTCAAACCGACGGAATATTAGGAAGAGATTTTTTATCGAAACACGCATGCAAAATTGACTACGAGACACAAACATTGACGATAACAATACATGACATAGACATCGTGACACCACTACACTTCAACAAACACGCGTATGACACAATACGGATACCACCGCGTACAGAAATTATACATCCTATTTTCTTAGATTTAAACGAGGATAGTGTAATTCTGAACGAAGAAATTCAACCGGGAATATTTTTGGCAAATTCAATCATACCAGCCACTGGTAAATGCCACGTAAAGCTTCTTAACACAACAGACACCGAAGTCAAACTAACAAAATTAACACCAAAAACAGAGCCACTTTCCAACTATATTCAACTAAACCAAAATAACACTTACAACAATACACGTTTCAAAAAACTCATGCAAGAACTAAAAACAGATGACAATCACCCTTTAACGGAAATTTTTAGGGATTTCCAACACATTTTCCATTTAAAAGACGAAAAATTAACAATGAACAATTTCTATACACAGACATTGACTACAAATGACCCGACTCCTACATACATAAAGAACTACAGACTACCGCAAGCCCATGATGAAGAAATTCACAAACAGGTACAAGACTTATTAAAAGATGACGTCATTGAACAATCAGTAAGCCCATACAATGCACCGCTATTGCTAGTACCTAAAAAGTCAGAAGATGACACTAAAAAATGGCGATTAGTTGTAGATTTTAGGAAGTTAAATAACAAACTAGTTAATGACAAATTCCCACTGACAAGGATAGAAGACGTTTTAGACAAACTTGGTCGAGCAAAATATTTTTCCACACTCGACATGACAAGTAGCTTCCACCAAATTCCTTTAGACAAAAAGTCCAGACCACTTACAGCTTTTTCCACAAATGATGGACACTATCAATTTAAACGATTACCTTTCGGATTGAAAATATCCTCCAATAGCTTTCAACGCATGCTCACACTTGCACTAACTGGTCTAAGCTCAGAAGCATTTCTTTATGTCGATGACATAATAGTTTTTGGTTGCAGTCTACAGCACCACAACAACAATTTAGTTAAAGTTTTTGAAAGATTATCAAAATACAATTTAAAATTAAATGCCGCAAAATGCAAATTTTTGAGACCAGAAGTAGTTTATCTTGGACACTTAATTACACAACATGGAATTAAAACTGACCCATCAAAACATGACACAATAAAGAACTATCCGACACCAACAAATGCGGACGAAGTACGACGTTTTGTAGCCTTCTGCAATTATTACAGACGATTTATTAAAGATTTTGCTAACATCGCGCAATGCCTAAATAACCTATTGAAGAAAACGCAAACATTCAAATGGACAGAACAATGCCAACAAGCTTTTGACACGCTAAAGCAAAAATTGATAGAACCTCCAGTATTACAATATCCGGATTTTTCCAAACCATTTATTGTAACAACTGACGCATCAAACTTTGCTTTAGGAGCTGTCTTATCACAAGGAGAAATAGGTAACGACCTTCCCATTTCATTTGCGAGTAAAACACTTCAAAAGCACGATTTAAACAAACCCGTGATAGAAAAGGAATTATTAGCCATTCATTGGGGCATAAATTTCTTCAAGCCATACTTATATGGTAGAAAGTTCATTGTGGTTACAGACCACAGACCATTAGTTTCACTATTCAGCCACAAAAACCCATCATCGAAAATGACAAGGATAAGATTGGATCTTTCGGACTACGATTTCGAAATAATATTTAAAAAAGGAAAAATTAACACTAACGCAGATGCCTTATCGCGTATAAAAATAGATTCAGAAAAATTAATAAAAATGATTCCCTCAGAAGAGGATGAAAAAATTAAAAAAGCATTGATTTTAACAAGGGGTATGAAAATTAAAGAAGATAATGAAGTTAAGCAAAATAGTGAATATAAAGCGAACAAAATTATAAAAGAGAAATGCATGTCTTCAGAAGAGCCTGATCAACTTTTCATATGGGACTGCACATCGATATCTGACGTCAAGAATGTAAAACGCGTAAAATTTGATATAAGCAAGAATAATTTGAAGAAAAATATAATTGTCGACAATACAGATGATTTCGTACTAGTACGATGTGGTGATAATCCAACGAATCTAGATTCGAAATTGGAGAAACTATCATCTAAGATGCATAAAGAAAATATAAAAGAACTAGCGCTAGAGGCAAAAGATGCCATATTTGAAATAATTGATAAACAAACATTTAAGAAGAAATTTAATAAGCTGCAGCATAAAAGGAATAATAAGTATGAAAAATCGCTTAAAATACTAATATACGAAACCCCACGAAACATAAGAAATAAAACAATGCAAAAAGAGTTGATAAAAGAATTCCACAATTCACCCCAGGGTGGACACTTAGGAATCAGGAAAACAATGCTCAAGTTAAAACAACGATACTCATGGAAGAACATGAGACACATGATAAAACGACATGTAAACACATGCGAAAAATGTGCAAGGAATAAACAAATTCGGCACACGAAAGAAAATATGAACATAACGGACACTCCAACCACAAGTTTCGAAACAGTGGAAATTGACACTGTCGGTCCACTTAAGATTTCAAACGGATACCGCTACATACTAACAATGCAATGTCAACTAACAAAATTCGTTATAGCTCATCCTATAGAAACCAAGGACGCAAAAACAATTGCACAAACTTTGGTAGAGCAACTTATACTTAAATTCGGTTTATTTAAGTACCTAAAATCAGATCGCGGAACAGAATTCACAAATGAACTTCTTAGAAACATATGTGAATTACTGAAGGTAGAACAAATTTTTTCCACCCCCTATCATCATGAGACATTAGGTTCATTAGAGAAAAATCATAGAACACTAAATGAATATTTATTATCATTTGCAGACGATTTTGAATGGGATAAATGGATTCCATACTATACGTTTGCATATAATTCAAGTCCACATGTTGATACAGAGTATACACCTTTTGAGTTGATTTTCGGAAAACTGCCATCCCTACCAAGTGATTTGATTGAAAAAAACACAACAACAACACGGTATAATTTAGAAGATTACTCAAACGAATTAAAAATAAAGCTAAAGACTGCATTAAGCAAAGCAAGAGAATTGATAAACATTGCGAAGAATAAACGAAAAACACAGTATGACAAAAATGTAAACGTTTCAAATTTTAAAGTAGGAGATCAAGTTTTTGTAAAACTAGAACAAAGAAAAAAATCACAAAGTCCATACAAGGGACCATATGTAATTAAAGAAATAAATGGAGTAAATTCTATAATAGAAATAAACAACAAACTAAAAAAGTATCACAACAATATGTTGAAAAAATTTAATAATTAGACAGTATCCAAAAATTACATTATAGTAAGTAATTTAACTTTTATTAATCTCATTAATATTTTTTTTTACTAATAAAGATATCAATTAATTATCTCCATAAAATAAATTTTCACTATTATCATGATAATATAGCATATTATATATATACACATATAGGATTATAAATTTTACGAATAATTAATATCATATCAATACTTTATATTACGAATACTTTTTATTTTTATAAATAATAAATTTTTAATGTAATTATTTAAAGAACATATTTAGAATACAAAACAAAAATATGTATGATTTTCTACACATATTATTAAATTTAAATTGTATTTGCCAGAACTCCCCATAATCATATTTTCCCCTTTTTCACTCTCTTTTTCTGATAAATTTAACTTCGAGAAGTAAAATTTCTCTTGACGGTGAGGGTGTAGTGGACTCCTAAAGTCACTATTACCATCACAATACTTTCCCAATAAATTTCATTTAGACCACCTACTTACTAAATCATAAATTAAAGCTAATTACAATAACCCGGCACTTTACATAACTACAGAATTTTTGATGCAACATAAAACTAACCCAAACAAAGACGGGTACTTGAAATCAAAAATTCTGTAGATAAGCGAATGTCATTTACACTTCACACAAATTCATTTCATCCCCTTTCCCTTCATAGTATGTGCATACCTAAACTCAGCACAAGACATACGCTACTACAACAACAATGCCATAACATATAAGCGACTGCATAATGATAGATCGGATTGCCTAAGGCAACGACATTCAATTTGAAGGCCAAACCAAATGCACAATGTAGTGCATATGAATATGAGCAGGATCATATGACACTGATTTGAAGGCCAGCACATATTCAATCGTTATGTACATGTTGTAGTTGTAGCTATGAAAACCAAAGCAACTGATCGATCAACAAATTGATTGGCGATCGGCAAAATTCTGGGAGGAGCGTAACAAATACTGGCATTTATACTGTTAAGGAAAATACCGGTTTTATTGATATAAATAAAAGAAAAAATCAGAATTTTTCACTCTCAACAAGAGACGACAAGTCTTTTCATTTTATGTTATTCTCATCAGCCGACTAAGCTGCCTTACTAAAACATAGCCGAGTGGGCTTAAACACAACCTCCGCGGCGCGTCCCGAAAACTAATTTAATTTCAGAACTCAGAGGATTCAGAAAGACGATCCGCATGACACCAGGCTCGGCGTACAACACAATAGACTTTATATAGTTCAAAATTTACAAAATATACAATTTTATGCATTTTAAATTATGATATTTTATAAAAATTACTATAAGTTTTGTCAAATTCTTTCAAAAAGTATGCGAAAAAACAAATTCAACTTATAACTGCGCAATATTAAATTATCATACCCCAAAATCTTTGATAGTTACATTGTGCTGCACGTAGTAGACTAGTAGCAACTAACCAACTTTACTAAACAGCACTTCGAGCACCATTTTGTACATCATTACAATTCCCGTCGGTTGCTCATTATGATACTGAACACAGCTCATTAAAGGCTTCACTTCCCCGGCGTTATTGTTCAACTTGAAATAGACAAATATTTGCGCATACCAACTACAGTTGAAGTTGGCAGTTGATAGTAGGATGTTGGCTAATTGAAAACCGTTTCCAGCTACATAACACAACACAATAAAAACAACAATAATAAGAGGAAAAAGATTGGGTTTAGTTTAATAATCCGCATTTAAATACTCACACTGCCATGATGTTGTATTTGTGCTTTTTTTAAGTTGCTTTTATGTTTCGTTGTATAATTAGCTGATAAGAGCTTGGCACTTTTTGTTCCGACAATAAGAGTGCGCACCAGAAATTGCTAATTTCTATTTGAAGTAACTTTTTATGGGAAATAGCAATTCATAGATGTGGGCATACTTTTTTTAAACATTCCAAAAATTTGGAATTGCTATTTAAGTTAGATACCGCACAGCATTTACCCAATGAGCCAACTTTTTAAGAAATTTAATTTTAAATTAAATTGCAATTTGAATTGCAACAGAATGATGGGAAATTAACTTAGCGCGAAATTTGAATTCGATTAATGTTTGTAAGAAATAATTCTCTTTCAAATTCATATGAATATGGATCTTATGGACGCGAAAAATTCTTTAGTCCTACTTACTCTTTATGTGTTGTATAAAAAAAAATGTTATCTTCTTCATTTCTCTGTGAAGATCACGAGTACAATAAAACCAAATTCAACACACAAATTTCACCTACAAACAATTGTTTTGGGATTGAAAATCGGCGAAATCAGTTCACGAACACGCCCAGCGCCTATATAAGCTTATTCATCTAAAACGCTTTACTTGAGAAAGCTATTTGATGTAGTCTGACGAAATTTCTCAAGAATACTGATGAAATACTCTCTAAATAAAACGTTGGCGAATTTCGATTGCAGGGCGTGGCGCTTTCAACGTAAGCGAAAGCTTCAAAACGCTATACTAAAAGAACGTTAAGGTTATGAAATCAAATTTCCAACAAATTCATGAAACGGTTTGATTGTGAATCAAATTCAAAAGTTGACACATTTCGAAAAGAGGGCGTGGTACCTCCCATATTAGCATAATCTTCGATACGTTACACAGAAACTTATTTATGTAAATTTTGCCAAATTCATTGTGGCTACGTTTGGTCAAATCAGTCAGCAAGTAACGAGGTGAAGGACATATCCATGATATTACTGTCATCGCGGCGTAAGAGGCGATAACAGTAATAAATAAAATTAGAATGTTGAGTTTTTTGCATTTTTTATGCTTCTTAGAGATTAAGACCTACGAATTTTTATTAATCTGCTCTAGCTGATTGTTCAACTGACCGGTTTTAACTAAAGTAGTGCTGACGCATTCGTATTTCGCAGTTCGTAGCCAACGTCAAGTAGATATCCCAATTATGATTTCTATTTGGATTAGCCTTTGAGCTATTAAGTATTTTCTATTCTGCAATTGATTCATTTCTATTCTCTCATGAAATGTTTTTTGGTTCTGCTAAAGCTTTCAATCTTCTTGGGCGTATTTCTCTCCTTCTTTATCGTTCATGCTTAGTATAATCTGGTGTTAGTAATGACTTTTGTTGTTAAGGAGCACTGATATCTGCTGTGACTGGTTTTGACTGAGGCTGACTGTGATTTGCTTCAACTGCGACTGATTTCGTCTGTAAGTGATTTCGATTACAACTGAGTGAGTCAATTTAGACCAAAAACAACTTTGACTGTGATATATTTTCACTGGGAGACCCTTTGTTTTTACTGAACTCAACAGTGACTGATCTGTACTCTAAAAGGCTGCTGCTATTTCTATATATAACTAACTTCAGTTGTGATTGACTTCAACTGCGACTGACTTCAACTGCGACTGACTTCAACTACATTGACTGAATAAACTATAGCATTTTTTGTGACTTAATTTAACTCTGAATGACTTCAACTGCAATTGACTTTATTTTAGCTGACTTCGACTGTGACTTCGTGTAACTGCGGCTGACTTTTGTTGAGGCTGACTTAAGCGAGAGATCTTGCTAGCGACTTACTTCGATTGTAGACTGTGACTGAGAGTATTTAAATCTGTAATCGATAGTGATTGAGAGCCCACATACTTTGACTTACTTGAATTTTAACTGACTTTGGCTGAAACTGACTTTGACTGCAATTGGTTTCAATTCAGAATCAATTTGACCACGATTAATATCGGCTGTCATCGACTGTTATCGACTGACTGACTTCCACTGTGACTGACATCGCTTACTCTTTGACTCAATTTGGGTATGAATGAGTTATACAGTGACTTCATCTTCTGTTAATTTTCTTATATCCAATGAGTTTTTTTCAGATCGCAGGGCTGAAATGATTTTTATAAACCAATTTTTTATTTTTTGATATTTGAAGTCCAGGCAAAGTTTTTACAGTGCTCCCATCACGGTAATATTGCACTTAACTTTTTTAGATGACGTCACATTACTACCTTGTGCCAGGTGATGCTAATTTTGATTAACTTGCGTAGCTTTTAAAGAAATTCTAAGCAAAATATCAATGAAAAGTGGCGGGTGTAATTTTTGCTTTCCAAAATATATTATATATTTTCAAAATATTTGTTTTAAATTTTTATTATTTTTCATGAATTTTCAAGTAATTTATTAACAAAACAAAATTTATATTCAACAAAAATACTAAGGAAAAATCCTTACCAGCCTTGAACTTGTGATGCATACACAAAAGGAGCATTGGCTACAAAAAATCGCTGCTGCTGCTGTTGCTGGCGCTGTTGCAAACGCGCTGTTCTGACTACTGGCACAGCACGCAATTTAGCTGGACGTGCGGCAATAAAACGACCTCCTTTAGTGCGACGACCGAAAACAAGACGCTCAGCTTGTGGCACTTCATCAGTAGCAACGGCCTCTTCTTCTACTGCAACAAGTATCGGTTCCTCTTCGGCGGCAGGAGCGATATCATTTTCAGCAGCAATATCATCTTCAGCATCTTCTTCAACAGGTATAATAGATTCATCAACAGTTTCTACCTCTGGTGGTCCATAAGTTTGGTCAGGTTGATGTGGCTCTTCAGCGGCTGCAGCACTATTTTCGACTTCTTCAAATGGAACTTCAGGTTTTAGTTCATTTGCTGTAGGATATGGTGTAACTGCGACAGCTTCCTCAGCTGCTTCTTGACGTGCTGAAAAGCGATTGCGCAAGCGAGCGGTGCGATAACGTGGTGGCTCCGCATGGCAAAGTGCAACAGCAATGGTGGCAATTAAAAGAACTTGTAGGAATTTCGACATTTTGAGAATATTTAGTGGTTGAAACTACTTCTTGATACTGAAGTTGGTAGCTGACTATATTCGGTTACTCAGCTGCTTAGGGTATTTATAGTGAAAACGTTTATTTTTTTTTTGCTAACCAGCTGTTTAGTATTGAAAGAACCTATTTCTTAAGTTGTTAAAAATATATCCATGAGTTTGTTTTTTCTGTTGTTGCATTTGTTATTTTAGTGTTCTTTTTTTTAGTTATAAAATTCATTGCCATGTCTAGCATAAATTTGTACTTCCATCATTTGCGATACTGTGCCATTTATTGTTTCTTATTAACGAATTTGTTTTTGCACTATTTAGCGTTGACTCCCTTACACTTTGAAATTCAAATTGATGTACGTGACGTTTTGGAGGCTCAAACTTTGCTATTTTACTATTTTGTTGTAGCTTAAGGTATTGTGCATTGATTTTGAAACTAATGGGAAATCATTAAAAAATTTACAAATCAAATCCATATCTTTTTTGTCTCGTAATAAAACACAGATTATTTGTGATTTTGTCATTGCAGCCTTTAAAGATAGTGCTTAATGTTAGACGCTTGTTAGCAAATAGTAGTACGATTTTTGCGAATTTATTTCAAAAAAAGTAGATACATCATTTCAAGAAGCGTAGATTTATCAAAAAGCTAGTCTCAAAGACTTAAAAATACCCAAAAATAAAAAAAAAATAGAAAATTTAATAAATTTGCTCTATAAAAGTCTAAAATTTTTGGACTAATAAAAATTTAAAAGCTTTAATGGTAGTGGAAGTCATTTGAAGAAGCAAATCCAAACCAATCGATATTCGTAATACAACCGAGTAGCTGACCTAAGTAAATATCTGAGACTAAAATGTCAGCCATCCAGCGCAACAAAAAGGAACGAGCCAAGTGTTTTTTGCCATATCCTACAAAAGCAGGGCAGGAACATAGAAAATGTTTGATGTTTTTTCTCTTCTTTAGATCTACAGCTGTAAAGAAAGCAAAATCCTACATAAAGAGAAGAATTTTTCTGTATATATCAAGATTTGGTAATAATAAACAATTTATATGTTTGATAAAGGCGAAATAAATATTTGATTTCAGTTAACATATCATACACTCCGCTGAATTGAATAATATTTTTGGTTCAATCATATAATTGAATCGATCATATATATGTTAATAATTACCAAATCATATTTTGGTTGCAACAATTATTTCTTTTCTGCAAACATTCAATTGCTAATAATCACCAAATGCAGAAATTGACGCAAGAAATATTTTGTTTTGAGAAAACATATGTATTTATTAGTAATATCGATTTTTGATATTTCATTCATAAATAATTCGAAGTTTCCAATATATTAGATTTGGTTGATATTTACACAATCACAAATACGTAAATTGCGTACCTTAAGAAGTATTTTACTTCAATATGCTGCGAATTACATAGTTTTCATTTTAATGAGGAGTTAAATCAAATGAAAACACGATTATCAAATATATATTCAACCCAATCAAATGTCTTCACTCGTCTCAAATAAATATTATCATTGGCCCAATAAAAAACAATTCTTCTTTCAATTAAGAGCACCTTAATATCTGTAAAATTTGTTGGCAGTTAATACAATGTGTTAAAATCTATCAACCAAATATATTTATTTGAAGGAAGCATGCTGATTTCTTAGTGTAATCGTTTCATATACTTCGAGAGCTTGAACTTGCAAAACATTTTATTTGCGATTTATTTGCAGGACTCACCTCTTCTGCTTGGTGTTTCGATTTGTTTGAATTCGATTTATGGGTTTTGTGCACAAAAACTCAATTGACTCGCAACGTAGCGAGACCTCTAATGTCTACCTATGAAACAGTGGCCAGTTTTCAAGTCAACAAAGGCGACAATCCGTTGAATGTGGGAAACAGTGCTAAAGAGCGCTTGGCATACTATTTCGGCCAGATTCGCTCATTATATTGGAGCCATCTCATGTTGGCTTTTTCCACCATGTCTGTTTTTAACAGCATCTTGCAAACGGCATTCTGACAACTTTCTGTCAGTCTGAGGTTATGTGAAGTAGTCGTTATCGTAGAACACGTGGAACACAACATTATGTTCAGAAAAAGAGTTTTAGCATTAAAAATTATCTTTCAAATGGGTTACATTTTGTATATATTAAAACCATAGTTTGCTACTGGAAATGGTCAAAACTTTGCAATATGCCAGTTTCAACATTTTGTCCAATTTAAAAAAAAATCGATATAGCAAAACTTTGTGGTCGTTTGTCTTTAAAGTCTACATTGTGGCCCCTCATTGAATGTTTGAGCCATGATAACTTAGTACCTAAGCTGTGACACAAAATATTGCGAGGTAATGCGTTGAGTTTTTAAAATCTCACCCGCATCGCTTATTGACAGTATATTACAGCTTCTAATAAAATGCTGTAAATTATCCTACTGATTTTCAAGAGCAAAACACCATTAAAAAAATAATTATTTTAAAATGTGTCCCACCCGTTACAGTGTGTATAGAGTGATAATTAAAAATCAAATAGTTTTTTGTCTCACTAACTATTTATTTTAAAGTAACTACTGTTTTCTAGCGATTGGTATAAATTGCACTGGTATTTGCAGATAAGCCAATGGTATCTCAAATTGTTCCAATTGCTGTTGTTGTGATTGCTCTTGCTGTTTTTGTAATTGTGCACTTTCATTATTAACCGTAACATCACTATCATCACTATCGAATGCTTGTTGTTGTAGCGTTTCTTGAACTGCTGTTTCCGCAGCTGCGTTTTGATCATCAACTGCTTCCATATCAACGCTTAGAGCGCGCTTGAAGGTCTCTTTTGCTTCTTCCTCATAATTTTCAACATTTTGTGCTGATGCCTCATAACTATTGATTGGTACACCATAAGTACTCACAGTTGCGGGAGGTGTTCCATAAATAGCTGCTTGATTACCCAACTGAGAATATTCCTCTACTTCGATTGGCAATACAAAACCGCTTATAGGACGAAAACCAGCAGCAGGATAACTGGTCATTGGGTGACCATTACATGGTTGACCTTTGGGTGGTGGTTGTTGGTCACCAACACTGAAATAAGGTCGACGATTCCAAGTTCTTAAAGTTGTATGAAATCCATCTCTATTGTCGCCTGTATTGTGCCATTGTGATGATGCTTCAGCAGTGCAAAGTGCAACGACTGTTGTAAGCAATAGAGCACTAAAAATTTTGCACATTTTACTGAGTCAGTTAGATAGCGTTAACTGATTTTTCATGAAAAACTTTGTAAGTTTATATATGAACTTTTTTCTAGTTGTAACAATGACGTCACTTGGCATGCAGCAGCAATGAAAATTTGCAATTTTGAGCGATAGCCAAATGCCAACTGCTGTTTGACATTTGTAGAAATTAAGTTGGCAGTCCTATTTGTTTTGTCACACATAACCTCTAATAAATTCTTAGAGAATTTTTAAATAATTTATTATTTTAATTTCAATAGATACAGTGGAACGAATTAAAAAACGCGCTATTAAATTTGTTTTGGAAGAAAGTGTTTAGAATCATACGTTTGCAACAAACTGATTATGAGACGTGTAACCTCATTCTGTTTTTCATACAAATCTAATGAAATTGGAAATAATTTTTTTAAATTTAGACAAAAAAGTTTTTCTTTTTGTAATTAAAGATTCCATGGTACAAAATGGTTACAAATACTTATTTTAATTTAGTTCTTTTTTAAAAAATTTGTTTTGTTTGTGTTTTTCTTTGAAATTTATATTCAACTGCCGTCAGTTTTGAACTTCAAATTCATTTTTGAAGTTCAACGTTCTCACTGATGTGTTTTGCTCAAAGCGCTGCGTTCAACTTTGTTATGCGTTGCACGTACTTGAAGCCAGGCCACTCCAAAGCCGGCCTTTGATTGATTTTACATAGCAACTCCATGTTTTTGAATTCGTTATTAAATTGTTATTACGCAAAGGGATATTATGTACACATAAAATGTGTCTATAGTAAATTGATTTTAATGTTAATGTTTAATATTCAAAACAAATGTTTATCTACTTATCAAATGCAAACATGATTTCCGGCTTCTGTTCTTATATATATATAAAATAGAATATTTTTTGTTTGTGGAAAAACCAAATTATATCATTTTACATATGACCTACAAACTTAACTTCAAGTGTTGACTAACACAATCAAATTTTCCATAAAAACAAGGGTTAAGTAAAAAAATATTTATATAAAGCTTAAAAAAAAGTTGTGAAATTCCCATGTGCCTTGGGGATTATTCGCTAAAACTTTGGCGAGTTAGTTTTGCAAATATAAGGCATAAAAATGCTCATAAAGTCTAAGTATCCCGCCCGTGATTTCTACACCCATATGCTTACAGTTTGGAACATGGTTTTAATAAAAGATAACATTTATCGTTTTTACCATTGAATTGTTTCCCATAGAATATGCGCCCGTGATATAGGTTTGCATAAAAAAAAATAATTGGTTTCATGATAAATGCCAAGGCCGCTCTTAGTAAAATCTTACTTGAATTCACCCATTGGTTGAAATTCTATTTGTTACTAAAATACTGATATAAAAAAGAGCTCTTTTTTGTAATCGCTTCCAAAACTAAAAATCATGGTTTCATGTTGCCCTACTCTATCTCTTCTTTAGAGTTCAATGTACACAACTCTATAGCAAATTTTATCAAAATCGGTTCATAAGTTGAGCTGTGAAAACATATTTTCCTATTGAGGGTGTGACACCGTCCACTTAAAAACAAATACCTTTCCTCAGGGCTCAATCTATTTTAGCAGTCAAAAATTATATTCGTGTTAGGGGCGTGGCACCACCCACTCAAATAAATTAGTTTTACTAAGCAATCAATCTTGATCTTGAAGCTTTTATTAAGTAGACTGATTTTAGCGGCCTTAAAAAAACAAAACATTTCTACGGCTAAACTGGTGGACCAATAATTTTGATGAAATTTGATATAGAGATAGATTGAATGCTAAGGAAGGGTTTTGAAAACACTTTGATTTTTTGTTGGGCGTGCCACCGCTCCTAATAGGAAAAACCGCCATCACGAGTGAGCCGCATAACCGACTTTGATGAAATTTGGTATGGAGATAAATTGATTTTTGCGGAAAAATATTTTTACTTCCCTCACTAGAGAGTGTCACTGCTGACTTTTCACTGCTGAGCTAACGAACTGACTTTGATGAAATTCAATACAGAGATAGATTGACCCTAGAAAAGATATTTGTTTTAATGGGCAGTGCCACGCCACTAACCAGAAAATATGTTTTCACAGCTAAACCAATGGACCGATTTTGATGAAATTTTTTATGGAGATAAATTGAGCCCTACGGTAGGGATATGGCAACGAAATACCATAACTACCCTAAAAGAGGTCTTAAAAGAATATTAAGGTTGCCTTGTCAAATCCTGCCGCAAACATGGGCTGCCAAACATTTAAAGAAAATTCGACCTAAAAGCGGATGGCAATCCATGTTTAAGACAGGATTCGACAAGGCAAACCTATATATTCTTTTTAGGTTCTTCAAGTTCTATGGTTTGGCACACATTTCAAGCATTAATATATATTAATAAAAAATTACCCAAAAAACTGGTGGCAACCCACTTTTGGGATAGGTTTCGATAAAACAACCCAATGTATTATATATAGGCCTCTTCTATCTTTTGGCATACATTTCGAGCTACAATTATGTACAGTTTTTATTAAAACAACAAAATTGGGCTAAATTCGGTCATCGGGACAGGCTTTGGCAAAGCGATTTTGGTTGGTTAGTTTCACCAAAATGCACTTTTATCTTTCCCGTATATCTGATCTGGTAATCTTAAACACTCGACGACATGCAAATCGGTCAACAATCTACGGAATGGCGTCTCAAAAATGAACCAAATTCTCTAAAATACAAGGACTCATTCAATAGCATATTGAGATTTAGTTAAAGGTATCAAAGTAATCAAGGATGAAACATTTCTTTAATGCAATTGTTTCGTACCAAATCACCTAGTCAATAGCCTATTAGAGTATTTGTATGTGTACACTCTCAATAGTATTCTCTATTTAAATATGTACTGCTTATAAAGTGTCTAATTAAGAGCCATTCAGCTTTATTTTTAATAATTTATAATCGACTTATAAAGCATTTCTAGTCTCAAGTAGCTGGCAATATTGCTCACGATGCCAGGAACAATTCATTTCTTTTGTGATGAAAAATTTAGAACATTTTTCATTTCACTCATCAACATAATACGTTCATTATACTCGCATTCCTTCAAAACACTCAACCTCAAGTGCCAGTTCATCAAAACAATATAGCAACTAGAGACATTAGGAAAAAACGAAATGTAATAAGAATTTCTCTGGCTGAAATAGACAGTCAGCACTTGACTAATACGCTTGGATTAAATGGTAACCTGTAAATTGCGAACTTTTAGTCATTTTGTTGCTATTGCACTGCTGAAATATGACAGCTTTATATTCAGCTTTATGCAGATTAGAAGTAAAGGTGCCAACCTTTGTGAAACTCATTTCCGAAAAGTTTTTTAGCTAAATTTCAGGTTTGTTGGAAGCACATGTCGTATGTGGAACGCTAAAAAAAAAGTCGAACAAAACTCAAGTTAAATTTAAAAATAAAAAGAACAAATTTTAAAACTATTATTTAACACTAGAGTTTGCACATTGGTTGAAATTTAGCCATTATAGTGACAATACAAAACAGTTCAATACCATTTAACCTAATTAAATGTCATTGCTCCCAAATTATTAAAAATCACGTTCCTATGCCTTCCTTAAGTATCAATCTATCTTCATTTAAAAATTTATCAAAATCGGTCCATTAATTTAGCTGTTAAAAACAAATGCCTTTTCTCAGGCTTCCGTCGATTTCCATACCAAATTTCATCAAAATCGGTGCATTAATTAAGGGCCTGACACAGCCAACTAAAAAACCAATGTCTTTCCTCAGGGTTCATTCTATCTCTATATACAGCAGTAAAACATATTTTCCTGTTAAGGGCGTGGCACCGCCCACTAAAAACAAATGTCTGTCCTCAGGAGCCAATCTATGCACATAACGAATTTCATGAAAATCGGTGTAGCGGCTCAGCCGTGACAGAATTTTTCGCTGTTAAAGGCGGTATATCACCCACAGAAAAATCACAGTTTTAATACCCATCTTGTAGGTTCAATCTATCTCCCAATCAAATTTTAAAAAAACCGAGCTATTAGTTTATCTGTGGAAACTTATTATCTTGATAGAGGCGTGACACTGCCTACTATTGGAAAAGGTAGATACCTCTCATATAGCTCCCTTGGAAACAGCTTTCATAAACTCTAGTTGAGTAAACATCAAGTCATTTAAAATAGATAGCTGTCAGAATTAAAGAAATACCGATTTTCCGCTCATTTCCGGAGCCTAAAGTTTTATTAAAATTTTCGAAGTCACCGCAGTTGGCAACCCTAAATAACAGCAAAAGCCACAGTAGAGGAGAAAGCAACCTTTCGCTATGGTACCATGCAGACATAGTCAGAAGTCAATGATGTGAAAATCTGCACCAACTGTTGACATGGTTATTAAAATGAATACAAATTCAAATAATAACTTCAACTACATAACCACTGAAAATGTGAGTTGATGTTGGTAAAACAGAGTAATATGGGTTATACTCGTAATTTTCAAAAACATTGAAATGCACCTGAAATGTTGCAAAAGTTGTTAATTAACCTAAAAATGGTTGTCAACCGCAGGAGCTGTGAGTTTGAGTTTTAATTCATGCGCAGTCATTAAGTTTGTTAGCGAAACAAATCTGCTGCATATTACGACTAAATAATGCCATTGAGGTAGAGCTGCTTCAAACAAATTTGATTTATCTCTTTGTGTTGTTAGCTTAATGATGGATCTGTTCAGTGCTTGAGTTTATTTATTTTTTAAAATATTTATTGCGAGCATTATGTTTATCTAATATGAACTATAAAAATGGAAAGTTAAAAAAAAAAAATAATTCTGCCGAAAAATCTTTCCGAAAAATCAGAAAAAGTGGAACACATTTTTGGCGTTTTCTTGTACAACTTTCAAAAAATATAAAAATTATTGATTTAAGCACATACTCCGAATTTGAGAAATGAAAATTTTTGTATATAATCGCAAGATGTCATAATATGATACATCCTTAAAGTAAATGAATCCTCCACAAACTGCATAAATCCTTAGTATGCAGATTTTTTGACATTATAAATATAATATGTATTTAAGTTTTAATCTCGTAATTATTTCCTTTTTTTTAACAATTTAAAATTTCATGCCAATAATTTGATAACATTCATTTGATATAATTCGTCAGTAAAGAGAACGATGTCATTTAAAATTCCTTTTGGCAAATATTTGTTCTAAATGAATCAATTTGGAAATTAAATTTGTAAGCACATACATGAAAATTAATACAAATTTGTATGCAAAAAACGAATGTTTCATAATTCAAAGGCAAATAATTTGATGTTCATTCATCAAAGAATTAATAACGACGTTACAATATGGGAGAATTTAACGCATATGACGAGAAAATTATTCACACTGAGTGTGTGTGTGTGTGCGTGTGTGTATGTGTATGTATGGTTGTTGCTGTTGTTGTCATTCATTTACAAATCACGTACACAGAGAGGCAAACAATTTATAGAATTCAACAACAGCCATATAGACATTTGAAACAAATATAGAAATTATTAAAACAAATATAAACATCCCAGAGGATATCCCAACGAGAATGCAATCATTTGGTCATTTAGTCATGCTAACTAATTAACTAATTTGGGGCGAAATCACTAAAAATTTAGCTACACACAACTTTACCGAGAAATAATGAATAGTTAAAAATTGCCACAAAAATATTTGTGTAAAAATAAAAATATATAACCCAAAAAATAAAGGTGCTGAAAAGAGTCACGTGACCAATTTTTTTGGAGCAAAAGTAGTAAATGGTGGCCCAAAATTCACGTACGAAGTACAGGAAATACAGGTTTTTAATTAAAAATTTAAAATCTCTTCAGACTTCCAAAAAACTCTAAAGAAATGAGCTCAACGGCGTTAAATCGCATGATCTGTGCGGCCAGTTCTTATCACCAAAACGAGAAATTACATAGTATAGTACTTGAATTGTTGCTCGGGATGTATGTCATGTGGTCCTTTGTTGTTGTGCCCATATGTTGTCCATATCTATGTCTGGCAATTTAGGCACAAAAAAAAAAAGGATTATCATATCGTCGAATAACCACATTTTAGAAGAAGAATAGTTATGCCTCCAATCTAAAATTTACACCAAAACACCATACGTTTTGAATGCATTTGTTTCTAAACAATTACTTGTAGATTTTCTGAACCCCAGGTGTGACAACTTTGACGATTAACGAAGCTATAAAAACGATAATGAGCCTCATTGCTGAAGATGATTTTGTACGAAAAAATCAGCATAATACGTCTCTCTTCACTGTCTGTGATCAGCAGGCTTCAATTCTTGAGTAAATTAAATCTGAGAATACGCTATAGAGAGTTTCTAAAAAGTTCTTGACTACGGTGCCGAATTATGTTTCGGAACTCACAAAAACTCTCTAAAGAACTGCTTCGATGTTCGGTGTTGAATGACTTGTTGAAGTACGACCAGAGTGTCTTAGATCATTAATTAACCCAGGCTTCATTTTTAACACCCTGAACTTTCAGACGTAACGCTATCTTTTTTTTTTCAACAACACTTTATTGCACAACCAGCGCGACCAAAAATGGTAATTCTTATAAAATTACAACGAACCAAAAGAAGTACTGTGCTTCCAAAAGGTGTTCGATTAGTCTCCTTGCTTTGATGCATATTTTTAAAACAATAGCAATGTTGAAGTAAGTAAATATAAATTCGACATAGTTGATAACATTCCACGACTTCAAAAAATATAGAATTTTCAGCCTTAGAACTTTCTTAGCTTCTATACCAAAGTAGAAAAAATTATTTTTAGCTATGCCATCTTCAAGATTTTTATACGAGTAAAAACTATTTATTCCTTCAGCAACCCCTTACCAAATTTACTGAACTCTGAAAGCCCTTATTATAGTAAAATTTCGTATCGAATCTGAGCCAAATGTTTACTTCTATGTGGTAAAATTTACTGAACTACATCAAGCGAAACAAACAATCAATTTTAAAATGATAAATGCAAAAATATTTCATGAGATAAAATGTTTCATGCGAGAAAAGTCACCTGAGATAAAAAATCCATGTAATGAGATAAATTTCATATGATACTCGGTCAATTCGGATTTAATTTTCACACTTCTATATCACACGAGTACGTCGTACAAAAAAGTAATTATAATGGCTTTCGCGCGCCTCTTTTTAGGTAGAGGGGCTAATTTTTTCTTGGGTGGAGTCCCCAATGTTAAGAACTACTGAAAAGATGCAGCAAAAACTATTTGGCCATGATTTTCCAAGAAAAACCCGATTTCTTAGGTCACTTTATCTATACTTTGTCTTTTTATCCTTGAATGAGATTTTCTTCGCCTAATTGTTCAAGTTTTTTTAACCAAAGGATAAATGACTCCAAAACTGTAAAAAATCTTCTCTAAAAGAATATCAAATGGTCAAACTTTTTTTTAAGGAAATATCCAGATTTGCTCACTTCTGAGCTTTAAATTTTAATCACCATTTATTTCTTATTGACATCTCTATTACATTTCCTACTGGGCATGCAAACAGACGACCGAAAAACATTCGAACAGACAAACCGACAAACTGTTGACCTAAGATGAGAACACTTTCCGAAATTGGCAACCAAGCAAACACACTGACTTTCGATTTCATTGTCTGAGCACGGGCAGGCAGCAGCTGCTTGACAGGAAGCCAATCGAACAAACAGACAGACAGCTATGACATGTAGACAGAGAGTGGAGCAAATTGTCTGAACTGACACTTGAGCGCCAAACGAGGTTACTAATGTGGAAGCGAAGATTCTGATTCTGATGTTGATTGCTACTTTCGTATAAAAGTGTTGGCAACACACAGAATACGAAGCAGTCAGTACAAATTCGTTAGCATATTGAAACGACTTTAATATTGTGTCATAAATTAAATAAACCATGGCGTTAATGTTACAAAAACTTCACCTCGCTAGCATCCTTGTGCTGCTTTTCGTGGGCCAACAAATCGATGCGAGTCAAATACGCGTAAATCGGTATTCTACACAGATCGATGATGATGATAGTCGAGGTGGCGTGGTTGCTGTACCTCTAACAAAACTGCAGCCAGCACCAACATTAGGTGAAGTTGCCAATAGATCTGGACGTGCTTTTCGGCGGCCAAATATAACCAATGCTGATGGCACCACAGATGCCAGTTTAGATGAAACAACTACTACTGAATACCCATTGGACTTAAGCACCACTACCGCCAACTATGATTTGGATAGCACTACACTTACATTGGGGGTGGAGGAAATCAATGCTGCTGCGCGCGCTAAGGCACCCTATCCAGCTGCTGGCTATCGTCCCAGTCGTGCTTTTTTATTGCCCAATGAAATTGAAGCCGCTGCTGTTACACCCACTACAACGGACAGTGATGCAAGTGTTGATGCTACAACTTTAACGCCTGCCATAGCTACAGATAATCAGGTAGCAACTCCACTACGAAGAGCACCATATCCACCT
The DNA here is from genome assembly GCA_963680825.1 of Meiosimyza decipiens. Lineage (NCBI taxonomy): Eukaryota > Metazoa > Arthropoda > Insecta > Diptera > Lauxaniidae > Meiosimyza > Meiosimyza decipiens. The sequence continues at coordinate 42,313,225 of OY804258.1, forward strand.
GCTGGTTATCGTCCATCACGCGCATTTTTATTACCCACCGAAGCACTGCAGCAAAATGAAGTAGAGCAACCAACTAATTCCAATCATCCCGTTTGTGGCAGCAATGCTAATCCACTTGCTCCAAAGCCAGCACCTGATGCAAAAAATGATCCTGATGCGGAGAATATTTATATTACAGCAGCTGTCGGACCAGCTGTTGTGTCGGCACAGGTTCCAGAGATTATCATACGCTCTGAGCCGTTAGTTTCGCAGCCACTTTTTATTGCAAGTCGACCTCTAACATTATACACTCAGTGACAGACGGAGTGATTTAGCGTGAAATTCGAAAGAAATCGATTACTTAATAACATTTAAAAGTATTTAATTATAAGTCTGAGTGTTGCATGTTTTTTAGAAAATAATTTTTAATACACTAATAGCTTTTACTTTTTTTTATAAAAAAAAAAAAAAAAATTACTACGATTTTGTAAGAATTTTCTTTTTTATTGCTTTAGTTGATTTCCTTTTGAAAATTTATAACTGAGATATTCTAGGTATGAAATGATCATACTTAAAGTTTCAAAAGAATGAAAACAAATTCGTCAAGTTTAACAAACACTCAAAGTCGTGCATAACTTTGTGTGATATTTAGTACAATCCTTAAAATCTCACCATCGAATATTCCTGATTGTGCATTGAAACGAACCCAAAAGTGAGTTTTTCTTGTGCAAAGCTTAAAGCTATGCATCTTAAGTTCAAGATATGGTTCGTGAATAAAACAGAAGCATAAGTAAAGCCCAACTTTTGACAAATAAATTTCAAGCGATACAAATTGTATGACATAAAAATGTCATGGGACGAACATTGAAAGTGGCATAAATATCATGAAATTAAATTTATAAAAATTTTTCCAATAACTGGTGGATATGACGCTATTGGGAAATGAATAAGTTGCGAAAACCATCTCATATGATAAAATTTCATGCGATAAAAATCGCATAAGATATAAAGTACAATGGAATAAAAAATATTTTTATTGTGTACAGTTAAGCGTTATCTAATGCATTCAATTTTTATCCTTTAGATTTTCCAGTATCTCATGAAGTTATTGATCGTTAAATGAATTACGTGATTTTAACACATTTGATCATTTGATCGCTCTGAAAGAGTCAACAGTATACTAACGTACTTTTCAAAGCTTGAATTTACTGAAAAAAAGCACAATTGTATCGAAGATTATGTTACTGAATGTTAGCATATTTTCAAATCAGTGAATTTTTTGAATACTTGGAAGTCAGCGCTTAAATCTTCAAAATATATTTCAGACATCACCAATGGCGCTGCTGTGGACGATGTTTTTTGCGATTTTCATTTTTGTATCAGTAGATGGGAAAACATTTATTGAACACATTATAATAAGTTCACATCTAACCGCAAAATAGAAAAGTGTTAGGTTTTTAAGGGTGTAAGGAAATCGCAAAACAGTTTCAACTCCAAAATACCTATGAAAACATTAAAAACATTGAAACTGGAAAAATAAGCACATCGTGCATAAGCAAAAAAAAAACATTTGTTCGAAACTAGTTTTAAATTAATCGAAAAAGCAGACAAATAAATTAAAGTAAACTTCATGATATTTATTTACTAAAGATAAAAAGAGAATTGTTCAAAAAAAATAATCGTTCGAAAAATATATTCATGAACTGACTTAAAATATTTCATAGAAAAGATCTCGCATATCACAAAAGATCCCATAACCTGATTTGATTTTCAGGTCAGATTTTATTTTTTTCCCTTTAAATTGGTGAACACTTTTCTTTCAAGCTTTTCTGAAATCTCTTTGATTTTTTTTTTTTGGAAATTTTCCCCATAGCTGCAAAAAGTGCTTTCTCAACTTAACTATTCTGTGGCAAAATCACGCAAGAAATACTTTTGCAGCTTTCCTTAAATTTTATAATTTTAAGTGTCCTATTTGACTCCACATTGCAAAACTCCTTACATAATTGAAATGCCATCTAAATATGTGTTGACCATTGACTTGATTGCCATAATTATGTTGCTCGGAATTACCCGCATGAACAATGGAGCAGAAATCAATGAATGAAAAAATCACGATGGCAACGCTCCACATACTTACGCACACTAATGACTGCAGGATGTCAATGAAAATGTCAAGTGTGTAAACAGTCAGCGAGCTTAACAAAAGACAAAGCGCTGTGAAATGAATTGAGCGGATAGAGAGACAAAAAGACAGACAGACAGACAGACATTGCGACAGCATTATACAAATGTACCGAACGACAGTTAACTGGACAAATGACTCTCAAGTCACAATAACAAAGGATAAACAACAAACAACAACACAAGAACATGAAGTCCAAAGACTCCACTTGTTTTTGCTGTTCGTCGCTGTTCGCAACGCACAAAATGCATCTGACAAATAATGCGTTTTTGCGTACATTTGCATAGCAGTGTAGACAGCATCAGCAGCAGCAGCAGCAGCAACAACATCAAACAAAAATAAAACAAACAATCGTGTTGACTCCACAGCAACGCCAACATCAAGAACAGCCACAATAATGAATAAAAATATGCCGCCAACATTTTTGCAGCGCTGTTAAGTCAGATATGAGCGCGAACTTTTGTTTTAATATTTTGCGTATTTAAAAAGTACATGATAGGAAATGTGGTCACACATGCATATATCTGAAGAGATAGATGAAAATTTATGCTCCCATCCCTAACGTTAAGCAGTTGCAGAAGGTTTGCCGGACACATTTGAATTGCAATTCCCAAAAAAGAAACATCCCCTTTATACGCAAAAAACTGAATAAGTAAGATATTGTGCGTAGTTGGAGATAAAAGATCGTCCTACAAAAAGAATTAATGTAATGCATCGAAATCGAAAATAATTGATAATTCGGTGAGCTCACCAATAGGTAATTTTTTTTTTTAATACTGACACAAATGTATTGAACAGCTTCATTCTGACACGCCAAGAAAGCTTGCAAGGAAGCACTTTAACAAGAGTGTAATATCAAATGAGTTACAAAAACAAAGACACAACAGAATAAGGAATTTTTGCTTTGCTTTATTTCTCTTGATAATTGGACTCTCAAGAAATCTGTGTAGGACGAGAAACATGTCCGGTCCATAAATTCTTACTAATCGGTTAATCGGTATAAAAGTCACTGATGATTCCATTTAGCAATGGATGAAACTTGCATGAGAGGTTTTGCTCTTCCTTTGCGGTTTTCTTTTTTTGTTTCTATAATTTTTTTTTGGGTGTTATCACACACTTTACTGAAAATAAAGATATATATTATATAATATATATTAAAAAATTCAATGTCGCCCAAAGCTAATACGTTCAGGAGGACGTGATTTAAGTACAAAATCGCCCAAAATCAAACGAAAAAATATTTCTAAACAAATTTACTACAGAGCGAATAGTAGACTTTGAGCTTTATTTTTCAAGAAAATTTGTTATCTCTCTTGCAGAGGAATTTTTGGGTGATTTTTCTTTCCATTTTTGTGCAAGTTTTCTTACAGAAAAATGAGCTAAGTAAACCCGCTCCAAATCTCGCAAAATAAGCTATTAGCTCAATTGTAGCAGAAATTAAAGGCATTTAAAGTGTTGTCATAAAAAAATTTCAAAAGTGCATAACTCCATTTCAATCAATTCAAAAAAAATTTATATATATATCTTTTGCACTTTGAAACATACATTAGAAATCCCAAAATGCTTTCCTACCAATCCAAGCTGTTTACTTTTTACCAATGAAAAAACTGTGCACACAATGCCGTTGCCATTCATAAAATGCGTAGCACCACTGCCTGTGTTCAGTTTGACCCGCACGCACACATTGCCATTTTTGTAAATACAGGCTATTTTTGTTGTTGCGTCTAGTGGGCAGGCAATCCGCGGGCGCTATAGTTTGTGCAGTTGTTGATCGACTCTTGGTAGTGGGTTGTGTAATTTGGCTGTTTGGACTTGACCAGCAGCGCATAAGTCAGTTCATGTGCTGTGTTGTTGTAGACAATGTACTTGTTTGAATATCTGTTGTTGTTGCTATTGTTTGCTTTTGTTGTTGCTGCTGCTGTTGAGTAGTATGTAAACAAGCTCGCTAAGTCCTGTCGCATGCTGTGTACCAGCGTATTGCTGTTGTTTTCTCCTAAAAGTAGACTATTTTTTATGTTTCTGTCTGGCTGCCTGCCACTTTTTAAGCTTTGAGCAAGCACGTTGAGCGCATTATTGTTGTACCCGTATATTGAAGGTGCATATTTGAGACACCGAATGGCACAGATTTAAAGAGACATCTTGGACGTATCGTTTTTTAGACAAATTTTTTAGTAGTTCTGATTCGCAATAAATATTATAATGCGTAGAAAATAAGAAAAAATGTTGAGGAACTGAAAAAATTAAAAAATTTGTTATAAGAAATATATATAATTAAAAATTAAAACTTTCAAAAAATATTGAGAAACTTCGCGCTATACTGAAAATTAACCTAAATATTGTTGATAAATCTTCTTTAAAAACGAAGAAGTTAACCCGGGACCCCAAAATCTTTTTTGTACCAAAAATTTTGTTAAGGAAATTTGTTTATAAAATTCAGAAGTATTAGAATTAATCGCATAAAAATTATTTCATTTTGATATATCTACACCGCTTGCAGTTGAATTTTGTTTGTGCAAATTGCAATTTCTTTTTTTTCTGTACCCTACATTCGGGGCATATTCGCTTTGTCATTCCGCTTATATCGGACAGAACGGAGTATGGCAGTCATGTCAAGCAAGCTGTTTGAATGAAAATTGAGACATATGCCACATCTTCAAACAAACTTCTTGGAATCGCAGAATAAGTGAAATCGGTTGACGGACACGCCTACCGCTCATACAAATAAATCATTCAAAACACTATATTGAGAGAGTTATTTGATCTAGTGTAACCAAATTTCTCACAAAAGCTAGGACAAGCTCTGGCTGTTAAATTTCGACAAGAAGGCGTGGCATCTTCCATACAAGCGAGATCGTCTGAGCGCTATAATGAGAGAATTATTTAGCGTAATAAAAAAAAAAATTCACAAATAGTAGAACAATTTGGAGAAGCAATTGACAAGAACCAGACGAATTATAGCAAGTGGGCGTGGCACACTTCAAGGAAATAGAAACGTTGTATTGAGAGATTGATTTAACGTAATACATCCAAATTTTACAAAAAAACACTGGAAAAGCTTTGGCCTAGCTCCATAAAAAAGTGAACACATTTTGAATAGAAGGCGTGGTACATACCCTACGTGTAAAATTTTAAAACGTTATTCTGAAGATGATATTTGTAGTAGTTCAACCAAATTCTATACGTTGAGACAAACCATCCAACACTTAAGACCTACGGACCCCTTGAGAAATCATTTTGGACACATAGAAATAGTTGAAAATTACATGTATTCACTAATATAATAAAAATAAAGAGGTCTGGAAACACATGAAATGTTAATATTCCTAGTGATATTCTTTGAGACTACAAAGCGTCTTTGCTGAAATTTAAAATTGGACTTCATTTTAATTTAAATCTCGTATTTTTTATCTATTTCTATAAGGGAATTTTATTACAGCACATGGCTGCTTTATTGCGGAACTTGCGCAATTTGTATGCGTTCCACTTCGCAACACTTGCACTTTCAGCCATGACAACAATCGGATTATAGTCATCAACAATCATTGTATCCATAGTAAAATGTTGGTGAAATCATTTAAATCGCAAGATCACGTTCGCCAAGCGGCAGCAAAAGTGTAGAATACTTTACTTTGGCTGGCTAACATAACGATGAGACATAAAATCAGCATAACTTAATCGGGTGACCATCAATAAGTCCAACATGTCCATTAATAGAGACACTAAATTACGCACCTTATAAGGATGCACAAAAATGATGGCAGAATTCAGTGAACATCGCTGAAGTATAAAAAGCAAGGCCACTTCAATGTTTGATATCAGTTTGCACCACATTCTAGAGTTTGACAACATCATCGCGCTAAGTTCCCAACAACGATATTCCTTTGTATAACGATATTAAAAATGGCAAAATTTCAAGTTATGATCCTGATCTTTGCATTGGCATTGCTGCTTTCAGAAGCGGTGCCACAGCGGCAACGTACTGCCGCACGTTTGGTGCGACATCAACGCACACGAGTTCTAGCACGTCAAGAGTTGGCCCCCGTAGATGCTGTCACGCCTTATCCCTCTGCTGATGAGCTCAAACCAGATGTACCTTTTGAAGAAGCATCTGCACCTGAAGTCGGACCACAACCAGATGAGGTTTATGGTCCACCAGAGCAGACACTATACATCAATCAACCTGATGAAGTATATGGTCCACCAGAGGTTGCTGCAAATGATTTACCTGCCGATCCTGCTTCTGAACTATTCCCACCAGTGTTGGATGAACAACAACGTTTGGTTGCTGCACGTAGAAATGCTGCTCTGCGTCAACGTCAAGCTGCCTATCGAAATGCGGGTGCAGGACGCCGTGTAGCACAACCAGCAAAGTTGAGAGCACAGGTTGTGAACCGACGTGCTTAAATTATGCGACAGATGTGCGAAAATCGCTGCAAAGCTGGAAGGATTTATTCTAATGTCATTTTAAACGAAAATTTGTTGATATTTTTTTCTTTTTTTTTATAGTACTTTACCGATCGTTTGTTTTTTTTTTTGGTATTTTATCATCAAATTAAAATAAAAACTAAAATTTTAAAAATATATAAGTAAAACCAAACATTTTTACCAAGATACGAACTTTTGTTTCTTAAGAGTTTTTTAAAAATAACAAGCAAAGTAAACTGTTTCGCTAGTCCCTTTATTACTTATGGTTCCATGCAACATATTTTAAATAACATTACAGGCAACGTAATCTTTTTAGCGACTAATAGTGCTTCACCAAGAACCGATAAATATCGTTATCGTTCTCGTTATTGGGACCGAGAATCATAACCAGAAGATTTCAAAAAAATTATTTCTCGTATGAAAGCGGACTAAACCCTTCTCGTTCTCGGCGATAAAGTAAAGTGTATCGTACAATAGGCGCTAAGTTATCGCCGAGAACGAGATTCAGCCATAACTTCCATAATACAAAAAAAAATTAAAACGTAATATATTGGCACCTATGGTAGAGATTAGACAAATGGGCGTGGCACATTTATAGTATTATATAAAAATACTTAAAACGCATTTATCTTAGCATCTATCGCTGCTACAGTTGTGAAACCTGATACGTAAATGTAAATTGTTTGTGCCAAGCAACTCGCTAAGCGTGAAAGGGGTTGGATAATGGGCCATAGCTCCTGCCCCTCAACAAAAACCCTTGCATTACTATTCTTGGAACTTGTACCAAGTTGTGAAATTTCATTCATGGTACCCAATTGTCTGAAGTAAGGACTGCATAAAATGTAGATGGGGTTGTACAACGGACAGTGCGCGGGAAAACCGCTGGCTTTAAATTTGAACGAGAATAACCGAGAAATATCGGCGAGACGAGAACGATACAGGTCAAAAATTTCTCATACGAGCGCGAGCATGAGGCGATCAGCTTAGCGTCACTACGAGCACGATACGATAATTTTTGAATTATCGTATCTTTCTCGTATCGGTGAACCACTAGTAACAAATACTTGAAGAGGACTTGCATGGATAAGAGAGATTATGCAAAATGTTAAAATGCGAATTGAAATAAAAACTTAGGAACTGTTTCACATTGAAGCATAAGAAGCGTTTGTTTTCCAGGTCAAAAGTGACTGATAATACATTGGTCGTGCCTTTGGGTATTGCCACATGAATTACCAGAAAAAAGTGTTCAGTTTAAAATCGAAGAATGTGGACAACTTGAAGATAGAAGGTAAAAACGAAAAGCAGTGCGATTTCTAAAGAATAATACACTACAAGAAACTATAGAAAGCAAATCTTTCACAGCAAAAAAAAATACGTCCACAAATTTAATTAGATCGAAGATATTGAAGAGTCACGATATTATCGAGTCCCCGCAGGCTGCCGTTAACATTTCCAACGTTCCTGTACATTTTGACAGTATCTCAAGCTCGTATTTTTAAAGTTTCCCAGTTTACGCCACTTTGTATGTAGAAACCAATTTTATGAAAATACTGCACTAGCGATTTTTACTATCCCCCACTATCGTTTTTAACGACTTTCGCTTCTTTCGCACGATTAAAAATCTTTCCGAATGACTGCCATTCCATAGAACGAGAAATATAAATACGAAGAAAATACATTTAATAGTTAACATCGAAGGCCACCAAATGGCACACTATTTAGTCGCTTATACATGTGCGTAGTCCCTAAGAGCTGACTAAGCGACCCAAGGTTTGTAATCAGATTAGCCGCTTTAATACGGAAATTGGCTGGCAGTAGATTTCAAGGGTCTCAGTATTAGTGACAAAATATTACCATGATACAAATTTTTCTATTTTCCTATTGGTAAAAGAAAATTTTTTTTACCAGTGCTGAATTTTTTGAAAATTCAATTCAATTTAATAAAATTAAAAATCGAAAACTATGTCTCGTTCACTTCACACACAACAACAAAAGTGTTGCAAGAAAGTTGCTCCTTTTCACACTCATGAAAAATTAAAAGTCCGTACGCACACTACTTAAAACTTTTAACGTTTTTTCTGCTCCATTTATTCAATGTTGTTGTACTCTCGTCGTCATCGTCCCTCAATTGCAGCAGTTGACGACAACACAATTGTGTTGCCAACTTACAGTCAACAGCAGCTGCAGCAGCAGCAGTTGCAACAGAATCGGTCAGCTGGCATTAATGTGTGTGCGTCCGACTTTGTTTTGCTGCTACAGCTCATGGCTGGTCGGTTGTTCGTTAGGTTGATACATAGGTACTATGTTGACTTCAGTTAAAAATTATGTAAAGAAAAGAAGAAAAAAAGAAACCGGATGCTAGAACGAAAGCAAGGCAAGCGAGAACAAAATAAAATGAAAACGGATGTTAAGGATTTTCTATTGAATTTTGATTTAAAATGTGAACGCGTTGAGGCAAAAGAAAAAAAAATTAAATCGAATTCAACATGTTTTCATGGAAAGTGTTGCCATTAGAGGCAACGAGTGGTGATTGAAAATCACTTTACTATTGATGGACATTTGAAACGCGCGATTTAACATTTAAAAGCTTGGCAACATTGGTTGGCAGCAGCTGCTGCTGTAGCTACTCTTTCTGAGTTGACAAAATTTATGAAACTAATGATGAAGTTCTGACGATGCTATGAATAATGGGATACTTTTTAAGGGAAATTACATTGATGCATTAAATAATGAAAATTGTTTTTTGCAACACGACACAATGCATACCCCACATGGAACACATTTGATGTAATGCATTTCAAATTTATGAAAACTTGGAATTATTCTTTTGTATCAAACTTTAATGTCTTTAAGAAATCAATCTCTTTCTTATTACTTACTAGCGAAACCCGGCGCGTGTTGCTATGCCTCAACAAATAAAATATAATGTTTTTTTTTAAGTAGGATTAAATAAGTAAAAATTATTTTTATTGAAAATGTATCTTAATGCGAATGGAAAAAAAATGTTTTTGTTTGTTCCATTTGGTGCATTAATGTACAATTGATTTGGTGGGAATCATTGAAATGATCATCTTTGAGTGAGTTTCATTTGGTTATAGTCTTTGTCTTCTGTATAAGTATGTACTGAATTTCATTCATTTGCGTCAAATAGTTGCAGAGATATAAAAAATATAGGTCTTTTCTCATTTTGGAGGCATTTCGCTACCCATTTTTTCATTTAGTCTTACTTTTGCCTCTCTTTTATATGTACACACCAAGTTTTATTTATCTTCGTCACATAGCTTATGAGATATGATGAATTTAATTTTTCTCTTGTAGGGGAAGGCGTGGCATTGCCTACTTTTTCCAAACCAAACTATGCTTAGATCATTTTACAAATTATAATAAATATATGTACCAAATTTTATTCACCTGCGACAAATATTTCCTGAGATATAAAGAAATTGATTTTTTCTCATATGGAAGCGCGGCACTCCCCATTATTCCATTAAATATAATTTCTGTCTTTGCTTTTTACACATGTACCAAGTTTTATTTATCTACATGAAATAGTTGTTAAGATATGATGATGTATATGGGGGGCATGGTGTCTCCCATTTTATCTAAACCAAACTATGCTGCGAACCTTCCCCAGACCATAAGAAACATATGTGCCAAATCTTTTGGGCGATCGGCTGAACAGCTTAGGAGTCCAAAAACAACAAACATAAATACATGCCACATTGAGCTTTATATATATATATACATATATATATGTAGATATAATTATAAAAATCTAATGATCAAACAGCTTTTTATTGGATTCATTATTTGTGTTTAACCGCAAAAATTAATTGCTTATAATAAAAATTATAATCTTGCCCTCGACAGCTTTTCTTCAAACCGCGTGATCAGCAAATTGCAAAATAATTTTTTTCATTCAACGCTCGCGTTCGCTGTAGTCGATTGTTGCTTCATCGGTCGATCTGTTGTCGGTTGGTCGACATATCTTCATTATCGTTGTCGTTTGTTTTCAACTAGAAAAATCGATCGTTCATAGTCGGTTTATACCAAGCGAACAGAAACTGATAGCAAGTCGTTTGTTTACTACATTTTGCATACCGTTGCCATTCCCCACTGCCCTCATAAACAGCGTCGCGCTTTTGCTTTGTTAAAATTTTGTTTACAGTAAAAAAAGCTTTACTGTTTCCAAGTATACTACACACGATCATTGCTTGTTATTATTGCCCGGTAGGAAATGTTGATTATGAAGTCATCACGTATGTACCGAAAGGCTGCAAATAAAATGAGTAAATTAATAAGCTGGACTGAAAAATGTATTTATTTTTTTTTTTGTGCACACTATACTGCGCTCAGAAGCGAGATGGGCGTTTCTCAAAAAAATCCGTTTCGAGATAATTGATGTTTTGTAAATGTGGTTTTTTTCTTGCGGATTTTTTAATTTATATATGACAATTTAAATATCATTTTAAGGTCATCTATTTATTATGTAGGCAAAACATCAAAATCCCCGGTGTTTATACCCTTTTCATGAGATATTTCCATTTGTCTTAATAGTTATAGCTTTACAAATGTAGATAGGCCATTTTACTTAAGACTTCTCATAAAAACTTTCATACGAAAGGTATGATATTTGCTATCTCATAAAATATTTACTGGAAGAAGCACAAAAAAGTATGCAAACATTATTGTTACTTATGAAATCTCAAGTCTTAAATGTATGAAGTTCCCTCCAAAAGGGCTTTCTATTTTCTGGCATTAGGTGATGAAGTGATTTAAAGTGTGATAAAGCTAAGAAAAAATTATAAAAAAATAACAAATTAATTGCATGTATAATTTTTTCTATCTTCATTATTTATTTAAAAGCTTTTTACTTGATTTAAAGCTTCAAGCTAAATAGCTAAGAAGGCTAATAGCTGTAGTAGCTAAACTCTATTATTCAAAAAGTTTTCTTTTTTAGTTTGTGATATGCCGGTTCGTGTAGATTTCTTCTTTGGTCGCGGCAAAACTTTAGTTTTCAAATTTACGTTTGCGATAATGTTGAATGTATTCAAATATGCGACCATTTACCTTCGCATTCTTGATATTCGTCTAAACCGCTTGGTAATTTAGACAAAATTGAGATCAAGGAAATTCTCTTGGATATTTTTTATAAGTTTGAACTAAAATATCGTTATTTGACTTAGTTCTTTAGACGCGTAATTTCTTAAACTATTCAATGCCATAAGAATCACGAATATGAATTTTTTGAGATACGCCTATTTCACTTCTGCGGGCAGTATAGCACAGTGATGATATTTGAACTATTTCCAAAGATAATGAATTCAGAGGCGACAGTAATGTACTTCTTAAAAGTCAAGCGTTCAATTATTGCAAGTCCGGACGTCATACCAAATATCAACCCTCTACATAAAAGACCTTGGAGCTAAGATATGAACTTTGGAACTTATAAAAGAGCCTCTTTTTAAACATTTTATTATATGTACTTAATGAAAAATGGAACAGTTTGCTGTAAATATTCCAAATCTCATAAGCTTAGGGAAAAATTACTTTTATTGCAATTATTACATTTCATTTACTGATTTGAACAAACAATTTTTGTTTGTTTTACAAAGTCATATTTTTAATATGTACTAATTTTGAAAGTAAAAGGGTCTCCCTCCTCTGCAAATAGTTTATTTTACTTAGCGTAATGAAAAATAATACTTATCCCGCAGATAGAAAGTTTTATTTACAGAGCGATTGAAGTGATTGATTTCTTTCAGATATGACTAAAATGAAATTTTTACTGTCACTATGAAATAAATTTTTTCAAAATTTAATTATTTCATTTTTTATTATATATAATTTTCAATAAATTTGCCGTTGAAATCTCACTTATGTATATGTATAACTTAACAATAAAAAAATGTTGGTGTAAGTAAGTAAGTATATATAGGTATGTTTATTCGTATAATATTGTATTTGGAAGTTCAACCAATCTTAAGGCATATTCTGCTGATTTTTGAGAAAAAAAATAACTAGTTAGTTTTTTTTAGTTCTCAACTCAAGAATTACCTTAAACAGTTTGTTTCTATAAAAAGTTTTTTTATCGGAGAGACAACAGTTCTAAATTATCCTGAATCGCGAAGTGTTTATTTTTATTGTAAATTCAAATTCGTTTTTCTTCAAATTGTCCTAGACGCGAACTCTCGTTTCTTCATTAAGTGCATTATGTTCAAAGTCCTGAAAAACATGTGGTTCGATCAGCAATAAATTTGTTCACTTACATATGTTAAATCAGTTTTCAAATTTATGTACGTTGGTCCAAGCAGTGTATGTAGAATTGCTGTTAATTATTTTCAAGAACGGTTTGTATGAGAACTGTTCGTTAAATTAAGCGTACAAAGCTCGATTTCGACCTTGATAAAAGAATTTTGTCTTAACTTTCGAAACGAATTAGATTCAATACAATAGAAAACCATTTTAGGCATCAACATTTTCAATTTTCGCTCAGAGATGAGTTTTTTTATTCACAACTTGATATCAACTATGTCGAACTTCGTTAGTTCAACTTCATTTGGACTCTTCATGTCCAACATTTATTTATGTATGTACATTACATTTTTTTGCATGGCTTAAAAGACAAAACTAAAAGATTTTTTCAAAAACAAAAGTGAGTTATTAAGCGAACTTAAGAACTCAAATTAATTCGCTTAAAAAATCTTTTCAAAACTTTTGAAAGCAATACTTATGAGTATAAAAAAACGAAATATTAGTTATTAAATTTGACATTAATTTTTTTTAGTACCTGACTAAATTCTGCAACTTATCTGTTAACCAATGAATAAGAAAAATTTTTTTGTTTTTTAAATACTACACTCAAATGATATTGTTTTGTTAAATTTTTTAAGTAACACTCAAACTGTCTTAGGTAAGCGGCGAACAGCTAACGACAGTCAGTGGCTGTGACTAAAAGAAAACATCACAATAAAAAATGCCAAATAAATGAAAAATAGAGATTAACTTTAAAGAAAAATGTCAAAATGAAGAGCGCTGCTTAAAATTTCCAGCCTGGCGATAACCGAAAAATCAGCCTTAACATCAGCATTAGCAGGTGGTTTAACAACAAAAACAATAACAGTGAGTAAGACAAAATTAGCTTTCAGCAAAAAGAAAACGAAAACAAAGATCAACAAGCAGCGTACAGTTAAACGACGCGACGACGATCTCTGTACATACTCAGTCGTTGCGTATTAGCCCAATAGGAATGAAGGTAATGTTTACATTTCTTCGCATACTTAGCGAATTTTAAGAGTGCTAGCAAAAGCATTAAAATATTTTTTGAAAATATTGCAAAAATTTGAGTTCAGTGAATATTAAAAATTGTTGAAAATCACATGGAAAATTTCACCGAAAATCAAATAACATACATATATCTTAAAAGCTCTTAAGAATCACACGAATCGCTCAACGAATAATTGCCTAAAAATAATAAATGGTGGGTTTTAAATATTGATTTCCAAGAAATTTCAAAATTGGACGCCAATTCTTTAAATCATTGGGGCCATTTTTAAATCTATGTTATGTAAAATATCCTTTCGGTTTCTTCACAATCTTTCATTTACTTTATGGAGAGCTCTTGCTCTCCATTTTATTTCTTGAACTTATCGCGCAGTTCACGTCAAAAGGAAAGTCGGCCCGCTACAACCTTTTGATTTTTGTAATAATTTGTATTTTGTTTAATTACATTTTGTTTTTGTTTTTGAGATCTGAATAGGTTAGCAGTAAGACCCCAAAACCGTAATTTAATTCATAGCTCAGTTAAATTTTAACCTTTTGTCAGATGTAGGGGATTGTTGTGAAAGCAATCCTACACGATATTCTAAAATGGACACCATATTTAAAAAAAAAAACACTTTTCTTAAAATTGAGCTTAAACACAAATGAAAAATTTTCAAGAATGCGAAAGGAAATATTTTACAAAAATAATTTAAAAATGACACCTAAAATTAAAAGAAAAATCGCCCAAAAAATTTAGAGGTTTTGTGATTATGACTATTTTTTGGTCAATTTATGACTTATTACTTTATGTCGATTAACCTTTCAGCGATTAAAATAATTTTTTAAAATTTCGTTTCTAAGCGATTGAGTGAAAAGATATATGGTCTATTCTGTCAAGTTATGCTGCATCTGAACCATAATCTCTACTGGGTTGCTTTCTTACGTTCGGTTACGGCTTTTTTTTCGTTGTGAATGCTTAAAGCTAAAAAGCTTCCCCTATATATGAAGGTTTTTTCGAAATATTTCACAACAACAAAAACGCATATTAATTATTGTTACTGCTTTCTTTACTTAAACAGCGCGCCCTCTCTTATCACATGTTTGTACGTATGTACGTCTTGTGTTGCTCGATTGTTTCATTTCAATTGCTGTGCTTTTTGCTTGTGCTCTTTCTTTTTGTTTGTTTTTTTTTTATTTTATTTATAGTAAGTGTCGCGCACATCCATTCATACACGCGCATACATTTGATCTTTTGTTGTTTAGTTGACAGCTGATCACTTACTGCTGCTGCTCTTTCGCTGAGTGCTCTGTGCGGTCTCTTTTCAGTTTAACATTTTTCACTGCCTTCCAACTTCTGGTCGCCTGTTCGTTAAAATTTATAATTTAATTTATTTAAAAAACTTTAAAATCACAATTTTTAATTTGTTTAATAAAATTTTAAGAGGATTAAAAGAAGAAATAAGAAAGCAAGTAAAACCACAGAGTGTCAGTCAGCTGATGTTGCTTTTATTTTGCGAAAAGCAAATGATTTCGCTTATATGTGAAATTAAGGAATTGATCTTGAATTAACATTTGTATATTTTTTTAACATTATGTTACAAGTTTTCGAAAGAGTGTGACATAAAATGTAGTGGAGTTAGTTAAAGAAGACGGCATTACTAAACCCTTTTAATTAAAAAATTAAAGTCCAATGACATGGTGCCTACCTTTGAATATTACAGGTATCGTGTGTTTAGGAAAATATAGAAGAGCTTTGATTATTATCACCTACCTATGCAGCAGCACCAACTTCGATCCAAGGAAATAAAACAAACCTTTTTTATATCTTTTGTTACATTATTTATTTATTGATTTGTTTTTTTAATATTTATCACCATTGGGTTTTTATAAACAATTTCTTAAATACGTTTTTTTTATTTAATTAGTTTTAATATTACAGAGAATTACAATTTTTAATATGAAATGTTTTTTGTTTTCTTCTTTATTCATATTGCACTGAGTTCTAGAAACTAAATTGTATCAGGAATCAAAGTATTTAAATAAACTTGCTAAAATATCTTGAGTTTTGTAAAGTAAATTAAAACAATTTCCCAAAAATTAAGTGTATCTGAAGAAATAGTTTTTTGCATGCTATTCATGGTGAGAGTATTCACAATATATTATAACTAGTGTGGTAAATTAACGATGTTGATAAGAACAAATAAAAATACGATAAAATATAAAAGGTGTTAATACAAAATTTTAAATTTACGCTGCTATTTTCTCAAATCTGTGAGCATCCCAGCATAAAAAGAATATTTAAACTTAATAATTTCGACTACTTACATGAAATAACACGACAATATGAATTTATTTTTTTCTTTATAATTTTTTCTGTTTCAGTTATTCTGCATTACTTAACTCGATTTATAAATTTAAAACTACATTGACTCTAGTTGTAATTAAATTAATTAGCAATACGGAAATACAAATTTTATTTAAAATAATTTTCCCTTAATGTACGTTAAATATGTAGATATGTTTTAAGTTTTTTTTTTGTTTTTTCAATTGTTTTATTTCACTTTTATTTATAAAAATTTTGATTTTACATGTAGAAGAAGTATGTAGAGTTGAGAACAATTGTACAAAAAATCTTTCTGAATTAAATTAAGAAATTAAAAATATACGCGTTTATTTCATAAATATAAATACTCGCTTTATATATTTGATATTTTACTTATTGTTTTGAATTTTTTATTTTTTTTTGTAATTATTTTTTCCATAAACGTATAATCGTTACGAAATTACATGTGTCCTGGAAAACATGCGGTATTTATGGTTAATTCTCTAATAAAAAAAAAATTACTTTTGAAGGAAGTACTCGTACATAATATTTATAAAGTTTTTCTCTTACTTTAATGAAATGTATATTTTTTGTTTTTTTGTTTTTATTTATTATCATGTGTATTATTAATATTATTGCACTACAGTTTATTTTGTTGGAAAAATATATGGAAATTGGAAAAATTTTTTTGTGCATTTTTAGGCAATTGAATGCACTTTGGCGGAAAGACAATTGTGCACAACGAAGACAACTGGCTTAGGACAGCACTCCATATCAAGCTCCTGGAATGGGGAAAGAACGAGAAAATATTTTAAAATTAACTGCGAAAGGCGTAGAATTCCTTGAATGCTGTATGTGAAAATGGATTGGGCAGAACTCTTAAATTAATTTTTTTTTAACTGCAAAAACTTATACTTTATACTTATAAAGACAGAATCAATACATTTTATAAAAATTTCTTAAAATTTATATTATTTTTCAAATACGAAAAAAAAAATTATTTTTTGGTTTTGGATGTTTATAGTACATAGGAAAAATCGAAAAAAAATTAAAAAAACAAAACTTTAAATGGGAAAAGATTCTAATTTTCTTAATTTTTTACTCAAATTCCGAACAAAGCAAATTTTGCAGCTCTGGTAGCAATCAAAGATTTTTTTGTAATTTAATGAGGATATACTCGAATATGAATAAATTTTCGAGTGTTCTCGAAGAATTCTAGAGAAATTTGGAGCATGTCTATTGTAAGTATATATTATTTTTCAAAATAGCTTCTAATGTATGATAAAATATTTGCTAGCTACATTGATATTAGTGGTCGAAGTTCAAATACATAAAAATTATCGAATGCATTTTCAAAAAAAAAAAAATATTATATACAAATTTTTGTTTGATTAATAAATAAGCCTTCATTTAAAAACTATTAAAGCTGTCTTTCTTAATGATTTCAACAATATGTCGTCACCACCAGTCATGCAACACAATAGAATGGCTTCATTCAAATGGCTTTCGAGATCGTTCAATTTGATTTCATTGGACTTTTTCTTGTGAGGTTATGCAAAAGATTGTAATTACGCAAACAATTTCCTAACTGAAAACCTTTATTTACTACTAAGCTATTACCGAGTTATTACCTAAATTGTGCAGACATGTTATTGAATTTATATTATAATATTATTACTAAATTTAGTTGAATGTAAGATTTATAATCCGTAGACCTAAATAAATAAATATTAAACAAAAATCTCAAGGTTCATCTCAATCTAGCCAATAGAAACTTTCGACGCAAAAAGTCCATTGTTGAGCGCGCAGTGTGGCGTGTCGCACCGTCTTGTTGGAATCAAAAATCTTCCAGACCTACTTCACGCATTTCTGGTAAAACAAAGTGCGCTAACATCCACCGATATCAATCGCCATTGACCTGTCTCAACAGCTCTAAAAAAGAATGACCCAAAAAGGTTTTGTTACAAACACCAGCCAAAATAGTCACTTTATCATCATGCAATGATGTTTCCTAAATTATGTGGAGACTATCGGTGCTCCAGAAGCGACAATTTTGATTCTGGATTGCGCCAGAGTGTAAAATGATCCTCGTCGTTTATCAAAATTCGCTTCAAAAAATTCGGCTCAGCTTAAACCCTTCGAATGACGATATTGAAGATCTTGCTAAAGAATGTTAAAGTTTTTTGATATTTCCATTGACCAGTTTGAGATGGCGCACCCATTACTTCAAAAGTATTGAGAGCTGCAAAAGGAGGATATTGCATTTTAAACATGAAGACAATATAATGAGACTAAAAGTTTATCGGATACTAAATTCTAAAGAAGTTTTCCTAAATTTACTTTCCGAAGTACAAATTGAATAATCTGGTAACTCAAAAGCTAGATCTTGTCTAGAAAAATTGTGGTCTTTTCCGGAATCATTAGGCTTAGTATTGTAATTAAAAATTTTAATAATTATAATTTAACTTGTGGCAAGTATACCAGAATTTCTGATGAGAAATATATAAAATTCTGTGAAATATCTCTAAAAATTTCTTATCACAAGCTCTTAGAAATCTTCTTACAACCCATATAAAAGGAGCACACAAAATTTAACAAAAACACACCTTTTGACACTCTTTTTTGTGTAATTAAAAATTGTCATTAACATAAAGAAATACACAAATTGAATTTGAGTCTGAGTCAAAGGATTCTCCGACACAACAGTTCACAGTCGTCAGTCAGCAATTTTGCTACATCAAAGGCTACAACGAGCATTAATTTCTTGCAACTTCTTTGTGCTCGTAGTTAATAAGATTAAGCGGATGTAACGAACAAATAAAAGCGAACAAAAAAGAAACTAAAAGCTTAAAGGAAAATTGTAAGTTTAGAAAAGCTGCCGGCAACAGACAAAATTGCTGTAAATGAATAAAACCTTTTATAAATTTAGCTGGTAGTTTTACTCGGAAAGATTTTGGCCAAATAAAAGCTTTTCAATGTTTTATGTTTTAGAAAACAGTTGACAAAACTAATTTTTGTTTTTTCTTTTGGTAAATTTAATTTTCACCATTGAAATTTGTAATTTTATTTACGATACTTACAATTTCGCCCTCATCACCAAAATCCAAAAATAGCATACGATTTCCATCGTCAGCGGAACCCTTCAATTTGTCAAACGGAAATTGCCACAGTTGAGTTTTGGTCTGTGACGACGACTGGTAACCGCAGTCGTAGAGACAAAATCCACGATTCAAATGCACAACCAATTGACACTGTCGACCCTGGTGGAGGCAGCGAAATGAAAATTCACGCTGATAGTTGACAGCATTGTGTGAGCCCTGTACCAATGAACGTGCCCACGCAGCCATATCTCGATGCGTTTCAGAGCGTAGCCAATAGACGAGTACACCGCGTGTTGTGCCACAGCGTACACAAAACACAGTGGTTTGCTGACCCTACAGGAGTGAAGAGAGACAAAAAAAAAGCAGATGATGATGAAATTTTAAATTCAAGCAATAAAGTGAAAATTAACTTAGTGTTGAGTAGCAACGCCAGTGTTGTTAATAAAAACACTTGCGCAAGGGCGCTATAATTTAATTAAGTTGTATTGTATGGAAAGCATAAATTAGTAATGTGAAATGTAGAATTGATCGAAAAAAAAAAAAAATTAAATAAGTTTCTTATCTTGAACAAGAAAATATTTAAATTAAAGGTGACTAATTTTGATTCAGTACATAGGAAAATAACAAAAATCAAAAATAAAAATAATGTAATATACAGTGCCGTGCAACTAATTAGAAACGATTACCTTTCTGGAACTATTTTGATATTTCTCCATATAAATAAAGGGAAAACATAAGATTTTATATTTTTAATATATAGTTAAACATATATGTATTTAGTAACAATTCATTAAAAGTGCTCTTTTTGAAGCTAAATCATTACATAATTCATTTTCAAAAACAACAGATATATGGAACGTGCAGCTAATTAGAAACGGCTAAGTTGACAACCAAAAATAAAATTATTCTCTTAGAATTTGGTAGCAAATCCTTTGTTCTGGATATCTGCCTGGCATCTCCTTGGCATCGACGACATCAGATCCTCGCATACACTTTTTGGAATTGCATTCCACGCTTCTACAGTTCGGTCGTAGAGTTCATGGAAATTTCCTATTTTGAGCAGTCCAAAATCCTTCTTAACACGTTGCCAGAGGTTTTCGATTGGATTCAGGTCAGGACTACATGATGGCCAATCTAAAACAGTCACTGAATTATCTGCGAACCACTTTTTGATAACATGTGCCGAATGTTTTGGATCATTGTCCTGTTGAAAAATGCATATTACAGGCAAAATACCCTCAGCATATGGCAAAAGAGTGTCGTTAAGTATAGAGACATACTGAAATTCATCCATATTGCCTTCTATTTTGCGTATTGGTCCGACCGCTCGGAATGACATACCACCCCATATCATCATGTTGCAATCACCATGTTTCAAAGTTGCACGTGTGTACTTTGGGTCAAATACTGAGTTTTTTGAACGACGAACGTAAGGTTTTTCGTCGGAGGAAATTCTATTAATCTTTGTTTCGTCAGAAAAAAACACTTTTTTCCATTTCTGCAACGTCCAGTGTTCATATTTTTTACCAAAATCTAAGCGTTGCTTACGGTTTCGTTCACTAAGTAGTGGCTTCTTCTTAGAAATCCAACCAAATAAGCCAGCTTCTCTTAATCGACGTTTTATAGTGTCCACGGAAGGTCCAGTATCATTTTCACCAAAAACGGCTACTCTTACTTTGTTGGCAGTCTTATGGGGAATTTTTTTGACTCGCGCACAATTAGGCTATCTACACGATCAGATGTTTTCGAGGTTTGCGCTTACGTGAAACATTAGCTGTGGTTTTATATTTTTTGTGATTGTGAACAGCATTAAATACCATCTTCTTTGATAGTTTTAACTCTTCCGCTATCACTCGGTACGATTTTCTACCTTGCCGCATATTAATAATACTTTTTTTGGTTCCTGCGTCACAAGATTTTTTTTCCCCATAATTCGGAACACAAAAAACAAGAACTATCGTACTAAATCGGATTTTTAAATTAATTTAATTTTAATTCACGAAACTATGCAAGACCCAGAAAAAAAAGATCGCGTTTCTAATTATGTGCACGACTTATTTTGTCCTCGCCATAGAAAACACTGATCAAACACAATTAAAAACAAAAACTAACTGAAAATTGCTGCCTACTTTAATTGTGGAAAGTATTTGAAAAAATTTAAAACAAAAAAAAAATCCTGTCTTACTGATTTACAGTTTTTTCAATACGTTTGAAAAATGCAGAAGATCGTTTCTAATTAGTTGCACGGCACTGTATATAGATAATAGTAACACTTTTGAGTTTTTTGTTTAAACTCTATTACGAAAATATTGTGGCAATTTTATTAAAATTGTTTTTACAAAGCTTTTGTGATCTTTTCTTAGAAGAACGGTAAGATTTCCTTAATTAAACTTTAAAGTGCAGTGAATTTTCAGCATAAATTTAAGTTTATATGGATCGTAAGTCTGCTGAGGAATCCAGACTGGCTTTAAACTTGAAAAAATAACGAAAGCAGGTTGCTAAATTGATTTATAACTATAAAAAAAGACACATTTAAATCTTCGATTTTAGCTGAAATTGGAAACGTGGTTAGCGCTCAAACAATTCGACGACGTTAACTAAAGCCTAACCTACCTAGGCGCTTGGCTAAAAAACTTCCATTGCCACGAAAATAAAAAAATAGAGCATAAGGTTAAGTTTTACAAGGTATCACGGGAACTGGAGCAGAAGAAGTGACGTAATATCTCAAGGAGTGATGAAACTAATATCAATTTATTTGGTTATGATTTAGATAGAAAAGTGCGACGGCCGAAATACAAAAAAGTTTCACGTCAGATTAACAAAAAAAAACACAAACACGGAGGCGGAAATATGGTGTGGAATAGGTCATATATTCCGGCATAGGTCATATATTCCGGACAACGAGCAAAACGGCAACTACCGAATACAAAGTTCTACTCGAAACCGCAATGCTGCCATATTCTGAGGAAAACATGCCTTTGCTTGGATCTATCAGCAAGATAACGACCCAAACACATCTCTTAGCTTGTGAAAAAATGTTTTGAGGAAAATAAATTCAATGCGTTTAGCTGGCCTAATCAGTGACTGGATTTAAATCATGGAAATCCTGTGGGGGGCCTTAAAGAAGACAAAGATCAAAAAAACACCTTCACGAATAAGGAGCGATTGTGGCAGTGTGTCCAAGAAATGTAGTATGAGTTGCTCAAAGAAAACTGCCGTGCTCTGTCAACAGTATACCGAAAAGAGTTACGAAAGTTATCCAAAATAAAGGTGGATACACTTAGTAATGAAAAAGTAACTAAAAAAAAGTTCATATCTTTAACATTTTCTATTGTTTTTTTTATATCTTTCCAGTATGCCTATTTTTTTAAGCAGGCAAATATTGACCAAAAGTGTGCAATGACCTCAGCTTTCGTAACTTATGGTAATTCTTAATGAAGGTCTTCTTTTTTTTGTATATATGTATATATAAGATCACAAAAATCTGCATTTGAGTTTTCATATTTGAATAAAAAGTTTTTCGTTGAGTTGAATTTTGAACTTACGTGTGTAACTATTATTTTTAGCAGGTCTGTATGTCACCAGCCAAACTAATTTTTATGATAAACTAGTTTTTTTTAGGCCAAACTAGTTGATTTGTATTCCAAAAAGTAGGCAATCTTATTTGAATGCAAAAGCACTCTAGCGAAGCCGATATTGGATTAAGTAAATCCTGAGCTGCGGCCCACTTACCCTCTCTTACCACTTGCCAAGCATACAATGAAATTGATAAGTTTTATTGTCTTAGCCTTCATTAGCCACAGTGCTTTTGCATTAAGAATTCATTGCATACCTTTGAGCTTAACGGTAACTAGTTTGTGGCCTATAACTAGTTTGGCCGGTAACATATATTATATAAATAAATTTTGTCCAAGAATAAAAAAATTTTTCAATACTTTTTATAAGTTTTTCCAGAAAAAATGTTGTTTTTAATCAAAACATGTTTTGATTTTAATAGAATTAAGTTCATTGGTTATGAATCCAGTGATAGTTTGGCCAGTATTTAACATTAAATTTGAGCAGAGCAAAATTGTTACCCAAAACGGCGATTTCACTTTCCCTGAAAGTACCAAAATCTATATTGATCAAAACTGAATGTGATCGAATTTTGTGCTTTCAAAATCAGAACCCACAATGAAACATTTTAGCGAGAGAGAAATTGCGTTATGGAATTATCAACCTTTTGGCAAAATTTAACGGAATACACCATCAATACAATATTTGATGAATTTTTTGATGTTCATCACGCTGCGGAAGTAAGTACGACAATCAACAGAAAACACCCTATACTAATCTTCTTAGTAATGCCAAATAAAAAAGACTAATTTTGTTGAAAAGAATACTTCAATATTTTCAATTTCAAGAAGTTATATTTTTTAAAAAAAAAGATTATTATTGATCGGAAAATATCAATCACAGCTGACGCATATTATTCATTGAAAAACGTCAAAATTAATGTTATTGTTGATTGAAAAATTATCCAAAATTTAATCTAATGTTTGATAAAAAAAACCAATGAAAATAAATTAAAATGAAAAAAAAATTTAAAAAATCAAAAGTGGCACTGATTTCAGATTAAAATCATTAATTAAATAATCAAATACGATGTGATATTTTTGTTTTCGTAAATTCAAACTTGTATCAACTCAACAACAATAAACTATTTAAAAAAAACAAAAACAAAAACAAAAAATTCAATGCTTCCATTCCGTTTTAATCTTCTTTTTTTACTTACATTCAACGATGAATTATTGCCCGCTCCAGCTAAACGCGTCGATGCCAACGGACAACTTTCAAGTGGCCGACTCCATGCCTCCACCGACCATGGTGCACTTTCGTAAATTCTGTAAAGAAAAGAGAGAAGAGCGAACAAAAAAAAAGATGCATAGATAAATAACAAAAGCTTGAGTAGTTGATAAATGAGCAAAACTAAGGAAATTTTTGCGCAAAACAATAGAAAACTATGTTGAGCGCGGATAAACACAACTATTTGCAACACAATAAATTAACAGAGGATGCACAATTGAAGGAAGCTGTAAAGGATGCTTAAATGCACACATTGTGGGGTGTACCAAAAAAATCAACAAATGTTATTTCATATTCTATTCTCATGTGGCGTTTTTTAAAGTTATGAGCCAAGGGGCTGAATAAATCCTTTTTTTTACAAATATGTACATATACCATAGAATAAGAGCTAATTGTATTTTAAGTATTTTTCTGTGGAAGATTAAGGTTAAGTTTTTTTCTTAAGCACGTTCTTTAAGGTAGTGATGTTGGGTATGTTGGAAGAATTTGAAAGTAGTTTATAGAAATCGAGAATAATGCCCTACCCGCTATTAGTGATCAATGAAATATGGAAAAAGGATTCTTTAGTGACTTTCCATTGCAAACTGACACAAAAAAATGGTGGCATGACATAACAATAAGTAGCGGTTCTAGGGGTCTTACCCATTACTCTGTAATGCGATTCGAATATCAATGCGATTGCCAATCGGATTCAAAGCACTTTAGAGTTTAATTTATTCAGTAAGACCCCTGATTTTTTACCATCACATGGTTTACATATATTAAAATACTCGCAATCTTCATTAAAGTGGGCATTACAAATCACCCGTAAGGTCATGACTACTTATCCCCTGAAGTATAAATCTTAAGAATCGCATTTAAGCAACAATTTTGCACAACTGAAACTTTTGTGACTTCATGCCTGCACATGAGATCTCAGACATGCACTGCCGAGTTAGGGTTTATAGGTAATAATTTTGTATGCATGTGCACTGAAGCGTATCTTAAAATTTATGCCACCCCTACGCGTTGACCCATATAGAAATCATTGTCATATTATTGTCCTTTTACCGCATTTTCTGCTGCATTTTTCTTTAAGTTATTGTGCTGCATTGTTATTGAATTCTATTATTTTATTAAGGAGATAGGGATATTCAAGTACATCAATGCAATTTTATATCGATAATAGATATATATATATATATTTTAAAATGCATTAGTAATAAAAACTTTCATTTAATTATGGCTACTTAGACATTAAGAAACTTAAGTTATACTTAATATCAATCAAGACAATAGGAAACTTAATCAATGAAATGAATTTTGAGCTCAACAAAAGAATATGCTAAATAGAACAGTTTTCAAAGTGCCTTGAAGGTCCTTGGAAAGTGTAAAAATGGTAAGAAAATTTCAATTTATACTCCTCTATGACTAGGTTCTTGCAATAGTTTCGTCAAATGCTTCGGCTAGTCAACTTTTTTTGCTGTTGCAAAATATTTTTTTATGATTTTTCATTTCTCTCAATATCGATACATGAATTTTATTATTGCACACTTTATTGACAATGATACACTTGTACCCCATTCAGTGTTGTTTGGCTTTATTGCATTCAACTTAAATTGGCGTATTATTTATCGCTGTTTTTATGCTTCTGTGGCATGCTGTGGCTTTGCAACCCGCGTTATTGGCTTCTATTGTTCTCGTTGTAGTGATTGCTGCACATCAATCAATGCCAATTTTATCAAATGTCAGTTATGCTTTGTCTTACAATTGCGTGCTAGCAATTTGTCTTAAACAATCAAATGGGTTGCAACATTATTCTTTTATTACCGAAAAAAAACATTCACAAATTTAACATGTAAAAAGTGCTGATTTTTTTATTTTATTGCAAAATCGTTTTCATTGCTCAATAATAAAACCTTAGATTTTATTTTTGTTTATTTGTAGCAAAACTGTGCAGTGACGTGTGAAAAACTTAAATTTTCAACAGATTTACACCTTAGGATGTGAGTGCTGCGGTGATTTTTTGCACTTTTATTTGAAGAATACTGCGAAAGGGGATTTTTTTTTTGTTTAAAACAAAATTAATGCATGAAAATCAATCGAAAAATGCAGTATATGACAGTGTACACTTTGACGCATAAACTGATTTTGTTAGCCACAACATCACCACAGAATCCCATAAAAGTTCACATACAGTAAGTGAGTTATTTCAACACCCTTATTGCGAATTCCATATACCTTTTGAATAAAACATTTGTCAACTACTTGCAGAAATGTGTTATGTGTGTGTGCTCTCAGTGCTGATGTTTTATTTCATCGTTAAATTGTACAATAAAATTGCACAACAGCACTTGCACTCAACACAAAAGCTGTCACAAAATTTCTTCTCTCAAAAATAGCAAATTTTTAAATTCATTGCACCGGAAATGCATAAAAATTCCCGCTGAAAAATTACATACATTCACACGTTGAAGAAGCGTCAGCATCAGCGTCAACTTCAACAGCAACGTCTTTTCATATAGCATACACATACAAATACGATGCACTCATACATACACATAGAACGGAAATGCAAGGGACGCGTACATCCCGTGAGTGATGCATTTCATTTTCAGACTGTAGAGAACACATGAAGTGCAAGAAAACGAGCAAAAGGGGGAATAACTCAAAAGCGAGAGCAACTTTTCGAAAAAGTAAAAGTAGGTAGAAATGTAGGAAATAAAGAAAAAAAGTGAAATTCCTCTTTAAACCGACGTTGACAGAAAACTTTGTGCAATTGTAATGAAAAGTCAAAAGTATAAGAAAACATAGCAAAAGAAGTACAAAAGATATAGGAAAAGAGTGTCAAGTTTGGAAAGTACAAAGTGAGGAAATGAAAAAGTCATGTGAAGGTAAGAAAACTTTCAAGATGTATTGTTGGTCAAAAATGATATGCTTTTTTGCTGTCTCCTTAAAGCACTGCAGAATGTGAAAATATTCAAAAAAAAAGTTTGTATACTAAAGGGTGATCCAATAAGAGCTTCCTACTTTGTTTTTTAGATAAAATACAAATGTTGCTTAGACGCTTAACTTCGCTTAATGCATATGATCCGATTGTGAATCCCACTTCGATAGATATTTTTAGTGATATAACTTTTTCCAAGAGCTTGACTTCTTAGTTAGGGACCCAGTGTACATTTTAGATATCTGATTTCATCGCCATTGGCATTGATATACAATGAAGTTTACATTTATGCGAATTAGAAAAACTAAGAGTAAAGTGAAGATAGCGCCGTTTTTTTTTTTAAATGATTTTCAAAGTTGGAAAAAAACTCAATTCAATGATTTTGTCGCGTCTGCCTCTGTATATTGTGTTATTATTATGTATAGATAACGAAAATATAGTAGGCAGACGTTCACACTGACTGATTTTTAATAACAATATTTTTAAATACGTTAAAAAACTATTCGTATCGTAATTTCTACTCACGATATTTCGAAGAATAAAAACTACAAGAAATTTTTTAAAAAAAATATGGAGGTTACCTTCAAAAAATGCTAAAAAAAAATGTATACAAAAGTCAGAGATGAAAACACAAACTGGTATAGCCGAGTGTATAAAAAAAATAAAATAAATTACCAAAAAATAGCATACTACGTTTTGGAGAGCAAAACTTGCATTAGTTTTATAGATACACATATCTTTCATAATATGCACCTTAAAAGCTCAAAAACGTCTGCTTTCTTAATTTTTATGTTTTTTATTAGTAAAGGAAGTAGTCATTCAAGAGGCAGACGCGTTTAAATGCTTAAGTACTCAAATTTTTTACACTTTTGTTAAGATCCAATTTCTAAATGCAGCACCAATAAGTGGCAGAGGATATTTCCTTCTTTTCTTATGATATAAACTTTATAATTATTGCAATCTGCCTGACAATAAAATCACTTAAGTTTGTATATATCACAAGATTTAAAAAAAATATTATTATTTTGTAAAAGGCAGACGCGATAAAATTGTTTATGCTACCTATAATTTTTAAGAGTTTCTAAGCGCTCTCAATTTATAACGCAGAGACAACGCAATGGCAGCGATTGTTCGTATTATTTATTTACTTAGAACTGCATGAACTTTAACCTTATGGCCAAAAAATGTTGGTATCTGCTAGCCAAGAACTGACTACAGGTTTCATTTTATTTAAACAAATTTATTTAAATAAAAAAAATTCCTTCAATATAAAGTTTTTAAATTGTGCACAAAAAAAAAACGTTCAAAATATCACACATGTACACTAAAGAAAATTCTACATTTGGGAAAAATGAAAGACCACATAAAAGTACGCAACGTTTCTTACCGAAATTCACGTTCTGTGACTGCAACAAAAACAGGCTGCCATTTGTCGTTTTCATCCGAACTTTCCGAACTTGAGCGTCCACTTTGCTGGAAGCGAAAAGATAACGAAAACAAAAAGAGAATATACACAAAAAGTTATTAACAGAGCACAAAGTGTCACTTGGGAAAAATGGAAATAAAATCAAAGAAAAAAATGACGAAAACAACATGCATATCAAGTAAATAACAGTAATTAATTTGCAGTGCACTCACTTCACTTACCGCTTCGGCGCTTCCACCCATGCCGCCACCGCTGGCACTGCCACCACCACTCGCACCACCGCCGCTACCACCACCAGTACTGCCACTCAGACGACGACTCAACCAACCGATGAACTTCAGCTCGCCAATAACATTCATTAGCGCACGATTGGCATCGTTGAGTGCGCGCTGCGTGCTGCACTGCATTGCCGAGTGTAGCGCATTAAACCAAATTAAAGCCTCTGCCGAATCGGTTGCGCGTAAGATGCACGAATGAATGCCATCCGGTGAATGCAATTCGATGCAGCGATTTTCTGTAAACAGCGAGAAAGCAAAAATTAATGACAAAACGTTCCACAACTAAAACAACAACTGACGAAAATATCAAATGAATTTTAAGCTGCAAGTTCACGTAAGTAATTGAAATTATGTGCTGAGGGTGTAGAGTTTTAAAGGCTTGCAAGTTTCAGCCGCTATATGTGTAAGAGGACCATTTGCTTGTACACAATTTTGCTTTGATTGCGAAATTTTTGTTTGTCTCAAAAGCAGCAATTAATTATATGTACTTTGTATGAGTAATTCTGGCTTAAATTAAGTAAAATATGTTCCCAATATAAAGATATTATTTTTCAATTAAAATTGTTTATATAAATATGTTTTTTAAGTTTAAAATCTTCTCACGTTTGCCTGTGCTGCCTTTTACTTTCCGTGACGTATGAGCAACCTTTAATTTTTACAAAATGTAGGAGTAAAATTTTTTAGATTCAAAAAATAAAATTCGATGCAACGTAAGTTTCTTGAACTAATCTACTTCGTTGCAAAACAAAATATTCAATAAAATATGCAGGTTTGATTAATGGCCGCAAAATATAAATGCCATGGCAGCAGATTCTAAACTAGTGATATGAAAAGCATTTCAATTATGCGCGACATTTGTGTAGCCATGACGTATGAGTAACCTCTAATAACAAAAATAAAATAAAAAAAAAACTTTTTAACTATTGAAATTACTCAGTTTGGCAATAATTTGAAATCATTTTATCGTGTAATTTTCATAAAATCTTGTAATATGCTGTTTTCATAAATGGCCACTTAAATGTGGCATCATAAGCTGCACAAAATTTAATGCAACAAAAATGAGTTACAAAAAAATCCAATTTATTGCAGCATGAAAAATCAACACATTTCAGTTAAAATTTAAAATTTCCATAGCACAAAAGTGTGAGGAAATACCACATGGGCTGACAGGATAGAAGAGATAAACGTCGTATGTTAGCAAATATTTGCATATGAAAATAAATTGCAAAATTTTTTGCTTCATTTGCCGAAAGTTTTATATTTGCGCGTCGATCGCTTGCCGTTGGCCGATATTCGGTGCCATACTCTGAGCAACATACGATAAATGGCAAAAGCGTATCAGACACAGATTTTTCCTGGAATTTTATTTACAATTAGAAAAATATTTGCTGTCAAAATGATTTGATTTACAATTTTATGAATATATAATATGTTGTGGAAGTTTTGCATTTATTAAGCAGTTTTTGGGGCGAGGCATTATTTTGTAACCTAAGCTTTCTTCCATTGCACTGAGTTGGAGACATGCTCGATATGGTGAGCAAATTCTTTGTAAATAAATAAATTAACAAAATCACAGTGAAGAATATAATGGCGTTAAATAGACGCATAGTGCGTGAGTTTGATACTCAATGGGCCACTTTTTTTTTAAATCAATCACAAGTTGAATTTCTTGGCAGATTTTGCTATGACATCGCCGTGTTAAAAGTCATATATTATGGTGACGACAAAAAGCCTTTATGAAAGATGAATGTCCAGATTGCTATCGATAATCAGAATTTGCTGGGTATTTGGCCCAAATTTAACACTCCACTCCAAAGCAAAAATATTTTTAAAGTTTGAAAATTTTTTGAGTAAGGTAAATTCTTTAAAAAGGTATTATGCCAATCGCACGTCAAAGGGAAAGTCGGCCCAAGTTACAATGAATGATTTTTGATTGAGAAACTAAATTTTTTTATTCATTCGACTTGTTTTTAAGAAAATTTCAAAAATTCATAAATGCCGATTATTAAACACAGTGACTTATTGCATAAACCTATTTACGCACTTTATAAGAATTGAACCTTTTGCTTGTTCATCCATAGTTCGGATTTTCGTTTTTAAATTGAAAAATTCGAAAAAAAATGCAAAATGTTGAAATTCATTGAATGAGGTTAAATAAGTCGAAAAACTAGGAAAATATTTCAAAAGGTAAAAAAAGGTTAAAAATTGAAACAGTTGAAAGCAACAGTTTCCAACCGGAAATTGTGAGAAAGGCTAAAAAAAATACATATATAAGGGAAATATTGAAAAACTTTGAAAGAGGTTGATACAATTGAAAGTGGCTGAGGAACTCGAAAAAAAATTTTAATATGTTAAAAAGAGTTGAAACATGTTGAAAAAGGCTAAACAAAATCGATAAAATATACAAAATGACGAAAAAGTTGAGAAAGGTTCAAAAGTCGAAAAAAACTGAAAGAGGTTGAAAAAAGTGCAAAGAGGCCGAAACATTTCAAAAAGGCTGATAACGCTGATAAAATATAGGAAATATAGAAAAAATTGAATGAGTGAAAAACTCGGAAAAAACTGAAACAGGTTGAAGAAGTTGTGTTGAAATGTTGAAAAATCATGGTAAATTCAATGAAATTGAAAGAGGTTGAAAAAGTCAAAAAATATTTTTAAAAAAAATCTTCACACTACCAGCTTTTTATTAATATGGGAGGTGCCACGCCCACTGATCCAATTCCATCGATTTCCAATTAATATCAAAACTTATAGTAACCGACACCTATACGCAAGATTTTACAAATATTACTCTCATTACATGTAATATTGCGCCTCCTTTTCACCATGAGACATCTTATAGCAAGAATCTACCGCATTAAAATTCATAACATTTGTGTTGTTAGTTTTCTTATTACAAAGTTTATAAATACTTTGGGTAGGGCCACGCCCTTCAGCAAATTTTGTCAGTATAGTGACTTAGCTTGTTATGATGATTGCTTTCATTGGTATCATCTCCCTGATCTCTACATGAAAAATCCTTTGGAAGTCAAATGTCACTTCGAATGTGATTTACTTTGATTTATCGACCAATCTTAATAGCATGACTGAAGACAGTAAGCAATTATTTCGAACAGATTTTGAATGGTGAAAAATATTTTGTTAAATTGGCCCAATTCGAATATGATTTTGTGCTAGAAATCAAAAAGTATCTATATCCTTTGATCATCATAGATAAGGTATGGCTTGCGCGTGCAAGTAGAATTATACATATTGTTGGAACCGTACTAATTTGATAATTTATGGGAGAAAACATTGTACTTAAAGACCACGAAAATTACTTTTAACATAAGCCTTCGCTTCTAGCAAATGTTTACGAAATTTCAAAGCGATCGTCATCCTCCTGTGCTAAAACAAAGTCTTCAGAGTGTTGTTTTTTGCCCTAAAGTAACCAACTTACAAAATATTATGCGCATGAATAATATTTCTTTGCTGCATGTAATCAGCAGAAATGACAAGAAATTAATGGGTCTTATATAATCTTATTGAGATTAATGAGAACTTTATAGAACTGCCATCAAATTCGGTTACAGTCCACTTATAGTATTTAAAATACATAAAATTCAAAAATAACAACTTAAATCAGTTTTTCTTTTTTCTATTACTTGGACTACGCTTTAATCCTTAGCGGCTGTCATTCAAAAAATGTGTTTAGTTTCGTTACTTAGTTCGGTTGGTTGCCTTGACTGGCATTTCAACAAAATATCCAAAATTTGTTGTTGCATATCAGAGAACAAAAAACCACATAGTTGCAATAACACCAGTCGAGTAACAACGGCTTAAAATCAACATGGCGTAAAGATAACAAAAATTTGTAGAAAATCTAAAATGTGTAAAATTGCAAAATACTGACTGGCTGACTGATGTTGTTACTATTGTTGTTGTTGTTGCTGTTGTTATTGCTGTTGTTATTATTGCTGTCAGCTTTATTATGTTGATGTAGTTGTTGTTGTCATTGTAGACATTTGTTGTTACAAAAATTTTTGAGCATTAAAGGCTTGCATATGTGAAAATTAGAGTGGCCCGTAGCTAGCAGATTAAATGGCTTAAATAATTTTTAGCACCAATGAACTTTTGAGTAGTCTTTTGGCAACAACTTAACCAAACATTAATATTTGATACAATTTCTTTTAAGTACTAATCACATATCGAAATATCAATGCAATGTCCAGTTGTAGGGATAATGTTGTGAATATTGCTTTGCTAGAATCACTTCAAAGTTTTACATCACTAAGCTACAAAAGTTTTAGGAAGAAGTGCAAACAGTGAGACACTTGCTTTTTGAATCATTATACTTCGAGTTCTTTTAAGCTATCATAATCAAATTTTGTGTATGATATAACTATTTTGAGTTCTTATAATCATAACCTTAGCTGGTACCTATTCTAAAAATAGTTTTCTTTAACATATTACGTTTAAGCAAACCTAAGCAATTCTTATCAATAAGTTCCTCTCTAATGTGCGAGTAAATGTTCTGCCATATCCTAGCGTATCCAAGCATATAGCAATATATCATATGTGTGTTGGAAAAACAGCTTTGAATGAATGATGCGCAAATTGAAAGAGATTAAATAAAAAAAGGAAAAGAAAATTTAGTGTCATTGTCATGAAATAATAGAAATATCCGCTTACAACAATCCGCAATAAACAACAAAAAAAAAAAGCAGCTAATCAAATTTCAAACGGCGTTGAGCTAGTGGTTTTCTATGCGCTTAAGAGGTTTACACTTTGGGAGAAAAAAGAAATTGAACAAAAATTTAGATGCCTTTTTTATAGCATACTTTTCGGTATTAAAGTTCTAACAATATTGGTATTGTATTGGTTATAACTTTTTTTTTGCAACACCCACCTGGATCGATGTATTTTAAATTCCTTGCTAAATGTGTCAATTGCAGCGGTATATAACGTGTATCGGCACGTGGCGGACTTTTTGGCGCTGGCGGTGAGGTTGGTGCTCCAGGACCCAATGGACAAAGAAATGCTCGCTGCAGTTCCCAGCCCACTTCTGAAATGATGCTTGCTTTGCGAAAATACGGTGTGACCTCACGCAGAAATTTCACTGTAAATAAAAGAAAATTAATATTAATTTTATTTAAATTAATTCTAACAAATTTGTTTTTAAAATAGTTCCAGCGATTTTGAACATAGAATTTAAGTCCATTAAGCTCTTCAGGCAAAGTATTTTTAAAGCGATTTTGTTGCACATCTGCCTACAACTTTATTTCACTTGAAATTACTTATATTTCCTCACCCCATGTTATTTAATTAAATAAAAAAGAGAACAATTCCCCTTTATTTTTGTTTCCTTTTTCGGCAACACTTTTCAGCACAAAGTGTTAAGTGTTGCCAACAAACGTTTTAAATTCTCCTGCTTTATTTTATGCCACCACATTTCTGTGTGTGTGTAGGTACTCTTGTGTGTCGGTGTTTCGTTCTTTGTTTTTACTCTTTTGCGTGAAATTTTAGCCCCTTCTCCCCCATCACTGCTTTTCAAATAATAAAACGTTACAAAAATACAACAAAAAGGAAAAACCATAAAGTTTTAAAGTTTCACCACAATGAAAACAGTTACAACTTTAAAATTCAATTGCAATTACAAATAACAAAAACAATGCAAATACAAATACAATTATTCTGCATTATTTAACGCCATTAATTTAATTGGTTTTACGCTCTCATCACCATGGTGTTGGTGAGTTTATGCTCGTGTTTGGAAAGTTTTAGGTTAGATAAGGAGCTTATTAATGTGGCGCTTACGAGCTTGCTGCATCTTTCGCACAAGTTTGTAATTTTTACTTTTTATCCTTTAATGACAAAAAAAATTGCTAAAAATTTCGTAAAAAACTTTTTAAAGTTTAAGAAAACTACAAACTTTCCGTGATTAATAAATTTGCGATACGACTCAGAGATTTCGAGAAACCTGCATTTGAGAATCAAGGAATTTTTCGCTATTCTTTTTTTTTAAATATATCGATGTTGACCATGTTTCAATACACAACCTGTTTCCACCCACATACACAGTAATTAGTAGTGCACTTTCCGTTTAAAATTCATTCAACAAAAAACTCCAAGGAATTGATGTCCTTGCAGGATCGTGCTGAAAATCGATATTTTCCTCAATTTTTACCAAGCACAAACATTCTTTTGCGGCATATCTGAGTTAACAGAATTTAAATAAATGAAATGAATGAATGAATGAGTGCAAATAAATGCATGCATTAGTGCAAGCTAAGTGCTAAGTCGTACATACAAGTGATACTTCTTGTCTCTAAGAATTAAAAGCGCTAAAAATTAAAGCGCTACAGTGAATTCCCTGCATATTCTTTTAGGTCCACAATGTATTCATACCATTTTAGCCGTTCTCTTAAGCAATTTGAAACTCATATGTGACCTGGTCTATGAAAAAGGGGCTTAGGTGTAAAAAAAATCAAAAATTTGTTGTTGTAATTTTTGTAGTAAACGATTTTGGTTCACTATCACCGCATGTTTTTTGTTTGTGTAATTTTGACTTCATTACGCGTCGGCTCGTTCAGCTCTTTCCATCACGCGAAGTAAACACTTTCGGTTCGCAATCGCATAATGCTTTTTGTTGGTGTGTTTTTGTTATCAAGTCAGTTGCTCCTTTAGCTTTTTTATATGTTTGTATGCAATTTAAAAAAATTCCATTATTCGTTTTTTTTCCCCAAAAAATATTTTTAAGATTTTTTACCCAAACTGATGTTGACCAGCTCCCGTAGCAGATTTTTGTATTCATCTCAGATTTTAATATCCGGACAAGATTTTTTACGTCGTTCAAAGTAGCACTATCTGTTTACTATTTTCATGGATTGATACATCAGCTACCATCTATCAAAATATAATGGAAACGACCGACTATTTTCGGAGACTTGGCGTTTCCAGTGTCGGTACGTTTGCATACATTCTCATCGTCAAAACAATACGATGAAACAAACGACGTAATCGCCTGATCTGCTGCACTGAGACTTTTTCCCCCAAGATGAAATGCGCTATGAAAGGAAAGATGTACGCCGATATCGAAGCCGAGAGTAGGTGACATTATTGAAAATCAGCTAGGCAAAAATCCATTACGAGCAGAATCAACATCTTTTGAATAAATACAAATTTCCTATTAATGTGAATTTGGGCTATAATTTAATAAAAAAAATTTCATACACTAAAAGCATCAAAATTTTATTAAAATTAAAAAATTATTATTCTTAAAATTTCACCATCATCATAGCAACTATTTCGGTCAACATCTATGGTAGCCTTCTCAAAAAACAAAATCAAATATATTGAACTGTTTTTTAACTACTGTGAAAAAATTATAATTTAATGAATAGTTTAATGCTTCGCAATACATTTTCTGCTCGGTTGGATTTGAACCCAAAGTTTAGTTAAGCGCATATTTTCTAAAATAAATTTATGATAAAAATTGTTATATTTTCATTCCTATGGTTCGCATTAAATTAACCAATATTTTTTTATTTTATTTATGACTTCACAGAATGTCTCAAATATCAGTTAAATTTATGCTGCAGAGATTTGGTCATTTTTTTTATAAATTCACTGACATTATGCTTTTAATCAGCAAAGAAAATTTCTGGGAACTGAAAATATGGTATTGACGATATAAATACCATAAATGTAAAAGCATGTTTCTCTTTTTGCATTTTAAACACAATAATTTTTTATTAAATATCGCTAATTTATTCATATTGAAAAATCACGCCATCATAGCATCACAGCTTGAGTTCTGCGAATGTCGATTTATTCGCTTCTTCGAAAAAGGAAATAAAATACCATATTAATATCAATGATTTATTATGTCGCGACGTTTCCGCCATTAAATGTCCGCCATTCACCGCTGCTGTTGCTGCAAGTGCAAATTCCAACATAAAAAACAATAAAATCAAACAGAAACGTAGATTCTTAATGCATTTATTGCGAATTTATTGCAGGATTTTATCAATAAAATGCCATGCGTACATGCAGCATACAAAGTGCGGCAACATTGGCCGCGTATGCATTTGAGCGGTAAAAGATTATTGGAGTAAAAAAAAGAAAGAAAATCAAAAAGAAAAGAGAGTAGCAATGAAAAATCGCGTAAAAGTAACGTTTCACATGATTCCATTTTCGTGTTACAACAAATTGCTGTTCGATTTGATTAAAGTACCAGAAATGGAAAATGAGAAATTATGTATGCAGCGAGCAGGTGTTAAAACGAGTCACAAATGTCGCCAAAAAAATAAATCAAAAATTAATTAGACATTTACGCAAATCAAGAGAAATGTAAGTCAAAAAAAAAAGGAAATCAGCATTAAATTTTTGAAATGGTTCAGAGATTGTGAAAAGAAGTTCTTTCCTTACTTTGTGGATGTACATATGTTGGTTTATTACATCGATGTCATAGGTTTGGTGGCTCAATTCAAAATTCAATATGACTCAAAAAAGAAAATGTTTCTAAGCAGTTTTGCACCACAACGGCAGTTAAAGCGCTTTCATTCCTGTAATCATTTTGTACATTTGAAGGAAGCCTATGCAAACTTGGAATTGGTTCTTCTTAAGTTTATATATGTGGCAGGGTGTGGTGATTTAAACGTCTTGTGCTTGCTGCTCGGATAACTAGCTGGATATACCAAATACAATAATATTCTATGTCTATGCGAATGTCGAGACAAGACCAAAAAGAGTTGATTGCCGAGGGTATAAACAGTCGGTCCAAGCAATGTCCTCCGAGGAACTTTGATACCCCCACATGAAGTTCTTATACCACCTATCCATATAGAATTAGGGTCGATGAAGCAATTCGTGAAATCAATTCTAAGAAACGGAGAATGCTTTAAATATTGGGTTACATGTTTCCAAACCTCGCGAAGGCAAAATTGAAGGAAGGTGTGTTTATTGGACCAGATATAAGAAGGCTTATAATTGATCCAGAGCTTGTCAATATAGTGACGGGCTCACAAAAATAGCGTGGATTGCATTTAAAGAGGTCAGAGAGAAGTTTTTAAGTACTTAAGAAGAAAGATTCTGACTTCATACGGATTGTGGAAAGAATATTGAAAGCATTTCAAGCATAAGCGTACCTAGAGAGGACGAAGAGACTACAATGTGAAAGTCGGCCTTTGTAAGTTGATAAAATTTATCTTAGTTTGCTGGGATTTTTCGAATGCGAAAAGTGATGACCTGTCGTTATAAAAAATTTTTTGTAGGAAAACAATTTTAGTATATAGCTGACGGCAAATTGCCTCTTCATTTTGGGCATTAAATCTCCACTATATGCCACTTATTTCAAGCTTTAGGTTGCCTAATATGTTTGAAAGTGCATTTCATTCATTCTCACATTGGCTACATTGAAAGAAGATATTAAGAAAAAGGCATCATTCGAATGATGGTAGAATGCTGTTGGATATTTCAGAGAGACATTCCAGATGCTACTCGCAAGCATAAATGTAGAAGAAAGGACTTCATTTCAGTTAAAAAAGAATTTTATTGTAAAATTTGTTATTAAAAATTAATTATCGACTTAAGTTCATTTTCATTTATTTTGAAATATTGCCTTATTTAACATAGTTACCTATGATGTCCTACGGCAAAACGGAGACCATTTTCAAATTCAGCGTACAAAAAAATATAAAGAGAACGAGTATGTGGAATATCCAAAACAGCTCTAAAACAAAATTACAAGCTACACACCCATAATTAGCATCCTTTTAAATAAAAGTACTAAAATAAGCAAGTAAATGCATAATATCAAGATCTGAGATTTTTTCCCTCAAATTGCCATTGTTCAGTAAATATTGAGTGTGTTAAGAAGAAATCGATTTTAAACAAACTCTTATGATATTTCATCGACAGTTGTGTAAAAAATCCTACACGTTTTGATTCGCATACTCATTTGAAAAGTTAAGCACTTAACATAACAGAAATATGTAAAATGACGCCTGCTGAATAAACTTTTCCTTCAAAGCTCACAATTCAAAGTGAAAAATTAAAAAATCATATCCTAAAGTGATCAAATTTTGATATGCCCTCAAATGTGTCAGTACTATTAACATAAACATTACCATTATCATTACTTTTGCAGTCATTGCAATTGTCAAGTACTTTTCAGAAAGCAAGCTGCAAACATTGTTGCAACTAAACACAGACACACACACACAGCTATACACTGGCAAATAAAAGTTGGCAACATTAAGCGAACGTAAGTATTGTTAGAAAAATGTTGCCACAACTACACCAAAGTCGTTGACAGGAAATGCTTTATGTATCCGCTGTTTGCCGCGAATACAAATACAACACACACACACATACAGTGAATCGTAGACGAACACGAAAACTTTGCTGAAAAAAACAACGGTATTGCGAACGAGAGTGGCACTTACTTATTTTCAACTATGTAATAGCTTTTTTTTAACACAATTTTTGACTATGACAAAATACGAAAAACATCTATAAACTAAACTTCGTCGCACTTCCAACACGGAAAGTTTTTTTTTTTTTTCAAAGTCATGTTCATAGACAACAGAGCAGACTCGCTTCTCGCTCATACTAGAAAGTTTTCTTTTGCTCTTTTCATTCTCACAAATGCTTGGACATTTTTTCAACCACATCAATCTCAAGCGTTTTCCAAACTAATCTTTTCGTGTAGAAATTTACAAGAAAAAAAGCCAAAGGCTTTAAAGGATTAGTCTAAATTACCAAAACACAAATTCGCTTGAAATATTAAAAATAATTCACCCTAATGCAGCCAAGCAAACACTCACAGCCATTTACTGGTGCACATTTAGGTATTTACTTGGATATAAACCATAGCAACATCTACTGAAGGAAATCTCATCATGCGGAAAACGCAAATTAGTCGTAAACCATCATTGTGGGTGCGGCGTCGATGGTAAATGTTCCTTCCTTGCATTTTATGTGATTGCATCTTAAGTTGCGCAGCAGCTACAAGCGCATTTGATGCTGCTCTATCTGTATTTTTCCTTTACACCTTCTAAATTGAATATCTTGGGATATTCGATTTTTGCTAACAAAGTCTTGAGCTGCTGCAATAGTAACCACAGTCAAGGGAAGAAATTCATTCACTTCAATGGGGGATGAAGCAGCGCTTTTAGTGCTTGAATTTTGAATGAAGAAAAAATACTTAACATGCTGCAGACAACACTCAGGGGGAAGATAGTAAACAATTAAATAGGGTGCGCAAGGTAAAATTGCTGCAAAGCTTTAAGCATATAATTTCTTCATCTTGGATTGTTTTTAAGTAACTTACAGCTGAATTTGAAAAATGGGTAAGCTCAAATTTGTAGCCTGATTAATATTTTAACCGAATTCCTAAAAAGGACTAACGTATAACAAAAGCAAAAGTTTCACAGTGCTCCACTTTAGATATTTCATGAAAAATTTTCAGAGCAAGGACCAAATGTCACGTATACAATTTCTAGCAGTAAAAAAATGTTTTGTTGCTTCTTTTAAAGGCCTTTGTAAGACAAGTAGAGGGGTAACATATTATGTTCATAAATTTTGTAAAGCGGCTTATAAAACTATGTTTCCCTCTTTCATATCTCTAAAGAAACTCGCTAAAGAATCTTTCTGAGGTGTTTAAAAGACACCTTACAAAGACTTTAAAAAGAGCTTGGTAAAAATTGTCTTACTTAAAGACTTCAAAGATGCAAATTATGTATATATTTAAACTTTTTATGCAAATTATAGACCTTTATTGTGTTTTATTATAAAACCCATGACCCCATGCCTCAACATTCCATAGTCCTGCACGCTATCCACTAAAATATCTGTGATATATTATATTAAACGTTAAAATATATCTCTCACATTTGCTTGGTAAAGCGCCTTAAAAATACAACAAATGGACAATGATGTGTCCTCGCATAAAAACACATGCGAAACATGAGGTCGCATGTCTCTTTATGCAGTACATGAAAAAATGCTTATGGAAGTATGAGGCGGCATGTCTTTCAAGTGACTTTTATGCCCACAGTACAAAGGCACAGACGAGACATGCTACCTTATGCTCTTATAAGCATTTTTTATATACAGTAACAATACACACACGAGACATGCCAGCTCAGGCCTTTACAACTTTTTACTCTTAATACGTAAACATCTTTACCTGTGAGTAAATTATATATTTGCTGCAGTAAATTAACTTAGGTAAAGGGTGTTTTTTTTAGAGGTATAGAGCTTCGAATTGAAATAAAACACAAGAAAATCGTTTTAATGTCCATCAATTTGGCTTTATTGGAAGGATAATTTTATGCCATTAATGTTTAAATATGTGGCCGCCGCGGCTGGCTCGAATAAAGCCAATTCTACAGGTCCAATTTTGAACCACTTTTTCGAGCATATGGGGCCGTATGTCGGCAATAACGCCACGAATGTTGGCTTCCAAGTCCCCTAACGTTTCTGGTTTGTTGGCGTAGACGAGCGACTTCACATATCCCAAAAGAAAATAATCCAATGGTGTCAAATCACACGATCTTGGTGGCCAATTGACAGGTCCATTCCGCGAAATTATGCGCTCATCGAATGTTTCCTTCAATAAATCGATTGTGACGTGCGCTGTGTGGCATGTAGCGCCGTCTTGTTGGAACCACAACTCGTCCACATTCATGCCATCCAATTCGGGAACAAAATAGTCGGTTATCATGGCTCTATACCGGTCTCCATTAACGGTAACTGACTCTCCAGCATTATTTCGGAAGAAGTATGGCCCAATGACTCCACCAGCCCATAGAGCACACCAAACAGTCAGTTTTTGTGGATGTAATGGCGTCTCAAGGGTCTCATGTGGATTCTCTTCACTCCAAATGCGGCAATTTTGCTTTTTGACGTAGCCATTCAACCAAAAATGAGCCTCATCACTGAACAAAATTTTGCGATGAAAATCAGCATCGAGATCAATCTCATTTTCGGCCCATACACCAAAATCACGACGCATTGCATGGTCTCGCGGCTTTAATTCTTGCACAAGCTGGATCTTGTAAGGTCGCAAGCCAAGATCTTTGCGCAAAATCTTCCATAAAGTTGATGGACAAAGCTCCAATTGCTGTGCACGGTGGCGAATCGATTCATTCGGGTCCTCTTCAACATTTTGCTCTACAGCGGCAATTGTTTCTTCGGTGCGCACTGTTCGACGTCTCTGCGGATGCGTATTATCACATAGAGTAAACGTAGTGCGAAAACGATCCATGGTTAACCGAATTAATTGCTCTGATGGACGATTATGTCGACCATAAAATGGACGGAGCTTGCGGTAAACTTCGCGAACTGAACCATTATTTTCGAAATAAATTTGCACGATTTGCAAGCGTTGTTCTTTTGTCAACCTGTTCATGATGAAATGGCAAACCAAACTGAACATAAATGACATTAGAGTTGCCAGATTTGACCATAAAATGCCAGTTTTATCTCTATTCGAAAAACAAACCTCTAAAAAAAACACCCTGTATATGAGACTCATCACATATCAGCTACAGTGGTAAACATTCGTTTAAACGCACTTTAATATTTCAAAAATTTTTAAGTTTTAGTATTGAAACCAACTTGTCATATAATGGTAAAAGTATTTTTTTGTGGTTGCTTTTGTTGTTAGGACAGAAGCCATTATCAAGCGCAGCAAGTTTCTTTGGTGAATTTAAAAAAAAAGTAATAAAAAGTTTTCCATAAATAGATCAAAAACGATCCGTTTCAGGATACGGAGTCATTCCAAATGGCAAAAATGTTGAGATCTTTGTACGACACCCAAATTACAGTATAACCTCGCTCAACGCAACCCTCGATGAACGCAACTCCTTGATTTTTGCAACACCTGAGTTATTTACATTGTAGACTCTGCTAACGCAACGTTAAAAAAAGCAGTACTCAAATATCGCAACTTGAATTTTTTAACTTTTGATCCAGTTTACTTTGACTTCTTTTTTGATTTTGAAATGCTACTTTAAATGTTACTGCTATTTCTCAGAACATATATATGCATGTATGTACAATATTTAAGAACTACGTGTACATTTATTTCGTGCTTATTCAGTTTAATTAAATTTATTTTACGACCGGTTGCTTTCTGTGTGCTGCAAAATGCCAGTTTTCAAAAAACGAAGATCAAGTGGGAGAAATTGAAAGCGCAGACGATACCAATGTTTCACTCCACCTGTATCGAAGAAGATTAAGGCTAGCACTGCTTATAGTTCATTCAGCACTTGTATTCAATGGGCTGGAGAAAATGGCGTAAAAAATATTTTGATTCTTCAAGATCTTGGCGAAAATGCAGTGCAGCATATACCTAATGGCATACAACAAAATGGTGTCAAAAATTTCATATTTTTTTGAAAAATAATTTTACCAATTACATTTACAATTTTACATTACTGCGTCAGAAATATTTATTTTAGATTTTTTTGGTTTTAAGTAAAGAATGCAGTATTTTCAATTTGCTCTCATGAGAATTGCGAGTTTACTTTAATGAATAATATGCATTATTATTCAAAATCAGCACTTTTGGGCGAAAACATTTCTTGACTCGGTTTTTGCAACAACCTCAGTCATCGCAACTACCCGAAATTCTATTAGTCGCGTTGAGTAAGGTTGTACTGTATATTACTTTTTACAAAAGCTACATTTCATTTGTGATTGCAGCGCTCACCTCTCTTGTTTTTTCTTTTGTTTTGATTTGATTTATGATTTGCGTTCACAAAAGCTTGGTAGACCTTGCAATGTGGCAAGTGACTTGATGGCGGTTTCAAGTGCGCATACACAGACCTATATTTGATACTTTTTGTAATGAAATTTGAGTCAAATTTAATTGACTTTTTTTACTTTTTGCTTTTCTTTACTTTATATGGGTCATAGCCTGACCCATAAGGCTTATTTGATACCGAGCGAGTCTTGTTATTTGTATTTGAATCGAAGATTTGACAAACCTTAACTTCTCGAACCTAGCAGCTATAAATCGAAAATAATCAGTCTTTAATTTGGCCATTTTTCCAAATACGCGACGTTTCCAACCATTTTTTTTCATTTTTCGTTTTATATTGGCTCGAGTTGTGTGACTGTTTTTAACAATTTTATCTACTCAACTTTATTGACAAATTGACTCAGGATAATCTCCTTTATTTTACTAAATCCAGACTGTGCTATAATAATTTAATAGTTAAAAGAAAAACTTTACAAAGTATGACCCAATTTTCGCCTACTATAATTATTACAAAACTCTATAAACAAACATTGCTGACTCGTATCATATTCTTAAGTGCAATTTAATTATTGATTAATTATGTTGTTTCCACTTTCCGTTTCCTTTTTGATAAGTAAAGCATCCTTCTGACCTACTCAATTAACAGTTAAACTCAAGTAACTAAAAACCACAATCCTTTGGTTTTAGCTTTGACTTGATTTAATAAAAAAAAAAAAACTTCACTTTTAGTTTATACTTTAATCAATCAAAAGTATTTTATGGGATTTTTAATGTATTTTTTATTGCATTCACCACGAGCCAGTAGTTCAATCAATTCGAGTAAGGAACTTTTTTCTAAAAGGGTATTTCTGCTACCAGGCTACTTACGAAAAAGGATAACAGTAAGCAAGTTTATCCTTGCCGTAGAAGTTTTTTATTTTTTTCATGAGCTCGAAAAGTTTTTAAAATTACAACAACACAAAATTTTTCACTTACTGAGGCGTAGCGTGGTGCTGCTGCTGTGCTTCTTATTTATTTATATTTTTAATATGTATTACAAGTCTCTTTTGGTCTTTAGTTTTATTATTGGAATTTTTTAAGAAAGTTTTGTCTCTTTGATAGAAAAATTGCGTAGTCGTTGGTATGACAAAAAGTTTGTAAGTAATTGCATTTGGTTTGTTACAAAAGTTTCGCATAAAATGCAATATTTTAATCAACACGACAGCATTAATAATAGAAATGTTGAAAAATAAATCGTAGATGCGTCCTCT
Source organism: Meiosimyza decipiens (assembly GCA_963680825.1). Lineage (NCBI taxonomy): Eukaryota > Metazoa > Arthropoda > Insecta > Diptera > Lauxaniidae > Meiosimyza > Meiosimyza decipiens. The sequence goes on from OY804258.1 coordinate 42,357,975, forward strand.
TTGGATTATTTTTAGGAAGTGCATAAGAGTACGCATTCGATGCTATTAAGAACTGAAAAAAATTGGCTATAACAATCATTTCAAATATTTTTTGCGCATTTTTTAGGATTTTTTTTTATTTTTCAAGGACGCTCAGTTTGGTTCAGTAATTAAATATTTTGGTAATAATTTATTATAAAAATTGTTTGCTAACAATTCACACCGTGAAATTTTTTACTGAAAAATGATTTATAAACCAAAAACTACCTCAAAAATTGTCCGTAAAAGAAGACAGTTACATAATAAACGCAAAATAAAAAAAGTTTTATTTTTATATAATAAATGGGCCATAATTCAGGGATGGCTACATATATAAAAAAAAGGCATGAAATACTAAAAGCACTGCATAATTTTTTAAATCAAAAACACTCCATTGAAATTAGGTTTTACCGGAATCAACATAATGTAACACTTAGCATCCTAAGCCATCCTCTACGGAAAATATTAATAACATGACATATGAAATTCCACAAAATCCTTAGAAACCCAATTTTCATAGGGATTGAGTGACTTGAGCGATTTTTTATTACTTTTGTTTTGATAATAAAACTTTACCCAACTGGTAAGCAATTTTTGTAAAAAAATCTGCTCAAGCAAAGTATTTTAAGTCGTTTTTTAATCATCGGTTTTGAAAGACTTTCCAGAGAATATAAATTTACGAGACTTTACAATATCAAGATAAACTAAAAATGTATCTGAATTGATAGAGAGGATCTGATGTTTTCGCGAAACGAATTTTTGAGATTTTCAAGTCTCGTAAATTTACAGCCTGCAACAAAGGTAGTATATTCTGAAGAGATTTTCTAAGAGAAATTACATGAAACTCACAGAACTTTTTTCAAATAACGCTGTTTTAAAATTAAAGCGATTGATCCTCTAACAGCGTGAGGGGAAGTTACCAAGACAAAAATTCAGCTTACAAAGCAGTGATGTTTTTAAAACAGCTTAGTATCGTAATTAAAAAGATACTCTGCCTTTGTAGCGAAATTTCATTTTATAATATTTTGCTTGAAGAAGATTTAAAACCATAGTAAAGATACAAGTAAAAATGTCTTCAATATGCATTTTAAAAGCTCATAATAGGGTTATTATAAAGACCTAGGGTGGTCTCGTACCTACATAATCAAATGTTTATTACTCTTTTTATTATGCGTATGGCATGAGACGGTATGTCTTTTAAGTGAGTTTTGTGTCTATGGAAATGCCATCGCATGTGTCGTGGTGTCTTTATACTGTAAGTAATAAAATGCTTATGAAAACTTGAGACCGCATGCCTCGTGTGGATCTTAATACATATTTTCAGAAGCATTTTATTATGTATAATAGAAAGATACACACGAGACAAGCCACCTCGTATCTCGTATATGTCTTCATACAAGAGCACATTATTGGCTCATTTTTTGTCTTTTTAAAACTTTTCCAAAACAAGCTATAAAACCTTTTTGTACTAGGGTCAATCCTGAATATTAAATGTTTTTCAGAGTGCAAAATATATTAAAAAAAAAACATTAAACATATTAAGGCTTAAACGCAACGCTTCTAAGGTGTTACAAATTATTTTTTCACAATATTTCGAATGAGCAAACCTTTCTTTTAAATAATTTCTCTCCTCTTCCAGAAATATTACTCTATGAAAACAAAATAAAATTCTGATCTACTCGAGCATTTTCTTTTTGAGCAGCCATTATTTTATTAGATATATTTGACCAGCAAATAAAAAGCTCAAAATTCATCGGAGCTAACCATACTCAATATATTACATGTTATAACATGTAGTATGAGTAACATTTTAAGCGCTCGGCCTTACGTTTTTCCATTATGTGTGTAGTGAAAAACAAATCTGCTCGTAATAAAGAAAGAGAAATTTTGAACTTAAGATAAATATGATACAATTTAATATCTGCCGTTACATGTAATATAAGCAATAAATTATGGCACATAAAGCAAAGCTCGTTATAAGCTTTATGCTATGTCAAATTTCGGCAACTGTCTTTAATTTTTTTTTTCCCATGAACTTGTGTTTGTATCTGCACTCATACATAAGCATGACTTTATAGCTCAGAGACTAATACAAATCATAATATTTTCTTTATGTGTACGTAATTAGATATCACATAAGACATCAATCAAATATGTACATATACATATGTATAAAACCACGCACACACACATTCAGCCAATTCATTCAAGAGCTTAAATTTCATTGCATACTTCAAGGCGCTCTTACTTAGCATTAACAATACAAATGCTATGCCACTTAATATTATGCTTTAAGTAGCTTCTCCTAATGAGATGCAGAATTTATTGCGATTTCACTAATACCAAAATTTGGGTATTTTATTATTATTTCCTTGGATTTTTTATGGCAGCTTATTTTTGTTGTTATGAAGGATAAATTTAATGCATAGAATTATGTGAGTTTATTCCTTAGAAGCGCGATTTATTTTATTTCCTTTTAATTAAGCTCATTAAAGCCTGTTTTACTAAATTTGCAGCACATTACATTGTGTCTCACTATTTTCTTCAACGTAAAATCAAGTTAAAATTGATATACCCCAAAGGGCAAGGAAATGTCTCTATGTTACAATGAGCTGACTTCGACTCCAATGCAAACGAAGTTTTTATTCCATTATGCAAAATTGATGATGGAGTAGTTTATAATTTACAACAACACAATAATGTAGTCATAGACGATAATATCAGTATTGATGATGGTAATAGAATTGTGTAACCACTACGCGAAATGGTTTGACTTTTACACTATCGTGCACATTATTGTTGCTGACATCTGACAACTTTTAAAATTTCATTGCAAATTGCAATGGAGATCACATTTTTTTTTTTCTTTATGTCAACGCCAGTAAGCAATTGTCAGTGATGTTGGAAATAAAAAATATAAAAAAACAACCAATACAGCAGTTAGAAAGGGCAACGGAAAAAGAGAAAAAAATTGGAATTAAGGATAAGCCAACAACTAGAAGAATTTTCATTATAACTTTTCTGTGGTTAAACACACATACTCAGAGCTCAAGAACGCAAGCAGCTCAATTCTGCTCAACTGAACAGTGGCAACAGCTCAACCCTAGCAATCGTCGTTGCGTGTGCAATGTGAGGATGTTGATGATGATGATGCTGTTGACTGCTAGTGATGTTATTTTAGTTGTATTATAGTTCACATGCACTGAAACAAATAACTTGTGTATTTTGTTTCACACAAAATGTGGTGATAACTTCAGCGGCCATAAGTAAAATTACACTAGTTTTGTAGAGAATTTAGTGATGGACAAATATTATTGCGCAATAAAAGTACTATGTTGCATCGAAGGCAAGATATTGCATTTTAGGTCCCTTTTATATACGACGTCGTATGAGTAATTTTTTATTAGAGGTTAGCATTTTTAAGATACTTAGCCGCTAATTTATTCATGATGTCGCAAGTTGAAGCTTTATTGTTCTTGAATTTGAGCTTTCTACAGTGCATGCTTCTAAAGATATGTTTGCAATATAAGCCACTATCATATGATCTTGAGTTAAATCAAGGTATTTTCGCATGACATTCAAACATAAACAACAAAACTTCTACGCTTTACATTCTGATAAATTTTTTCCAATGCATTTTAAGGATTATATATCAATAAAATATTACATAAATTTGATACCTGGACATGTAAATAGCACATAAGTTTTTAACAGCTTATTTTATTGATTTAACATTTTTTTCTTTGTGTATTATTAGTGTGGCCTGCAACAGCAGCAGCAGGCGTGTTACTATTTGCTGTCGACATTTCTAACTTGCATGCAATTTGTTTAACATTTCCAACATTTCTACTATTTACTTTGCAACCCACTTGCTACTATTTTTTATTTTCAATACTACAACACTGTAGATGTGTGCAATTGCAAGAAAAAAAAATGTGCTGATGTTAAATGGTGTTGTTGTTTTTGTTGTAATACTCAGTGGGTTGCAATGAAAATTTTATTACAATGCGAAATTCAATTTTACATCAGGGAAATTTCCAAAGCTAAAAAAAATATGAAAACAAATTGGAGCAAAAAACGTTCTATGTGAAATTGTGAACTTTGCCACATATTTGCAATCAAGTTAGAAAAAGATTTCTGTAGGTTACGGTAGAAAAAGCAGAGTGCTAAAAAGTAATTTTGCACAAAATTATTAAATTTTGATGCATTTTTTAAGGAACTACAAGCAATTTCAAGTTTCAGTGCTTATTGACTTTTTTGCTGCAGCTATGTATATATAGGCTATAGTTTGTGAGTTCAAATGCAATTAAAATGCAGTTAAAATGTTGCAAAAATGAGTGTTGAATTTCACAAGTTATATACATTTTTAAGCGACCTTCATGAGTACTATTTGTAAATTAAGCGCTATTTCAACTCAAGCACACACTACCAAGTGGGCATTCAAAATTCTGTAGAGCTCAAAGTAACACACCCAGTAAATTAAAATGTTACACATACGTCAAGATAAATAAAATTCTTTCTAGAAAATGGATTACCTCAAATCGGATAATAGTTATAATACTAAAGTCAGACACATTCTTTTCACACTTTCGTGCGCTATTTATATATATAGATTTAATAAGTGGCCACTTAGGAACCAAACGGAAAATGCAAAATACAGTGCAGTGTCTAACACCAAGGGAACATAAACTGTGCTTTACTTAAACTAATTGAATAAATGCCTGGGAAGGAACTTACTATAATTTAATTAAATGACACTCATACGTCTTAATAGACGAAATAGTTTCGTTGAAAGCATTACATTTTCAAGAGAAGCTACTCGTAAACATAGTGCTATTTATAACCGCAATAGGGTCTAACGCTTAGAACCCAAGTAGACTGTGCTCTTTTAAGTTATTTTGTTTTTTCTTAAATATTGCTGGCAATAACTGATTCAGCTTGCTAGTTATTCACATTTACAGCAACACCAGAAAGTTGCTGCTAGAAATGAATTACAAATTGTAACAACAACAAAACAACTTAAAAACTGCATAAACATTTCAAAAGTCCATTACGTTGTTTTCAGTTGTTAGCTTTGTTTATTTTTCTTTTTTTTCTGCTGCTGCTGTTGCTGCTTATTTTTGGTGTTGCTGCGCTGAATTTGTTTGCTGCTGTTCGCACAGAGCCAGCAAGCAAACAAGGATGCTGCCTTAATGTTGCGTATATGCATGAGGATCAGCAGCAGAAACAACAACTTGACTTTGTCTTTTACTTTGCGACGCTTAGAAAGTTTTATAAATTTCTTCCTTTTTTTGTTGTTTTTTTGCTTGAAATTATGCATGCATTTTGAAAATGCAACCAAGTGACTTTTTGCTGTTGTTGTGTTTGTTTAAATTTAAGCAGAGCTTGCAACTTCCCGTTGATGTTGTTTATATTTTTAGCATGCAGAGGGCGCGCGCAGCAATTCAACTTCCGGTTGAAGTGAAAAACTTGCTTGCTGTTTTAAGTTACTACTCTTCTGCTAACACAGCAACAGCAAAAATAAGCAACTTTCGTTGTTTATTTGCAATGCAATGCAATGTAAAGTTTACAAGTGGAACTGTTGTACCTTTTGTTGCTGATTTTGTTAGTAAAATACTTTAATTTAAAAGAAAAAAAAACAGTGGAAAAACATCAACAGCAGCATAGCACATAACACACACAGCAGTGCAAAAGCAGTAAAAACCGTCGATAGGTGCCATGGAGTTTGAAATTTGCTCTTAAAAGTATGCAGCTATTTACGTTAAAATCTGAGGCGCAAGAAATGTCAAGCTACAAAAAAAAAATTAAAGTTTTTGTTTTTTTTTCACATAACAAGTTTTTAAGAATCCTAGTTCACCATGAAAAAATAAAAAAACTTTTCAAAACTAAAGTTGCAAACAAAAAATGAAACTTCTCAGCAATTCAATGCAGCTAACCCGTTGCTCATGCATAAAGCTTTTATAAAAATTCAAAACATTCAAAAATCTGCGTTGAAAACTTTGCAAACGAGGTGTCTGAACACCTTAGAAATTTCGAAGCATTTCTTGCATTTTTTCTTTTTTCCAAACTTGTTTTAAATATTAATAACATCGCAAAAAGTATCCAACTTATGTCCTAAGCACACATAAACATGATACAGCAACTACCACACTCTGTTCGTGGATTGGTTTGCAAAAATATTCAACAAGATGGCGCTCATGAGACACACAACACACCATAGATAGACGTCGTCAACGCGTCATCATTGACTGCAAGAGCGAAGATTATAAATTATGCCCCATGTAACCAAAACAGTTTTGAAAAGAAAAAAGCCATCAAAAAAAGACACGACAGCTGTTTTTTGTTCGCCCTAACAACTATAAGTGCAACAACAACACCAACACCAACAACGTTGAGGAAAATAACATTTTAATGAATGTTGCTTGTCGGTTCGTCGTAGTGATGTTGTTTGAAGATTTTACTATCCTTGAGTGCTTATAAAGATTTTCGTCACTTGTGCGGATTTTGCGTGAAGTAAAGTTGAAGATAAAGTGCACAGTGGAAAAATTTTAAATGCATTTCGATTGCGTTATTAAAAGCAATAAGACACAGCATTTTTTTTTTAAAAGTATATGTTAATGTTGGACACATCAATAGCACATTTCAATTAGCAAGAATATGTGTAAAAAGAAAGTATGTAAAGTACACAGAAATAGCACTTTTCAAGTTTCTAGAATATTAATGCAAGCAATTAAAAAGTTATCAACACAATGTTAACACATATCGTTTCCTTGGAATTTTCCCGTCGAATGAGTGCGTACTTTAGTTTTGGGAAATATGTGGGAACCATTTTCTGTCGCTCTTTTATAATTTTAAATAGCTTAATAAAATTTGGACTTCGAGAGCCAATAACAAAAGTTTAAATAAAATATTTCCAGATTCTGAGAGTTTATGAAAAGATATTTCCGAGTGTTTGAATAATTACACATGCTAAGGCACTGCTAACAAAAACTTTGGTAGCAACGTAATCATTATATGCACATGCATTTAAATTGAGCTACAAAAATTATGCAGTTATTTCAATACTTTTTGACAGAATGACAGTTTTTATTTATATATTTGGTTTGGTCTTGCATATTATAAAATCTTTATTGTATTTCTTTGCAAAAGACAAGCTTTTGTGAGTTTAAACAAACAGCATAAAGTAAGATTGAGCACATTTTATTTATTTATATTTTAAAAACTATGTATTTTAAAATCGAATTTATATTTGCCGGTTGGACACAGAAATAGCACATTTTTGTTTATATATTGTAAAAAATTTTAGGGAGCAAGAGTTTTGCTATAAGCATCAGCCCGCAATTAAAAAAGAATGTATCTTGGATTGGATAGACTTTAAGCACACTATAAGTACCACAATTTCTTTGGCTTTAATATTGCAGACTTCTCATTATTGCAAAAAAAAATTATTTTTATATTGGTCATATAAATAGCACACTTTAAACATAGTTGAAAATTACTGCGTTTAAAGTTAAACAATAAAAATTTTATGATATGATTTCGAGATTAAGATTTAAGAATGAGTTTCGACTTGGTCTTAACTATTGTCCAATGAGCAGCAGACTGGAGTTTTTTGCCATAATATTTCAATCTTATAACAACCTATCACTTTCATTAAGCAAGTGCTTGAAACACTTACGTTGTCACGGTTGAACCGGTACGCCGATTTTGATAACATTAGATAGGGATATAGCTTGAATCCTGAGTTAAAATATTTGTTTTGAGTGTGCAGTGCCACGTCCCTAACGGAAAAAAAGTTTTCACTGCTAAGCTAATGTTCCGATTTTAATTAAATTTAGCACAGCAATAGATTGAGCCCTGAGTAACATGAAAAATGTTTCTTAGCTTAAATAATCGACTGATTTTGATGAAATTGGGTATGGTGATACATATGTATATTGAACTCTTAGGAAGAAATAGAGATAAGGCAACATAATACCATGATTTTTATTTTTAGAAGAGATGACAAAAAGTAGCTCTTTTTGGTTTTTGATTTGTCACTATACCACTGGGCGAACTTTAGTTTATAGGAAATTGGCAGTTTAGAAATTATATAGTATATACAATAAATGAAAAGGCACTAAAATGCGTCCATGATTATATGCAAAATTGTTTATCGACATTTCCCAAATGATTTTAAAAAATGTATAGCATGCACACCCACAATTAATCTTGGGCACTGAAAAACTGTATTTCCTTTTTCGCTAACTAGGTTTATAAATGCGCCTAAATCATATCGCCTAGAAGATATCACCACTTGAGCGATTTCCAGATAAAAATTTTAAATTAAAATATTTTTGAGCAAATCCAAAATATTTTTCATAAAAGACAATTTTGAACTTAAATGAAAATAAATATTAAAAAAAAATTAAAATATATTAAAATTTTTTTCGCATTTCCCAAAATAATTCCCGCCGCGTAGTAAAAGAAACCAGCAGTTGAAACGCAGAAAATTCAAGCAGCATTAAAGCAAAAAATCATACAAAACCAAATGCCACTCGTTGTCTTGCGTTACTGCTCCTGCTGCTGCTGCAACTGATTTGTAATGAAAATTTGTTGTCGACATAAATTTGAAAATAATTTTGTATCATTAGCAGAGCAAACGGCGACAGCTGCTGGCAAGTTAAGATCAAGTTTAGAGGATGAAACGCACGAGTATTTGTTGCGTGGGTGTTGGCGTAGAAAAATTAAGACAGAGATAAGAAAAACTTTAGTTTTTAATATTTGAGGGATTTGTTGTTTTTCTTATGCTTTGGTCTTAAGTAGTAAGTGACATTTGTTTGTAATCAGCAAAAGTTTCTTAACCCAAAAGTACCGCGAAAATACTTCAAGAAAATTAATTGCCACAATTTTTATAAAAAACTTTTGTTGCCACAATTGCAAGCAAAAAAATAATTTAATAAATGTCAATTTTTAAAGTAAACGTAGATTAGGATTAGCAGGTCATTATTTTAGAAAATATAACCAAAGTTTTTTATTTTTGCTAATCTCTCTGAATATATTCAATAGCGACATGTCAAACTACCAATCTGTTATACATAATATTTACGCTACATTACCTTGTTCAAAATCTAATTAGGGTCTCATCAGTGTATTTTTTTTTTTGCACATTTTATGTTGTACTTAAGATTTTCATTTCTATGAATATTAAAAAACAAAAACAAAATATTAGAAAACAAAAACAAAATATTAAAAAAGAACTGTATTATAAGTTAGAAAAATAAAATAACTTTGAAAGAAAATCTGCAATTTTCAGGTTCAAAGAACTTTACAAATGTGCAGACACACCCATACACCATGCAAACACTTACGCATATGTACATATGAATGCATAGACAAATACTCAGACATACACATACATTTTTATAAAGCCACACTAGACATTTTCCACATCATGACCATGATTAAACGAATGAGTTTTCTCCTCCGCTACCAAAAAGTAAAGAAACTAAAGCTGAAAACGACAACTGGGAGTAAAAAGGAAAAAATTTAAAAAAATAATGGGCGGTCAAATTCAACCACAAAATGCGCTACAGAAATCATCATTTTAAACTACGAGTAACACATTCTCATCTGGTGGTGTACTTTATTGGCTTGTAATAAAACAAAGTTCACCTATCTATGCTCTGCTTCTGCTACACAAACCTTCAATAAAAAAAAAAATTCCGAAAGATGGTAACATATTTTCAATCTAACCAAATCAATCAAAATAAGTCAGCGTATCAAGTACCCTACAAATGTTTACAGTAAAATTCAAGGAATGCTCTCAAAATGAGATAAGCCATCATTCTATATTAATAAAATAAAATTGCCAGAATCTATACAGGTATCTCTATGCAAAACTCTCTCTTTATATGACCTACGACACATTTTACTAAAAACTTACCGAAAAACTCTACAAATGTTAATATCGAAAAAATAAAAATTTCCAAAAAATTAAGCATTTCAAAAGTACTGAAATTATAAAGTTCTACTATTTAGTAAGACTAAAGCATTAATTAATAAGACAAAAATTAAATAGAATACCCAACGACTATTCTTAATTGATACCTTTGTTCAATCTACAATATATTAACATGCTTCGCCTGAAGAATTTTCATTTCTTAGTAGCACAATTCACCAAAGAAAAAAGAAACAGAGTCTATTATTATAAACAAAATCAACAAAGTCTTTATATGTACTTTGCAGAGCTTTATGTTCAGTACGTTTAGTGCAAAAACAACAAAAAAAATTACAAGCGCATAATGCATTAATTGTTAGAGAATAACTCCAACAATTGTAAAGGAACAAAAAGTCTTAATATGTTTTTATTATTTTGAGTCTGCTTCTACACATTCGTTACCAATCTGCAAAGAAATCTAATCGAAAACTCTACAAATGTCAAAATATAAATCCTTAAAATATTTTAAAATTACAAAAGCAATTGTCAAATCAAAACTTATAAAATCGTAAAAATCTCAGAATATGTGAATACCTGTTACACCCACTAGCACTTTTTAAGAAAAACATTCGTTTCACTTCAACTCCACTCTACTCAGTTCAAGTTTACGTAGTTCAGCCAATAAAAAACCCTACAAATGTTTACACCTTAGCCTTGAAACTGTGCTCTACTGAAAAAAAAAGAACTAATTGCCTTGGTCTTTCAATAATATTAAAATCCTCGATTCTTGTTAACATCTAATCCTTTGAATTATTAAAGATTATACCGAAAACCATACAAATGATAATATCAAAATCTTATGAAGTTCTAACAATTGCTAAAGAAACTTTTTGTCTCTCAATTAAAAGATATAGTTGGAAACACTACAACAGTGCTAAAATACACTTAAGTTATCATGCCCATTAGCGCTAGACACTACAACGCTACTAAATAAACTTTAAAATAAAACACACTCGCACCACTCCAAGTACAGTCAAGCCTTTAAATTAATTCACCTTGAAGTTTGCCAACTGAAGCAAAGTTGCTTCAAAATGGGAGCACTAATCGAAAACCCTACAAATGTTAAAACACATTGAAACTAAAAAAAAATCAAATGAAAGTTTTATAAATACAGTGCGACCTCGGTCAACGCAACCCTTGATAAATGCAACTCCTCGATGTTCGCAACAAGTAGATTTCTTCCATTACAGACTCAGTAAGTGCAACTTTTCAAGCAAATTTTACCTCCCTTATTGCAATGTATATTGTTTGAATACTCGTACTCGTATTAAGTTCATAAATCAACAATATCGCGATTTAGTCATACGAAAGCTGCGCTAAAAAAGCGAATTAGCTTGGAAGCTGGTCCTGGAAATTGAATTTTGTTGACAGTTTGTAAATACACCAAGATTAAAAAAACTTTATTTCTTAACAAATATTTACACCCGGATACCTGATATTTTTTGACTACATCATTCCAACTACCGCGTTTACTACAACAGACTTGGTTCTTACTAGTTGTGTTGACCGAATCCGCACTGTAAATAATATCAAAAGGCTCTTTAATTCTTGTCGTGACACCGAATAGCTATGTTTTTAAGGAAATTTATGGGTCCACGCTGACTGAAAGCCACGTCAAATTCAATTGCTAAAAATTCGCGAGGCGAGGCGTCAAGAAACTTGTGCCATTTACAAAGTCAATCAACATGAAATTAAAGCTTTAACAAAAAATATCACAAAAAATATTCACAAAAATAAAAACCTCAAAAGCCCTTACCTCAAACAAAAATATTTTGAGATAAGAAAGATAGATCTCTCACAAAAACAGCCAAAAACAAATCTTACAACGCAAAAATGCAAAAAAATTCTGAGAAAAAAAATATCAGTAGACAAAAGTGTCAAAATATCTTTACAAATTTCAAGGAATAAGATATGGTCAATGCTTTACTTTCACGGAACATAATTCCCGAAAATCATTTTTTGAACTATTTAAGCAGTTTAAAAAACAGTACAGGAACACGCTATCATGACTTAGAATTAACCGCGTTCCTTAGAACATTTGACGAATGTCCAGCACAAATAAAAAACCAAAAATTCTCACGGTAAGTTTGAATAACCCCTGTGTAGAGTATAAAATAACCGCAGCAGGTTGACTGCACTTGAATATTTAAAATTACGAGCAAAAACCCAAATAGCAGGGAAAAAAAAAAAAGAAACACAAAAAAATACCGCAGAATTTTTACCAGACGCTGTATAGAGAGTCTGTTCCAAAGCAAAGCATACCATCATAGCTTATACGCGAACCTATAAGTGTGCACTTAAGTGGCTCCTTAGAATTTATTTCATAGTAAGTTAGGTTGTTGTTTCTATTTTCCTTATTTTTTTCATTTCTTAGTCTTCTTCTCATTCCATTTTCAGCAAGCACTTTTCTTTAGTTTTTGAAAATGAAAAACGCAAAATGAAGAAGAAAAAGAACCCAAGCCAAACGAATGAAGGACGCGCCTGAACCATGTAAAGGCAAAGCATAAAAAGTCGGGCGAGACAAAAGCGAAAAATTAAAGTTAGACATTTTATTTGCAAATGAGCGTCTAATGGGCGTCAGTAAAGGGTGCAGAAAAAATGCGAGTACTACGAGCAAAAAATATGGCACACAGTATGATTTATCATTGAGAGCAGCAGGCTATGAAAATTTCTATAATTAAAAGGCTTGAAAAAATTGCAGAAACCTCACAAAAGTAGTACACAAAAAATTTAACCACTTAACTCAAATAAAAATATAAAAAAATGTAAGCAAAATGTCACTACAAGTAGGGTAATGTACGTTATGGATGAAAAATGTACGAATAGTTAAATGGAATTAATATAACGAGTAGAAGTAACACATTAGTCAACAGATGCAACAGATTTATGAAAATACAAAGGCAAAGAAGCACTCTACATTTTTTTTTTGAAAATATATGGAAAATTTTTAGTTAATTAAAATTGTCGCTAATTTCTAAAACGCAATTTAATTCATAAGGATTAGTTTGGATGTGCTCAATGAATTTTGTTGGATATCAGCATTGCTTGAAAAAATCAAGCAAAGGCGCTATCTGTGAAGAGGGCAAAACTTACATGCACTTCACTGCCACGCCCACTTGTGAAATTCGCCTAGTTCTTACACAGAGCTTTTTCGTAGCATTCCAGCTGTTGATTTCATTACCTTAAATAATTCTTGCAGCATTTGAAAATTTTTGTGTGTATGGGAGGAGCCACGCCCACTTGTTGAAATCAGCCAACTTTTTATCTAGAACATAATCGAGTTATTTCCAGCATTTGTGAGAAATTTGATTGTACTAATCAAATATCTCTCTGTATATAGCGTTTTAAAGGTTTTATTTACATTGGAGGTCTATAAACCGATTCCGCTCATTTTTAATCCTGCGAACTATGTTTGAAAGTGTAACGTGTTTAAAAAACTCCACTTAATTATCCCCTTCAGTCGTGATTTCCACAGACAGAAAAACGAACGTGGCTTAAAAAACTTCCACTTCAATGCATTACAAACGTCAAAGTGAATGTGTACTGAGTGTAGGGTATAGAAATTCAAAAACGGTAAAACTAAAAAAAATATAAAAATATGTAGCTCATTTTATAGGCCTCTTTTAGTACTATAACCTTCAGCCAGTAAATAAAGTCGTTAGGTGGCCCTACAGGTCAAAATATGTCATGCACCCATCATATCTAGTCGTTAGCAAATCTAAATTCCTAACTGAACTGAAGCGTTTCATATATATTGAAAAACCTTAAAAAGAGAATACATTTAGTCAACAACCGTAGATTTATTTATGAAAAAACAAGCATTATATACACAAAAATGTGACATAAGATCTAAAAAAATTAACAACTGGAGCACTCAAAAGTACCACTTCCTGCACTTTTGAATTAAAAACGACGCAAGCGCCCACTTTGATGCCTTGTTGTTGTTTTCCTTACAGGAGCAACAGCTTCAGCAATATAAATCTGACGCAAGCTGGAACCATCAGCGGGTATAAAAACTAAACGGCCATTTTGTAGACTTCTCAACTGATTAAGAATCTCCACTTCACCTTCGGCAACATTGGGTGCAATATCATTCACATCCACAACATCATCGTCAACAGGGGTAGCTGACACCGGATTGCCATAAGTGTCAGCAGGTACTGACAGCACTCTCACTCCAGGTGCACCATAAGTAGCCTCTAGTGGTGTTACCTGTCTAGATGCTGATTGTGATTGAGCGGACGTATCAGCGGTGGGAAGATCAACAGCAACAGGATCGACATCGGCACTATTGGTTGCAGGTGCAAAGTCTTCGACGGCTTCAAAAGTGGGTGGCTGAAATTCAGCGCTTGGTTCAGCGGCTTCTTCAATGATATCAACATCGCTTGAAGGTATTTGGTTATCTGGAGCACCATAGCTGTCTGAGGGTGTACGTGGTGCATCAACATCATTTTCAATATCAACATCCTTTTCTACAGAGTTTGGTGTCAGTGCGGGGCCGCTGCTGCTGTTTGGAGTGTCAACAGCGCCGAAATCATCATCAGTTGACACCGGTGTAGTGGTAGGTTCTGGTACTGCTTTAGGTTGTCTATCGGTTGGCAAATCGAATGGAATGTTTGGACGAAAACCTGCAGCCGGATAAGGAGTTTTCGTCTCTATACCGAAATCGGTAGCATCAGCTTGTATCTGACGCGCTGATTTTACAGGGCCTCGTAGGCGTGCTGGTGAAGCGCTTACTGCCAATGCGCTAACCACCAAAAGCGTTAACAATGCAATTGTTCTTGTCATAATTATTTTCACTTAATTTCGTAAAATCGTCAAACTCCAAAATGAAACTGTTGCTGATGATGGCGGAACAATTGGTTTTTATAACACAAAATCGCTTAAAAGTCAAAAATTAATGAATTTTTGAACCGCACATTATTTTGGCCGCGTCGTTACGCAGAAGGTTGTCAGGTAGTTTATGCAAAAATCTTTTAATTGAAATGCTGAAATGCGTTCAAATTGTCGCTTTCGCGGTCGATCTGCGGCATTCAAAATGATAATGTGGCGCATGCGCTAGACGCAAACGCGAGTGAGACAGCAATATGACTGTGTGATAATTGGGCGCCGCGTTAAAATTGTAACACATTTCATGCGCTGCACGTAATTTCAGGCACAAATTTATGAATTTATTTTTAATTTGATTTTAAGCACACAATGTGGTGGGAGAAAAACAGATAAAACACAGCGCAGATAGCGCGCACATCACTCGTTATGTCGGCGTATATAGTGCGAGTACATAAAATGATATGCTTTTTATTATACGCATCCGTATATTGATACTTTTTATGTTCAATTTTTGCCATTTAAAGCAAGTGCAATGACTTTCAGCCCGATGGTCAAAAATGCAATCAACATGCGAATTCATGAATTCATATTTTTATTGGGTTATAAAAAACATGAGTGTACAAGTAGATATTTTTTTTATTGGTCAGCTACACAACATCAGTCCCAATATAAAAAAGGCTTTATTACGTCAATTAAAGGAAATTGCAGTAACAAAACAGACATCACGACAAAATGTCGATGAATTTTTTAAATGATTGTATTGAACTCAAAATTATAATTCAAAGGTATGTAAAATTGGCTTGGCAGTGTAAAATAGGTTAAATGGATCCCAATATGATTGATATGTTCATAAAAATCCCTGACTTAAACTGAAAGGGTATAACATTTGATGAAAATATTTTACTAACAATTTTTAATTATATCATTGATATTACTAGAGTAACTATAACAAAATCTAAAAGACAATTTTACCCACTTTATACGATCGTAACTAGTATGTCACGTTTTTCATGAATTAATATCAGCAATTTCAGTATCATGGATTTCTCAATCTGAAAAAGTATCATAGGTCACTTTTGTAATGTAGAGTTTTCCTCACTTCTTCTCTCAGTGTCACAGATAAGTGCAAAATAATATTTCTTAATAAAAATTGCTTCAATTATTAAGGACACAAAATTAAAAACAGCACCTCTCGAGAGCCGAGTGCATTAAAATACCAAAAGCCTACGACATCGAAGTGATTGCATTGTAAGCTCTTCCAAAGCACTTCCCAACCTATCAGCTATACGAAGAACTTGAGCTCACAAAAATTTACAGTGAACATAGTTGGAAGCATTTATTTTATAGTTCTGCTATAGCTAAAGAACTATAACGTCGATATTCCCTCAATTAAAAGATCTCTTTTTCAGATATCTTCTGCTCAGAATCGTTATATTTACGTTTATTACTTACTAGCTGATTCCGCGGCTTTGACTGCACACTTCCCGATGTACAGTCTCGCTTGCGATTTACGCAGTCCTTACTGCAGATAAATGCACCAAATTTCACAACTTGGTATAACTACCAAGAATGACAATTTACGTGTTTTTGTTGTATGGGAGAAGCCACGCCCCAATACGCTATGCCGTTCACATTTTGCGCGTAGCTTGGCACAATCAATGTACTCGTACATCCATGTATGTATCAAGTGGCACAACTGTAGCTGTCATAGATGCTAAGATATAGCGCTTTAACTGTTTTGGTGGGGTTTTTCCTGTTGTTGCAATTGATTTTTTTGTTGCTTTTGTTGTAAGTGGATCTTGCTTCATAAATTTTGCCCATCTATGGCTTCCCAAAGTATTTAGACAAAAAAAAGCATTGAACATTCCCTCTTTTCATATGGTTATTCTCTAAGAAAAATTTAAGAGCGAGGAAGAAATGAAAGATACAGATCTTTATTGTCAAATTAAAAATTCGATAAATTTCAAGATTGCACTGGAATGTGCGAGAGTTTTGTGCATGCCAGCATCAGCTGATATTAAAGCGAACTTTTTTTTTCTCCGGAAGTTAGCTCAAAATATAATTTGTGTGTGACAATATCGTGTATTAAGGAGTCGATTATAAAAGACGTTCGCAGAAAAGGTGAGGGGATCCCAGAAATTTTTTTGTTCATAAGAAACGAATTAAAGCTTAAAAAAAAATGGGGTACCATAATCCTTTGTGAATGTTCGTTAGGGGGAAGAGGTAGCGAAATCGGACAAAAGTATAGAACGGACGAGTGCAAATCATTTAGTAAATATCAACTGTTCTTTACTAATTTTAATAAAACTTCAAACTAAGTTTATACTTGAAAAGCTTAAAATATATTCTAATTAAATAACAATTCAAAGGTTGAACTCTTATAAAGTGAAGACGTTTATTTATTCATTCATAACAACTAAGGCTCTGTGTATATTGATATCCATTGTTTTATTGAGCTTCCTGTGTACTTTTAATGTAAAGTTTTGAACTATATTAAATGTTATTACTTCAAATTTAATTTTTCAGCTTGAATCATATAAAAAATTACACTATGAACCAACATTTTTTTATTCTTTTGAGACTTTCACACTTTTCCGTATTATGCTCACGTCCTTGACTTACACAACAACATCGGCCAGACGTCTACAGAGTGCAAGCAAAAGAAAGCGTTTGTTCGTTCTGCCACTTGGTTTTGAGAAAAATAGCTCATAGCGTTCTGCAGTTTGCAAGTCTGCACACATTTTACAAACCTTATGTGGTGTTCTTCCTTTGGAACTAAAATGGCTGGCAGACACAATACAAAACATATAACTGTGACTCCTTGATGCAATGCACGCTTGCTGCTTATTTCCTTTTCCTTATTTTTTTTTTTCATATTTGTATGCAATGCGTACTCTTTGGAGACTACTTTTGAATGGCTCGTACAACATGTCATCCTACAAATTGCAGCGACAGTAGCGCACACACGTTGCAGAATATGGAAAAGAGTAATACAAAAAAAAAAAGAAACGAGTAAAAATGCAAGGACATTGCAGTGGCAGTGGCACTGGCATTGCACAGCAACGAAATAAAGGAAACCAATTTGCAGTTGGCACTACTTCATGCCAATTGAAAGCACAATGTGACAGTGGCAGCAGCATTAGAAAGGCACACCAAAACAGTCAGGCAGACGATTTAGAGTGGTACCTACTTAGATTAGTATTTTGCCGAACTATTTAAATTAATTTTATTATTTAGACATGAATCGATCCAGTTTTGGGTTATTAAAGGATGTTAATGTATATGCGATGTATGCATTAGAATAATTTTCAAAGACGAAACAAAATTACAGCACCAACCACTTAAAAACAAACTACGAAATTTAAGGAAGTTTTGCTTCTCATAAAAATTGAAAATAAAAAAAAATAAAATAAAAAAATAAAATAAACAAAATAAAAGAAATTAAAATAAAATAAATTTAAATTAAATAAAATATAATAGATTAAAATATAATAAAATAAAATACAGTAAAATAAAATAAAATAAAATAAAATAAGGTAAATCAAATAAAATAAAATACAGCAAAATAAAATCAAATATCATAAAATAAAATAAAAAAAATAAAATCAAATCAAATAAAATGAAATAAAATAACGTAACATAATATAAAATAAAATCAAATAAAATAAAATATATTAAATTAAATTAAATTAAAATAAAATAAAATAAAAAAAAATAAAATAAAATACAGTAAAATAAAACAAAATAAAATAATACAAAATAAAATACAGTTAAATAAAATAAAATTAAATTAAATAAAATACATTAAAATAAGATAAAATAAAACAAAATAAAATAAAATAAAAAAAAAATAAAATAAAATAAAACACAGTAAAATAGAATATAATAAAATAAAATAAAATAAAATTAAATAAAATAAAATTAAAAAAAGTTAAATAAAATAAAAAAAATCAAAATACAGGAAAATAAAGTAAATTTAAATAAGATAAAATAAAATAAAATAAAAAAAATCATATAAAACAAAATTAAAATAAATAAAATTAAATAAATAAAATGAAATGAAACGAAATAAAATAAAAAATAAAATAATATAATCACATTAATATATTCATATATGCAGAGCATTAGAAAGATTTTTCTTCTTTAATTTCTTGGTTCTTATATTTTTTTTTAATTGAAAGCAAACAACTGCACGTGTATCATTCTGTAATTTTTTTAAAAATTCAAAAGGGGTCCACTTAATGTACACCCTATGCCAGTGTTTGTGTATGTGTGCGTAGGAGTCATACTCACAGAGTCAAAGTTATTCGCATTGCAATCTCCAGGATTTCACAGTTCAACTTTGAGTAGCTGCATTTATTACTTGGCAAAAAATGGCATAAAGAACGAAAACGACGAAAAAAGAAACAGCAAGTCCGCTGCGTATAAGCCAAGCCAGACGAAGATGCAGTAATTCATACAAATGCGAATGAATTGTCAAAGAATTTGCTACGACAGCACGTTAATAGAGCGGCAGTCGTTAGACGACTGAAATATTGAGTCAAATTTGCATAGCGGCTGGAAAGAAAGAAGTCCTATTTTTGTGAATTCACTTTTTTGAAATGAGTAAAAAAATTTAAGAGAGTTATTGCAGAGTACGTATTACTTAATTTAAGTAGAATATTTTAAATAATTTATTGTTGGATAATTTTCTTAAGTTGAAAATCTGCACTCAATAGCTGCAACTACAACTTGATAGAGGCAACTGAAATTTTGTTGTTCTTATTGTTGTCATTACATTTCCGGAAATAAGTAGTTACATTCGTCTACATTGTAATATTAAATACAACAGGAACAAACAACAGGAAGTGCTTGTGCTCAATATGGCGTATACAAATTCATGCAGCTACACGCACTTACGCATAAAACACTTATACATGCATGCATGTGAAATACACGCACGCAGCATTTTCAATAATTAATAAACCACAATAAACACAAACCGCTGATTGATTGAATGCCATTAAGCTGCACTTGTATGTGTGTTATATTTCCTGTTACATTGGCAACATGGCGGCAGCGGTAGTTTTAAGTTTGCATTTGTGTGAGTGCATTTCTATTTGCTAAAGTGCATAAATAAAAGCTTAGAATATAGCAGACAACACTTTACTTTGAAGTGAATTTAAGGTGGGAGCACTGAGAAAAATGAACTGAGTTTTTATGTTCCAATGTACTCGTAAGAGCTAAGATTTAGTTCACAAGCACTTCTTATGCAAGCAATGCAGGTCAATTTTCAAGAGCACAAACAAAAAACAAAACTCAAGTAAAAAAATTTCCAAGTTTTAGATCAAACTATTGCTAATAACTGAAGCTAAAAATAGTACCAAATTCAATATAAATCTAAGTGCAGTTTTGCAATCATACTTAAACTCAAGCAAACATAATTTTATGTCCCTAACAGAAACCTTTCTCAGCTAAAACTCACTCATATGCCTTACCTGAAGATACAAAGAAGATTATATGTTGGAAACTGGAATTTACTTTTCGGATGTTTGAAGGAGTTTTTTCACAGTATATTTTTGCAAGCAAATTTTCCAGCTGGAAGATATATAAAGGTCTGTTATTTTTTGCCTTGGTTTGAGTCAACACCCAAACTTATGTCCAGGCCTATGCTTAAACTCTGAAACACAATTCCAAACGCACACACTAATTCAAATATAATCAAAGATCCGAAATCCAAATACAAGTTTATAACGGGTGATTTTTTTGCTATTTGTTTTTTCAGTAAATATATTTTGATACCTCATGTCTGATTCGTAGCATGTGTCAATGCCAAAAATGCTCAGTAAGGTTTGCCATTTTACAATAAATGGATTAACAAACGATCTGCGCTTGCAAATCATTGAATTTTATTAATATTAATAATATAATTGCCGAATTTGGTGTGAAAAACAGCGAGAGGCAGCTCCTGAGCTGCCAATGCACCCTGATAAATGCACTGTTTGGTGCGGTTTGTGGACCGGCGACAACATTGGACCGTACTTTTGCAAAAATAATGAAAATCGCAACGTAATAGTCAATGGATCAGGGTACCGTGTGATGATTACCAACTTTTTTTTCACCCAAAACAGAAGAATTGGACTTGATTGACATGTGGTTTCAACAAGACGCAGCCACATGCCACACCGCACTCGATATGATGGACCCACTGAGAGGCGAGTTTTGTGAGAAATTAATCTCACATTTTGGAGAAATACATTGGCCGGCAAGATCATGCGATTTGACCTAATTAGACTATTTTTTGTAGGGCTACGTGAAGTCTCTCGAGTACAACCAGCCACAATTGCAGCCCTGGAAACAACATTACAGCTGCCATTGGTGAGATACCTGCCGAAATGCTGGAAAAAGTATATCAAAATTTGAACTTACGGATGAACCACCTCAGGCGTAGCTGCGTACAACATTTACATGAAATAATCTTTAAAAAGTAAATGAAAGAAACTTATGTATTGCTCCAAATAAATATTACATTCAGTATTGCAAATTTTCTACTCCTTTTTTAATTTTCAAAAACCAAACGCTTTAAAAATCAAATGTTAAATAAAGTCTAGACTCAAACCTAAATTCATACCAAAAGTCAAGCTTATGCTTAAACTCCAACCCAAGCACAAAACCAAATGCTAATCTATGCTAAGCTACCGAAATTCGAATTGCAAGCTTATGCCGGAACCAAAGGTAATTCACATAGGTGAAACCGTCTGATATGAGAAATACTTATAAAAATGAAAAATTGTCAAAACAAATAGAAAAAAATAGAAAATATCCTGCCTACAAAATAAAAATGGGCTTCAAGAATTTAAATTCAAGTGATGTCCCCAAATAAACAGAATGTAATTTTGAAAACTGAGGATATTTCGTTCAAAAACTAATAAACAAAACTGATGCATAGCATTTTGGGGTATTATTTTTTGTAAAATTTTCGTTTTAGTTCCATGCCAATATACTTCGAGACAATGCTCTTATGCTGTGACCACAATCACTCTACGGAAGTAACAAAGTTTTGCTGTGTAGGCGATTAGGTAAACGCACACATTGCTATGCGTGTTAAGTCAATATGAGAAATGTTTAATTCAGTTGCACGCAATTTCAAATGGCAACTTCCGCATTGCAATTAAATTTTGTCATTGAAGCTTTTTGAATTAAAATCAACACCGTAGCACTAACACAAGAGCGCTGCATTGATTAATGCATACTGATGAATAAGTGCAAGTAGTTGTGTAATCGATAGGGTAAGGTCTTCTTCAGTGGCGCAACTGTTTTTTTAAATACTTTTTGTAAAGCACTTGGGTTCTGTTTTTTACTTGTTTAAACAAAATTTAAAGTTTAAACACTTTGCGTGTAAGTCTTTGAAAAAGAATACAATTTAGTTAGTACAAAAGCCAAAACAGCTTCTAGCCGAATTGATCTTTGTAGAACAGCGTGTCAAACAGTTGCGCATCCCATGCTAAAGTGTGGCGCACTCAGTTCTAAATGATCAACATGCTAAGATAAAAGTTTGATATTCTTAAGAAATGTAATTTTTTTCTTGAAGAAACAGACCGAGCTCATAAAAAACACTCTGCTGTTGGAAATCTTAACTAGTCGGGCATATTGATGTGGCAAATATTTTCGAAATATTTTTAATTTCGAAACGTTACGCTAAACTATCGTTCAAAAACGCAATTTTTAAAAAATTTTTATCAGTAATTGAACTGAAATCAATGGATTTCGATTACACATGCACCGTTTAGACTAAAATATATTGAATTGAAATTTTTTGATGATTTACAATAAAGTCACCTTCCCTGTCCGGAGGAAAATGTAATAGTCCCCTGGCTAGCAAGCTCATCAGCTTTTCAATTGCCATGTTTCTATGCTCAAACAATCAAATGAAGTGAATGTTAAAACGCTAAAACATCTCTAGTGAGTTTAAGAAAACTGATTCTAGAGATTTAATAACGTGTGATTTTTTGAAATGTCCAAACTTTAAATTCAAATAAAACTGCAAACAATTGAGACATATTGAAACTCTTTTATTGATATGAGTAATCATTCAATGTCATAAATTTTTGGAAACAATTTCGAGCATGTGTTAGCCGCGGCTATCTCTGACATAGCGCACAGTACAATATCCGACCACTTTTTCAAAAAATTGAGGTTATGTGTATGCAATTGTCCGTATTATGTTGGATTCCAAGATGTCAATCGTGGCTGGCTTATTGGCATGGACATAGCTTCAAAGAAAATAGTCCAAATATGTCAATACATGCGATCTTGGCGGCCAATCGAATAGGGAATTTAAAAAAAATCATGTGAATTTAAATTCTAAACTTCAATAAACTGTTCTAAGATAATTTGCCAGACTATACCGAATAACTTTAACACTGAAAGCGAGTGAACTGAAAGTTCGTTTGACAGCTCTTCTTATCAGAATTTTGGACTCTCCAAAAATATCACCCGTTAGTAGCCTGACTATCTGAGTAATTGTTTATGTCCCTAAAATTAATAAACAACGCCATTTTTCACAGCAAATGTTAAAGTTATTCCAAAATACGCAATAAGTGAGTTACGAATGCCAAACTACCATCTGTTGTTAAACGAGTGAAACTGAAAGTAAAATTTTGAAAATTGTTTTCTCTTAAAATATTTTCAAAAATTGGAATCAATTTGGAACCGAAATTTTTTCGAAAAAAATAACTCTACACTTCGTGTTATTATCAACCAAATCGATTATTTTTTAAAGTTTCCATTTAACGTATTTTTGACATAAAAAAGAACTTTTGAAAAATCAGTCAAATTGGTACAGCGCCACGCCACTGCTGAGCACTTTCCCCTATCTTAGTGACATAATTTGACTTTATTGACACATAAATACCATACATATTTCCCTAGTACTGCATACACTCTACTTGAGTTTGATTATTCTGATAGGCTGTGCCATCTAGCGACGGGCTTTTGACAAATTAATTTAATGCTAATTAGTGCAAAATGTTGCATCAAATTTATGCAAGCAATAATTAATTTACGTCAAAATTACTATCTTTTCCTGAGCAAATATCTGAATCGAATAATAATTTGAAGATAAAATCAACAAGAAAAAATACTATTTTTAAGCGAATTCTTAAAATTTTGCAATATGTTTTCTAAAACAAAGTATTAAATATTTTTCGCAAAAAACAAAAAAACAAAAATTGCATAAATTCAGCAATCCACTGAAATTGAATTAGTCAAAAATTCTCGAAATGAAAATATTTTTTCAATAGAAATTCTGATGCAAAAATCTCAGCAATTAAAATAAACGAATGTGAAACTATAACACTCTAAGCCACAAATTTAAATTGGTCGCTTCAAAGCACTAAAGCAAATTGACTCCACTCAAACAAATAACCGCAAAAAAATATTGCATACATTTAGGCTTTGCCGGAAATCACTTGCAAAGCAGAACGGATGTTCATTAGTCAAAAATCATTAAAATTCATTTATGATAAGCATAGAACCGCTATGCTACTACGCTTTAATTCATACAGACGCAGAGACCGGCAGATAAGCACACTTATACAACGAATGCTACATAAAGTTACAAATGGTTGATCCTAAAAATATGCACTAAAATTGAAAATTGTATCAATTTGAGTGCAATGCGTTTTAGAAAACAAAATTCTTTTCTATAACAAAATTTAAATTATTTACATATTAGTTGAGTGAGTTGTGGTCTCTGGCAAAATTCCACATGAATATTTATGCGATGATGGTTTGATTTTAATTTTTGCAAAAAACTAAAAAGTTATACAGCTCTTGATATCTACGCGCGACTTTGTCCGGGCAGTAAAAAGCCATTTAAAATTTAAATATGTAATAAATTCTATATTTTGTAAGTACAAATCACTATTCCTTAGAGTTATCAGAATGCTGCTTTAATTTTTAGTAGCTATGCTGGAATAATACTTTGAAGGAAGGTCGCTTAGAACAGTTCACAGGCACAGTCGATTTCGGAATTGATTCAGTGAAATAGTGATTTTTCTTTCTAGCCATTACATTTATTAGAAAGTCTTCGTGATATGAGAGTTAAATGTTTTTACATCAAAACCAAGGTGTCACGCTTACTTGTTAAATTCAGTTCATTTTTCGTCTGAAAGTCCATTGATCATTTTTTCTATATTCTCTTAGAATAATTTCTGAATATGGCACAATGTCCGCCCTTCAAATCTCATTCACTTTTTTGTCCAGCGCTTCAATATTTCACATAGTTTTTGAAATGAATTGATATTTTGTGGAAATATGACCCTTATGACCCGAATTTCAGTAAATCCTTGGTCAGTGGATCTTAAGATTATTCGTACTCCGACTTTATGTTTCTTTTGTACGCAGTTTGGCCTAGACGCTAACCTTCTGTTAGTCAGTTGTGTGAAAACTGTTAATTTTTTTTATTTTCGTGAGGCATCACTTAGGATTTGAGTTCCGGGAAATTATTTCTAAGTGGATAATTACCAAAAAGGCGTTCTATTCCAAATGTTCTGTTCTTTGGCGCAAACAGTTTGACGCCACGTCGGAGTTTATTTCAAATATGTTATTCAAAACAAAAATTTAAGTTTTGTATTGTTATGATGGCCACGCCCTCTTAACATTGATATTTCAAAAAATCGCAAATTTCATGTTTGAAGAATCAATAGGCGTTAATTTGTTTCAAGTTATTATATTATTTTCTTTATGATTTCAGCTTACAAACAAACAAACATTTGCTTTATTTTAAAATTCATGCAAAAGAACTTTGTTTATCTGCATTTGAGCTGAGCGCGTGTACATATTTATTGTTTGATTTTAGATTTATGATTTTAATACCAAATTTAATGAAATAAATTTTTGTTTAATTTTGCCAAATCCGACTATAATACACTAAAACCAATTAAACTGAAAGCATTCTTTAACTATATTTTGTAAAGTTTGAAAGATACAAAATTAATTTTGCATACTTGCCGGCGCAATTCTACATAGTTTTACTCCCACTCACCCACACCATTTTGTTATCCTGAATTGCCGCACTTTGTCGATGTTCACAATTCACTGCACGTAAATCAGTGTTGAAAATGCAGCAGCATCATTTTGTTCGTACGTTTGGGTTTCTGCTGGAGTAACAATTTTCAGGCGCACTTCCTGTCATCGTGCATTCAACAGTGGCCGCTATTTTCATGCGCACCATATTGCAAAATTAATTTGTGATTGCAAGCATAGTGTGCGATGCGCTGCATTGTACGTTTGGTTTGATATCAATTTTCAACCCATTTTACCAAAAGCATCAATGTTTGGGCTTAAAAGCATATTTTTAAGGACTTCATGGTCTGTTTTTGTCAAGCATTTTGTCAAAAGTAAATTTTAAAAATTTCGTTTTGAAATGTAGTACCATCTCGGATGGACTTTATTATCATTAGTTTTCTGTTTGAATATGCGATATTATGGAGTTGCTTGTGGGATAAATAGTTCGACGGTTTCTTTGGCTTAAGGCTTTTTGCAGTAGCTCTAGAATAGTTTACTCATGCCAGTTTACAATATACAAAGAAATAGCATATGTTTATAACTTTTAACAGCATAGGCTATTAAGCTACATCAAGACCCCACATTAGAGGTGTACTTGGTACCACTTAATGAACAACCTCTAGTTGCTTTTGTTGATCTTCGTGAACCAATCAGCTCCGATTTGATAAGTTTATGCATGCAATTTATATACAGCCAGGTCACTAAGTAAATATGTTATTTGATCCTTCACATGTATTATTGTCCTTTAGGCGTTTTCCCGAAAAGTTGTGTTAGGTTATATACCCCAGCAGCATTCGGAGACCAACACAACACTAACCAGTCATTGCACTCCGTTTAGATTAAATATTTTTTCGCTTCTTCTGGTAAAAGTTTGTCCTTTCAATTATCTTTACTCAGCAGTGGCTTAAAATGGGTTAATAATGTTCAAATGATGCGTTGTCGTCAGCGTAGAACAAATGCAATGTATATCCTTGACCGTTAGCATTGGCGGTGGGCGTTACGTACACGATTGCGCTTCGTTTAATTAAATTTCTGTTCGTTAGTAGTTTGGCAGTTGGGCGATTTATGAGCCACCACGATGACATGACGACAACCAGGATTAATCACGAAGATGTTTAGTGAGCCAGCAGCAGCAGCAGCACCGTGGCACTAGCAGGTTTCTGATAGTCAACTTGACATTCATCTATTGTCAGTTGTTTGACATGTGCGGATAAATAAATGAAGTTCTTCTCTGGTCGGTCTACTGGCGATAATCAACCAAAGATAAACGTGACGAATTGATGAGAAAGCTCAGAATAAAGCGTATTTTCATTGTGCGTTTGTTTCAACATAAATTTATCTTAATTAATAAAAATAAGCAATAGTAATTTATGTCTTCAGTAAGTATGTAGACGTATTTAGTGGAAAAATAAGATTTGACGTCATGCATTTTTTTTTTAAATAAAAGTCGTTCCATTTTAAGTTCAGTATTAACATCACTTTTAAATGCTTTTGCTTCGATGTATTTGGAGCACTCCTACATAAGTGCCTTTGTTATATAAAATATTTTTGTTCATTTCATAGCTCCAAGTCTCGATGTCTGAGCTCTGATATAACATATGTCTCTATGCTTAAGTCACTTTTAGTGACAATAATTTGCACTACATCGCAATCGAATCAAGAGATATTCATGGGGTGTACAATTAAGTCTCTTTTTTCATTACTTTTAAACTTATTCTTTCACAGATTTGTGCTTCAATATCTTAACTCTGATGAAACGTAGACTTTTTATGCCTGAGTAAACTTTGATGACTAGCTGGTGATCTATATTAATATCTACATTTCATAAATGGCTACATAAATTTAATATGCCTGTGCAACTAATACTCAAATGACATTAAAAAAAAAAAGAATTTTACAATAAAAATCTCTGATATCCTTCAAAATCATACACTGCACATCAAGTACAAACGCAGCTAAAAATCAAAGGCTATGCAATAAAATCAAATGACGCGCGGCGAATATCCACTGCAATTCAATGTCATTGATGTCAAGCGCAGGCGATCAGATAAACATTGGAACATTAGGCACAGATTCACTAGTGGTGCACTCATGTACAGTTTACCAATTTGATTTCAATGCATAGTAGAAATATAGTTAAACTGCTTTAAGTCAGAAAGACCTCTTTGTTAGATAAAGATGGATTTATATTTTGTACTGTGTATGACAACGACTTAGATCCGCCCACACAAATATTAAAAGATTATAATAGAGCAGATTTTTCTGCATTTTTCAATGCTCTGAACATGTAGGTAGTTACTGCCTTTTTTTGGTATGCTCCCCTCCTAGCATATAGCTGTTGTGCATCGATTGTTCTCATCGAGTATTACTCACTCCCTTTCGATTGACTAGGGTTCGATACACTTTGAAAACTATTGGAAGATAAATGAGTATTGCTATTTTATGTCTGTCCATTGTAGAGCTTCTCCATTCATCTGCTTGTGTGTCTGTCTTGGGTATTCATCTGTCCGTGTTTCATTTGTCGTTAAACCTCAGGTTTGCTCCCTACAACTTTCATTCAAAAGTTGCCTCTCAATCGACTAACGCTAGCATCCAACTGTCTGTTTAACAATCTGTCTGCTTGTGTGTCCGTCGGTCGCAATCATTGTCATCGATTTTGTTTGCACTGGCATATAGCACCAGCAACAATTGCTCAAGAATTGCACGCTGCTAGCATGAGTGCACAGTGAAGCAAAATTGATAAAGCGCTTTAAGTAAGTGGCACCTTAGTTACACAAGAAATAAAGCTTAGAAATAAAATTCAAATAAATATATATTTATATGGCACTTACAAACAGTTGCTCTTTCAATAAAAGTTCCTCATACGACATGTTGAACGAAACAAGTTGGGAAAAGTTAAAAACTTATTAATAAAATTATGTTTCATTTACTTTTTAAGTGAAAATTTAAAAGTTTTTATTTATTTCAAATGCAGCTCATACGAGCAAGAGCTTAACGCATATTATTTATAAATTTCCATTTAAGCTTCCTAGAATTATTTAACTTTATATCTCAACAAATATCTCTAATATTTGTTTGGAGTTGTTTTGTAAGAAAACTCAATTTCAAATAGTGGCCACTTTAAAACCGTACTACAAGATATGGCTAAGAAGTATTTCGAATAAAAAAATTTCGGAAAAGTGTGAGAGCTTTACATATTTTGCTTTAAATCTATTTTTGAGCTCCCAACGATAGTTACACTCCGATGTTACTTATAGCCTTAATGTATATGTCACTTTGCTTCTTTTAAGTTGTTTTACAACAATATACAGCTTTAAATAGTGGCCGCTTTATAACAGCACCATAAAATAGGCATTGGACAAAAGTATTGTTAAGTAAAATTAAAAAAAAAACAATTTATTAGCAATTTCATTTATTTTACGCCACTGTTTGACGATGTCCCTTGATGCAGCATTGTATGCATCAGCAGCAGCAACAATTCATTGGTATTGGGAATCGTTCACAGCGTCATCTGTCTTCATCATGAGTTGCTGTTGTTACTATTATTATGGTTATTTTTGCTGCTGTTGCTTTCATTTCAAATTCCACTTTTGTGCTGCAATTGTTGCTGACTTTGCTCTTATGCCAATTGCTGCAATTGCTGCACCCACTACGTTTTTCTATAACTAAGAGTTTGCTTTTTTCAGCTGCATACTGTTTTGCTATTACTGCTGCATTTTAAATCTTTTTATTTACGAGCACAATTTTTTGATATTGCTGTTGTTGTGCTGTAACAATGACTTCGTTATTGCTGTACAATATTTGTCGTAGTGCAGCTGATTCTGATTAAATTAAAAGTATACAATTAAATGTAGAAAACCCAGCTATTTAAAATGGCATTTATACTTAATATGCTGCAATATATAATAAACAGTCAACAGTGCGTATGTGTAATTTTTTATGTCTACAACACAACACATTGTAATAAACTTGTTATAGCTGAATAACGAAATGTTCAATTAATTTAAGATTTTAACAATATATAGTCCAAAGAAAGGTTATAACGCTAGCGTATATTTTATTAAATCGGTTCAGTGGTTTTGCAGAAAGCAAAGCACAAAAACTTTACAAAACTACCAAAGAAGTTCAAAGTTTTTTATATATTAAATAAAAAATATAAACTTAGTTTTCAAGTTTAATATAGAAATTCACTTAAAAGCACATACTGGACACAAAGCACAGCAATAGCTCTCATCTCTCTACAATTTTTCAGCAACAAAATAAAATAAAAAATTGCTGAAGCACGTAGTTTTCTCCAGTCTTCTTACTGTTGCCGTGAAAATTTCATAAATTTTGTGATTTTTAAAAACATCACGTATTTTGTAGCAAAACAATCTGAGTTGTTATGTTATCATATCTTGAGATTGTAGTACATTTTAGAAAAGTTTCTTGCTGTTACTGTCACGAACAATGCACACATGTTTATGAAGCAGCAGCAGGAAAAACATTTTTCAAAGTTAATTGAACTGTGAATCGAGGGAAATTAAAAACTTTAAAAACAACTCTCAGCATAACATGTGGTGCTGAAAAAAGAAAAAAAAACCTCAAAGGTTTCGCCCACCCTGTTCAACTTTTTAAAACAAGTGCAATATTTTTTCCACATTTTTCTTGCAGTAAAAAAAATGGGAAATTTTTTATGCAACAAAGCGTTAGTTTTCCATTTCCTATAAAAATTGCAGCAGAAATAAGAAATCGAAAAAAAAAACAAAATGAAAAAACAAAAAATTTTAAAAAATAGAAATTCAAAAAAATGTGCTGTCGAAGACACTGCATTCAAATGTTGCAAGTGGCAACAGCAGCTGCAAAAAAATAATGTAATTTTTCCAAAGTAACGATATTTTTTTTGTGCTGTGTTTTATTTTTATTTACCGATTTTATTTTATTCATATCAAATATCTTTCAAAATTTGGTATGCATTGCAATGGAATGCTGCAAGCAATATCAATAGGTATTGAGCAGTTACAGTACACGGCTCAATTTAAGTATATTATTTATAAAAAAAAATATTAGCTGGGAAAAGAATTTACTTAAGCTAATTTTATGAGCGGTATGCAGGAGGAAGTAAAATTTTGAGCAAGAAGGTACAGTAGACGTCCAATATAGCGTAAAACGATATAACGAATTTCCATTTTAACGAACCGTTTTTCAAATTGGAATATTTCCATTGATGTCTCTAAATTACGAATACTAAAAGTGTTCACTATTCAAAATAACGAACGCTGTTTAATTCAGCAATAACTGTTGAAATGGAATAACTTTTTTTACCAGTTAAGCTGATCGCAAGTATATCTAGCATTCCAAAATCTAACTTAACTTTTATGACTTGATATATTTGTGTGTATATGAGTCCAGCTCCTTCAATAAAAAACTCTTCGATAGAACGAATTTTACGATAATACGACTGACCCGTGCATGAATTAGTACGTTATATTGGACGTCTACTGTATTTAGAAAAGAAAGAAAGATTATGGTCATGACGGTTTACTATCACAAATTAATAAGGTGGCAATGTCAAATTTCTGATTTAAGTTGATATATCAAAAAGGAATTTATGGAAGTGCACAAAAATATTTCATAAATTAAGAAAATTAGTTTTGTCGACCGATTATTTATTATATTAAGCATTATTACATTGAACTTGCAGTGATTTCGCAAAGACAATATTATCGTAAAATTTTTACTTAATTGATCAATGCTTTTTTAGCGACCGGTCAGGGGTTCGAGTCCAAGTACAACATTAACCAAAAACTGGTCTGATGAGGCTATGTATATATATATGAGAATGTGTATATAAGTATGTGGTAATAGCCGAAACATATGTCACCAATTACCAGGTTAAATTGTTCCATTTGTTATCTTTGTCATGTTTGTTGTATAAAAAAGCATTGATCATTTAAGTAAAAATTTTACGATCATATTGGATCAATGTTATAATGCTTAATAAATTTCATTAATTAAATTTTAATTTTATATGTCATATATAAGCTTTCACAATACATGGCGTATTCAATTTAAACTGATATTTATATAAATTTAATACGCACGATCCGTTGATAACATCAGTTCCTATACCTTTTACTAAATTTATAACAGTACGGGTGCAATTAAATTAGTCATAACTTTCATAGTGATGTGTACTGAAAAATATTGGCAATATAAAAATCTCATGCTACGAGTATTTAGTTTTAAAATTTGTTGTATTACCACTTGAAATTTTGATATCTCCGCTTTGATGTAACTTATAACATCTATTTTATTGGCAACTTAACAGTCTCTTAAGCAATTTCAAAAAATTTAAATTTTTATTAATGGCCGCTCTCAATTTTTGGTTTTCTGGCTAAACTTAAGCCCTAATATTTGATATCTTAGAAATAAATATATCAAAAATTTTACGCCAATGTGACCATAGTTTGGTTAAACCCGCATCATTAGCCGCATCAGAATAAGTCAATTAATTCAGTAAATATTTCATATACTTAAATTTTATTTTCTTTCAATGACATTATGTCAACATGACTTAATCGACCATTATCAAATAAAATACACAAATTAGAAACAAATAGAGAAATAAAAAGCAACATTAAGCATTTTCGACAAAATGTTAAGTGCAAACAATTTGCAAGTTCGCAAACAAACCCAAACGTTACACACGCAAATTTTCAAAAAAAAGGGTGATTTTTTGTAGCGATAGAACTTTAAATTGAAAAAAATCATAGATAAGTTCTGTGGAAATCCAACTTTTTTTTAAATCTAGAGATTATATAAAAATTATTTTCTTAACACTATGTGATAGCAACAACAAGCAGAAAAGTTAAATCGGCAGAAATTATCAGCACTTTAAGCGAAAATATTGATTGTACGACTAGTTGTCGTAGGAAATCATCGGCTTATGATGATAAACCAGATAGAATTGAATATTTAAATCGTATTCTTTCTAATATATAGCCCTAAATGTTCTAACTGAGTGTAATTTATTGCAGCTAGTTGTGGCAGACCTATGACGGATACCATTTTTGGACAATATCTTTCTGAAATCAACATTTTTTATTGCAATATAAATATCTTTCACTCCAAAAAAAAAATCACCCTTTACATAGAAATATCGCAGCACAGCAAAGATAAAATCTATTTGTTTTTAGTGGTAGATTTTCTACCTACAGATTTTTTTGTTGCTCTTAAGTTTTCAATCAGAGGATTTTCTTATCAGCATTCAACATTTCAATTTGAAAACACAAATGTTGCAGTGGATTAACAGCAACAACAACAACAACAGCAACAAAAACAACAATAGCAGCAAGTACAATAAAGAAAGCAACACAAAACAAAAATAAATAAAGTTTAATCCCAAAGATAAAGAAATATTTTCAGCTTCATTTCACGCTGAAACAAATAAAATTGAAGGAATGAATGTGAGAAGAAGAAAAAGAGAGCGAGTGATAGGAAGATAGTCAACGCAGCTGGCGCAGCAAGAAAGTAGCCTGGCTGAGGTGCTTACTTACACTACCTATAATTGAAACGGAAACGGAAGCAAAAAATAAATACAAACAAAACAACCGGACGCAACGAATGCACGAATAAGCGAATGTACGAATAAATAGATGAAGGAATGGGAAAAAAATCAACAATAACAACTGAATAAACTGACAACAAAACCAACTGATCAACAAAAACAAACATTACACTGAAACAACAGTGCAAAGTTTTGATGTTGAATGGTGAATGGTGAATTTCGATTGATGATGCAGGTTGGATTTAACTCTAATTACGAAAACAATCTTTTAATGAAAAGCAAAACATGAAATGATCGATCATAGGCTTTTTGAGAAAATTTGGTTTTCGTAAAGAAAAGTCAGAAAAAAAGCGTCTAAGTCTACTATCCTTTTTGAAAGATATTTTTAGCACTTTCACCTGGTAACTTAACTCAAAGGTACTATATTAGAGGCTTCCCAAATCAAATCACTTACAACTTAATATACTTAACATTAAGCAAATGCAAGCTCTATAGATATACCAATGGTTTACATATCGTACAATATATATTTCTGAAGCTACAGTTAGGTGTAATAGAAAGCATGAAACATGCTTAAACCTATATAGTCATAGAAAATCAGCTTCATCGAAAAAGTTAAAGCACTAAAACTGATATTTAAAACGAAATACTTAGCATTTTCCTTTTGGTCTCAGATTCCGCATTTATGTTGGATTTATGACTTAAATTCATTTGCCCTGCTTCATATATTCAGTTTGGTTGCCTTCGATTCAATTTTTTTTTTTTTTTATTAACATATAGTATTTTAGTGATTCATTGTCTTAGTTTCAAAACCTTACAAAAAAAATTATAATAAGAGAAATTTTTCTCAATGTAATAGCATTGCAACTAAATCAACAGTTTAAAGAAAATCCTACAAAAAATATGTAACAAAATGCGAATAAAATACAAAAAAAAATCAAATCAACATAAAGGCGGTTTTTTTTACTAAAAACAACAACAGGAAGGAATTTATTTAAGAAAAAAAATCCGAACGAGAAGAACGAAAATATTCTCAAAAGACCAAACAGCCAAAATTGTTGTCCACAGACATAGAGTGTTGTGGAAAAAAACATTAATTTAAGACGCAAAAAAAAAAATCCCTAAAGAGGTCAAAATAAAGTGAAGAAAAAATAAACAAATCAACGTGCTGAGTCTGGGATTACAAGGATTGTGCCTTTGGAGCGTCGCTGGAAAATGACCACTAACAATAACAATGAACCGCCGTCCATGCCGGCCACACCCACCACTACCATTGCCACAACAGTTGATAGTACCACACCTGTATGGCTACATAAACACATAAACTAATGTACACACAGCAATGCTGTGGGTCCCCGAGCAACGTCAACACCAACAGCAGCAACGACAACAACGGTGAGTAATGAGAAAAGTTTTCACCGACAAAAATAAACAAGAAAATCAACAAATTTAAGTCAAAAGTGTAGTTTATGAAAAAATACAAAAATAATACATACAGATGTAATCAGAATGAAACATAATTTTTTTCGATACCAAATATAGAAAGTTCATAAAAATCAAATGTTTTTCTTAAAAACCCTCTGGGCTATGAAAAAGTCTATCAAAACATTCACATATAACAAACAAAGATGCAACTTTTCAGCTTTGTTTTTTTTTTGATGGGTTTGTGTGCGTTAAAAGTCTGGCAGAATGTACCGTAAGAGTATGAAAAAATTCTGCAAGAAAAAAAAGATTGCAAGGCATGGAGAATGTCTTTGTAAGAGACA
Source organism: Meiosimyza decipiens (assembly GCA_963680825.1). Classification (NCBI taxonomy): domain Eukaryota; kingdom Metazoa; phylum Arthropoda; class Insecta; order Diptera; family Lauxaniidae; genus Meiosimyza; species Meiosimyza decipiens. The sequence goes on from OY804258.1 coordinate 42,393,166, forward strand.
AAAATATAGCCGATGTTTCCATTTAACGAGACGAACTTATCGCTGCCGATGCTTTAAAAACTTTAGCATCTTAATGTGCATTAAATGAGAGGCCATTCCGTGGATCAAATTGGTACTCAGATTTCCAAGAAATCTACTCAAATTTGTTTTTTGCATTAAGGTTTTTTATCCAGCGGCCTCAAATAAAACCCGAATTTTATTTTAGTATGACTCAACGTAAAGAAAAATCATATACATATAAATGTTGTCATTAATATCGGAACTCAGATATAAGTGTGTAAGTTCTGAGAGCCTACCTATTGTATGCTGCAAAATAGTTTGACGTTACACATACGACATGATGAACAAAATATTAAAAACTTTAAATGAAGTACTTATTCTTAAGCATTTGAAATGCTTACAACGTTTTGAAAAAAAAATTTTTTTTATGGAGTTGACTCTTTACTTCTTGAACGAGTATATGGACTATATGTCAAGCCGTAAAAGAAATACATAAAGAAAAGAGCATTGGTCAGAACAGCTTTAAATATCATTGTAACTGTAATTATAGAAATTCAAAGGATTCACTACATGTTTGCTGCAAGTAAATCAATGTTACATGTAAAAAATTCTGATCGAAATATGCAATATGAATTTTAAGTTATTTAGTAACAATATGTTATGGTTTAAAATCCTGACAAAAGTGCTTATGATGAAAACTTTTGCGTCAAAGCTTATTTACAGAACGGCCTCAAATTAAATCAGAATATTCATTTAGAGAAAGTCAATACAAATAAAAGATTTTGGTCAGAGTAATACTCAGTTACATCGAAATACAGACAAAAGATAAGTTTTGAGGAACTTATGAAAAAATATATAATTCATACGACGTGTTGGGTATAATAATTCATTAAATTTTCTTTGATTAACTTAAAGCATACAATCGAACACAATTTTGATTTTTTATATATGGCATATATCATTGATTTATAGCAAGCATTTGGCAACTCTATCAAAGAGTGAATACAAATATTTTTCTAAGACAAAGCACACAACATAAACCAGCGAGTCAGCAAAGTTATTTGGTAAAAGAAAGTCCCTTGTTTGTTTTTATTGCAAGCCAACAGCAGTAGTATTTAGATGGCAATCCTATAAAAAAATTTTTTCTTACATAGCACACCCAGTACAACAACAAAAACTGCACACAAACACACACACACAGTCTCACAAAAACATTGAAAAGGAAAAATTGTTTTTCGACCCGACAACCTGTAGACGACATAGCGTGCGCTTCAGCGGATTTCGGCCACTATACAGCCACTGTGCCAACGACCTTTTCACGGCGTGTTGTCTAACACCCACACAAATAAAATAAATACGAAAAAAGACATGAGTAGCACGAATCAACAGCCATTGACCAGCGACGAACAACGAAAAACCAAAGCATTTACCAATGATTTATTTTGTGGCAAAGCCTGTTTTTTAGCCCATTTGCCTTCACATTCTCCACAGTTTTTTCTTTTTACTTTTTGGCGTTGTACAGACAGAGGCAGGTGGGTTGATAATAACAGAAGAAAAAAAATGGCCCATGTTCAGTTTGGCTATAAATACAAAAAACAAAATCAGCAGCAGCGTTTTTATGCTTCTTAGCCATTTTCACAACTTATTTTCATTTAACCCTCAATAATGCAGCACTACAACTCCCCCTGCGTTGGAAATTTTCATTTTTTGGCAAATAGTAAGCGGCTTTTTTTGCGCTTTTCTTTTTTTACACATTTCTCCCACCCCATATTTTGGCTTTTTCTTTTCAATGTTTGATAGTCTATCGTGTATCGTGTTGTTGTAGGCCATTTTACCTTGACAGCTTTATTTTCATCGTAGTAAATCGACCCAAAATGGCCTTTAGCTTGGCTAAGTTGTTGTACATGGTTTTTGTTTTTCCCCTGGAGCTTGTGTTTGTGTGCGTGTTTTAAACAAAAAAATAGAAGGGTTAAAAGATTAGCTATGAAGGACTCATATTTTACCTTAAAAAAAAGAAAATACGGCAAAACATGAACAACTCATTTCTCGGGCAATAAAAGATAGATAACACTTTCGAGAAACTTTTTGATTTACGAATTGAAAAAAGTTTTAAAAAACTACCGAAACTCCCCGTTTTGTCAATATTTACCTTCCCAGCTGTAGTTTTATTATTTTTGTGCAAGCGCTTGTCTTTCATTTACTCCCCTCCATTATTTAACATTCCTTTTTAACCTTTTTCACCTCTTTTCATTTTGTTTAAGTCGCATTCACTTACCTTCTAAATCCACAACACGTCCAGCACGTTTAAGCGCACGCACCGCTTCATCATGCGTAGCATCACGTAACTCTTCACCGTTTACTGTGAGTATGGCATCACCCACATATAACCCTTTTGCCTGATCCGCAGCCATGCCACGAAATATTTTTGATATTAAAATTGGCATGCGATTTTCACGGCCGCCCTTGATTGAGATGCCAAGTCCATTGTTGTCAGATTTGATGATGCGTACCTGTGAGTTGGAAGAATGTTGAAAAAAGAAATAGAATTAACAAAAGCTTCTCGCCAAAGAGCAGTAAAAGTGCAGGGAAACATAAATTGCTGCTTGTTATTGACAGCATATGACTAGGCTTTTCCTGACATAAGACTTAAGCAACAACAAGGCAATAATAGTTTGAAAAATGCTTTGTCAGCAAATACTAATAACATTATTTTTACGTTGTACTGTGTAGCTGTTTTTAAGAGGCCATCAATTAAATGACCAGCTTTGTTTAAGCATACATTGCTTGAAAAAATAAAATGAACATAATCACCATAATAAAATAAAATAAATGAATAAAATTTTCAAAGTTTGAAGTTGTAGTCAATGAATTTAAATGATACTCATACGACTTGTTGAACGAAATAAGCTCAATAAAATTATGAACACAAAGTTCCACATTTTGAAATTGCAATATCTATAGATTTGATTAAATAAACAAAGCGGAAGCTACATAGTTATCAAATAGCCCCAGCAGCTTCTTTTGATGTTCAGCACTTGTTTTGATGTTTTCGGCGAATGATTTTGCCTGCCTGTTGCCTTCAACTATCGGATATTCTCTTTTCAACCAAAGTTTCATATAATAATTATTGGCACAAAAGGAAAACCCACAATTCCTATGAATTAACTGCGATTTGTTTTGTTACTAATGCACCAGCCATTTCAATATCATAGATATTTTGCATGCCTTGGATCAATTTTGTTATAATTGGCCTAATCTGCTGTAGGAAAGAATGCAGAAGTTCTTGTTGCTACCTTTCCTACTAAATCATGCGTTAAGCTAGGCATTTTTTTTTTGGCTTTTGGATTGGGTATAGGAACATTTGGCTATATAAAATGGTGATTTAATTTGATAAAATTTTTTACGTCATTTCTTTTCTAGAGAAATTCAAATTTTTTAGCGGTCATATATTGAACTTGTAGCTCTCTACAAAATTATTTTAACCCACATTGAATTTAAGACTTGGAAGAACATGTAATCAAACCAATTTGGTAGCTGCCTTCACCCAATGAACGAGAAGCCACCGACAGTACGGTTTTATAAGAAACATACGGATATATAGAGTAAAATGTTAATCATACGACCCATGGTACCCTTATTTATTTTATTCCTGATAGAATAATTAGCAATAAAAAAATGTTCAACCGTTGCACACCGAATGTAAAAATAAAAAAAATAACTATTAAAAACTCTGATAGATTGCTTGCCATTTTTCACTGCCAATGAAAATGCAAAGAGTAGTGAAGGGAAAGAGAGTGAGCAACACCTGTGTGCCACTCAATCACGCTAATACCATGTGCATAACTACAACCCACCCGCTTGCTTCACATTCTGTCCGCTTTTGGTACTAACAAAGCTAATATTTTAGCCTTATACATGCCAGCTGTCAGATATTTGGCGCTTTCGTATGCATTCATGTTTTTCTCTGTTTTTCGCCCAGTTAATCCCTAACCCTTTTTGCTCTGTTGTATGTCTACTTTTTTTCAGCACACCCTTGTTGAACACGTTTTAAATTAAGCTATTTTGGTGCGGCGGCTGCTACTCAATGCTGAAGCACTGACAACAAACACCCACTTGATGTTTCGAAAACAAATTATGTTGTTTCATGCATACTTTAGCATACTTTTGGGCGATAAACAAAACAACAGCAACACTTTTATGTTTCGCACGTTTTTTTTTTGTTTTTCGAGTTCTGAGTGCTTTTGCATTCAACAGTGAGCGAAAAAAACCTTCATTTCTGACAGCTGTCAGTCGTGTGAGGGTTACTCATTGAGTACCAGTACGTGTTTGTCCTCAAGTGGCTGCCCTAAAGTACGCTAAATTTTTTGTGGTGCGCTTATCTGCGCATTTCGATGATGTTCGGTGAGTAACAAAATTAACCTTTCATTTTAATTAGTTCGCCTTGAAGATTTTCAAAAGACTAAAAAGCTCCACGATACTAAAAAGTTTTATAATACTAAAAGTTTCATGAGATAAAAAGCTCTTATTAGACTAAAATTTACGATTGAGATATAATTTTTGACTGATGCGAAAATTTTATATTAAGCTTAAATATCGCATTCTTCTGATAAAAAAACGCATGAGACTAAAAATACACTGGCTTTTTAATAGTCATTTAACAGATCATATGACATGATACTAAAAAGTCGAGTGGAATTGAAAGCGGTTGCAGAAATTACTTTTAATTTATTAATTTCGCCTACATACGTGGCGAATGGCACAAGATTTCATATTTAAAGTCTCTTTCAAATCTTTTCCACAACTTACATGACGCTTTTGATTTGCCACGTGATCAGGTACATCGCATATTTCCATGCCATTGTCCAATGCATTGTTGTTATTCAGCAAATGATCGCCATTATCGATACTATCGCCCTCTGTTGTCGATGCACCACCAACAGCAGTCGTTGACGTTGTCGTTGTTGCGTTGGTATTTGTATTTGTTGTATTGGCTGCTGCAGCCACCGCACCATGCATTGAAGCAGATGGTGGTATTGTGCCATTATGACCACTATGATTGCTACTGAAAATTGTACAGTAAATTGAAGTGCAAGATTTTCATTGAACTCGGTGACCTACCTCAAAGTTCCATTTAACGTTGTTGACTGCTGATCTGCACTGATCCCGCTACCACTCATCGTTGAGTCGCACGTTTCATCAAGGCTGATTGAAAGGAAATCAGTTTCGAGTGTCACCAACACACGATACCATGAACCACGTACACGTGTTTCTAAGTTACCGCAACGTAAGCCCGATGGCGAATGATGTGGAATGGGTTGCTGCTGATTCGTCAGCGGATGGCTGAGGCTCGATGATTCGACCATGTTGTTGGAGTTATGGTTTTGTGTGTTCGTCTACAAGAGTTGCTGGTAAGCTGATATGTTCTGTTTGTTTCTTTTGTATCCGTATTCGTGTATATTAAAGAGATATGTGCGTTTTTTGCTTTCAATTGTTCCACAGTTTATTTGGCATGTGAGCCACCCTGTGTTTTCGTAGTTTGCATGATTTAATGGTGTTGCATGTTGTTCACATTTTTGTTGCTGTTATGGGAGCTGTAAAAAAGAAAAACAAATGTATTGAAATGAGTAATTTCAATGGAATTGCATATATAAGGAAACATATGAGGGCAACCTAAAATAATGAGCATCGAATACATATAAAAATGCTGCAGAAAAATATGTGCAAATTTAACGAAGACCCAAGATATTTGACATAACAGCGCACTAGGAGAAAAATTTCAATCCTTAAAACAATAACTAAAAAGTAACTGAAGCCAAAAACTCAGCGGAAGATTCATTAGAAGTTTATGAATCTTTCATCAAAGCATCTTCAGCAGCAGATTTTAAACACCATAAAACATAGCTGACACCAAAACTAAGCAAAAATTCGTTTATGTTTAAATTTTTCTGAAAAATATTTTTGTAAAAGAGAAAGTACTTAAGGCGCACAAAAATATGCAACGCAAACACGAAATACTCATGCAAAATTGCTTGTACGTATATCTCAAACCAGTACATGCATACAAACATATCTTTTCTGCTTGTGTTGTGCGACATTTTTAATTATTTGCTTTTGCGCCACCGGATGACAGCAATTATTCGATGACAACAACAACAACTTAGAAAATCAAATGAAGAAGAGAAGAAAGCAAACGACTGCTTTGGCAATCATGTTGGATGTCATTGACGTTTCCTAGCATTGCATAAGCGCGTTACCAACGATGCTGTTGATAATTTTGACATTATTGCTGTTTTTGTTGTTATTGCTGTTTCGTTTTTGGCTTTTTTTTCTGTTTGAGCTTCGCTATTTAACGACCTTATGAATGCTGATGAATGATAAGGTTTTTTTTCGCCCCAGGTTTTTTTTTGTCATTTTTTTTGCACTTTATGTGCCACCATGCTTTGCAGCGCGCAGTTAATGCGACTAGCCAAGTTTTTTTTTTTGCGTGCTGTAAAGCATTTCAATATAAAAATATAAATATTCCATTTGCTTCGCGTGCATCTTAACATTTCTTCAAACGATTTTTAAAGTAACATTTTTTAATTTCTCAACCTCATTCTGTTAGGCAAAATATTTAACTTTTGAACTTATAAGGTCAAGGCATTGATTAAAAATATCAGTTAAACAATATTTCAATTAAACTCATTTTTTAAACAATATTTTATAATAAGTCATAAGGCCAAGGCCTTCTTGAAATTCGACAAATCCAACAATGCATTCCAGTTCATTACTTTTGAAGTAGAACCTTTGCTTAAGATTCGTTTAACCAGCGCTTTCCATAGTAGTTTAACATATATAAAATTAGATAATCCCTACTGAGAATGAAATAAATATTTGATTGCTCTACTTGTATATAAAATATGCATTTGGTATGCAATCAAATTGTTTTTCTGTGCAGATTATGTTTTTCAACGATCATATAATCATAAGTTTTGTTTGGGATCGATGTCTTGCTTTATTATAAATCCTCATAGTTCACAATTCTCTTTCGTCATAAGTCTTTCAGAGCGCATGAAATGTGCTCTTCCATGTGGAAACATCGCAGGAAAATAACGATAAGATTTGTTCTTCAGCAATGTGATAGTCTTAAAACTATTCTGAAGGCCTTACTTTCCAGCAATAATGGTTTTCAGTTCATTATAATCAGATTTTCATATCGGGCGGTCGAAGCAAAGGTTTCCATAATGATACAGGTGCCGTGCAGTTTCTATCAAACTTCTTTGTACTTTTTAACTAAAAAAGGTTTAAACTGAATCATTCTCACGAGCTGGATTCCAACGGTATTTGACTTTAGTGAAGCTTGCTTATTCATCTGATGACTGTGTCGTCTCTGTTGATTTAAGCTCCTCAATCCTACGGCTAACTACAAACTCTGATAACTTAGTTGGTGAGGTTGTATCCCAGAATTATTATATTGTTTATTAACTTTTTTTATAAGTAAAACAAAAAAATATGTCAGCGGATCTGATTTCGGACACATAGCCATCGAAAGTTGCGTGCATAGCTCTTATGTAAATCTATATAAATTGTTTTCGAGATTGTTTTCGAGATATGACGATTTTTTTGAAAATTTGACCAATTTTTTTAGCTTCTATGGTGCAAATAATGTATCAATATCTAACCTACCACGTAAGTCGAATTCCTCTAAGTCTAATTAGTGGCATAAGTCTACTAAAAACTCCAAGATTTACTAACTTTATCGAAGTTTATATTCTCTGATGCAGTAATTACAAAGCACAAAAAAAAACATAATTTCCAAATGTTGACATGCCATATATGTGTACGTAGGCATGTATGAATGTATGTATGAATATGCAATAAATAGAAACACTTTCCAACACTGTTGCTTTTAAAATGTCGCTCGATTTCAATTATTTTTAATGGTCCTTTTTATGAGTGTCTCTGCATTTCTTATCAGAATTATGTGCGCTTCAAACGCACCCACAAATTTTATTACTTTTCAGCAATGCACACACACACGCACACAAGCCACCCCACACTACTCCGTGTGGGGGGGAAATTTATCACGTATGTGTTGCACATCACGTTGGCATGCGTGCTTACGTTAAAAATATTTACACGCGGCCCAGCCCAAAAAAAAAAAAAAAATTAACAAATCAACATGTGAATGAGAATAACAACGATTCCCAAAAAGGGACATTAGTAGAATGATGGCTGGTAGGCTAAGAAGTCAAAATAAGGTCTGAGCACAAAAAAAAACACCAAAGTAACAAAAACTTAAAAATACAAACAACAGATGAGCAAAAAAAAAGCGAAGAATGTAGATAAAGCAAAAGTGATAAAAGTTGCAACAACAACAAAACCAAAGAAGCACAAATTTCAAATACCACGACGATAAAGAAGAAAAAAAAAACACTTGAACCTTTTAAAGATTCCTACGGGACTCACATATTTTCCAATGTAATGGGTCATACAAACAAAATACAACAACAACAACGACAACAACTACAACAAAACAAGACAACATCAACGAGAAGTTTTATTTGTGCGACGGGCTGGGGGTCGACGAATAAAAGACTTTGGTGTTGAGAGGCTCAAGTTTATTGCAAGTCAACACAACAACACAGCAGCGAAATGTACCAACAAAATTTTTAGCAACAGCAGCAGGAGTGGTGCATATGAAGGGGAAAAATAAACTTTTTCGCAGAATAAGCGAAATCATACTCATAAATTTCATTTATCACCTTCTTAAAATGTTGACACAAATAAATAAATTTTCGAAAAGTAACACCAACTATAAAATGTTTAGTAAGCAACATTTGTTGCAAGGTAGGAATGGCCAAAATCGCCACTTTTAACAATGACTTTAGTCAGAGTGAAGAATAAATGTATGTGATATATATCACAGTGATATTTCGATTCTGAATCGAACTGCATATTACTGTATTCAAAAAAAAAAAGTTGAATTTGTTTAAAAATATAAACTCTTACAAATCAATTTCGTCGCCTTCGAAGTAATCCCCCCAACCGATACAATGCACTTATGCCAACGTTTTTTCAATTCTCAAAACAGTCTGAAATATGCTTTTTCGGTATGGCCTTCAATGCTTTCGTCGATTCGGCTGTTATTTCCTTCATCGAGTCGAAATGGTGTTCACAGAGATGTCTTTTCAGTTTAAGGAATATCCAGAAGTCGCTCGGTGCTGAATCAGGCGAATACGTTGCTTTCGGAACGATATAAGTTGAATTTTTGACGAAATGGTCTCGAATTATGTGAGATTGATATATGAGCAATGCAATGTTAAGAAAGTGCTAAAAAAAAATTATTAAAAAAAATAGCAAGCATAATTTTTTCATTTCTAAAATTTAATGGATTTAAAGTTTTAAGAGAAATAGCTAAGAATGCTAATAGCTGCAGTAGCTAAACCCTATTATTATTAATATCTAAAATTAACTATTTTCGTTATAAAGTTTTCTCTCAATAATTTTATTAATAATTTGGCACTCTGTCCCTTTGGGGGTCAGTACACTTGAATATATATACCAATATATTTGCTTCATTTAGTGAAAAAAAAAGTTAAACAAAAATGTAGCCAAAACATCCTCGGAACCTTTTGCGGATGCCCATGATCAGTTTTTGATACTCTGCCAACGTTTGCTAGCATGTTTTTAGGACTCGGGCCAAAGCACTTTCTTAGAGGGTTCACGGATAAGCTTACCGATGTCCACACATAATACTTTTTCGACCTTTTTCAAAAAATATACCAAAGCCGACCGTTATGATGTATAGAACAATTTTCGGCACGTAGCCATCGATTTTTACAGTAAATTTTTTTTTCCAAAAATCGAGCCAAAACACCAATCAATCCGATCGAATTAATTTTCAACCTTTTGCCTTATTTGTTGCAGTAAAAATTATATACAAAAAAGGCTCATAGTGCCTCTTAGAAGGGCTAGGTACCTATTCAAAGTCCTCAGTGGTTCTTTCCTCTTATTGCGACCACAAATTTTAGCGTAGTGGTTTTTGCTTCGTTAATGATGTTTTCCAGTAAATATTGCGAGCATTGAGAAATTACTGACATTTTTCGTATGATTTGCAAAATTCTTCTTTAACTGGTTATGACCAGAGGAACAGTTTATTTGGAACTCAAATTCTTCGAATGATTCCTTTAAGGGTTCCATTACAATAATTCAAAATTTCAAATTCAATAGAATAGAAATTTAAAAAAGGTTTTCATGAGTAGACTTTTTTTAATATTTTGTAACATAACATTGATACGTAAGCGAGTTCAAATTAAATCACTTTACCATCATTTTATAAAACCATGTAGTAAAAATATATGATTTTCCACTTAACTTTTAATCGAAATAATAGTCGTTACTGCTTCATTTATGTAGGCTGTGGTTGCTACTAAAACAATATCGACTCATCTCTACTGAAACACTTTCTAAGAGCCTGGCAGTACAAGAAAATATAAAATCAACTTTGGAAAAGTTTTTTTTTTTTTTTTTGAAACGCACCCTACATAAACTTTAAGAGAAAAACATAAAACTAGCGAAATGTTAACTTAATTTTAAGTGCTTGTACCATTTGCAAATTGTTGATTTTGTCTGGTCACCACTTAAGATTTTTTCTATTTTGTTTTTCTTTGTTATTTGTTGAAAATTTTATTTTTTATTTAGAAGATTTGTTATTTTTTTTATAGCAAGCACAAAAACTTTTTAATGGATTTTTTATTAATTTTTTGTAAATTTTAAATTTTTAATACATTAAAAGTAACACTCAGTAAAACCGCACAGTTTTTGCATAAAATTTAAGTGGCTAAAAATTGTACAAGGGTCGTAAAAGTTTGGTTGTTTTTGTTTATTATTTTCTATCATTTTTTTTTTTCCTGCTAAAATAATTTTCAACTATTGTTTTTGCACAGATTTTATGTGTCACGAGCAAACATTGCTTAAAGGACAATGCGTATTTTGCTACGGAGCTTGGCCTGTTTTGAAACTTAAGCGGCAATATTTGGCACGTTAATTCTATTTAACCTGAACAATTTTTTAGTAAATTTTTTACTACAAACTTGTTGACTTACAGAAGAAAGAGTTATACGCTTTTTGTGTAGTTATGATGCCTACATATCGAAAATTTTAGGATAACATTTTTTTGGCGCCATGTCTAGTTTATATTGACTACAGCTCATTTCGGCTAATAGACCCTTAACATATTTTAATGCATTCTCCTTTGTCGATATTTTTTGGAATACACACTCTGGCAGCTCTATGTTAGGTTTTGCCGCCGCATATGCCAAAAAAAAAATATTGCATAGAAAATTTGTTTAATAATTTAGCAGCAGTCAACAAAGGGCATAAATTTTAACCAACTTTGATTGTCATTCAAATGCAAATTGAAGAAATGATAAAAAAAATATGGCAAAAGGCTCTGCTCGCTGAGTTGATTAAATAAATAAAGACACAAAATTTTAATTTTTTGTTTTTTAATTCAAATTAAATATAAAAATCAGTAAAATTGTGATAAGTTTCTAGTTAGCAGCATTTTTCTATTATCGTACTATTGTTGGTTGCTTGATATTTTAGGTCAAAGGTTTTAGTTCTTTTTTCATGTAATCAACCATTTTCATCATAAAGGTCTGTAAAAACCAATATCTATTTTTACCCATCTACATAGAAATCGAACTTTCTTATGGAGTTTTCAACAAAAGCAAGCTGCGGTTCTCAAATTTTCGCATATTTGATGTCTTTAAAAAGACTTTTTGCCATAAGTAAAAAGATACTTTACCTTTGTAGCGAAGTTTCAGTTCTATAATATCTTGCTAGATCAAAGACAGGCGGCATAAACAAGAGAGATAAGAAAGAGAGACGTAAAACTATCATCAAAATATATTTTTAAAACTCTCAATAGGCTGATTATAAAGACATTATGTGGCCTGTCTCGTTTGCGATGTATACTGTAAATAATAAAATGATTATGAAGACTCGTGGCGGCATAATGTAGACATAAAAAACCGTTAAGAAACGTACCGTTTCACGTTATGTACACTATAAAGAAACTCACGAGACATACCATCTCATGTCTCGTAGGTGCCTTTATACGAGGGCACATTACTGTCTATTTTTTGTCTGTTTCATGCGCCTTACTAAGACAAACGTGAGAAAGATATGATTCGCCTTAAAATTATGGTATAATATATTACAGATAGCCTAGTGGGTAGCGTGCAGCACTATGGACCGTTGGGACATGGGTTCGAGACAGGCGTATAAATTGTAAGTAAAAATGAAATTTATCGATTCTCTTTAAATATAACGCAAAGGCAAACATGTCTATATACTTTATTCGCTAGATGGCTCTCATAAGCCCCTATGTTAAAACTATAAATATAATACGTGGTCTTTCTACTTCTCTTTAAAAGGCCTTTAAAAGAAGCTATAAGACCCATTCAATCCATATCTCGATACTTTCAGTCTTATGATCATTATATAGTCCGTGGAAATGTTCAGGTTCAATTATGGCTTGGCATGCGTACTATTTTTATAGATAGTCTTTCGTTTTCTGCATATCTTTGATAATCTTAAAAATGCATCTCAATGCTAAGGAGGTGTATTGGCAACAAGTTATAGATAATCGTTAAGCTGTTTATTTTCTTAATATACAAATTTTAATTAATCGCTGCCCAAATTTTTCCGCCACATAACAAAATATTTTTTATTACTCATTTGGCAAATTATATTTCAATCACTAAAATGATTGAAGTCTTATCTCATTTCAATGCGTTTAAAAAAAACACACAAACTTTTGTTTTCAAGCCACAGTGAAAAACTAAATTATATTGTTGCATAATTTTAGGTGATGATCCTTATAAAATTATATTTTCTTACTTTGATTTCTGTACAAAGAGCTTCAACCACAAATTTTGCAACATTTTTTTGCAAACCTTTCGGCAAACACCTTAAGTTACCGGCAAAATGTGAAAATAATGAAATCATTAAAAGATCACAGCTGTCGATTTAAGGCGCTAAAAATATTACCTTGTAACCGCAAAAAAAAATAAAGGGAGTTTCACCTTTTTTTCTGCATTCTCATTTTGAAACGCATAAATTTTTTGTGGTTTTCACACTTTTTGTACGCAAATTTCTTCAATTCTTCATTGTTGTTGTAACTTTCATTTCATTTATTTGCCGTGCTGGTGCAAATCAATGCAAAAACTTAAAACGGCGCTACTTTTTTATGCATTTTTCAGCATGACATTTTCAATTGGAGCCGTTTTTTCGCACATAAATATATTTTTTTTTTTACTCTGCTGTTGAATTCCTGTGGCCGGTCGAACACCATAAAAAAGGACCAAACGGATATCAAAGCATAATGGCGAAAGTTTTCTTTTTTCATTTTACATTTTCTCTTTACTTTAAGAGTGCTCGCTTTTTTATGTTAATCGAATTTTGAAACATTTTTATAGCGTTGTGATTATGGTGAAAAGTTCTGCTACGAAATAGATGGTGTTTGGGGGTGTTTTGGGATCACATACAAAAAAAAATTTGTTATTTGCTACATTGGAGGAGGACTTAAATGAAAATGTACTAAATTTCATCATGATTTGTTGAAAATTTATTGCTTTTTGTTACATTCAAAGTTGACTGGGAATTGCTGTTGACTGTGTGGCTCTATTTTGAGAAATAAAAATGTTTAAAATACAATTTAATTTATGGCTGTCATGAATGGACATTTTTAAAAAGGCGGGAAATATTTAGCCTCGCTATTACTGTAGCTGGCATGGCTGTTTGAAATGCATTATTTTTAGATTTAACAACAAAAATTAGAAAGACTTTGTGCAAGGTCAGCTAAGAGAATTTCCTTAGCTGTCGAAAACAAATAAGCAGAATTTTAAAAGATTTTCTAAACAGCTCAAAAGTTGCTCCAAATTTTAATAATTCATTACTGCAGAATATTTTGTTTCAATTAAAATCAAACAACCAACATTTCAACGTTGTCTCAAGATCACTTTGACTTTTGTCTATCCACATACATTAAAATATACAGCAACTATTTCTGCTGTCATAATATTATGACAGAACTTCATGAATACTCAATTAATTTTTACTCTTTTGTTGTTTATTTTTAATTTGTTCAACTTCATTAAACACAAATAGACTCATATACATAAACTCAAACACACATGTGAGAATAAAAAAAGCAAAAACATTCACAAAATATTGACATTTATTATAAATTATGTTGTCAGTGTGGGAAAATACGCCGTAACAAGATTTGCAGCAATTACATCAGTAATTACTGACACAGATGCAACTATATATGCATGCATACATACGTATGGAGTACGCGTCATCATCAACTTCCGCTCTACACATTTCCGCAAAATGTCGAAATCAAAAATAAATTTACCAAGAAATTCAAATTAATTACAACTTCCGCAGTTGCTGCTGCTCAAGCGAAAAGGCATCGGCAGCAGTTGCATAAGAAAATGAAAGATGCAAAATCTTCATAAAGTATTCCAAGTTTGGGTATTTTTACTGTGTACGGGTGAGGGGAGCACTTGGTTTCTTGCTTGGAATTTGAAAACTTCCTGAAATAGTTTCTTAGGGAATTTCAACACTTTTACAAACAGCAAAATAAAAACAATTCTCATTTAAGCGCTCACATGCATTTGTGCATTTGTTTTTGTTTAATGCATTTGTATGCGTGCACATAAATATGCTGCAATTTCGTAATGTATGTAAAATGCAATTAATGAAGGTGGCTTGAAAATATTGTTTTTGCTTAGTACTTTGAATCAGTGTTTACAGTGCAATAAGTACAGCTGACCATGTTGGTTCTTAAGAAGGTTACAGATCAAAAGAAGTAGGAATAGAAGGAGTATTTTGGGTTAATGTTTTACTTGAATCCATCGACGAAACAGCCTTCGGTGAAAACATTCGAAAAGCATAGGTGCTAACATGTTAGCTAATGTCTTTATAAACACTTTCTTATGTATAGTATAAAAACACACACGAGGCGTGAGGTGGCATACTGTGCATAATAAAATGCTGGACTTGAACAAGATTCTCTCGTGTGTAAAGACACAAAAATCACTTGAAGGATATGCGGCCTCATGTCTCCATAAGTATTTTATTATGTAGTACAGTATAAAGAGACACATCAGACATGTCATCTCTTGTCACGTTTGTGTCTTTATACGAGGGCACGGAGCACAATATTGTCCATTTTTTGACTTTTGAAGAAGCTTCATCAAGACAAATGTGAGGAAGATATGATTCGCCTTTAAAGTATAATATAATATATTGCAGACAGCCTAGCGGGTAGCGTTGAGTAGGCAAATATGAAATTCGATAATAAAAAAATGTAAAATAATTTGCAAGTAAAAACTCGAATACATTTATTAAGTCTCTTAGCAACACACAAAACTTTTTTTCAAGTCTTTGTAAGTCTATTTAAAAGACATCAAAAAGTTTCTTTACATAGTCTCTTTAAAGATAACAAAGCATGAACATATCCTTTATACACCAAATGGCTCTTGTCTTTCTATTTGCCTTTAAAATAAGCCATAAAAGGTTAAGGTTTTCATTATTTTTACATGATATATCGATAGACAGACCTTGTTTTTACAATTCTTAGACAAGATTTCGATAATAGATCGAAAGCTTATCAAAAAAATTCAGAACCACAACCTTAGATAATCGATAGTAGCCCGAATCTTGATTTTTCGCTCATCTGATGAATTCTATCAAAATGATTATGTCCTTTATTCTCTGAGAGGTCACATATAATAATATTCAAACTGAAGGTAAAATTAGTTTTTTGGTAGAGCGGCTGAACATTATCGCAGTCATCAAAAATTTCATCAATGCATTTCGTTGATCCACCCTAGCTCAAAGTAAATTTCAAACATAAGCACCCTAAGAAAAACAAGAAAAATCATTGCAATAGCTATGTGTTTTCGCCAACAGTATTTTAAGATATGTAGACAGAGACGATTGGAGTGGGGAGAAGAAACTTGAAGGATGCGACATGTTTACAGAAGCAATTATGTCTCAAGTATTCCCTACTTCGAAACTGCAACTGCACTAGCAACAGCAACACGAATAATAATAATTGCAACAACAGCATAAACAACGGCAGCAATTCTGCAAGCGTAATAATAAATGTTGCTTTTAAATTGTAATAGCAGAAATACTTGTATGTATGAGTATCTAACGACAACAATGCACATTCATAAGTACACATACAGGCACATACGCTATGTTACACATATGCATACTTATTTATAAATACTTACAATGGTAGTAGTAGCAAGCAGAAAAACAACAGAAAAGCGAAAAAAAAGGTAAATATATTTTCAAGAAGTGTGCAGAACTAATTGCAGCAGTTGCTAAATATACGCCACCCAACTGGATATGGTTACAAATATACAAGGTGTCTCAAAAACCAGCTGAAGTGGCAAACAAGAATGTGGCATACCCAATGACCTATCAATATCATCTGACATCATGTGGCAAGATCTTTATTAACCATTACCATTGAGATTCGAATGAGTGCGGTAATCTCCTCTAAAACGCTATGCGAAAGCAGCTTCTTTCGGAAAAGCAGGGTCCCCCCCCCCTTAACCCAAATTTTTCGCAACTCTGCTAAATTTATTTCGTTCTTTATAAATATAGTAAAATATCACTAAACTGCACAAGTAAAAAAAAAAGCATCTCGAGGCATCAATCGAAGCACCTCAAAACAATGTAAACTGCCTAAAGTTATTGCATACTTTTCAGAGAACGTCGAAATTCATATGCAAAATCACTATTGAGTGCATGACGCGACAAACAAAGAGCTCAAAGCGAAACAAACGCAACAACAACATCAAAACGAGTGTTGAAGTCACTGATCTGACAATCATTGCATGCATCTACTATTCACCATACTACACAGCACCCTCTGGCATTTTTTGTTCAACAATGCTGCTGCAACACAGCAATAAAAGAAGTCTAGCATTTTTTGCGAAATATTATAGTTTTCTTTTTTCCCCATGTTGTTGATGGTGATGTTATGTTGTTGCTTTAGTGCCTTAAGGTATGCAACGTAAATTAACACAACGTACATATGCGAAGGATGAGCACGAGCGAAAGGAGAGTGAAAATTACAGCACATAAAAATTAAAATATACAATACAATAACAACAGCAGCGACAGCGACAACATAACAATCAAAGCAAAAACAGCCAGCAAATTTCTGTCTGGCGTCTGACATTACAATTCTGTCTGTCTTTCGGTCTGTTTGTTTGTCTATGAAACTCCCCAGTTGATATGAAAACAAACAAATTTAGCTTTAGGAGCGGCTCCACATGTGACTGCATTATTTAGGTTCTTACACTGAAAACACAAAAAAAAAACTACAAGACAACTTCCTCTATTATAAGCTGATTTTGTGTAAATGACAGCATAAAATTATGCTGTAGTTAAGTCTGTCATTTTGCTTACACCTAAGTCTATAACATTTTCCAATGCATATGATTAGGCGTTGCTTAAATACAAACAATTTCTTGCAGTGTACAATTGTAGACCTGCTTGCAGACGTTGTTTGTGATGTTATTTTATTGTTGTGAATTTTTCCCTTTTAAGAAATGCAATGACGTAACAATAAAGCGAAATCACCGTAGAGTTGTGTTTAATATGAAGTTGTATGTAAGTCTCTTGTACTGGTTTTTAGTCAAAATTACAATGCATGCAGCAAAAATGTCTAAGTGCATGGTACATAAAAAAACACTGCATATGTAGATGAAACATTTTGTGACTTTTTTTATTATATTCATTCAATTTCGATTGCAGCATCTTATTGTTTATACATCATTTACTTGCATATGAATAAAGTTATAAAAAGTAATGCCGCTTTTTCTTTCCGCTACCGCTATTTGCGCTTGTTTTGTTACAAAAATTCTTTTCACTTCGGCGAAGAGTTCAAAAACCTTTGACTTGTGAATTGAAAAATGTTTCTTTTTCTTCGTTTTAATTTAAGCTAAAGAAAGCCTCTAGCCGAAGCATGGAGCCAAATATGGAATGCCACATTCTTTATAAGTAGAAACTGCTAAATAAATATGGCAAAATATATAGATATTTATTGTTCATTTGGCAATTAACTGGAATCGAAATATATAAAATCAACGATAAGTTAAAGAGAATAAGAAATTATACCCAATTATGGAATATGTTAGATGTTTTTCTTTCATTTTCTGACACTGGATAAAAAAATTAAAGAGCACAACACGATACCCAATAAGAGAATAAGAATTTTCCTTACAACAACAACAATAATAGTATTCACACGCTATAAAACATTTTTCTGGCGCTGACAATACCAAATATGGAATAAAAGCTAAATTATGGAATATTAAGTTGTGACGACGATTTTTATATAAAAATCGCAACACATAAAAATTATTATTTTTGCTTGGTTTTGTTATTATGTAGCCTGGTCTAGGCTATTATTTTAAGTTAAGCTTCAAATCAAGCAACTACAAAGCAACAAGCAACCGCGACATGAGTGACTACAAACAACGTCAAACTACATGACTGAAAACATATTCATACACGAAACAACCAAATCTCACAACCAGCTGACTAGCAACAGATCTGAAGGTATTAAGCGACAATTAAAATCGAGGAGCGCCAGTCTGTGCAGTGAGCTCCAAGCACTCACATCGTAGCTTCGCTATATTAATACCTAGTAGCGAATTAGGTCCTCAATGGTAACATATGCATCGCGTAATCAAACAAAACAGGCTCTCATGGTACTTTCGCCTCTATCAACGTGTAGTAGCGATTGAGGTCCTCCACGTGAATATAGGTTACGCGCCTTCGAATCAAACTTGGCTCTCGAACTTTGCGAGACCAACGAACGAATTTTCGTCTCTATTAACGCGTGGTAGAGATTTAGGTCCTCTACGTTAATACAGGTAACGCGACTTCGAACCCATACACTTTATCTTGATAACATTTTTGCAACTGTGTTTTATAACATTGTAAACAAAATATTCCATGTTTGGAAGTTAACAACAGCAATTATTCGGCATTACGAATTTTAGCATACAACAGTCAATTTTGAAGCCAAAAATTGACTACAACTATCATTCCCTCTATAATCCATACAAAAAAACTATCAAAATGAATATTTATAATTTTAAAATGTTAAAAAACATGACGTAACAGGACAAAAAAATCCCCCGTTTTGGAATTCAGCAACACATATTTTTTAAAAATCTAGTCAAATTATTTAAATAATAACAGAGTTTAGCTACTACAGCTATTAGCTTTCTTAGCTATTTAGCATTAAGCTTTAAGTCAAGTAAAAAGAACTTTTTCGTTTATTTGTTCAAACTGTAGAGTGAAAATCGATTTTTACAATTTGAACTATTATATATTGTCTAAGGAATAACTACATTCTATGCAAGTAATCTATCTTATGGTAAGTTAATTTTCCTTAATAAAATTGGGCAGTAATTGTCTAATATACAACTACTTCATAGAATGCATTTTCTTCTCTTCTTTCAATTTAAAAAATTTTGGATTACTGTGTATGATATTACAATCAATATAATCGCCTTTTGAAAACCAAAGAATGCTTAAGTTTTGAAACGTAAAGTCGGTATTATACTTTCAGCTGTGTTTCTTCTAATGTAAAATTGTCATATTTTTAAGTGGCCATTGGAGAAAATTCATACAATTATTGAGCATTGAAGTATTAAGAAATTTGATGTGGTATGCTACATTTTACTTTCATCGGATCATAAATTACTTTGAAATGGTTTTGCTTAGAGTGACGTATGAGTAATTTTTATTTTATGAAATATTTAGTTTTTGCAAGCTTAAGATTCTTGTAGTCGGAAACTAAATACATCGGTTTCTACAGCAAACCAACGTCAGCTCTTCACCAATTTGTGAAGTTTATTTCAACTCGTATACTGGTTTGTCTACTTATTGATAACATAAAACTTTCAGCAGTAGATGATAACATGTCTTTGTAGACAATTTACAGAAGTTTGTCTATTAATATACAACACGTATTTGATTTCGACTTTTTTTTTAACGACGAATGACGTTTCTTGTAGTTGTCACAATTTGCTGGAGCAAAATGTTGCTGTTCAAGAAGCCTGCATATTTTGGTTGCAAGTCACTGCAACCTTACGTATTTGTTTGCTTTCTGCTTTATAAGTAAAACAACAAAAAAGTTTTAATAGGTAAGACATTTTCTTATTTTCTTTTTCCCCAAATATTTATTTTCTTCTGATACATTATTAAACACATTACTTATTCGATCAATTTGTATAACACCTTACTGTTAATTGCCACTAAAGCTGTTTTCGTTAATACCCAGTAAACAACAATTAATCATTCTAATAATCACTGGGTCAAAAAGTAGCAACACCTAAAAGCAAACAAAATCACACACAGTATATTACAAATTCTATATCATTAAATATTAAACGTCACATTTGATTTGATTGTATGCGTATGCACATTTTTCATAGTATACATTTAAGCATGAGGTGTTTATATGAAATGTATTTTTTTTTTTGTTGTAGGCTTAAGTGGTACTTAATTAAGTATGGTGTGATATAACCAACAAGGAAAAGATTCTTTAAGGTAACCCCCATACACGTAGCTTGTATGTACAAGAAGTAAAAAATGTGAACTTTCAGCTTAAAGTTACTTTGGAAACCAGCAGAAAACTTGTGTCTCAAACCCACTAAGTATCTTAAAATAACGCCCATAACGCCATCTTCATTTCCGCATGGTTAGGCAGTGCAGTATTTACTCATAGACACCAGCACACATAACAAGCAATAAACAAATTACCCCAAACTAAGTTCATAATTAATCATCGATGAATAATTTGTTTCCTCGCCTAAAATCACACAATCGCAAAAGACCAAAAAAAAAGAATTGTTGTTTGTAGTTAAAATCAAACAATAAACAATATTTGTTGTAAACATAAACAAACAATGCAAGTTATTGGCTCTAAGGATCACAAATTACAAATTCACTTAATATGAGACACATTGGTCTGTGTGTGTTTTGACATGACGGTCTTTTCATAAACGAGATTTTTGCATTATAATCTTTACTTTTTGGTCAAGGAGTGATATTTTTTATGCCGCATGAGCTTTGCATTTGTTTAAAACTTTTATTTTCAAAATCTTTCCAATATCTCTACTTTTTTACCTCAATTGCATTTGAGCATCAAGTCAAACGGCCCATTATTTGGCGTTTTACCGAATGCGTATGACGTTTTTCACTGAATAGCTGCATTGAACTACGGTTCAAGGTTAAAAATTTTATGGTTATACGTCCGATAATTTCGCATGAGTTTTCTTTCAATTTTGAACCCTTTTTTTTGCGCCTGATTTTTTTATTTTTGGCACTGCTTTGTGTCATTTTGCATACAAACTTGCCCAAGAATAAATTTAGAATTCTTGCTATACAAAATATAAAAAATTACGCAAAATTTTAATGATTTTTAAATATTTTTTTTTATCATTTTTTTATGTTAAGTTCTCCTTTGAATTTTCCTTAGGAAATTTTACAATATTTATGTAAATATTTTAATAAAACCGTTGTTTCTTAAATGATTATGCTTTAACTCGTTACAAGTAAATGTGCACTGTTTCATGAAATGATCCACAATTGTGTGCATGTTTGTAACTTAGTGTTGCCGTCATTAGTGAAAATTTATTGATTGCCACCAGTTGAGTAAAATTATTGCACACGCTCCGCTATGTGGTATTTCCGTATCATCTGTACATGTGTGCGTGTTTGTAAGAGCAGCTTGCCTGATTGGCCGTCTTTTAGAGTTTGTCAAAAAAAAAATCTCCTGTTCTTGAATTATTTAAAAACGTTTAAGATTTGGAAATGCAGATGAATATTTCTTAAAAAATTAGGTTTTTTCAAAAAATTAATTTTTTTTTTAATATCTTTTTTAATTTTATACCGTTTTTATATTCATTGGATTCAGTTTAAGTGTTTAAAAATCCATGAAATATATACATAGTTTCGTTACAGTTAATACCTAAAAAAAAAAATTCCTTTAGAAAAGTTGTTGAAAACATGAGGTTTTTCGGCAAACTCTATTGTCTACGTATGCGTGTATGAGAGTGTGTAAAATGTGTATATTCGCACATACATATGTGAGTTATGTACAAAATCAATAAACAGTTTTAGTTTTAATTGCTCTGTCAGTAGCGAACGTGCATTTTATGTAATATTTAATACGATTAATGAATGTGGCTTAAAAGGTGAAGGCAGCAGCAATAACAACAACAAGAAAAGCTTGACAGTTCAAGGTGGCATCAGCTAAATGATGTGGTTGGCCCACATTTTTCTTCTGTGGTATATTGGAAGGGGGGAACGCAGGTTACTTTATTGGTTGATTGCTGGTAAATTGTCAGCGGAAGTGAAAGTCATCCATATAAATTAAGTAAAACTATAAAATGTATTTTCAGTGATTTACTGATCGTCGGTGGGCTTAATCACTGTTTTATTACCTACGAAGTAGCAAACTGTGATGGTTGAGTGGGTGTTTTATTATGTACATTAATCAATTTATTAATGTGTAAAACATCTATTTTTATTGTATTCATCAGTTATTGCAATGTTTAAGCAAAACTACAAACTTTTTACTGGCATACTTTTAGGCAAATTATGGAGCCAAAATGAAGGAATCATTTAGATTTTTCTATTAATTTTGCCGATTAGTGTAGATTTTAATTTTATTCGCGCGAAAATTTTTTTTTTTTTTGATTTTCATCTTAACTGAAGTGAATTTCCTATTCGATATTTTTCAACCTATTTATTACCATTTTTAAAGTTTTTCCCCATATAACAGTTTTTGGATTAAACTAGTTTACAAAATTAAAAGAAAACATTGTTTTGCAGTTGTCACTACTTATTCTATGTGGAAAGAAAAAGAAATTTTTTTTTTATTTAAAAAAAAATTTTAACTTACACGTTAATTTTGCTTGCTATTTAATTTTTTTTATTTGAACACTTTCTTCTTGTTTTCTCTTTTCTGTACTCATAAAATGAAAAAAATACTTATAATACTCTTGTAGGAGACCAGGAGTGAAACGTTAGCAACTTTTATGACCTTGGAACGTACACCGGGAATATCAAAGACGGCGTGACCCTTACGACAGAAAGCCGCATCGTTCCGCT
The DNA here is from genome assembly GCA_963680825.1 of Meiosimyza decipiens. Taxonomy (NCBI): domain Eukaryota; kingdom Metazoa; phylum Arthropoda; class Insecta; order Diptera; family Lauxaniidae; genus Meiosimyza; species Meiosimyza decipiens. The sequence goes on from OY804258.1 coordinate 42,416,383, forward strand.
ACCGTCACGTGGTACGAAAGCGGTAATTTTCTTGAGAAGCACCACCAAAAGGATTGGCCTTCCATCTTTTCGTAAGTAAGCCTTCTTGTAGTCTTTATCTGCCCAACGTTGGTCGCGGCGATGGTTCACGTGCTTTCTAGCTGTTCGGAGGCCTCTAGGTTTACCCATATTTCCAAACTTTCTCAAGCAATTGAAAAACACAATTCTAACACTAAAAATTTATTGCATTCAAATACCTAAAGAAAGTGCTTTAAAAAAACGATTTTTTCGAAATGCTCACATAGCAGAAGTGATGTGTTTTATTTGAAGCAGAAAACGTAACAGGAGCAAACTGTTATTTTCTTTTAATTTAGCGAAGTACTTGAAAACTTCCGATAGTGTGGTTCATTCGCTCTGTTATTAATAGAGAAACCTCAAGGCAAAGCTGGTTTTAACAGTGAAACATTACTTCAGATCTGCTGCTAACTAATTGAAAATAACTTTTATATTTTCAAAATTGTTTTCTGTTCTGAGTTCTTTCAGTAGCCGTATTATACGATGAGTTAGTGAATCATTTGACTTTTCCTAAAAAGCATGAAATGCTTCTAATACAATCTTACTTTACTTTTCATAAACTTAATGAGCGTATGAATCGCTCAATATTCGCTTTGACTGACCACAATAATGTATAAAGTTATGAAAAATCCTTAAAAATATTTGTACTTCTTATCGCTCCACACAAGCACATATATGAAAATTATTTGTTTACCACATCAAAGGCTTAAAGTTTCCACTCTAATTAATTTATTCTCCTGTAGGATATGTAAACATTTACACGCACACAAAGTACTTACATTAATACCCCCGTAGGAATATTGTAGTCCGATTTTCTTTACCAATCTTAGTTTCTTAAAACAATAATTTTCGTCAAGGTACAGGGTACCTGCTAGTAGGCATACCTTTGCAACAATTTCATTTATTACAATTTCAAAGAAATAAACTACACATAAAATAAAACTAAATAAAGAATGAGATGAAATTTTCAAAGCACTTTGCATTTTGTTATATTTAAGAAACAAACAAAGATACTTTGATAGACATTTAGTATTAGTACATGTAGATGCATGAAATTGGCCAAAAATGCAATTCTTCATATGTTTGACCGCATATACATACCCGTTCAAAATAATAGGTACGCTTTTGAGTTTTTAGTTTAAATTCTATTACAAAAAATTTTTGACTATTTAGGGGGAAATTCTAGTAGAAACGTGAACTACGCGATTTGGTAGCGCCAAAAGGGAAGTCTTTATTACATTCAGCTGACTAAAGGCATCCCAGAATATGTTCCTAGATATAGTAATCACAAAGTGTCTTGATTTTCGCAGATTTGTTTTATCAATCAGGAAAAAGAATAGAAACCGGTAAATAGAGGTTACTTACTCGTATACGACATGTTATCTATTAATTAGTTGGGAAATGATTTTTGAGTCACTATTACAAAGAACAGAGGCACCGTTTTGTTAACACAATTTTAGGCAATCAATTTAATTTCCAGAAATATATTGCATTGGCTAAAGATGAAATCTATATAAAGTACAATAATTCAGCTAAGATTTAATTTTTGGGTTTTGGTCTATCCTGCATATATAAAATTCTTCAAAAGGCACGGTTAATGGTTTCAACAGACAGACGGACAGACAGACGGTCATAGCTATATCGACTCAGGTGGTGACGCTGATCAATAATATATATGCTTTTCTATACCTGTCACGCCCCCTTCTATGCGTTACAAACGGAATGACAATGTGAATATACCCTCTGTGAAGAGTATAAAAATGCATTATGGTTGAGAAATGAAAAACAGCATTATTTCAATAAAAAAAATTAAATAAAATGATGGTCAGAGCCATATTCAAATTTCCAGATCAAAAAAAATGTTGAAACAGAATGTGACTGTCTCAAAAATCTTAATAGCATGGTTATTTTAAAATCTTCAAGAGGTGGAAAACAACTGAGAATGCGGTCGTATTTACCGCGTAAAAATCTGATTTTTGATAAAAAAAAAATTTTTCTTTAAGTAGTTGAAAAAGTAATCATTACAAAAAAGTTTAAATTTCATACAATAAAGTTTGCTTTGAAAACTAGTCTATCTCAAAGAGAGAAATGCAAACATATATACGTTATATTTTCAAAGAATTTTTCCTCACATGGTCACTTAAGAAGCTACTCCACGCTAGGTGTATATGCTGTACACATACAATTAAGTTCTACCTTCATCATTGTCTACTTTAATTGCCTTAAATTAATTGAATGTTTAAGTTTTTGCAGTCTACAATATTTGGGTGGGAGTATATAACTCTATACATACATACATACATACATACATACATACATACATACATACATACATACATACATACATACATACATACATACACATATGTACACTTTTATCCAGACCGGCATGCGTGTGTGTTATGACTTGTAAAAGGGGAGTAAAAATGAGAAAATTAATAGACCGTACATTATGAAGAACTTTTGAAAATCCTGCTTCCTGCTATTTAGGCTTTTTATTTTTGCTTTAAGGTTGATTGAAGGCATAGCTGTAGGAAGTTGTAACTAATTGACTGTCATAAGAAGTTTATATGTTATAAGGGTTGACACGACTTTTAACTAAATTTGCAAGAGATAAATAAAATACATAACATTTCTCCCATTTTTACTCAAAGCATACGCAGTCAATAAAGGTAACATTTGCGATTTTTATTTTTATTCATTGTGAAATCGTTATCATAGACAATAAATTCCCAGAATATGTAAAGTCGTTAAAAAATCAAACACAAATTTCAACTTAATTTAAGTTGTTCCAACAAGTAACCTTTTCTACGATACATATTCAAGCATCCTAGCAAAGCGTTTTTAGCTGCTAGAAAAAAATCGTTTTAATAAAAACTTACATTTATTTGCTTGTCTTTCAACACTCAAAGTGCTTTGCAAATATTTTGTTAAGATTTTTTGACAAAAATATTTTAGCTTTCAGTCAAAGCAACAACAATATCCTAGCAAATAGAAAGAAGAAAAAAAGAAAACAATCAATCATTTCAGCAAGGGTCAATTTTGTCCTTTTTTCTACTCAACTGACGATACACATCTCGAAAAGTGCGACACACACGCACACGCACACGTCCACTAACAAACAAATACACTAATACATTTACGCTTATACACTCAAGTGTTAGCGCAAAAAAGAAAAAGTAGCAGAAGCAGCTTGACTTTGTTAACAACTACTTAAAAGCAGCATAAGCATTAGCAGTAGAAAAAAAAAGGGAAGCATAGTTACCAAAAAAAAAAAACACTGTTGGTCGATTGTACAACAACAACATTGAAATAAATTTATCATTTTCCATTTTTATCTAACAATTTCCATTAATTCTCAGTTGCTTTTCTTTTGCATCTTTATATTTTTTTGTAGCGTTTTTGTTTATTTGCTCTATACTTCACCTGGAAAATGCTTGTTAGTCATGACAAGTTGCAGCAAAGAGATGAGAGAAAAAAAAATGAAAATGGAGTGACTTTTGTTTTCTTGACATATTCATCAATTTTGTTTGCATTTCCTTTTTTGTAGCATTCTTTTGATGTCACAAATAGTTGCTGACATTTAATGCTGATGTCATTTGAATGATGAAAGAGAGAAAAACTTTAATTGCAGGGAATGCATAAGACGATGTCCTTTTGAATAAAGATTAAATTAATGTTGTTTTTAGTACACTCGGCATAATAGAGTTCGAAATTGATCATTAACATGAAACTTGATATCAAACAGAAATAATAATGGCAGCAGAACTACAAAAGGAAAAGCAAACCAAGCACAAAGAATTTCTATCTATTATTTTCTGAAACTTTTTTTTCAAACCTTTGCAAAGCAGCAGTTTTTCGCTGCTCAAATCGCCTCCTACACATGAGTCAATGAGATACAGATTTCGTCATAAAGTGCGCAAATGTTAACCTTTGCGAATGTTTGTCACAAGTGACAAAAGCTTGACAGCTGCGTAAAAAAGCAAAGAAGAAACCCGAAGTATTTATCATTTTTGGATATTTTAAAACAAAAATAATTAAGTGATTCGTTTTGTAGCTTACGGAAATATTTTTCATCTGTAAAAAAGTCAAAACAATAGGAAAACAACTGTCACACTGCTGCCAAGTAATCAATATTCAAAGGACTATAATAAGAATAAACGAACGTAGCTTTTGTTACAGTAAAGGAGAGAGAGCGCTCGTGATGAAATAATATATTATAGTAAAAATTTGTTTTGAAAACCATTATTATTTTATTTATATTGAATATTTGATTTTTACTAAATTGGGACAGGGTCGGGAAAGCGGCATCGCTCAGACCATGTTAGTTACTTCTTTGGCAAAATGAAAGCATATACAACTAGCAGCAAAAGTAGATTACACACAGCGTTCGAAACAACAGCAACTTCGCTAGAACGGTAAAACCTAAATGTCAAAATCGAGGTTTCCAGAAAATTATAGTAGATACGCCAAATGAATCACAAGGAAGCGATTTAGAGGCGACTACACGATCCAACAGTTCAATTCAAATTAAAAACTGTGTATGACAACTTATTGTAGTTTGTATAGTTAAGGCACAATCTTGTTCCGGTTCCATAAAAAGTGTACTGGAATCTTTGCTGGCAATCTCGTTGCAAACTCCTGTTCCCAGCTAATCAGAACATTATTGGACTGTTCAATCTTGCTAAGGCATTTCTAAAATCAATACAACAGTCGTCCACCTTTGATTTTATTTTTAAGGGTGCTACCTATCAGAGAAAATATCGTTAGAAGGGATCTTCACAAACAAAGGATTTCATCTTTTTACTCTCGAAATAGGTCTTGTTTGCATTATGATGATGCCATTGACAACTTTCCGGGTAATAGTTTAAGATAGAGAGTCTTATCCAGTGAAATCGAAAGCACCATATATGTCACAAGAGAAACAAAGGGCAATTCTGTTTTGAGGAATTGACTTTTCGATACGATAGATTTAATGATGAAGTCGACTGCTATGTAGCGGAGATACCTTTGATGGTTTGCCCCTAGTACGCTGACCTATAAGCATTTCCATAGTCTTAAGAAGAAATTATGTCAGGCTAATTAAGAAAATATGTCTCATAAGTCCTTAAGAATGATCGCTCCTTTCTGCAAGCCTTCGCGCATTTTTTTTTTCTTTAGCATTCAGCCGAGAGATATTAGAGTTCAGCATTTAGAAAATGGAAGCAAATTGATGCAGTTTAGTGTTGCTGTCTGAGATTATTTATCTTTATTAATAGTTTTGCGCAATAGCCGTATGAACATTTTTGTTTTTGTATTTCATGTGTAGAGGCAAATGAAGCAGCTGGATGTCAGTCGTTACGAGTATTTATGGGAATAAAAAACAAACTTTTACTGTCAAAAGTAAATTATTTTTCTAATATTTTCTAGTTTCGAGTTGGGCACAATTATTCAAATGCTGTTGCCAGTTTGGTCATTATGTTTCAAAAATCTTTGTTAATAAGGCTCACTTGTGCAAACTTGCCCCAGTATCACCTTCGATTGTCAAACATCACATTTTGAGTATCGTTCGTTGCATGTACTCAAACTGCTTCTTCAATATACCATTTTTAAGTTAATCCTTGTACATATTTAGAAGCCCATTTTCTATATAGTGCTTTCTTGGAACATTTTTAGTATCATATTTCGAAGCCCAATTTATGTGTAGTGCGTTCTTGGAACATTCTTGTTATCTACAATTTATCAAGTTTTGTAGCATTTTCTCGACCAGCTCTTTCAGTATTAAGTTTTTCTTCGTATGGGAGGTAGCAATCGCACTTGTCCAAGTCCAACTGTTTCATTTGCTGAACTAGCACTTTGAGTACATTGGTAATTCTCAGTTTGGTTTAGTCAAGTCATGCTTGAGTTTCAATCTTTGAGACTTCACGACTGCAAAAACTATATATAAATGCACTTCAACATAAATTATAAATTCAACGTTAGAAAACGCTTTAAGCCAAATGGAAAATCGGCGATTAGAATGAATGCAGTGAGCTTCACAGCAGCAAAAGCAAAAGTATCACAAGCATACCAACAAAATGACAAGTACCGAATAGAAATTTAAGAGTGAAACAGCTATGCTATGAAAAACACAAAATCACAAATCGTAAATTACAAGATTGCACGAGAAACTTCAAAGGTTTTGTACTATCCAACAACGGCTAATGTAAAAGGAAGTCTGTTTATTTAGGTAGTCAATTGAAGCTTTAGTCTGTGCCTGACAACATCGCGTCTTAAATAAAAGTGCAACTTATTAAGTATGGTTTAGGTTTGTAGTGAAGAACTAATTCTGAAGTTACATTTAAACTGTTGATTCAGTAAACATTTGAAAGCTAAACTAAATTAAGTAACAATATGAATTTTAGTGTCTGAGAAAAAACTTTTAGTATTAAAAATTTGCTGCACTTGCTAAAAATGTTGACATGCAAACTACCGCATTCACTGATTTATGCAACATTGAAATGTCGATAATGCAGAAAATCAACTGACAAACAAAATCCCAACTACACAAGTGGAACAGACAACTTAAGCGCACAAAAAAAATAAAATAAAAGCTGAGCCGTGAAAAACTGACTAAGGCGATATGCATATCCTTGACCTACTAGAAAGGAACTTATTGGTGTGTAATAAAGTGAAAATTATTAGCAATAGCAACAACAACATCAGCAGCAACCACAAGGTGTCAAAGTATTGAAAAACGATAGGATAAGCGAACAAATAAACAAGCGAACGAATAAGTGTATAAAAAGAATACAGTAAAAATAAAATATTTAGGTCGGTCATGTGCGACTTTATGGTACGCTATAAAAATTATTAAAATCTTTTAAAAATCATTTTTATAAGTGAACTATGTATCGATTCCACACTCGACTTCAATATATAATATTCCTTGATATATAGAGTAAGCTACTTTTTTCGAAAAAAAAATAGCATGTTATAAAAAAAATCATTGTTGAATTGGCAACACTAAACAACGCAGTTTTTGGCATTTTTTTTTTTTGTTTTTAAGAGAAATAAAACAATGTGCAATGTTGCCAAGACACAGCAATATACCCCAGCACCATTCATGTGTAAAGCTACATGTGCGCCAAAAGACATTGAAATAATATGGTGAATAATTTTACTGCACCTCCATCATCCCCACACAGTCAACAGCAACACCAACAGCTAGTGAGTGTCACAAAGTGTCTTCAAGCAGTTGAGTGGTGGTGCTGCTGCTGCAGCAGCATTTGAACATAGGCGATGTGTAGTGTGCGGTAAGTGCCCTGACACTAACAATAAGAGAGTGTGAAAAAAGTAGAAACCAAAAAATGATTACAAAAAAATGCAAATGGTGCACAAGTGTCACTCGAGTATGTGACAATCTTAGTGTAAGAAGAGACAAAAGCAACCATAAAGCTTGTAAGAATGAGACAAACAAAAGAAAAATTGTTTTAGCTGTTGCATGCCCGTGTTACAATTGTTGGTGTCACTGTCATCGGCGTAAGTGACAGAGATAGAGTATTCATGCAATGTCAGATTTGTTGATAGCAAATCTGATTTATGAAAAATAGACACATAACACATACGATATTGTGTTGCATTCTCTCTCTTGAATATAACAAATGTGGAGGGTGAAAAATTTGCTTACTTTGATTGAACTATAAAGAGCAATTAAGCTGTGAGAAATTGTATTTTTAGGATGCAAACGAAAACGATATCAACAAATATTAGATGCCTTAAATTATGCAACGTCTCAAACGGAAACTATAGATCCTTTAGTTGAAATATACTTTCGTTGTGTTAGAATGACTAGTAATTCCAGTTTAGACGGCTTTGTTGAGCCGAATTTCATATCCATGTTCCCTTAAATGCGTTTTTCTCCGAATTTAGATTTTTTGAGTTATAACTAGTGGTGCCCACTTCTATAAACAACGATGAGCATGTGTTGAATATTCTGCATACGTGCACGCTTTTTTACGCTTTTTAAACTTTTTTACGCTCTTTAAGTGCTTTTTCGTTCTCTTTGAGCGCCTGATCGTTCTCTAAGCAACACCGGATATGACGGTCTTCCAGCAAACGAGCCATATTATCATATTGTTCATTGAGTTGATTGCGATTCTCAGAGTCTTTAGAATGGATTCAGAGCGCTCTGCTATGAAAACGGTCTCTGAAGCAGAATAATTTTCAATTGAATCAACAAACCATACTTTTGGTATTACAACTCAGACTAAGGCCTAACCCATACTAAAGTCTTAAATATTACCAACTGAGGTATTGTATCAGATAATATAATGAAAACTCTCCTATCATAAGAACAGATGAAGGAGATGATAGTAATTTTTATAATAAGGCAAATATTTTTTTTTTTTTTATTTATTTTTTAATAATTTCTTAATTTCCCATATTCAAATAAACTTACAAAAATTTTCAACGCATGGAAATTTTTTAAGATTATTTTTTTTTTTATTCTTGGGAAAACTATAATTTTTTTACTAATGTTCCCACAATAATTTTTTTTTTTTTGGTAATTCCTTGACGATATTGATATTAATAATGTAAACAATAGTCGCCTTCCATCGTGGTCTGTCCTGCGCCAGTCTTTTGATTTCTTGTCACGTTCCAGTGGTTTGGCATTCAGCGGTTGTGGATCGAATCCAAGTATTACGTCGTCGTAAGCCTTGTGGGTTAAATTCGAAGGCCATTTTAGCTGTGCCGTGGTCATCTTTCCGTAGAGTGTGGCCGATCCATCGCCACTTTCGTCTTTTAATTTCTGTATTTATTGGTTAGCTTGTTGTCAGTGTCATCAGTTCATCGTTTGAAATAGTGATTGGCCAGAAAATGCGACATATCCTTCTAGCTATCGTTTCCGTTGCCGTCCACGTCTCCATATATCAATATCAATATTCTAAGCTTAGTGTGCCTTGTTATATTTCGCGAGGACCGTACTTTGTTCAATTTGTGGTAGGCTTATCGAGCTTTATTCAGTCGCGATCCAACAACCGTTTCAGAACCTCCGTCCCGAGTCAATATGCTACCAAAATAGCAGAATTCTTCAACGTCTTCTATAATATGTGCGGTGCCTGCCACATTCACCGTTAACGAAGTCGTGCACTGGGGTTCAATGCGCATTAAATTTGTTTTGGCCATGTTTACATAAGTTCAACCTTTTCTGCATTGAGTAACAGTATCCGCTAATGTGTGCGTCATAAAACATATGTCGTCAGCATAGTTCAAGTCGTTCAGTTTTTGCAAGGGACGCCATTGTATACCATTCGGGATTTCTCTATTCGTTTTGGAGAGTACACTATCCAGAACCACAATGAAGAGCGACGGGGAGAGCACACATTCTTTTTAACTGCCATTTATTATAACAAATAAAAAAATTTAAAATTCTTCAGGATTTAACCCTCATTATGATTTAATTTACGTACTTTTTTAGTACATTTTTAAAATAATAAATTTGGCACATTTTTAGTTGTATTTCAAATGGAGAAAAAAGAAATTAAATGTGTCAAATTTTCGGTTTGCAATTTTGACATACAATTATTCTTTCATTTATGTTTTTATTATCAGTATTGAATTGTTAACCTATTCAAAGCCTTCCACTTTTTTACAACTTTGCAGCACCAAACCGAAAAGAACAACACCAGTTCCAACACATTGCTGCTCCTCACGTAATATACAAATAACTCAGATATTTATCCCTGAGTAAGAGGATAAAACTTAGCTAAACTACAAAACTATGGGGGGTGCTGCGCTCGGAACTGAAACTGCAAATAAAAAACACAGAACTTTGAATCCACTGAAAAGGATCTGCAATGCAGCAGATTTTGTTAGCTAGAGCAAAATCATAATAAAAATGACAGTAAGTAAAGTGGAACAGCGTTTTATGCGAAATAAAATAACAAAAACAAAAATGAAAAGTGGGTGTATCATCACCATAATGTAGAGTAACAAAAAACAGCTGGTTTACGAATAGTGTTGCCGATTGTTTAGTACAAATTCGTACTATTAGAACAAAATATAGAACTGAGGCACATCAGAATAATAAAATGTTTACATTTGATTAATTTCTTTTTTACCAATGGTTTGGCAAAAATTAACTCGAACATGAACAGCTCGGTATTCAAATCAAATATCATCAGACAAAAATGAGAGATAATGTAACAAAAGTAATAATGATCAGTATCGGAGCGAAAAATCGGAGCTTATAAAATCTACTGATAACACCCGCCCAAAATGATTCAGTGAAATCGGAACTAAGTAGTAACAGAGATTGACATACAGCATGGTTATCTTGGTTTCAAAAAAACGTCTGAATGCCACGTTATTTTACCTTCTCCCCAGACGTATTGTTCGCCGTACCATGCCCACACCTACTAACAGCACTTGACAGAAAGAGGCAGCGATTTAGGTATAGAGATCATGACACCACCCAGAACTGAATAGCCTTTTTTATTGCTGGTCTCACCCGAGTTTTTGTTTTTTTATGTAAAAGTTTATACTCGAATTGGCAACACTGTTTATATAAATTGCAGCGCGAAAGCAATGGAGAACACACAATAAGAGTTAGTAGCTGAAGTAAGTGAAAAATTGTAAAACAGGATGTCAAAAGTATAACGAAAGGATTACACGTTTTTATAAAACTTTGCCAACACACATACAGACACAACTACTTTCACACATACACCCAGCAAACATTCATAATCGCAGATGTATTATATTTTAACAGCCGATGCGATTATTTTGATGCTGGGCGTGATCACATTTTACTATCAAGCGACAGGGGCTTTGTTTGAAGGAAACTGCTCGTTACAGCGATTCGCATATGAATCATATAGTCCTTGATATGTTACAAAATTAAGGACGAACCTTACTTTTTTGGTAGCACAAGACTTTTTTAAGTGTAGAGCTTGGTTTTTGGGGTTCAAAACCCCAAAGAATCTTTCTGCAAAATCTTGAGAAATGTAAGCCTCAAAAAAAATTGTAAGGCTTTTCTGTAGAGCATTAAATGAAAATAAAAATTTTTAATTGAAAACTGACGAAAATTTTCAAGAAAAATATCATTAGGTTGTAATTTTTTTCTTTTGATTTTATTGAAAAAAAATATCAAAGTTTTTTGTAGATTATTTTATTGCAAACAATTTTCTGAAGTCATTTTTAAAATCAGTTTTATTTGGCGAGGTGTAAGGACGTTGCAAAAGGATCAAACTATGTGGTAACCTCTAAGTATACTGTGTACTTCATTTAAATTTGACAAGGCCAATATCCCGAGAACTAAGATAGTTATAAGTGTTTTACATAAAAGTTATATGGTTTTTAGGGGATCAAAATTACAGTGACCTCGTCTTTGACCTTGAAACAAATTTTCAAGGTCAAATCGATGTAAGCTTTGATTTTGATACCTGCAAACCTATATATTTTTTTGCATATTTGTATTCTAAGGCAGAGATGCACACAAAACTATGCTTTAGGAGCTGGTTACAACATCAGTTATGCTAAAAACCTCAAAATTTTTTGCGATAAAATCTAGTGTTGACGAATAGTTTTTAATTAGCTGCGGTAAGCCAATTACATACAAGCAAAAAAAAAACAAAAACATAAAGCACAAGTTGAAGGAGCAATTAACTTAAAAACAAAATCATACAAACAAAAAATGCGTTGAAGACAAAATTAGAAAAACAAAGCGCATGTGAAAATAGGGAACTAAAATTATTTGACTTGAAATTACAGAAACAAAATACATGCGATAATTGCGAACCAGAATGATTCAAGTCGAAAAACGGAAAGAGCTCGGGAAGAGCTAGATATTTTCTGTAATTATAGTAAGAGCAGGAAGAGCTAAAAGAGCTTCGAGCTGAACATCGTTGTTCTAAGGGAAGAAATAGATATTTTGTTTGCGTTGTTGTTTTTCAGGATGAAGTTTTAACCAAAACTGTTTTTAACACTAACGGATAAATTAAAATTCATAGCGAATCAACACAAACAAAACAGAGTTCAATTCTCTGCAAAAAAAAAATTTAGGAAAATTTTTTCTGAGACTTACAGTTCTCAGCTGCAGATAAACTGTTAACACCCTATTTTTTAAAAAGGTCTGTGTATCATTCCAATAGGCGAATAGAGATGAGTTACAAATGATAATTGCTAAAGGCGTAAAAAAAAATATTTAATGCATTATCGGACTTGAGAAGTTATCGGTTTATTGTAATAATTACGCACCACACTCAACACGAAACATAGAAATAAACATTGTCATCATTATTTTCTTCTAACCATATCGTTATTGTAAAATGTACATATCAAAAAAAGTAATATTAAATCATGATGCATTACAATATATGGAATTTAAGATAAGCCTAAAAATATGCAATAAAAAGATTACTTCAATTTGACTCTTCTAGAAAAATAACAAGTTATCGCCTAGAAGATGCATTAATCTTGTAAATGTTGGCTGGGTAAACAAAGCTTACAATGTTTTTGTTACTTAAGGGCGGTTAAAAATTGCAACAACAACAAAGAGGACTGCTATAGAAACCATGAAAATAATATGCAGCAACTGATAAAAAAAAAACAAAATAAAGTATGAATTATTATTTGGAAGTTCTATTGCCTCACATATATATGTATATGGTATAAGTATAATAATAAAATATTGCCAAAAAACGTACGTGTATACGTATGTGTGAAAGAGTTGTACTGAATTTTCTACATTTACGAAAGACGCTGTTTGTTTGGTAGAAAAAGAAGAAGTATTGGTGTAAATTAAATGAATGAAATTTAAAATGATATTAACGCACTCTTCTGGAAGCAAAATAACAACCACGTATGTATGCTGAGTTACATCAAACTTGAGATATCAGTAAATGTAATGACGTAAGTATGTTAACGGTATAATGTTGCAAAGTAATTAAATGTTACTCATACCCACGTTACACAAAAATTCAAAGTTTATGTACTTTAGCGTGTAAAAAACTGAGTAAATTACTTAACTAAAACTAAACATTACAGCATTAATGTGCGAGTACTTACGCATACATGCACACTTTTTACACACATGCACCAAATGAAGCAAAAACTCTGTTCAAACGCAAAGGAAGTCAAAAAAACATAGATATATAAACTCTAGTAATTCATACATGATGCTACTTAAATCATTGTCTGTGTTTCTACACGTGTGTGTAAGTGCTTATGCATATGTGTATGTGCGTACGTATGTGAATGGATTTTTGAGTGGCGCAGGTGTTGCCGTGTTTTGGTGAAAGTAGTTTAAGTGTCCGACATACTGTACAACTGGCAGCTTCAGATGAATAACGTTCATATGTAGTTTTGCTGCAGGTTGCATTCTCTCCAAAACAAAAAAAAAGAAGTAATATGTACGCTTTAATCTCTGTAATCTTGTAGTTGTTGTTGTTGTTGTTACATTTTGCCATTACATAGCATGCAGTAGAAGCATTGACAATGTTTTCTTACATATATATTAGGGTGTTTCATATTTTTATTAAGGTGCTTTCAACTTTTTTTTGATTCATTTTGTTAGCTTACGAAATCAACCGAAAAACATTTCAAAAAAGTTAATGCCTGCCACTTCTTCGATTTATTTCAAGTTCAAAAATTTATACATACATGTAAATCATACGTTTTTGCAAATTATTCAAAGAATAAATAATTTTTAAATTATGATTTTTTAAATTTAATGGTGTAGCAAATAAATTTGTTTTCACTAAAATAGTTCATCATTTGTTCCAAAACAATATATTTTCGAATAGTTTGCAAAATTGTTGGTCTCTTAAAGAAATTTTAAGCTTAAATGATATCGTGAGAATTTAAGGTATAATTTTTTGAAAATTGTTTTTTATCATTATAGTGAGCTAAACATGTAGAATTAAAATAGTTATAGCATCTAAATATATCCAACATTTGGAACACCCTAACGCATATGCTTACACAAAGTCTTTAAAAAGTTTAATTTTAGGATCATGCCAAAAATTACATTTTATTTTTGTGCAGCTTCTCAGTTTTGCGGTTGCTTAGGAAATTTGATACAAATTTTTTTGTTCTTTAATCCCTGCTTTATGTCATAATATTTCATAATCAAAAAATTTTACAAACATAATGCCAGCTTCTGAGTAGAAACTGAAGCTTTTGAAACCTAAAAGTTATGGCAAGGCAAACGAAATTTGATAAAAGCAACATCATAGCTGCGCATGTTAGTTGCATCAAAGCTGTGGTATGATAAAAAATTCTAAAAATGTTGCTATAATCGTAGCTACTGTTATGTTTAAAAATTAAATTTATTTGAAATTATTTTAATTTTTTCTATCTCTCTGGAAATAATTCTTAAAATACGAGTAACTTAAGGTAACTATTCCATTTACCTTGTATTTTACAGCAAGAATGCGCAGCCCATAGCTCGTTTGGCTCTTTCAGCTCTTACAACAATAATAAAAAATATTGAGCTCATTTCGAGCTCTTTCCGTTATTCGTGCTAAATCATTTTGGACCGCAACCATCGCATGTATTTTGTTCCTGTAATTTTTTCTTCAACGCATCGACTCGTTGAACTCTTGCCGTTACTCAAGTTCAATAATTTCGGCTCGCTATGGTTGCATGGTTTTTGTTTTTGTAGCTTTGTATTCAACACACTTTACCGTCTGCATTTGCTCCTTGAGCTTAAGATTTTTGCTTTTGTTTTCCTTTGCTTCCATGCAATTAGCTTGCTGCAGCTATTTAAAAATTTTCATCAATACTAGGAATTTTTTCGCAAAATATTTTTTAATTTTTTACCAGAATACCAGCTGTCGAAAAAATGTTTGTGCGCACCTCCGTTTTACGGGATACCCCTGTATTTTCAGCGAATATCCTGTAAAACAATGACTCCCGTATGTTTGTGAAAAATCCTGTAACCATCCTTATTTATTTCGATTGATTTTAAACTTTGCATTTTTCTTGAATGTAACAGTCATTATCTCGCTTAGTTTGTTCTTGTTAGTTACGTTGATAACGTGATCAAAACTGTTTCACAAAAAAATTCATTATATATTCATTAAATATCTTATATTTTTTAAGTTTTGAGAATTTTGTGTTTGCTTCGAAACGATGGCGTGAAATATTTACTCATTTGGAAACTGAGAATTGCGATTACAAGCAACAATAGTAGAATATGTTCTTTGTGTACCTGGCACGACCGCCTCTGTGGAACAGGTATTCGCTCACATGAACAAGACGTGGACAAATAAAAAATCTCAGTTAAAAATAGAAACTTTGAAAGCCATTCTGACCTAAGGTTGTCAAACGTACTGATTCTATCAATACAGTACTTATTTTTACTAATTTTCTTTAAAATACTGAATTTTCCCAAATGTACTGATTTTTAGGAATTGGTACTGATATGTACTGATTTCAAGATTTTGTTTGAATTACTAAATAATTTTTACATTTAATACTAAATTACTACCAGTAGCGTACCTATGAGCCTGTAAAATGGTCCTTGTTTTGTAGCATATTTAACCTTTAATTAGGTACTTATTTTATTTTAACAACGCTTGTTACTTAACTTCGTCGTTTTGGCGACTTTTGAAGAAATTAATTTTTTCAAACCATTTATTGTTGAAAAATGAAATTGGTTCCTTTTCTAAATATTTTTTTACTTAATTTTTGTTTCAAATAAAACAATACACTTTAAAAAATACACTTAAAAAAATTGATATTTTTAGATCAAAAATGTGTCTCTTACAAAAGATATTTTTGAAAAAAACTAAAACAGCGTCGATTCTGTACGAAAACGACGAATTGCACTGTGATGTATATAGAGGGCCTATGAGATTCTCGTAATGTGAAAAAATATGATATTTTGCTGGAGCATTGTGCAATCCAAAGAGTTCTGACCTTTTATTTTTTAGTATGTAAAATATTATGTAATGTGATTTAAGCTGTGATTTTTATATTGAAATCAATTAATGAAGCATAACATTTTGTAATGATTTGTACTCATTTTTTGCGTTGAATATGCTGATTTTAATGTCACAATTTAAGATTTAAGGGCCAAAATATTTATTCATACACAACAATTACTATCTTTTATGCTTTAAAATTCAATAAAAAAATGCATCCTGTCATCAATCCTGTTTTCGGAAAATTAAATCATGTAGAATGCCTGTTTTTTCTTGAAAAATTTACAGCATGGTTAACTACAGCGTTTCTTGGCGGATCGCAAAGTTCAACTTGAGTATGCAGCTTTGCATACTCAGCCTTTGGAAAATGAAATGAATATAAGAGAACACAGTTGAAAAACATCTGTTATACATATACCATGACAGATGTAATGAAAACAATGCTAACCATATTTTCGACCTTTTTAATACATATAAATATTATCCGTATGAAAAATATTTTTAAGTGATTTATTGTTATCAAAATATCAGTGACAAGTGTTGACCTTTCAGCCCTAAAAATACTATGGCGTTTCATTTTAATTTTAGAGCGATTTGCCTTAAACATAGTTACCCAAATATTCATAATTGATTCAAAAATCATGTGTAAATAGTTAGAATAAAATTAACAACATTTAGACGCAACATCCTACAAAGTTCAATGGACTAGCTTTTTTTGCATCGGAATTCTGTTGGGTTCATAACGATTATACAGAATGGCGAGGAAACTATAGATCCTCGCCGAGGATATATAGTTTAAAGCAGCATTCGCACGGCAATAAATCAGACAAACTTTCCACGGTAATTTATACTTTCGAAGCATTGCTAGTGACTTATCGTGGGTCTCTTCCGCAAAAGAGATATGAAATTGAGTTTAAAATTTCCTTATCAAAGCTTAATATATCATGTACAATTAAATTTCTAGCAATTATTTCATTTGGTCCATTTACCAATTTGTACTGTGTTTCGCAACTGAGTATTTCGACACCATTTGTCTAAAGACGAATCCCGATTGATTGAGTTGGTTATGTGAAAATTTACAATAAAATCGTTAAAAAGCAAAACTGCAGAGTAAAATGGAGATTCCAAGAGAATTTTATCAGCGTGCATCGTGCAAAAGTATTATTGCCCCATATTTCAACAAAAATTAAGTCACAGTGCTTACTGCAAGAAACACACTTGCTGTATTTCAGAACATCGTTGTTAGGCGTTATTTTGCAAATTATTCGACTGTTTTCTTTTGGCTTGTTAGAAAGAACGGATTTAAGTCAACAAGTTAGCGATCATCCTCCAGTTAAAATCCAATATTTGTAATTCAATTCGTACCATAGGACCTAAAGTGAGAAACTCATGGAAAATGTGTAGGCGAGATTTGCACAAATACCACCATTTTCGAGACGTATTCAGTCACGTTTGGGTCTATAAAATGCGCAATTTGTTTATATTATGCTCAAAAAACAAAGTGATATTTTCTTTGAAATAAAAGGGTTCAACCAGTTTCAGCCTTTGATGTCATTTTCTGTCACCCTGTACTTATTATAAACAACACTATTCTATAGCAGTTAGCCACACGAAATCTATTGAGGATTTTTTACTTACAATAATACAATGAATACAAAGATAATCGTATATCTGTTGATTATTTTGTTCGAATCAAAAAATTAAAATTTTAGTTACATTGTAAAACAACAAAAGAAGGAAAAACTGCTTCAGAGTTATCATAAAAATATTTGTATTTCCTTATAATTGAATATGAAGAAACATTTTAGTAATTTCAACGTCATTCTCATTGTAATTGAGAAGTTTGGAAGAAAAATTAACAAAACTGCAACAAAAATTTTCCATAAAAGATAATTTAAAAAAAAAAAACAAACTTAGGCATTCAAAATTATAAGCAGTCGCATGAACAATAAATCCATCAAGACAATGAAATAAATTAAAATTAATTACCTCGTACTCATTTAAATTCCATAGTCAAGCGTTTTTTATCAATTAGTTGTGACTTCCATTAATGTGAGGTTGTTATCCAAGTTTGATTTTTTTTTTATTTTTAATGTTTAAAAACTCATCGCACTAAAATATTCAATTAAACGTAATTAATTTCGTTGCAAACCGCTACTTAATAACTTTTCCATGCTAAATTTACCGCAATATTACGAAAACGATGCGTGCGACAACATTCAACGACGCTTTACAAATGACAATTCGAGCAAACCATCACGGTATTGCCAGCTACAAAATAAGAGAACGCGCTCGCAGCGGCGACACTGAAGTAAACACAAAAGAAATCAAAACAAACTCAAAAGCTTTTAGCAAAATACAAACGTGCGTGTGTATTGATGGATTGTTGTAAGGGGGCTTCGTGTGGAGAGAGAGAGAGAAAAATGCAGTAAAGTAACTGCCCACTTGGTAGTTGTTAAATTTATAGCAAGACAGCACAGTTTTCTTTTTACGCTAAATTACGTTTGCGTAATAATGATTGTAAGCGTAAGATGTTAATGCAGCAATATAATGCATTACGCAGCGAAAAAAGTGAATGAAAAGCTTTATGCGGAGAATTCAAACTCAAAAATTGAGAGACTAAGAGAGAAAGCATAAGCTAAATAAAACAAAATTATTTAAATTCATTTTAATTACTTTGGTTTGCAGAGTAGACTTTAATATGGCCTATGGGGACTTATTTGATGTTGGAAAATATGCAGTCTTTCATACTCAATGCTGCTAGGTGTAAAGTTTCACATAGAAAGCATCTTAATGAGTGCGCAAGAAATTTTATTTGAACATTTTCTCATTTTTAATGATAATGGATCAGCAGCGGTAACTGACTAACAGCATCACTGGATGGTCGAAATGTTGTATGCAGAATATATAGGAGCCAAAGATTATTTTTTTAGAAACCCAGATCAATCAATACCAGCGATAGAAAATTCTTTTAAAAATCTTAGAAAAGGTAAATGCGTTTTTATAGTCTTAAAGTTTAATGCTTTGACTTAACTTTTACTAAGCATACAGACTATCAAAATCTGAGCCCTCTTAAGTGTCTGCATTTAGCTATCTTTGAAGTCCTCATCACTCTATTCCCGATTACTGTACACATGTGAAACCATGCCTTCTTTTCATCACCAAACAATTAAGTACATTTGATACTAGCGTAAATTTTAGCTACAATAGGAGTAATCTCCATGTCTGAGATAAAGAAATAGCGCTACTATATCCATATCGATGCTTTTCATAGAGATCCTCAAACATGCAATTATAGAACATCTTGTCAATATTATTACATGATGCATGCGAAGTTTTTATTCTCAATCTCGATCTTAACATTTGCTCGGTTGTTTTCAAAGCGAGAAGATAAATAGCCGCTAAAAATATGTGCAAGTAGGCTTCGAATTTTGATTTTCTTAATTCTTTCAAGGTTAAGAGCTTATTCGCTCTTGCTAGCGCAAAGGCTTAACTACAGCACTTGTGCAAACTCTAAAGAGCACCTAAAACTCTCTGACACCGCTAGAGAAAATAGTATTCTTACACCCTAGAACTTTCTATATACTCAAAAATGCAGGGGCATAATCTCCGCGCAGTTACAACATCACCTACTTTTGATCTGCATGATGACCGCATGCATATGAGCTGACACAGACAAAAAAGAGCCAGCCCGCGGGCGGTATTTCAGCGCCGCTAATACCGAGGTATTTGACAGTACAGAGGAAAAGAATTTCAGTTCTCAAAAGATTTCCCAGAAGTTATAATTTTCCAGAGTACTGCTGCCATACAAAAGCCAAAAACGTTACTTAATGGGAATCCTTTTTGAGAGCTGTATATAAGATGAATAAGGTGCCCAACGAATTTGTGAGTTTGTGATTGTCATTCGAAACCAAATGGAGTTTACTGCAACATAAGAAATTTGAAGTATTTTTCAATCAAATTTTCGAACATATGGATCTTGTAGATCCAAAGCCAATTTTTACAAAAGCGATACCGGTTAAATATAGAATATAAGTAGTACTTCTTTTTTCTCTTGTAGTACTCTTAACAGTTAGTAAAAAACGCCAGTCTAAGTTGATTAAGTTAATTGAAAATGGGAAAAAATTAATTTTGATATTTTGTATCAAATTTTTCTCATGTTTGACTTCTAATCGATACAAAGTAGACTTGAAAAATGACGAAATTAGAAAAAAGCATGTCTTTACAGGTTTTCGTGGTATGCCGTCTTCAATTACCGATAAAGAGATAACGAGGACGTCTTCAGGTCAAAATTCATTACATTTGTACCTTTTCGTATTTATTGATACAGCAAAATCTTTTTTGAAAAGGCTTTGGTAATGCCCAAAATTCATGTTCGCCCTATTTTTTTCCTATGTGAAGCCAAATTTTCTTTGTGTTTTGGCAAATGATATGCAAATTTGCAGTGTTCATAGGAAAGTCAACGATTCCCAAAAGGAAACGCGTCATGCATTTTGTGTCAACATTAAGAGATGCTTTGCCAGACTTTCATTCTTGCGCAAAATCGAATGGAAGCGCATCTTTTAGCAAAGTTTTGCACTACATATGAAGCGCATATGCGTTTTTGTCTAAAGCACCAATGCTCTGAGTTTGGTATTATGCATAATGTTAGCAAGAATCCAAATCGATTAAGATAACCGCATTTTTTTATATAGCTCCTAAAATATCAATTAATATCAGTCGTTTATCAAAGATACTATATGATGCTTTTCCACGTCGCTGTGGGTGCCACTTGTATTGATAGTAGCACAACTCTGTGGGAACGTACGTAGGCATGAAAGAGAGCAATAAAAAGATATGGATTGTTTGAATTACACACAAGGGACTTACAAAAACAACTCTATGGGAAGTAATAACAGTCCTTATTTCAAAACCATTAACAACAACTATTTCGTGAAAGTGAGATTTCTTCAAGGATTTTATAAAGCAATATGTATTTTGCCTAAGCTCTTAATGATTTTTTGCTAAAAAAATATAAAAAATTTTTAGTTTTTTATTCTTTTTTCTGATAAATCATCATCTGCATTTTTTTCATTAAATTTAACACATTTTCACGCATGCGTCATCATTTACAAATTCACATAAATATTTTGACATTTGTATTTTTTTCGTACCGTATATACACGACGACATTAAAAACACACACACAGACATATTAGCGAAAAAAAGTGATTTTTTTTTACATTTTTAATTTGTAAATAATAATTTTATGCACTCACTTAGAAAACCAAACTTTTTCAAATGCATTGCATTGCATTTTTTTAATTTTTTAAAATTTACACATTAACTTTTAAGGTTTCTTATTTATATTACACATTTTATCCTTAAATTCACAAAATTTAACTATTTCCTATTCATTCACCGTTCAAACGCACACTTGTCTTAACGCCCACAAAATTCAACTCGTTACTGAAACTTTCTTCGTCCACAACGAAGTTCAAAGGATTCCATTACTTTGCGCGTGCCACGGCTCTACGCTCAGAACGCTTTTATTTTGTGTAGAGCAGGAGAGCATGAAAGCTTCGTTACTGCTGTCCTAACGCTCTCTGCTCACGTACGAATTGTGGGTGGATAATTTACGTTTCCATTTATCAACATCAACAACAACATAAACACATCCTTGCCATGCATGAGCTGCTACTTTACAACTAGTGCCGGTTCTATGTACGTTGGGTCGGTAAGTGGGGATTGCTCTTAAAACAATGTCGTTGTTGCTGTTTCTTATGTACTCCATATCACTTTAACTCACGCATTCATAGTTTTATTATTGCCGGTTAACGTAATTTTCATCCATAAACATTTTAATCAGTAGATGCTTATAGTTGTAGTAAGTAAGTATGTGTGCATAGGTGTTGGTAAAGCTCTTTGGATGTGATATTTTATTTATTTACTACTGGCAATACTGTTGTGTAGCGTTAATTTGCATTGCTAGGTACAATTAATTTGTTCTATTCTCAAAACTCACCTCAATTTTTGTTTATGGTGAAATTTGGTGACCAGTCAAGTAACGCAGCCACTAGCGAAGAAAATCATCTGTTTCTGATACATGACGATCAGAGGTTTTTGTACATTTGTAAAGGGTGTTTTTTTTAGAGGTATAGAGCTTCGAATTGAAATAATACACAAGAAAATCGTTTTAATGTCCATCAATTTGGCTTTATTGGAAGGATAATTTTATGCCATTAATGTTTAAATATGTGGCCGCCGCGGCTGGCTCGAATAAAGCCAATTCTACAGGTCCAATTTTGAACCACTTTTTCGAGCATATGGGGCCGTATGTCGGCAATAACGCCACGAATGTTGGCTTCCAAGTCCCCTAACGTTTCTGGTTTGTTGGCGTAGACGAGCGACTTCACATATCCCCAAAGAAAATAATCCAATGGTGTCAAATCACACGATCTTGGTGGCCAATTGACAGGTCCATTCCGCGAAATTATGCGCTCATCGAATGTTTCCTTCAATAAATCGATTGTGACGTGCGCTGTGTGGCATGTAGCGCCGTCTTGTTGGAACCACAACTCATCCACATTCATGCCATCCAATTCGGGAACAAAATAGTCGGTTATCATGGCTCTATACCGGTCTCCATTAACGGTAACTGACTCTCCAGCATTATTTCGGAAGAAGTATGGCCCAATGACTCCACCAGCCCATAGAGCACACCAAACAGTCAGTTTTTGTGGATGTAATGGCGTCTCAAGGGTCCCATGTGGATTCTCTTCACTCCAAATGCGGCAATTTTGCTTGTTGACGTAGCCACAACAAAATTTTGCGATGAAAATCAGCATCGAGATCAATCTCATTTTCGGCCCATACACCAAAATCACGACGCATTGCATGGTCTCGCGGCTTTAATTCTTGCACAAGCTGGATCTTGTAAGGTCGCAAGCCAAGATCTTTGCGCAAAATCTTCCATAAAGTTGATGGACAAAGCTCCAATTGCTGTGCACGGTGGCGAATCGATTCATTCGGGTCCTCTTCAACATTTTGCTGTACAGCGGCAATTGTTTCTTCGGTGCGCACTGTTCGACGTCTCTGCGGATGCGTATTATCACATAGAGTAAACGTAGTGCGAAAACGATCCATGGTTAACCGAATTAATTGCTCTGATGGACGATTATGTCGACCATAAAATGGACGGAGCTTGCGGTAAACTTCGCGAACTGAACCATTATTTTCGAAATAAATTTGCACGATTTGCAAGCGTTGTTCTTTTGTCAACCTGTTCATGATGAAATGGCAAACCAAACTGAACATAAATGACATTAGAGTTGCCAGAATTGACCATAAAATGCCAGTTTTATCTCTATTCGAAAAACAAACCTCTAAAAAAAACACCCTTTATATACACATTAGGGTTATTTTATTTTTTATTTTTTTGTCAATGCTTTAGCATTGGATCTAAAAAATTCTCACACAATGTCAGTTTCCTAGATCGAACCTGTGAACGACGCAAACAGAGTATGTTTCCAATTTTTTCCGTAGAACAAATCTTGCTTTAGGTGCCAAGATTTAGCGTTTTAAGGGATTTTAGTTCTGTGGTAGGTGTCACATCCACAACCACGCCCACATTTTTCATGTGGCTGAAAATGCGAACAATATGCATAAACACATACATCCGAGTGGGTTATTGTAAAGGATTTGACAGCAAGAAACGAAAGATTGACAGCTATACCACTTTCGGTGATATAGCCGTCGGAACATGAGAACATAGCTAGCAATAAAATAAGTATTAGTTGGGAAGCCCTGGATTGATTTCCAAAAGAAAGATATCATTTAAGGGGTTATTGAAAGGGATATAACATTTGTTTAAAAATGTTTGGGATCTGTGATACATCTTTTGAGATAGGACAATTTTTATAAGTTTCTGGTCAACTTTTTTAAAAAGAAAAACCTTTTTTTGGGATAAAATTTATTATTACATACGTTTAGATTAATACAATAAGAAGTCTTGTGAAATGATCTGCTAATTATTGTTGGTTTTTTTTTCGACAAACCCAATATTTCCGGAAAACAAATAAACAACGATCCATGGGTATTTCGCTGGCAAAACATGTTCGTTCAAAAATTAATATTTTAAATTCAACTCTTGTAACATTTTACATATTCATTTTATTCAATTTGTTTAAGAACAAAACTCAGCCAGGAATAAATTACGAATTTTTTTCTTTTAGTGCTGGCAACTCCCCTTTTTAAAGCAAAGCAACAATTAAAAGATTTTGAAAGCGCTTTACACAAATAATGGTAAAGCTTCATTTAACATAAAGCTTTCTATTGAATCTAACCACACTACAGCTTAATTCGTAAAAAATAATTGCGGGTCTAAGAGGGCTAGCAATTTTTTGCAATCAATAGCCATTATTAACCCATGCTACCGAAAATAAAATTAAATTAAAATTTAAATTTTGCTTAATATATGTAATTTTTCCTCATATTAAAGAATTTTTACTTCCAAAAACTTAGCGACTTCTTTAAAATGAATTCATGTTCCATTAAACAATTTTAAGTTCTTTTTCTAAAATAGGTTTTTTTTCTATATAAAAAATTTTTCATTGGAAAAGTAAAAAAAAAATGTAAGCATAATTATCAAGTAATAATACACTCAACCTAAGCCAATAGTCCGGGAGACAGCATTGAATTTTCAAGGTCATTTCATCCCGTTTAGTTTTCTATTTATAGCTTACTTACCGAGTTATTGCGCGAAACTTTATTCATCAGCCTCTGACAACCAAACCCACCGCGATTCTGGCGACTAACGCTTATTTCCATTGTCAGCCTTACTTAAACAATCGATTTCAAAAAAAAATGTAGCGGGAGAAAATGAAAATGACCTTGCAAAATGCAACGCTGCCTTACGGACTAGAACGGTTTCTTCAAGGAAAAACGAAATTTTCTCTTCACACGTTCTTTGATAATGAAATGATTTTCTCATTTCTTTCTTAATGCGTTGAACAGAATTAGGACGGGTCGGGAAAGCGGCAACGAATACTCGCTGTCAAAAATTATATCACATTTGATCTTATGAAATTGAACAGAATTGCGGCGTACGACTGGTCACCTGCTGATGGGTGCCCGTCGATTTAGATTTAATTCTATTTCATTTTTATAATTTAAACCACAAATTTTTCACACCACAAATATTTATCAGGAAAGTTTTTAGTCAGTCATGTAGAAGAATCAAGTTTCTTCCATATTTAAAATCATTTTTGAAAGACGTCAGTATTGACATTTTACGCTTAATAATAATTTTACACAAAATAATTAAAATAACAAAAATCGGAGCAACGTTGCTATTATTAAAATTCATTTAGCATATTGTAAATATTAATTAGCGTATGTATGTTCGGTGGACTTTGATTAATTTTTTATGATTTTTCTACAATGTGTAACCAATCACATGAATGTCACAAAAATAGATCGCACTATATTTCGAACTGCATTTTTTTTCCAAAATGACTCAGATATTCGAGGGTCATTTATTAATTTTGAATTATATGATACGTTATATAAATAAAACGATTCTTGTGACTAAATTGAACTTAAATTTTAACAAATCATATGTCTATCAATTAGTAATTTATCGTCAATCTAACACGTTTTCAAGCTTGATTTTATGATCATAATATTTTGGTTTCGTTTTGTTTTGATTTAATGAATGAATCATTTGTATGAGCATATTTTATTTAAATAAGCACAATGTCTTAAATTTCTGTACTACTTATATAGAGAAAGTAAACAGAAAAAAATAATGGTAGGATGGAGA
This sequence comes from Meiosimyza decipiens, assembly GCA_963680825.1. NCBI lineage: Eukaryota > Metazoa > Arthropoda > Insecta > Diptera > Lauxaniidae > Meiosimyza > Meiosimyza decipiens. The sequence continues at coordinate 42,442,129 of OY804258.1, forward strand.
AAACTTAAGCTAACATCTCGCCACAAGTTAAATTACATATTATATTATATTTGCTTTCTTAAATTCATCACCAAATTTTGTATTCTCCAGAAGAACAGAAAGTTAAATAACTTTTTATTAGAGATGTTATCAAGCTATGACACCGGTTTTTAACATTGGTTTAAAATATTTTTATTGATGAAAATACTCATCTTCTTAAACGAGCAAAAATTCTACATAATAGATATAAAAATAAAGACATGAAGCGGCATGCCCCGTGTGTGTCTTTATATTTTAGACATAAAAGTCAATTGAAAGACATGTCGCCGCATGTCATTGTACTATGGTTTTTTGTGTTTTTAAGGCGCTTTACCAAGACGAATGTTAGAAAAATATGATTCGCATTCAAAGAATAATAATATATCACAGATAGCCTAGTGGACAACGTACAGGACTATGGATCGTTAGAACATGGGCTCGGGATCAGCGTACAAAACGTAAGTAAAAATGATATTTTATAATTAAATACAGATTCTTTTATTCTTACAAAGTTCCTTAAAATACATCTTAGTCTCTGAGAAAGAACTCTACACAAGGCACTTGCCTGGGAACGCACTATTTTTTAAATCTTTGTAAGGTGTCTTATACAGACCTCAGCAAATGCTTTACCGAATCTCTTCATAGATAACACTGAGGGAAACGCTATAATACAAATGGTTCTTATAAGCCCATTATAAAGAATTTTCAAATAAAGTATATTGCCTTTATACTTGTATTTAAAATGTCTTTAAAAAAAGCTAAAAATCTTCTTTTTTTTTGCTACTAGGGTAGTTACTATAAGCTTTTAAATATATGAAATTTGATGCGATTGTGTATGCAGGCGTGGCTGCTCCCATACGCACAAAAAAATTTTAAAATAGTGAAATATTATGATTTAATATAACTTACATACATAGTTAGTTGGTCCACTCAATTCTTATACTCGTAAAATACGAGTATCTCTGAGCTAAAAGTGGTCGAATATGCACGAAGTGGACGTGGGACTTCCTGAATATACAAAAAAATTTATGTTATTTAAAGTATTGCAGTAATTACTACAAAATTTAATATGAAAGGTTAGTAGAATATGGGTGAGATTAAACCAGTATTCGCTGCACCTACTCAAGTTCATATTTTTCCACGGTCTTTTAGGGAACGTACATGTCATGTGAGTAATTAAAATACTTTGTGTAACAACCAGGGTTAAAATCATATTTTACTGGACCAATAATTTCTGCGATCGTATTAGAAAAATATTTTAGTTAAAAATTCATTTCAATCCTACTTATGAGAGCAATAACTAGTCATTTACAAGTACATTTTGTCAATCAATATCACGTAGTTATCTATTTTCGAAGCGTTATCTAAATCGGCAATAGACTCTAGACTTTAAAAATTATGTTTTTTTAAATTCGGTTTATGAATATGTTTAGTAGTCGTAAATGATCTGTGACAAATTGTACTTACTTTTTTTATCTATTGGTGCATGACTAAAAATGTAACGTTTTTGAGCGTATTTTTGTAAAACTTTTGTGTGGAAATAACTCAACAGGGCCAAGTGACTCTACTGTGTTCGAATCTACATAATTTATGTTGCTGTTATAAAGGGTGTTTTTTTTAGAGGTATAGAGTTTCGAATTGAAATAAAACACAAGAAAATCGTTTTAATGTCCATCAATTTGGCTTTATTGGAAGGATAATTTTATGCCATTAATGAAATATGATTTCGGGCATGTGGCCGCCGCGGCTGGCTCGAATAAAGCCAATTCTACAGGTCCATTTTTGAACCACTTTTTCGAGCATATGGGGCGTATGTCAGTAATAACGCCACGAATGTTGGCTTCCAAGTCCCCTAACGTTTCTGGTTTGTTGGCGTAGACGAGCGACTTCACATATCCCCAAAGAAAATAATCCAATGGTGTCAAATCACACGATCTTGGTGGCCAATTGACAGGTCCATTCCGCGAAATTATGCGCTCATCGAATGTTTCCTTCAATAAATCGATTGTGACGTGCGCTGTGTGGCATGTAGCGCCGTCTTGTTGGAACCACAACTCATCCACATTCATGCCATCCAATTCGGGAACAAAATAGTCGGTTATCATGGCTCTATACCGGTCTCCATTAACGGTAACTGACTCTCCAGCATTATTTCGGAAGAAGTATGGCCCAATGACTCCACCAGCCCATAGAGCACACCAAACAGTCAGTTTTTGTGGATGTAATGGCGTCTCAAGGGTCTCATGTGGATTCTCTTCACTCCACGTAGCCATTCAACCAAAAATGGGCCTCATCACTGAACAAAATTTTGCGATGAAAATCAGCATCGAGATCAATCTCATTTTCGGCCCATACACCAAAATCACGACGCATTGCATGGTCTCGCGGCTTTAATTCTTGCACAAGCTGGATCTTGTAAGGTCGCAAGCCAAGATCTTTGCGCAAAATCTTCCATAAAGTTGATGGACAAAGCTCCAATTGCTGTGCACGGTGGCGAATCGATTCATTCGGGTCCTCTTCAACATTTTGCTCTACAGCGGCAATTGTTTCTTCGGTGCGCACTGTTCGACGTCTCTGCGGATGCGTATTATCACATAGAGTAAACGTAGTGCGAAAACGATCCATGGTTAACCGAATTAATTGCTCTGATGGACGATTATGTCGACCATAAAATGGACGGAGCTTGCGGTAAACTTCGCGAACTGAACCATTATTTTCGAAATAAATTTGCACGATTTGCAAGCGTTGTTCTTTTGTCAACCTGTTCATGATGAAATGGCAAACCAAACTGAACATAAATGACATTAGAGTTGCCAGATTTGACCATAAAATGCCAGTTTTATCTCTATTCGAAAAACAAACCTCTAAAAAAAAACACCCTTTACATGTATGTATGTAGTTAAGGATTATCTGATATGATATCATATGATAAGAGGTATACACACTTCAAAATCATTATTCAATTTCGCGCAGATTTATTTCAAACTCTAATACTATCACTATCAATTTACCTCTGGTCATAATTAAATTCTTTCTACCACATTTCGAAAATAGTCTAATCTATAGTGAAAATATCAATTCTCTTGACTACCCACAAATAAATAATAGTCTCTGAACTTTTGACGTCATAAGTAATGATTCTGGGAAACCTTGTTAGCTATTAAATAGTGGCTCTATGAGAATTTGCTCAAATTTCTCGAAATTTTTATTATAATAGCACTAAGGGAGATACACGGCATTGAATTCTATAAACGTCACACAGAGGTACGTAATGTGATATTTTCAATTCACAACCTATTTGATTTACAATTTTTTTCAATTGAATTGAGAAATTCCATTGTCTTTTGACTACGTCTACTTTTTGTGGCCCCCTGTTTAAGATCTTTAAAATTCTGATGCAAGAGATATTTGGTATTGCTTCAGCAGAACAGCTGGCAGTTTTTTTCTATACTGAGTTTGCTCACTTTGGTTTATTAGAGATGTTGATGATTCGCAAGTGCGGTTAAAAATATTGAGCGAAAAATGTTGAGTAGTGTCGCCACTTTCCCAAAATACTTCTTAGGGAGACAACGGCAAAAATCTTGGCCCATTATTCATATATATTTATTTATTTATTCATTCATTTTCCTGAAACACATTGTAATAAAATGGAACTATTTAGCAAACACTAGAAAACCGTTGCTTCAAGAAAAGGTATATAACATTTAATATAAAAATAATATATAGTTTTAAATGTTACTTTCAAATTCATTTACATATAAAATTGTAGTGGGGTAAAAACGGAATTAACTTTTATATGGCATTATGTAGGATAAACATAGATACAAAATGCAAAGAAATAAATATACATGAAACACTTTAATTTACATTTGTTAGAGACAGAGTATAGTAAATAATCAATAAACTTAAACTGTAGGCCTAAGCAAAACTTCTATTTCGATATGATTAAAACTAAATAAGAAACTTTTAACATTTTTTAAAAAAAGAGATAAATTCCTTATGAATCGAATACCAGCAGGTAGAATATTAACCAATTTACACGATACGTAAGTGTAAAATTTCACAAAGTGAGTTGTGCGAACTGCAGAATAAAAAAAGTACACACTTTTCATCCAAAACTTGATTTGTCGATCATTATTCCTTTTAAGAAAATAATACCAAAAGTCCAAATTAAAAATGAACCCAAAATAAGCAAGATATAGCCGTCTAAAACTCTTCATATCGTATCCGCACAGACGGTGAAAAAGAAAGTCATAAAAGAGATTTCAGTTTAAATTATGTTTTACTTAAACTTTAAATATCGATACAGAAACGTTGCGATGCATAATTAATTTTATTCGAATTAGTGTCATTCAGGTTAAATTTATGGACGAAAATGATCTTACAATTTAAAAAAAATTTGGTCCACTAAATATGGGAAAGACGATTTTAGGTAGCGCGACACGAGCGTCAAGAAATTACGAAGCGCGAAACAAAAATAGTGCTTGAAAATCAATATTTGTGGCACCATTCCGATGAGAAAAGGTTGAAAATGGATTTTTAACATACTTTGTGACGGCCCCTGCCTCCAAAAGATCGTTTTGGACCCATTTCTAAAAAAAAATGTTTGCACCAATCGATGAGGAAAAGTTGAATTTAAATTTTTAATAAACATAATTTGCGACGGCCCTGCAAGAGACCAATTGAACCAATTTCCATTTACGAAAAAAAATTTCCACCACTCGATGAGGAAAGGTTGAAAATAAATTGTTCAACATAAATAATTTGAGACGGCACCGAAAGGGACCATTTTAGACCCATTTCCGAAAAAAAAATATGTTTCCCACCAATCGATACGGAAAGGTCAAATTTTCTATGACAGACCGATAATCAAAGTCAAAGGTAGCAAAAAACAATTTTACGCTATCATCTCGCTACCTATTAACCGAACACAAAATCAATTTATACAATAGTTAAATTTATACAATTTTCGAAACAAAAATTAACACTGGCTATTTCGTAAGTTCAACTATTTTCAAAATATGCAAGGTCGAAGATGACATAAACATAAGTTTTACACAACTTTATATTGTATCATGGAAACGGCTGGTCACAAGTAAAAAATTATCAAACATTTTTTGTACAAAATCACATCTTCTATAGCTATTCCTAACATAAAATGAAGTCCGACTAATAGGATTCGAGTTAATTAAAAATAATGGGCCTAACATAGGCCCGTTAGATGCCGCTGGTTATATTAAAACAAAAATTCTATCTGAGGTCTATTAAGAATATATTTAGCATATTTTTTTCGCAGTAAATAACTGCTTTTAATATCAACAAGCGTCTTACTTTAGCAAGCGTCTTATTTACCCAACTACTTATTTTCAATTTTTCATGACACGAGAAATACTGAGCAGTAATAAAAAGGCACAATTTTATTCCCTTTCATGAAAAGAAGCAACATTTATCTATTAATGTTCTTTTTACCGTACTCTCAATTTTCTTGCAGCTGCTCTCCCTCTCTCTATTTGTCTCTCTTTCTTTCGCTCGTAATCTTTTTCTCACTCTCTCTCTTTCCTACACTATTAAGAAATTGAAACTCAAACATCTCAGCGCACTCACCCCAACTAAAAATTCACATGACGTATTGATTTAGGCGCAAATGTACTCGGGCTCTTAGATACAAATGCGGTATCCAAATTTTATTTGACGTTCACTCAGTTCTGCTGCCCATCGACCGCGTGCTAGAAGACTTTCACAAAAGTGAAGAAAAAATAGTGCAAAAAAAAATGTATTACGTTTACTAACGTCACTGTCAGTTATATTGTAAAAAAAGATATTAAATATTTAAAAAAGAAAAAGGTCATAAAAATGTGTTCTGCCAATTCATTAACATTTGAATATTAATTAACATAGTGAAGCGGCTTTAATACAAAAAAAGTGTCAACATTCATTCCAAAGATTCTGTGATATAACGATATACTGCGTTATATGAATTTGTTATATCGGGCACTCTCGAACGAAACACCACAATGGAGTTCCTACAGGATAGATTTGAGTAAGTGCATGTTATGAAACAAATTTATATTATTATAGGAAAAATAATTGAAAACATAATATGAATATCAATATTCATATAAATACGAGTATGTATACATTTTCATTTTGTCAACGTTGCAAACGAGTTAATTGATTTTGTCTACGCTGCAATTTTCATTGGCGTATGAAGACGACATATCACTATCCGTTAGTATGAATTCGGACTGCAGTGCGATATTCTTTACATTCATATGTATAGTTTTTGGATGAGACACTGAACTCAAGGTCTGTTATTTAAGGTATTGTTAAATTATTTTTCTGTACAATATGTGGTTTAAGGTGCTTTTTGAATAATTTCTGTTTTCAACGCTGCTCTTTAGTAGATTTTTCCAATCTACGTAGGTATATGAATTTGAAATGCGTCCCAAAAATTTTCTTTTATACGGAGACAATATCTGTATTTACATGAATATGTTTGAGTGTCCTCAAAGAAACCATTTTTACCAATGACAGCAATTACCTTTGAATGCCCACCAATCAATATCATCAAATATTTTACCTACTTTACGATGACATAACATCAACTACTACTGAAATCACTCAACGAATTGAATAAAACGCTCAATGGAACACCTCTGCTACTTACAGTTTAAAGCGATACTACCGATGCTATTCTATTACATCATTTGCTATTGCTCCTTTATCTTTTGTCCAGTTAAATACCCTCGTTACCGTTTATATATATATTCCTTTATTCAGACTTATTTCAATTACGATTTAGTACGGATGTAAAATTGAAGTCCGAAGTTGAATGTCAATATCTCTTTTAAAATTAATGGTCGGGATTTGCTATGAAATTTTTTTTTAACTTTGAAAGTGAGCTGTTATAGTTCCGATAATTTAACGGATCATTCAAAATCAGAAACGTAATCAGAACATTCTTTATTATCTGCAGTAGAACAAACAATTAAAAATCATTATAACGGGTGATTTTTTTGCTATTTGTTTTTACAGTGTAAATTTTTTGACACTTCACGCGTGATTCGTAAAATGTGTCAACGCCAAAAATGCTCGGTATGGTTGCCAATTTTTTATCGAAAAATTTTCTTCAGCAACTAACTAAGCTCATTTTTGGCTCAATGGGTACGTCAACAAACAAAATTGCCGAATTGGTTTTGAAGAGCACCCAGAGGCAGTTCAAGCAATGCACCCTGAACAATGCACTGTTTGGTGCGGTTTGTGGGCCGGCGGCATCATTGGACCGTGCTTTTTCTGTGCGATGATTACCGACTGTTTTTTGTCCAAAATGGAAGAATTTGACTTGGTTGATATGTGGCTTCAACAAGACTGTGCCACATGCCAAGAGATTGGTGAGCAATTATCTCATGTTTTCGAGCAGTCCATTGGCCGCCAAGAGCATGCGATTTGACCCCACTAGACTATTTTTTCTGAGGCTACGTGAAGTCTCTCGTGTACAAGGAGAAGACAGCCACAATTGTAGTCCTGGAAGACAACATTTCAGTTGCCATATGCCAAAAGTGGAGCTTACGGATGAATTACCTCAGGCGTAGCCGTGGGCAACATTTGGATGAAATAGTCTTTAAAAAGTAAATGTAAGGAATTGATGTATCGCTCCAAATAAATATTTCATTCATTTTTCAAAAACCAATTACTTAAAAAATCACTTGTTAGATTGCATCTATTAACTTTAAACAAAATCCATCTAATGTTATTTTGATATCATCTAATGTCATCAAATACTTTCGATAGCTTACATAATAAACCGATTCTTGCCCAAATCAGCTCATACGAACTGATACCTTAAATCATAAAAAAAACAACGGTAGTGTTCGTCACTCAATTTTCTTTTAATGTTTTCCTACCTGAATAAATCTGATTAATTTTAAATTATGTTTTATACCTACATTTACTACATACACTTCTATTTTCATTTGACACTTCTATGAGGTTTTTATTGATATTTTTAACTCAGTACCATTTTTTTAATTCAATTAACATAAAATGTACACTGCTACATTTAAAGTATCCCCTTATTATCTCATTTTTCGATTTCTATTCTTGAATTGCAGTATAAAAATAGCTTTTAAGTTATTTTCTATACAATTATATTTATTTCAATCGGTGGCAACAAAAATGGCATAGTACCTTCTATATTGATTTTTGTGGCGTAGACTTACTTTGGATCGATCTTAAAAATGTTATTCTTCATATCAATCGAGATTAAATTTCATATAAAGAAATTTAAACTTTCCCAATCGTATCAGTGCACTTTTTATACTATCGTTATTGTGTTGAGTTAATATGTTTTATTTGTTATTGTTATTTCTTTTAAAGGGCAAAAGCAAAATGGCTTGGAGGCGGCAATATGGTCCCCGTGGAATAAAATTTTGAATATTTGAGCAAACGTGCGTAAAAAAGATCCGATGGCCTTTCTGTTTATTAATTTTTTTTTTAATTTTTACGCAAAAGGCGGTAATAATGTCGTTTCGCCCGATCCGCCAATAACTCTAGCTTCACTACTGTGTGAGACCATAGTACATAGGCGAATATTTCATATGTTCACCGCCCAATTTGTTTTTTTATCATTCAATTAAAAAGCGCATTGTATATATTTAGGAATCATAAATAATGCAAATTATTATTGTTGTTTAAGTAACTTAATTTGTTATAAGTCGATCAAAAATATTATTGAAATACTTTCAATGTTTATAAATAACAAGGGAAATAATTGTAAATGTGGTAAAATGACCCTTAAGAATGTCTAACTGGAGTAAAAAAAAAGTAAATAAAATTCAGATTTGTTCACAAGAAACTTTTTTTTATTAAGTGCTTAGGTCTTACTTTCGACACAAACAAAAACGAATAAATTTATCGATATCTATGCATTGGTGTAGAAATGAAAAAGGCCTGCCTTCAATAACAGAATGGTGGAGTAAAAAATAATATTACTTTTCAAAAAGCAGAACGGTGTAGCTAAGATAGGGCCCTTAAGGGATAACCTCCGTAAGTTTTTCAAGAAATCAATTTTTTTTTTGCTTAACAAATACTTTAACCTATTTAGAATCAGGAGGAAAAATATATAATGTAGAAAAAAACTATTTTCATCGGAGTTTCGACGTGTTCAGAACGCTCCGCTCCGTATTTGATGCTTTAAACGCGGTTTTATCGAAACATCTTTCATAACAATGGTTCGATAATATGAATTGCAGCATAACTCACATGATTTTTATTCAATTTCTTGTAATTTTGAACAGCATTATCTAGAAAATGTCTTTAAGTGTCAAATCTTCGCCATTTTCACATGAATTAAATTTTTTTAAATTCCGTATGTTCTGATTTTGATAAAATTCCGTATATTCTGATTTCGATTTAGTTCGGAAGTGGAATTGATGTCCGAAGTTGAATGTTAATTTTCTTTTCTAAATCAAATAACGGGTTTCCCTTTTTTGTATGATCCTGGAAAAACTATGAATTTCAATTTCATTTCCAAAGTCGATCCCAAACGGAATCAGAAAAGGCCTGAATATTAAAATTATATTAAAATCATGTCTGTTTTCTCATAGTTTTTATGTAAATCTTCGATGAAGCAAGCAACAACACGACGAAAAAAATTATTTTTATCTAATGACAACTGAAGTGAATTTAATATCTTCTAGGCCCACTGTTAAGTTAATTTGGTGCGTCAAAAATACATTCTCCACAGACATAGCAGAACTCATTTAAATCGTTTTTGTATATTAGTTTTGCCGCAGTCATTTTTTCACTTTGTTGCAAATAAATTCAATTCGATATTATAGCGAATGACAGCGCACCGTAAACAAACGTGACCTGGGCGACTATTTTCAACAGCTTATTTTGTTTTTTTAATTTCTATATTTTTAATCAATTTCTTTGCGAAGCCCAGGGCAAAAAACTGAAGTGGCATTACAATAGTGACAAAAACTCTTAAAAAAAAATGCTCATATTCCGTTTCAATAAAACAGATGGAGTCCCAAGGCTGGCTTATAAGGACTGTCCCAGAAAAAACTTACGTTTTGCTATTTAGTTATAAAAAAATACCAAGTCATTTTTTTGGCCTATTTTCGTTTATTATTAATAATGGCTAGTGTTCAGAATATAAATAACTAAAAACTAATTAACAATTTTTTATTCTATAAAAATGTCTTACTTTTTTCGTAAGGCCATTCATTAAATTTTGCATAGTTGTTTCATCAACAGTACGGTACGATCTTTTCCACTTAAGTCGGAAGTCTTGTAAGTTTTTTGCTTTCGGAGATCTATTTTCATTAGAGCCCAAAATCTTTCGGATTTGCAATTTTTGGAACAAAAGTCCACCGTAGCTTTAGATCACGGCACCCTCATGTGCACGAATAAATAGTAAAGGGTGTTTTTTTTAGAGGTTTGTTTTTCGAATAGAGATAGAACTGGCATTTTATGGTCAAATCTGGCAACTCTAATGTCATTTATGTTCAGTTTGGTTTGCCATTTCATCATGAACAGGTTGACAAAAGAACAACGCTTGCAAATCGTGCAAATTTATTTCGAAAATAATGGTTCAGTTCGCGAAGTTTACCGCAAGCTCCGTCCATTTTATGGTCGACATAATCGTCCATCAGAGCAATTAATTCGGTTAACCATGGATCGTTTTCGCACTACGTTTACTCTATGTGATAATAAGCATCCGCAGAGACGTCGAACAGTGCGCACCGAAGAAACAATTGCCGCTGTAGAGCAAAATGTTGAAGAGGACCCGAATGAATCGATTCGCCACCGTGCACAGCAATTGGAGCTTTGTCCATCAACTTTATGGAAGATTTTGCGCAAAGATCTTGGCTTGCGACCTTACAAGATCCAGCTTGTGCAAGAATTAAAGCCGCGAGACCATGCAATGCGTCGTGATTTTGGTGTATGGGCCGAAAATGAGATTGATCTCGATGCTGATTTTCATCGCAAAATTTTGTTCAGTGATGAGGCTCATTTTTGGTTGAATGGCTACGTCAACAAGCAAAATTGCCGCATTTGGAGTGAAGAGAATCCACATGAGACCCTTGAGACGCCATTACATCCACAAAAACTGACTGTTTGGTGTGCTCTATGGGCTGGTGGAGTCATTGGGCCATACTTCTTCCGAAATAATGCTGGAGAGTCAGTTACCGTTAATGGTATAGAGCCATGATAACCGACTATTTTGTTCCCGAATTGGATGGCATGAATGTGGATGAGTTGTGGTTCCAACAAGACGGCGCTACATGCCACACAGCGCACGTCACAATCGATTTATTGAAGGAAACATTCGATGAGCGCATAATTTCGCGGAATGGACCTGTCAATTGGCCACCAAGATCGTGTGATTTGACACCATTGGATTATTTTCTTTGGGGATATGTGAAGTCGCTCGTCTACGCCAACAAACCAGAAACGTTAGGGGACTTGGAAGCCAACATTCGTGGCGTTATTGCCGACATACGGCCCCATATGCTCGAAAAAGTGGATCAAAATTGGACGTGTAGAATTGGCTTTATTCGAGCCAGCCGCGGCGGCCACGTGCTCGAAATCATATTTAAACATTAATGGCATAAAATTATCCTTCCAATAAAGCCAAATTGATGGACATTAAAACGATTTTCTTGTGTTTTATTTCTATTCGAAGCTCTATACCTCTAAAAAAAACACCCTTTTGAAGAAGTTATTCGAGGCACTCGGCTACATAAACTTTGGAATTGATTGTGCCTTGCGTAACAAAAAAGCTGCTTCTGAGGCCACAGGTGCATATGGCCTACCAAACCATATATTGCTTCGGAAATTTCGAAATGTTTTTTTCTTTGAATTCACTAGACACATGCCCCTTTTTCGGTGATGCATAATATTCGTGCCCAGGTAACTGCTTAAAATCTGCTTTAACGTAAGTTTCCGTCCATAACACAGCAATCAAATTTAGTCAGGTACCTCTCATACAATTTTCGGGCTCGCATCTGAGCCATCAACTGCTTTTTATCAGAACGGTCTAGTACTTTTTGAACTCTATATGTCTGTAGCTTACTTTTCTCCTTTATCTTTTGTACATTAGATTTTCATGTACCTGCTCTAGTCGCCATATCTCGCACTGAGGTGTTGGGATTTTGCTTAAAAAGGCATTTCACCTTCGTCGCTACCTTTGGGTTAGAAAATTCTGGTTTTCTGCCTGAATCATTTTTCGTGAAACAGGCAGACCCTTCTCATAATTAGAAATTACCGTAGACAGTTTTTGCTGATGCACAACTATTTTTGCTATAGCTGAATATTTTAATTCTGGATTTCGCAGGAAACATATGTGGACAAAATCAGTTCGCGGACTTTTTGTTGCTTGCTAGACATCTTTGAGGTTAAAAGTGATATCTTCAAGGGTTGTACATCATATTAAACGTCACTTTATATAGAACAAATATTAAGTCTTTTTAGACACAAAAAATAAAAAACGTAAGTTTTTCCTGGGACAGTCCTTAGCTTATGTATTTTCGACCAATTTTGATAAGAAGCCTTCTAGTTTTTTTTTTTTAATTAATCAAATTCTACGCCTAAAGTATTACCGGGTCTTAACATTTTTTTCCTATGTGTAATTGACAGTGCAATTATATTGTTTTTTTTTTTAGTTTCTAAAAATTATGCAAAATTGGTCATAAGTATTGACGGTTGATATGAAATTCAAATTACCATAGCGCGTATCTATCATTTACAAAACCATTTTTACATGAGAAAAATCAGCACATTTTTTTCTTCCTTAATGAATTTTGGACTTTTGTGATGTGATGTTTGCTGAATTTACATTTGACTGAAATCACAAAAAAAGACAATTCATTTGGCACGACAAAAATATCTTTTTGTCATGTCTAAATGACGCGATTTGACATCTTTTCATTTTCAATATTATCTACTTAGAAATGCTTATAATCCTGATTTATTTTTAAAAATTTTGATTTTTGAAAAAACGGTTGAAATATCCAAAAAAATTTTGTGGCTTTCCATGACTCTACAGGGCTTTGTTTCAATTTTATTGCAAGTCTGAACACAAATAAGAAATTCGTATTTTTCATTTAGTTTTACATAAAAAATTCCAATATTCATGTCCTCATTGTTATTTTTAATGCATGCGAAAAAGTCAAGAAAATAAACGAAAAAAATTATGTCAAAATTCGTTATTCAGATTGCAATAATCCAGTTTCTGCAAAGTGAAATCTTCTTCGAATGTGTTTTTTTTATCTAAGTCCTTTTATAATTTATTCGTAGACAAAGAGTCAGAAGAACTTTGAAAAAAAAAAAACCTAGATAAAAAAAAAATGCCAGGACCAAACTAAGCACCGGTTTATTTTAACGCTTTGTTTTGTAAACATAAAATACTCAACACACTACCACAACGCTGCGCATAAGCCGAAAGCTTTTCACCACTAAATTCAGAAGACCTACACAATAACAAGTTTATCGAGCTTCCGTTTTGCCGCTTTTAAGCTACGTTCAATTTTGAGCAGCTGCTGCGCTGGGTATTTAAGTTGCAAACTTTAAGCGTTTCGATTCAGAATTGAATTTGAATTTGGCGCGCGGTTTTTAAATGGAATAAAAAGCAAGCAGCCGTATAGTGAGTGATTGCGATTTGAAGAAATTATAAAGTGCGAAGTTTTAGTTCAATTCAAAAAAACCTGTAACAGCTGAAAAATTAAAAAAGAAAAACTACGTTTCTTGTTTATTTTGCTGAACCATCGGCTGCTACTTTTTTGGATTTATTTTATTGCAAAACAAAAGGTCTGTAAAAACAATCACTGAAAAGATTCACTCAAAACAAAAAAGGTTCTTTTGGAAACATAGTACAATAATTTGCAAGACAAAACTCAAAACAGGCAAAGAATTATCATATGTATAAGGCGCTTATTAATTAGCATATCTTTGCTTTAGAAAAAAATCTTTTAAACTAAAAACTTTTTATAAAAATGCTAAGCTAACGGGTAGCCTGAAAAGATTTAGGCTGCAGTTTATATCAAAAATAATCAATTCAACATACCGTAATGTTTTTCATGTCCTTCCGACTAAATCCTATAAATTGAACTAATACGTTGTTATACGAGAACGCAGTTAATGTGATTTAATGTTATTACTCTTTTGTGGTTACGCCAAGGGTCACGTTTATCGCGACAATCCTAAAAAGTTAGGCCACCTAAAATGTTACAGCACCTAAAAAGTTAGACCACCTAAAAGCCAACATTCATTAGGTTATAGCCGAAATACCGCTGGATATGTTCATCATGAGGCATCAAAAATTACCTCGAAAGAATCGACTGCTTCAAAGCATCAGAGCTGAGCATTGATATTATTTTTCCATTAGTAATGAAATACTTCATTTATTTAGTTAATAAGAAAATTCATAGATTTCCTGATGTTGTATCCATTTTGTTTACCTTTCAAACGAGCTACGAGCATATATCATTGGTATTAAGCTCATATTTTTAATTTGATAAATTTCAAGTACTACTCGATGTGAAACGTTTTTTAAGCTTTGAATTTCTTTCTTAAAATGCGCCTACAGAATACTCAATTTAGCAGTACTAATTGAAATCAAAACAAATATCTATTATATTGCTTTCGGAATTTATTTTCGCTTCAGTTTCTAAGTCATCGTTCGTACTTTAATTGTACAAACAAATTAAATATACCTTGGGATGAAAATAGTAAACGCCATAAAAATTTGTTTACCTCGATAAAATTTGCGCTATTAAAAATATAAATTTCTCTTATTACATAAATATAACATGTCAGTCAAGTGATTCACAAACTTATATCGAATTTGCTAATATGAAACACAAGGGTTTAATTTACGTTATTACCTGCAGTAAGCACAAAATTATCACTTCTTTTCAAAAAGAAAAAAACTACGTTTCTGCTATTATCATTTAGCTTTTTATAAAATTAACAACACCATGCTAAGATTCACATTATTATTATTGAGTTGGTCACTAAAACATTTTAATAATAAACACACTTTTTTAATCTTGAACTTATTAATAAACCCAAACAAAAACTACTTACTAAGTATTTATATATATAAAGCAAAATATGTACATGTACTTGGTATTTTTCCTCATATCGTTCTTAAGTTACTATGTACTTATAAATTTTGTGATTTTGCCACACTTTTAACGCTAATTAAGACGTGTTTTAGTGCAAATTTCACAGCAGTATAGATTCATATTCGTATTTTATTTGTTTATAATTTTGTTTTTGTACGAAACTTGAGCGGTTATTGCATGGTTTTCTAGCTTTTAATACTCTAGCTAACGTGCTACATTAACACTGCGTAGCCAAAAAAAAGTCTGTAACAGTCCAAGGGGAAAATGCAGCAACGATCCAAACTGGAGCTACAATGGAGCACACGATTATCATAGGAAGGGAACGGAAACATCCATACGACATTTAAGGGAGTTTTCAAAGCTTTTATTTAAATGTATTTGCATTAAACTTGTTACTTGCTTTTGTCAACATTTAGACAAGAGGCCCTCTTTATGTAACTCAATTCGTCTCCTTTCGCCTATAATTTTCAAAACTGAAAATATGCTATCATATTTGAAATGAAAATAAAAATATCTAAGCTCTGCGTATTGAATAATTAAATACAATTATAAAAATTGTGATAGCATATTTTTAGGCTTTGCAAATTAGAGGCGAAACGAATTGAGATACATTAAGCAGGCCTTACTATTTTTTACTAAAGATATTTATTTTAGAATTTGATATTTTATGTTATAAAAAAAAAGTTTGACTTTGTATCAAATAAACATCTAGCTCACAAGTGGCTAAGATCGTGCACTCTTGGTTTATCATACTGGTTAATTAAATACTCACTACTGACATTAAATTTCAGGGCTACAGCCGACTACGGCTTTCCTAGCTCTGAAGGTCATAGCTTTAGCCATAGATTTGGGTGTTTTTGCGCTGGTGAATTGTGAATATAAGCAAAGGCTCAAACTTGAGATCCTTTCCAATGACATGCAATGTAAACTTTTATGTGTAGGTCGATCATAAATGCAACGTTCTTTTTATTTCAAAGCAGTGATCTTTAATTAATGAAAGAGCGATCCATTTTCCCGTTGACCGAGATTTTTAAACTCCAAACAGTAAAAGACATTTTTAAAAGATTTTAATGTAAATTAAATTAAATTATGTGATTTATAATTATTAATTCAAAGATTTTAAAACTAAATACATTAAAAATATTTTTATACATTTTCATTTTAGCATGCCGTTTGCGAGCGCCGCACAGGCCTATCGTGTGCTAACACGTCGCAAGCCAATCGAAGATTCATCCGAATCTAAGTTAGCCAAAGTACTATCGGCCTTCGATTTGACAGCGTTGGGCATAGGTTCAACACTTGGTGTTGGTGTCTACGTGTTAGCGGGTGAAGTATCCAAACAATACGCTGGACCTGCTGTTGTCTTAAGTTTTCTAATCGCCGCGATAGCATCGATATTTGCCGGTCTATGTTATGCTGAATTTGGAGCACGTGTACCCAAAGCGGGTTCGGCATATATCTACAGCTATGTAACAATTGGTGAATTCATTGCCTACATAATTGGCTGGAATCTGATACTGGAATACGCAATAGGTAAGTGTGATAGACTGAACTAATTGAACAGAATGTATGATAGTCATCGCATTATAATTGAAATGTTGAAATATTGAGTAGTATTTTGATATTTTTTCAATTAAGTGTCAATCGTCACTTTTATGTTTTACCATTTTATTGAATGATATCATCGTATTTTATTGATTGGAACGCATTAAAAGTGAGGATTCGTGTTTTCATATTTAATTGATTTGAGTTATGGCGAAAGCATTTCATTTTTCGATATTTTAAACATTTTTTTTATTATGTATCTATGTTTAATAATATGTATAGTTTTTCCAAAACCACTGTTAGAGTTCACCACATAAGTATGATAGTTTAGATGAGTTTATTTATATTTTAAACAAATGTAATGCGACATAGCAAAAGGAACTTAAAATTGGCAGTGGTGAAAATTGAAATTTAGCCATATTCTTATAGTACCTATAAGCAATATAACAAGCCTTTAAATAGCCCGAAATTTATAAAGTTATATGCTTTTAAAGATCGAAAATCGAAAAGAAGTCAGTAAAATCTTGAATTCGCCAATTTTGAGACTTTATGGAATTTTCACATTTCTGAAGAATTTCCTTGTCAAATATATTTTGGTAGAATTGATTTGGTCAGAACAATACCTTTGTGAGTTCAAGAGTTGAGGTAGAAATAGCAGTGGAACAGAGAAGTCAGATTGAAAAATCGGTAGTTTCAGGAATGCATGAGAATGTTTGTGGGTTTTGTATAAACCAGCATCCGATGATATAAAAGGTGTCTGTGTTTGTGTCGATGTTGTCTGAATTATTTAATTTACTAGATTGCTCGAGTATGTGTTTATTCAAAACTTTCTTGCTTTATATTAATACATTTTAATCCTTATTTTCTTTTTGCTACAGGTTCTGCCAGTGTAGTCAAAGGCCTTAGCACCTACCTCGACTCCCTCTGTGGTTATGCCATGCGTGATTTCCTCAGCACACATTTGCCCATGAATATCGAAGGTTTAGGCGCTTATCCAGATATTTTTGCTTTTAGCGTTACGATTATATTTGCATTGGGCATTTCGATGGGCGCCAAGGAATCGACGCGTGTCAATAACGTCTTTACTATGCTTAATTTGGGAGTCGTGTTATTTGTTATCATAGCAGGACTTTTTAAAGGTAGGTAAAGACGACAATCGACTAGAAATCCACTCATTTTAATTATTTTCATCAACAGTTAGTACCAATAACTGGGCACTGCCGAAATCAACTATTCCCGCTGGTTATGGTAATGGTGGTTTTATGCCCTATGGCTTTTCGGGCGTTATAAAGGGTGCTGCTGTTTGCTTCTACGGTTTCATTGGTTTTGATTGCATTGCCACTGCTGGTGAAGAAGCCAAGAATCCCAAAAAATCTATACCATTTGCAGTCATCACATCACTGGCTATGATATTTCTAGCGTATTTTGGTGTTTCCACAGTATTGACCATGATGCTGCCTTATTATGAACAGGATGAGAGTGCACCATTGCCACACGTGTTTCACATTTATGGTTGGGTTGTAGCTGAATACATTGTTACGATCGGCGCGATGTTTGGGTTGTGTGCCAGTCTTATGGGTGCCATGTTTCCACTGCCACGTATTGTTTTTGCCATGGCCTCGGATGGATTGCTTTTCAAATTTATGGGCGAGATCAGTGAAAAGTATAAGACACCACTGAAGGGCACACTTTTGACTGGATTCTTGACGGGTGTACTTGCGGGTATTTTTAACTTGAGCCAATTGGTAAATATGATGTCGATTGGTACACTTTTGGCCTACTCCATGGTTGCCAGTTGTGTACTCATACTGCGTTTCGAATGTGATGAACGTTATGTGCGTATTGCCAGCAATGGTCGTCGGCTTGTGGATCCAAATGAGTCCAAGTGTGCATTGTGGCGACAGCTGTTCAATGTTGAGAGATCGATTATACCTACGCGCAAGACAAGTCGCATTGTCACGGTGGCAGCGACGTTGTATTGTAAGTAGTGCAAGTGAATTGATTTCGATATCGAATATTAACATTTCTCTCCGATTTTTAGGTGTTTGGTGTCTTATATTTTCGCATTTTCTTACTAAAATTGAAGAGCATTTCGAAGAGGTCAACAAATTAGATTGTGCATTACTTTTTGTTACAGCACTACCAATTTTTGTAACGCTCTATATTATCTCACGTCAGCCTGTCTCACCTAGCGTTCTCTCATTCAAAGTACCATTTGTGCCCTGGCTACCAGGTCTTTCGATATTGATAAATATCTATCTCATGATAAAGTTAGATATTTTAACGTGGGTGCGGTTTTGCATATGGATTGCGATCGGTGAGTGTTTTTGTATTCGTTTTTTTTGATTATTGAAAATATAAAAAAAATATTCCCTTATGCTTCACAGGTCTTATTATCTACTTCACCTACAGCATACGTCACAGTCGTTTGCGTCGGAAAGAAACGCGTTTATCCACAAACAACTTGCGTGACGGCAGTGATTGTGGGTCACAAATGGCAGATGATAAGCTGATAGAAATGCCTCTTATGTTTACGATAAACTCAGCAACGTAATGTTAAAGCAAATATAAGATTTGCCCCAAACCAAACACAGATATCTCGTTAACTATCACTATGTTAACCATAAATTTAAGAAACAAAACAATTACTATTATGATATTTTTTTTAGCATAAGAGCTTAGTTTTACTATACAATTGTATTAAATACAGTAGTCGCTTGCTTAATATGATAAACTCAATTTTACATAACAACTCATTGTAAGAAATTTCATTTACATTAATTTAAGTTAAACTATTTAAGAAATATGTGTTTTTGAAAATTTCCAAATATTTTTTGACACAAATCAGTTTGATAAAATTGTCATTTTGTATATAAAATAAGGTATTTTAATTGAGTTTTCGTTAAATTATACAAAGTAAAGGTAAACTACATAAAAATTTTTCATAATACACTTTGTCAAAAATCAAGACAATGGCTTAAATCAACCGCTAACTTGATAAAATTTTAATTTTTCCACATATTAAATATTTGTCTAATTTATTTTAATTTTAGTGTTTTAATTTAAAAAAAAAAATCATTGGATAAATACATCCATCTCATAAACTCAAAAAATAAAAATATTGTATTGTAAGCGATTATGCTCGAAGTTATGGAATGTATTTACCATAGAAACCGACTTAAAATAAAGAAAAATCTGCAAATATAAATTGATCTCTACTCGTATATTCGTCTGAAATAAAATCAGGGTTAGGGTTCGGATTGAGTAATAGTGCTTTAAGCACGCACACACTGATTGATGCGTTCTGCTGCAAATTAAAAGAAGGATTCGCGCCAGCTCCGTACTAAATCCAAGTTCAAATCCGCATCCAAACAAGTGCCCTCTATTTATAATAAATGTCGAAATTCTGACGTTTTACATGGCAGATCAGCTTACTTCCAGTACGGCTGTAAAATTGGAGATATATTTTCCGAAACATTGCTTAAGCTTTTAAAAAACTTCGACTGTGTAAACTTTTGTACGTTCCGATTATATTTTCTTAAGTTGTTAACAGTGGACGTTGTTCTCTATCGTGATCTGTGTGCCATTGAGTATTTGGGACTCTGATTAACTCGCTCACAACTGGAGTTGGCTTCGTGTATTACACAGAGATTGTATACATATATACGAGTATATATAGATTTACTAATAGTTAAGAAATAGCATGTTTGATTATGCAGAAATAAATATTTGATATTAGTTAACACACCGCATATTTAACCAAAATTATTGTTGAAAGCAAAATTTGTTTGCTGTACAAACTCGCTTCTTCATAAAAAGAATCGATAAACATTAATTTTTATGTGTAAATATCGATCAATTTATGCATCGATAACTCTAATATCGTGACAACATTGGATGGCGATGGTATTTACACTATCATAAATACCTAAATAAGGTACCAAGTAAGTAGTACCAAGTTGAAAAACTCGACCGCAAAAAGTGATACGAAATATCAACATTTTGCAGGAAAACGAAAACCGTTCACATTTCTTTATTTTTCTATATTTTCTTTGCCCAAAGAAGTTTTCATTTTGATGAATGAATATTGTACATAAGTGTAAATATAATGTACCTCATATATTTCAATTTGATACAATTACAATTAGTACAGGCACTGAAAGTTAAATATAAAGATAAATACGGGGGACACAGGAAGTCAACACCTTACAAGTTAGCCATGCGTTCGAATTTTAGACTCGGGTTCTCTTTTTTTAAATTTGAGATATAGATACATACATAATATCGCTATTAATATCTAAAAAAAAATTAAATTCTGCTACAGTTAAAATGTAGATGTGACTATCGAGAGCCAAAAAGCAAAACAAAGTATTTCGAAATAAGTGGCGCTTATCATGTTTTACCCGTATGCTCTTCATAAAAAATGCATATAGAGATAAAGTGAAATCAAATCAAAACAAGATTACTCAATAATTATTCGAACCAACGAAATCACTTCATTAAATATCACATTTAATAATTTCCAATTCAGGCCATAGCAATATTTGCCAACATTTATTAATTGTCAATCAGACAAATTTTATTTGCACGAAACATACTTTTCCTTGAGTGTAGGGTAGTTAGCCGTACATGGCGTTCAACCTATCTTATCAATATTTTAATCATACACAAAAATAGTGTCCAAATGAAGCCCGATTTTTAAAGTTTATATCTTGAATATTATGAAAACGCTTTGTAGCCCGTAAGAAACTTTATGAATTATTTTGATTTAAAATTAACTAATCTACAATTTATGTTTGATCCGGCCGATAGGAACTAATATATTTAAAAAAAAAGTATTTCTTATAATATGAAAACGATTAATAAATATAATAATAAATAAATAATAATAAATAATTGCACTGCCTGCTCATAGAAAACGATATAGTCGCAAAACAAACCCCGATTTTTCAGTCACGGATTTCTATTCTGCGACTTCCGTCGAGATGTTACGTTGTGATAACGTATACATCGATGATGCATTAATACTTTTTAACCAAAAGGGTCATTGTTTTTTAATATTTCCTAAAAAGCCCCATACTCGTTAGTATAATTTTCGTTAGTGTGATTTCGTTTATACCAAAAATTAGTCAACAAATTATGATCCTTATGTTTCATATAGCACTTTCAAGATGTTATTTCGTTTATTTGATATTTTTCTTTATTGCTCCATGCATTTTACCCGTTGTGTTATTACTCCGGCCGCAGCCTTTCACTTAGTCGTTGCTCTTTTCCTCTCGCACTTTCTTGCTCTCTTTCTCCAGCTCTCTTTGTTTACAGATTGACAACAAATAAGTTAGTATAACTAAAGTTATCCAAGTGTATTAGCAATCTTGTTTAAAATTGTTAACAATCAAGTAGTTAATTTGATAAACAATGCCACAGAAAAAAAAAACCAAAAACAACTGATAAAACAACAAATCAATCAATTAAAAGCGAAAATAAAGACTCAATACTGAAGTAAGAGAACTGAAAAGAGGGAAAGTATCGTAGTTATATGAAGAAAAATTGCTTGAGATAATTCGCTATTACTGTCGTAAATTCAGAATATGAAAAAAGTTCTAAATTGACAGGTAGTCGAGCTTAAGTAACCGATCGGTAAGGTAGACACATTTAACTACGCTCCCGTTGGCGCTTGGGGTTGTCATTCGTTCGAATGAACGATATATTCAAATTCGCATACAAGTGTCAAAATAAAGCGGTGATATGATAAAAAAAATTAAAGCCATTAAAAAACATAAAGTACTTGAAATATTTGCTATAATTATGGCAACAGCAGCAAAAAAAAAACAACAAGTGTTATACTTAGATACAGATTGCAACGTTGAGTCATGCAAATATAACTACATTATAAAATTCAAATTTATCAGTTGATAACTAAATCAAAAATTAATAATGAATTTGCAAATAAAATGCAATAAAATATTGCCATAAAAATCGTTATTATTCAACTAAAATATACGTGCTACGGAAGTGAAAAATTTGTATAATTTTCAAATTTAGAAAATAATAGACACAAATAGAATTCAATTTGACAACAAGCCGATTATAGCAACACTTAATCGGAGGAAAAGCAACGATTTGATTTTACCTCTTACACGATTTAAAATTCTTATAAAAAAGTTTGAAATTTGATTGCAACATTAAAATATTTTCAATAAATTCAAGTGCAATCGGTGATTCGGCTTTTCAAATTTGTTGACATAGCCTTTAAATTAAATGTATGAGCAAGTGGCTCAATTTGGTGAGGACTTATGAAATACGGTACTTTTCCAATGCTTGGAATTTACTGTTTTTTTGGCTGTTCAACAAGCACATAAGGGGGCTTTTTCCCCAGACACGCGAGCCTACATAAGTATATTGTTTTTTTTTAACACGTGATCTATGGTAAATTTGTCATAATCGAAAAAGTTCAGACATTGATTTTGTTATGTTTATTCTAAGCTGTCTGATAGTGTTCTTTATAAAACTTTGAGAAAAAAAAACCATAGCGTGGGCATGTGCTTCAATTAATGACATTTGCAAAGGTTGCAGAAATACAGATATTGAAGAAACTATTTTCTATTTTCTCTGCGAATGCCCTTCGTTAGCACAACGACTCTTTAAGGCTTTCGGCAGTTGCTTCCTCGATTCATTAGAGCTAGCATCAAAAATCTTAAGTCCATATTGGAATTTATAAAAATATCAAAATAGTTCAATTAGGTAGAATGACTTTATATAAATCTGGTGTACAATTTACCCATCTGTGACTTAAGTTATGAGGACACGTCATCTACCGGAAATAACCTAACCTATACACTGATAAAAAGACTGCATCGATTTTAAAGAAAATTTTTCCCAAAAACAGTTTCTCATAAAGTTTATGTACCAAAAAGTTATGAGAAAATTATCAAGAAAAATGACAAAACCTTTTTAAGATTGCAAAAATTTATCACAATTCGGGATATGAGATCATACAAATTTTCAAATATTAAAAGAATAAGTTTCTCGAAAGTTATATAGATATTATATAAATATTTTCAATATTGACAGGAAAACTAAGTAGATATTTTGGCAACTGTAAATAAATAGCTAAAAATATGAATTTAGCTAAATATATGTATATTAGAGTGATTCAGTATTGTAATTGATCTCGTCTACCCGAAACAAAAGTGATCAAAAAGATCACCCAAGGTTCTTGTAAAAATTATAGTTTTTATTTTTCACGACCGTAGAGTCGTTAAAGTTATTGTTTTATAGTTACTTTTTGTTAGAAGTCGATGAAACTTTCTGCATACACCTTAATTTACATATGTATTAGAGGTCTGCGTGAGTGCACTCTCTCTGTCTAAGGATCAGTGTACTTGCTGTCGAGTACAATGGTTCTATCGACATTGTGCGAGTCATCAGATCAGATTAGAACCAATGAACGACATAACTTGTGTTTTGTTTGCACTCTGACTCGCTGTCAACGTTTTTCAAGCCGAACAAAACATTTACAACACCGAAGATGAGAAAAAGCAACGAGTGCAGAGATTAAAAGACGCATTTTGCGATAATTACACAGTTGCTCTATTGCGTATCTTGCTCTAACGTATAGAAAATATCACATTACGTCGTTCTGTTTTTTCTCGTACTGACATCTCGCATTCATCGCGTAATGTCGATGCGCCGCCGAAAGGGCGACGGTAGAGATTTTAAACATTGGTTAATTGTATGTTAATAGTTTCGAATTCGTCTCTTAACGGCACGCGTCGTTCAAATTGTTGTTGTTCTTCAAATTCACAGCGTAAACTTTACCGGTGGCCTTTACACCGCAAAGCAACACGACATAGCAAATCTGTTTGAGCAAACGCAGTAAAAGACATCAAGTCACTCGGTGTCGAATGCAATCAACTACGAATGCTCCGACTCGCTTCAACTCGCAGAGCACTTTCGTTTTGTTCTGAGTGGCTTGATGGTCGTTTCAAGTGCACTCACACAGACTTCTAATATATACATGATTTTTTATAAAAAGTTTGTATGCAGAAACAAAGGTGAGTTTTGCTAATTATTTTTCCAATTACATCGAAACTTCAAGTACCTTTACTATGATTATGCTTTATTTTAGGGAGACGGGAAGGCTTAAACCAAAAAATTATCCTCAATAAACATAAATTCACCTGCGTGTGAAAAATTACAGTATTTTTAAGAAAAATATCATCATTTCGAGACTTTTTTTTATCAAATATGAAATGAGTTTTTTCCTTAAAATGAGTTAGTGACCTCTATCATTTTAATATCATTTGTCATCGGATCAACTGTGACAAATCACAACTGACTGATCACTAACTGACTGTTTCAAAATGCTTAAGGACACTATGTGCCGTTCCACACACGAATTATTTTATGTACGCCCCTAATTATGGGGCAACTGCGATATAAACAGTTACCAAGATACAGTTATGGCTATAACTGAGAGAAAATACAACTCCACGTAACAATTTGCAATCTCTGTGATTTAAGTTTTAGCCACGGCCACACGATGCACCCCCGAAAGTGCCTACCGCATACGATCCACCCTATTGGGCTTCAGTCAACTGCCAGACTAGGACCGAAGTCCTAGGGGATCCTGACGATCTTAGAAAACAGATTGGCGACTTTCCCTTCACCTCTGGTCAGGCTTAGTATTAAGTAAAAATATACACAGTTCAAGGCTCAAAAAGTCCCAAGTACGGTACAGAATTTCCTATCTGCGTCCAGTTTGAGTGTCGCATCGTCGGCATCATTTCAAACCTCCAATGCAAGTTTTTGGCTCACCCAAAATACTTGACAACTTTGAAACAGAAAACATAAAAAAAAAACTAAAAAATTTAATTCGATCCCACCCGAAATTATTTTTTGTGTACGCCCTATTGCTACTCATTTGAAATAAAATTTTATTTATAATTATAAAATTTCTTAATGTGTAAATATTTTAAGAAAAAAGTCTCCTACCTGTTATAAAATTTCAAAAACAACAGCAGAGTCAAGAGATACTTTTTCTTATCTATCTACATTTTCAATTGTTTTTCATCTCACAAGAGAGTTTGCTTGCGCGCGAGATACTCGTATTTTATTTCATTATTTACACTTCCATTTCATTTTAACAATTTTTACTTCGCAAAATAAAGACAAAAAACAACTTAAAAAACATTCATTTTATAGAAACCATTTATGTCGCATCTCAGTCGGGAATTCTTGTCTTAGGTTGCAATTCGAAACCGCAAGTATTTGAGTAAAGTCCGTTGAATGCTTTGGTCGGTCGAGTGCGCTGTCGCTAAGGTTTTTTGTTACGCATTAAAATTTTATAGCAGCAATGACTCGCAAAATGCACTTTTAAAGATAATATTTTAAAATTTAACTTTTGTGTTACTGTTAATCAAACATTGTTTTGCGTAAATATTTTTATTTAGAAGCATAGTTCTACCCAAAAAAAAAAACCTTACGTAAAACTAAAACGACATAGAAGAGAAAGCTTAAATAAAAAGCTGCTTAAGATTATCACAAAAACCGTTTTCTAAATATTACACATTATTGTTGGTAAGTGTTTAATAAAATAAATTGTTCTTAAGCACAATATTTGCGTAATTTTTGTAAAAAACTTAAATTGTGTTTACTAGTGTACAGTTTCACTTACTATAATTTCGTAAAAAAGCTTTTAGTATTTTCTTCAACGCGAAATGAACATCGACCGCGAGCTTTTCTTTTGCACATGCATACATGCGATTATATTCGTTTAAAAGCACATGGCTATGCTGACATGTAGCATGAGTAACACTTGAAAACATTTTAAAAAAATTTACTTAGAAGTGTGCTCAATGATTTGTTTTCGGTTCATGTAAAATACTAAAATTACGACAGCACCTGTTGTTTTGTTTGCATAAGAATGTCTTTATTTGATCTCTGCAATATCTTTATTCTTATCTTATATTTTTTATCTATTGCTGAGTATTTCTGAATCAACGAAGATATTCGTACACCAACATGAATTCTGTATTTATTTATCAAAGCAGCTTATCTACTCGTACATATACAGTTGAAAATAATACCAATTTTTCAACATTTCTCACTCTATCTTTTGGATTTTTTTATCACTATATATCTGTCTGATTGACGTTGAAGCCTTGCAGCCAAATTATACTTTGCTTCGTTTTGTTCGAGTGGCGCAAATTCGACAATCTCTTCGGGTAACTTGATAGTCGTCATCGTTGTCATAAAGCAAAAAAGATGCCTTCCGCAGGAAGAAAAGAACATTGTGCTCTTATTAAATGTAGAGCAACGTTCCAACGTTAAACGTTACACTTACAATGGATTTACAATGATTAAATTAAATATGAGCCGTTTTGTAGTTTTTATCATTATCAATGCAAAACTATAACTAAAACTATAACTATCACAGTCTGTTTTGAAGTTAACAGGAAGTCCTCCAAAGAGTTCAAATAAAGTTCGAAACAAATAGTAGTTTATGGTAGCGCTATACCATATATTCAAGATTTCTCTCCCAAACCATAGCAATTTCTTACAAGTCATTTAAAATATATAGGATCTGACTTTGTCGTAATGGACTTTTCTTACAAAAACACACCAAACGACTTTGTAGAAATGGCCGGTTAATATGGAAGATTCAATCTATTACTGTAGCCTCAAACATGTGTTTAAACATATGTGTAAGGGATTGTGCTCTTAGAATTTTCCCGAAAAAAGTTATCAACAAATAAAACTCCCAACTAGAGCAAATCGCACACATTCTACTAAAGAGGCACAACTCAAAATTTATCATTTTCGACTTTTCTCGTTAAAACTGTTCGTCAAAAACATATCTATCAGCACAAAAGACATGAGTTGATTTCTTGTTGTACTTTGCTGTCAAAACAGAGTTATGTCTCTCTTCTTGTTGCAATGGAAATTATGCTGCAAGGTGGAGTTTCGTATTTTTAGTTGTGTCGTAGAGCTAAAACTGTTGTGATCGTTACGATCAATCCATATTCTGTTTGTACCTTCTTCTAAATAATCCACACTTTGTATGTGAAAAATATGTCACGAACTTCAAAACAGTTTTTTGCGTTTTCTTAAAATTTCAAAATTTTGAGTTGTGCCGCTTTAGTAGAATGTGTGCGAAATGTTCTTATATGACGTCTCTGTTCCTCTCATACTCAGTGTTTTACACTGCGATCGCCAAAAACTTGGTATTTTCATTTATTTCAAGCCCGAACGCATGGTTCTACAATCAAGAAACTTAATTGATTTTCGAAAATACTTATGAAAATAATTTTCTTTTTTTCAAATACGGAACAATTTGTAAATAACGAGTTATGGCCGTAAAATTGTGATTTTTTTAAAAAAAAATTTACAATAAAATCAACAATTTAAATCATTTTTATATCACCGATGGACTAGTAATTGAATAAACGCAAATCATTTATGTATGTTTCCAGAGCTCAGACAATCCAACAGAGTAAAAATTAAAACGATCTAGCTAATATTGATAGAATTTTAAGCTTATAGAATAAGCTGAAGTATTCAGCCTTAGCTAATCATATGTTAAGGTGTGTTTTTACGCGTATAATACATAAGTCTCATATCTAATTATATGGGTCTAGGTTATCTAAGGAAACCTTTTGTTTTCATTTGAAAAAAAAAAATACAACTTCATTGTAAAAAATCACATTTAATGTAATTATAACAATAATTAACGATAGTAAATTTATGGGCGGGTTTGTAGCGCGGTAAATCCCAAAATAGCAGCGTTAAATAAATATAGATAATAGATGATGCGGTCCATGAAAATCCCGACTTAAATCAATTGCAGAAACGGGAGCTATGTGGTGGTCAAATGAAAGCTCTAGGTTGCGTTATTTAAAACCCCATGTGCTCGAGAATTTATGGTGCCCGAAAGGGAGCCTCCCAACAAAAAAGTCTTTAATAAAAATAGAAAACTTAATTTAAAAAAAAAAATTTAAATATATGGTGGTTGACTTTTTTTTTTGTAATATTGACCAATATGACAGTTCAGCAATTTCGTTTAAGCTTTTCTTGGCTCGTAACATGGCGATGAGTTTTCGAATATCGGCAGCTATTTTTTTTTTTTTTTCTCAGAAACAATGTATTCTACAAAGAAACTTTGTAAGACCAAAAATATAAGAAGTACTCTTGAAATTTTTCAGATTTCTGGGCGTCAGCTTTTAGATTTCTTATATAATTTAAAAAACAAACATTCTTAAATTCGTAAAGTTCGTTGTTTCTAAGGTAAAAAATATCAAAACTGCGATTTCGAAAATTCATTGACTATCTCATGTGTCTCACGTACAAAGAAAACCGATGAATGTAATTTTCTTACAGTTTTACAGGCGAAAACGACACCGGCGTCATATTTGAAAAATAATTCATTACCTACTTTTTTTTCAGTTTTAAAGACTTTTTTATTTCTTGATTATTTCCCAAAAATAAATAGCTTCTGCAGAATATATTTTTGGATGATTTTTCTTTTTAAAAAACATTACAAAAACGATTGAATATTCAGTTAAAAGTTAAAGAACATTGTTGATTTTGCTTTTCGGTTAGTGAGCCAAAGGAGTCCTAGCGAATACTTACTGTATCAATCGATATGGAATTAATGCCCTTTAGGCACTTTTTTGTAAAAAAAAAATGGTAAGGAAATGGTACTTAGAAAATAAATTTTCAACATATTTACAGCGACTGGGAAAGTTCGAAAATAGATTTCGAACATGACCAGAAGCGCTCAACGGCCTGCCTTGATGCTATTTTTCAAGAATAGATTGTACACGGAAAAAAATTCTGTAAAAATTCATTGGATTTCCGGTAATAATTACAGTATTACCCTGTAATGTCCGGATAGTAAGCGAAAAACTGTAATAATTGACATGAGTGTCAATGAAATATTACAGTGTACACACTGTAAAATGTAAGCTTTACTCCAAAAAATTTTATAATTGCAAATTCTATAGTTTCTTACAATCATACTTTTTTTAAACCATACTTCTTAACATGGCATCAGACAGAGAGCCAGTCTGGCAACATTCACACATTTTTCTGCTTCTAATATCAAACGCATTTTTTACAAAAAAAAGAAGGTATCTATATTTTTTAAACTGACCCCAAACATTGATACAGTAAAATTCTTTCCAAAATGGTGGTCCTAAGATGACCCTAAACGCCGCTGTAGAAGTTCGAACTTTATCGATTGGTAATGATTTTTTTTTTTTAACTTAAATGGATTCAAAAGGGACCCTTGGCTGTATCCTATTTTTTGGTGATTACTCGCTTTCCTTTGGAAAGCCCGAACCAAAGTATAAGGAGTACTCGCAAGCACCTTCGATCTTTGTAATAAGAATGCATTATCGATATCGATTACAGTGCAATATGCACCTCTCAAATTATCTATTTTAGCACAACAGCTTCTATTTAAGCATCATGGTCGTCTAGATAAAAAAAACATCCTTTAATACATTTCGACGTCTATATCTGACGAGTATATACAAGTAAAGACGATAATGTCTGAATAAAAGTTGTCATAATAAGAATTACCTTCTCAATGATTTACATATTTTGTGTGCGTTGAAAACTGGCTGTCAAAAGTCAATGAATCTCATATAGAACCTGATGTTTCATGTCTCTAAAAGTACATTTAGCTCACTCAGACTTGTGCTGATATGCACTTTTGATCAGCATTTAAGAAAGCCAATTTTGATTAAACGAAAGCCAGCTGAATGCTTTTAGGAAGATATAAGTAGCTTATAGCATTCTGATCAAAACTTTAAGTTATGTACAATTTTAGAGCTATGGAGTATCGAAAATTTAATATTTGACGAATTTTTATTGGTTATTGCCTTTTTACCTTCACTGTATCATCTATGTATTGCATATTGTCAGGCTATGACGATGATAGAATCGATCATCAGTGGGGGGTAAGTTTTTTATTTTAAATAGATTTGAAACTTTGGTACCATAAATTTATTCAGAAGTTTTTTTTTACCTGTGTAACGTGACGTAATAAGAGGAACTTCAATATTTGAAAGCAAATTTCCTCCAAAAGTTTTTATCTTCTTGTTTTTTTCATTTTAATAGTGAGTTTTTGTTAAGAGTACGATAAAAGATTTTATGATTAGACTCTTAGAACTGTACCTATCTGTTGTTTTTCCCCCACTATTTGCTTAAAGTATCAAATTTAATTAAAAACACAAATTTTTAACACAGATACAAAGGAAATAGATAAAGTCAACTTTAATTGTAACTTGTGCGAAGCACAGATACAAACTGTTTCATTGATTTTTATACTGATTCTTTTAAGAGCCTTTTACAGTCGTTGGAGAATGAGAATTTTGTGCTGAGAGTGCTGATTTTATGCGTGTCTTGAACAGAACTTTCATTTAAGGCTACCTCTTATAAGACAGGTGGAGAGACTTCCTCGATTACGCAAGCTGAAGTAGCTTAATCATCGTACTGCAATTTATCATGCAGTGTCAAAAAGTGTAAAGACGAATTGGAAAGTATCGACAAAATCGAATAATACTAAATATCGAGAAAGTTAATAATAAAAAAGTGCCGAAAATTTATATCGAAAAAGTCGGAAAATTTTGCAAAATGCTAAAGAGAGAGTTTCAGTCACTAAAGGATTTCCACATCGTTTTAAAAATAGTTCCTTCTTAAGGTTGGGTTAGGTTAGAGTGACGGCTTAGTAGCCACATATAGACCAAGATAGATCCATAGTGCAGAAGGTAGGACAAAATTTTTTTTTTGTTATTTTGCTCGAATTGGTATAAATCCATCTCTGAACAGCGGTAGAGTAAGGCAACTTCTGATAAACGAAGTTAAAGTATTAAATAGAGTGTGATACGTTTAGTGGGTCCCTTTTAAGAAGCATCTCCATTTTTGCTTCTTAGTCCACTATTTCGTTGCCTTCAAAGCCATGGTGGCCAAGCAACAAGGAAATACATGTTTGAACTTTGTTAAGGTCTTGTAGTATAGTAGATATAGTATTTGGTAGTATTTTAATTTTACAGCTGACAAGAGATTTAAGTACTGATTGGGTGCCAACATTAAAATTTAGTGGATCTACGCATTCTCCAGACAGAACATGCTCCGTTGCTATACTAATCGCTTTCAACTGTCTTCATTAGAGCCGACAGTGCAGATGTGAATTGAGTTCTGAATGGCTGTTTTCCAGAATTTCCTTGATAGTAAAGCTACTGAAAATTTTCTATCAAGATGAAGTTGTGACTTGTTCTTTCTTTAAAAACATTGAGATGATACCTTACTGCTATGTGATATCTGTTTAATTTATCTTGGAACTTTTAGTAAGATTTCCCCTTCTTTTTACTTTTACTGTTTTAATATAGCCCTCTTCTTGGATGAAAGCTATAGAGAAAACCTAGTTCTTATACCATTCTATGCGGTCCTTTTTGCTCTGTGTATAAGGTGTCTACGAATGTGAACAAAGTGTGACACTAAGTGCTAGCGTGAAGTAACAACTGCAACTGGGGGGCTTATTCTCCGTAAATGCATAGCTATTATGTCTATACTGTATTACATACTAATTCACTAGGGGATACCACGGAGCTCAGAAAAATTCCCACTCTCTAGTTACGACAATGCCACTAATATAGATGTACACACGCAAAAATTCTGGTTGATGTCTATTGTCTCTTTATTCAAATCTTCTTCAACTTTCAGCACTAAATTCTCCATATATTTTTTAAAGAAATTGTTTTTCCAATTAACTTTAGATATTGTTTTTATTCCTAACTTTTTTCCGACGGACAGTAAAAAATGTATTCTATTAGCATACGAATATATTGTATTATTAATAACTTCAAACGTTCAAGGAAACTAAAGAACATCGGCTATTTTTGTAATGCGTAGTCAGTGGGTAATGCAGTTTGCTCCAGATGTTCAATGCACCACAATCATATAAACTGATAAGTTGGAAGACAATGATGTCTAAAGGTTTTTTTTATTTTGTTTTTTTCTGAACGATATAACATTATAAGCGATTATTTCATAATATTATTATATATTTATTGGCAGTAAAATATCAGCAGATAATCCTTGAAAACGAATTACGCGTATTATTTAATAAAAATAAGTTAAGTAAACTAGTGCGGTTGGCTTAAAAATAGTTTACGAATTTACGCTATTAGATTCATCTCAAAGTTGAGCTAAAAAGCGTTCATGAAATTGAATACTTAAAAAATATAAATATTCGATAGTGAAATCATTTAACAATGCATTTAATTAGTTGAAGACATGGGTGGAAGGAAATATTTCACATTTTTTGTGTTTTATGCCACTAATATTGATGAAATATCAATACGCATATCGTGAAATGTCCAAACGACGTTGTGTTATTTCAAAAATATAGGAAACTGGCGGATAAAGACGTTAGATTTGTATCACATCACTTTATTCAGTCATGTCCTTAATACACTGAACATCCTGTATGACCTAAGGCAATGCATGAATTCGCAAACACGCCACATTATCCGTCGCCATTTAAAAGGTACGTTGCTCCGGCAACCAATCATTAATGCATCTCTGAGTCCATCATTAATGTCGCTTGAGAAATCTTAGACAGTTCCCAGTTGCTTCATTCATCGGGAAACTTTTGAAATTATTAAATTTAAGTGTTCTATCTATCCGTTCAACCACCAATCGATTCGATAGCATTCAAAACAACTTAATTCAATCATCATTTTGTATCAATCTATCCGATAAGACTTTCAACTTCTTAATCATTTAGTTCTGCTATTGATCCTTGGTCAATTGTTCACACATCGCTGCTTCATGAAATTTATCCTTATAGGGCAACCAATACATTCAGAGCTATAGGCTAAACTGAAGAAGCCTTCTACTTTCAGCAATGCCTAACTTGTTATTTCCAATTAACTCCCAAAACATACACATCCCGCGATGAATCAAAGGATCCTGATTGATTTTTAATTAGAGTAATCTGCGTATTACCCAATACTCGGTTTTATACAGGGCTGCAGGCAAAATGAATGATTTGTATCGGCCCGACTTTGGCTAAATGTGGAAATTCAATTTTCAAGCATATCTTGGCAATAGTACGGTGAACGTTGGCTTTCAAATTATTCAACGTCGCTAGGTTGTCCATATAAGCTAAGTACTTGAAGTATTCCCCAAGAAAATAATCAAGACGCATTAACATTAAAACCAAAACCAAAATAAAATTAAAATTTTATTGGTTGAATTAACGAATGTTTTAAGGTACAGTTGAAAATGATTTTTCTTCAAATACAAATTTAGTTCGAGTAGTTTTCACAGGAGTCCTGTTAAATATGTTTGCCTGAAATTTCCTTCTCTCCCATATTTAAAGCTCCTTCAGGAGTCCCGGACTATAAATAGGCTTAAAGTTTTGTTTGCTCTACATAATATTCCAGAAGTACTTATTTTGTTTATTATAATACCCACATGGGAAATGGAACTGCACCGCTCTTGATTTATTTTCAATGGAAAGTGATACACTGGTTGCACTTTGTACGGAATAGTATAATGCTGCCTAATTGCAAGGCCTGCCATCTGGTTGATGTTTTACTATCTGCAGTCACAGCAACGATGTGCTCAACCAAACGGCTCCTTCGGGGCCGGGCACATTTCCAGCTGTCCCGTTTTTAATCAGTATTCTCAATGTTTGCCCAGCTGATACCACACGATCAGGTGTTCGAAAACAACCGACCCATTATTTGTCAAAAACAATATCACAATTATTCCGCCCTCCTAAGGAGTATAGCTATTCATGGTTTGTCTACGTATATTCTGCTTCGGTTTGCTTTCAAAAGGACAAAGCCGGAATGACATAAGACGCCATTTGCAAAAATTAGAGCATCTTCCGATAGGGTAATGACTTTTGCGCCACCTTGTGTATGCTCTAATTGCAACATTCAATTCAATTACCCAGCATGAGCTTGGTATAAAATTGCACTTTGTTTGTTGTTACTCGTTATGCCCATCAATTTAAATACCGAGAACAGATTCTTCAAAATAAATAAAAAGCCATTAAGTTTATCAGTAAAATTTAAATAGACGCATACTGACTGAATATTGAAAAACATGCTCAAGTTCAAAATTCAAAAAACCAAATAACAATGCAATTAAATATTAAAAAAAAAACTCAAAAGATTGAGAAAATTATTTCTTTTTATCTATTTCATTTTTAGACAAATTCAATTTGCAACATCGTATCGTATACACATCCATATATTGTAAGTCCATAGCATTATCAAATAAGAAAAATGGTACATCAACCATCGTACTGGAAAGTTTTAACTAGGCGAAAACAACTGGGAGCCGAAAGCACTGAAAGTGAAGCCAAATTGAATCGAGTACTTGGCTTATATGATCTTACTGCACTTGGTGTGGGCTCAACACTGGGTGCAGGTGTCTATGTGCTTGCAGGTCAAATAGCCAGAGATCAGGCAGGTCCCTCTGTAATGCTTTCATTTGCTATCGCTGCTTTAGCTTCACTATTAGCTGGAGTTTGCTATGCCGAGTTTGGAGCACGCGTGCCGAAGGCCGGCTCCGCATATGTCTATAGTTACGTATGTATAGGCGAATTTGCAGCATTTGTTATTGGTTGGAATCTGATCCTCGAATATATGATTGGGACTGCTGCGGTATGCCGTGGCATAAGCGTTTATCTGGATACTCTTATAAATGATACGCTTAAGAATACATTTGCCGAAGTGGCACCCATAAATGTTTCATTTTTGGGTAGCTATTTTGACTTTTTCGCCTTTGGCTTGGTTGTGGTATTTGGCGGTAAGTTGATATAATATTCTTAGCTTACTATTAAAACAAGGCTAAATAGCAGAAATTGTAGCATGGAACTGCTTATGCTCAATCAAAATTCAGTGACCTTTTACGAGTAGTACGCGAAGTGATGGACCAAATAGGTTATCCCCTCGAGTTGAAGTATGAAATAACGTTCTAGCCATAAATAAACTACACTTCCATCCTGTTATCGAGCAGAGGCATATCCTGGGCGATTATAAGTAGTGTTTCGGTAACCTTTTGAGAGGTACTTTCACGTCAATGTAGACAAAAATTGTAGTTTATATGAAACTTATATCTTGATATTAATGGACAGAAAAATTGGTGCTTTTTAAATATATCGATTGGGCAAGTAATTTCACGTACGACTAAAAATCTTTACAAAAACTGATTTTTGTATATACATATCCTGCTCCTTTTGATCGGATCGAAGTTTACACACTAGTTATATCAAAAAAAAATTGTAGAATGGAATAGTTACTTATTTTGCATACATATTTTCGCGCAAATTTTTCATTTTCAAAATATCCTTTAACTCGTTGAGATAAGTAAATAGGTCACCACCTCGCAGACTGTTTGTTTTGAGATCAGTTTAATGTTAAATAGAAACATAAAATTCTATATTTTGTTTATAACTCAAAAAATTTAACTTTTTTTGGAATTTTTAGTGGCGCTTGCTTTTGGTGTTGAAACATCTGCTATGGCGAATAACTTTTGCACCTGTTTAAATGTCTGCATATTATTGTTTGTAATAGTGGCTGGCTCAATCAAGGGTACGTACGTTCTTTCAAAAATATCATCGACATATACTCATACATAAACACTTTCTTGCAGCCAACTTCGCTAACTGGACAGTGAACGTAGATGATGTACCCGCAAATAGCACAACTGGAGATTTAGGTTCTGGTGGTTATTTTCCATTTGGATTTGAGGGCACACTGAAAGGTGCTGCTACGTGTTTTTTTGGTTTTGTCGGATTCGATTGTATCGCAACGACAGGAGAAGAAGTTCAAAATCCACGCAAAAATATACCACGTGCTTTTATGTTTTCGTTACTGTTGATCTTCCTATGTTACTTTGGTGTCTCAACTGTGCTAACATTAATGGTGCCATATTATCTACAGGTTAGTTTCTTAGTATGGATGTTACGATGCAACAAACGAAAATAGAATCTATGCTCTGTGTTGAACGAGAATATAAGAATTGAAAGCAGTTCTCAAATATTATTTCTATCATGTCTTCCAGGATCGAAATGCACCACTACCGTATGCATTCAAAGAGGTCGGTTGGAATTTCGCCATGTGGATTGTTGCCATTGGTGGCTTGATTGGCTTGCTTGCTTCACTTTTGGGTGCACTGTTTCCACTACCACGTGTAATGTACGCAATGGCTGAAGATGGTTTGCTTTTTCGTACGCTAGGTAAAATTAGTATTCGATATCGTGTACCAGTTATTGGTTCCATTCTTGCGGCGATGCTCACAGGTTAGTAGAATTATTCTCTGCTCTTTATAAGTTTAAAGATTTTGTTTTGTAGCGCTCATTGCTGGTCTATTTGATCTTGCACAATTGGTTAATCTTCTTTCTATTGGTACACTTTTGGCTTATAGTGTGGTTGCCATATCGATCACTATACTTAGGTAAGTTTTTGAATGCACGAGCAAACAAACACCTGTAGAAACTATTTAAGGACTTCGTACGAATGCACAATATGGCATAAAATTGTTCACTCAAAACACCCTAAGGACTATTTCACAACTTTTCGCATTATTCAAAACTCGTCTACGTAAAGGACAGCAAGCACAATTAATTTCTTATATGGTGATAATTTTGTTTTCGAGGGAAGCGTTTCGTTTCGGATCTTCAATAAGATGTTGTTTGTAGAGTTAGCGTTTACTTCAAGTTAGACTCCTTGGCTACCTTAAAGTTGTCACAATCGATGGTAACAATTGTTGATTCAATTCAGTTCACTCCTTTCGCCATATCTTCAATATTAATAATTTATATTTTGGCAAATCATGTCAATTCTTCTCATTACCTTTAACTTGAGAATTTTCAAACAGAAACTGCAGACAAGTAAAATAAAATTTATCGAATTCGGCTTACTTACTGTACATTTACCGATAAGCACAGCACCTTTCTTCTTCCTATTTGCGTAAGATATGAGATTTTTATTTTATAAATTTCATTAATCATCAAAATCAATGCATGAAATATAATATAGCACTAAGCCAGGCAGTACAAATACCTCTCCTAAGGATGAGCTGCAAACTACGATATCAGCCCTGCATAATGTCGTGTAGAATAGAGACATATTTTTCAAGCATTATTGCTGATCTAGCTCGATTTTTGTGAATCGAACTTCAGGATGAATTGTAAATCTATCATACGCAATTTTTTCATTGTAGATATATGGATAATGCATATGAATCTGATCGTGAGAATGGCAATCAACCACTTACTGAAAGCTCTATGTTGACATCTGCTGGTACACGCATGACTTTCAAGTCTGTTATGGTGCAGTTTTTTAACTTTAAGCGTATTCAAACACCTAATCCGTTGTCAACAAGAGTTGTTGGCTGCTTGATCACGGCGTTTTGTAAGTTTCACTGATCAGCCTTTAATGAAACGCGACCTTAATTACCTTCTTTTTAGGTCTCCTTTCTATAGCTATTGGCTTAATCTTTATGCAAGCTTATGATGCTCTTATTTCCAATGAACCTTGGGTGCTCATTTTACTTTGTGTACTAATTGCATTGGCCATACTCGTGTTAATCGCCATATGTGTTCAACCACAAGAGATCTATACACGAACTTTTCGCGTGCCATTCGTTCCGATTGTGCCAGCGATCAGCATCTTTATCAACATATATTTAATGCTTCAACTAGACGTTATGACTTGGATACGTTTTGGCATTTGGATGGCTATTGGTAAGATACATTTTAAATTTTATGCTTCTCCTGGTTTCACTAGCTATTAAAACTAACATTTGAAAACCAGCATGCTAATGTAGTTTTTGTTCGTATTAGATTGTCTTTGTTGTCACTTTTTAAAATTTATTTAGCTGAACTTTTTGATTTCAAACTTAGAGTACTAACATAGCTTTTAACTGGTCATCATTTAGGTATCCCACTTTTTATTGCATGTTGGTGCACTAACGACATAAAAAATCCCTTGAAACGGAATCCACGTCGTATATCTTTTGCTAAAGCCTTAAAAACAAACGCAGAAGAAGAGAAAAAGCCACTGAATGGTCACATCAAGGAAAATGGAGAGTCTGTCTACTCTGGTACGATTGGGTCAAACGGCACCACGCTTAGCATAAAGAATGAAAATTCCGTCAAAAGTCTAGATGAAATAATGACCATGGATGAAGTTGGTGCCGACTTGATTGAAATGAAACATGCTAACGGCAACAAATTCTACGTAGAAGATACCAAAAGCAACAATTCCCATACTTCAACATATCTCGACGGTGACCTTAATTCGGCGGTAGTAATAAATGAAGCGATTATGGATGATGAAAAATCGGTAATAGCTATGTTAGATGATATGTTGCAAGCAGAGGATGATGGTGGTCTACCAACGCCCGGTATTCCAGGTTACGATCGTAAAATAAGTGTTGACTCAGAAATGTTGCCCAGTGTTATTGAGACAACGACTGTAGCAACAGTGCATAGTAGTAGTGACTCATCAGAAAAAGATTTAGGGGAATTAACAGAGATGGAAGCAGAACATGATAATTCAAGCGACGATTTTGATATTTATGCTGAAAGTAAAAGAATTGCGAATTCTCTGGTAGATGACGTTCTGAATAGCGTGCAGCTTTGGAATGCTG
Organism: Meiosimyza decipiens; assembly: GCA_963680825.1. Taxonomy (NCBI): domain Eukaryota; kingdom Metazoa; phylum Arthropoda; class Insecta; order Diptera; family Lauxaniidae; genus Meiosimyza; species Meiosimyza decipiens. Next base: position 42,481,509 of record OY804258.1, read on the forward strand.
TCGAGAAACATTTTGATGAGGAGCAGCTGCGAAAAACCAATCAAGACCTAAACGAACAGGAAACTGCTAAGAATAATTCTAGTGAAGCAACAGAAATAATGCCGAACAAACCACTGCAAGATATATCAGATAAAGATATATTGCGAAGGTCAAGCTCAGAAGCCTCGATACTTTCTAATACTGTTGTGGAAGACCCAATGCATTCAGATAAATTTAAAAATAAATTAAGTCAAATTTTTATGCGTCCTCCAGCACCTATTATGATAAATACCAGGCCAAAAGGTGAAAAAATTATAGATAACGAAGACGATTTAATGACGCTTCGTCAGCTTAAGCATTCAAAAAGTGAGGCCGATATACGAAAACTAGTGCTCAAAGCAATCGAAGGAACGGGGGTAAGCGTAGGTGACAAAGATGGTACAGAAAAAGAAAACCCATTAGCAGCTAGTAGCAAAGATGCTGATGGTATACCAAAACCACCTAAATTTGATCCAGTACTTTATAAAACACTCAACAATCTGAATACGACAAGGCAGCGACCAAGCTTGAATAAATTACTGAAGCAGGACGAAGAACCAATTGTGATCGATAAAAAAGTTAATGTAGCGAGTGGCGATGATTCAACTGTACCTTTTAAAACAAAATTAGAAGCGATTTTAATACGTGGACCATCACATCGTACACAGCAACGACCCAATGTGCCAATCAGAAGAGCCAAGTCCATAGGACCTGCAGCTAGGCTGACAACACTTGAAAGTTTAGAGGATTCTGATGAAGGTAGCACTAGCTCTAAGGAAATGAAATCACAAATAAATTTAAGCACAACGCCAAATACAGTGGAAGCCATTAACGATATAAGAAAATTATTAAAACCAGTGAAAAATGGCCCAGTACAATCATAGTAAAAGTCAATGTAAATAAAAAGATTAGAAATAATTGTATTAATAATTTTTAGAAATAGAAAAGTAAATTCCTATATTTTTAGTATAAATGTATTTATAAGAGACTACACTTTAAAATGTATTAGTTTAATGAAAAATAGGCAGTAATTTTATTTGCAAACACTTAACATTGTCGTATGTGTCATTTGACATGGACAACGAAAGAGTCCACCTCTCAGTAACTATATATGTAAGTGGCTACTCGTATTTATAGCACTCTTTCAATTTATTTTTTCTCATTTTCATTTCCAAAATTGGTGTCAAAGGGCGCTAAAATTAACTTTGCTTTAGTTTTATAGATTTTTCTTCTAACCCACTGCTCACATGAAATAAATTACTGGAAGAAAATATTTCCATAAAAATTCTTGACAGTGTATGTTATAGCACCTTTTCCGGAAATTTTCTCCAAATTCCTACAATTTAGCTTTAAGGCAGTCAAATTTGTACAATGAACTATGAGCTGAAAATATTTGAAGAAAAAATGTCTACAGTTCGCTTGGGTTTCGAGGTAATGTGGCTAAAGGTTGAGGTTGACTTTCTTTCGCCAAATGAAGTACTTCTCAAAGGATGCCCCTTCGAAAATCATGTCAATTCTTCTCTCAATTTTGGTTTAGTGGAACTTAAGTAATTGGAATTTTGTATTATTTTCAATATTTGCAATATAAGAAATCATCAATATTAAAGTATCGAATAAAATTTTTCAACAATTATATTTAATTGCTATATACTACGAATGGTCTGCAAAAATACGATACTCGTAACAAGAATATGCGGATTATTAGTACAAAGTACAGACGTATAGAGTAGCAGTAATGCGAAGCTATTGAGTAAAAATTAAACCATACTATTGATATGATGGCTTAAGCCATTTTATTTAAACAATATCTAGGTCTATTCGGTTAATTCTTTTACGTAAAAGATTTTCTATTCTGTAATGAACTTTCGTTTAAAAATATATGACAACTTTTTTTTTGTATGCCCACAATTGTGACATAATACCATTTCTGCTACATAAATGACTTCAGTGAATAGATCTTATTATGGCATTTTAAAATATTAAAGATATATTGTCACATACATGTGTAAAGATAAAAGTTCTTGTCAACATTTAACGTTTTATAAAAAGTGGCCAATGTTTTTTAGAGCAAGTTAAGTAATAAGTTTTGAAACAAACTATTTATATGCAATCTTCACACAGCACAAAGTTGTAAAACTGTCCATTGCATACTTAACTTAATGTGTAATTTATCACTTATACACAAAAACAGAAAAGTATATGTATGTATATAAAGACCTCTGTCGATAGAAAAACCAAAAACGTTCAAAATATGACTTAGTTTTAAGTTTTATGGAGACGGATTGCCTTCAGAAATAAGTATTTAGTAGACTTTGATTTTTCGATACTTTTCAATTCCATTTGATTTTGACAGTAGGTACTTGATACCTTACTCTAAAATCATAAGTAAGTAAATATCCTTACGTTTACACATCACTCCGTAAGTGCTTGCACGGTGCAATCCTTTCTTTTTTTTTTTTTTTTGATCCAGTGAGAGCTTGCAGAAACGAGCAACATGGTTCTAAGTTTTATTAAAAAGCTCGGGTAGTTCACTGAATAAAGCATTTAATATGTTTTATTTGCATAGCAGATCCCACGTCAACTGTTCTAATTTTCGCGCACTTTCTGTTCAAAGATATCTTATGCTGGAATACGCAATTCAAAATATTCCACACATTTTTGTACATATATTATGAAGCTGTTAAGCCTACTGATGCAATCCTATCCATTTAAAAGCTTTTGGTACCAGGATCATCATACATACATACGTTTAACTAATTTTAACATGTAGCTCACACAGTGAAGTTAGTATGCAAAACAATTAATTTTTATGCTTGTTTGGGATCTGCAAGGCTCACTTTTTATAAGCTTTCATGAAGTTCATTCACTTATATAAGTACATATACAAATTCTCATAGTTATTTTAGAAATTTGGAAGTTGTTGATATTGCAACAATTTAAGTGGTTAAGCAAAGTCATGCTTATTTTATAAGATGAAACAATAAAATACATACGTACATACATAGAAGATCAATGTATTACTAGCCTCAACTCTTATTTGGAAAAAATCAACTGAAGTCGTTATTCCAGGAATTATCTATTAATTAAATAATACATGATTACATTTATTTTGCATGTCCTTTATGTTAAAGTATTTTTTAGTTATACAATTATGTGCATGTGCAATCTAGTCGTTTTTTATGTTGTATCGTGTAAAAGTAGATATCGTTTGTCTGTTGTTCGCACATTTGCATGAATTCGTTTTGGTTTGTAAGTTTCAAAATCAAATCCTATTTTAGATTTTTAAAACAATTTCGTTCTCTCCTCTTAATGTAGGTTTGTCTATTTACTTTTTCTATGGACTGCCGAATAGTATTAGAGATTTAAAGCGGCAGCGCTTCGGCTGGCAAAAACTAAAATATAGTGAATGCATGTAAATTTGAAGAAATAAATATAGCTAAATTTAAATCGTATCATGAGAAAATGTTGAAAATACTTTGTCAATTGGAAGTCAAAATAATAGTTATAGGCCGTAAGAGTTATTGCAATAAACAATTTATTTCGATTAGTTAATTTTTTCGTATTCAAAAAAATCAAACTTATCAATAATGCTAGGCTTTTCAAGGTCGTATTAATATTAAATTAGTATTTTAAGTAATAAATTAGTAAACATGTTAGATATGTATGTGTTTCAGAGGTCTGAAAGAATTTTAAACCAAAAATAAATACCAAACAAATAAAAATTAGAGTCTTTGTTTTTGTTTTATAAATACTTTAACGAATACACTGCTGTTATAGTAGTTCACAGCCACCAATTTGAAGTATCAAATTGCGATGACATGCAATTTAAAAGCTATGAAGAGTGTATTTATATAGGTGACGTCATTGGAGAGAGCCATGCATGCTGAAATTGAAGCCATTTTGCAGCGCTGGATTAAGTTAGCGCCATAGCCTCAAACCCTGAGCTTAAGGGGCCTCCTTCTTATGATTTTGTGACTTACAGTGATGAAAAACATTGTTTTTTTATGAATGATTCTATTTGTCATCAATATATTATATATTATAGTTTTTAGCCCGCACGGTCTTCATTCGGTGCTGCAATTTTGAGATTTACTAATTTTGCCCAATCAAAGCATCGATGTGTTAAAAAATTTAATGATAATAAATTTCAGAGATATTGGAGGAATTACCGATACCCTACGTTTTGGAGAGCAAATTTTCTTATAACCTCACCTTTCTAATTCCACCATGACGTTTAACAAAAACAAAAAACAAACATTCACAACGATACATAACAATAATCAAAATACGTATCATAATGAAATCAAATGAACCAGAGGAAAAGATATGACGACTACACCCACAAGACATTCCCAGCGCAATTTTAAAATCGCTCTACAATCGGTTTGAAAATAGCTCAATATTTTAGAAAAATCTTCATGTCTCGAAGTCTATGAGTTAGATTTAAGATTGTTATTATAGCATGTGACATTATCATTCATATGATACCAAAAGTTTGGCAATTGATCGAGGCGTTTCCAACTTATATCGATTTTTAGAAAATCTGAAGTTAGCGATTTAAGTTAAGTGAGTCGTATGGCACATGGCAGTTTTGCTTTATCAGAGCAAAAATTGGCTGAACTTTACTTTAGCTCCCGATCAACTTTTATCCAACCGAAATTTTCTTATGTGCTTTTTAATTCTAAGGATCAACATGTGAATCAAAAAAAGTTCCGGTCGGATCTAATTTCAGAGATAAAGCTATCGAAAGTTGCGTATATAACTTTTGTAATACTCAATTTAAGTTGAAAACCTCTAGATTGGCATACAAAATATAGGCGTGAGGAGGGTGATATTGGTAAATGGATCTTTCAAACCTATACGTATATGGATTTTCAAATAGTTATAACCATTTTTCTGAAATTTCGACCACTTTTTAAAAAAAAGCGCAATTTAATCCAAAAAATTGACCCATACATTTTTTAGAATGCTAAGAAATCTTAATTCTTTCCCATTAAAATGATGCTGATGATGAAGATGTTTGTTCTTAATTTTTGCATAATACTTAGCCCATTTTTCCGGAAAGCAAATAAACTATGTATGTACAAATGTATATGTTGATAACAACAACACAAATATCAAAAACATTACTTTCGCATGCTATTTTTATGAATTTAAGAAATTACGGCTGCTCTTAACCACCGCTGTTGGACATAGGTACTATAGTGAACATCGGCTGAAGAACGCCGTGAAGCCGGTGTTGACATATTGGAGGATGCAAACTCCGGCCTATGGCCCCTCTTTTATAGTTATACTATACTGACTATACTAATGAATAATGCAACTTTCAAGCTAAAAATTATATGAAGGTGTTTGCGCGCGCAACATACATACATATGTATATGTATATGTAGGGTGATTCCTTTATAATTTATAATAATAAAAAATTCAATTATATCGAGTATTTGTTATTATCATGCAAAATACTATTCTTTGGATTTATTTTTTAGATAAATATAATTCCTTTCAAAATTTGGCTGCAACTCTGGCTACGATGGTCCATTCTAAAGTTGGATTCACAATTCACAAAAATCGTCATATCTATAAGTTAAATTTCTAAGTAACAAGTGTCGATATGGTAGCTCATTGAATTTTCTTTCTTATGACCCATATTTTTGGTATCAATCTAGTGGTTCTTAACATACACATATTGATTTTTATAAATGCTACATCTGCGACTACCGATGGATATACCTCCGAAACTAGATCTAAACGAGCTAAAGTAAACTTGTTCCAAAAAATTGTGTTTTCGGAAGGGTTCAAATGTAATCAAATTACCTGAAAATTATAGTTTTGTTTCATGGGCAGACTCGGATTCTCTTAAATTTGCATATATATTTTACCGTGGCTTCGCTGCTGTGGGAGCTCTGCTGGTGTTGCTGAAAGTGGTGACGGCGATTTTTCTTCTTTGGTTATGATGCTTCCCTTCAATTTTCTTTTTACCAGCACTTTCAACTCATTTTATATTAAACTTTATCACTTTCTTTCTGGTTTTACAAAGATTTTTTTATGAGATTTTACTTTCATTTTGCAATTTTTGGATGCTTTATTACTTCAGATTTTTATTTTTTTTTCTTTGTGTTATTCTTTTAAAGTTTACCCTACCTGTTTTCATTTATTTAGGTATTTCGTTTCCTTGAAGGTTCCTTTTTCCTGTCGGCGGTCGCTTAAAAATATTTTAGGTATTTTTCGTTTCAGAAAATTTGGTTAACTATAGCCCCAATTACAATGATGTCGAGCCAACGGGACGAGAGCGACACGAGTATCGTTGAAAATGTCAAAATTACTCGTCGTCATGTAGTAAAGCACAATGGCGACGTGATGAAATTAAAATTTTTTGTTTTATTCCAAATTTGGATAATTTCAAATTAATTCAATTTTGCGTTAGCTGTGTGCAAAACTCATGAAAAAACTTCCAACTGGACTGAAAATTTTGCAGGATTTTTTGCAATTTTGTCGCACAAAACTCTAATTAAAATTCTAATTAAAACTACGTAACGTAAACGAAAATCAAAATCCAAAATGTGGAATTCTGAATTTGAGTTTTTTCATTTTACATTTTCACTTATTTGCGATGGGTTTAAAACCAAAATTTTTCCACAATATTGATTAGAATGACGACGCTGTTTACTCCCGGCTAATTTTTTGAATAATTTTCACTTTACTTCAAATAAATTGGAACATATTTCAAATTAACACAATTGTCAAATTAAAAAAAACCAAAGTAAAAAAAAAACCAAAGATGAGTATGTATTCTAATGCCGCAAAAGGGACCCGTAAACAAAAATGTGAATGACAGAACTGCGTACTAAGAACAGCTGATACGACGAGCGAAGGAAAATTCAGCCGCCATTTTGTTTTCATTGATATATGAAGCGAAAATACGAAAAATGGCACAAACTGATTAGGAATGCAACACTGAAGCCACGATTTGGCGATGTTTTTTCGATACAACACGTTAAATTAATCGAATATTCCATATAAAAAATCGATGTCTCTTTTAGTTTTTGAGCTGTCGATACTTAAATATCTGATTTTGATAATGCCATTATAACTACGATTTCAATGGCACCGCAATTTAAGAAATTTTTTCAATCGAACAGAACGAAATAAATCGAATATGTAAGATAAAATCGATAGCTCGTTTGGTTTTCGAAATATCGAAACTTAAAGCTGTAATTTTGATTATACCACCACAATAACGACTCCTATGGTACCACGATCTGAATGCTTACATCCTATAGTATGTCTAGCACCGGCTTCGCTAGGCACAGTAATTATACAATAAAATCAGGATAAGTGGGTGGCCTTCGACCGCAGATCAGTCTATAATATATCCAACACCTGGTTTGCTAGCCACAGTAATTTTACATAAGAATAAGGGTAAGTGGGCGGCCTTCGGCCGCAGATCAAAATTTAAAACCTCCACTTTATTTTGATTTGTCCTTTTGAAAACCATCCTTAAATTGCAGCGCCATGGAAATCGTAATTCTAATGACACTATCAAAATCTGATATTTATGTGTCGATGACTCGAATGTCGATTTTTTTTATTTACCATTTTCCATATAATTGGTCGTGTTTTGTCGCGACACCACGGATATCGTTCCGTCCCCTATGTCAACGTTTACACGAGGAAACTCTTGAGAGAAAGTTTTCCTGTTTGTTGGCAACAAGGGAAAAACGAAAGGGTGGTGTACAGCATTTGTCGTACCCGCAAAATCCCTTTCGTTCTATTCTTTAGCACGCAGTAATTGCTTTGAAATTTTCTTGCACAAACAAATTCTAGTTTTCGTGTGTAAACGCAAAACAAATTCACAAAAGAGAATAGACAAGAATTTCTTGCCCGAATTTACTTTACGTTGACTTACAATTGTAAGTTTTTATGCAACTTATCCGTATATACCCTAATTCATGTGGATTATGAATAAGTACATTACGCAAGAAAGCAAAATCAGCTGTGAATTATGTTGACATTTCTATTAGAAATTTATTTTTGATTACGCAGCGCCATTATCAGTAAAAAAAACAAAGATTCGGTATGTAATTTTCAATTACTGCTGCAAAATAAATTTTACTAAGTTGCGTAAAAATTAAAGCTAGCAAACTACAAAACGACTATGATTGCTGGTGGTCATGGTGAACCGAATCCAAACCGTAGTTGGCTGGGTGCACGGGGAATGTGGCTAGCCTATTTTTTGGGAGTACTCTCAGCGCATTTGGTTTTTCTATCGGTGCCATTTATTAGCATTCCGATGGCTTGGACCATAACCAATCTACTGCACAATGTAGTAAGTTATGGGTAGATGGTGAATCATTCTTATGCTTACGATATCGTTTGCTTTCTTTTTACAGGCTCATTTATACTTTTTGCATTCCATCAAAGGCGCACCATGGATGAGCATTGAAAATGACAGCGCACGTCAGCTGACACACTGGGAACAAATCGATGATGGTGAACAATTAACATCCACACGTAAATTTTTAACTGTGGTGCCAATTGTGTTGTAAGTCAAAACTTTTTTTTTTCACTAAAAATACAAATTAGAGAACTTATACTATGTGGAATTTCCTTACAGATTCCTGCTTACTTGTTTATACACACGTAATGATCCTGATCACTTTATTGCAAATTTTATTTCATTGGTAATTGTGTTATTGCCGAAACTTCCGCAATTTCACGGCGTACGCCTTTTTAACATAAATAAATATTAAAAAAGAATTAACAATAAAATTCATTAGACAACTTTTCGCAAGCCAAAACATTAAAATAAACATCAGATGGAATATGTTTGAGTTTTGAAAGCCGTTATTAAATACAGAACTAATTAGACTTAAATGTAATGAGCAATGACACTTATTATTGCATTTAGAAATCGCATCATATGAAAAAATTTCAGCAAAAGCTTACATTCAAATTTGCAGGAAAGAGTTATAGATGTAGCAGATATTCAGTTGTACAAAAATACAAACTTAATATTGCATCGTAATGACAAGGGTATTAAGGCTGCAAAATAAACATTCGCACTAACCCGTAATATTTTCAGAGCAATTATTTCAATTGTAGATTTTTAGAAAATCTGATATTTTTGTTAACACAAAGCAGGGCTAACAAGTGACCGGGATTGACCCAGCCAGGCCCGGAGTTTCATTTCAAAGCCGTTGGCCAGTAGGAACTAAAAAAATTTTGAAATTAAACTTTTTTTGGATCAAAAGTAATTTGTTTTCTAATTTTTGTACATCCATGTAGTGAGTGTTTTTTATTTGTATATGAAGTACTCAGTTGATCCCTGGTGCGCATTATATACGAAATATAAATTTTCAAACGTGCCGAACTTGGATATAAATGTTCTAACCATCTTGTTTCATATAAATTCGTACAGTCGGATGGCGAGATTACGATATCCGTGGCGTCGAGATTTGATGATGTTTTTCGATAAAACACTTCAAAATAAATCAAAAATAGTAAAAAAAAGTCTGAATCGTTTAGTTTTCGAGTTATAGATACATAAAAATCCGTTTTTGATAGTATCATTAGAAATAAGATTTCAATGGCGCCGCAATTTAAAGATGGTTTTCAATAGAACAGCTCGCAATAAATCGAAAATATTTTGTGAAAAAAATCGAAAGTATTGATAACTCGAAAAATAAACGAGATGTAATTTTTTTATGTAAAATTTTCGATTTATTTTGACATATTTTATCGAAAGAACATCTGAAATCGCGGCGCCACGGATTACGTAATCGTGCCAGCCGGATGATCATTCAAACTTTTGCATTTGTAAAAGTGAAATTATATTTGTGGAAAACGTTTACTAGCTATACTAGCGTGACTATTCAGGAATTTCATGTCGAATCCGGGTGCCCGGTAGGAATTGAAAATCTGCCAAGGCCGGAAATTTCATAGCCAGTAATTTTTCGAATGGGTTCCAATACTGAAACCCTATATTCTTAGAATTGGAAGTTCTTCTTATTTAATTTATATTTTTAAAATCTAAACATTTTTTATAGTAATATAAAACAATAAAACAGATTGGGTTGTGCCTGTAATCAATAGTTTTTTAGTGAATTTGAATATGATTTTTGCGCCCCGCAAAAGTTAGTCTGGGTTCCGAAGACCCCACGGAACCCACTGTGGCCACGCCTTTGTATTTATGTTCTCTCTTGGTAAGAAGTTACAGGTTTTTACCCGAAGAATTTTTACGTGTAAACCATGACTTAACTTACATAATTACTACACTGGAAAATGTTGCCTCTTTCACTATTTTTTCCTTCCGCAGCAAAAGTCAAAATCAAGCAAAACCAAACGTCAAAATTTTGTCAACAAAATAAATATTTTATGTTTGGCGTGTGCATTTTTCTTAAAAAAGTGTTATTTGTAGCATTTCGATAGGAGGATATCAATCCTCCTAAGGGTAAAAAGTGCAGACTGATGCCATCTACAGTAGTACTATACATCCGCTGTAGCACGGAAGGCGCTTACTCTACAATATTTTTAAAATTTACTTTTATTTCTTAATAAATTGATTTTTTCTGCAACATGTGAAAGCATTTGTAAAAATTTTGTTTTGTCGCGACCATGGTTTAATGATTATAATATAATTAAAACATGGACTAGCACGAAGTGTTTGTTATAAGCGTCAACTGTTGACGCTTGGGCAACGAGGTTGAACACCCCTATATTATTTTTTATGTCAAAGGCCATGATTTAATTAACATGGTTACTGCACTGAAAAATATTGCCTTTCTCTTTTTTTTCGAGTACGGCCAATGTCAAACAGCACGTAGTAATTTTGTCAACAAGAAAATTGTTTTATTTTTATACGATTTTGACTTTAGCCGAGCGATTCTCTCAGTATTTCAAATGTTAACAATTTGCTTTTACTTCATATTATTGTACCATGTCAAAAGCGAATTATATTTTTCTCACATTTGTTTTGTCAAATCGACAAAAATGGACAGTAAATAATGTGCTCTATCTCATATGTCTCTGAAAACTGACATTTTTGACTGACTTATGTGGCTACAGTATTAAGACATTAGAGACATGCGGTCTCTCTATCATGTTTTTATATCTTGTTCTAGCAAGATATTTTAAAGCCGAATTTCGCTACAAAGGCGAAGATCTTATTAATTTTAATACAAAGCCATTCTAAAATCATCACTGTCTTGTAACCTGGGTATTTGTCTTCATAGCTTCCTCTGATGCTACTAGGGATTCTTATGCTAAATCCTTGTTGGAAATTTATTGTACTTAAATTATGTGAGTAGCTATGACAGTTTGCATCGACTTAGTACGCCTACGTATAAAGTTCAAAATTCTACGCCGACGTATTTTACATTCACGCAACTAAAAAACTATGTACTCTTAACTCATGGTACAATTAAGATGGTAGAATTATATTGTCGAACACAAATTGATGAAACCGTGAAGGTTACGCTATCGCTGAATAAACGAAAGAAAAGTAGACAAAGCTCTGGCACAGCTCGCTTCCATTATGAACATCATCACATCATGCTATCATGATATTTGTAAGATGCTCCGCTATCGTCTAAATGCAGTGTGTGTAAATAGCGTTATTTTACATCAAAATTTTCGTTTCAATAAAGTTTTATTTCTTATGGAGTTTACTCTTCAAAAAATATGCACGACAAATAAAGAGCTTGAAAACGCTATAAGCAACAATTTGAAATACCTCTTTTGAATTTTTGTCACATTGGGAAAAATAGAGTTCAGAAAGCATTTGTAATGATGTTTCGGCATTATTGCTATACCATAACTTGTGAACGCGGTCAATATAAATCAAGAATGATAAATTTAAGTGGCTGTCATTTATTATTGAAAACGTATGCTGATTGTTAATCGGCAGCAATATTCCGCTTTGAAACTTTCTTCCATAGTCAATTGTGCTTGTTTTCTAGTTTTATTTAAATCTTAAAAGCGAAAGCAAATAAAATCCTATATATATATAATAAAACCTGCTAAACAATCTCGCAAAGCTGCAGCAAAAGTTTAACACTTCAAATTTTAACCAGAAGCAACGTTGCAAAAATCAATAAATTTGGTTGAAAACGGACAACACAAACATGACAGTAAATTTGAAAATTTTACGTTTACCTGTATATTACTGAAATTAAAATGTTTGTTATTTATTTTGATAAAGGTACACGAATTTAAAGTTGAAATGACCTGCAGTGGATGTTCCGGAGCGGTGGAGCGTGTTTTGGGCAAGTTAGGTGGTAAGTATATTCAGTCATAAAAATGCTAAACGAAACGGAACATCTAGGAAATCTTCATTCAGGGCTTTTAAACTCAATCAGATTTTTCTTAATTTATAGGTTAATTGAGAAAGCCCGGAAGTACTAAACATTATAGATACGAAAAAATCATTCCTACTATAATTTTCTAAACCTCCTTGGAAAGCAACAGTTTAAAAGTGTATTATGTCACTAAAGTGCAATATTTTTGTTTCTTCCAAAAGGATTCGCGTAATGGAACAGATTCACTTTAGCTCAAAATCGCCAAATTTTTAGTTTTTTATTCATTTTCGATTGGGAGCTCAAGTGTATTTAAGCCGGCGTAACAAATAATTCTCTGATGATGTCATCAAAGTGATGAAACATTGGATACACTGTTGTATTGAACAAAAGAAAGATATGTGGAGTTGCAAAACACATTTTTTTTTTTTATTCAAAAGCTACAAATTTTGTGAATATCATACGACTGACGTCTCGACAGACGTACTGTCAATATTCATTTTATGAGCCCATTTTGTGTTATATATGATTTTGAAGACCTCTTTATATATGTCTATTGATTCGTCAGACTAAGTTATTTATTTCGAAGCCTGCGGCGCCTGAAGCACTAATCATGTAACTTTTCGTCTACGGCACTTTGTTTTACAATCCAATTGAAAATCGTGTGCGCGAATTTTAGTAAAACTTTCTCAATATTCTAATGGCAATCCTCATATTTTATGCTATATTTTTTAATGAATAATAGCAAATTAAAAAAAAAAAATCTGATACCTTTGTTTTCCGGTAACAAAGCGGTTGGTTGACGCTTTGTATGAAATGAATTAGGCTCATGAATAAAAATCATATCTCGAAAATTATTTGATAGGTTTCTAACTTCTGTCGATTTTTAGAAAAGCTAAATCCTCGACTTTCGTCTCTTTTTATCTTTGTTTTGCTTTAAATATCAATATAAATATGTACATACATATATATGGTCACAAGCGATGATAGCCTTAATTAAAGCCAAAAAAGCAAAAATACCTAACTTACAGATTTAGAATGTTTTATCTTAAAAAAAAAAAAATAATATGTGTATTGTGCTTTACATACGCATAAAACCACGAACATATTTTAATACTAGGAGCTGAATTCAAAATTTGAAACCAAAGGCGGTTCCAAAAACAAACTTTGGGTGTCGGCTATATAAGGCAAGGGTGTTTGGCTTCCTAACAAAAAATTATCTAGTTCCGAAGCATACAAATGAGGGGTTACATACAATGTTTTTTATTATATTAAATATCTTTTTGCTGGGTACGTGTGTATAAGCCTTTTAGTTTAGTTTGAAATGAGTAAAGTACTTATAATCACTTTCTGTGGTCACTTATGCCTTGAATTTTTTAGTTTATTTATATATAATATATAAACAATAAAATATTCACTTAAGTTCCTTACCTTTTCTCTTTTTTTCTTTAGAGAAATTCTTTCATACAAATTTATAGCTCCTAAAGAGAATGAGAATACCGTTGATTTGAACCCAAATCGAATTTTTTTTAGTTTATCCTAATGTATACATGGAAACTATAGTTTTACTCGGAAATCTTGCATTTTTTTTTTTTTTTTTGTTTCCTGTACAATTATTCTTTGCTTAGATATCTAGCAGAGGATGGCAAATAAAATGCAGCTATTATAATATGGAATTAGCATCTATCTGTACACTAGTAAATTTTGAAATGAGTGTTTATACATAGTAACATGTAAACTTACAAAAACATCGGTCGTTGCTAACGACTACAAATTTGATATATTAGTTTCAAAGCAAATGCTTCTGATCATTATTCATGTGGATACTTTAGAATTTGTTTCGCTAGCTTAATCGTAGACACAATAATCACCTAGAGATAAGAATGCAGAGTACAATGTACTTATTATCAAAGTAACATAAGTTTGTACACATTCATAACTACACATGACACAATCACGAAAAAACATTTCTAGTTTTTATTATAATTAATTTTATTTATTTATCTATTACCAGATAAAGTCGAAAAAGTCTCTATTGACTTAGATGCAAAAACTGTGTTAGTAACATCTAACATGTCGCCTGATGAGCTGTTGGAAGTCATCAAAAAGACAGGCAAGTCAACATCGTATGTAGGTGTAAGGGAATGAAATGAACTTTTTTGCAAATTTCGGAAAATTGCCAAACTAAAGTTGGAGGTTTAAAAATGAAAGATACCAACAGCAGCTAATAACTTTAAATTATATATAGATATCTTTGACACTTTAAAACTTTATGAACTTTTTCTTTTAACTTTTTTAAATAATAGTATTTTTCTATTTAGATTTCTATATACATGCATGTGTAAATAATGCAATTAAAAAACTAAATTTACTCTATCGTACTTTGAAATTGTCAATAAAAACTAAATAAATTAAACTTATTTTAAGTGGAAAAAAGATATAAAACCTTTATGGTTGAAAATTTACACATACTCGTTAATATTTATGCGAAAAAAAATACAAACAATAAGATCTATGTAGTAATAAAAATCAATTTTGAATAAAACTTTAACCCCAGTATCAAATGTATACAAACAAACCAAGGTAAAAATGCTAACATTTGTGATGTCTTCTTTAAAACAATTTAATTGTTACAAATTTTAATTACACATAAATAAAGTTTAAAATTAAAATAAACTTTCGAAACGAATTTTAACTAAATATGTACGCATTTCCAAAAAAAAAAAAATTATATCGCCCCCGGGTGGGCTCGAACCACCAACCTTTCGGTTAACAGCCGAACGCGCTAGCCAATTGCGCCACGGAGGCTGTTGAATTTCGAACAACAGAAGCAATACATATAAATACATACTAATTTGCGATTGCAGCTTCTATGCAATCAATGCGTTCGTGTAATTTTTCCAACATAACAGTGAATATCAACAATTCAGCACGTAATTCCTGAATTTGTTGAAGCAACATATCTGTGTCTCCAGCAAAACCATCAGCTTCCAATTTTGCATTTGTAAGCATTGGTGCCGGTAAAGGCTCAATACATGTCTCTGGTTCAACTAAAGCTGAAGGTTGCCAGCACATTTCAGCATCGGTAACCTAAGCAAAAATTTGTTATTTGTAAAGATCTTCATGTGTGTAAGGTAGGGATGTTCAACTTCGTTGCCCAAACGACGACAGCGACGTTGACTTTTATCACATTAATTTCACGCTAGTATGTGTATAAATGTGTGTAGAAATTCAAACGTAAACAAATCATTACCCAATAGGAATTCATGCATCACATCAGTGATTAATGTTGGCATAAACAAAATGCAGACATCGCATGGCTACAAAAAAAAATTTTAAACTCAAAACTCATCAATAAAAATAAAAAGTACTTTTCCGAGAATTAAAACTATTTTTCCATGAATAGGAATTTTTTTCAACACGAGCAGTTTTTTAGGTTTTAATTTTTTTTTTTTTGCCTGTCAGTAATACATGCAATAATTGCCTTTCGCAAAAATAACGTTTTTGACCTAAAGTTTTCTCAACTAGCATTGTGCAGTTCATTTGCACACATTTGTTTTTTCTTTGCACGTTTGATTCTGACTCTGGGTCTCACGGTGGGACGCATGATTGCTCGTTTCATTACTCGCGACCGTGTGAAGTTAAATGGCCAACCCTAGTGTAAGGATTCGCCTCAATTTGTTCTCGAAATAGATTTCTAACTTTGAGCTAGTAGATTTTATTTAAACTTACATGAATTTTTTTAGCAAGAGATTTATTTTTATTATCGTTCATATTTGTTGAATAGTTTTTGACTTTTCTCTGAACTTTGATTTAGATATTATTAAGATGTGATGTAAATAGGATTGCCAAGTTGAAAATAAGGTATTCCTGCATTCCCAAAACAAAATAATTTTTCCTTAAAATGGTACTAAAGTAAAATTTTTGTGGGAACAAAATCAAGAACTTTTTTTATGTTTTGGGCTTTGCCAAACCCGGCCACTTGGCAACCCTTAGCACTGTACAATGTAATACATCGTAGTGTTTCATAATTATATTCTACACCAGGGATGCCCAAAAGTTTCTTATGGAAGTGCAAACACCAATACATATAAACTTAAATAAAAAAAACAAAACAGAGTTCAATATGTACACAGAGAAAAAAACGATTTATATTTTCTGCAAATTTATCTGCAATGAGAAAAACAAAGTTATTAAACTAAAATTCCCTTCATTCTTCCATGATCATTCCAATAAAATAACAGCCTTAAGATTATGAGTGAAAAAAAAAATTACTTTCCCACTTCACTTCTAAAGATTTGTGATTTATTATGCAAACTTAAGAATTTAAATTTGAAACTTAAGTCAAACATAAATTTTTCCAAGTGCTCTGAATCCAAAACTGCAAATTTTTTTAAACAACAAAATGCACGTTGAAGATCACTGTCGCCAATGTATAACAACAAAGCATATACAAGTGCTGTTGCGTTGTCAACGTTTACACGGAGAAACTCTTGAGAAAAAGTTTTCCCATTTGTAGGCAAGAAGGGAAAATCCGGAAATTCGCTTTCGTTCTATTCGTTAGCTGATATTATGCTTTGAGTTTACGTTTGTTGTGGCGGGTTGCTTTGACATTTTCTTGCACAAAGAAATTCTAGTTTTCGTGTGTAAACGCAAAACAGATTCACAAAAGAGAGACAAGAATTTGTTGCACCGAATTTGCTCATGTTAGTCAACGTTTACACGAGCAAATTCGGTCAGTCAAACAGTCAATATTCGGTTTTATTCATAGAGCAAAATGGGCCTGTACTTCGAAAAAGTAAATTCGGCCCTGCACAGGCAAGGTAAAGTAAGGTTGACCAACTTTTCAGTTTACATCTTGCTAAAACATTTTTTCGTGTACAGAACCTCTTTGCTTTAGATGACAATAAGCTTTTACCATACCAAGACGGTACATTCATATATGTAGGTCTAGGGCCTGCTTTCGGCCAATATCACCATTTGTACGCGTAATTGAAAATTAAACTTTTTAGTAAGCTCGAAGTTCAAAGAATATGCTGTGTTCCTTTTGGCATTCGAATGCTTTGTTTTCGGAATGTTTTATTTATGGTATTAAATTCTTATCAGCTATTTGTCGAATTTATGAATAGTAATAAGAGATATAGAAATGTAGCAATATACTTAATTGTATTTTAACAGCTTAAGTTTAAAGCGAAAAACTAAAAAAAAAAACAGAACTTTCAAAAAAACGCAGCCAAAATACATACATTTTTATTAGGTTTAGTTGTATCCCGGTATGCCCGTAGAAATTCATCTACGTAAAAATGAACTACTGCCTCAAAATTTTACTCAGAAAATCCTTGTGATTTAATAGAGGGTGATATTTTCGGCAAATGCATTTTTGGGATTGGGAAATTTCTAAAATGTAGCTCACGTTATAGTAGATCACGTGCCCCTCCGTCAAATCACATACATAAAGTGATAAGTGGGTCTGGTCCAATCTTTCCGCCGAATGTAGTATGTTTATATTAAAAGTTTGTGTTACACGGCTGATGGCAATATGGGTATATACCCAGTAGGCAAGGGCAGGAGGAGCTAGCAGTGCTTCTAGCAGACCTTCCTTGGTAAGTATGTGGCCTTGCGCCACCTCCTTTCAATCGTTCTCTCTTTTTTATATGAAATGTCCCGATATAACAGGCCTTTTAAGACCGCTTGCCGTGGAAGGGGTCACAGAAGTACTTGGAAAACATGAAAATAATTTCATATACGTCGTGAGACTCGGAATTAATTGTTTTTTTTTCATCCGCGTCACCTTAACTTACTTGCGTTGATATTTTTAATGTTTATTTTTTGTGACATTTTCTTAATTTTATTTGACATTGTATACACAACAGTTAGCTTACCACTTCAACATAATATGAAACTGAAGACCAGCCTAGCAAAATGCGCGCCATTCTTTAGTTCTAACCAATTATCTACTTTTGATATCGTATATGTACAATGCAGATGACAAAAAAGTAGTGTCGAATCATATAAAAAGCTTTAAAGTAAATGGCGTCATTCTTCTTTTCCTTCTAACATCAGGCCTGATAGCACGTCTGCTGTGGGAAGGCATAATAGCACGCCTGCTGTGGTAAGGCACAATAGCATTTCATTTGTATACACTTAATGGAGTGTAACTATTCTGCTAATTTAAATTTTACTACTTATAAAATTTACTGATTGTTAATATTGACAGATTGTAAATAAAACCAAAAATCATAATAAAAAAAAAATGAGCATACATGATTTTATTTGCAATTTAGTTTTGAGAAGGCCTCTTACAATCGCAGCAGTGCTAACAGGCCTTCTCCGTTGAAGGCCTTGTTCAATTGTCTGCTGGGGAGAATCGATTATGTTTGTTGGAGTTAATGTAAACTAGAAACTTACAGCGGCAGAAGTGTACATATGTATGCATGTGTATGTTGCATAATTGCCGTAATTGAAGAAAGAAAATTACTGCCCCCTGCTCCTAACTATTAGCAGAGACACTAACATCCTAGAGACTTTCCAATTACCCCGTTCATGGAAATATTCCAACTGTTGTCTCAAGTTTTTTTCAAAAGACGTGTGTGTTTCCAGGAGGGTAATCTATCCGGCCGGATCAGTTTAAATATAAGGGGTAATTGACAAGTCTCTATAATTAAGGTGATGCAAGCTATTATAATATATTGCCAACGATATTTTGTCTGGTTTAAATTCGAGCATTAAATTGTATGAAAAGAATAAATAAATAGATTACAAAATAATTGACGACAAACATTTTTAAGTCCAGGGAAAATTTATTATATCAGGAAAGTCCTTTAACTGTTCGAAACACTCAATTGTATAGAAGTTAAGGCCCTAAAAGTTCCCACCTAAATTGTATGATTAACAATGCTTAATGTGTTACCAAATCGTCAAATAATACTAATTTTATAAATGTTTCATACAAGCTTGAAAATCTACTCAATGAGTGTTTTAACAAACTTGTTTGCGTCAATCAACTTCAATAAATAGCATGAAACTTAACAATATGCAATTTTTTGTGAACTCTGGCCCAGAATTAAGCCTGTTAAATGTGTAATGAGCACTGATGCTCATTGATCAGATAATTGTCTTCCAAAACTGAAAAAATTGTTCAATACTTCTAAAGCTGTGTACCGATTAGCTTAGGAATTCAATGTGTTTGATTTCAGTGGGCTGCTGCTCAATATATTATCGGAAAGTAGTCGGAAAATCGTAATGAGTTTTCAACATATTATTGAGAAATATTGAATTCGAAAAAGTATAAAAAGGTCTCACCTTTACACCGAGTTAGGCTAAAATTCTCAAAACACCATCTTGCTCAGCAGGTTCTTCATAAGAATACACGAGTATGTAACTCAGTTTCGACCAAATGGAAATTTTTTTTTCCATAGTTTTTCTGAAGCAGAAATATGTTTATTTTTTAAATTGGAAGCATATAAGCTCATGACCAGTGAAATTCATATCGGTTAAATTTACACATACATACGTAGCGGCGGAAATTGGTAAAGCCAAGAAAATTGTTTAGTGGGTTTCGACACTTTAGAGTTGCGTGCAGATTCGAACAGTTAGGACTTTCTTATTTCTCCTGTAGACCCAATAAAAGATATTTTAAAAATGTTTGATGTTGTTTAAGCTGCTATGATTGGGCATGTGTAAAAGCGATGTGCTACTGTTAGTATTGCTGTTAGTGTTGATATTGAGCTCTTTCGTTTGATCCTGTTTTGTGTATTCACTATCAATAACCTGGAAATTTTCATCACGGGATTTATAGACATCTGTTTGACGAGGATCAATTAAAATACTTTCATCGGTTGAATTAGTTTGAGAGATTTGGCAAGCACCTCCACCGGCTGTGTTTTCAAAATAAGCTTCGTTGCACTGTTTTGCATGAAAAGCAGTAGCATCAAAAGTATGCAAATTAGACTTCCAAATCAGCAGCTAAGAGGCGGACAACAAATTCAATATGTAAGCAACCTTTATAAAATACTCATCATACACACCTGTCTATCACAACCTGCTGTAGCAAAACGACAACCATCTTTCGAGAACGCAACTGCACATACTTTGCTTGTGTGTCCTGTTAGTGTGTAAATTGGTCGTCCCTCAAGTAAATCAAGTATTTTTATGGTTTCATCGTCGCTACCAGTGAGTAAAAAGTTGCCACTTGGATGAAAGGCTACATCATTTACAGGTGCTGAATTTACATGGTACAATTGTATTAATTCGGCCTGTGCCACATCAAATATTTTCACACGATTGCAGGACAGTCCTACTGCTAAAAGACGACTGTCGTGATGCCAAGCCAATTGACGTCCTGCGCCCTTTTCTTCAGTGAATGTACGCACGCATTCACCCGAATTGACATCAAAAATACGCAATGATTTGTCATCACCACACGATGCTACCAATTGTCCATTTGGACTGAACTTTGCTGCACGCACCCAATTAGTATTGCCGGTAAAAGACGTAAGAAATTTACGTTGTGCCACCTTCCATAATTTAAGTGATTTGTCCTCGGAGCTGGTTATGATCTGTTAAATTAAAGTTTAATTGGAAATAGTGTAATATTTTTCGTATTGGCAGACAATATATTTTACAGACGCAAACATCAAACCCCACCGTTAACTTTTTGTATGTGACTTGAGTGGAATGGGCTCTTATTTTCTGAAGAACTGCGCTATTATTAATGCGTGAACCTATACATAAAGCCTCTGACATTGGGTAGATACAATTTTTTTGAGATTATGTCATGTATAGTATATTTGTACAAACATACATAAGTACATTTGTAGCTCCTATGATTGCCAATTAAATCGACCTTACTGGACACAAGCCAACAACTTCGGTCGATTAATTACTGACATGACTGCACGATATCCAAGCCGCGCGGCTTATCTTAAAAACTTAAGAAATACATTACGCTTATCCATTACGCTAAACCAGATCCGACCGACAATTTTTTTTTGCAGATTTATTACTTCTCCAAAAAAAAAAGAAATAAAATCGGAGAATTGTCCCTAAAGTAAACCTGTTCCACGAATTTATAATATTTATGTCGCTTTTATGCCGTATTCAATTATAATATATATAAAATCTATACAGGGGTTCTGAAACTTCAGAAGACTATCTACGAAACTAGATCCGAGCGACTTTTAGTTTTTACAAAGTAATTTTTTATTTCTAAAGCGCTACTTCCCATAATAATTTCACGATTTTCGCCAAAGTTACCAGTTCCAACTCATCTTCTGTAAAAATTTAATTTGTATCATATCATCTTTATCGCACGTATTACCTACGCAAGTCAATTTTTTCATAACTTCTAATATATGTATATATTCTTCTTTACCCTTTACTATGACACATCAACATACCATTGTTCCACTTGGATCGAAATCAACGCTACGAACTGGTTTTCCATGTGCTAAAAACTCTCCAGAAACGCCACGTATCCTGGGTTCCCAGATTTTAACGCTGCGGTCCTTACTCGCCGATGCTACCAAGTTTGATTTCGGTGACCAGGCAACACTATAAACAGCATCCGAGTGTGCACCAAAGCGTATACAACGTGCAGCTTGATTCAAATCCCACAATATAACAGATGAATCCAAAGAACTGGTAGCGACCTGCGTTCCCGATGAATTAAAACACACCTGTGTTATCGGCGCGCCATGTCCTGTCAAGTGGCGCTCCAAGTAAGGATCGGCAAAAGCAGTGGCCGATGATTCGGAATACATTTTTTTGAAATATTTTTTATTTATAAAATTTACCAATATTTAAAACAATTATTTTCTGTTAAGCACTATTAAATAATTGATCTCCTAGCAATAAGTATCAGATGCAAATCAATTCAATTCTATTTTTGTTATTTTAAATGTCAAATTTTAAAATTTAAACGGGTATCAGAAAACATCGTATGGAGGCGCTGTAGTCGGGCATAAACAGCACTGCCATACTTCGCATTCCAAATGTCACGTTATGACCTAATTTCCGAAAAGTCGCAAGCACACTTCATGCGTTGAGCAGAATTCGGACGGGGTCGGGAAAGCGGCCACGATTACTCGTTGTCAAAATTTTCAACATCTTTGATTGTATGAAATTGGACAGAATTGCGGCGTACGACTGAAAAGCTGCCAGTGGGTACCCGTTTATTAAGATTTAATTCTTTTTCCATCGTCGGCGGGAAAGAGAATAAATAGTCAAAATTTTACAGAAGTCGTCGGCGGGGCACGTTTACTGTATCACTTCCAATCAGCTTGTGTCAATTTTTTTGTTTACGTTTGGAGTGTTAATAAAAACAGTACAAACTGAATTTCCGTCGAACGACGCAATTGTGTGTATTCAAACGATTTTCTTACGGGGCTTTTTTTGACAGCGAGTAATCGTTGCGAAAAACACTAGCGATCATGTTCGTCAGCCAAAAATTCATCAGTTTTGAATGATTATACGAAGCGGTCAAACTATTATTCATGTTCGAAGCTCAAACCGTCATCAACTTGTGAAAATTGACTTAAAAACCTTAGGAATAGGAAAATTGGGTGCGCATATACTCTTTTTTTCAACTCCCGTCTGTAGGATGATCGAATTATGTTGATTTTTTTTTGGCATCTTCAAAAGAACAATTTGTATTATATTTTTTCATGATATTTAATAATTCTTCATATTATTTTCTTTTGATATTTATACTCTGGGCTAGTTGTGTCCCAGAGACAATGTTGCATTTCATAGTCAAAGCTTACACGAGGAAACTCTTGAGAGAAAGTTTTCCTGTTTGTAGCAAGAAGGGAAAAACGAAAGAGTGGTGTACAGAATTTGTCGTACCCGCAAAATCCCTTTCGTTCTATTTGTTAGCTGATATTATGCTTTAAACTTATGTTTGTTGCGGCGGGTTGACGCAGTAATTGCTTTGAAATTTTCTTGCACAAACAAATTCTAGTTTCCGTGTGTAAACGCACAAAAGAGAAGAGACAAGAATTCGTCTGACCGAATTTGCTCGTGTAAACGTTGACATAGTTAAATCATGGCGCAACCGATTGTACAGCACGCTGTACAGTTGGTCTCAACGTTAGTACGAGGGGTTAGCTGACTTTGGCGGAAAATGCAGCCCTAAAAATAAACAAGAAGTATTATTTAGATTTGCTGCCACCATAATAGTTATTGCATGCTCCGAAGTACATAATCAGGAACACAATTTTGGCGTAAATGTAGCCCAGGAAGTGATGAATAGCAATGTAGTACGCTGGCGTGCGTAATTTGGCTGTTCCTTAAGGCCTCAGCCCATAGAGTACGTCAAGTCCGTTGTGTCAAAGTTTACAACTGACAGCTGAGATGAAATGCATGCAAGTGTATGAAGAGCGGCCTATTCGCAACTTATCCTTCAACGCAACGGATGATGTTGGGCAATTTTCAACTTTCGACGTACGTGGAATACTTTGACAACTGTGGTTTGTGTCAACAAAAGTATAAAACAAATATAGATTTGGAAAAATTTGAGAATTAATAAAAAAACAAAGGATAACAATGTAAAAAAATTAAAAATGGAAGAAATGATAAATTCACAATTATAGCAAAGCGAAAATTACGTGTGTTTGATTTATTACGAAATTTAAAGTAGTTTGTTGATTTTTTGATTGACGTATGAATGCGTTGCTATCGTATTGATTGGGTCGCTTCCTTCCGTTACTTCCGTTGTGTCAGTTGTATCCGTTGACGCAACGGGCAAGACGGACTCTATGGACTGAGGTCTTTAGAGTAGAATTCATGTAGATATTCTATTAAACCAAGGGCTAGTGAACTCGTAGTAATGCATGTAAAGATTACATGGTCTTACTTTTAGGAATAGCGTACACATTCAAAATAGGTCAATTATTTAAATGTGTGAGCAATTGTGGACAGTTTAAACTAGCACAACTTTTGAGTTACATGTATGCGCGTGGATTTTAAATCAAAATCAGGACGAACTTCGATTGTCTAAAACGTCAAATTCAGCGTCACCACCTGAGTCGATATAGCTATGTCCGTCTGTCTGTTGAAATCACGTTTACAGGAAAACTAAGCATGTTAATTCAATAAAATTTGGCACATAGATCACACCTTCTTACAAGCTGCTAGCATTTAAAAATGGACAAAATTAGTTTACGGCCACGCCTACCGCCCATACTCTATGTAAATAAACCCCACCACATTTTGAAAATAATTGTTGCGATTTGGATGAATATTGGTGATTTTATGAGCATGTGAACAAAATTAAGATAGGACTCGGTTTCAAAATTTGCAAAGGATTTTAAACGGGCGTGGCACAGCCCTAAATTTAACTTTAATAACGCCATAACTCGTTGACCGTGCAAGATATTGTGATGAAATTAAGTACATGGATACAGATCATAAATATCTTGAATTGTGCTTAAAGTGGGCAAAATTGGAAAAGTGGGCGTGATACTTTTCAACAATTGAAAATTTTGATTTCGTATAACCCACAATTGGCACATCGATTTTTATGAAAATTTTAGTTAATTAATTTTCAATGTATTTTTAACATTTATTTCGAAAGTACCTTCAATGCTGTGTGGAGTATGTGAGTTTCGGCCTGGCCGAAGATAACACCGTTACTAGTTTTTTTTTCCAAAAATTGTATCAATACTATTTATTTATGGTTGAAATTCTAAAAATAGATCACGTAAAAATTTACCTTTGATTGAAATTAAAAATTAGCTTTTCATTGTGTTTGTGGTACTGTAGAAGACGTAATTTGAGTACTAACTTACCATCAACCAAAAATATACTGATGAGATTTTAAGAATCGAAATATGTCTATATTGTGGAGTTGTTTTTTTTTCCTTTGTTATCAAAATTTGTTAAATAAAAACGCATTGCCTCAACATGTAAAATTTTACATGAACGTTGATTACTGCTAATTGGCTGTAAGTTCAATTGTCATTTAATTATTATTAAATTTCTAATTTGTATAAGTCGATTTTATGACTTATTAAATTATCTTTCATACGAGACCCAGTTTCTGGAAATCTATACAGAAGTTCTCAACTTATACCGCTTTTTATAAAATTTCCACCCACAACTTCCGATCTGAAGCAGAATTTATCATCGTAATGGTAATTGATGAAATTTGAACTTTGTTCAATATTTTACACAAATATATTCATGTAAACACAAGAATTGGCAATTCATTAATTAGTTAATAATATAATATAATAATAATCGAATAATTTCCCGAAGATCAGACGTGAATTGGATTTAACACCATTGGATTTGTTCTTATGGGTTTTCGTGAAGAGTAAAGCTTATTCGGATATTCCCCAAACTGTTCAACTTCTCAAAGAAAACATCATCGAGCAAAAATCACTTAATGAAACAGCATTATGCAAAAAAAGTTATTGAAATTATTAGTACAAGATTGAAAGCCTGCCGAGCTAATAAAATAGTGGTATTTTATTTAAAATTTAAACAGATACCTCAATGTCAATGTACGCCTTTTGATATCATTTGAAACGTTTCTGAAACGCTGCAGAAGTCTTGTAATATTAAGGGGGCAAAAAGACCTATTTTATTCTGCGTCACATGCGCTGATAATTCATAACGTCATCGGGCCTCTGAATTGTTGTCTCAATTTTACCATCATCACTTGCGTTGGTACTTAATATGCAGTAATTTGTTGTGACGTTTACTATTTGTTGTGACGTTTACTATTTAACACAGCATCAAATAGAGAATCGTAAAACATTATATAGATTAATTTTTCATAATTTCTATACTCTATGTTTGACAATTTTACAACTGACATAATAGGGCCCACCTTAATCGCAAGCAATCGCGGATGATGATTTAGTTATAGGAGACAAAGAATATGAAATATGAATATTCTTTGATAGGAGAGCTGAAAAAGTAAAGAAGTTGAATGATTAAAATATTCTAGATTTTATCATAATATATGATTATGTAAAATGCTCCATTGGGGGCTTTAGTCCCTACGCCCACCTCTCAGATTCACGAAAGAACACAAGCAAGCACCAATGTATTTTATAGGTATACAAAATAACAAGAGTTCTGATTTTTCTGCTGTACCGTTAAATTAATTTTAAACGTTTTTATGCACTTACTTTTATTTCACATATTTTTTTCTCTTTAACACAATAGTCAATCTCATAATTAATGGTTATTTATAGTAAATATATAATTTAATTTACATAAGTTTTTTTATCTTAAGTTAGAGGTTATTCACATTTCTAATAATTTAACGAATTTAAAGTACTTAAAATTCGCGAATTAAATAAATTTAATATTAAATTTCTAATTTCCCAAGAAATTTCTAAGCTTCACAACTTCATTTACGTTGATCAAAGGGATATTGTATTAATATTGCAAATTTTAATTGCTCATATGCTATTTTATTGTTTTTGATTTCTATGTTAAAATGGTTCTTTTTATGTGGTTTTGTATTTTTGTCATGTATTTGATTACATGTGGCTGTTTAGAATATTCCCTGAATAAATATCAAATATTTAAAATATTCATGATATTGATATTGTGTTTATTGAGATTTATAAAACGATTTTACAGATATTATGGAAATTCACTGTATCATTAGCGGCTGTAAGATATGGCCTGCTCTGATACTAGCTATAGTGCATACTAAATGCCTCATGCCTTGCAATATTACTAGTTACTATTTTGCTCTTGCTCATCGAGCATTGTTACTATCTTTTTTAACGAACGTTAATATTACATACAATACTTAAAATACAAAAAATTAAGAGGACGAGAGAACGAGAAAACGACACTGTTCAACCGTGTGTGCTTAGTAATGAACTTAGCAGACACAATTTATACGGAGCCTTTGTCTCCTTCTCATGTACGAAAATTTGCTTTAATTGAATAATATCGACTGGACAAATGATTACCAGGAGAGGAAAACTGCGTGAATTAAGACGAGTCAGAACTACGAGGCCATACAGCTAATATAAGATGCACCACCTCTCAGTCACAGCTCCCTTTCCGACCTAGAGCATCAACTCATCATTGGAATACAAAACTATAGTAATTGTTGATTAATAAAGTAATCAATTTCTACTTAACTTATTATAGATCTATCAAAGATGTTTCATACAAAAATTATAATTTTTCTAATTTTCAAATACTTAGGAATAGAGAAAATTAATAAAAAAGCTGCTTAACTAAGCTTTTGTCTGCCAACTTGTTATTGAGTGTTAAATATTGTTAACAATAAAGGGATATAAAGTGTTATATGTAAACGTTTGAAACAATTAATCACGGTTGTGGCCGGCAGTCGTATTCGTATAGTATCAGGTATTGCGTCAATATCTTCTGCTAGTACTCCCACCGGAGGGTGATAAGCAATGTTGGCCCAGGTACTATTCAGCTGAGTAATGCTAATTTCTTTAATAATTTCATTGTCACATTCATTAATTTTTATAATAAATTTCCTCACCAAGAAAACAGCATAGTTAATAATCGATGTGACTTTTGCCTCATCGTACAAAATAGACTCATAATTTTTATTTATACACATTCTAAGCATTTTTCTTTCAAAACGCTCCATCTCTATAGCCACCGAAGGAGAGATAGAAAACCAAGAAGGGAATGCATACAACAAAATTGGCCTGATTAAAGTTTTGCACTTTTTTTGCACCATTCCTTTGTTTCTTAGTAATGATGTTAGGATATTTGAAGCTTTACGAATTCTTTTAATGCTGCCACTGGCACGAGCATTAAATTTAAATAAACAATTGAAATTAGCACCAAAATATTTCAATTGGTTTTTGAAGGGGACTCGAACGCTATCAATCATCAACTGAAGATTTTTACTTTCCCTTACAGCTCCTTCCTTTCCTTTGCTACTTCGCCATCAATCATTAACTTAAGATTTGTATTTTCCCTTACAGCTCCTTCCTTTCCTTTGCTACTTCGAAATCAATCATTAACTTAAGATTTGTATTTTCCCTTACAGCTCCTTCCTTTCGTTTGCCACTGAAGTTTCTTATGCATATACAATTAGTCTTAAGGTTATTTTTATACCTCATTTCTTATAGTAATGAACTATTTTATTGACATGACCTTGAACCTTTCGTAGCGCATTTATAGGATAATGGTCACTGGCGTAAACCAAAGTATCGTCTGCGAACAATATAATTGTCGAATTTACTGTGTCGTTTATTAAGTTGCAGTATGGAAAATCGAATATAAATGTATTACAAAGCCAAGGTCTCATTACCGACCCCTGAGCAACTCTACTGAACGATTCACAAATTCCAGAACGGCTTGCTTGAATTTGTACGAAAAGTTTCTTTCGGTCAGAAAATTATCGATTATAATAAATAAATGCAGAGAAAAGCTCATCTGCAATAAAAGTAGACCTTCTCTCCACAGATTGTTAAATGCATTTTCAAGGTCTAGAGAGCTGATAATAGTCTCAGCCCTAGAGATATATCATTATGAAATTTTACAAGCGCATGAACTGTTGAGTGCTTTTTCTTGAAACCAAATTGTTCCAGATTAAATTTTTGGGAACTGAGATCATTTGTTCAAAATGATTCTCTCAAGTATACCAACATTTGAGAGAAGTGAAACTGGTGAAAATTATGTATTAAATCGTTGCTAATTTTTTTGGCTGTTGGAGTGATTTTTGCTGTTTTACATATAGTTGGAAAATCACCGTTATTAATACAATTATTAAATACAGCCGTTAGATATTGAATAGTCAAATTAGATAATTTTCAAAGCATCATCATCAATTCATCAACTTCAACTTCGTTACAAGAAAAATTTTTTTTTACTTACAATTTTAAAAATTTCTTTAAAAGGCAGTTCTAATCTTTCAAAACTTAGGTTAAGTAGGACTGGGCACTGATCTGAAAAAAGTTGACATTGTTCTAGTTGTGAAGTTGGTATCAATCAGGTTAATTAAGTGCGATGATACCAAGTAGTGATCAAGCACCTTTGGAGTTTGAGTTAAATTAGTAAGCGACGGTAAACGATTAGTAAACCAATTTTCGAAGTTTCTAGCACAAAAATTAAGCAGCGCATCCGCCTAGCTGGGGCTTCTCTCATTGAGGTTACCACCGGTCATCGCACCGTCAAATTAGATTTTGTTTAACTCGTTCAGAATAAAATCCGTACAATTAGTAGGAAAACAAATTAAGCCAAAAAGTAACTTGACAATACTGCAATCGATGTTGTTTCTGATTGCCATCGCGACCACCTGTTGCTTATCGCATCTCAAGAAGTGAGAGTTTTCTAATAATACTTTGTGTCTAGACTTTAAATGCATCTACTGTAGAAAAGCTATGGAGATATCGTTGGCTAGAAGAGTTTTTTGAATTTCCAGTCTTCCGCTGTGATCTGTAAGAGAGGCAGCATTGAATGTGATAAATTTTAGTCATAAGTATTACTTAAAAGCGATTTGACCTTAGAGTTCTATTATTATTTACATTTTTCATAAAATCGGAAATTTTATCCATGAGGCTTTTCGCACTCATTCCAAATAAGCTATCAGCCATTCAAATAAATTGACTCATTATGTTGCTTTCGGCGCATGAATTAACCGGAGGAGAACCATCCTGCTTCTTAAAGTGGCTGGAATACAACCCTGATAGTGGCTGTGGGGTTGGAGCTGGGGTAAACATAGCATTAGCTTTCTCCCTTTCAACTTTAGCTCTGCGAGCATTAGTATTTTTGACGTTGCTGTATGTTTTAAGTTTCTCACAACCACGATAATTAGCGGGGTGGTTCCTGCCGCAGTTCACACATATGGGGTTTTCGCCCGACTCCTTCGTTAGTTTGCAACTCCCCAGCCCATGACTTTTATCGCATTTTACGCATTTAAAGTCACTAAATAGCGCAATTTTTAGCGCTATGGCCGAATTGTTGGCACCTTTTACACTGAATTATATTCAAAGTGAATCTTGGATTTCCCCAAGTTATTTGTGTGTTAAAAAGATTTCACCGGTGGAATGTTAACTACGAATAAGTCATATTTTATTAATGCTTTTAAAGACCTCGGTGTGGTAAAATTACTCACCTTGCTGATCAACCCTGGGACGACACTGCCTATTTCTTCATCGCTGTACTCCGAGCACTAACCTCTCAGTATGATTTTCGGAGCGGTCCTCCTTATGAGTAAAAGTAAATGCATCTACACCAGGAGTGGCGCGCAGTTTTTCTAAAAGGGTCCGATGAGCCAACCCTATCCTCTACAAATACTTTCGCCCTGTTACACCATTTTTGAATTTGAAAATCGAATTTTCCACTTCATAAAGTGTTTACTACTAAATCTTTAAAATTTAAACCACTTACGAAAATTGGCGGACAAAACTTACTTGTAGCCTTCAGTTTTTTTGTTTCGTCAGATTTGTTGTTGGCTGTGGGAATTTTGCGCAATGTCGGCTCAGAGATATTTCCGCTGGTTGCTGTTGTTGTCTTATGACCAATTTCCCGCTTCTTCAATCTTACTTGGTGCAGGATGGCACATCTGTTCAAGGTGTATCGTCCAATATGCTTTCACTGTTACTGAGTCTAATGGAAGTAGGTCGGGCTCTTTTTTTTGGATGAATCCAACTATCTCTGGATGCATCGCTTTCCGTCAGATGTATTAGTGGTTGAGTAGCATCCATGATTTTGTCCTGGCATTCATTGGTGATTCCCATTTTGTGCTTTCTACTGTTTTCCATTTAAGAAAATGGTAGTGAACAGAATTGCGTCCCAACGCTTACGCGCGTCTGCCGCAAATTCTTTTCCAATTGATAAAATGTAAGGTTTTTCAATTGATGAAATAACTGAATTGAGTTAAATCGTTGCTTAATAACAGATTTTTTTTTTTTGGGAAAAATTATTTGATTTTTTTTCAGTTTTACACAGAAAAATAGCCGGCGTTTCGGTCGGAATCCAAAACGAGAATGTTAAACTATTCATTCATGTGTAGATACATACATTTTACGGATTTATTAACCGACATCGGATTCAAAATTCACAAGGAGCATAGATTATGGAGTAAAAAATACCAAAAATATTTTTGGTCATGGAAATGGAATGAAAAATGGAAAAGTTTGAAAATTTAGGCAACATTAAAAATCCTACAAAGAATTTTTTTTTAGTTTTTTTTTTAATTATTAAATAAAATCAATCTGCACCTTTTCAGTTTCACTTCAGAAAATTCAAAGTGGATTTAAAATTAGTTGATATTTCTATATAAATAGATCAGCACTTTCAAAATTAAAAATTTGAGAAATCCCTAAAGGTGGCATTCAATTCGAACAAGTTAGCATCGATTTTCCTTGGTACCGCTTGGCACCATTTTTTAAAACAATTAGCACCGGATTTTTTTTTATTCCGACAGCGCTGGTCAGGAGTTGAATATATTCAACCCATTAGAACCCATAACTGTCAAAAATGTAATTCTCATATTTAAGTGAGATACACAAAAATTAGATACACACAAATTTTAAGACACAATTTGGATTTAGCATTGAACAATTCATAAGGAATTATAATCTTAATTCAGATCGAGAAATTGGTAAAAATTACTCTAAATCTGAGGCCAGATTCAGCGCTTCAAGACCATATTTTTTGGATTTATTTATACTTTTTTTTAAATTTCTGAATTACAAATGAAAAAGTCTTAAGTAAATTGCAGTCTGAAATTTGAAATATTTAAGTACAATGGCTTTTTAGTACAAATGAAATATTCTGTAGGCTATTGAATATTTTGAAATCGTATTGAGTAATTTAAAAAGAATATCGACTGTTTTGAGCCACAACAAAAAATAGCAACAGTCAAATGAAGATATTTGAATATAGAGAATATGATTCTGTGAATTAATCGAAACTTTTAATGAGTTAATGGCATACACGGTGTTGATATGGTAAAAAAAAAGTACGCACCGAACTTCAATTTACCAGCTCTTATTTTCATCCATTGTTTACATTCACCGCCTTGTGGTCTACAAAACTTTAAACTATTATATTATCTTAGTGGTAACAATAGGATATGTTGCCAACTCAACCATTTCGTCAACTCCTTTACAATATTTTTATGTTCTAAAGAAGACTTTGATAACTTGTGACCCTAACATAAAATCGTATTGAAATACACATTCTTAAATCAAATTGGAATTTTCTAAAATCAATTCGAAATTGTCTATAGTAGGTAAAGCTGAAAAAGGTGTAGTGAAACTGAAAATAAAAAAGAATTCGGGGTTTTTAATGTATATATGTTATATAGCCATGTGACAACGCCCCCTCCTCTTGATAAATATTTATGTTTTTAATATTGGATGTAATCGTGTATACAAAAATTTAAATATTAATTTTAAAAATATGAATTATATTATATAACCTATGTTTTTTTGATTCAATTAATTTAACATAACTTTTCGATGAACAACATATAAAAACGTTAAAAGTTTCATATTTGTTTCAATATTGCTTTTATAAAACAAAAATTGTCATAAAACCATTTTACTTAAAACAATTGAAAATAAAACGTTTACAATCTCTTTGTTTGTTTTTCTGATTCTGATGTTGTCTTGAATAATAACTAAAATATATGTATACGTATATAAAGTCGGATGCGTTAGATAAAATTTAACAACCTAAATTCAACTTATTAGGTAGCCTAATTTAATTAATTAGAAATCAGTGAAATAATTCTCTTAAAATTGAACAATAATAATTTTAAGCTATTTACAAGAAAATCTTATTTAAAATTGTGCATGCAAGTTTAATTTGTGCAACAAAACTCATAGCACCACATTCTTTTAAACACCTTTACATTTGCTCTCGCCGTATTTGGCATTAAGCTATAAAGAAATATTTATAGCTATTAAAGTAAAGAAATTTAAGTTTTTAGATCAAACTGCTAAAAAATAATTTAATTTGCTTACCGTTTATTCTCCCCAGTCGTTGTTTGCAGCGGTATGCGTTTCCGACAAATCTCCCACAGATTTATTCGCCGAGTAACTACTGCAATCGTTTTCGATAAATTCCACATGCGTAAATGGAAAATGTCCTTTTTTGCCTTTAAGTTCACCCTCCCACTGACCGTTTATGTTGGTCTTTGTCACTTTTATTATATCGTCTACTTCGAATTTCAGCGCTGTCTTATCATATGCATTTGGTACACGTGCCTGTTTAACACGCGCATACGCAGGCAATTTACGCTAAATTTTTATTAAAATTAAATGTGTTTTCATTGACATATATTTAATTGAAAATAATACTTACATTAAGATCCGACGTTTTCAAAGCGTTTCCCGACTGATGCGAATTTGAAACTGGTGGTGTATGTGTTGAGCTAACAACGTTGCCCGCACTATTACCAATACCACCGGAACTTATAACACGTGGAGAGCGTAGATTTCCACCACCGCTACCAATTAAGTTACCACAATTACTGCCCCCTGAAGAAGGCCGTTCAAATCCGTTGTCCTCAGAGCTTTCATCGTACTACAACAAGGAACAAGAGAGATATAACTGTAATAAATAAAAATGGCTGAAAGTTTTTTACCTTTTGGACATAAGGTACTGGAATTTGGCCAACCTGCCCTAAGGTATTCTTTGCTGTCCACCATTGATCTTCATCCTTGCGTACTATAATTAGAATTTCACCGCGACGAAAAGGCAAATCATCTTGATCCTAGTAGATGTAAAATTTTAATAAAAAATAGTAGCATAACCATTGATTTTCCATATCCATTAAAAAATTCAAGGATGGAAGGCAAAAAGAAGTTAACTCCGTTTTTAATTTTAACTTCGTGTAAACTCAGACTCAAATTTTTTAAATCAATTTTAAGCGACCGTTTATTCTTCGTCAAACGACCAGTCCCTAAATGGAACAATTTTTTAATTCTTTACAAATAACTTTATGGTGATAAAAAAAAAAACAAAAGAACTAAATTTATTGATATAATTTTAAAAAATTTATCTATACAGCGCAATCTTTGACGGCTAGGCGCGGCTGAAAATATGGCTCCATAAATAAAATCTTTGTATTAAATATTGATTCTTAGTCCAGAAACAACATATCACTATTTTAAAAGCTATATATTTAATTTTTATTATATAAGAGTGATGCAGCCGTTCAAACTTCGGATCGTTTGGTACGTGTTCCCTTTTATCCTTCGGCTTGTTTACCTTGAGTATTTTAATTTTTTTATACTTACACTGCCATCAAAATCAAATTTTCCAATAACTCTTTCTAGTTTTTTTGGTGCCGGTCGTCGCAGCGGCGTTGTATCCAAATAATGCAATGTATAGAATGTTAATAGCTTTGGCAAATTCTCAAAAGATTGATCCCCAATACGATAGACAATTTGATCTTGTTGCTGAATTTTATTTATAATATAATTACTAACTTTGGTATCCTCCCTTTAAGAAAAATTAAATTAATGAAATATTACTTCGGTTTCAAAGGCTAATTTTCTGCTTATGAGACTGTTAATAAATTACTATTTGTATCGTTATCGTTATCGTTATCAGGATAAGTTTTGTATTGTTATTAATTGTTTTACAAAAATAGCTAAGTTTGGAGTTTTCACGTTTTCTGCTACTTGTCCGTCCATTATTCGCAACTTGGAATATCAATACAAAAATTAATTTTTCAATTAGAATTCAATTTTGGTAAAATCATTCCAAGTGTACAATAAGTGGATTGAAAAGTGTCAAAATTATAATAAATATCGCGAAAACTGCAAAATTACATATGTATGTAACTTTATAAGGATATCAAATAAAAAATGATTGGCAGTTTCATATGACGAAAATGAGCTTTATTTAATTTTCATCTTACAAGTTGTTTCTCTTTACCTTACACATAGAACATAATCACCCAATATTGAGTTACTATCTCGCACCAAAAAGACGCCTCCTTCACGTTCATTCATTAGCACTTCTGTTGCTTCTTGTCTCGACATTGAACCAAAGTACCAACTGGATTTTCCAAAGAAATTTGAATAAAAAAACAAAACAACAAATATTTGATTTCAATAAAGTGAAAAATTTTTTTAATATGTATAACAATACAAACCTATTTTTATCAGTCACATCAAAGGTTTCCATGCTAGTGTGGTATTTGTTTGACACGATTCTTAATAGAATTTCAAATAAGTTAGCAGTTGGGTTTTAAGTTTCAAGCTCTGAAAAATATAATTGAAATATTCATTATATGCAATGTTTTTCAATAACTACCTTCCCACGAAGCACCACGAATATTTGTTAGGAAAAAAGTTATTTCGTAGTATTATTTTGATTATATGCAGTGTAAAATTTAACTTTTCGGAATGCATTATTTTTTAATAAGACGTAGTTTTTTCTTGTGGAACCGTATTATTTATCAAAAATAATAATTGAGAAATTTGCCCTCATACTCTTTCCCTACAAGATGAATGTCGTAATGTAAACCAGGTTATTTTCATAATTTTGTTTGAAGAATTTTCATCAAGAAATATGTCATATCATTCTATATAAAAGATTTGTCTATGAGTTATATTTTTAAAGCACGTTTTTAAAATCTTCAACACAAAATTTAAAAAGTCAATATTTAAGTGCTAAAACTGAGTATTTTCTTTTGGATCTAGTTTCGGAAATATAGTTGTGAGCTGTTTAGAATATAACTTCTTTAAAAAGCGCTAAGTGTTAGGAACTCTTCAATCAATTTATGATTTGGAAGTTTCTTTAATAAAAACACATTCGTAAACGTATTCAACATCTTTTCTGGTTAGGACCGCAATTTTCGAATATTACACGTAGAAACACATTTTACAGTATGAATATACCTTTGATTAGCAAAATAAGTACATATCGTTTTCGGTAAATGTGTGGGGTATCGTGTTTTTAAAATATTGTTGAATGTTGCAGGCCCCAAGGCGTTATGTTATATATGAACAACCCCTAAGGTCTTGGTAAACATTTTAGAAATCTTGTTATATGTTGCAACTTATGGGGCCGACCTAGTTTTCCACCCTGACGCATCAATAAATACACTTTTAAACTACACGAAAAAATTTGTTTTAATTAATATATATATATAGTTTTTGCATACAATTTAATAATCCTGGTTCAGACGATAGCCACTGTTTTACTGAACTTAAATGTTTTGATTCTTGTGTCTCAAACGATTATGCAAAATGACTGGAACTGTTGACACCAATTGATTTTGTATGGCTACACAGATGGCGCTGTTCGTATATATATATATATATATATATATATATATATATATATATTCTGCAAAATTACTGGAACTGTTGACACCAATTGATTTTGTATGGCTACACATCTGTGCAAGGA
This sequence comes from Meiosimyza decipiens, assembly GCA_963680825.1. Taxonomy (NCBI): domain Eukaryota; kingdom Metazoa; phylum Arthropoda; class Insecta; order Diptera; family Lauxaniidae; genus Meiosimyza; species Meiosimyza decipiens. The sequence continues at coordinate 42,518,162 of OY804258.1, forward strand.
ATCGTTTGAGACACAAGAATCAAAACATTTAAGTTCAGTAAAACAGTGGCTTTCGTCTGAACCAGGATTATTAAATTGTATGCAAAAACTACAAAATGGCGGCTCATTAGTGTTCGAAAAATTCAGTTTGAGTTTAAAAAAAAAATAGAAAATATCAAAGCTTTGACTTGATACTGGTTCATACCCATTCATTTGACGAATACGTGGTTAAAATTTCATAAGGATCGGCTAAGTAGTTTCGGAGAAAAAATTGGGACCGTATGAAAAAGCTGGAGAGCACGCTCAAACAAAGTTGAAAAATATACTTAGAGAAATCAAACCTTAATGAAATTTTAGCACGGCGTTTTTGAAGTGGTCTACTTTCGAAATCCTTAGAAAAAAAAATTGGTTCTATAAATTAATTTAACACTTTTCAAATTTCACTAATTTCGCAAGTACACACATACTTCTCAAGGGGTTCCCAAATTATGTTTTTAGCTACATAAGCAACTTAAAATAGCTGTATCTTCGAAACCAGATTTCCGTGGACTTTTTTGTTAGCATATTTATTATTCGCATTGAACAAATTTAAGCATTTATATATATGCTTTGCAAATGAGGTCGGTGGGGTTGTAAAAGAGAAATTGCTAGTGCAGCAGTAGCGTCATATTAAAACTTTACCACGACCTTGAAAACTGAACTCTCGAATTTAAGTTGATTTGTATTTTATCCCTTTGCGTATTTTCTACCATCCCACCCCAATAATTCATTGTTACTACTCACGGTAAATTTAAGCACCACCCAATCTTCTACTTTAATTTTGTACGACTGGCAACTCTACTTTATGGAGCTGACTGATGTCTAGCGAGTTTCGCTCCACCTTATAAACTTCAATGCGGATGCAGTATTTCCTTCGCTTTGCTAATAGAAATGCTCGCCAACGCCAATTATCTATCATCGGTAAGCTAATGCATAAACGAACGTCACCCAGTCACGGACAAAGCGACTGCCGCCGGACTTCAGGGAGTTTAATTTGCACTTATGTATGTCGATTCTTCGGCCTTAACCCCTCGTTTCGAAAAGCAATAAAGTTCAGTTTTTTTCTTCCTTTAAATATTTGAATGCACAAGGAATTTTTTCAAATATTTCACTGTATGGGAAACCTGTGTATTTTCTTTTCGAAGTTGAAGCTTTTGCGTTTTTAAATTTCGAGTAATTGTAAAAATTGGAAATAGTATCAATCGAATAAATACAACAGACACACAAATGCAGGCCACACCGAGAACAACGACATTAACATTATTTGGAGAACATACATACGAACGAGAAACTTCATAATATATATATTATCTCTGCTTTACATACGAGGCGCAGTATTGCCAGGCTGGTCGTGGGAAATAAAGGCAAAATTATAATAACTAAGCTAATGCTCGGTTCACGCGAGTGTTAACTAATGCTCCTTTTAACATAGCAGAAGGCTACATACATGCACCATCAACGCGCGTTGAAAAAACGTGCGTTGCAATGCGCGTTGATTTTGTCGGTGTTATTCTAAAACGCGCGTTGCCTTTCAGTGGACTTCAGCTAAAGCAACCCTCACATGATCAATATTACTGACAATATTTACATTTCTGACAGTGTACTCCTCACACGGTCAGTATTGAATATTGTCAAAACTCAGTTTCTTTAGCATTTGACAGCAGTGTTAACTTAAAAAAAAATTATTTTATTTTAATGGACGAAAAACATGCCACAAACATTTAAAATTTTTGTAGTTCAAAATAAATTCACGTAGTTCTTCACGTTCTTCATCCATCGCTGTGCTGAAAATATTAAAGAACTTTCATGATCCACCTCACAAGATTAATATATCAGTATTTAACAAATTCGTCAATCGTTTTTTTATATTGACAGTACTCACCTCACACGATCAATAATACTGTTAGTAATATTGATCGTGTGAGGGCTCAAGATCACACGAACGTTTTTTTAACGTGCGTTCTTGCATAACTCCAGCGTTAATAAAACTAATGTGCGCTAAAATTTTAAAATATCCACACATGAATTTTCGATAACTGGCTGGATTTTGCCAAAACTACTCGCACTTGAAGTTTATTATCTCCAGTTGTACTGATTCGGTCAATGCCGGACTTTTTTTATTTGATGCATTGTATTAAAGTTTATAACATTCCTAAAAAAGCTTCGTAGCTTATAGCTTCTTTTACAGGCCTTTTAAAGACAAGTAGGAAATCAATATACACGAAGGCCCCGCTATGTGTCTCTGCGTTATGCGTATATTAGCATTTGCGTCGGTTTAAAAAAAAAAACAAATTTTCGCTTTGCCTCGGCTCTTCGATATGCTTCTTTATTTTTTTTTTGTACTTTTTTCTTCGTTGCCATGACAACTTCACCTGCGATCGTGTTGTATGTTTTTTTTTTTCAAATTCATATTATATATAAGCCCCGTATAGTTCGGGGAATACCAGTATGTTGTACATTACGCGTATATAATGATTTCTTTCATTTGCTGTTAATAATTGAATCAAAGTAGACGGTAGTATAGAAGGTATTGAAGTTAGTTCAAATTTTAAGTTTATTTATTTTCAATTGCATTATATAAAATTTAAATTTTTAGTGTTATATAAGTTGTTCGGTTTGCGTCTAAATTGCGACAATAATGTGGCCCATCTCATCTTTCTCTGAAAACATTAGACGTCATGGTTTTCAACTGACTTATATGGCTACAGTATAAAGCCATAAGAGCCATGCCATGATTTAATTATTAAGGTTCTCGCAAGCTGTCAAACTCACATCAGAAAGTGTTGAACGTTAGAAGACTGGAGTGTCTAAATTGACATCCAATGCAAAAATCGAAAAAAAAATTTAATACGCTTTGACACTACACATACTTTTGGAAGAAGCAGCATTTTTTTTTGCAGTAACCTTATATAGTTAAATCATGAGCCATGCGATCTCTTTATCATGATTTTATATCTTGTTCTAGCAAGATATTATGAAACCGAATTTCGCTACAAAGGCGAAATGTCTCATTAATTGCGATACAAAGCTAATTTGAAGGCATAATTGTTTTGTAAGATGGATTTTTGTCTTCATACCTTCCCCGATGTCTCTAGGGGTTGGCTTCCGAAATTAAACAAAAAATTTATATTGTCAACAAATAAAAAATAATAACAAATTAACTCATTAAATAGTTTTAACATGCTGTTCCCCCAACTATAATTAACTAAAAAGTAACATTGTATTCTCTATTCTTTTATCTACAAAGTCCATTTTACAAAAATATGGTGTGTTATCAGATTGGAAATTAGTAAATATATTCGAGCACAAGTCATGTAGCGCAGAAGAACTCTAAGCATGCAGCGTTTTAACTGTTCGCACGCAGCACACTTGGATTCCTCATGTGCTGCATGACTTCTGAATATATTTAATAATTTCCGATCTAATAGAGACTCCATTTTTTTGTAAAATGGGTTTTGCAGATAAAAGAATAAAATGTTATTTTTTTTAATTAATTCTAGTTGGGGAACAGCATGATAGAACTATTTAAACATTTAATTTGTTATTATTTTTTGACAATATAAAATTGTTTGCTTAATTTATTTCGAATATTAACGTTATAAAGCATCAAATAAAAACAAATCCGACATTGATCAGATCAAAACAACTGGAGACAATAGACTTCAAGTATGAGTAGTTTAGACAAAATCTAGCCAATTATCAAAAATTCATGTGTCGATATTTTCATTTTTTTTAGCAAAATCCTGATGCATGTGTCAACAGAATTTGTTAAAAGATGCAGGAAAAAATTTTCATCGCATTTAGAGAAGTCAAGGCTTTTTTTCTGAAAATTCGTACGCAATGAAATGTTTTATAGAAGATCCCTTGAACGAACACATGAATACAATATCCAACATATATAAACCGTTGACATTTGAAACCGTGACAACTATGTAAATCGGTCATTTACATAATATCCTTGAATAATTTGGATTTTAATAAATTTAAAAAGGCTGCTGTTAAACAAAGTTTATATATGACGAATTAAAATTGCATCTAAAAAATAATGAAACTCAGCTTGTATTCTAGCCAAAGTGCACGAACCTTCCACCAATTGCTGCAACACTTGAATAATGCATTGACAGGTGCAGCCGCTAGAACAGAAGCTAACAACAAAATTGTTAATTTTGGCATGGTATTCGAAGTGAACGATTTGGTATGTAACCACATAAATTTGTATAGTATTATTCCAATCGAATTCCTTAACTTAAAATTATTTTACTTTTATCTGAAATTCGTCTGAAATAAATTCATTTGGTAAAATGATAAACATATGATACTTTTTGCTCTTGCTCAGAATTTTTTGCTAGTCTGTGTTGCTGTTTCGCTTCTTTTGAAGATACTCTATACGTGTGTAATGCATTAAACAGAATACCAACGGGGATTTCGGAAACGATTACCCGCTGTCAAAAAAAAATTCCATCAGAAAATCGTTCGAATTAACACAATTACGTCGGATGACGATCGACGGACAATTCAGCTGCCATTTCATTGACATTTCAACGTAAGCAAATAAATTGACACAAGCTGATTCGAAATGCAAAACAGATTTTCGTACGCCGACGATGCAAATAGAGCAGGTTACCAGTGGTACGCCGAAATTCTGTACCATTTCATACGATAAAGTCTGGTATGATTTTTGACATCGGGCATTCGTTGCCGATTTCCCGACCCCTATCGTATTCTGTCCAACGCATTATCGTGCTCATTCCGTTGTTGCAATAATTTTAAAATTGATTTTGTAATTGCAAAAAAAATAAATTCCATAAATTATACTAAAAAAAAAGTCACAAAACTACATATAAAGTGGAATAATTCTTTCAAACATTATAAAACAAGTATGTTTTGGGACCAAAGGATGTTTAGGAACTTCGACATTTTGGATGTTACTTTCGAGAGGAAGTTGAGTCTCAATTCAGTTTGGGGTTCGAATTATTTATATAATCCCTGTGGAAAATTAAGCAATACATTTTTATATGTGAATGAATACTTTGGACCGAATAGAATAGAGGAAAAACACATGTACATATAAGTGTGAGTGTTAGGATTGCTCAAAGTCCATTGCCTCTCTCGGAAAGCTTTACTGTTCCAAAGCGACTTTCCTTACGTAACTAGTACGGTATTATTTAATATGATTAGTCGTGGACGGGCCCCATTTATTTTATTTTACTTTCTGTTGTTATCAGACAATTTTTTCTCTTTAAATGCTGCGATCATGTTCGTCAGTCAAAAACTCAACAGATTTGAATGATTATACGCAGCGGTCAATCTATCATTCATGTTCGAAGCTCAAACCATCATTCAAGTAGTGAAAATTACTAATAAACATGAGGAATAAGAAATTTGGGCGTGCATACATATATTCTTTTTTTTTCAACTCTAGAACTATGTTGATTTTTCTTTTGACATCCTCAAAAGAACAACTTTTTCATGGTATTTAATAATTCTTCAAATGATTTTATGAAACCTTTTTTTTTTTTGGTACACACTAGCAGTGAAAAAAATAGCTGCTGAATGAAGACTTAACCAAAATAGACGTGACTTGACGAGACGATAGCAGCTGAACGAACGTTTGCACTCGTTACGTCTGTTTTGACATTTAACCCAAAATTTTACGTTAGGCAACGAATCGAAACAGCGAGTAGTGACGGTTTCAAGTTCGGTTCTTACGGAACAACACGTCTCGTCAAAATGTTTCGTTCACTTTCGATCAGTTACGTTTGTTTATTTTGGTAAGACAGCGTTTACACGAGGAAACTCTTGAAAGAAAGTTTTCCTGTTTGTAGGCAAGAAGGGAAAAACGAAAGGGTGGTGTACAGAATTTGTCGTACACGCGAAATCCCTTTCGTTCTATTCTTTAGCTGATACTATGCTTTGAATATACGTTTGTTGTGGCGGGTTGACGCAGTAATTGCTTTGAAATTTTCTTGCGCAAACAAATTCTAGTTTCCGTGTGTAAACGCAAAAGAAATTCACAAAAGAGAATAGACAAGAATTTCTCAGACCGAATTTGCTCGTGAAAACGTTGACTTATTAACATTGGTTTACATATACTCGAACTTACTCGTTGCGTCTCGTCACGTCTATTTTGATTTAGGCATGAGACTCTCACTCAACCACAAAAATGTTTGTGGTTGACTGCATGTTGAACGATGAAAACGAGCGGCACACGACGAAAAGTTTTCTTGTTTGTGGACAAGAAGGGAAAAACGAAAGGATGGTGTACAGAATTTACCGTAACCGCAAATTCCCTTTCGTTATATTCGCTAGCTGATATTATTCTCTGAATTTACGTTTGTTGTAGCGGGTTGACACTGTAATTGTTTTGCCATTTTCAAGCACAAAAAAAATCTAATTTTCGTGTGTAAACGCAAAACGAATTCACAAAAGAGAATAGATAAGAATTTCTTTCACCGGATTTCCTTGCGTAAACGTTGATTTTAGGCATCGAAAAGTCAATATCACTTTTAGATGACAATCTAATAATTCATGACATAGCTCATTCTGAATATCGTCAAAAAGCCGTTGCTACAAAAAACTCGAAATCGATTTCATGAATGATTATGATGTATCAGCTCATTCTGAATATCGTCAAAAAGCCGTTACCACAAAAAAATCGAAATCGATTTCATTCATGAAATCGATTAAAATCACTGCAAAATTTTGATTTCATATGTCCAATAATAAAGATTTTACTAACGAAATTCAAAAGACCTTATCAAGTTTTTGAGCTTCATATAAAAAAAGAATCACAGTATTTAAATTCTTTAGATAACTAAGAAAGTCTTGACTTTTTTTAATCTTTTACATAAGAAATACATAATATATCTTTCCAGCATACCTTTTTTTGCTTCTCCGGAATAAAACTAAATAGTGTGGTTACGGCTTTTTGGATGTTATATATTAGCTCAAACATGGTGCCAGCACAAATATTATTTTCTTCATCATCATATGTCAAAATCGAGCAAGACAAAGCGAAAGAAAAAAAAGAAAATTGTTTTGTTTGTCGAAAACTGTACATCTTTAGTTTTTTTTTACTTTTGTTTCAATTTGACAATCCACAAATTTTATTTTTTTTTTTGGGTTTCCCAATTTATTTGAAGAAAAGTGAAAATTATGAAAAAAATTAGCGGGATAACAGCGACACCATTTTGTGGAGAAATTTTGGTTGTAAAACCCGTACAAAACATGTGAAAATGTGAAATGAAAAAATGTAAAAATGTAAACAAACTCGGACGGACAAATTCGGAATTCCAAAACTTGGAACAAATGCCGAACAAATGACTCATTTTCGATTACGTTCCGTTTTAGAATTTTCTGGGACAAAATTGCAAAAAAATGCTGCAAAATTTTCGGTCCAATTGGATGTTTTTTTCACTACTTTTTTTCGATCGAAATTTCGGAAATTTCAATTTCTTTCATAAGTTCGTCTGTCGTAGCAAAATATTTTTCTTGTTGACAAAATCATGCCAGATAGATTTCTCTTTGGAGAAGTTATGTAAGAGAGAGAATTTACTTATCTCTTTGGAGAAGCTAAATTTTTTCATAAGCTAGATTATTTCAAGGAAACAAGCAGCTGTGTGGTGCGCCGCTGAATTTTTTTTTGCTTACACAAGTGGCAATTTAACAAAAGACAGGAAAAATAATTTGACGTGTTTGATAAAATTATCCAAAGTGGTTTGGTGTTTTCAAGTCGCTTATTTCGCAACTCAATATATCAAATGAATAAAAATATTTGCAATCTACTGGGGGTTCTACTGATCTCCAATGCAGTTGCGCAGCTTGGTGAAACAGATTTTCTCGTTGGACGTCAACAGGTAAAGTGTTCAAATTTGAACTCTACCTATGCAACTACCACAAGTTAAAATTATATTTTTTATATTGCGAATGAAAAATTATAATCTTGCTAGGAAGTTAAAGGCTTAATTCTTATGCTATATTCTGAACTTACACGTATTCTCTTATTTTGCAGGTACCCTATAAATCAGATCGACTGTCAGATGATCAATTTTTAATATTCAGCCGCCTATCAGAAATGCAACATTTTCGAAGTGTATTGAAAAATGTAATGATTCCACGTGTTGTAGGCTCAGAAGGTCACACAAAAGTTCGACATTATATTAAAAACACTCTGGAAAACTTAAAATGGTCTGTCACTATCGATAAATTTCATGACACTGCACCAATTTTGGGTAAATTACATTTTCACAATATTATTGCCACACTTAATCCGGACGCAGAACGTTTTCTTGTGCTGGCTTGCCACTATGATAGTAAATATATGCCAGAGTTGAAGCCACATGAATTTGTTGGCGCCACAGATTCTGCTGTGCCTTGTGCTATGTTAATAAACTTAGCACATGTGTTGCACAAACAATTACAACAGTTCAGGATTTCAAAACTCAGTCCTATGTTGCTGTTTTTCGATGGTGAAGAGGCTTTTGACGAATGGGGTCCAAATGATTCCATTTATGGAGCACGTCATTTGGCTAAAAAGTGGGATAACGAAAGGTTCTTAGACAAAATTGATATGTTAGTGTTGTTGGACCTGATTGGAGCACCAGATCCAAAATTTTATAGTTTCTTTGCAAAAACAGAATCATGGTATTCACGCTTAGTAGATATTGAGGAACGACTGGCTAATGTTGGTTTATTGGAGAATTACACCAGTAGTGGAGTGGCGCGTTATTTACCCAATCGATATTTTCAGCCCAATGCGTTACGTTACTCCTTCATCGAAGATGATCACTTACCATTTTTCCAGCGTAACGTACCCATTTTGCACTTGATTCCAGTGCCTTTTCCAGCTGTATGGCATACGAAAGATGATGATGCTGCGGCTGTTGACTACGTAACGACGGAGAACATATCTCGAATTTTACGCATATTTACAATGGAGTATTTGATTTCATACAAATCGTAATGCATATTCTACTGCTTCAGTTCGTTTGTCCATCAATTTGTGATTTTATTTTATATAATTGTGCTGACAGCAAGCCAAAAATCTTAAAATTTTAATATAATATACTTTAAGAGCCTATTGTCCAGTGAATTTCATGTTAACATTTTTCTAGCAGTTGGTGGTCAATAAATAAAAAAATGATATGTAAACTTGCATTGAGTTTTTAGTTTTGGCACTAGATTTTAAATTTGCATACATGTACGTATCTACAGTATATTTAATTTAATTTAATTTATTTAATTTAATTCATCTACTGGGCTAAAACTCTTACAGATTACTAAAACAGTACTTAAAAATAGTTTAACAAATATTTCTTAATTTAAAGCTTGAGGGAACATAATGATCCTTAAGTTGTTTAGTAAAAATACTCCTATTAACACTGAAATCCAATTGATTCGCAAACATATTGCAATTCGAAAGACATCGAGAAAGCGGCTCATTGGAACCATAATTAGTTCTATGGTAAGGAGTGTAGAAAATATTTGACTCCCTCAAATTACGTGCTGGGACATTAAATGGAATTAATGCTAGTAATTCAGAAGAATTAATTTTACCATCAACCACTCTAACTTGGGTTTTAAATCGAAAAGTTGTCTAACCATGATTTAATTAAATGGAAACCCCTAAAATTTTTAAATTTATTTATTTGTTCGAGTGCATAAACTGTTTTTATAAATCTCTGGTGGCAGTTTTAGCTTTGTATTTAAGAGCTAATTTGCAAACTGAACACCCTAGTAGGCAAGTCAGGAGCTACCAAGCCTTCCTTGGTAAAATTAAGACCTTGCCACCTTTTTTCAAACTTTCTTTCTTTTTTATATGAAACGTCCCGATAAAACAGGCCTTCTTTAGCAGGCCTGATAGAAATACTCTTCAAGCAGGTCTTCCTACACCGCTTGCGTCAAGAGCCCTTCTAAGAGCGCTTACCGTAGAAGGGGTCACAGAAGTACTTTGAAAAAATTAAATCTTAATACGTCGTGACTCTTAGTTAAATGTTTTTTTTTATCTGCGTCAACCTCCCTTGCGTTGATATTTTTAATGTTTATTTTTTGTGACGTTTTCTTAATTTATAATGTGGCATTGCATACACAACCCTCTACCACTTTTTAACATAACATGAAACAGAAGACCAGCCTAGCAACATGCACGCCGTTCCTTACTTCTAATCATTTATCTACTTTTGATGTCGGATAAGTACAATGCAATGACAAAAAAGTAATGTCGAATCATAAAACATTGCAACACATGAAATAAAAAAATAAATACATGAAGTCCTTCTTCTTTGCCTTCTAAGATCAGGTCTTATAGCACTACTGCTGTGGGAAGGCCTTATAGCACTGCTGCTGTGGGAAGGCCTTATAGCAGTACTGCTGTGGGAAGGCATAATAGCACGCCTGCTATGGTAAGGCACAATAGCATTTCATGAGTATACACTCAATGGAGTGTAACTATTCTGCTAATTAAAATTTCACTACTTATAAAAATTAACTTATTGTTAATATTGACAGATTGTAAATAAAAACAAAAATCAATAAAAAAAATTAGCATTCATGTTTTTATTTGCATAAAAATTTAGTTTTGAGAGGGCCTCTTACAATCGCAGCAGTGCTAGCAGGCCTTCTCCGGGGAAGGCCTTGTTCAATTGCCTGCTGGGAGAGCCTATCAAGTGTTTAATATAGAATTGAAGCGTTTGATGTGCATACCTTCGTATGTGTATGTTTATTCCATGTGTTTTTAATTCCACTGGCGAATAAAAATGATGTTCCTTTTGATCGCCATAACTTGAATCTCAAAAAAGGTTTCATAAACCTCTCTCTCCAGCATCGTAAGTCAACGTTTGCACGAGGAAGCTCTTGAGAAAAATTTTTTCTGTTTATTGGCTAGAAGGGAAAAACCATGATGAAACTATATCAGGTTACTGCAAAAAAAAATGCTGCTTCTTCCAAAAGTGTAGTGTCAAATCGTATTAAATTTTTTTTTTCGATTTTTGCATTGGATATCAATTTTGACACTCCAGTCTTCTGACGTTCAACACTTTCAGATGTGAGTAAGACACCTTGCGAGAACCTTAATAGTTAAATCATGGGAAAACGAAAGGGTGGTGTACAGAATTTGTCGTACCCGCAAATTCCCTTTCATTCTATTCGTAGTTGATATTATGCTTTGAATTTACGTTTGTTGTGGCGGGTTGACGCAGTAATTGCTTTGACATTTTATTGCACAAAGAAGTTCTAGTTTTCGTGTGCAAACGCAAAATAAATTCACAAAAGAGAATAGACAAAAATTTGTTTGACCGAATTTCCTCATGTAAACGTCGTGTGACTAAGATTAGTGCAATTAATAAATATTATTAAAATAATGGATACAATGTGCGAACACGTTCGTTTTTTTGTAAGCATCGCGAAGAGACTTCCATCGTTTTTTGCAACTTTCCGTTGTAAATTTTTTCACATTTATATGTAAAAGAATTTTAAGCAATAACAATGTACATACAGCTTGTTTTTAACGCTGTCCTGATATCTTCCCAAAGCAGATCCTTTATTTGGATATTCCTGTAGTCCTTCAACGAAAGGTCGTACAGACAATTATGCTTGGGCAGATCTTCTACTAATAACTTGTTGAAATTCATTCCTTTCTTATTTTGCCTTTTTATTTAAAGTTTTCCTTCGCACTCACCTAAAATTGACACTACAAACTTTAGTTAACAAATTGACACAAGATGAATAGAAATGCAACACTGCTAAGTCTGCCGCGACGGCAAAATTAAAATTAAATCTAATTCCAGTTGCAATTTACATTTATATGGGATACAATAACAAAACGAGCTACCACTTCGTAAAATATTGTATAATATCAACATCGTAATTTCACCAGCCCAATTTACAATGAACTGTGAATAGTACAATTATAATTTGGTAAAATACATTGTTGTAATTTTACAATATTTTACGAGGTGCTAACTTGATTTGTTATTGTTTGCCCGAAAAATGCTAATGCTATCATCTGACACCTGAATTTCATATACACAAATTACATATGCAAATACTCTACAAAAGTTACGATAGGATTTCGCCTTTTGGTATTAATAGTAAATGAAAATAGTAGAGTGTTGTTGTAAGAATACTAATGATTGATTTAACTACGGTGTGACTTCGGTCAACGCCGCCCTCTATAAATGCAACTCCTCGTTTATCGCAACAAGTAGAATTCTTTCATTACGGACTCAGTAAGTGCAACTATTCAAACAAATTTTGCTCGCTTATTGCCACGTATGCCATTTTGATATTATCTGTAGCATATCCGTTATTAAAACAAATTCTTGACTATCCCAAGATGCAAAAATGTTTACACAATTGCTTTCTTAAGCAAATAAATGATGATTATTTTGATGAATTAACGTATTTTCTTTTACTTAAGGTTATTTCTTATTAAATATCTACATCCAGGTAATTAACATTTTTTGACCCCATTAATGCAACTTCAGCGGTATTTGCTATTAGGGCCGTACACACTATCCTTCATGCTGTCCATCATGCTTGACGTACTCGAATAACTGTAAATTTCATTTTGCGTTCACATCATTCAGCATGCTGTCAAACATCATTTGCAGAAAAATTTTGAGGCGTACACATCACTCGCATTACTCACTTTTCTTCTTTGCTTTTTATTTTGCGGAGGTGCTGCTTCCTGTAAAAATAAAAAACAATTGTTTTCAGCCTCCTAAAAACGAAGATATGTCTCTTAAGAAACCTAAATTGTGAAAAAATGTGGCTTTAGGTTCACTCATTCAATCGCTCCTACCGTTGTTATATTGTGGTAGATTTTCTTCTAGTTCATCTTAATTTTTCTGTAAAAGTATCTGTTCTATGTGTACGGAGTGAAATTATTTTTTGTTATTTTATTTCTATTTTTTTCGTGGCGCCAGAATCAAATGCAAAATGTTTTTTTTTTGAAAATCTGGCTTTTTTTTCATCCAATTATTTTGAACCACTTATTCAATGAAAGATGTAATCATGTTTGTGTGTCATTTTATTATCTTTGGTATCATAAACAATCAAATTGGACATTTATAGTTCAAGATATTAATTTTAAAGTGAATGGCGGTCGAAAAAATGAAAAACACACAATTTTTCGAAAACTGTACCATTCAAAAAATTTTTATTTTCATATTCGAATTCAGCAAGAAAAACTACATAAGAAAGTAACCTCTTATTCATGGATCATAAAAAAAAATGCATTTTATAAGCTAGTGCTATTATTCATGCGCACCGTCGATGTTCACTCCATGAAATCTTATTTGAAATGAAAAATTTGCACTAGGCTTCGCAGCCAGCGTTGTACGGACGGACAAGCCAGCAGAGAAATCAAAAAACATTTGAAATCCATCCATCCAACATGAGTGTCAAGCGGCTGGTCAAACCGTTCACATGATCAAATAGTGAAGTTTGACAAGCATGATGGACAGCATGAGGGATGGTGTGTACGGCCGTATTAAACTGTTTTTTGGGAAAAATTTTTAGAAATTGTTTTATTTGAGGGTAAATTTATTTTGGGGAATTTGATCTGGGAACACTGTTTTCTTTCAATATACATATATACAAAAACAGTGAATTTCACAACAATTTATAAGTTGCATCAAGTGAAATACAGGAAAATTAAAAACAAAAAATTATCTGCAAAATTGCAAGTGAAATATTGTTAAAAATAAAATATATTTTTCTATATATATTGCAATATAAAGTGCATATCCGTTTGAAAAAGAAAAACTATGGGGAAAAAAAGTAGTAAGTAGAAAATTGAAAATGGCCGACGAACAACATTCGAGACTTTTTTGTGTTATGTGCGAACAGAAAATAGTTTCTAATCGTTACTTTATTAAGCTTATTGAATTTTGTTAAATTGCATAAGTTAAACTTAAAATTTTTTATAATTATAATACTCAGAAGGAAAAAAAAAGGATGGTGATGATGGGGCTGGTGGAGATGCAGCTACAGTGGGCCAAACACAAAGGCCACAACAGCAGCCACAACAGCAGCCACAACAGCAGCCACAACAGCAGCCACAACAGCAGCCACAACAACCTCCGCCACCCCAACTCTCAGGTTAGTACATGCAAGAATGCAGTAAAATAACGTGGAATGTACATACATATGTACGTAATTGAAAGAAAACATTTTCATTTAGTTTTACACTAAAGATACAGACGAAAACTAAGGTGGGATTTAGATTTCCATAGCGCTGCTATCAGACGATGGTTTTCGATAGAACGCATTAAAATAATCGAAAATGTTAAACAAAAAAAAAATACGATTTCCATGGTACCGAATCTGTTGTTTTCGATGGAACACGTCAGAATAAATCGATCTGCTTTTCAAGATCTCGACCTTTAAACATTTTAATTTTGATAATACCACTACAATTACTACTTCCCTCACGATTTAGATAGTTTATATCAAATAGTTGAATATTTTATTTGTTTTGCTTGTAATTGTTCAGGCAAGGTTTATAACCGATGATGGGCACAAGTTCTTCTGCAAGTTCTAGCAAGAGCGTAATTGAGTGTAAGGAGATCGAACTTTGTGTACGTATACAAATGTGAACGCACAACAGCGCCTCCGTTCTACTTCAACAACTAACGAAGCAGGAAATGCGACAGATAATTTCTAGCAAGCGTATTTTTTTGAAGCGATTTATGATACACCCAAAAAATTTTTTTCAAACCGAATTTAAGAGACTTTAATGTGACTCCTCCCTTCCCTTTGAGCGCGGGCTGAAATTTTGGTGAAAAATCGATGAAATTTTTTATCCGATTTTAAAAAGTAAAATGTTGTCTCTACATTCTATGTTTGGCACAACATATTTTTGCGAAGCAACTTATTCATCTATTGTATTTTCTAAAAATAAGTAAACTACTAACTAATGAACATCTAGAGAACTTATTACGAAAAAAGGCCTCTAGTATTGAAATTGATTTTGATAAACGAATAAAATATTCAAAAGCTTAATTAATTTATAAATTCTCAAAAAATAAAACATATACATATTTAACATTTTTCTGATACCACAGCGGTCACTTAATACAACAATAGGTATTTTAATTTGATTACAACCGAATAAGTGTAAGTATTTTGAATATTAAATTTCCATCTAAAGTAGGCAAAGCAAATAAAACCTTTCGGCGCACGATAACATTTTTTTCTCAGTGCAAAGCATGAATAAGTTATTCTATGCTTACAATGCGTTTTCAGTTCAGTTCACCGCAAGCATTGAAGAAGGCAAGACGTGTGTCGCTTGCACTCGTAGTTATGCTTCTTATTTTTTTTCCATATGGTTGTTGCACCACTACATGGAAATGAAACTTTGCATTGATGATGGTGCCCATCATTGTTTATAACAAAAAAAAATTTTGTAAAAATTTCTAAGAAAAATCTTCCTGATGTAATGTAGTATTAGTAGAATTTCTTGTAGTTGTGGTGGTCATTATAAATGAATTCAAAAGTTTCAAAAAAATGTTTTGAACAATTTTTTTTTGCTTTCCGGTAAAAAAAGGGTTGAGACAAAAAAACTTAATACAAAAGTTACTTAATTTTAAAGGGAATAGCGGAGTTCACATGATCCTTCATGCTTTCCAACATGGCTTGACAAACATGAATAACAGTAAATATCGTTTTGCGATCACATTACCCACTTCCCTTCTTTGCTTTTTATTCTGCGGAGGTGCTGCTTCCTGTGATAATAAAAAACAATTGTTTTCAGCTCCCTTAAAACGAAGGTATGTCCCTTAAGAAACTTAAATTGTGCAAATACCAAAGGCTCGGGACATAGATGTCGTCGGCGCCTGAGCCTGATCTTTCACTATTCTTAATTTTTTAAGATCTCTAAGTTAGCAAAATCGTAAAGGGTTGATATATTTTTTAATGCTTCAACCGTAGAATTTGCTGCAAAGATATTTGCAGTAGAATCCCAATGCCTATTGATTTTAATATTTATTGAAAAACTACTATATATTTATTGAAAAACTATTAAAATCTGCAAATATCTTCTAAATGGTTAGAGTAATCGATTAACCACATGATACATTTTTTGTAGAGCATTCAATTTCCTATAGAAATAATTGAAGCTCATTTGACAATAATTATTTTTTAGTAAGTTACAAAATTCAAAACAAAAAAATAAATTTTCCTTAAAATACTTCAATCTTTGACCTTGAATATTTTTCAAATGGTAAGATTAATGAAAAAAGTGTTTGAGATCATTTTTGTAGAGCGTTTAATTTCCTATAAATATTGACAATGCAACTGGTTTAACAATCTATTGGTGATAAGATATGACCATTTTTATATGAGATAAAATTAAAAATGGAAAACTATGATGAGCATAGTTCCCGTTAATATTAAAAGCTAAGATTTGGTAAGTACTTCCTAGAGGTACCTAGGAACTAGATTCCGTGTGTCGGATTCAAAAAAAAAAAACATTTGATTTATTTGACCCACCCTAGTCTACATACTATGTGTTCCTAAATTTTTCATAACAAGTCCTATTTCGATCAACGGGAATACAATTTCTGTGTGTAGTGGTAATTATAAAAGATTTAAAAATGTCTTCAACACTTTTTTTTAAAAAATAATTACAAAATTTTCAATAAAAATCGGGAGTTTGTTAAAACTATTTTCGTGCTTGTTTTTTTTTTGGCATGCTTTGAGCAAAAAATATAAATAAAATTAAAAACAAAATTGACGAAACTAAAAATCTGGGATAAATTATAAATCAATTGAAAAGGTAAATGGACATTTCCACAGAAAGATCTATAGTGACCGAAAAATAAAATGTTAACAAAAATCGCTTTTATCTGATATTATTTAAATAAAATATTTGAATGTTTATATCTTAAATAAATAATTTATATCTTAACTTGGTGATAAGAAAACTGACTGCGAAATTGAACTTATGCTTTTCTCGCTCTTGGTGTAGCATTTAATAGCATTTTCTCTTTACCATTTACTTTAGAGAGATGCTACGTATGCACTTATACCACAAAATCTATCTTATAACAGCAATTAACTAACAAAAATGCAAAGAGAGTAAACAAAGATCAGCTTACGGCATTTCTTTAATTTGCTGTCATTAATATTCTAATGTCCCGTTTGTATCCGAAAAACATAATTTCTTATAATTACTTCTGCGGTGTCAGGTGCAAGTGATTGAAAATTGGAATTTAAAGTAAGTTTTATGCGTGGCATTTAAAAAAAGAATTGCACTGGGGCAAATTCACTAGAGTTGGATGGGGTCTTGAGTACTGTTGGATTACAGTTAGGAGAAAATGCTAGTTTTAGTGTTTTACTAAGATCACAAGATTCTTTTTCGACTTAATAATTGCATTTTACTTCAAAGATACTTATAAATAGTTACAAACATATGGATGGAAGTAAAAACTTTCAATAACTCATTTCCATTTTTATTAAAACAACTTAAACTACTTAACCATCTAAACACAGTTCTATAGGAAAGTACGCCAAGCCAATCCAACCCATACACAGACAATTGCACTGCGCAGCTCTCTATTTGCGCAAGGAACTTGTGTCACATATTTGGTTCATATGTCATAAGGGACTTACAACCACCCTGACTACACGTACGGAAATGCTTTATTTAATTTTTTGAAACAACATGACATTGAATTTTATTTTTTAACTAAGTGCACAAATTATTTCAAATTTAAAAAAAAAAAAAATAGAAATTATGAATTGAATTTTTTGTCACCAAGTATAAAATTTCACATTTTTAAAACGAAGAAATAAAAAAATAATGAAGAAAGTCTTACGTACGATTAAATTATACTACCTTTGGTTATAGCTATAATAATTATGATGTTTTCCAATAGGGCCGAGCAGCAGTGGTAATGTGCCAAGTGGTGCACAGGGAAAAAAGAAACAGGGCAGAGGTGATGGTGCCAGTGGCGATAAACAGCCTCAAGGCCCATGGAGGCAGCAGCAACAAGAACAACGTGTACCCCAACAGCAATCGCAGCAACCACAAGGTCCATGGGGGCAGCAGCAGCAAGGACAACGTGTACCCCAACAGCACCAGCCTCAAGGTACAAGGGGGCAGCAACAGCAAGGACAACGTGTACCCCAACAGCAATCGCAGCAACGACAAGGTCCATGGGGGCAGCAGCAGCAACAAGGCCAACGTGGTCCGCAACAGCAACAAGACCAACGTGGTCCGCAACAGCAACAAGGCCAACGTGGTCCGCAACAGCAACAAGGCCAACGTGGTCCGCAACAGCAACAAGGCCAACGTGGTCCGCAACAGCAACAAGGCCAACGTGGTCCGCAACTACAGTCCCAAGCTCAAGGGTGGAGGCAGCAACAAGGTCAGCAATCAGAGTCACATGAGCAGCAACAAAGACAACATAGTCAACAACAACAACAACAACAGCAACCAGCACGACAACAACAGCGCCAACTGTCTGTGTCATCTTCGTCCTCTGTATCCTCACAATCTGTATCATCAAAGGGAAACATTCAACGCGGTACCCAAGGTCGCAAAGGCACAGTTGAAGTTAATTACCTTAACATTAACATGGATAATATGCCAGATTTAGCCTACCATTATGACGTTGAGATTACACCTGATCGTCCCAAGAAGTTTATGCGGCCTGCATTTGATCAGTTCAATCGGCAATACTTCCCAAAAATTCCAATGGCATTTGATGGAAGAAAAAGTTGTTACACTGCCACAAGGTTGCCTGAAAGCTCTGTAGAGAAAGAAATTGAGGTTTGTTTATGCATTGATACGTATATGAATTATGGTTGCTTTTGGTTTTTTTGTAAAATTGATAAAACCTTATTGCTATTTATTTAGATTGATGATACCGGGTCCAGAAAAATAAGTTTTAAAATAGCCGTTAAAGAGACGCAGGATATGGAAATCGATTTAAAGTCATTAAAAAGGTAAATTATACTATCTTAGCACGCTCCGTTGACTAATACCGTCTATATATTTCATTATGTATAGACAATATATATCCATTTATTAAATTTGAGAATTATAGCTGCATTAAATACCAACATATAGCGTGTTAGGTGTTTTTGTTGCATGAGAGGTGCCACGCCTCGTTGTCTAATGCTGCAAACATTTTGAAAGGTGTTTACAATGGACGGTGTAAAAGAGTTCGGAAATATTCATTCATGAACGCTCGCGTACATGAACGTTTTGAATTTTGCTGCTTCGTTCTTATTCATGTGTGATAAGATGCGAAAATTTGCATTCGACCGCTCACATGAACGATTGGAAATTTTTTTTGTCATCTTTCATACACGAATGTATGTATTGGTTTCTTTTCACTAGGCCACATTCATCAACAAGTGACAACAAAATTTTTTTCCATCGTCCATACATGAACGCGGCGATGTTAGCCTTTGTTTATAAATGAACGAATGACGTGAGATGATGCGTTATGATTAGCGGCCGTGTGTGCATTAGAGCCCTCCATGAATATATTCTTATTTGTTGATCATTAAGGCAGCTTTGTTGTTATTCGGTGACCGAGAACTTCATAAAGTAATCGAAGACATAGCAGCTACATTGGTAATATCGAAAATACCGCAATTGTTTTTTAATGTTCTTCTTTGAAATTATCAGTGTGTTGTTGCAAATCGCCGAATAAAAACACTTAGCGCATTTTCTTAAAAGTCTATTAGAATTTTGGAATTGTTTTTTGCTTTTTCCCTTTTTTTACCTGGTTAATAAACGTAAAGTTGAACAGTAAATTTTAAAAAGCATAAAAAGCTTATTGCTATTTTCTACTTCCATGATTGATCGAGCTAAATGCTCAATTTCTTATATTCATACCGAACATTATTCGTATATTCATTCGCTGCAGGTAAAAAGTGACGACTACTTTATTCCGTTTTACTAGCTGCTTACGTACATATACAATTGGATCGTGTACTGTAGCTGGTATTAAGGTTTTAGATACAATAAAATTTTAAGTAGGTGTATCACCTTGTAAACCCTTGAAAGATAGAAAAAATACTCATAAAAATGCATATTTTAGGTGATTTTTAAACCTTTGTCATTATCACATTCATCAGTTTAAATATCCTGTTTGTGAATTAATTTGTAATGCCTTTGAATATTAGCTGGTGATTTTCCACATATGTAGTTTATTTTTACACGTTTCAATAAGGCAAGTGCTCTTTTTAGATTCTTCATTGTACATCATATATTTTTCTTATTTAAATTTTTTTTTCATTGCAATTTCTTTTTTATCACCTTGTCAAGAAGTAACCCGGAAATTTTTTAACGTTTGGTAAAACAGTGAGCTGTACCTGTAAATACAAACGGTGATCACACACATTTATTTCTGTGTGATAAAGAAAATTTTTTACGCGCACATTTATGTGCGACAGAAAATTTGTACAAATTTTAATCACCCTTTCTCACATCGTTCACGTTCATTTATGAAGGTTGAAAAAATTATTGGCTTGCATTCGTTCATTTATGAATTCTACTCGTTGTGAAAAAAGCAGATGCTCTCATACGTGTGCGGTGCAATGATAGAACAATTTTCAATCTTGCATTCATGTGCACGGGCGAATAAAAAAAATTTAAATAAAATACATACATGAATAAAATCATCATCATGAATATTTCTGAACTCTGGTAAATATATGATAAAATTTCTTAACTAGTTTCAATATGGGTACATAGCGTTTTTAATAACGCAAATATTTCGATATGTGCTTGATACGGTTAGTGTATATACCTGCATCCAATTTCATAACTAGCTACTATAGGTGCCAAGATACAGTGTTTTGTTTTAAGTGTTTGTTTTTATTCTATGGAACATGACACGCACTGTTGTTCAATTTCTTAAGTTCTTTGCCAAGATAAACCGCTTCAAGTCATTTTGTTTTTGAAAGCGCTTCAGTTCTCTCTTTCAGGAATATTACATTGTTTTCGGGATATAAACTAGCCTATTTGTTAATTAAGATCATATAACTATCTATCCATGAAATTTAATCAAAATCCGCTTTGCCGTCAAGGAGTCTTGTGTCCTTTATCCCCTCATGGATCATTGGGTGTTAAAAAAATTCTTCGAACAGGCAAGATTAATAGCGATTGCCTTCAATTCTGTCAAACAATTCGCCGATTCACGGGTTTCATTTTAATGCTTGACAGCGGATTGTCAATTTGAATGAAAATATAATCTTGACGGCAGCTGGTGAGCAATTCGAAATTGGAGATGTTCCTAGGCCATCAAATTTTTAGAATTCGTCAGAGGCAATTCGTCGCCCGAGTTCTCTTTTGCTCCATACGCCATATTTAACATTTTGACTTAAAACTTACTCTGTAGCTTTTGAAACATTATCTTTCTAATGCTGTTGTCGCAAAACATCTATCTGTTTTAGTTCCTCAGATATGCAGTGTCTTTGCTCCATAAGCCACATTCTTTAATTTTTTTATTTATTATTTGCTGCAAAATCCAAAAAACACTGTTTTGTAATTAACTTGCTCGATATACTTGATATTTCCATATATATTTAGTTAAATACTAAGCAGTCCTAAATGCAGACTTGCTCCATACACTACATGGGAAAAATAAATTTATCGTTGATTTGTATCTCCATAGGTACTTTCGTCTCGTTTTTGAAACTTAGTACAGAGCTACCCAATTTATCAACATACTGCTTAATTCAAATTTCGATGGTACTTTTAGGACCAATTTGTTTCTTTTGAGGCTCAAACTTTCTTTTTCGATTTTCTCGGAATACACCTTCAGGCGTATGGAAAAGAAGAGAATTCAGGCGACGAATTGTTCAACAGTTGTAAAATGTGTAGCAGGGCGCTGTTAGTTAATTCAGTTTCACACCCGTACGGAAGAACTGGTTTTGTGTTTGACTCGTAAACTTTGAGCTTCGCTGTCGCTGGAAAACGAAAACTGCCGGATATTTCAAAGCTGAGCGAAGGTACTTCTCGCTCTGTTGATTCTATTGTAGATAACTTTGTTATTACCACCATCTGGTGCTATGACGCTGTCCAAATAACTGAAGTTATCTGATATGCTGAGTTTTATCATTGCTGCACCGGTTGGGCGGATGATTTTGTTTTATTTATGTTGAATTCTAGATCTACTTCTTGCAAAAAAGATCTGACGTCAGTGAAATTTTCTTGCATGTCGATCTGTTTGGTGGCGATGAGGCAAATGTTTTCGGTGAAAAGATCATTGAAATGCCACGATTTGTAGATTCTAGAGCTCTGGTGTGAACATTGTCCAGTATTATCAGAAGCAAGATTGGCGACAACAGAAAACTTTGGCGCACATTTGATACGGAATCAAAAGGATCCGAAACTTTCCCGTTATAGAATACTCTACATTTGAAACCTTCGAATTGTGTCTTGATGAGGTTAATGATATTGGATGCTGCACATCATCTGTTTAATGGATCCTAAATGCAATTGCAGTCGAATACCTGCAGAGGGTATTAATTTGATCAATACACAATATGTTGGGATTAGTTGTTTCATTTTTTGGCTGACTCTGGCAGTGGTATTTTTGTCAAGACCTTGGACGGAATTGACAGTATCATGACGCCCCTGTTGTTCTGGCATAGGTGCCTTCTAGGTATTCTTTCTTTTCAAATTTGGATAACGAAAAAAGGGTATATACAGTTGTGTTCAAAATAATAGGAGTTCTTTGTTAAAATAACTAACTTATGTGTATACTGCCGCAAACTTTTTGAACAGACTAAAAACTAACGGTATATATTACTGTGGCATTTCCCATGGAAAATCAACAGTTTTCAGTATAATTTTCGCATGCTATTTAAAAGGTTTCATTCAACAAAGTGACTGTGTAGTAAAAACTACTGTTCAAAATAATGGGAGTGTTTTGAAATAACTTAATAAATTTGAGTTTTATGTCTTTTCAAGCAAAAAATTTATTGAATTAACAGTAATACTTCATGCAGTGTTTATTTTTGGAACATTATTTTATATCTTTTGATTCAAAATTTGGTTTAGTGGGACGAGGAAAGCACACCAGTTCAGAAAAGGAGGAGTACAAATGCAAATTACGCCAAATGGGACAATCGTAAAAAAAAATTCAAGAAACTGTTGGATGTGGTGCTTCAACTATTGCAAATGCCTTTTGCCATATTAAAAAGTCAGAAACCCGTGGAAGAAAACGCAAAACCTCCACAGCAGATGACCGACTCATTATAAGGTATTCGAAAATGAACCCGCTACTACCTTCTAACGTCATACGCAACGAGCTAAAGTTGCCTGTAAGCGATGTCACGGTTCGCAGAAGACTTCTGGAGGAAATCTTGTATGCCAGAAGCCCGCGTAAGGTCCCACTCTTGACAAAAAAATATGTCAAAGCACGAACAAATTTTGCCAAAAGTCATGCTCACTGGCCTGTAGAGAAATGGCGCAATATACTCTGGACCAGCAAAAGTAAAATTGTTTTATTTGGTGGAACTGGTTCCCGACAATATGTCCGTCCTCCGTCCAATAAGGAATATTTGCCCAAATATACATGAAAAACTGTTAAGCATGGTGGCGAGAAGGTAACGGTATGAGAATGATTTTCATATAATGGAGTAGGGACAATACACTGCATAAAAGCTATTATGGACCAAGTTGAGTATGTCAACATCTTAGAAGACGTTATGCTCCCTTGTGCCGAAAATCAAATGCCGCTACGTTGGGTGTTCCAACAGGACACCAGACCTAAATCCGATCGAAAACTTGTGGTGCGATATCAAAAAATATGTTCACAATACTAAACCCACTAACGATAAGCAGCTTTGGAGTGTCGTCCAAGAAGCTTGGACAATGATATTGCCCACACGCTGTCAAAATCTTCTAAACTCAATGCCACTTCGCTGTGTAGCCGTTTTAAAAAATAATGGCTTTGCGACTAAGTATTAAGCTTATTTTTTGTTTTTATTAATAAATAGTTTCAAAATTTTCATTTTGTAATTTTTTATTGCCATATATTCACTGTTTTTTTCAAACACTCCTATTTTTTTTGAACAACTAAATAGTAATGACGATATGGAGAGTTTAATTTTTTTTTTAATATATATCGCATTCAAGTGATTGATTTTTTGTAAAAGTGCTGCTAAATACTGTAAACTACGTTTCCTGAAATAAAGTTTTTTTGTAATAACTAAAATCTAACAAAAAATCCTGCTATTTGCTTTTGTGTGCTATCGCTCCTATGAACACAACTGTAAATTCCGCGGAACTTGCGATTGTAAAATTTAGAAATTTTCATTTATTACAATAATTAAGTTTTGAAATGTGCTTAATAAGTTACTTGGAAACTGATATAAACTCAATTGAATACCATATAAAAGCTGCCAGTTTTTTAGCAAAATCATACAACAAAGTTCACGTGTACTGGGTCTATTTCCTCCATATCTAGTGGTGCTTATTAAATACGTGATTTCAGTTTCTAAACTAAAATTCCTGAATTTAAACTTTGGAATAACTTTTTCAAATGCCTGCTTAAAAAGTTTATTCTCTAAACATTTTATTTTCATTATATGAAACGAAAGAAATGAAAGCTGGAAATTGTCTAACCAGTTAAAAATTCTCTTTGAACGGTGAAAATTGCAGTCCC
This sequence comes from Meiosimyza decipiens, assembly GCA_963680825.1. Lineage (NCBI taxonomy): Eukaryota > Metazoa > Arthropoda > Insecta > Diptera > Lauxaniidae > Meiosimyza > Meiosimyza decipiens. The sequence goes on from OY804258.1 coordinate 42,542,815, forward strand.
TTTGTTGTTGGAAAATTCAGATTGAGCAGTGAAAAATTGAAATTGAACATAACAGGGTTTCAATATTTTCGCCAACAGTTTTTGCAACAACCTAAGATCAATGTAAGAGGAAACTTAAAAAATTTGACAGTCCAGCAAAATATTAAATTATTTATTATTATTATATAATTATTAAATTGGCAGTAATAATACTGTAGCCATAGTATCAGCTTATTTTACAATGCAGTGGTGGCTTTGTAGGCTGTTTACCTACAAAAACAAAAGACACATTGCCTACATAATCGCTTAAAAAGTGACTGTAGTTTGGCGAGTTGCCTACATTTCCACATACAGAGTAAGCAGATAGTAGATAGACTGCTCTACATAAAAAGTATGGAAAATGTTAGACAAATAAATTTTCTATACAAAATTAATGTCATAAATATTTTTCGAAAGATATAGAAACGAAAAATTATAAAAAAATTAGCTAAAATTCAAAAAATAAAGTAATTCGTAAAAGATTTGTGCAATTACTAAGTATCGATGTCCGTTTTACTTACATATGTACTACTTACTAAAAGAATAGAAATCAGTTTTGTTTACCTTTTTTATGTTTTTTTCAGCTACTATACAGAACGTGTGTATGATAAACCTATGCGCGCTTTGCAGTGCCTTGAAGTTGTTCTTGCAAGTCCCTGTCATGATAAAGGTGTACGTGTGGGTCGTTCATTCTATACAAAACCGCCAAATAAATATGACCTCAATGATGGATATGAAATGTGGACTGGTCTATATCAAGCTGCTATACTTGGTGATTTCCCATTTTTAAATGTTGATATTTCACACAAATCATTTCCAAGTGAATGCGAACTTGTGAATTATATTCAAAACAATATTTATAACAGTAATTTAAGTCAACCACTATCAGACCGGAACATAACTGATTTGAAAACTTTCTTGAAAAGTATAAATATAATTTATGAGCCGCCGAAAAGTTTTGGGCAGTCTCCCAGAACATATAAAGTAAATGACGTTAGTAGAGAACCCGCCAACAGGCTGTCATTTACAATGGATGATGGAGTAAAATTGACCATAGCAGAATATTTTTCAAAAAAGGGCTATAAATTACGGTATCCAAATTTAAATTGTTTGCATGTAGGTTCATCTGTAAAAAATATATATGTGCCGATTGAATGCTGCAAAATCCCAGCTGGACAGGCAATTAATGTAAGTTTAAGATATTTATTGTATTGCTTCTCAAAAGTACACATGTTAATCGGGGCGCGCCTAGCCCTTATGTTGCCGTCGTGCAAGATAATATATTGCGCTCTCAGAAATAAGAGGATATCTTTTGATGGGGGAGGAGGGTACTCAACCAAACCAGAAATGTTTTTTTTCGCGCCACCGTTGTGCACTAATGGACGGCGCGCCCTTGATGTTAATATACGCGTATTTTCATATTTAATTTTTTATTTTAGAAAAAAGATGGAGAGCGACAAGTCAGAGAAATGATAAGATTTGCTGCTACTTCGACAAATATACGTAAAGGGAAAATAATGGATTTGCTTTCACATTTTAATCACAACACCAACATACAATTAATAAACTTTGGCATTAGGATTGGTAACGAATTTAAATTAGTACCTATGCGCATTTTAGATTCACCTTTATTGGAATATTATTCACGTGATACAATAAGACCGTTTAAAGGAGCGTGGCGTATGAATGACAACACAAAATTTTTATTAACAAAGCCATCGAATGAAGGACATAAATGGGCAGTTATTTATAAAAACAGATCCAGAATAAAGTATGATTCAATAAATAAATTTGCGAATATGGTATGTAAAGTTATTAACTAGAGGGTAATCGAAAAGTTTCTGTTTTTGTTTTGTTTGCTCTAATTCAGAGCAAATTCTTTGAAGCAATGGTCACATTTTCCTCAAACAAAAAAAAAATGCCGTGGAACTTTTTTTTAAATATTGAAACATGTATTATGGATATTTTTAAAGAGTAATGCTTAGAAGAATTTTATAGTTTGTGTTTCCACCTCTAGATTTTAGGACTTCATTAACTCTACTCGGTACTTGACTATCATTTCTTTGAAAGATGAATCAATTATTGTTCCACACGACTCGAATTTTCTTTCAATTGAGCTACGGTGTTATTTCTCCGACTGTATATTATAGATATTAAATAAGACCAGCAATTCTCAGTTGCGTTTAAGGTCGTCGAATTGCCCGACTAATGCAAAACGTCTAAATTTAAAGAATTCAGGACGGTAATCCTGGCTCTGGACGTATGGCAATGCGATTATCTATTATAGGTCATCACTTAATGTCTTGATGTAGGACAGCAAAACATTTTTCAAAATCTTGGGTTTTTCACAGTTGGAACTGGACAGCTGGCTGTGTATCTCTCTTGGGACCTACCAACAAATCTTACCATTTGGGATACAGCTTCCAGCCGGCACTCATCGCTAAAAATGACCTTTAAATAAATAAAAACAAGAAATTATCCAAAAGAAAATTGATGAGAATTTTACGTTGAGTTAACTAAATTTAACTGAATTCAAGTAAGTCACTATATTCCACTAGTCGTTGGGAGTGTTACGAGGAATCTGAGCCCAATACACTCTCCGTTTGCACATAGCATTTGTAAGCTTTGGCATTTTTGTAGGAAGTCGGCATATCAAGCCATTTACTTTAAATCGGTATCGCAATGTATTGAGCGATTTGTCGACCCCAGCTTCGTTGAGTTCGTTCAGTACTGGTTTAGTTGGTGCACTTTGCTCCACTACGGCTTTCTGCACAATTCTTCGGGGGAACACTTAAAAAAAGAGCAAACATGATCACAATGTAATCAGTAATGTTTACCACAGAGGACTTCGATATTTCAAAGTTTAGATATCACGCCGTAGCTTGACCTTTTTCAACAGCCACCTCTAACCTGTGAGCATCAGAAATATCCTTTATTTTACGTATGTATGTAGCATATAGTATGTTGGTAGCATATAGTGGTGTAATTTTGAAGAAATTATCAAGCAACTTTTCTTCACCTTGTGTTATGAACATGGATAGAATCATAACACATACAAAACACAAAACAGGAAAGATCAATTATATCAAATTTCAAACACATTACAGTACAACCTTGCTCAACGCAACCAATAGAAATTCGGGCAGTTGCGATGACTGAGGTTGTTGCAAAAACCGAGTCAAGAAATGTATTCGCCCAAATGTGCTGATTTTGAATAATAATGCATATTATTCATTAAAATAAACTCGCAATTGGAATGAGAGTAAAAGTATTTTATTGAAAATACTGCATTCTTTATTTAAAACCAAAAAAATCTAATATTTCTGACGTAGTAGTTCTGTACGTATGTAGAATATAATTTTGGTAAAATTATTTCTCAAAAAAATATGAAATTTTTTACACCATTTTCTTGTATGCCATTAGGTATATGCTGCACTGCATTTTCGCCAAGATCTTGAAGAATCAAAATATTTTTTACGCCATTTTCTCCAGCCCATTGAATACATGTGCTGAATGAACTATAAGCAGTGCTAGCCTTAATCTTCTTCGATACAGGTGGAGTGAAACATTGGTATCGTCTGCGCTTTCAATTTCTTCCACTTGATCTTCGTTTTTTGAAAACTGGCATTTTGCAGCACACAGAAAGCAACCGGTCGTAAAATAAATTTAATTAAACTGAATAAGCACGAAATAAATGTACACGTAGTTCTTAAATATTGTACATACATGCATATATATGTTCTGAGAAATAGCAGTAACATTTAAAGAAGCATTTCAAAATCAAAAAAGAAGTCAAAGTAAACTGGATCAAAAGTTAAAAAATTCAATTTGCGATAATTGAGTACTGCTTTTTTTTAAAGTTGCGTTAACAGAGTCTACAATGTAAATAACTGAGGTGTTGCAATAATCAAGGAGTTGCGTTCATCGAGGGTTGCGTTGAGCGAGGTTATACTGTATTTTGATATATACTACTTTGGCAACTGCCACATTAACAAAAACGTTGTTTAGTTGCCAAATTGAAGTTTTATAATAACGGTTAACACCCAAAATACATGTTTCAATAAAAAAAATTAAAAAAATTCGTGGAACTAATTTTATTTGATGCAGAATAGAAAATCGCATTTAAAATTTTCAATAAGTTACTTTTTATATGCAAATGATGAAAAATATGTCTACATAAATTCTTATTACAAAGCAAGTTTATAAGATAACTTTCTGATTTTTTTTCACACAAAATAAAACATGAAATGGCGGATATTTCTGTATCATTGACTCAAAAATCATGTCTTTTGAGTTATGCCAGTCTTGAAGCAAGTGAGGGATATGTAAATAATTTTACATATTATTAAAACATTTTAAACAAGCGGGAGTGCAGCAAATAGCGCACATGCTTCGCAATATGTTGCCATCCCCAAAAATAATCTTTTTCTCTATAAATAACTAAAATTTATTTCTTCAAAAATTAAATCTTTCACTGAACTTTGTAGCTTTGTTACTTTTTGAAAGACTGCCCATAAAATCTGACAATATGGTGAATATAATTTAAATATGTTTTGGAACAGTTCGCCAGCATTTTTGTTGGTCTTCCTTTCTAAAATTCTCTTTCTCTACATCAGACCACAAGCTTTTGATAAGATTAAGGTTCGGGCTTTGATCAGGTCAAGTTAAATAAAATTTTCTTTGTAGTTATTTTGTATATAATGCGGTGCGGTCATGATCAATCTCAATCATAAAACTCGCTGTACAGAAACTTTTGACCCACCCTATTTATTTTATTTATTGCTTCGTATGTTATACTTGATTGCTTTTTTGTTTTTAGGTATCAGACTTATCAAGAAAATTAAACATGTTTTTGGCCCCCAAATTCGATATAGTTAGTTATGATAGGGTCGGTGATATTTTAAATGATTTTAAGAAAAAAAATTATGACTTAGTCTTTGTCGTGTTGCCTTCTTTTGGTACCACCTACGCAGATGTTAAACAGCAGGCTGAATTAAAAATTGGCCAACTAACACAATGCATAAAAGAAAATACAATTGAAAGGCGTTGTGATATGCAAACGGTTACAAATATTTTATTAAAAGTAAATGGCAAACTAAATGGCACTAATCATAAAATCAACTCTGTTAACAATATGACATTACAAAACGTAATGTTTTTGGGAGCTGACGTAACGCATCCGTCACCGGATCAGAAGCATATACCTAGTGTTGTGGGTGTGGCAGCTTCGCATGATACCAATGGAGCTTGCTACAACATGCAATATCGCTTACAAAGGTCTACGGTGGAAAATATTGAAGATATGGAATCAATATTTACGCAACATATGAAAGTTTATTTCCAGAACCAGAATAAATACCCTCAACACATCATCTACTATCGTGATGGTGTTTCTGATGGACAGTTTCCTATAGTTAAGGAAAATGAATTGAGTGCAATACGGGCTGTTTGTAGTAAGGTAGTATAATTATAATGTCTTAAAGCTTAAATACTAATTATTTTATTTCGTATCATAGCTTCGTTGTCAGCCAACTCCGAAATTGACATGCATTATTGTTATAAAACGTCATCATACACGTTTTTTCCCCACAACGGTTAATAGTCGTGATAAATTTAATAATGTTGAGCCAGGGACTGTTGTAGATCAGGTTATTGTGCATCCAAATGAGGTGCAGTTTTTCATGGTAAGCCACCAATCCATACAAGGCACCGCAAAACCAACACGCTATAATGTCATTGAAGACGATGCCAAAATGAATATAGACGACTTGCAAAAAATGACATACAATTTATGTCACATGTTTCCACGATGTAACCGTGTCGTCTCCTATCCGGCGCCAGCGTATTTAGCACATTTAGTAGCTTTCCGAGGACGTGTGTATATTGAAGGGTAAGTGGTGAATGTTTTTTAATTTAACTTTAAAATTAATTAATTTTCTATTTTCAAAGAACATTTAAATTTGATGAACCGAAGAAAGAATACAACAAACGTATCATTAAGGAGGATTTTATGCAGCGGAATCCGATGTATTTTATCTAAGCAAATATAATTTATAACTAACAGAATATATTTTTTAAATCTTTATTTGGGTTACTTGATTGAATGAAAATGTTTTCTTTTTATTTCATTAGTCCCTTTAAACTTATTAAAATCAATAACCGAGAGCTGCTCTTACTAACTATATATGAATGTATTAAATATTATTGCTTTTCATTTTATAATATCGTAAATAAATAATACAGTCAAACCTGTTTTTGTGCGGTCTTTTTCTGTGCGGTTTTTTTTTGTGCGGTTTTTTTTGTGCGGTTTATTTTTTTTGTGCGGTTTTTTTTATGCGGTCTTTTTTTGTGCGGTTGCTTTATTATGCCCTATGTTACTTCGGTACGACGTTAGGTCAGTTAGGTTTTTCTAATTTTCCACTAATATCAAAAAAATTATTTGTTCAGTGAAATTAACCCTTTCTAGAGGTAATTTTTTATGCATGGGTTTTTAGCGTTAAATTAAATACAGTAACACCTGTTTTTTGCAGTCCTTTTTTGTGGGGTTTTTTTGAGCGATTGGTTTTATGCGAACCTTTTTTATTATGCGGTTTTTTTTGTGCCCTTTTTTTGCGGTGCTTTCTATGCTCTATTTCAGGTCTCTGCGACGTTTGATCAATTGTACGCATATTGCATAATTGACCTTTGGTATTTTCCACTATTTCGCTAATATCAAAAAAATTAGTCCTTTAGGTAAAATTCACCCTTTCGGCAGGGTACTTTTATTACGCATGGGTTTTTTTCGCCAGATGTCATTTTTCAGAATGGCGGGCGCTAATAATGAGATAAAATAGATTACCTGATGGAAAAACAAATAATTATTTACTGCGAAATTTCAATAAAAAATTAAGAGCCGGTCAAAGTCAGATTTTTTATTGTCTTCAGGTGCGTCCTTTTTTTTTGCATGTTCGTGATATATATAAATAAGCCTTAGTCTGTGATATGTTAATTAGCTGCAGACTTTTAAAGTGCGTACACATACTTTTGACTAGTAAACCCTTAAAATGAATAACCGTAAACGAAAAACAGTGAAAAGAAAAACAATTTCAATAGAAACTAAAATTGCAATATTAAATAGACTAGCAAATGGTGAAGGATCAACGGCTCTTGGCAAGGAATATGAATTAGGTGAATCTACTATAAGAGGCATACAAAAACGTGCAAGAAAAATAAATGAATCTAATAATTGTGCAACAAACGAAAGTGGTAAAAGAGCAGCATATTCAAGAAATTTGTTAATTGAAAAAACAGAAAAGGCAGTCATGCTTTGGATTAACGATGCAACACGAAAACGAATCCCCATTGACGGAAAATTAATTAAAGAAAAAGCTATACAATACTTCAATCAGTTGAATGATTCTAGTTCATCATCACACTTCGGAAACCTGAAATTTTCTGGTAGCAATGGCTGGTTAGCTGGATTTTTAAAGCGAAACGGACTTCACAATATTAAAATGCAAGGCGAGGCGGCGTCTGCTGATGATACAGCTGCTAAAACTTATTGTGATGAGCTAAAAAAAATTATTGCTGACGGTGGGTATTGCCCAGATCAAGTGTTTAACGCGGATGAAACTGGATTGTTCTGGAAAAAGATGCCTAGCCGAACATTCATTGCGAAGTCTGAGAAATCTGCAAGTGGTTTTAAGGCTGCAAAGGACCGAATTACGTTCCTTCTTTGTTGCAATGAATCTGGTGCAAGAATGGTAAAACCACTCATCATAAATAAAGCATTGCATCCACGTGCGCTAAAAGGCAAAAGTTTAGCTGACCTTCCAGTACATTTCATGGCAAATAAAAAAGCATGGGTCACTTCAGCAATTTTTACAACATGGTTTCACGATTGCTTCGTTCCAGAAGTTGAAAAATACATGACAGAGATTGGTCTTCCATTTAATGTGTTGCTGGTTGTTGACAATGCACCTGGCCATCCTCGTTTAGAGCATCCTAATGTAAAAATTGTGTTTTTACCACCCAATACAACCAGCCTTATACAACCATTGGACCAGGGCATAATCGCAACGTTCAAGAAGTACTATGTGAGAAACACTTTCAAATACATTTTGGATAAAATTGAGAACGAACAAGTTAGCCTGACAGAAGCTTGGAAAAAATTTTCGATTTTGGATTGCATAACCACGCCACTGAATCAATTGCTCAAATAAAACAACACACTTTAAATGCGTGCTGGAAGCCAGTGTGGCCTGAATGCGTAATTAATAAAAATGTAACCGAAAATGCAACCACATTATCATCAGAAATTATTGCGCTAGCTCGTAACATTTGTGGAGAAGGTTTTGACAACTTTGACGAAAATGATTTAATTGAAATGATTGAGGATGATCCAATAAATGACAACGACATTATTAATATCTTCAACGATCATGACGATGAACAAGAAGAATCAGATACTATGACAGCTGATAAAATATTTACAGGCATCCAGCTTAGCAGCAAATTGGAAAACCACTTCCTTAAAATAGATAGCAATTCCGAAAGAAGATTGAAATTCCAGAAAGAGCTTCGTTCATGTATGTCTGGCTATCGCAATGTTTACAATACGTTAATCAAACGGCCATCGTCTCAAAAACTTATTACAGACTACATGCTACCAGAAAACAATTCAACTGTAATATCGTCAAGTGATGAAAGTGATTTCGAACCAGTGTATCACAAGAATATGCGAATTTCAAACTACGAAGAGTAGTATTAAATTAAATATGTAAATGTTGAAAGTTTTTCCAAATATAAAATAAGAAAATAAAAAATTTTTACAACTTAACCTGGTCTAATTTTATTATTTATTTTGATTAGGAATAATTTTTCACTATTTCATAGAACTTTGACTTGTTTTCTTGGTGAGATTTTTTTTCTGCGGTCCCTATCCACCGCACAAAAAAAGTTTTTTTGCAAAATCATGCGAATCATAATATTTTAACCATAAAAATGTTGTCAATTTAAATTTTTTTTTTGTGCGATTTGTTTTGTGCGGTCCCTATCCACCGCACAAAAACAGGTTTGCCTGTACTTTTAAAAATCCAATATTAAAGAAATCATGGTGTATAACTAGATTTAGTAGAAAAGAACGTAACATTTATGGAGTAAAACAAACCCAGTGCAAATGAGTTGCACTCGTAGTAGGTTTTTTTGAAAATGTTCAACAAGTTTTATCGACATCTTTTACATATATTTGGTCGAAATTACATCTTTTCTTCTTCTTTCGTAGTCAAAAATCTTCAATGGGATTGGTGTGCTTATCTGTCAGCTTAACAAGTTTATAAACAAAATAAAGACAAGTGGACAAAAAATAAAATCAAATATACATATCGTCACTTAACATCCAAGAAGCCGTAACCACTTTTTAGTTCTATACAGGATAAGCAAAAATCTTATGCTGGAAAAGTATATTGTTATGTATTTATTATGTAAACGTTATCTAAAGAGTTCAAATACCTATCTATCGTTTTGCTCTAGGAAACTTTAAAACTTGTTACGGCCTTTGGAATTTCGTTAGTAGTCTTTTTTACTGGACATTTGATTTAAAAACTTTGCACGAATATGTACTTTAGTCAAATGCATCATAATCAAAAACTCGATTTTGAGTTTTTTATGGTTACGGCTTTTTAGATGCAAGATATTTATATAAAATTTGCAAAGAAAGTTATGCCATGTTTAATAATTCCTCTAAACGCGAAGATGCCTCGAAAACTAAACTTCGTAAATATTTTCGAGCCTCGAAAAAGATTTGTGTGGAGCAAAGGTATACGCACTCCTCGAATACTTCCGAGGCAAAATTTATGAGCAACCTGAAAACTTAGAAAACGAATCTGTGTTGTAGCAGCGATCAATGTTCATGTAAAATATTACAAATTGATACAGGACTTTTGTCTGAAAACCGGCACAAGTTTTTAAAGAGCAACACCTCTATAAATTTGGCGAGAGGGATAGCAAGAAATGCGTAAGTGGCAAATAAATAAAAACGGCGGCATCTTAATGTAGGCATTTACTCGACACTTATTTACTTGAGCTCGTACCTTTGATAAGGCTAGTGAGTGTCGAGTACTAATGCATATTGGTCATTTCCGAAGTAATTTTTTGCGCTAAATCTGGCCTCAGAATCGACCAGTCACGTCAGCATTCTGAAATATTTGACGTTAAGAACTTTAAACATGTTTTTATTTGTCTATTTTAGAGGCTGTGTATAGGATTGAAAAAATTTGTTTAGCTAATTTCAGACAACAAAAAAAATCATTTAGTACCATCCTTCCTCTTTAAGACGAGCTTCCAAATGGTCATCTATGATGTTTCCTTGCAAAGGCAAAGCCATTATAAAGTTACATGAATTGATCCCTTACAACCCAACAATCTTTACCAAACGGTTTCATATTCATTCATCTTGAAATGTCTGCTAGTTTTCAAGGAAACATCATAGATGATTATTTTATTAAACGGAGGATATTTAAAGCCAAATGATTTTCGTGAATCGAAATCGTGCGGAGACAACTAATCCTTAATATTCGCCTTTAGCTGGAGTTCAGGATGGTGATTCCTTTTTAGAAATCTTAAAAAGTAAATTTTCAAGCAATTCGAAAGAGAATCGCACTATCGTGACTATCGATGTTTTATGACTATCGATAGTATTTATATTAAATTTTCATCTTAGAATTGTTGTCGTACTTTCGATAATATTGAATAACACTACTGTAATTGTGATATATTCGAACGCGTTTGATATAATTTTACATAAGAGTAGTAGTTGTAGCTGTCCATAAATATATAGTTTGAAAAAAAAATTTTACATTCCGGCAAAATGGGTTAATAAAAATAAATTGGTACAAATGATACATAATTTTAAAGCAAAAGAATTGAGATTTCCTGTGATGCTAAAAAAACTCTGTGTTTGTCATATATTTTTTGGAAAAAATAACGGTTTTTATAAAAAAAAGGTAAAACTTTTCAAAAATAGTCATATCGAAAACTGTGAAATGAATTTCTAATATTCATTTGTCGATTTTATGCCTTATAAAATTACCGATCATATGATACCCTAACTATGAAAATCTATTCAGGAGTTCCTAAATTATACTTATTTTTATAAAAGCTATACCCGCAACTTACGATAACTATGCCGCCGAAGCTAGATCTGATCGACACTATTTTATTATTTTTTATTCTTATAGCGCTACTGCCTATAAGGAAATAGTTGGCGAACTCTACAGCCTAGAAATATGAAATAAGTTTTTGCATGAGATAACGACGCGACAGAGATAAATTCAACAAAAAAAGTCATACAAGTTTCATCCGTTACTAAACGGAATCATCAGTGGCTTAAGCCGATTAGTAAGAATTTCTAAGCATGATATTTTTTCTTTTTGCATAGATCTGTTGAGAGCCCCAGCAAAAAGTGAAATAAAGCAAATTAAAATTATTTTTTCTATTACCATTGGTTTTGTAATTATTGCAATTTGATGTTACACTTCTTTACAGGCGTTTCGTTACAAGCTTTCTTGATGAGTCAAAACGAAGCAGCAACCGCAAAGCGTATATGGAATCGGTGAGCTCACCGAAAGGTGATGTTTCTAGTGATGTCAGATGTAAAATATTAAATCGCTGGGCGAGAAAAGAAACAAATTCGGAACTTTAGCTATCATGTTGGGACTTTAGCAAAAATTCTTGTTTGTTTTATCAAATTATATCTTGCAGTTTACAAAATGAACATTATAAACTTAAATCATATTTCATAACATAAAATACTTTGTCTAAGTGGGGACAGCGTCTTGAGCACGAATAAAAGCTGGGGAATCATTCGTCTGTTTTTTAAATATCGCTATTTGACTATTTAGTTTTTTTCTCGTTCAATAAAAACGAACAAAAATTAAATAAAAAAAGAGTTTTGGTCAACCAGGAGTGAGGGGTTTATAACTCTAATATTTTTGCGGACGATCTTGAAACATTTCAAATGTTTATGCTGTGGTTATTTCAGCAATCGTTTTCACAACCTTCTACCATTTAATTGAAAGTAAAATGATTGCAGGCACTTTGCGCAGCCGTTGTACAAAATTTTGCCCGAAGCGAACTCTTGCTGCCAGTGGATGGGCCGCTTAAGAGTCACTGATGATTCCATTTAATAGGGTCGCCTAGTTGTTTCTTTTTATTTCTATTAGTCCCTTTAAACTTAATAAGTGTAATAAAAATCAAAAAAATTGGGGCTCACATTAAAATCAATATCCGAGGACTGCTCTGCTCTGAAAAAGCCCATAACATGGAATAAACGAATACTGGCACACCAATTTTACTCTTACTATCGGCTATGGGTATACATTGTTTTTTTTAGAAAGCTGAGATCCTCTTCCTCAAAAATTTTTCTAGTAAATGAACGGCTCATCATCTCCAGGAAAGACAGCTGATGACGTTAAAATTAAAAAAGTATCCGTCATGGCAAAAATTAGAGATATAAAAATTGATAAAATCTAATTTACTTCCGAGCCAGTCCTCCTTAGAAGTTTCAACACGCATAACCTACGTTTAAGGAAAAGCTTTACCATGACCTAATTTTAAAGAGCCTATTAACTTCGGTTATGGCGAAATTCTTTCATAATAGGAAAAATTACACTTAAATCGTTTTATGTCAATGCAGGGTGATTTGGGGTCGCTGAGCTCGAATCTCGCAGAAGATTTTGGTCAACACGTTAGCGTTTCGAGATAACCTCTATCGGATTAATTGAAACGGTTACAAGCGCTCTCCTACGACTTTTTTATTTCAAGTCTGAGAGTTTTGGCGTCTGAAGCAAGAAATAGTTTTGCCTTAGGCCGCATGAAAAAATTCTCATTCGGTTATACCGTATATAATTTTTTTTCAGATAATTTGACTAAAATACGTCATAGCGGAGTTAAGGAGTGGTGCTGGAAGGGTAGTCTGAATAGAAAATGTTTGTATTTTGAGGAAGAATGATAGTAATGGAATCGTATTCATTTCCTCTAGGCAACTTCGTTGCCAAAACGTGGACAGCGAGTTGCCTGACCTGGCTATACTGGCCAGCGACATGTGTTAAAAAATTGGTTTAATTACGATGATCTTATTACAAAGGCTTAACCAGTATCTTCAATTATCTTTTGAAAAACAAAACCGTTACTATGGGTGGCAAAGCTTACTGTCTCTGCCGTACTTCAAATCTAACAGTAACTACACAGAGCTGCAATTGTTGTTAAGCCGATCACACTGTAAACTTACATGATCCCACAGTCTATTCGACAGATGTTTTGGTTTACGGCAATTTCAACCGTTAACATCGGTAACACTTGATCGAAAGATTTTCTATCTGTGTACTTTATTTAATTTACTCAAGCTGCAATATAATATATATATAGTATATATATATGCCAAAATATATGCGTTCTCTTCTGCACATAAATACATACAGACTAGAGCGGTTCAAAAAAAAAACTTTTTGTTTTTTTCATGATGTATCAGCGGATCACAATAGAAGAATTACATTAAAAGAATGCCATAGGCCGCATATCGTTATTTTATTTCAAAATTGAAATTTCCAAATTTTTCTGACATAATTTGAAATTTTTAAAATTCATAGAAATATGAATAGAATAGTTGAATTATGCCAGGTCTGTCAATTTAGAAAAATATTGATATCTTGGCTCAAATGGGTAGGCAACTTAAAACAGGGGCGCCAATCCAGTTTTCAGTATTGATGAAAATCCTTTTGAGCAGCTTTGTCTTGACACATAAGGCTATTGTAATCCGCTCACACATCGTGAAAAAAGCAAAAAGTTTTTTTGAGCCTCACTAATGTATACATACATATATATCTCTGATGTTGCTAACTGCGAAATCGTCTGTTGGAATCGAAAACGTAACCGATAGACACGTGGATTTCTGCTGTAGCGTCGCTACCTCATATTTTGTTGTTAGCTCATAATAAATTCTAGTATTGAAGGTCAAAAATTTAGCATATATTATTTTTTTCTAATACCCATTTTTATTTGTTTTCAATGCCCATTTATGCGTTTTGTATAATCGTAATACATATTATTGTTTTCTTTTTAACGCAAAGTGCGCAAATTTTAAGTTTAAATTTATGTTCAAAAATGACTTATAATCAATCTTATATATAAATAGAGTTGCCAATTCCTTACCGATATTAATTTTAGAAATTTGGTTCGAAAAGTACAAAAAGATCCTCAGAGATTGTTCCTTAATTTTTAACCAACCTAAGTCGACTTGGCTTCAACTGAGTACCGTGGTCAACATTATTGCTACTCGTCAGATGCATCGTTATTGCTTTGACTTTGCTTCTGTTTGGAGAACAATATTTCCAAAGGTCTTATATTTTAATACTGTGTGCGATTTTGATGTTAAAGCTGACAACAGCAACAACATTGAATATGGTCGTAGGCATAGCCTTTTCCAACTAAACAAAAATCGCAAGCTTTTTGCTATACCCAAAAACTCGTAAGTTACATCGCGTTTGAAATGCAAATTCATTCATTTTGCAAGGAAAGGCGAAGCAGTTTCTTTGACTACTGAAAAATAATCCCCACGGTAATAGCTTTCATAAACATTTGGTCGAACATTTTTATGAAAAATCATCACAAATGTGGGCGTTGGTATTTTGGACCTTAATTTCTGTTAAAAATATGAGTGTTGCCCAAACTTTGTGCAAGCACATTTTGCGCGTCCCTTTCCACGGGTTGCCACCTATGCTTCTAATTTAAATACGAGTAGTATATCACTGTCAGACTTCGATTGCCAAGCGTGGCTTAGCTTCTTCTTAAATTGTTAACTAATTTTCTTAAAGATGACGTCATAAACCCTGTTTGCAAAAATATATCATCTGTGCTACACGTCATAGTGAATATCTTAATTTGTTTCTCGGTTAAAAATTCTGGAATAAACTTTAATACTTTTGGTGCTAATGACTGGGAATGTGTCTTTCTTAATTTTAAGTTGCTGAACCGTTTTTTTTCCTGATCAGACTCGTTAACAAAATTGCGGAGTGTTTAGATTTCATACAGAGTTTTAGTTTGTCTGCTTTTTCCTCGTCCTTGAATAGCATTATACTTTTTCAAATGAAAACATTTTAAGGCACTCATTCCTTCGGGCTTTTTATGATACTTTCCAGAGACTTAACATCCTTTAAGCCCCAATCTTTTTCCAGCAATGAAACCACCCTATGTTTCTTATGAATCGTTTGATATTCTTGTTTTTGTGTAATTACCGGAACGGTTTTAACCGCCCTTTCGACTCTTCCGAAAACATGTTCGGCGCGTAGGAAACTATGCCCACATACGGAAAATGTAAAATATATATCTCTAATATTTTCTGAAGATTCATTGACGAGCCAAAACATTAGATGGTGGACTATATGCGAATTTTTATTTTGGGCATCACAGCTATCAAAAAAACGGAACAGGTTTACTTCAGCTGACATTCTCCATTTTTTTTTTTTTGGGGTAAAAGGGGGTCAAAAATAAAAAAAAATTATAAAATAAACGGGCCGCTCGGATCTAGTTTCGAAGATATAGCCATCGGAAGTTCCGGATATAGCTTTTGTAAAAATTATCACAAGTCATATCATAAGAAAGATAATTTAATGATGGTGAGAAAAGTTTTGAAATTTAACCTATAATTTTGGAGATATGACGACTTTCTGAAATTTGGACCAACTTTTTTTTAAAAAAACCTTTTTTTCCCCTAAAAATGTCTTAATGACCTGTGAGTATTTTAGCATATTAAGAGAGCCTAGTTCGTTCCCTTTAAAATGGTATATAGTTAGTTGTAAATTTTTTATTATTTACCCCCTTTTTTACCGGAAAACAAAAAATTTTATTCAATGAATTCTCATGAAAAGTATGTATTTATGGACAAAAGCAATAAAAATCCAACCACAAAAACAACAATGGTGAGTAAAGTTTTGAAATTTTGAGCAATTTTTTTTTTAAAAACTTTTCCTATAATCTTTTTAGCATATTTCAATCATTTATATCTTAGAGCATATCAAAAACCGGCTTAGCTAGCCACAGTTATTCTATTTAACAGTAGAGGTAAGTGGGCGGCCTGCGGCCACAGCTCAGGATTTAAATCTTCCAAAATCCAACACTGTCAGCTAAAGTAAACTTAAGCCAAAAAAACAAACGCAATATTCTTTTGCCCGCTAAATTCAAAGAATTTAAGTGCAAAACTGTTGATCCACCTTGATCTTGAGACCAATAATAGCAACGTGGACTTCTCGGTTCCATTGCCACGAAGCAAAGATTGTAATAGCTAATCTGTCGAGAATTAAAAGACTCTTGAATGGGTGTCCCAGGTAAAGGTTAGACTTGCTGTAGATCGAAACAAAAGTTTTCCGAGTCAAGCCCATAATTTTTGCATATGTAGCTTATAGAAGACTTTGGCCCGTAAACTGTGAACTCTTTTTTGCACCATCAGAATGCGTTTATCGCCAAGGTCAGTAGCTGTTTTTATTTTGTTCGTTAATAAGATACGAGTACTACAGGCGTTAGAAGCAGGACTCTTAAATCCAATGTTGAAATCATCAGAGAACGCCTTCTGAAATATGGTTTTTGTCACACGGAGGTCTTGAGGGATCGAGTCATTGTACATTTGCCTTAACTTAATTTTTTTCTTTTATGAGAAGGCGTGGCATTTTTCAAAAAAAAAACTATGCTAAGAGCTTTCCCCAAATTAAATCTTCGCCCCAGTCGCCGAATGTGCTTGAATCGCAAGTGTCAAGACACATTTTTAATTCTAGAAAGCTCTCACAGTTTATGTTTAAGATAACGTGCCAATAATAGAAAAACTTTCACCAAATTTGATATTAAAACAACAAGAATGGCAACTCTACCCAGTATTGTAAGTAGAGATGTGCGAATAGTACATAACTATAACAATTCTTTGCTGATTTTATTTTTCACTATTTCGAAGATGATGTCATTTTTATGTACATAAGTATGTACGAGTATCTATGAAAAAACCAATTTCATTAACGAACGTATTAGGAAGCTAAAGTTCTATGAAATACATAACTAGTAATCTACGTATTTAAAAGATATTTGTTTATTAGTTCTCAAGGTCGCCAAATTTAAATAATTAAATGTGCGATTTATTGACTAAGAAAAAAAACTCTAATTAAATTATAGGACAAAAAAGCGGCAAAAAACAGCAGCTTTAAATAAAAAAAATTTATTTTAAGAACTGCAGAAGCTTAGCACTTATTTGTGAAGCACTCGATCAATGATTTTCTACGAAACTCCGTTCTATTTTACGACGATCAAATTTAAGGTTTTTTCATAGATTCGACCTCATTATGGTTTGTAGCACTAAAACGATCCCTTTAATGATAAAATGGCTTAAAATATCTGCGAAAATTATATCACATAGCTCATATAAGCAGGAATCAGTAAATCGCTGGTAATCACTATTTCTGGATTTTTGCACTAGCAATCTTTTGACTCAAAAAAGGGTATCAGGGTATGAAGGGTAACACTCCCATTATAAATTCGGCTTTACTATAAGGAATGTACATTCATTGGAATGTACATTCCAAAGAAATTGGAGTTCTCTTTCCTCTTCGTATCCGTGGAATCTGGATAGTGCCCAGTAAAATCACTTTGGAATGGGCACTACCAAGATATTTAGAAGAGATCATTCTTTTTGTAAAAAAATGTATGTGTTCCTTCTCATTGAAATCATGAGGCTACAAAAGAAAAAAAAAGTAAAACGCGGGGGGAACATTTAGGGTAAAAGCTAAAAAATACATAAATATGTAATTGCCCAAAATAATGTAGGGTCTGAATACAGAAAAATCAGAAAAATCAAATAAACTTTAAATTTTTCGAGCCAATTTTATAAATAGTATCAAACATTAAAATTGAAATTTGATGATAAACGACAATATACTTCCGAGACAACGATATGCAGCTTATATGCTAAGGATTCCTTCTGATACAAACGTAGTCTCAAGTGGAAAAACTTAAGTGATAACATCAAATTTTGAAGATGTGAAAACCATTTAACATCAATTTGCCTAGGGATGACTTCGACTTTCAGTATATTAGAAATAATCAATTAAGTCTCAGATAAATTAAAGATAAAATACAGATATAATTTCGAGTATAGTTAGAATCGCTGTCGATTCGAATGACAGATATTTTGAGGAAAAGAATCAACTACATAAAATAAAACGATTAGTATTCCGTAGCCAAATAAAGCAAAAAGAGCAAAATTAAATAAATATACAAATAAATACAAACAACAGCAACAACAACAATGCTGTAAAAAATGCCGAAAATCAAATCAAATAAAGTGCAAAAAAATTTAAATTTTTGAATTTTTTATTTTTTCAACAGACGCGAGTTAGTCAAAATTTCAAGGTTGGGGTTATCAAGTTGCCAAGATCAAGGTGAGCTGTGGGATGAGTATACGTATGGATGGATGGATCGACGGATGAACAGTCGAACAGACGGTTAAATGAATCACATGAGAGTGCTCGATTATATATAAACACGCCTACTTACTGATTGCTAGGTCGGTTTTAGTTATTATTATGTGCTGTATTTGTTGTTGTAAGGTATCATGAGTTCTTAGACAACGAACGTAAAAACCATAAGATATAAAATATTAAATAATGAATAAAACTTTCCAGAGAAGAAATAAAATCAATACTAAAAATGATGTGCAAATATATTGTATTTCAAATAAAATCGTGTTTGGCCAAAAAGAGCGTAATGTAATTGCCACTTTTTTCTTAAGTTTGCGGTAGCACCAACTATTTAGGAATTACTTACATTGAAGAAACTTGGTCAAACATATACAAAGTTGAAACATTTAATTATTTTGCTCATTAAACTTATCGTATATGGAGAATTTTTATCCAATGGGGTGGCATCAGGGTTACCAAGGGGGAATTGGATAATTTTTGTGCCATGAACTAAAAATTTTTGTTTAACGAAAAAAAAATGTCATCAACTTTTTCACACCAAAATTTTTCTTTTTTACCATTTTAGCATTATTTTTATTTGTTTTAAAAGGCCGGGAATTTATTCTGTACGTCTTGGTAGCTCTGGGTGGCATATACTTTGTGGCTATACTTAAAAAGTGTCAATAAATTGTAAGCTGCAGGGTTGAAACGTAACACGTAACGCTAACGTTAAAATGTTCAATACGTTTCAATATAACATATTTGGCTATGGCCAGTGGAGCCCTTGCTCTTCCCAATTGGTGTGATTTGACTACATTTATTAAAAAAAAATATTAGAACAATGCCTGTGAATCACACAGATCTAAGTGGAATTTTGATCCAATATATGTACAAGAATATTATTGCACCAATCGATGGGGAATGGTCGAACAATTTTTTTGTGGACATGTTCATGGTTGCCGTCGAACCCACTAAGGGGTTGTTTTGCCCACATTTGTGTAAAACATTTTATTGTGCCAATCGATAAAGAGAAAGGTTTAAGTTTTCTTTGCAATTTGTGATCGTACTGAATTTAGATGTTATGTGTATTAAAAATATTTTGGAAACATTTTTATGAAAAAAAAATTAATGCTTGAGCATATTAATTTTAAGTTTTTTATTTTTTATCATAATATTAAAGCATTTTTGAACAAAAAAAGTCCTTGGTTTTTTAACTTATCTCCTATGGTTTTTGAGATATTTCGTTTCAAAAAATGTTCGAAAAGGTAAAAAAAAACATTTATTTACAGATTGAATGTATTTTGACTGTATTTTGAATGTATGTACTTTGAACTTATTGCAAATTTTTGACTTTTGACTCAATATTTTTTTATATTGACATAACGAAACGTTATTAAGTTTTCATATCACGCCGCGAGTGCTTGTGCTCACCTTTATTTTTTTTTTTCGAATGTTCAAATTAAGCTCAGATTTTAGCTAAGATCATATTTTTTTTTATATTTTATTGAATTATTACACGCACGTGCTTCTGATTTAAATGAAATACTTAACTTCAAGTAGCTGTCTGGTTGGTTACTCAAAAGTCACGAGTATTTTATTAATATTTTTATTATCATTAATGAAATTTTTATATTTCGTTGCCACCGACTCATAGCAAAAAGGAAATGATAAAGTGTGTTAGCCCAGAATATAAAAAAAAAAACAAAAACATCAAAAACTACTTCTGCTATAAAATAAAAATTTCCATTTGTTGTCAATTCAAAACGTTTGTAATAACAAAACCTTGACCATAACCTGTAAGCAAACGCCGGCTGTCAAGATCTTTCCGACTTCGAGTTGGCATTGAAAGAAAATACAAAAACAAAATAAAAAAATGTTTTTTACGTACACATATACATAAGATTATTTTTGCTCATAAACAAAATTTATCAACGTCATTTTATTTAATGACGATTTATTAAAAACTTTTCAACATTAACCCATTGTTGTAAGAGTTAAGTTAAAAAGAAGAATTAATAGGTGGTGCTGTGACAAAATGCGCAGACTCGTCCACTTTTCCTTTTTATACAAAGTTCGATTATATTCCGTTGGAAAACTCTGAGTATATCATAGCTTAACATTTTTAAATTTTACGAGTCGAATCCTGTTCACACTTTTGCCTCTTTGTACCTCAGCACAAATTTTCATTGCATACTATTGGAAAACTCTAACTTAACAAAGAGTTTGTACTCCCGCTTTCCTACCAGATAGTGCTGTTTTCACTTTGTATCATTGTAAAAAATTTAATTGCATTCTATAAATAATAATTCAAAGGATTTCTACCATGGGTGATGTTACGTTCACTCGTCAATTTTAAGTCCTCGTGTTACTCAATTGTATTGGAAATTCATCTTGATAAAGTTTATTAATTTTCTTGCATCTATGTATGGGGAGTGCCACCTCCATTTACTGAAACTTATCCACTTTTTATCAATATATAGAACAAAAAATATCATTTAAACCACTAAATAAACAATTCCCGACCTTCTCAAAGATTTTTCCCTCAAATGGTAAAAATTCAAATTTTTAAAGTTTCGTTTTGGGAAAAAGTTGAGGACCATTTTTTTTTTGATATTTTTTTTTGTGAATGTTTAACAAAATTCTGAAGTAAATTTCACAAAAATTGTCCCATTCGCGGTTATTTCATAATTTTTTGAAATCCCACCAGATATGAAATTCGGACTTGGTCTATCCCGGTCACTTGACAACCCAGCCGACATATCGCACACATTCTATTAAACAGCTTCAACTCAAAATTAGGCTGCAATATGCAAAACTGGCCTATTTTCGGTTGTGTTGGAGAGTTAAAGCTGTTGTCATCGATACGATCAAAACGTATTCTGTTAGTACCGTCTTCTAATTAATCCACACTTTATTTCTGAAAAATAGTTCACGAGCTCCAAATCAGTTTTCTGAAATTTTCAAAGCTTTGAGTTGTGCCTCTTTCGTAGAATGTGTGCAATATGTCTACCACGACTTGCTTTTAATTGCGTTCGATTATTCTATTTTAGACCACTTTAAGTCTTTAAAATCGCACAAGCTATATTTATTTTGAAATTGTTGCTCCGTTGTCGAAGATCGTTCAGATATCCATTATTCTACATATAAAATTTAAAATGCGGGAAAAAATTGCTGTCGCTGTTAATATATTGCTTCATTCGAAAACTATGCGTTTTATAAAAAAGTTATGAAAAACATTAATTACTTGGATTAATATAAAGCCATAGCCTTTGATTGCTTTGAACATTATTAGTCACAATTTGTATCAAAATTTGCGGTCATATACAAATTTTAAGGTTGTCTTATTGTCAGGGTGTGCCGATATACATTTTTTCTATTTAATTGCAACAATTTCAACCAAATTTTGCATAAAATTATTGATTAATTGCTACAGGAAGGAAGACGGAAAGGAAGTAAGTTAGCAACGAAAAACGATACATCAGTAAATAAATAAAAAAAAAAATCAAAAACAATAAAAAAACTCAAAATAAACGGTAAAAAAACATTAATGTCATTCATTCACAGTGTTATTGGACAAAAACCAGCATCTAACGGTACGATCTACCGTATAATCGGTGATGATTGAAGCATAAATTAATGATTAAACATCTGAAGGCAACAGCTGTTTATGAATTTGGCGCGAGGTATTGATGCTGGTCAATACGTGCGAGGAGGCGTTGATGATTGTAAGTGTGAAAATAAATCAGAGTTAACAGATGTTCAACAAATGATCTCTGACTTGCAAATGTAAATGAATAATCGTGATGTTTAACAACAAGTTCATTTTAACTTCTTCAATTGAATTTTTTTATGCCCTATACTTAGGTTATGCTCACTTCGTCATACCATCTGTAACTCATATAAGAGGGCGTGGCAGGTATAGAAAAGTACATACATATATTCTTGATAAGCGTCACCACCTCAGTCAATTTGGCCACATCTGCCTGTATATCTGTCCTTATGTGGAAGTCGTAATTTCGGGAAAACCAAGCAAGATTTGTGAATGAAAATGGGTTCTCTGTCACGCCTGCTGTCTATACAACTGAAATATTTAAAACGCTATATTGGGAGAATTATTTAATTAAGTGTTAAATACTAGTAATAACTTGGACAAGCTCTGAAGAAATACGAGTAGTATTCGAATTATGACAAGAGGGCGTAGAACTTCTTATATAAGCCAAAACTTCAAAACGCTGTACTAAGAGAATTATTTAAGGTAATGCAAGCTCCCTAAGCTCACACAAACAGCAGGATTGGTTAGGAAAAGCTCTGAACAAAAATTAAATACATTTTGTCAAGAAGGCGTGGCACCTGCCATTGAAACAAACAATTAAAAACGTTATACTAAGAAGTTATGAAACCAAATTGCCAAATATAAGAAAAAGCTGGGTATAACATCAGAACAAATGATTGCGATCAAGTGAGAGGGCGTGGCATCTCCTATAGAAGTAGAAGCTTCCAAACATTACACAACGAACTATTAAGTAGATGTTACCAAATTCAATAGGAAGAAATACCTTTTTAATAAAAACTTAAGACCATGGTGCACTTTTACTGTGCATTTAGGTGCAGGGAATTTAATTTTTGGCGATGCCAAGGATTACTTGTTGTTTTTGAACATAATCTGGATTTCCATTAGCATGCCGTAGCACACATTATATACAATTTAGAAATTAAAAAGGTATATTTTGGGCCAATAGCATCTTTTTGGAAGAAATGTTAGGAGCTAAGAAGCCGGATATGATATGTGTGAACGTCCGTCATATAATCAGCATTTGTGTATATGAATCCTTAACAATTGATTTCAGAAGTCAGGTTGAATGGCTATAACTGGCATAAGTTTCCCAACGTCTAAAGATATTGTAACTCGCTAGAGCGAACAAGCAGTGTATTAGTGTTAGTGTAGTCATATTCGTACAAGATAAAATATGAAACGACACACGACAAGTTCGGCGAAGAATGTGTGCCTTTAAAAGGGTTCTTCAACATTGTATAAAATAGTACAAAAAGATAAGTAAAAATGTTAAAGTCCCACGGACTTAGCTAAATCCGCTGAATCAGTTGCGTCAAATATGCCAACAGCAAACTCAAAAGCTCGTGAAGCCATTACGAAAAGGTATGGTTGCTTCTCTTCCGGGTAATATAAAGCCGCCAGTAAAAGATAAAATCAAACTGAGTTTCATAGTTAATGTTGACAATATACCTGCAGAAGTACAGAATGCCATGCCTAAAGTCTAAAATCAAACTGAATGATCATAATTTATAAAATCTCTTATATCTCGAAAACTGTGAGCTAACATATGGGCACTTCTCATGCACATTGACACGCACAAATCATATCATACATCTGAACATATGTATGCTAATAACTGATCACTTATAATTTCAAACTAAATATCATTTATAGGATGAATGAAAAACTGTGAAGATCACTACACAAGCAACTAATACGGAAATGTTGCATATAGAACTTTTGACGCGTCTACACATACCTACATCGTATATAGTTAGACCAATAAATTCCAGCCATTTCATACTCATAACGTAAAGAACACACAATATTTAGTATCTGAGGTCAGTTCAAGTAGCGAACGAGCTCTCAATGTTTGTCCAAAGCTACACCCAGCCAGCACAACTACAAATATTTGACAGTCAGAAATCAGATTGGCGCTACATTGAACACCAAGGGGAGACCTTCAGTTCAGTTTTTGTTTTCTGTTACTGTTTGCATACCTTGTGCCCCATAAACTGTAGAAAACAGCAAAGCAAAAAAATGAAATAAAATAAAAATTATCATGCGCTATATAAAGCGATTTTTTAATTGGTAAAGTTTGGTTCCGGTAAATAAATCAAGAGAAAAAAAAACCTTTACGAGTCTTTGTATTTAAAAGGAAAAGTCATGGTGTACACTTTGGAATACATTGCACTGCGAGAAACCGTATGCAGATATAATAGTGTAAAATCAGAATTAGCTAGTTGCAGCGGCGTAGTCAAGATTTTGGAAAGGGAGAATCAGTGCTGTTTTAGCTCAAAGCAAGACACCACGGGAGTGATAAAAATAATGTCTGAAAAGAATCACAGCCTGTTACCGTCGTGTACAAATTGGTGACCACAGATAAAAAAAAGTTCCTTCATTTTGAATATTTCAGTCCAGCTCAATATAGCTAGTAAGCACTTTAATATTTTTATCTATTACCAGCTAGTTTTTTCTCAGTGTGTACACAGAATCTCATTTTTTGGTCACATACTATAAACTCTTGACCCAGTTTCTGAAAAAAAAAAAAATCAGAAATTGGGGTTTCAAGCGGCTGAAGCTGCGTTACTCATTGATGAATCTTTTGTGCCGGCTTAAATGTTGTAAGAAGAGATGTGCATAAATCAAAATTTGTTACTTTATGATGTCATAAAAACTGAACGCTACTAAGCCTTAACGAAGGTGTTGAAAATATCCTTTCATATATGCGCCAACATCACATTTTGCGGTTTGCAGAAATGTAAAAGAGTCCTTGACTTTTTTTCTGCGAAACGTACGAGGGATGTCAGCTAAAAAATCATTTTAGTTTGCGGAAATTATAAGCATTATAGAGTGTTTCCGCTATGATTCTTTTAGAAATATAATAAGTTTTAAGTAAGAAATGACTGGTTTTCATTTCAAATTTTACCAGAAACCCGGTCAAGTTGGAGCAAACTATATCGCTTTTGTAAATAGTGATATGCCTCATTAAGAGTATTCTACCGTGAATATGTCACAAGGTGCGACATTTGTGTGCCATGTACATATATATATGAGAAATTATTGCTGCATTTGTAATAATTGTTTTAAGAAATATTCGATTCAAATTTTAAAATAATTTTCTGAACAAAAAATTCAAGAATATGAATATCGCTTGGTTTTCAAGCGCTTGTATCTACAAACCTCTGCGCTAATGAGGGCTTTTATCGACTTCTTTGATATTTTCTCGAAGTGCTCGATACCTTTCCATTTTAATCGAATTTTTCGATATAATTCAAATTAGACCATTTCGGTAATTTGTAATACAACACGTTATTTTTGAACTTTTTCGATAATTAACGGGTTTTGGTGTTTTTCGGTGCTAACTGATACTTCCGGCTTTAATCGAATTTCTTGACATTTGATAATACTTTTCAACTCATGTCAGATATCTCAATCTGTACTGACTTTGTCGACTTAACTATTTATTATTTTCTCAAC
Source organism: Meiosimyza decipiens (assembly GCA_963680825.1). NCBI lineage: Eukaryota > Metazoa > Arthropoda > Insecta > Diptera > Lauxaniidae > Meiosimyza > Meiosimyza decipiens. Next base: position 42,568,555 of record OY804258.1, read on the forward strand.
TAATGGATACTTTTTCGATATTTTTCGAATCCTTCTCCATGTTTCTATCTTTAACTGACTTTCCCTGATAATTCTCGATACTCTGCAGCTTTGTGTTTAAAACTATTTGATTGTTATTAGCCCTATATATTGCAAATGTTTAGATATACGTAAGTTAATACAAGTTTTTTTTTTGCGAGGATATCTAAAATTTTTTCCCATCATAATCAAGTGTCTGACCAATAGGAAGATACCATTTCTTGTGACTTTTGACCTTGAAAATAATGAAATAAAAATCAGTAAATCATCATGAAATGCCGCATGAAATACATAAGTAAGCAATATTTCATTAAATACAATAAGTACGATAATGCCTAAATGAAAAAAATAAAAGAAATCCATTCAACCAAAGGAAGTTCTCACTTCAATGAGAACAAAAAATGAAACTACGAGACCAATATTCGAGTAGCGGAACACTTGAAGTTTTCAAATTTTCAATGAAATCAACAACAAATTTCAAAAACTCCATTGCAGATGCAGATGATCAAAGGAAGCAGTTCGAAAAAAGAATGAAAAACATAAAAAAGAGCGAAATCAACAAACGAATGGAAGCATTTAAGCAACACAAAAAGAAGTTCTGACCGCACCAAACTCAATCACAGGCGCAGTTAACATAACCTCGTCGGCCACAGACCCAGACACAGTCTGACCTTGATGACTTTTATTGTTTGTGGTTGCGGCCCATGGTCAATGGACTGTAGTGCATGCACCAGCCGAGGCAAGTCGACATGATTAAAACTCAGTGAATAATGCAAAAATTGCAAAAGAGCCCCTAAACGAAAATGAGATAAAATTTAAAAAAAAAATTAATAAAAGTCGTGTAAATTAAAAACTTTTTTGCATTGCATTTTATAACAAAAAATATATAAATCTAACGAAAAAAAATGTGACCGATAAAAGTTGACCATGAACAATCGGTTGGCATTAAATGTGATGAACCCGATATGCTTAGCACTGTGTTTAACACTGCAGCATTGTAGAATACGACTGAAACTTTTCATAATTCAAAATCGCAAGAACAAATCATAAATAAGTATATATTATATACAGAAAATTATGGCACAAAATTGAACTCGCAATTTTCAGCAAAGTTGCATCATATGTTCTATTTAAGAATTGGAACTCTAACAACTGTGCCTATCTATTTGCAGTCTGCAGCTCAATTTCATTTCAAGACTCTCTATAGATGAGCGGATTAAGCTAATAAAAAAAATTGAAAGTATTTCTCTACAGAATCTTCTACTGTATTCTATATTTTGTACCGGATCATACTTACTGCCTACTTACAATACCTGGTTCGAGAGCAGTATGGAGCTCAACCATTTTACTGGGGTAGTGCCTTCATCAATTACCCATTACTTTTGAAATCATATGATTGCAGAAACCGGAATAGAAGATACTTTTTCACTTATCAAGTGACTTCAATTCTCTAAAAAAATTTCATAGACATTTTAAGACTGGCTACGTTTTCTGCTACCATGCCGGCTTCACTCGCTTGGTGTTTTCAATCCGATCAGATTTTGTTAGCTACTTTCGTTTGTTCCATATATATGACGTTTCCAAGAAACTGATGCCGAAAGTGTTTTTCTTTCAGTTGGTCATTGAACCCCAATGTTCTGATAAACAACAACAATAAAGACAAAGATTGCGCACACGCTCAGCCATTCAGTCTGTTCATTGATAATGCAGTCAACAGTCATCATCATCATGTTATTGCAGCAAAGAAAAATCAAGCAAATGAGCGAATGCTTGATCATTTATAAAGATTAAATATGATGCATCAATAATGCGTTGAACGATCATCGATTCTCTGTTCCAAGTACAAAAATTAACTAAACAGTGGGCAACACATTTTAACTTTCTAGAGTAAATGATACTACTGCTTCTACCGCGATATCGGTGATACAAAAGTGTAGTCTCCTCTTAGCTCAATATAAATACATACTTCGTTCAGCGAAACTCAGCTTTTTGATGTTTTCCGCATAATGCAATGTGCTCAGGTACTTAAAATAGATCTCCGTTTTATTTAACCCAAACCTGTTTCCATAGTGACTTTTCGTCAAGTTTGGAAACAAATAAACAGGGAGCCAAGTCTGAAGAATATGATGGATGAGGTACCAATTCGTAACACAATTGTTAAAATCTAGTTATAGCGGCTACGCCCTTAAGTGCCAAATGCCAGAGCTGTTTTCCCTTCACCAATGCCCTTGTTTTTGTTCCAAGTCAACGTCAAATCGTCATACAGCTCTCAATAATATTTGCAGGTGATCAAACTGTCCTTTTCAAAGTAATCATTTTCATGCGCACCCTAAAGAAAATAGCCGCCATCATCTTATTTGTAGTAACACCCATCTTAGTCCTTTCTAGCATCGATATTCCAGAAAAAGTTCAGGGCTTCAACTGACTTCAATAGTACGTAATGGTTACACGTGTGTGATATAATGGGTGTTCCAACAAGAGTGTACTTTTTAAATTTTATATACAAGTGACAGCTCTGAAATTTGACAGCTGTATCATATGATTGTTCTGATTATTATAACTAGAGAACTACACAAAAGAACAAAGTGTTGTCATTGTGAAAACCCGTTACAAAAATGAGTAAAGTTTCGCAGAGACCCCTCACAAAATTCGCGAAATTTTCGGTCGAGGAAGTGCACCTAATGTGTCAACAATTAAAAAAGTGGTCGAAAATTTGAAGAAACTGGGTCGATAATGGACCTTAAGACTCCTATGCGTTGACGTGTCGGTCGGTCTCTTGAAAACATTGCTGCTGTATACGAGAGTGTCGCCGAAAACCCGAAAACATCAATTCGGTATCGTTCTCAACAACTTCAAATTTCACGAAGCACTACGTAGCGCCCGTATAATATTCAGCATACTCAAGAGCTAAAATTAGCAGACCATGCAGAGCGCCAGCAATTCGCTTAATGGGTAATGGAGTGAATACCGATTTTTCGAAAATAAGTCATCTTCACCGATGAATCGCATTTCCATCTACATGGATTCGTGTATAAGCGAAAATCGCTACAGCAACATGATAACGGAGCTCTTGTGGCTCCAACTGATCGGCATGGATCTGAAGGAAATGTATTTTGAGTAGGATGGCGCCACCTCTCACACCTCGTATGAAACAACCAAGTTATTGTAGCAGCGATTTCCATACCAAATCCTCTCACGAAATTCTGATGTCACTGATGGCCAGATCATGCGATTTAACGCCATGTGATTTTTTTTCTTTGGGGTTTTGTGAATTCGCGGGCTTATGTGAATAAACCAGAAACAATTCATTAGCTCAAGGCTGAGATCCAACGCGTCACCGCTGAGATACAGCCACATCTTTGTGAAAGACTTATCGAAAATTTCATGGAAAGAGCAATGGCCTGTCATAAGAGCCGTGGCAGCCATTTGCCAGATATTTTATTCCATACTAAATCGAAACATGTTTACTTTGCAATGCAATAAAAATATCACATCACACTCAAAAAATTTGTGTATTTATCTTTAAATAAAATAGTGCACTCTTATTGGGACACCTTTTATGTGTTTATATTCTGTATGTTGTCGAAGCCAATTGCGAAGTCAACGAAGCATACATGTGGGCTCCATCACCATTCCCATATTAGGTCCAGGATAACTTGCAGGGTGATTAAGTGCTTCATCTAAAAGTGGAACAAATGGTGGGATATTATTTACAAGAACAATTGCTTTATTAAATTAACTTATGGAGAAAGTCTTTACACAAACACTTAAGCCTTCATCAATCAGTAAGCTTTAAAATTTCAACTGAACTCAAGTGCTAAGCAGATGCTGGCTTTTACAAATCCCTTCAATATTCTTGTGTATCACCGATTTTTCCACGTGGCAATGCTAACGAAGCTGGTTTCTTTTAAGCTTGCATAAACATTCAAAGCAACCTACCAATCCGAACGTAGACTTATGCCACTCTCCTACGTGGTATTTACTCCAGCTCTGTTTAGCTTAACAAAGTTGCATCTAGTAGTATCTTAAAAAAAGCCAAAATTTTTTGTTGGCCGGTGTAACTCTAACGAAAACTGATCTGCTTTATTTTGCAATTTGCATATACATATTTTTAGCTTATAATTTTCGATATTCCTTATTATTATAAAATTTTTTCACTCCCTTAATTAAGCGTAGACCACTTAAAACTAATTGAATTTAGCGCAGAGTTCATTTGGCGCTTCCAATTTCAAGGGCTGTGGGAGATGTGGGCGTATCGTATATTCTTTTATTATTGTCATGGCATGAAGTTCAAGTGTGTTCAATGGAGATAAGTCGAAAGTGATTAAACGTACATGCACACCAAATGCACCAATGATGTTATTGTTGTAACAAACAATGGGGATCCTTGAGTTATAATTGAACACAAGGCAAAGGTCAAAACCGGCGATAAAGTTGAAGCTTTGGAGTACATTCATGGTCAGTGCATGCAACAGCTATTCATGAAAACTAATGTTCTCTAAATATACAGGGTGAGCTAGATTACATATGTTGAAGATATATTATTTGGTTATACAGAAAGTTATAAAACAATTTTTTTCATAAATTACTTCAATTCTGTCAATAAATTCCCCTAGCTTTTATTTATTCTCAGTATTTTTTGCGTTATGTGCTTAGCACCCTTTATGCCAAAATGTTATTGTCTGTGCTTCAGTGGTACCTACGTCAATGTCAATAGTTGAAGCTTACAACTATGCGGCCGGCTTTTATTTCATATAACTCACACATACAGAAGACATGCCACTCACTACTGTTGGTGCTGCAAGTGCGCCAAATACCACCCAACAGAATGTCAGCAGCCATTCAGCCCAATGAATCTACTCATGTTGATGTTAAAAATATCTTGCAGCAGAAAAGCTCCTTTTTGAAGGTTACATACACTAACTGCACAATATTAGTCACATCGATGACTCCCGATCAAAATGACCCAAGCGGCTGCCACCCACTTTGTTGGGTGGCACTTTTGCTTAACATCTGCAGCAGCAGTTCAAGTGCAAGGGTTGCCATTCACTCTTTGCCGACTGAGCGACTGAGTGTACATAAATACTTTGTTGGCCTTGTCAATTATTGTTGTTGGTTTTGTGTTTGTTGTTGCTGTTTTTACTATTTCGAGTGAGCTTCCCACTGCAAAATAGTTATTTAGCTAAAAGAATTGGAAACACTTTCAATCAAAAAAATATAAATCCGAAATAAGTGTTATTTTTGATAATAAAAATATTCAACTCAAAAACTGTGGATTATCGGAAAGAAAAAAAAAATCAAAATAGAAATTGATATTTTTAATAATGAAAACTTAAACAAAAAACGGGTTTTTGATAAAAAAAAAATAAGCTGACATAGGACTACGATACGGTTTTTCTCTAATGAGCATATTTTGGTAAAAAAAAACCTGGTGAAAATAAGACAAAAAATCAAACATTACGGTCATCTATTTTCTGCTTAATGAGTCTACCATTTTGAATTTTATAAATCTGATTCGTGATCAGTGACTCCTATAGCCCCTGTACACCGAATTCGGTACAAAACGGTTGATTTTTAGAAATATGCCCTCCATTTTGAATCCGCTATTTTGAATCTCAAAATTTTGAAAACACAACCTCAGGTTCGTAATCGGCGACCCTAAGAACCCCTTTATAACAAATTTGATACAAATCGGTTTTCTCAAATCTGATCTCGGATTCGTGATCAGTGACCTCGAAGACCTCGTAAATCCAATATGGTGCAAATCGGTTGACTTTCGAAAACTTTCCCACCAAATTGGATTTTTGACCGGATCGACTGCAAATCCGGCCGCCATATTCGATCCGCCATTTTGGATTTCTCAAAGCGCCTTTGCTTTTGCAAGCCCTTCACTAGATGAATATTTTCAGTACGTCTTGATCGGTGAAACTAATTTTTGCCAGATCTGGTTGACGTGAAATGTCCCATATACAAAAATTTACTTATAATATTAAAATAAAAATAAAGTCCTAATAATTCCAAACTTTTAAGCCAGCCGCAAATGATGGGGTTGAGTTATGCATTATATAAATAAAAAGTTACGAAAACGATTGATAGCTTGTACATATGTATGGTGTTCTGTCCAGATTCTGAGAAAGTCTGATTTGTGATGGTATAATAGTCTGCACTATTATACCATCACTGAGTCTTTTCATTTTAAAAAAGTTAAACACATAATTTCTGCGGCATTCGCTACAATTCTCACTGGGTCAACGTTTTTGTTATTAAATGAGCATATAATTTTGTATTTAACGCTTTCTCGGAAAGAAAAATAACGTCATTTAAACAGCGCTAAGTACTACCAAGGACAAAAGTGTCGCAATGGTTTTTAAAAAGGTTAACTGCATGGCTTGGCAGAGATAAGCTCTAGAGGGTTCAACTCAAAGTTGATAATTGTTTAAGTAAGATAAAGATTATATATACTTCTCGATTTATTGAATTAGTTACCAATTTCATAAACTTTTCACCATAATAAAACATAATTCAATGTGAAAAGTTTATTAAAATATTAGTTTGGCTGAAGTTCTGATTGTCTCTTTAAAAAGCGTGCATTGCATCTTTTCGCTTTTGAACAATTCATTCTCATAATCACAAAAAAGCTCATAGTCGATGTTGAATCTTCATCGAAGTATTCACTTTTTTTAAAGCAGTGCTCAACAATTCTCATATTCTCTTTTTTTGACCACATGAAAAATAAAAGACAGCAAATCTGCAAAACTGTAATTTTTAGTCGAAAGGCACAGGAAAATTATTAACGTCACCGCGAACACAACTTGAAAAAGTGACGAAAGTAAGAGCAAGCGAGTGCTGAGAGCGAAGCATGAAAGAATGAAAAGTCAAAATGCTGCCAAATTTACTGCTTAAATTCATGCTGAAAACTGATGCTATTTGTTTGCCAATAAATTATCCTTCAGCATACATACGCAAACTTGTCATTTGTCATTGATTTCATGCTGTTTATATTGTCTTCACAAACAAATACCATGTGACACGTGTGTGCCAGAGCATTCTCATCAAACTGCAGCAAGTTAAAATGCGTAATGAACGCGCTGAAAGTTTTTTTTGCGATTTTTATTTATTTATATGCCCCTACATCCTTAGCCGGCCGCCGCTTTGGGTATGTTGTCCTTTGTGTGACCTTTAATTCTATGCTACCAACACTTGCAAAAATTCATTTAAAAACAAATCAAAGTCACGCGTTGCTTCATAATCAAGTGAATGTTAAGCAAAAAGAGGAAGAGATAGAGTGCATAAAAAGGGAGCGAAAAAGCGTGAAAAAGCACAAATGGGATATAATAGGGAGAGTAAGCGAGCGCAAAAAATAAAAAAAAAAATAAAACTGCGGGTACAATGACAAGGCTCAAGGTTAACGACAACACATACACGTAGGTACACGAGTATCTAACAAACGGTAAGAGTTAAAACAACAAATCCAACAACAACAACAGTACCAGCAGGCGGCAGGTGTGTGGAGCGCTCTCAACAGCTTTCAACACAACAAAAAAGAGGAGAATCGACTAGGTATTATGCGAAATCTCTGACAAAGTTGGCGTGAAGGAATATTTAGTGCTTTGCACGTTAATAAAATCGGTTCAAATAGTGAAGCCAGTTCAGCCAAACAAATCTTTTTCAGAAAGTCAGATTACTTATTATGGAATACTGTTCCTTGCAGAAGGCTCTCTGATATGTAAAGAATTCATGTCCAAAATTTAAGACTGTTAAAAGGTAAGTTGAGCTGAGCCGAATTTTTTTAATGGTTGAAAGTGACATCGTTGGTATTCTCCACGACTTAACATGGGGAAAAGAAACGCTTAGTTGGTTCAGAAATCGAATTAAACTCTTGTACCTTAAAATATATGGCCAGATTTAGGCTGGGACACACTTCGTTTTTAAGTGAGGAGCATCAAAAGAAAGATGCTTACATATTCCCTCCATCGCAACATCTCCGTTTTTTTCAGATGTAGCTGATATTCGCATACATTGCAAACAACGGTTTTGTTTTTCCTAAGCCATTTTCAAACATGCAAGATGTTCAGCTTAGTGAAGCGAACGATTATTTTATACTCCCAAGTTCTGAAAATTAAAAAAACCATATCAACGAACCTTAAGGATTTCGACAACACTAATACAAATTCATAGAATTTAACAGATAGTGGCATGGTGACATTGGCGCTTAGTGTGGGCAGTAGTGAATGTGAGCGACCCGTGTGCGCATCCTTCAGGCATAACCTTGAACTTCAACAGAAACAAAGTGAGCGCAGGCAGATCATTAAAATACGACATGTTGAAGCAGTGTGGCAACGGGAGATAGCGTACGCATCGCAAAAAGGAAAAAGATAAGCACGCAAAAAAATTGTTTTTCTGTATTTTATAAATCAAAATTTTTTTATGTTGCTAAAAGCATAAGACGCATCTTAAACCAAATAATGATTACTCTGAATGTAATTGAGAAATAAGCTATTATTTGAAAAAGAAAAATAAAAATTTCACAAATTTTTTACATCGTTAGCTGTTTCAACTCTTTCAACTATTTAATCTAGCGGCCAAAACTAAAACTAATATTTATTTACAAAACAGTCAAAATTAAAGTTAGATGCGAACGCAAATTGGCACTGCGTGATATCAGTATTAAGATATCGAAGTTTGAAAAATTAAAAGTTTTCGTTAATTTTGTGTTTGAATTAAATATTGCTCATACGTCACGGTAAACAAAGTAAACTTTTGGTTTGGTGAGGTGCGACGGATAGACTGGCACTCCACCATAGGTTATGATAGCTATTGACTAAGGAAATATTATGAGCAGATTAAAGCGAAGATAACACTAGTTTTTTGCTGCGGCCAAAAGTTAAACCTGCATACCAACTGAGAGCACTTAAAAATAAAGAAAATGACAAATGTGTGGGCGTTCTAAGCTACATCGGACCTTTGTTAAGTTAAGCTTAAAGATCCAAACTTTTTTTTGCAGAAAAATATAACTCATACTTTAGGCACGTATATAAAAGGCGCAAGCAATTATGCTTTTAAGTGAGAATATTATAATTTTCATCAGTCTTCATCAGAACCATTTCACTTTTTTCGCATGTACTACACTCCTGCTTGCTGTTAAGAATACATAGTAGACTGAGTGTTAGGTCGCTCATTATAACGTAGAAGGGCAATAAAGCGTGCGCTCAGAAAGACCTTGTGAAATTCATATTCACATTATTTTGCCTTGAATTTGCGCCTACACATGTGTAGGCAAAGCTTTCTTTATTTTCAAGAGTTTCGGCTGGGGTGGCGTTGCTAAAAGCTTTACGGCGTAAAAAAAGCATTTGAAAATACAGTATAAGCTAGGTTGAAGGACACTTGGGGCTGATGACGATGACAACGAAAAAACAACGTTACAAGACTTGGTAGCCTTGAGAGCAGTCATAGCCGTTGCTCACTCGCAAAGGTTAAGGTTTATTTTACTCTTCTACAATGAAGCTTCTCTCTCTTTTAAGAGAATTTTAAAGCTTTTCTACTACGCAGCATTTTTTGCTTATTCCCTACTAAAGCAAGCTTTTTTTGCAGCCCCGACCATATCCACTGCCACGCCCAATCATAATTCTACGTATTACAAAACCATTACCCTGCGAAAGGTAAAAGTTTGTTGACTGTTGTCATTGAATGGGGTCGCCATCTCGTATACTATTTATTTTTTTGTTGCTTTGCCATTGCTATTGCATACTTTTAGGAATTTTCACTACTACGCCATAAATGTTGAGATACTATGTAAGTTAAGTTAATTTTCGAAAGCTAAAAATTTTTTTTCTTCTGTTTTTTCATTCAATTCTCATACGCCCTCTGGTGAGCAACAATTTAATGCGTCATACATTTAATTTATGCGTAGGTGGGTGGTGGGTCTACCGTTTGCAGCATTGTAGGTGTAACTAAGGTGCACAAGTTTAAATGTGATTAGTTCATTTGTTGGGCCCCCAGTGGTTTGCCGGAAGGTGCTTGACTCTCTATGATATGTACGCATTTTATTTATTATGGAAATGTTTTCTATTTCGTATAATTAGTTTTCTGTCAAATTTTATTGTATTCAATCATGTTACTTTTAAATCACTCAATCATAAGTAGTCATCTATCCCATGCAGGGGAAATATATCACTTTCACATGATGTAATGAATTTTTTCCCACATTAACAATAGTAATATTGTCCTCACATAAATAGATAAATATTTATGTGTCCTTCGCTATACTTAACTGCAATATTTTCCTTTAAATATCGTATCGTTGCTTGAGTTTGTCTAGCTTTTCCGAAACGGGTTTTCAAGTGTTGATTGATCAGAATGCTCCCTATGGGTAAATCATAAAGATCTTTACCAATAGATCACTTCATCAAACTTCCAATGTTGCAAAGACCTGAAATAATAGTTAATAGTGGATATGATTTGAACCAAAGATAGAAAGCAAGGTAACATCTTTAGAATAGATATATCTGCCAACACAGATGACTATATCTCAGTAAGTATTAGCAAACAGCATTCAACTACTATTCACAGCTTACTAGCGAAATTGATGAGCTTTATAATATACTAAAGTTACGTTCATCAATTACTCAGTTTGGATATAAAAATCGGTTTTCAGTTAAAGTTGATTTGTACTTTGAAAACTTTACTTTTCTGTACCAAAGTTAACTCATAATGTTAGTTCATAATAAGGTTCAGTGAAGAAACATGCTAACAAAATTACTACCTTGCTAAAAACTAAAGAAAATAATCAACCGAAATAACACTCCCTTAAAGAAAACCTGCCTGGAAAATTGAAAAAGAAAAACTCCCTCTCAAGGCTATGGCCTGTCAAGGTTGCATTCACCTCAAGTAAATGAAGTAAAGCATGAAAATTGAAAACTCAAAGTAACATTATAAATATCGTGTTATTAATTTACATTCAAGTTGGATCCTTAGATGAAGTAAAGCACATTTTTTTATTATTCAAATAAAACTATGGCACAGCACAGTTCGTGGCATTCTCTAGTTGCTGAAATGAAATATTTTAAAAATAGAAGCAATAAATAAACCAGCGCCGCAATAAGCAGCTCAAAGGATCATGGACGATTTGACACGCGATTTTTTTGATTTTTTTTTAAGGAATCTAATTTTGGCTTAGGTGCAAAGCAACAAGTACCAACCCCATTTACTCTGAATTTCAAGTGAACAATTCTATGAGCAATTGGTTTCTTTTTTTTTCAATTAACAAACTTTTGGGTAAAGTTTTGCACATTAAACTTTTCTCCAGAATAAATTTCTTGTATGTCAGGCAACGTGCTGATCGAAAATATTGAAATAATAAGAGTTGGAAGTTTCATATTTTTCAGTATTGCGTCGAGTTACAATTAGGTCAATTATTCAGAAGCTTACCCTTTAGAAGTAAAGAATATGGGGGTACCATCAGCTTTTGAGGAAAATGGAAATGAACACCACTATTTGTTTTGCTCATCGTCAATATACATCACAAAGCCTTTTGATATCGCTGTTTCAATGATTTTTAGTGTTTTCCTTAACCCGAGCGAGTAGGGTTCCTGATAAAAGCAATAAAAATGAAATCAAATGTTGGGAATCATTTTTAGTTGTGTATCACAAATAGCCTTTTATGTCTTACAAAAGCCTTTTGTGTCAATAAAAGTTCAATGTAATACAATATATTTCTCTGACGAGCATTCTTATAATCAAGGAGATGCAATTTGTTCTTAGTTTTAGAAAAATGCAGAGGTAACTATTTGGTGTTGTTTCCTTTGGTTTCAGGTTAGGAGTAAAGTAAAAACGAAAGGCTTCACAATGCAGCTCACTGATATTCTGAGTGTAAATGATTAATTATTAAACAACTTTCTAAACCTAAGCTGATTCTATATAAAAAGTATATTGAATGAAAACAGCAGCATATAGCATTGACTTACAAAAACTTTGTGCTTAACGTAATCCATAAATCCTCAGCTTTGGTGTTATTTTTTTTTGCTTTCATTAGTTTGCTTATCGCATAAAAATATTATTTATTTGCACTTAATTTATTCCATATAATAAATTATACTTACAGCTTTATCTTTAGCTACCAAAGTTTTATCCGTCTCAGTATATGCATTGAGGAATGAGGCCTATACATCATGCAGCATACACGCATTCATTGACCCTTCGTGCGACCTTTTGTTTTGGTCGTAAACTTGTTATATTTCACGGTTCAAGATATTATACATTGTATCAGAAATGCAATCAAAATCTTGAAGATTTTTTTGTTTTCTTTTGTATCCTTTGTTAGTTAAAGCATCATTTCTTATCCTTACTGTTACTAATTCCCCTGCTGTAGTAGTTGTCTTTATATCCTGTTTTATGTAATTTCTCCTCGGATTGTCATTCAACCTAATTTTTGGGCAACGTTTACTACGCAGTATTTTATTTGTGCTGCTTGTTCTTGCTGCTGCTTATGCCCTTTTATATTCAATGTCAAGTTTTTACCCTGAACTTTTTCTTAATTTCTTTACATGCTTCCGTTCCCAGTCATTTTTAGCTTCAACCTACTTATAGCACTGCCCTACGCAAAGCCACCCCAATTTGTAATGTTAGATGTTCGCCTCTTCTTTTTCTTATATTCTTCGAGATTCCTTATGTAAGCTTCCGTCTCAGTTGTCCTTTGCTGACTCAAAATATCCTTGAGCTTTTACGCTTTTTTCGGTTCTTGACAGCGTTTATTTCCTTATTTTTTCTGTTGTGCCATTGTTTGTTCTACCCCTAGTCAACATGTATCCTCACTTAGGGTATACGGCAGCATGCCTTGTTCTTGTAGCGGCTGTGGGCAGGGGGTGTGTGTATGTGGCATTATGCCAACTTTTCTTTCTTGAGTTTATTGGCTTTCCTTGTTGGCGCATATCAGTTGATGGTACTGGTACTTCCTTGCTGTTGCCATCAGCAGCTGCGGCCAACTTCAAGGTTAACTTTACTGCTCACTAGCGCGCTTACGCTCTTTCTCACTATCCTTCTCTTTCTGTGCTATATTGACATTTGGTTGCCCAAAACTAATTTTTTGGGTTATAGCCTGTGTTGCCGTTTCCATTCAATAGATAATTTCTTTATAATGTTATTGGCATCATAGCGAAAAGTTTATTTTAAAAGTAATATATTTTTTACAATCTTCGGTTACATAAAAAATGTATGACTTTCCAGGTAGTTGCATATGATTGTTTGATATACACCTCTTGAATTTGCGAATCGCAGCTTTGAATTGGTTTAATTGGAACATTAGCCGATTTCTTTCATTTATTTAAGCAAATTCGGTTTTGGCAAATTTTTTCGGCATAGTACATTTTTTTATTTCTAAGTGCTCTGTGGAGTTTATTTCCGGACATTATCAATGTTAATAAATAAATTGTATTACTACATTACACGCACCAAAAACAGAAGGATATCTGATTGTACACCAAAAGTAGAGCTTCCATATTGGCAAGAGAATCATTGAGGGAGAAGAGTGTTTTCACTGGCTTCACTATTTTCTGCTACCGCAATAAAATTTTTGGAGTATTTTTTTTTATTACTCAGTTGATCAAAAGATTTAAGGAACATTTTTATTTCTCAAGATTCCGTTTATATAGTTCTGAGTCAAATTAAGTCTCACAATGTTGTTGGCCCCGAAATTCGAAGTTAGATGGTTAATTTCATCTTGTACTGTCTGGGCATTTATTTTTTGGGAAATTATTGCGACATTTATTTAATTTCATATTCCATATAATTGCAATTAATATTAAATTTGCCATGAAATGCGGGTCAGTCAAAGTATTTTTGATAAAATCTTTTAAAAATGTGTAAAAGTTAAATTGAGACATACATAATATAGTTTTTATTAAGATGTAGGTTTGCTTAGAATCAATATCCTTTCTTATGAGTTAAAAAAACAACTCCTTCACAGGACTAGTTTTTATTAAACTTAAATCGTTCTTAGGCCAGTCCGTTGAAATCCTCTGGATACGATCTCATATGAATAAAACTAAAGTTTTCAAAAACGGCAACACTACCTTACCCAAACCGTGTACTGCTGGAGTGCGTTTTTTCGGTATAAGCTTTTCACTCTCGCTCACGCTCTACTTTTTTATCTTCTGAATACCGCTAAAGACACGTAGCGCAGAAGCCAATGACATGCGTTGGCGTCAAACGGAAGTTTGCAAACTGACGCCATGTTGTTTTTTTTGTCATCTCTTGTTTAGCTGTTACTGTTGTTGTAAGTTGATTAACATGGGCAATCATAACATTGAGATTATAAAATGACACGGAGCGATGCTCCCCGTTTTGAATAGAGAAATGCCTTTGAAATCTCACACAAACGACCACCCAAAAAAGTTCCACAAAAGTTACATATGTGGATGTAGAGAAAAATTTCTTACATAACCAGTGGCTTTGTCAAGTGTACCAAGCTGAATTATAGCACTGTGCGTTTCTTTGATTTCCATAGTATATTTTTAGGCTTGTCAGCTGCATACTAAGCAGTTTATTCAACTCTTTAGTTCATTCCACGTTTCTTTTCATGTAGAACTTTCGAAGTTTTGCTAATTATCCTCAAAGTTCTTTAAGTTATTATACTCTTACTAAGGACCAAAAACTTTATACAAATCACTGAGGACTGTTATCACACTTGCAAGGAAACAATGATCCCAAGTAAATGCATTGGTAAATATTATATTTTGAACGTTGTCTTCATTAGATTTCTATTTTTCACCATGAAGTTGTGTACTATTATGTGCTCAGGTTGCATTGGATGATTGATTGAAAAGTGTACGCATCAAGTGAACAAGTGCTTTAGTTGACCTCATTTTTAAACATATTTGTTACATACGCCCACTTTATAAATTGCGCCTATTAACAATCAAATACATGACAATATTGCAAGGCTATATTTCTTATTTACGTACATAATTTTTGTTTAAAAATGGATGGACGAACTCATAAAAAATCTAATAAATTGATAGAAATACACTTAAAAAATTCATAAAAGTATAAAACATTACGGAAGTCCTTACTGGGTAAGGAGTTGATAAAAACAATGATCTTATTATTTCATAGTCGTTTGTAAATATTATACTTAAAGATCGGGGCGAAACAGCGATTTATTTACCAACAATGTCATCTGCATGTAGCTATGTACACATAGCTAATAATTCTTTAACACTTTAAATGATAAGCACTAAACAGGTAACTTAAATAATTGTCCAAAGCTTAATACTCCTTAAATATTGAACTAAATTAATAGCACAAATTTGTTGTTCCTTAATAAAAATGAAAAAATAGCAAATGCTCATTAATCAACATCATAAACAACAAATATGTCATCAATAATTTTCCTCAAAGTAAAAGTGTCGCTCACGAATATGACTTAGAAAACAGTGGGTGAAATAAGCTACTCATTGGGAGGAACAGTATATACCAAGTTACAGTCAAACTGAGGTTTCTAGGGAGAGTGGAAAAGTTGCACAATTGACATTCTACGAAATGAACAGGAAGCAAGTAGACTACATAGTACTCAAATACACAACAGTTTTCCTATGAAAAAACTTTTGATAAAATATTAAAAAAATTATCTGAATTTTTGCAATTTTGCTCCACTGATTTCCTGAGAATCAAAACCAGCTTTAGTAATGTCCCTCATCTAATAAGATTTTGTCAACAATTATATTCTTACGTTGATAGAGACTAAATGTTAATAGATCGTGGCTTATGCTGAAATTCTGGTGTAACTGATCACTGGACAGGAAAGTTTCATCTAATGATTGATGCACTCATAGGATAAGTGCTATTTGAATTCAAAAACTGAGGGATACAAAAGTAGCTTTACTAATTATTGGTTCAAACTCATTTTAGAAAGCTTTTCCCAACTGAACGAGTCAAATATGACGCCACTCCTAATCATGTTATTTTCTTTTAAATTTTAATGGTAATAGTTTTGCTTATCGCCACTATCTTCCTTAAATATATAATTTAACTAATGTGCAAAAAACTAATTATTAAAAATAATATCATTTAATTTTATTAGCAAAATTAATTGAGCAAAAAATTATGAATTTATGTTCATCAAATCACATGAAAAAACTTTCTATAAAACCTTCAGTTCTTTACCATAAGCTTGATTTTATTTTGCATATTGCATTCAGTTTTTACTGAACTCTGTCAACATGCAATGCAGCAGCTGGTTGGCAACTTTGGCGCTCATCTCTGCCATTGAGCACAAAACTGACGCTATTGAGTTGCAAGATCTGCGAACAATTATGTCGCACTGTGCTGAACTGGAAGATATTAAGCCGTTTGATATGATAATCATGGCCAACGTCAAAGAAGCAGACAAGAGCAAAAATTACAAATGTTACGTTAACTGCTTGCAAGAAGCAGGCGGTATGGTAACCAATGGAAAACTTAACAAAGTCCGGCTAAGACCGCAACCAAGACCATTCCAAGAAGTTCAGATGTATTGTGATCAAATAACACACGAAAACGGCTACAATGCGGATGATAGATGCGACTATGGATACAAATTTGGTAGCTGCTGTGAGAAAAGCTTTGCTTCCTCGACATCAACAGTAAGTTTCATTCTTGAAATACTCATGAAGAAATTTGGTTCTGGTTAGAATTACTATCTTTTTTTTATTTTGTTTTAAAACTCTCAATTTTAACACAGATTTTCAATCCCATATTTATTTTTTTTTTCAATTGACAGAATATTAACCCACTTAAGGCATACTGTGCAAATAAGACCGGTTTTGATCTTAATGAAGAGAAGCAATGGAAAAAAGATGAATCTCCACCTCTAACTTTTAAGTGCCTTCAACATTGCATTTTCGAAACTTTGGAAGTTCTTAACAATGGTCATATCGTTCGTAGCATTTTTACTGAGCAATTTATTGGCATTCCCTTTTACGATGAAATAAGAGAGTGTTATCTGGATATTTTTGAACAAATGGACAATCAAATTTTTCAAGAATGTGAATTGGCTTATCAACTGGAGCTATGCCTGCAAAAAACTACTGAAGCTGAGATCGAAAGCATTAGAGAGAGTGATCAAGAAAGCTATGAAAGAGAAAACTTACAAAAGTGATAACGGCGCACCTGTGTAGGAATAGATATGGAAATTTGTTTTGAATAAATAATATTACAAAAATTGATAGCTGGTTTTTTTTTTTTCATTTGAACTAGTGCTTCAAGATTCGCATATAAACAATCGATAAGTATTGAAAAGTGTCGAAAAAGACAATCAAAATTGAAATATAGAAGCCGATAAATGTCTTAAAATATCGAAAAGTATCAAAAATGTATATTGAACCTCTTTATCGAGATAATGCCGCATGCTTAAGCACCCTCGGGTATTAAGGAATTTAAATTCGATAGTGTGCATAGCAGAGATACAAAATATATGACTTAACGGAGCAATAACCGAGAAATGTTAACATGACGCTGAAGAACATTTGGCCTTAGTTCAGAGATATCGGCGCCCTAAAACGGAAACTCGCACAAATAATCCAGAGCATTTTTTTTAGCGTCGTTGAAATTATAAAAAAAGCCTTAACATAATATCGAGCAATTTTTGTCAGGAAATATTGAGCAAAACTTGTCCCATCAATTAGACATTTTTGTGGTTGTTTTTTTCCCCTTAAAACTATTGAAAGCTAAATAAAAAAAATCAGATTTTTTATGCACACCAAATTGAATTAACTGGTATTTAAATAAAAAAGGTTTAGCTTCTGAGAATACAACACTTATAACAGTTTTCAAAATTTTTTTTGCTCTTCAATTTTGAAAACCTTGAGAAAGTAAACAGGTTCATCAGAGTAACAAGCTGACATTTGCTTGAGCGTTTGGCTAAAGGAAACCATTTTTTTGAAAAAATTGTGTCATATACTGGACTACTGACTCTTTATAAAAATCATGAGAAATCTAATGGGAAAGTAAATAAGGCAAAGTTGCCTCAAAATTCTATGAAATAAAAGATGGTGAAAAGGTAAAACCATTAAAAGTATCAACTTACATGCTTGTACTACATTGTATATGAATCTATTAGAGAGCAACAGAAGCAAACTGAACACAGAGCCTTAAAAAAATCACATAATTAATTTCCCTATGATAAAACTGCACCGAAAAGTATCTTGGGAACATGCGTAAGTATCACATGTTAAATTTACTGTAACGTGTTTGTGTTCTGCACGTAAGCGCTGACAAGACGTGAGTTAATTGGTACCGTCTAAAGGATTTCCAAAGAATTTGTTAGCCACTGACCTAATTATGCTGCATTAAAATTGTTTCATATATACCAATGCAGCATAGGTTGTTATGTCGCTGACTATCAAAAGAACTTTGGTGATATTTTTGTTGAAGTTTTCTTAGATTTTGTATTTGCTATGGCAATTGTCTGTGAATGGGTTTTGTAATACTATCTTGTTTCTGTTTTTTTTTAAAAGGTCAAAAAATGAGGCGTTTGTAATAGGGGCAAATGGAGGGCATAGTCTCCCTTTGATACATGACAATAATCGTTCGTATTTGAATCTCATTTTCAAAATTTTCGAATGTGTCTATTTTGTGAGTTCATGATCGTCTGAATACAATACCGCCAGTCTACTGGTCCGCTTGTGGAACAGGGATGTAGCACAGTGGAAACGAATTGAGCTTACTCTTACAAAATTAATTTTCCAGATCAAAAAATAAACATAACTCGCTGAAACTTAGTACTTTTAAGGTTCTTTCATCGCTGAAAATAAATCCACTGCAATTTTTTTTTTATTAAAAGAACGCTCCATAACGATATGGCTGTTTTATTGCGAACGAAATGACATTTATTCATTGCAGCCAATTTAACTACTCGCAAAGTATGTCTAAGTACACAAATATACATCTACATTTTAGGGCAATTTTTCTGCGTATTTCAACACATCCCACAGCTTTGAATGATGATATTCTTACAGCTTAGGTTTACATTTAAAGCCCACAAAAAAAAGAAACAATAAACAATTTTTCACCAAACCCCCTACATAAACTTTTTCTGCATTCCGCCACTGGTATGTGTAAATAATTAAAAACAATCATTGCAGATTGGATAGCAGAATGCATTTGTATATAAAAAAAAAAATAAAAATGATTTGCTTAACTACCTCCTGCATTTCCGTACGTGCGTTAACAAAATTCACTCTTGGACTTACTTACATACAATATATACTCGTACTATACACCTCAGCGTCAACTGCTGCGGTAACTGAATCAGCTCAAAATTTTCACACAATCATTAAGTGATCGCTGTGTGATGACCTGTTTCGCTGAAACGCGAGTTGCAGTATTGACACCGCACTAGGTGTGAAAAAATTGTTGTTTTGCTTTAAAAATTCGCAAAGCGTTTAGTTCTGAGCCGAAACTTCGAGGAAAGCAGTAACTTTTGTTTGGGAGTTTTGTTTTTATACCCTACACACATGGTATATTTAATTTGTCCTTGCATTTGTAACGTGGCAGATGTAGAATAGTCTAAATATTCTGAATCAGCGTCACCTCTTGAACCGATTCAATCTGTCTATGAAAGTCGCGATTACGAGAAAATGTAGAGTTTAATTGATGAACTTCGATGCCGCAGCTACAATTCGCATAATTGGGAATAACGGATATCACTAAATGCGCCCACCACCTATACAAAACTCATACAAGTCTTATCTTACATATTAGATGCTACTTATTTGAGCCAAATTTGAAAAAATTCAATGCTATTACTAGAGACCGTATGACATTTTTAGTGAATGTGACTTACTATGTCTTAATATTTTAAGTAGGCGTGTCATCTCCCATATAAGCAAAAATAAATTTAAGTAGTTTGAATAAATACAACAAAACTACAAATGACATCAAAAATGTATCACAAGGTAAGAATCTATAAAAAAGAAGGGGTGGCATCTCCTAAGGCAACAAAATCTTCAAATTACTTACTAATCTGAAGGGTTGACTGGAGCAAATAGAATGCTATATAGACCAACGTATTCAAATAAAATAAAGAAACTTTGCAGTTTAAAAAAATAGGCGTAACACTTTCCATATAATTACAATATCTAAAAATTATATGTACAAAAAATATTTAAGAAAATATTACAAAACTTGGTATGTGAACATTTGGTATTACCAGAGGCATTATGTTTCGCAGACTTTGTAATATCAATAAAAATTAACTATCGGCAGAGACATAAAACCCCACACAAAATTTTTATTAAAAAAATTCTTTATGCTTTGGCAATGTGGAATGAAGTTTTGATATAACAAATTTTCACAACTAGCAATAAAAATGCTAGAGCTTATGGGCGTAGGATTTTATATAGAACGAGCTATCTATCTATCTCTTCAAGCTATATATTCGGTAAGTTAATAAAATAAATTCGTTGCAACAAACAGGTAGCGGCTACTTTTACATATAGCACAGCAGAATATTTTCACCGCATCCCGTCCATAAATCAACAAAAAAATGCCTTTTACAACAAATTTAGACCTCTATGCGCCCTTATACTTCTTATGCAATGTAGGGTAACTCATTTTTGGCGCTGCCAAATATAACACCCCTAATAGTTTTCATTTGTCAAACGCCTGTGAAGCACGTACTCTAAAGCTGATTGTTGTAGTAATGGCGTTGCTGGTGGTTGCCCTGGCTGTTAAGTTTTGCAAGCGTTGCTATTCTCGATGACTACGCTATTGGATGTTGAACTTGACATAAAGTCAGCGCGTGTTTTCCTGTTGCCTTTGTTTTTTGTTGATTTTCAGCAATTTCACAGAAATTGAGTTTTCCATTAGTCAGAATTTTGATGTATTGAATTTGTTAAAGCCAATTTGGACTTTGATATTTGTTTTCATGCACTTGTCGAATTTTCATTGAGTTTTATATATTCTCAGAAAAATGTAACGAGTTTTTAATGAAAATAATTTTTAAGAAATTATAAATAAAAGATAGATGCATCGATGAATCTGTTAATTGAGAAAAAAAATATATTAAGAACTTTTTATGCAAAATTAAAATAGATAAAGTTTTGGAAAATGGTAATGCACAAACTTTGAGGTGCATTTTTATTCACAGGCTAAATATCAGGCGTGTGCCATGGCCATTGACGCGAGGTTTAGCCATAATATGCTTAAAAAAGTATTTCAATTTTGATAATTTTTTCAATCGAATATGCTGTGGAAGGCGCAAAATTTATAAGTTTATTCACCATTTCTGAATTAAAACCAATATTTATTGTTCATATTGTTAAATGCTTAATTTCTACGATTAGAAATTTTAAATTGTTGTAAATTATCGTAGAACTATTTTCAATAGTCACTTTCAGTAGCTACAGATTCTGATTCGACGTCGGTCAGCTGTGACTTAACCTCCCCTTACTTCCGTTGTTATAGACTAAATTATATGTGACCAACTATGAGCTCTAGCATGCCGAGACAGGGGAAAGGATTTTTTTTTACGTCCAGCTAGTTTTAGTCTGATCTGCCCTCCAAAATAAGCGTTGAACCCATAGATTGAACACTTTTTCACGTAGCATATGATGCAAACATATGCGATGTGATATGTGATCTTAGTAATGTATCGTTTTCCTGAAAGCCGAAAAGTGTTGAAAAAGTCCCCAGGAGTCGAAAAATGTTACAAAAAAGGTGCTTAAAAGGTCGATAAATTCAAAAAAAGTTGTATAATGATAAAAATGCTGAAAAACACCATTAACGCTGCGAAAATTGAGAAATGTTAATAAATTCCAGATACTACAGAAAAAGTAGAATAACTCTGTAAAATTTGAAAAATCCGCAAACTATTGATAGGTCCTGAAATATTAAAAAATTGACGTAATTTTGTGTGCTAGTAATACTTAGCACGCGCACGTCCTATAAAGAAATTACTCTCTGAACGTCTCATTCTATCTTCTCTCTCTGCAAAATTATCAAGCCTTTGAATTTCGAGGCCAAATACAAACGGTACAATGAGTAGTAAAAAAACAACATTAACAACATACAATTCAAGAAGCAGCATAAGCGTAAGCAACGAAAAATTAAACGACAATTATTGTGTGAGGATTTGCACGAATGTAATCCTAAAAAAAAGAATATTTAGCTTTAAAAAATAAAAAAAATAAGCATACAAAAATCTTTTTTGACGCAAATATGTAGTTTTAAAAAAGAATTTATTAAAATCAACTCAGTATATTTTGCGCCAAACCGTTACAAACTATTTCTATATAATTTTATATAAATAGTTTAGAGTATGGATGTTGATATACTCTTTATCTTGGGTTTTTTTTTATTTTTTTTCCAAATATAGCAATGGCATGCAATGCAAGTACTTATAATTATTACGTAGATGAAAAAAAACCCAAAAAAAAGGAAAAAAACTGTCACTAGACTTTCATCCTGAACCAAATGCTGATCCATTGTGACACAGCAATTAATTAGACCTATCTTTAATCTTAATTTTCAACGCCACATTGTAGTGTCATCGCAATAGGGCTAGTTTTTCTCTTTGGAATGTCACCTCAACTTTCTCATGGCGTTTCAATCGTCTTTCTCCCAATCAAAAGTTCCACGATTTTAAATAAAAATATAATGGAATGTGGCCATCAAATAGGGAATAAAAAGAAAAAAACTTGTTTGCAAATGCTGAATATCTTCTAGGTCTAGAATCAGTAAAGTTTAAGTTCTTATGAATGGGATGTTTTTTAAAAAGTACTTTGCTTTTAAATACGAATATCTTTGTAACATGTCCTTCGGATATGTATTATTCGCATTTTCAGCCACACGAAAATTGTGGGCGTGCTTCGATAACAGGGTGTGGCACCTGCTATGTAACTAAAATATTATATCTAAGCAACTAAAAATATATTTTATATGAGTCTTAGTAAGTTTGCTTTTTCTTGTTTTAAACTCATTGATATCGGACACAAACTCTGTTCGCGCTGCTTACAGGAAGCTAGGAAGCTAGGAAGCTGAAACTTCATGGGAACTATTTTTCAACCCAATGCTAAGACATAGGCAAAAATAAAAATAAATCCACAAAATTTTCAAAATAGGCACCTTAGGCTACACACTATGATCCACGCTACTTGTGATCAAATGACGTTAATAAATAAAAAGTCAATTAAATTTTTTATTTATATACTTAATTGATGATTATTGATAAAAATTGTTCCAAAGTATTGACACAAGACACCATGTCAAATTTTATTAAGTTTCGATTTGAACCTTATTCCTACTAAAATTTTGCAAAAAAAAAATGACGTGTTCGTAATTTTTTCACTAAATTCCAGCATATGTTTTGTACTTAGTTTCTGAATAACTTTTCGAAGTGTTTGCTACATTAAATTACAAGGAGCGTCAATTGGAACATTCTCGCAGCATCAAGCAAAGCATTTCGTTGAGCCTAACTTGGTTATAGGCGAAATACGTTGTCCGTATTACTCTATGTTGTTGTTGCTCCATTGTTGTCATGTTTGTTAAATAAAAAGCATTAAATCGCTTAATGTAAAAATAATTTTTGAAATTAAATTTAATTGTAAAAATATGTTGTCTCACGTATCTGCAGCTTAACTTTGCTTTTATTTCATCGTTTGATTTCGATAGAAAGTGATGTTTCAAAAGAAAGTTGCGTTAAATTTTGTGCACTAAAAACGATACGAAAATACAACCCAAAACGAAGCAACATACCATGCCGGACTAGGGGAAGTTGAAGATGTGCAGAAGCAGTGCATGTCATTGCACGAAATTCGGCTCAAGCGAGTTTGTTGAACTTTTAAATTGAAAGTCAGTCAGCTCCCCCTAGGGCGGAATTGAGCTGCTACAACTTGCAGCTTAAGGCTTTAACGTCTACTTTTATTTCACCTTATTTTATATACTGTCTCTTTCACTCATTCACATTTAAGTCATAACTTACCTACCGTTAAACTCTTAACTTGGCTGCAATTTAAGGCATGAAAAAGTGAGAGTTGATGTAATGAATTGTTGTTGCGATGATTAAAATTTATTTAATTTTGAAATAAAAGATTTTTGGGGTCACAATAAATTAAAATGTTTTGTTTTTATTATTTATTATGGGTTTACAAATTGATGTTGATAAAAAATTTTCACCATTTAACATTTAGGTTAATGTCTCCCACTTTGATGGTGACTTAAGTAGAAAAATACCACAAATTAAATCGCTTCTTGTGAGTGATAAACGCATTTAAGGACAATTCATTTGATTACATGCCACGAGGAACTACACATATAAATGTTCACTTGTGTATTCAAATGGCAGCCTCTGAAAGTGTTTTGGCTGGCATGTAGATCATATTGCATTGCTCAAACTTGAGAGCCAGATAAAGGTAGCGTAATTTACGAAGAAATGGCCGATGCATTTTTGCAAAATACGCAGCGATCCTTTGTTTTAATCGCATCATCTTTCAGCTAGCAAGGACATTTTGTTTCCTCTCAGACGGTTTTGTATGGTTTAGCTTGCATCAAAAATAAGTCAAAAGATTATTGAGG
Source organism: Meiosimyza decipiens (assembly GCA_963680825.1). NCBI lineage: Eukaryota > Metazoa > Arthropoda > Insecta > Diptera > Lauxaniidae > Meiosimyza > Meiosimyza decipiens. Next base: position 42,593,119 of record OY804258.1, read on the forward strand.
GTGACACCAAGTGTCTTCAGCTAGCTCACTGCGTTTTCGTAACATCTCAATGTCCAAAACTTATTTCAACTCGTCCATCGCTACATAGCGTAGCTGTTGATTTGTTAGCGGAAGGCTGCAAGTTTTTACTTTTAAGAAAATCTGACACATCTATGAGTTTTCGACGCTGTTATTCCCGATCAGTATGAAGGTTAAATTGTCCAAAAGGAGACTAATATTATTTTGTCTGGTGAACTTGGTACGTTTGTAACATAAAAGATTCATAAAATCACTCTTCTGTCGGGACTTCCTCTTTCACTATACTATAGAGTGATTTGGCATATCTGAACTCGACTTATGGTTGCCTTCCACTTAAATTATTTGACAGCCAACTTTTTTTCATGTTTGGTATTGGCGTTTCAAGCTGGTCACTTAGCAGAATTTTGTGGCTCACGGTGACATAGCTTTACACAGGTCGTATGCCATCATTACCGATCTATTGCAGATCCTCTTTTGGTTCATCATTTGTGAGATCTATGACTGGATTTCGTGCAAAGCTGTGGTTGTGCTACATTTTTTCCTGAAGGTGTGCCAATAATACGCTAACATAAGATATTTGGTCAGCGTCGAAAGAAGTAGTACCAACAGCAACAAAACGAAGGAGCCCTAATTGGCTTTGACAAATGTATAATCTAGCCTAAGTATTTTCCAAGAGCAAGTTCTGATCAAGGTGTAAAGAGAAGTATTGAGAGTTTGCTTCAGAATCGATGGACTCAGGCATTGGTTGGGCATAGCTTTAGATATGCTGCCACGTGCCATAACTTAGGTGACCAATCATATGTTATGGCTGAGGCCATGTTGAATGTAAATGCTGTCCGATCTGCTTCGATCGTGAAATTTCTTTGTGGTGCTCTCCTTGCACGATCAAGTCTGACCAACTGTATGATAAACAGACGGCAGAAGGAAATCACACCCCTTTTTCCATCACTTTAAGAGCACACGGTAAAATTTTAAGGTTCTGCATGTCGTTCTATTAAGGATGCAAAAAGCGTTGAGAGCATGAAATGCATTCCTATTTATTATTTAAGATTTAGCTATTTTGAAGATGACAATATATATTGTGATTAATTAAATTTACTTTCTTTTATATATAGAAAAAACTATATTTCTCCATTTTTATAAATTTTTCCTATTATTTTAATTATTTAAAAATGTTTCTTTTCTAAAATTCAAATTGAAAGCTGAAGAAACCATTAGCAAGCGATTATTTATTAACAATTCTTCTCATTAGTTTTGTTTTTTTTCTTTCTTTATTTAGTTCAACAAAGAAAAGTGAAAACGAAACGAAAGGAAAAATAAAAGTTGAAAATTGAAGCAACATCTTAGTGCTCGTGTTGTTGTTGTTGTTGTCATTTCTTTTACTTTCATTTAAATGTGCGTAGAATACAAAATAATTTTCAACTCGTTTTCTATTGCGCCAGTGTAGTTGTTTGAATGCTGCTAATTGAAAGTGAATTGAAAAACGTTTTCGTTAGGCTTGGAATTACTTACGACAATGATACATCACGCATTTGAGTAACTCAGTATAGCAGTATTTGCTTGAACGAACAAAAAAAAAAACCGTTTGTGGTAACATTAAAGCACATTGAAATTGTTCTCTTCACCTTATGATCCTTAGTTTAATAAATTCGTTCCTGAACTGCAGGTATTATAAGTTAGGTTTAACATTTTAAGTGTATTTTAAATTTTAAGAGATTACAGTTTTTCCCACTTAATAACTTTAAAACCACGCCCGCCTGCTTTTTTGCTACTAAAAATAATCATTTAAATCAGCGATGGGCACGTAGTGGCACTTTCCGCCCTCATGGCCCAAACCGTTAATCGACGCACAAGCATTCAAAAAAAAAATCGAAGTATTTCAACGCTTTCGACGCACAGCGATGACTTGAGTTCAAATGAAAACAAAAACAACACACAAAGGTATAAGCGACGGTGCCGCATTGTGTTTCGACGAATATAGCAATTGTTTGTAGTGCAATTTGGTTTTTTTTGTGCTGTTGGCGACTTTGGAAATGAAAGTAAGTCAGCTTTAAAATTTCGTGTTTTGTTGAACGATTTTGTTGTTGCGCCCTTTTGCTAGATTTCCATGCCCACCGCTGATTTAAATAGCTGACTCATACTATGGCAATTTAAGTTTTACAGTTTTATAAAAGCTCCAGACAAACCACCTTACATACTACATACTTTAGTTATGTAAGTGCTCAAGGAAGCGTTTGGTAACATTTGATACCAAGACTTCACTAATTAGCTCCCTTCACTGATCATAGTGCTTCTACAAATCATTTATATCGTCATCATCGATCATCTCTGCAATACTTCGCCAATTCACGTACTTTCCTATTCCAGCTGTCGTAGAAAAATATTGTTCGGAGATGGTGAGATATAGGTTTCGGACAGTTGGTCTGGTTACGTATTTGAAAAAAATTTTTATCTCTAATAAACATAAAGAATAAGCTTGAATGCAGTTGAAAACTAAATTTTTGATGTGTTTGACCGCATACATCAAAAATTAGATCCAATTAAGTGAAATTTAGCTCAATTTTAGATTCATCCTTGGGTCTTTTGTAGAGCTGTGCACTGGTATATGATAGCCAACAAGTGGCTGCTCTGCTTTTCCATTAAAATAATTTTCATTCATCCTTTACGTGCTCCGCAGAGCCGAACCACATCAGCCCGTTCTTTTAAGATAAGTTGGAAAAGTTATCTTTCAACTTTGAACTGCGCTTTTTTCATTCAGTTCAAATCTAAGCTACCTCTTTCTTTTTAGGTATGCGTCATTTAGCTTTTGCCGTTCAACATTGAACGAGGTCAGTGAACGAATGATACGGACAGATAAACGTACGCTGCGAACGCAGTAAAACGGTGAAATGCAAGTTAAAAGATACATTAACAGCGATAGCAAAAAGTGCTACACAAAATATTGGGTGAAATTTAAATTTTAAGTCAGCAAACAAATACAAAAAAGAAAAGGTTGAAATTAATGACATTTTTTCGGCAAAGTTGTCATATATGTACATGTACATATGTATTATGTGTAAATATATTTGTACCTCTGTTGAGAAAGTTAAAGTAAAATTTCTTGAGGGATATCTTTATTGAAAGGGTGCGTTGTGCAAACAAGTGAACTGAACTCGTTGTAGATGCAGTTGTGACCTCAAAAGCAGATGTTTTTTTGGTGCAACGGTCTTTTCTTTACGTTGCTCAAAAGTGAAAGTGCTAAAATAGAGTATTAGTGCTATTCTACCAAACGTGAAATACTCTTTACTATATTGTTGCAAATGGTAATTGGAGATCTGAAAAAGAAAAACTGCTCCACGTAAAGACTTAACCGAAACAGACATGACGAGACGTAAAGAGTAAATTCAAGCTTATGTGAATCAATGTTGATAGCCAAAATTAACGTACGTAACTGATAGAAAGTGAACGAAACATTTTGACGAGACGATTTCTTCCGTAAGTATCAAACTTCAACCCATCACTACTCGTCATAAGCGGTTTGACCGGCACTGAACTAACGCAAAATTTTGGGTTGAATGTCAAAGTAGATGTTACGAGTGCAAGTCTTCGTTTAGTTGCCATCGTCTTGTCCCGTCCATTTGGGTTAAGGCTTGTGGGAAAAGTTAAGGAAATCTTTAACTTAGAGTTAAAGCGATATCCTAAGCCAAAATCGACGCGATGAGACGTAACGATTAAATTTGAGTATATGGAAACCAATGTTCATAACCAAAATGAACGTACTCAAAGTATCGAAAGTGAATGAAACATTTTGACGAGACGTGTTGTTCCTTAAGAACCGAACTTGAAACCGTCACTACTCAACACAACAGCTGCTTCGTTACGTTGACTATCGTAAAATTTTGGGTTCAGTGTCAAAATAGACGTAACGAGTGCAAGTCTTCGTTTAGTTGCTATCGTCTCGTCATGTCTATTTTGGTTAAGGGTGATATATGCTAAATGCTCGAGAAATGTTTTCTGAGTGATTATCAAAAAACTGGGACATTGATTAGCCGGCACATTCTAGCTTCTTGAGACTTCGTTCTATGGGGTTACCTGAGAGGAAAGTTTTACGTTTATAAGATAAAGCCTCTTAGAGACCTTAAAAGGAAAACTTTGACAAAAACTTATGGAAAATTTCATCAGAAGATTGCATAAATTAGTCACCTAAGGGATAGTATGTTCTACTCTAAGCATTAATAAAAATGGCAAAGGTTTAGCTTTTATTCGTTTTGTTAAAATTCGTTAATTAGTTAAAAATTTGACTAGTTTGATTACAGCGGATGTATTTGAAAATTCTCGATTTTAATCTAAAAAAATGTTACTCATATAAAGATTTTACCTTTCACAGATAATTTCTTGGTTGGGAACATTCACAATGATTCAAAAATCCTGGTATAAAGCAGCTAAGACAACTGTGAATTGGTTGAAATTGCCATGTTTTTAAAGTCTCTTAATTTCAAAACATAGAAAAACGTCAAAAAAAAATTAAGGAAATTGTGTTCTCAGGTTGACATTTTGACATTATTTAGATTGCAGTTATTCTTGATATATCATAAGATATGTGATATATTAATGAAAACACCAAATATAACTGACGCTAAATAATGAAAACAGTTTTATTTAATAAAAACAAAGTTAATTTACAATACATTCGAGCAAAACTATACAAGGAAATGTATCGTTAGGTCTTTCCCCCACTAATATTTTTACTAACTTGACACGGTCTCGTTAATTTAAAAGGCAATGACATCGACGCATGAAAGATTGTGAGATTATTTCAGTGTTTTGTTATGTTTAATTAGTTTTTTTTACAAAAACGAAAGTAATTTGGAAATTTCCAAAGCTTGAAAATACTTCAAGCAATCAGTTAGTTTAGTCAGTCATTCAGTTAGTCAGTTGTTGGCTTGCTAGTTGAAAATCGGCCAGAAAAGAAAAGTGAAATTTCTTGCACGCTAGTTGGAGGTCTTTGACTTTTGCAGCGCTCTGATAGTCAGCCAAAACAGATTTTTTTTTCCAAATGAATTTCTTATTTTTCCTTTTCTATATCATCTTACTTATAATATAATCTGTTGCAAAAAAGACAATCATAGATAGAGTTTAGCAAACAAAAACTTTCAGCGTCGACTGGAAGATATCTTTATAACTGAAATATTTTCCTGAAGGTTTATGAATACAAATAATATTAGTACAATTTTATTGATCTTACTAAGTGGTTTATTTTTCTAATCAGAGGCATATGCTCTAAATATATAAAAAAACTTAAAAATATCGCTTTTTACATAACGTTTTATCATATTGTGGCTTGGACTATTCAACCATTGTTTGATCGTACTATGCGAAGCGGTTTGTGACGTTTGTTGCAGTGGGTTGCGCAGACGCTGTTGTTTGGATTATTTGGGACGCAGCGAATAACAATGACGATGCCGTCGTTGTCTCTGCCGCTTTTACTTTCTTTGCCATTGAGTGATTTTTCGATTTTTTATTTAGATACAATTAAGTTTTGTTGTTGCTGCTACTGTTGTTGTCGTGCTCACGTTGAATTCGAACAAATAACTTAGTTACTACAGGTATTAGCTGCACACCTAACTTTTTGCAAAGCCACATAAGGTGGTCAATATATCGGCTATTCAGTTTTTTTTTATATTGGGGATATTACACAAAAAATTATCAAAAACTGAGTACGTTTTTTAACAAAAATGGATTATTTTTTACCGTCCAGAGTATAAAATACATGCAAAAGAATGTTACCAGAGATTTGAATAAACAAATTGAAAAAACTTAAAACAAACATAAAGACTTGAAATAAACATAAAGATTATGTCTTTATAAAGACTCTTATAAATATGTTGTCTCTATGTATATCACTCACTTTATCTTCTGTGAAAATAATATCACATTTTTGCGATATTTTTTGTAGGAAAATGGCTCAAGACTTGTTGACTCCTTTACAAAAGAAGTTTTGAAACAAATTTCCCAAGTAAGAATACTACGAAAAGCCATTAGCTTTATACTTTTTTTTTTCGTTGTAGCTAAGATGACACATTTAAGCAATAATATAACAATAAAAATTGATAAGCAATAGGAAATTTAATATTGAGTCAGCTAAGGAAAGTACCAGGGCGCAATGGCACATCCCTTCAAAGAAAAGTTTTTTCATACACAGAGATCAGACTAGATAGGTCCGAAGGTTTTCTGTGTGCTAAGCAAAACCTCATTTCAATTTTTTTCCCACGGATTGGTTTTCAAGTCCGGAATTATGGATATCCTTATATAAGGTAGTAAACGCTGTTGTGAGATGTATTTGCAGTTGTCTCAGACTTATAAAGAGTTAATTTCTTAATCATAAAAAAAAAACGATAATATTCATCTAGACATGTTTATTTAGATAGGATGTTTCATTTCCAACATAAAACACATAAAAATTCTATTAATTTATATCGACAGTTGTAAGCAGTCAATAGCTAAGAGTTTAAGGGGACTGTCACCTGACATGTCTACTAGGAAGCACTTTTGTTCCGGCACACTTTTTTTATGTTCAAAAACTTAAAACCTTTTGTTGAAAAAAAAAACTCATAAGATAATGTAAAAAGCCTACTCGACTGCATGTAGAGTGCTTCTACAAAGTTAAAATAAATCAAATGATCACGCTGTAGTGAATTTAATTCAGCCACAGGAAATTTCTATTTTTTTTTCTTTACGTTTTTTTCACTTCTCCACAAAGCAAAAGTCAACGAACTCAATGTTGAAACGAAAGTGATTTCAACGTGATTGACCTACTTTGTATGGGGGCTGGCAATGATGTGAAGCAAAATAAAAATGAAAAACTTAAAATTTTTATCATTCATATGAGAATACATGCGAGTATTTTTTCTTAACATAACAAGTTATTGTAAAACAAATTTTTAGCATTGCAATTATTATTATGATTTTTGTTTTTGTTTAAGTTTTCTGCTTCAACTATGCAAATCTCTTCAATTAACAACTTTGTAAATTAAACTTGCGATCGACCTCAACCGTGAATGCGAGTCGAGTCGAGTCGCGTAGTATTGCTGTCAAATTGAATCGAGACGCTTTGTCGCATGCGTTAAATGCGTTCAATTAGGCACTGAACCAGAAGCAAATCCGAGCATAGAACGGCTGTAGGGTAGCTGCTTTAATTACCATCGAGGGTCTTTACCATGAGACATTCAAAATTGTATGGCTTAAAAACCTTCCTTATTTGTCGTGTGCTATTTGTACGATTGTTTTTTTTCTTTTTTTTAGTTTCGTTTGTTTATTTTTAAGTTTAAAGTTGAGGCCTTCTGAACAAAGACGCGTATTTCAATTATTAACTGCCTTTTTAATGTTTAAGGGCAGGGCCGTTATGTTGAAAGCGATTATTTGTCGTTTTACTGAAGAGAAGTAAATTTTGATAAAATTTATAAATGATAAATTAGCTAAGAAATAATGTACAAAGATCTTAAAAAAAACGGACGAAGACTTCGAAGACGAAAATTGATTAGAAATATGTAAATGAAAAAAACTTTAAAAAAATATAAAGTTGACTGATAGTAAGAAAATAGCAAGTAAAATTGAAAAAGAGGAAAAAAAATAAGCTGGACAGAAAAAAATCTGATGAAAACACAATAATTCCACAAAGTATATCGGATAAAAAATTCAAACCAATGTGGAATATTTCAACAACTTATGACCATTTGCTTTGAACCGAAATTTTAGCCATATACTTTAAATTGAGACATCTGAACTTTTTCTTATTAGGTTTTCTTACAATAAAAAATGGCTACAGGTTTCAGAAATTCAGTTGTTAATATCGCATCTAAAACGCTCTTTCATATCAGCTGACCCCACTTGATTTATAACACTATAGTTCATCCAGTGGTTATAATAACACCATTGTAGGGACAAGACAGAAACAAAAACTATTTTTTGGCATAAAAAACTAATATAAAAACGAGCTACTTTTTGTCATCGCTTCTATAGAAACATAGTTTCATGTTGTCCTACCCCTATCTCTATCCGTTCCTTAGAAATCAATACACGTATCTTTATACCAACTTCCATCGAATTCAGTCGATTGGTTTAGCTAAGAAATCATATTTTTCTGTTTTGAGCGTGGCGCAACCCACTTAAAACAAATAAATTTTCTCAAGGTTCAATCTATCTCTATGGAACTTTCATGAATATCGGTCTGTAAGTTATTGGGGGCGTGGCACCGTCCTTTCAAACAAATACTTTTCCTTTGGGGTTAATCTATGTCTGCACGAAATTTCATTAAAATCAGTCCATTAGTTTAGCAGTGAAAACCTTATTTCCTGTTAGAGGCGTGGCAGCACCTACTTCAATCAAATATCTTTACTCAGTATTGAATCTATCACCATACCAAATTTCATAAAAATTAGTGAAGTGGCTCAGCCGTGACCAAGTTTATTCGTATAAAAGGTATTGGCACGCCTCCTTAAAAACTATAAATTTTTAATAACATTTCTTAAGGTTCAATCTATCTCCAAACCAAATTTCATTAAAATCAGTCGATTAACTTAGCCATGGAAACGTGTTTTCCTCTTAGATTAAATTGTGCACTCGCCTTTTCCACAAACTTTCTAACAAAAAAAAATCCAAGCAATCATGTTGTGCTATGGAAGTCAAAAAGAGATGGTACCATTTGCAACTGCCTATTGATATATGGATTTAAGAAACCAAGGGCTATCCAATTGACTCACTTTGATTAGGGTCAACTAAAAAAGTTTTAAGTCACAGAAAGCTTATAGAAACTTAAAAAAATGTACTTCATACATTTTATAACGAAGGTATACTGAAAATATTCTAAGTGTACTAAAAATAAGTCCGATTTGCTTCTGTACTTTCGAAAGAGCGAGTTTGCTGAAAGAAGTACAATTGTACTGAAACTGTCAACACTGCCCTCAACTGGATGCTGCATCAAATATTTTGAAGCGCTTAACTTGGCTGAACGTGGCCATTGAGTCAATGACGTATGATCCCAACATATGGTGTTGTCGCACTCTTTCACACGTTTCAACTACATATGTGGTTTTTTTTTGTGCTAACTTTTAATAAAAGCAATGACTCATCAATGTACGTAACGTCATTGAAAACGTCGGTCGTTAAATTACCTCCAAGGAAAAATATGGAGCCAACGAATTGGTCCGGTTAAATTCGCGTTTTTCTTCAAAAGTTCTTGTTTTTTAGAATAAGTCATAAATATAAAGAAGTGATAAATATAAAGAAGTGATAAATATAAAGAAGTGAGAAATATGAAAGAAAAAGAAACTTAAAATAAAGAAAGTGAAAGTGTTTTTTGTTGTGTTCTAAAATAAGTTGAAGAAAAAGTCCGTAGTGCAACACGGACAGACGTGAGTGTTTGCTAACAAGAGAGCAACCATCACTGCCACCGCCTCCAACAAAGCAACGGCAGAAGTTAACCAATATTATCAGGTCGCAGCGACTGCCAACATAAGTAGCAGAGGAGCCCCAATTCTGCTCGCACTATACAGGAAAAAGCAAGGTACTTCATTCTCTCAATTTTGACCCCACACATTTACCCTTGGGCCACGATCAAACAGGGCACATAATTACACATCTGTAATACACAATTTCTCACAAAAATTTGTATTTTTCCAATGGTCTGCGGTATTATCCATTTGTAAATAGTTTTCGGGTCGTGGTAGGCAGCATGCTTATCAGGGTTGCCAAGTGGCTGGGGGCATGGTAGATATATGAAAATTTTTTAAATAGCCGGGAATTGCAAGATTTTTGTTGTGTGTATATACTCTTATTTTTTTTAACGACCAAAAACAAAAATGTCAACTTTTTCCCAAAAATATTTTATTTTTTTCTGCAACTAAAGCACCAACTGTGGTTTTATTATTTAACTAGATTTTATTAACTTAAATTTTTAATTTTAAATTTTATGATTATTAATTTGATATTATTTTCAGCTTTAAATATTTAATAATTGAGATACACCATGGCGAATGAATAACTTTGACTTTCTATGCAAAATATTTAAATTTCACTCATACGCCAAGTAATTCCAAAGTTTTCAAATGGGTATAACTTTTGTATGAGTAACGACTAATGGTTAACGTAGTTAACATTTTAAAAATAAAAGTCTTAAATATTCAAAACTAAAGAAAGTTTTCCTTCCATTTCCAATACATTGGTGCCAAATCTGATAAATATTCATAAGTATTTACTTAGCCTTAAATTCATTAAGACATTCTAATTCATAATCTTACAATAAATGTTATTTTCATCTACATAAATCCTTATTTCAGCAATTTTAATTTTATGAAATGAGAAAATACTGTCATAGCTAAATTATAACAAAATTTTCAGCAAACGCTTAGTTTACCAAAAAAAATTTTTTTTTTTTGGCTCGATTTTTCATTGCATACCTTAACGCATTTTTGAAATGAGTTTGGCATCGCATAGCGCATAAACTCGTTCGAACATTCGATCGCTTTCGATTTTGTTCATTGACCTCCATTGTTTGCTTTCAACATGAACACGCAACGTCAAAAAAGAAAAGTTTTCACTATTTATTCAGGCATTTGTGTACAATTTTTTTACTTATGGCTTAAATTGAACATTAACTTAATTGAATTTAATGCAATTCAATTCAATTTGTGTGTTCAACGTCATAATTTTGACACTTCAAGTGGTATGCTTGACAAATCATGGCGGATATCAGCATTCAAAATATCTGCTCGCTTATTGCAGGAAAGTTTTATTTACCTTTTAATTATTTTTTGTCATATATTTCAAATTATTTCAACTTCTTTTTGTAATGAATAAATCTATGCACAAATAATACGTACAACATAGAACTATTGAAATATGTGAAACCATTAAGTCTTGGCGTTGACGAAATTTTGTTGGTGATAAGGTCTCTCATACTTAAAAAATTCAAAATACCGTCGAGATATTTTTGAAAAATAAATGAAAAAGTGTCTGTTTCTATAGTCTTGATTTTAACTCTTACAAAAATGTATCTAATTTTGAAGGTAGTTTTTCAGTATTACAACGTTAATTTTCAAGGTCATGCGTTAAACAAAAGTGATCAAGATATTTCTATTTACTGTAAATCTCATTTCAAAGCTTCTTAAATCTCTTAATAAATTAAACTGTCCTCCTAAAATAAGTTTGTTCCTCATATTTTAATTCATAATCAAATATTTAATATTTAAAAAATAAATGTGTTTTAAGAAGTCAAGTCTGCGGGTTTTAAAGAAATTTCCTTTTCCATGATTATTTGTAGAAAGCAAATTAAGATAGAAATATCTCATCGAAGTCATGACTTACCTAGATGGGTGAGTGTAATAATTTGTAAATGAGATTTGTAGCATTAAGACCTATCTTTCAAATGAGATATATGTAGTAAAACATACAAATATAGGGGTTTTTTGACTTGTTTTCGGCTGTTGGAACAAGAATTAAAATACTAAAACACTACTTTCAAATGAGATATATATTGTTGACATACGAATAATAGATATGCTTACGATTATGATAAATGGTAGCAAATAACTAGTTTTGATATATTATGACCCATGAGGTCTCTGGTGTTTCAAGTATGAACTTAGTTTTTCAGAAATGGAAAAAAAAATATTCAAAATGGGACACATATTGCTGTAAAGTTTTGAATTTTGCTATATACGACAACAAAAATTCCAGAGTGCCAAAACTTGACAGTCGAAAATATTTTTGGGGCGCCCAGACAAGTGTTGGTTACACGAGACAACAAATTTTTTTTTGTCTTTATTTTGAGTTTCTTTCGTGTAATTTTTTTTGTAATATTTTTATCTTTTTATTTTAACAGAGTGCGATGACTTTCGTTTTCATAAGCGAAAGTGTGAATCTGCAGCAGCTGCCAAACCGTACGTTGCGTTGGTTGCGTCTGCGCTATGAATATGAGACCAGTTTTTGGTGTTTTGTTTTTAGGTCACAAATGCGTGCACATAAGTACTATGAAATCAAAAATAAAATGAAGCTAATTATGGTGCTTAAGCTGAAAAGAAATTTGATAGTAACTTACCTTAATAAATTAATATTTGCAAACATTGCTCCACAAAATTATTAACTGGGAAATTTCCCAACTTTGTCTCTGAACAACCTTTTTTTATCCAGGAACGCTTGCAATAATTCTTAACTTCAGTGCCTTAGAGTAGATATCATAGCCCACGTGGCTATTTATGTAGCTTAGAGTAATTTTTTTTTTGCGATCGGTATCACTTACCCACCTCCGCACGAGAGGCGCATCCGACTGTCGTACGGATCGGTGACCGACAAAATTTCCCACATCCATTTATCTCTAGATGGAATGTTACTCATGTAATCTTTCGTGACAAAAAGTTGCTTCCGTTTTCAGACCTATAAAAAGTTTTCGTATAGCTCAAGAGAAACGAGATAAAAGGGGACTTCTAAACCATCAGTATGTGTAGTTTTGAGAGCAACAGTGCTCTTTGCACTTTGATAGATAGCCAGTTTACAGCCAGTGAGTAATACAAGGTGATAGACTTCATCTTCCACCTATTTAAAATTTATATATTTCGTTATATCTTAGGTTGTATTTCGGCGATGTTTCTGTTTCCTTGAGACAGAGAATATTTTTTATATAATATATTTCGTTTAGTTTTCAGATTTATTTTTCAATTTTGATACATAACCTGAATTTGCTTGCTCTAACGAGACACTTTCTTTTATCAGGCGACGGAGCACAGTAGTTTTCTGTTAAACTTATTAAGTTTTCAAACTTTAGCATTTTTTGTTACCTCTACTGTGTAACTACTGTACTTGTTCGTACCAAAACAATTTTTCACATCTTATTGTTAACTAAATCATGGCAAATAAATCAGAGGTCTCTGGTTTGGCTTTGTTTTTTGTTAAAAAATTTTCAAATAGATCTTGCATAGCCATAACCCAAATAAGGTGTTGAATGCCGAATGTTACCGCTGCCCTGACAATGAGATTAAATATTTATTTATTTTTTTGTAAGTTTTCAGTCAGTCACTGACCCAGTTTCAATTACCATATGCCAGTACTGTAGCAAGAGTAAGTGAAAAAATATGAGCCTGCATTTGCAATTAAACATTTTGAATGTTGAGGCTACTGTTTATTTTTCTTCAACAAAAAGACCTTAAATCAAGGCAAAAATTAAGTAGTGGTTGATATTGAAACAAAATTTATGGGCTTGTGCTGTTGAAAACAAGGAAACATTTGAGCTGCGGACTTTTAATGCAACTAAAAATAAATTTAATTGCTAAAACTAAAACAAAAAATTTGTTTTAATTAGTTCAAGAAATTATTTTTTTTTTGTGTTTTATCTGAAGGACTGAATTGATTGAGCTGATAAAATGCCGAGCCGAAACAAGGTCGCTTACGTTTTGAAAAATGCCGAAATAGGTTCGCTAAGACTTTGCCCAGATTTTATTCTAATTGAATTTTTACTTAGCATAGGCAAACATTTTCTTAAAAGATTTCCAAGCTTACGGACTAAAATAAATTGCTCTAGTTACTTTCGCAGAGCTACATACACTGCTAAAGTAACTGCGATATAAAAATTAGTTTTTTATTTATAATAATTATTTGTTTTTCTATTTAATGGTTGTGTTACCGTAGTTTTTGTCTTCTTCACCCTAAACCTTTAAAAGACAAGAAAGTTTCACTTTTACTCATCGTCATAAATAATTATTTTGTTTGCTTGCTGGCAATACATCTGCCAACTTGCTGCGCTGCACGTAGTTAGCCCTCTCTTCCCCTTTTTCACATGTTATCATTGTATTTCGTAGCAAACTAGCTAACTAAACTTGTTTGTCATCTGCGCAGGCGCAGCCGACTTCATATGCGTTGTCTGCGAAAAACAAAAATACAAAAAAATGCAGTGCAGAAAACTTTGCGCAGCACTCAGCTGACTGAAGACTCTGAAGTTGACTTGATTGTTACTGGTTGACCCACTTTTTCAGCCAAATTCACTTTCTTTTCAGCGTTTTTTGTCTTCGTTGTTGTTGGTTTTCTTTCTTTTATGCAGCGTGTCTGCTTGGTGGTTGTCATTTTGATCAAATTTAATAAATAATTTCTTTTGTAGAGTTCAGTAAACTTTTGTGAGCTTTTTGGGTGAATGTTTTTTTTTCCTCTTAATTTTTTGGTTAATGATTTCTTATTTGAATTTCTAATAATTTTATTTTTAATAATGGCTGCCTTCTCACCATCATACTTTTATTTCAAATCTTTTGTGATCTCAGCTTCTTTTGCTTTTGTTGTTATTAAATTTTATAGAATAAAGTTGAAAAGGCAGAAATTAAACACGAATTAGGCACCATTTTTGAAGACTATGGCAAAAGAAAAACGAAAAAAATGTGGTAAGCAACTAAAAGTTTGTCAGTTAATTTGAGCTGATTTCTTTGGATTGTAAGATTTTGTGCATTTTGGTGTTAATTTTGGTTAACAATTTTTAACCTTTCGCTTTTCACTTTCTTTTGAGGTTTTTTGTTTTTGTGTGTCATTTTCTATTTTATGCATTTTAGAAGAAAGTCATATAATTATATTAAAATTAATTTTTTTTCGGGTCACATGTAAAGTTGGGCTTGTTCAGACTTTTGAAAAGCGGCTTTCGATTACCAGACTTTCTGTCTATTTGTCTGTTATTTTAAGGCGCTTTACAACTTCTTATTGCTGTTGCGTTGAAACTTTGATAAATAGGCAATTGCATTCAGGGCTAAGAAAACTGTCGATATCGAGTGCACTTGTGCACTCTAAGGAAATTACCTGGGAAGTTGTTTGAAGCTCTACTACTTAACTTTGTTATTTTTTTATGAATAATGGATTGCATTCAAACTTGAGACATAAATTAGAAATCATCAAAGGCGTTTTCTGTAAAAAATTTGATTCACCAGGCTAAGCTTATCTGCTGATGCCATCAGGGATACAATCAGGACCATATTACCGCCTACGCTAACAACGCCGTGGCGTAGGGTGGCAGCTGCCAAGAAAGGTGGCAGAGTTCGGAAAAATTAGAAAAAATTTGAATATTGGAAAAATGAAATCTGGATCTAACTTTTAAGTGTTCTAAACCCATTTTATCATGGTTTAACTCTGTTTTCAATTACAAAATTTTTCATTGGGATTCTCTATGCGTGGGATTAAAACGTTGGGTTTATCTATGATTTGTTTGAAAATTTCTAATTGGGAATCATTGTGCGTGGAGTAGTTGGCTTAAAAGTTTTCTGTTGATCTATTTGCTGTTTAAAAATGTGTAATTGGGCTGTACGTGGGGTAGTTGGATTTAGGCTTTTAGGTTTATCTGTTTACTAAGCATACGCTCTTACTTTTCAATCGTATAGTGTGCTGTGCGTGGGTTAGTTAGATTTAGCAATTTTGGGTTGTCTATAATAAAATAAAAAGTATCGAGTATTCTGTGCATGGGAGTTATTCAAGTGTTTGATTGATCTGTTTATTTAGATATAGATGATTTATAAAGATAATTTTACCTCCTTATAAGGGGCGGCATTAGATGTTAGGCGTGGGAACGGCAATTTTCGTAAACCGGCTCTGGATGCAGTCGTAGCACAAAATCAGGTTGATTCCTATCTACGGAGTTTTAATACTCGTTCGCATGATTTTCGGATGTATTTAAATAAAAAAAATTGATGTATTTTAAATTTTGTTTTCTTGTAAACTATAATGCAAGGACTGATAGGGATAATAAGATAATTGCCATTAAATCTGACAAACTACTGCATGTTTCGCGAAAACTCATAGAGTTATCGGTGTTTGAAACTCCTAACATCGATATCAATTTGACCGGAAAGTTCCGTCATATTTCGAAATAAAGCCTACTGTCAAATAAAACTTGAGTTTTCGAAACAAAAAATATTTTGGTATAACTTCAAGGCTTCTTATACTTTTACTGCAGAGCCTGATGCGTGAACTAAAGAAAAGTGCGTAGTAAATTTTTGGGGCTAAATGTTATGAGTTGGGGATAAATACTCAAACTCAGCAAAAAGAAAGTGAGAAGAGGTAGAAAAGAAGAAAAAGCAAATGAAAAGTTGGGAAAAAAGAAGCAAAACAAAAGTGAAAGCTTCTGCTGTTGCTGCTGCTGCTTCCTTCCACTGTCTATGTCACTTTAACAAAGTAAATCCCGACGCACGTTAGAAACGCAAATAATTGGGGGAGCAAATTACGTGCGTTGTAGGCGTATATCTGTATGTTTATACATATATATTTATTTGTGAATTTATGCTCTTATCCCCAGTTTGTTCTTGCTCTCCTATCGTTGTGTGTGCGCGTAAATTTGAATTCATTATTAACTTTGACCTTGAAACAAAAATAAATGTTTTTTTTTTCAGTTCGGGAGCTTTCATTCTCTGGTTATTCTATGGTGCGTTCTTTGCTCTTTGTGTGCCCCTGCCTATATGCACAAAACACATATACAAACAAATTATATTTATACAACCATACACACATATATACATATATATTGTATATAGAATTTTACGCACAATATTTGGTTGCTATTCGTTTGATTCTTTACTACTTTTTTTTTCTAATTATTTTTTTGTTTTCGTTTTTGTATTTGCATTTGAAATGAGACAACGAAATTGCGTCTGTGTTTGTATTATTGTATCTATTTAGCATGGGTGTATTGGCGTTTAACTTAATAACCACAATCTTGAAGTTTTTTTTTTTCGAATGCCTTTGACAATTACCGAGTCTTAACACATTTTAAGCGCATTAAAATGGCGAGAAAAACTAATGTTTTACTAAGAGAGAAGAAGCAGAAATTATTTTTTCTTAAAATCGATTTATCCAGAGTGGGTCGAACTACCGACATGAAACCCATATCTCCAAAAAAAGAACCCAAAAAAGTCTTGGAAAGTAAAAATATTTAACTCATTTGAAAAGTCTCATTAAGTACTATAATATTAAATATTAACTAGGAGTGACAGTCAGTTTAAGAACCACCCACAGTTCAAAATATATTGAAATGCATCACAGCTTTACATCAAACTTCCGAATAATGGCAAATAGTAATTGCAATTTAAATACTAAACAAGAGAAACTCCTTTTAATGATATCTTATAGTAGGCACTACTAAGACTAAGCGTTTAAGTAGCCAACTACTGCAGTGAATTTATAGTACCTACAATGAGTTTTTTCTTTGTATTCAACATTGCTGGTATATAGTGTAAACCAGTATATTTGTCGCAAAATATTTCTTAATATATTAAAAAAATGCAAATATCCCCACACTTGCATTAGTTTACTTAGTAGAAAATTGATCAGAGCAAAACGTGTGTGATTGATCAAAAACAAATGTTTCATAACATATATTGATAATAGAACATTGGCTTTGAACACCAGATTATGAACTTTATCAGTAAATAGTTTTGTTTGTAAATAACAAATCAAAAATTACACGTCATACACGTGCACGATTTACAAAAAAAAAATATCGTTATAATTAAAAAGATTAATTAATGTAACTTAATCACAAAATTTAATGACAGCAAAATATATAAAGAGTTCAACTAACTGCTTAGAATGCACAGAGAGAAAGAGACATGACTTGGAATATGATACCTATAAAAGGTATAAAATTCAAGCAGAAGGCGCAAGTTAAATGCCTTATGCCATCTGTGTATATTTTGCTGATGTATGTGTGTATGCGTTTGTATACGAAAATATGCAGCAAGCTGTCCGTTACTACTCAAGTTTCTAAAATCAAGGACCTGATATATGTATTTGGTGCTAACAGCTTTGTATGACCTTCAAATTTAAAAATTCAACTAAGAATTTTCTATTAAATGCAATAGGTGCCAACTTCTTCGATCGAAATCTGTTCAATTTAATGACCCGAAAAGGTTGCCAATTCTTTTCACAAAGCTTGCAAACATTTTTGAAGACCCAATTTTTTTAAACATTGTTCTAGCATATTTACTTAATCACCATAAAGCTAAACATTTATTCTTATAAGTATTGAGTGTATCAATAAGAGCGTTGGTCCTTTGAAATTGAATTATAAATATCTGTATGTAAGGTATGGCGCAAGCTTTATTGCATGTTGAAGTATCCTCTGCAGCTTAACTTGCAGAATTCGATCTAAGATACCCCATATCGGTCAAATTTTCGGCATACAAGGGTTGGATTTTAGAAAACGATTCTATCTGTAACCTTTTACACTTTTGATTAAAAGCACAAAGTTGGCCAAGATTCGGTCATTTTCGAACATAGGGCTGGGCCTTGGTAAGGCAGCTCTGGTTGGTAAGTTTCACCAAAATACCTCCCTATCATTCATTGTAATCTTATACACTCGACTTTTCTACACCGGTTTCTCCGCCTATATTTAACTAAAACATAACCACAATCAGCTAACTGCCAAAGTTCAGGCGTACTAATTGAAATTCCCTTTATTCAAACAATTTTCGAAAAAGTCATTGATTAATTGAAGAAAGACATGATTTCACTACTGATATCCTTCGTTTTTCAGAATTCCATCCAAGTATTTATTTACTTCTTTAAGAATTAAAGGCAACATATTATATCTTTACCCCTACAAGACTACATCATTGAAGGGTAAATAGCATAAGTACTCATATTATTAATGTTGTTGCTTGATAAATTACTTTTTGTTGAAATTTTTATTTTTTTTTCTACAAAAGCTATTTAACTAAATTGCTGCTTCGTATGGTTGCTTTTGCGTCAATCCCGTTAATGTTTTGGACACCAACCCTATTAGTGTCACTCAATCTGATAAACAGCACAACTATGTCCTTCACTCCATCCCCCAAACCACATTTACAGCAAAAGTAAACAGCAACAAATTACGCATTGGAAAAAGTGCGTAAACATAAAAATATGACCCGGAGGCAGCATGATTTATAAATAACAAACAATAAAATGTGCTGCCTCAATTCAAAATACGACCAACCGACCATCCGACCAACTAACTAATGCAGAAACAAAAACCAGAAAAAAAATCGCTTGCTATAAAAATCCCCCAAACAAAGGTTGAGCGTTAGAAGAAGAGACCCTTGAAAATGTTAATACACTGAGAGTGAGTAATGTGAGTTGAAAGTAGGCTCCATATGCGAAAAGATGAAACTCACGTACGCAACAAAAAAGTAAATAAGGCCCCCGAAAAAAAAAGTTTTGCTGGAATGAGCTGGAGTTGAATTTCCAGTATTTAGGTCGTAGCAATATTTGTGGCGTATGTTTCTATGTCAGTTGTGCAAGAAACAAAGTAATCAAGTAAAAGATACAAAAAAACCAAGTGGAGAAAATCAAGCCAAAAAGCACCCCCAACATAACCTTGATATTGTCATAAAAAAAAACATCAAAAAACAACCAGTGACAGTCAATGATAACAAAAATTCTTGAATTCAAAAAGCTTCACTTTCGCTTTTTAGTAGGCCCTTTGGTAACGTGAGGTAGAGCCTGTATTGTATTTATTTGTGTATTATACCCAAACCCCTTTAGAAGTTTTGGGTGGGAGCGCAAAATTTTAATGAAACACAAGATTGCGTATTATATTCTGAATTATTTTTAAAGCATAAATGTTGGGCTTAAATGATAACATGAAAGCAAATTGGATTTGGGAAAAAATTTTCTAGAGAGGAAAAAGGCCTTGGTTAGTTTAACTAAGAAAATGTGATAGTAGTAATGTGAGCTAAATATTGACCACTTTATGAGTAAGACAAAAAAATTCAGGTACAGAAAAGCATTTTAAATTTTGACGAACCATGGACGTGCCCTTTGGTCTGCGAGTCGAGGGCCTTGGGGTGTTTGTTTAATAAGTGGCGCAAATTTAACTCTTTACTCAGCTCGTAAAATTTTTCTCTTAAAATCTTTATTTTAACTAAGAAAGCCACTTTTCGTCGATTCGACGAACGAATATTTGGATGTCTTTTTTACCAAGAAGTGCCCATTCCATAGTTTTCGAGACATGCGCAACGCAAATGTTCGTCGATTCGACTAATGATTAGCTTAGACGTATAAAAAATAGGTTTAGTGTTCCAGGGTTAAATATTCAAAAAGTTAGAAAAATGGCTATGCTAGGCATATCGAGGTACGAATATGCAATGACATCAACACCAATGGGTGAGATCTTTTTTTTCTAACATTTAATATCCCAAACATTTTTAATTGTTGATGAGTCCTATTTCAATCACTGAAACATTGATTGCAATCAAGCTAAAATTCTGATGCGTACCGATTTGTTCTGGAGAAAATTTTCGTCCCATGCTTCATTCTTTCCTTAAGGCAAATTTATTAACTTCTAATCATTATGGGAAGTATTGATTCTGCGAAGTATTGCCCAAGAAACTGCGTACTCATATTTTAGTGTCAAGCAAAATAGTTTTGCGCTTGTTGAGGATACGCATTCTGAAAATCATACACCTAATATGTGCACAGACCGATAAACAAAATATCATTATAATGATTTATTATTACGCATGCGTTATTATAAAATTAGAAATTCATTAGAATAAAATCGAAGAAAACTAATACTGAAGTAATCATTTTTTAAAACTTTTATTGTATAAACATTTAAATTTCAAGTAACCTTCACATATCATACGCGCGTATAATCGCTTAAGAAACTACAACAACAAAGCAGGCATTGTACTTGCTATTGTTGCTGAGGGTTGAAAGAATCAATCGGTGCTGCGATTCAAATTATATCGCTTTATACCGAACTGAATCCATTGTCTCAATGTCAAAAGTGCGACCAACGTCGCCTTGATCGCTTCAAAATGAAATGGAAAAAAAATTGCTGTATGGATGAATAAAGCGACAGCAACAAGAACAACAACAAAAGGCACAAAAACAACACTACAGAGTAAAAAAATTTAATAATTCAAATTCAGTGCCGTAGAGTCGTCCCGACGTCATAAAGAAAAAAAGAACTGGTAAGGGTGTTATCTCTGGTTTCACAAAAAATTAAATGCCCTACGCTGTATTAACAAAAATAGTGCAGCGCTTTTTATGCGAAATTTAGATTTTTATATGGAAATAATATTATGTGTACGCGATATTCGCGAAAAAGTGGAATTCAAGTCTACTTTCTACGCGCTTGTATGCGGCACATTTGCTCCTCGGGCTCTTGCTTGAATGCATGAATTTTACTCTCAAGAACTCTCAAATGCCGACGATTACCGCATGACCGTGTCTATAAAAGTCTAGTATTTTTATTAAGTTCCACCTACTGATTGTGTTCACCAAACATTGCCTTATTGAATTAAGTAAAATTAGTTCACAGTATAGCCACATTAGGTTTTTTATGTTGGTGGTGCCGAGCCTCTTGTTTAAAGATGCTAACTTTGTCTAGTGCGGGTTGTGTTATTTTTTGTATTTTTTTTCATTTTCATTTTTTTGCTCTCTTATCAAACATTTTTCGTTTTTATGGGAGCTGCCACGCCCTATTTCAGCTACTTCCAGCAATAGTATCATATCAAAAGTCTCACTTTAGCTTACTTTTCTGCTGTCTCCTTGCGGCGTCCTTTAATGCTGGATTTGGACTGCAATAATTATGAAAAACTTTCACTGAGTTGCAAAAGACGGAGCTATAAGTAAAAACATTTTTCATTTGGTGCCACACCTACAAATACAGATGTAGAGACAAAAATAGATAACCATATGAATGAAGATTGCAAAACTGACTCAGGATGGCACACTGATAGGGGATATATACAGCCATGGACATATAAATGGCACATTTTTTTATATTTTCTTTCTTATGCTACGGTATCGTAAATATTATTAACAAACGAAAAATGTTCGGTTTTTTACAAAGATATATTCTTCATATTCAATAATAAAACAAACTTCAGCTATAATTCATTAACAAAAATGATCATAATGTAAAAAACCGATGAAATGAAATAGACACATAAATAGCACAAAATATACTTTTCTATACCTTTCACGTTCTCTTCTATGCGTTACAAACGGACTGACAAAATGAATATACCCTGTATGTAGGGTATAGAAAACTTTAAAAGTAAATAAAAAAAAAACGGGAAAAAATTGGACTCAAAGTGGATTGGATAAATGAAAAAACAGCAATCTTGCAAAAGAAAAATAAAACCAAAAAGCCAAAAGTGGGAAGAAAGTCCTTGAAATTGTAAGACGATTCCTAACCTTAAATAACATTGATACAACGGTTACTTTATGACAGCCAGCTAATGGCCATGCACGGAGGGAGTGTGATTTCTTCTTCTTTGTCTGGTTGGTTTTTTATTTATTTGTAAAGCATACAATTTCCACTTAAACAGCACAAAAAGCCTTAAGTTTTATAATGACAAACGACAGAACTGACTGACGTAGCAAGAAACAGTGCAGTGCACGATAAGGAGTTTGAGTTTTGTACTCTGCATATGAAGATACTCTACGGATCGTAAGAGTGTTCAAAATAATTGCAAATCAGCCAATTAGTGTTGAGAAAAGAGTTTATGATATTAAAATATAAACATGAAATACGACGCCATATTCTGCAACCTCAAAAAAATAATAAAAAAATTGTTAGACTGTAAAAACAAAATATTGCCTGCTTATTGACAAATTATTTAAGTGTCGTAAATGACATGGAAATCTTTTTTTTTTTTTAGTAAAATAAATTTAAGTGAATCCAAAGAAATAATGCAAATTATTTACAGATAATCGTTTCCATAAATAAATTAAATATATGTGAACACTCAAGGCTTTCGCGCGGGAGAACATAATTTTTACAATTTTTGTTTTAAATATTCAGAAAAAAATAAAGGGTGTTTTTGATTTTTAGCCATGATACAGCCTCCAACAGGAATTACTGTTAGATCAGTTGAAAGATAGCAAAGATTTGCATTTAATTAGCTTGCCGTTTGAAATTCAACTTATATTTTCATTAACTGGCTAAAAAGATCATCGAATATGATATCTCTGTATTATTTCTATTAAGAATGCACTTTGTACAAACTACGAGGGTGGATCAATAAGTCCGTGTCTTTTTAGCAAAAAAATTTTTAGCTTTTCCACATAGCCTCCTTTTAGCTCAATACACTTTGTCCAACGTTTGTTCTATTTCTTCCAAAAAATAGGATTTCTCGAGGTCCTCGAAATAGGCATTTGTTTGAGCAATAATTTCACCGTTGGAGCTAAATCGCTTTCTACCGTGCCATTTCTTTAGGTTTGGAAATGCAAAATAGTCACTGGGAGCTAAGTCCGGAGGATAAGGTTATGGATAGCTTCTAAAACTCAACTGATCGTTTATGGTATCAAAAATCTTACGCATTTTCACTCTCCGATCGGCCACCACCATATCGTGAATTTTTTCGACATTTTCAGATGTATTGACTTCAATTGGAACGTTCAGCATCACTAGCGTCTCTAGTTGATACTGCAGAGTACCCATAGTACTTATCAAGCTTTTCCTTGGTTTGAGTGACGGTTGTTTTTCGCCATAAATAATGTTTTATGAGCACTCGAAATTCACTTTTTTCAATATTTCCAAACATTCGAGTACACGATGCTGTAACTTTGAACACCTGCTTAACGTCAAGTTAATGACGAAATTGTCTCAAAATTTGACGGTCTATTAACAGATTGTACTTGAGAGCAGTGTTGCATTTCATGTACGTACGAGGGAAGTATGAAATGTCACGGACTTATTGATCCGCCCTCGTAGTTGCGGCCATTGAATCAAAGTTCTACCATGATGAAAAATAATCTTTCTTTACAAAGTTTTTGTTCAAAACTTTTTTTAAGACCATTCATTAGATTACTCTCTATTATAGCGATATAAAACTAAGTCTAAAAAATATTTAACTGTGATTTGCAGTTGACATTAAACAGCGTTTGGGGTGGGACCTTCTAAATTTATGTTAAGTTGTGCTGCCATCTTTAGGGGCTTTTGTGTTTAAGTTTTATTTCCATATTAAAATTCATTGATAAAAATATACACAAACAAAAACTTTGAATTAATACCAAGAATACCTCAAATTCATTAATTTTCTTGATACTTCAGATAAATGATGTATTAAATATAATGAATATTTAGTAAAAGCTTGAAAATTTGTATTAATATAACAATGCAATAGCGATAGTTCATTTCCTTTCCGGCGATATTTAATTTGTGTCTGAATCAGGAAAAACATTTCAAAATTGTTTCCAACTAAGGAAAAAGTATGTTCCATTCGAATAAATTTTTGGTTTTTAGAAATTTTAAAAATATTAACTTACAAAAATTAGCATTTAATACTATACAGATAATTGGAACTTAAAGTGGTCTTTATTGAGCCAAACGTGATATGTTTTTGAGTGGGTTGAAGAGATTTGGTTGGGTCAAATGTATGTTTGGTAAATGTCTTCTTATATTATTCCACTACATAAAAATATGAATATTTCATAATGCCTGCTAGTTGTCTAAAAGTATGATAGCGGAGTACATTTGCAGTATAAAGAGTTCAAACTAATCATGCCCAGCGGAAGACCTGTCCGTGGTGTAGAGTACTCGACGCCCGAAAGCTTTGTGGATCTCGAATTGCCCACATAAACATTATAAAGAGCTCTATTAATATTTCTGTATGTCATTTAGTTTGTTTGCAAATACAAAAAATGTTTCGTTTTATCTCAATTTGTTAAAGCTCGTAGCGATTAAAAATTAATATAAATATCAATTTGAATATCAAGCAGCGGAATACCGCCAGGCGGCGCAACATCGATATGTCATTTATTTCTACCCTGGGACCAGCTTCGTACTCACGTTCTTTTAGCGGCATGATAAAAATCTTTGTCTTATTTTACACTGGGAAAACAATTCAATTACATATACCGAATTTTGGTAATAATTAACAAATGGTATATTTGATATAGGCGAATGAAATATTTGATATATATTAAAATATCGCATATTACAGTGAATTGAATAATATTATTGGATCAATTATGTATTTGGTAATAATTACCAAATCAAACAAATAATTTGATTGAAATCATTCGATTGTTAATAATCACTAAATCATTTATTTGACTAAATAAATACTTTCTTTTCGCAAACGTATACATTAATTAAAATCGATTTGTGCTAAAAACCGATGACCGAAAACGATTTATCCAATATCGTTATATTCTTATATAGGATGTCCTTTGTTTTTATACAATTATAAATACTGAAATTGCGTACCAAGCAGAATATACTTAAGTAGTTTTTTACTTGAATATGTTGTGAATTGCAAAGTTTTCATGTTAATGAGAAGTGAAATCAAATCAAAATAGGATTAACAAATGTAAAATTCAACCAAACAAATTTTTTCAATCCACTCAAACTAAAAGAACGATTGGAGCAAAAACTACAATATATATTTCAATTAAGAACATGGTAACAAATACCAAAATTTGTTGATATTTAACAAATAATTTAAAAATCTATCAACTAAATACATATGTTTAGAGGAACTATACTCTTTTCTCAGTGTAGAGTTATTAAGTTTCCCTGTCATTAATTATTTTGGCAATCTACAACTATTTATTGACATGGCCTTCTACTTAGTTCTGGCAAAGAAATTATTCTAAAATTAAATACTCAAAATTAGATCTTAATTTTAACAAATTCTCTTTTTAATATTCAAAAATTTTCTGGATTGGTATTCAGAACCACTACGATTAAAATGCTGATATTTTTTTTGTGTCAAATGTATTTACAAAAGGTTTTGCCACACAATAAGTGCTGATTATCTTAGAAACAATGTCCTTGAATTGCCTTCAAAATTGTACTTTACAATTTCTATTTGAATATATCAAGCAACGTACGTTTTATTGTGTCCCTTGTATAATGTATTAGCGAATGTATATGTGCAATTTATGCACAACATGTTGCTTTCTATATCTTTCTAGTGAGACTTAGTTGGGTCAATACAAAATTCCATGAAGTATTAAGCATAAACTAAACATTGACATATATTGTACCGACAACTTTTTTTTTGCGCAATTTATCCTGGAGTAGCCCAGCTCACCAAAAAAGTATTTATACTGTAAACTTTTCCTTTAATTTCATATATAGTATGACCCATTTGATTCAGTTTCTTTGGTCAAATTTTTGCTTGAAGTTTATAGTTAATCTTGCTAAAGATAAGGCAAAAAGAAATGACTTTTTCCACTTTACCTTATTCTTGCAAAAAAATTGTCATACTAACTATTAGAAAGTCAAAATGAAGTTCCACTCTAACACGCAATTACCACTTTACTACATCACTAAATGAAATTCAAATGAAACGTAGCATTTTTTTTTTCTTGTTCTTTGCTAGGTTATTTGTTCCACAAAAACGTTTACATTTTTTTTTTCAATTTAGGCAACGATATGGCAACGCTAGCATGTGATACTCTTGTTATTGTTATTTTTCCATAAACGCAAGCCGTAAAGCCACAACGTCGTCGTCT
The DNA here is from genome assembly GCA_963680825.1 of Meiosimyza decipiens. Lineage (NCBI taxonomy): Eukaryota > Metazoa > Arthropoda > Insecta > Diptera > Lauxaniidae > Meiosimyza > Meiosimyza decipiens. The sequence goes on from OY804258.1 coordinate 42,619,585, forward strand.
TTTTCCCTGTTTAAGTAGGGCACGCACAAGTGTCGTAAAAAAAAATCCTTTTCAAGGATTTTAGCATTGCGTATTCCATGCAGGAGGTAAAATAATAAAAAAAATACAAAAACAAAACAACTTCAATGGCCAACATATTAAAAAGACAATGTAAATAAGTAATAAATAATCGTATTTTACACTTCTTTTTCCACAGTTGCTTTTGCTACTCCTTCATTATCATCTGCTGCAAATACGTTGTGTCCTTCGTAACCAAATGTTGCTGAAAGTATCCTTAAAGTTTGTTGCCTTAAAACAAGTGCTTGTGCTAAAATGTTTCACAAAAGGTGATCCAATTTCAGTTTCCATACATAGCTTTGAAAAAAAAAACAAAGTAAACGAAAAATAATATAAACTTAAAACCGCCTATAAACGGTCGATCCTTTTCAGATAATTAACGCAGACTTTTTCACTCATTTTGGCTGGTATCTAAGCTAAAACTTGATGTATGTTGGTGCAAGTGTAAGCTCAGAAAAAAAAGGCCAACGGCGTTCAGACTAATGATCTTGGCTGTCAGTTAATGACAACTAAAACGTGAAATAATTCGTTCTTTTCACTCAAAACATCCAACGTTGTACCCGCATTTTGGTAATACCTTGGATATTACGCCAAAAATTAGCTGGCTATTGTTGGTCTAAAGCGCCCAAAATTTATTTTTACAGTCCGATCTTTCTGATCTTAGAAGAAATAATGCCGTTACAGAGCATCAGATAGTCAGACAGGTTTTCATCGACATATGTGCGGATATTTTGCTTATTCAGTACATACCCAGAAATGAGTCGAAATGTGTGTCGTTACAGAAGGAAAATTTTCTCTAAAAATTCACCAGTAACTATGCGCTAAACAATTGTACAGTTTTTAAGGAGTTAGCGTTCCATTCCGACACATTCTTTTACCCAGAACCCAGAATATATCTTTCCAAAGGTTTTTTTTTTGCTATCTGTTCGAATCCGAATCCCAAATTTTTTTGATGGCTCCGGTTTTCAAGGCTTACGATTTTTCGGAGACAAAAAAAGATAAGGATTTACTTCAAAAGAATTAAATTTCGTCGGCCTATGTTATTGACAGCTGCTCGATTTGTAGAGTTGCCAACATTGGAAACTCAAATTGAAATACCCTGTTGTATTTAAAAAAGAAGACACTATGCTTAAATAAATGTTTTCAACTATAACTGATGTGCATATTGTGGAAAGCAACAGGGTGCCTCCTTAAATGAATACTCTAATTTCGACTAATTTTCAACCGTCTGAGCTTAGCAATCAAGGCGTCTCAAGTGAAGGAAAACATACTTTTTTTTTGCTTTAAAAAGATTATTTAATTTAGATAAGTTAACATGTATAGATGACGGTCAATAAGGATTTTGACAGTGAGATTCATTGAAGTAATATTATTTTTATTGTAATGTTTCATTAAATTGTGATCACCACTCTTTCTAATCTTTTTTCTCCTGGGATTATTTAAAAGGCTCGGTATATATGGCTGCTAAACTTGGCAACCCTATGCCTATGCCATCCGCAATTACTTTTCAATTTCAAAAGAATTACTTCCTGAAATGGTTGGTGGAATAAAAGTAGAATTGAGCGAGCCAACCTTAAAAGTTTTTTCTCCTCTTATTGAAAAAATTTGAAATGCAAATCAAAAACTCATTGCTTTATTCAAATTTATTGTATGATATATATTATTTTTGATTTTGCAAACATCTGACACTAGAGCTCACAATGATCAGCATTTGTCATCGTGACACGTAAGCGTCTGCGATAAAAAGCAAAAAAAAACTTTCAAGGTGCTTCCAAAAAAAATTAAAAAAATGGGGTAAGATATGCGAAAACACCAAAAGTGAATTCATTTTATCACAAAAAAAGCCATATGGTAATCACACTATTATTAGCTCTAAAAGGAATTAAGTTTAATGTAGAATAAAATCACTGTGAAGGTGTACGTGACAATGAAGTTTATATTAAATATACGAGAAACAGTAGAACAAAAGGTGATGATGTCTGTACTTGACCAAAAAAAAAAAAAATTAAAAATAAAAAATGTATAAAAAAATTTAGATTTTTTTGTTCGTATTATATAGATTTTTTTTTTAAATCTACGGGCGATATAAGCCTTCTATTTTGTTCTTAATTGAATAACTTGTACAACATTTTTTTTTTCGCAAAACTCAGCTTTTTATGCACAGCCTGATTTTTTTGATCGCCTACCGTAAAGTTTTTGATTTGACATTGAAGCCAGCAGCTGCAGCAGATTTTCATATTTTTTATATCAGATATTTTTGGTTGGTAGGTAGAAGTTTGATTTCTACTCAGGCACTACCCCTAAAGAAATTTGATGTTAAATGCAACCCAGCTGACATTTTTGAAAGATTGTTGCAGTTTTCAACTTACAGGCGATGAATCTCTAAATCTTCTAGAAGAGTTTAATTGGCGTTTTAGGTATTTTTAAATTACATATATTTCAATGCATTACCTTTATTTGATATTTGCATTGTACGCATAAGACATAAATTGTAAATGTATGGCAAGAAGCAAAGGAAATCTGAAACAAGGATTGTTGCCAGATTTTTATGTTGTTTCACATAAAATTTGGTTCTTTCCAATTATATTCCAAAAGAAACTGAGTATTTCGAGTCAGATAACGTTCATAAATTCTTATATCTCCCAAAAAATTTTTTGAAACTCTTTCTTGTTGTTTTATACGAGGGACGCTATCTCCAAACAGCTATAAGAGCGTTCAAAATCATCACTTCGTCGACTAAAATCCGACTCTTTCGCTATTAAAAATGCTTGCTGGGGTAGTAGATGTGCTGTATAAGTCAACTAAATTACGGTAAAGGAACGTGAATACAAACGACGCACACATTTGCAAAACACTGATGAGCCATAAAACAAAATAGCGAAAAACAGCAGCCGTAGCAACAGAAGAAGAAGCAAAATTTACAAAAATAAGAAAGATTTCCGAGGTAGAAAAAAGCAACAGTGGCGGGTGTAACAGCTAAGCAATAAGGGGATATACTTTAAATTCATAATCAGTAATAGAGAAATATGGCAATGAGTATAAAGTGAAGGACTATGAAGTATTTAAAACAATAAGAAACTTAAGTTTCTATATTTTCCCGTCTCCTCACAATCAGCTGGACATTATCATTTTTATTTCCTTTAGTCTAACAAAATGATCTACGCATATCAACTGGTTCATATTTATTGCCGAAAATATGATGACGTTCACCATCCAGTTCTCTTTGTTGGTTCTTAATACTATATTAAAGGAAATATGGGAGGGAAATACATTTTTTTTGCTGTTATATGCAAATCTTAAGGAACTCACTAAAATGAACCATTTTCTCACTAATCCAAATGACTATAATAAAAAATTTGAGTTTTGTTCCAGTCTAAAGCATAAAAGTTTTTTTCAAAACTTAAAGTAAAGTCTTTTCTATCGTCGTATTTGTTAACCTTATTTGCAGTTGCACTTAAAGAATAACAATTTTTTTTTGTCTGTCAGTAAATCAAATTCATTTACCCTCCTGAAGTGAAAAGTAATAACGTCCCCTTACAACTAAAGTAGTGCTCGCAAAGACATAAAATAAGAACACGTGTCGAAATCAAATTTGCAAGAACTAAACGAGTGCGTAGGCCATTAATAAGAATAAAAACGAAAAAACAAAGTAAAAAGAATCAAATATACGGGAATAATAAGGACAACAGTAATATTGTATTTTCTTGGCATAAGACACATAAGAAACTCAAGTAAATAGTGCTGGAATCAACGACGACGACGTCGCTTGTTGAATATCATTTGAAAAGTTCTTTGATTTGATTCGTTCGTGAATATTTTTAAATTATGGAAATTATAAAAAAACGGTGCAAGAACTTAAATATGGAAATATATCGCTAAGACAGACAGAAATTATAAAGTTAGTACTTCATTTTATGCAGGATCATAGAATTTCACTTAGTAATAGATAGTACAAAAACTTCACTCCTCTAAGGTCTGCCACAATTAGCGACAGCCCAGTACTTAAAGGTTAAAACGACACTATTTACTCGTAATTCTTTTAACCATGTCGTATGAGCAACAACTAGTTTTTTACTATAAAGAAATACTTATTGTTCACACCATATGGTTGAAAAAAAAACTAGAAGAAATTTTGAAATTGGCTACACCTCGGTTGTAAATATTATTTTTGCCATTTTATTTTTCGCACGCTTTATTCAAAATCTTAAAACTTTTTTAGTGTCAGATCTGGAGGCAATATGAATATATTGTGTTTTTTAATGGTAAGGTGCTTCCCATAATTATAAGACACTTCAATAACTTATCTTCAACTCAATCAACAAAAGTTGTGCGCTCGAGTTACAACTCGCGAACTCAAAAATGAATAGTGAAAGAGTACTTTAATGTGCTGGAAAAGTAGCCAGCCACCTCCTTTGCTTGAAATTAGAGAAAAACTCTATATTTTCGTGCAGGATAATGCTCGCATTCGTACTAGTCACTCGCCTTTTTACAAGTCCGTTCCGTTGAGATTATGGACTGGGCTGCATGCGCGCCATACGTAAACTCTATATAAAATGTGTGGGGAGGCTTGGCACGGCGAGTATATGCTGAAAATAAGATATATGAAAATGTTTCCCAAACTTGTTCACGAACCTAATAAATTCGATGAAAAATCGCTTTTTTGGTGTTGGTGTTGGCTATATTGGCTACTAACTTTCACTAATTCAATGAATTATTACATTCACTTACTTGTTTCTTTGTTTGTTAAAGTGCTTTATAATTAAATAAATTTTTCGAACTAAAGTACGCTAAAGTTATCATTCCAAGCACCGTATGATATTTCAAAATAAAACAAAAACTAATAAACGCATGTGTTGTTTCAATATTTTAACTTTTAATTTAACCTGAAACTAAAACGTAAAACACCTTCTTTTTTTCCAATGTTTTACCACATTAACCTTTTCATACATCACTTCGTATACGCTACAGCATTGCTGTGTCCTTTAAACATCCTTTGAACTTTTGCCAACCTGTGGCAATGTTATCGACAGAGACACGTAGTGGTGACGATGCGCGTGTAGGCAATCAACAATGTAAACGAAGTTCGAATCCCACATCGAGACACTGATACCAACCGAATGAATAAAAGCTGCTGCTATTCCACAAAAAACCTACCATATAGCGACTCTGTAGAGAACACAAATGCGCAACATTGCTAGTGACCTTGAATTATCCTCAAACAGCATACAGCTTGTCAAAGTTTAAGTGCAGAACCAAAATTATTGAAAAAAGGGAGAATTTTTTCTGCTTCAAAATGAATGAAATTTTTTTAAGAAAGTACAGAATGTTGCCAACATATATGTATGTGTTTGTAGCATGCATATGTTAATACGATACAAAACTTAAAATATAAGAAAATATTACATATATGTATATTAGGGTGTGCCATTTTTGAGCAACTTTATTTTTTCAAATAAGAAACAGGCTTAAAACTTTCAGAAAGGTGAAAAAGGAAGCCTCTAAAAATTTGAGCTCTTAATATTAACATTTAGAGGTGCCTGTTTCTAATTTTCCATTTTCCATATAAATTACATGGAAAAACTGAAACATTATTTTAAAAGGAAATTGAACGCTCTACAAAAAAAAAAAAAAAATTATATTATTTTATTATTTAATTAACTGTTAAACAAAAGTAATTATGCATTGGGCTCAGTAAAATTATAGACTAAATTTTTTTTTTTTTTTTTTTTGTAGAGCGTTCAATTTCCTACTAAAATAATGTTTCAGTTCATTTCTACAATGCTCTCATGTCAAGCTACAACAAAAAGAAAAAAAAATAATTTTTTTTCCATGTAATTTATATGGAAAATGTAAAGTTAGAAACAGGCACCTCTAAATGTTAATATTAAGAGCTCAAATTTATAGAGGCTTCCTTTTTCACCTTTTTGAAAGTTTTAAGCCTGTTTTTTAGTTGAAAAAATAAAGTTGCTCAAAAATGGCACACCCTAATGTATATGTACATACATATGTACATGTGGGTCATTCTACTTCTTTTCATTGGTCATCTCCGCAAAATTTGCAAAAAGATTTGATATTTCACATCTACAGTCCCACCTCGTGCCTAAAACTGAAAGTATCAATCAATAAAAACTCTCAGGTATAGCATTTTTTTCATTAAAACATATTTGCTCGAATGCCAAGTGCCAGTTTTCAAAGAGTAAGATGGTAGCTCAATAAGGGGGCACAAAGAAAAGTAACATTCAGTTCTTTTGCAAATAACTTTTCAGCTTCATATGCATTATTAATGGTTTAACCACCACTTATGAATCATTATAATATGATTAAAAAATATGACATCAAATAAGTTGCCAATATTTACAAACAGGGTGAACTAAACATTAAGAACTTAAAAATTTAAGTCCACATTCATATTCATTTCCCTATTTTGGACACTGTAATGTATTTTGTTTTCAAGTCGATTAACGATTTTTCGAAAAGATTTTGTAGTTTATTTGATTTGATTTTTTGTTTAAAATAAGATGAAAAATTTGTTGCTGTGAACAGGAATGAATGACAATCCAGTAGAGCTGTCGAAAATACATTTTTTTTATTTCATTTTAAATATCCAACTCAGCCTTTATTCTAGAATCACAATTTTCAAAAATAAATACATAAATATATCAAAATTATGAACAATTTCAATGAAGTTATTTTGAAGAATATAAAGTTTTCAAATCAAATGTTTCTTACAGGAGAAAATTTAGTTGGAGAACATTTCCTTAAACACTCTAGTGTACATCGGTGATGAAATTTTCGGTACACTTGTACTTTTTTCAATACATTTGTATCGTGAAAAATCGTCATTAGTATTATACATTCGACAAGTTTTTAATACATCCGGTACATGGTGTATTTTCAGTACACTTTAACTATTTCTAAAATACAAAATTTTTTTGTAATATCGGATTTAAGTAAACTGAAGTAAACTTTGTTAAACATTTTTTCTTTTCGTTATAAAAAGTTAAAATTGTTTGAACTTTTGTAATTTTAAGTAAATTTCGATGTTTGTGATGAAAAACTATGTCCTTGGAAATCTAAAAAGTACATTTTAAGTCTCGATACGGTATATTTACACAGAACCCAGTTGCCATACACTAGACATGTTCAAAATATCCAAAACTAAAATGTTTTTTCTCATATTTTTTTTTTAAGCGATATAAAGCGATTGCACTGACTGTTTCAAATTATAGTGTATTAATGTAAATATAGTAGAATTAAGCAAAAGATTGAAGTTAGTAAACAAGAACAACCAAAGCTCAACTTGCGCAGAGATTATGGATTTTTTTCTTATGTATGGGCTTAAGAAATACTTTTACTTCCATATGTTTACAAAAAGAAAATGAAACAATAAAATATAAAAATATAATTCTATATAAGAGATAAAATGCAATTTCTTAATTTTTTTGCTTAAATTTCGAAAAAATCAAAATTTTGCAGCTCTGGTAGGGGCCCTAGAGGTTTTTGTTTTTGATTGAAAATGTTCTCAAAAATGAGTAAATTATAGAATTTTAAGCGTTTCCGAAGAATACTAGAAGCTGAGAGGATATTTAAAACATACATATTCAACGAATATAAATGTTACTCATACGCCACGTTGTGCTTAATTTGCATTGATAGTAATTATATATTAAAGTAAAGTGCATTGTATTAAAATTAACACTTTAAAATTTAATCAAAATCTAAAAGTCGAAATAAACAATATATATGTATATTATTTCACATGGTGTTGATTTTCACTTTATAGAAGAAAAAAATCTATTTTAAATAATTTAAAGTTTCGATGTTTTGCGTTTTTTAGGAAAAATTAACAAAAAGCGCTTTAACCTTCCAGTTCATCTAGTAGGCCACAATTTCGAATGGGTTGCTGAACTTTATACTGAATTTACATATTTCATTTTAGAATCTTTTGTGGATCTATCCAAAATGTCAATTTATAATAGGTATGAGTTGAGTTCATGTCTGCCTTGGCAAAATTTTTTTTCTTGCAGTAAATAAATACTATCGAGAGAGATCGCTTAGAGTCCTTTGTAATATAGGTAATTCTCAACAAAGTCATAAATAACTTCTAAACTTATCGCTTTTGCGTGCTATAGCATAAAGTAAAGTTTAAGATTACAAAAAATTTGTATGTACTCCATTTAGAGTTTTTTTTGAAAAATTATGTTTATGGTGGTCAATTTGAAGCCTTATAAAGTTCGTTTTCTTTCTAAAACTTTTTAAAAAGAAACCCTTTGTGAACTTTATATTCATAATATTAATGCTTTGAGTAAAATATTGTAGATAGTTTAGCTGTCTATCGTTGTTAGAAAAAAGTTCTTTTAAAAAAAATATTTTTGCTTAGGTTTTTGTCAACAACAGCTGCTACATCGATTTTCTGTGCTGATGCTGCTCTTTGGGATGCTTCACGGCATTGTGCAGCGTGTTATTTTCTCATGAAGCACTAGATTGCAAACAATTTAGACTTAATGTAGCTGAGTCTTACACGTGCAGCAGAGCATGAGGATTTTCTGGGTAAAGCTGGTTAGTAATAATATCTCTTCGAATTATGAAATTCATGTATAATTCTATCTATATATCTAGTAAAATATTTTTGATGGCAGCTAAAAAGTTCCAGGCAAATTTAATCTGGGAGTAGCTTCACCACTGCAAACTACCGAAAATCGGATTAATAAATATTGGAAAAGTAGAGAAGGTTCCAGAATAGAACATTCACCATAACGACACTTTATGGTACCTGCCAAATACTGAGATCATATCCCTAGAATTCCACTGATTTCGGTTTTTTTTCCAGTTCAAATTTGTTTTGATCTTGAGTTCGTAAATATCTCAAACGTCCTCTGTGTAAGTAACCTTTTTGAAATACGACTATGTAATTTTTGTTTTAATTACAAGTAAAATAGCATTCAGTAATTCAGTTTAATTTCATGCCTTTGTTTGCATTTTGATTTAATAATTTGTTTTTTTTTTTTGATTTGCTTATTAAATTGCAATGAACGTTGAAAGTAGTAAATTATGCATTTACGCTTTGAGTGTGAGTGTGTGTGTATGCGCGTTCAAGTGCATGCAACGTGCTTCCAGTAGGCAAAAGCGGGAGTAAGAAATTTTATTCTAAAGCGTTTCTTGCGAAGAAGCAGGTCTATACAATTCTTTTTAAGGCTAGTGTTTTTTTTTTTGTATAAAATGACCATAAAATTTTGGGCTTCCGTTGAGAAAATGAAGTCATCTGTGAAGGTATTTGTCCCTCAAATAATCAAAAGTAAAATTTTTTTTGGAGAAAACTTGTTACAAAAACCATCCACTTCTCTGATATTTCAGAAATTTTACAATTCCAAACAGGCTACTGGCTTTGACATGAAATTGGCCAAGTCAATCCCGTTCACTTGGTAACCCTGCTTGAGGCCATTATGTTCCGTATAGCATGATGGATATAAGTCCCAAGTAATTTTTTTAGTGCCCAGCACAGTCTATTTGCCATCAAATTCACAAAAAATAATTGAGTGCCACAAAAAAGTAAAAAATTTTGTAAACAAAAAATGAGAGCAGATTGTGTGGTGTCTTGATCTGCTAGCAGGCTTCCATTAGAAGATACAAAAACATTTGTAAAGGATTTCACGTAAGGCGGGCCTTATACAAGCGCTTACGTTTGCGGCAATATTGGCATGTGCCAGATGTTCTTCTCCGGTAAAGGCCTTGCTCAATTTCTTACTGGGCACAAACGCGCAACCAAATACAACTACATACACACAGTCATACGAGTAGTTGCACATGCATACGGGTAGAACAATAAAAATATAAAACGAATGGTGCAAGGAAAAAAAACAGCGCAAAATACACTTGACATTGAACTTGAACTGCATTTCTGTGTTGTGTTGTGTTGTGCTTTTTTTGAGCTTTTCATTGTTGTTGCTATTGTTTTTTCATTTGCAAACAAAATACACTTGAAGAGCAATAACAGCAACGAACAGAACAGTAGAGGTACATGGAATAACAACGTCAGCAACAATAGAAAAAATATTTTCTTTATTTCATTTTGTTTAAACAAATTTGCGACGAAAATGATTTCGTAAAAATAATAACCACGACAAAAAGCAGCAAAACAATAATTAATATGAAAACAAATATCATAAATAGCAACAACAAAAGTCACCATATTATAAAAATTCTAGGAAATTTGTATGAATGAACTGTAAGATTTGCAAATAATCAAACTGAGTACAAGAGAATAAATTTGAAGAAAAGAAAATTATTATTTTTTCGATATGTGAGACCTTGACTTTAGCGAAATGTTAATGTAACATTTAAAAAGATATAGGTACAGCGTGAGATTTTTTTTTTCAAAATAACCTAGAAACCGTAAAAATTTGCATGATTCCACGAGTTTCAAATGTCGTTCGATAATGGGCACGTGTAGACTTTGCCCAACACACCACAAATTTGAAAACGTAGGACAAGCACTTTCATAGGATTTTTAAAGTTCTGAAGTTTCAAACCAAGCAGCATTTTATGGCATGAGAATATGCGGATAAATTGCAGCTGTTCTTTCTTAACAAAAATTTGTGAAAAATTTAAAAAAATCCCCATGCCTTGCCATTTTTACACCACAATAATGTGCCAACTCGAAACTGTTTTAAAAATCCCCATCATGCTTACGTTAAGGTAACTGATGCAACAAATTTTACCAAATATTTTGTAATTAATTGTTAAAAAATATTTTGAGAAAACAAATTTGAGTAGCACCCTGTTTTTGAAAAAAAAACTTTTCCGCTTGTGTCTTCATTCATTTGTTCTGCATGTGCTTTATTATTCAATTTTTTTTTTCAATTCTACAAATAGAGCAAATCACTTAAAATTTTCCTACAATTTACCATGGAAATAAATCGTGATACTGTGTAAGGCAGGCAAATACAGCGTAACCATTTTCACATGGCTCATCCAGCGTTGTTTTGGTCTTTTCGCGACAAGCTGTCAATGCAGCACGCATATCCGTCCACTTGTTCTTATCGGGCACCTCCTGTATGATAGCTTCATTGTCTGACTGTACAATGCCATTCTTTGTAAGGCCAACGCTCTCGAAAAGACAGCGAGCAAAGCACTTGAACTCCTTTGTGGGTTCCTCGAACTTGCGCTGCTTGAAAGCAAGCCACTCTTCGTTGGTATAGTTGGCGACAATCATGCAACCGCTGACGACGCGTAAGCGTACCGTATCATCGTGCAGGGCAGTCTATAGGGAATAAAGTGCGATTAAGTCAAATAAATTTCGGATTTTTTTCTTTTACTTACCACTAGCGAAACGCTGTTACATATGATAAAAATCGTCAAAATCAAGAACTTCATGTTGGAGAGTGTTCCCAATAGTACTAGGAGGAAATACTTACAGCATTAATTTATAGCAAAAATGTTTTGTACCATATTCGTTGTTATAAAAAATAAAAGATTGAATTAAACTGATTAATTTTTTTTTAAAGTCTTAGCACTTTATTTTAATGAAAATTGTTGCAATAAATTAGTTTTAATAACAAAAAAAAAAAAAAAACGATGTATCAATATATTTAATCGCGGTTACGCACTGCAGCATTTGTTTTAATATAGTAAAAGCAAATGTAGCATTGAACTATTTTTTTTGAATTTAAATTTTTAAATAAATTTGTAATTTCAAAGAGTGGGTCATCGTGCGTTTGAGTACCAGTTAGTTATATCGTTATTCTAATTAAATTTTGCGAAATCGCTTTTTTCAGAATTGGCAAATTCGGCTAACTAATAGCAACCTTAACCAATTCAATTGTTTAATATACAGTGGTGGCGAACACTAAGAACACTTAAATATACACTAAAGTGTTTTTCTAAGCAGCGGCTTTTGACGTACTAATCTGCCAAAAGTTTGATATTCGCACAATCTCTCTTAAATTGATCACGCTGATAGCAGATTTACATTACTCTTAATTTCATCGCTATCTTTGTTTATGAGTGACAAATTACTTTTGATTTAAAAAATATTTCTTTTGACGACATTGGATTTTATTTTTGAAAAAGTTTTCGTTGTGTAAATGAATTATTAAAAACAAAAAAAAAAAAAAAATAAAAACTTAAATTTATTTAAGGAATCAGAACAAGAAAAGGAATAAGGCTTGAGTGTTTTTTAATTAGGCCACCACCACTCTATGTTTTTAAAGCACCCAACGGGAAATCTGAAAGCAGCTTCCAAAGGGAGCACGTCAGATGTGCTTTTTCCGAAGCATTTAATTCGAAATTTTATTTACGGTGTGACCTCGGTCAACGCAACCCTTGATAAATGCAACTCCTCGATGTTCGCAACAAGTAGATTTCTTCCATTACAGACTCAGTAAGTGTAACTTATCAAACAAATTTTACCTAGCTTATTGCAATGTATGTTAATTGAATACTCGTATTATGTACATAAATCAACAATATGCCGATTTAGCCATACAAAAGCTTTGCTAAAAAAGCTAATTAGCAATACCGAAACTGGTCCTGGATAACGAATAATGTTGAGATTTTGTGAATACCCCAAGATGGAAAAATGTTAATTTCTTAATAAATATCTACATCCGGATACTTAAGATTTTTTGACGCCATCAGTGCAACTACCGCGGTTGTTGCAACAAGCTTGGTTTTTATTAGTTGCATTGTCCGAGGACGCACTGTAATTAAAAAAAAAACTTTAAATCCGCTTCCACTTAGATATGAACTTGGTCATACCGTGCTGGTGAAGCACAGTTGAACAACATCGGTCAAGCCTCTCGTTATATTTTGGCTGGCTAAAAATATATTTTTTGAACTATTAAGTGGCAACTATAGAAACCGAAACCTCAACTTTTTATTTTAACAAAAAACTAATGACGAATGTAGTTTTAGTCTCTCTGAAATTAATAATAAAAGTAGTTCATTTGGTTAAGATGTGCACATCTCAGAATCTAGGTTCGAATCTGATCGGAGACAAACAAAAAAACTAGTTAAGTTTTGTTCAGTATTAAACTTCATTGAATATATCTAGCGCATTTTCATATACTTCCAAAAAATGTGCTTTTCAATATCCAAGGAAGCGCGTTTTATATGCTTCAAAAGATGTGTATCCCCGCAATGACATCCCATCTTAAAAAAGATAGGCAGTGAGAAGTGGAAACAGCTTCTTGCTTCCCTTGAAGCACATCCAAAGCGCCTTATATGCGCTTCCGTTTCCTGTAATGCAGTTTTTGGTTCAATTTTTCTATAACAATATAATTAAAAATAAAAATCATTTTTCTTTATCTTGCCAAATTGAAACTTCTGTTTTTAAGCTATTCAAGGATTTGATTCCCTAATTATTTTTTTTTTAAAATAAGCCCAAAAGGAAGCCTGCTTCTATCCTTTCAAAATAAAAAATATTGTAAAATGGGGCGTGAACATTTGTTCAGGTTGTAAAAGTCGCATTTTGGGTTAGTAAAAACTTCAGTAAGCTTTCTATTTTCCTGTTGAAATTCCGTACTACCCCAATCAAATTATCTAAAAGCAACTCCAACCGCAGCCCTATACAAAATAATTAATTTGAAGCAAAAATGATGCAGGTTCCCTTATAATATTGCAGTATCTGAAAAGGAATCATCGTCCTTAAGAAATGGCTAAATATTCGAATTCGGGAATTTACTTTAGGGTGACATTTTCTTAAAAGAAAATTATCCGAAAGATTGTTTTAAGCAGAAGTTGTCAAAATTTGTAGGCATGCTAACCTGTGTTTAAATGAAGTCATTATTCATTTTATTTGAAAAAGGAAATGACGCACGAGAAGTCCTTAAAACGCAGTTATAAGTCAATCGCATGATTTATAAATTCTTTTATATTTGAAAATTCCGGTTTCAATTCGAATTCGAATTCCAATTTTAATTGAGATTTCATTTTTATCGCTCGGTTTCTTCTTTACCTTTTCTTTTTACTCTTTTCGTGTATATTTTACGTTTATTTTTAACACTATGCGCCACAGTACATTTCTTATCGGTTTTCAATGTCGAATTAGAATTTTGCCCGTGACCTTGAGATATCAACGACAACAGCAAACAGTTTCTTATCAGCTCCATGAGTTGAGTACGGAACTAAATGAGTGGCTGTTTTTTTTTTCTTGTTCTGTTTCAACTGCTCCACAACACTTCCATATCATTCCATTCAGTATTCGTGCAAAAATAATAAAATATTAATTTTAGCATTTTTGCAAAACACAAAAAAAAAGCACCAGAAATAATCATAAAAATCATTTATAGAGCACATGTGTGCGAATTTATTATACACAATGATGGGTCATTCCATAAATTGAAGTTTTTGTTAGGGGTAATAAATTAAATCTAGTGATTGACATAAGTTGATTGTATGTTATTCGCATGTGATTGGACAAGTACTTTCACATGTATGCGCATAGCACATGAATTTCACAACATTTACTAAACTTAATTCTGCTTGTTTGGGAAGTAAGTTTCACGCCCTCTTATAAAACTCGGGCTCCTTTTTGTTTAGTGTTCGCCGGAGCCGTTTCTTGTATTTGCATACGTTTTATGGCAACGCTCCTTAGTCCAAATGTACCTCTTTTTCTGTAGTTAAAATCTGAAGTTTCTAGTATTTATGGATCTGAAATTTATTTGCATTGCTTTAAGTAACTCCAGATGTATTCGCTTGTTCGAGTGGTGATACCTTATTTTGCCGAAATTTGTTAAATTATGGATCAGATCTGGACCCAATCTTTCTTTGTATTTGTATGAGATTTCGCCCAATGTTCGTTTGGATCTTGACCGAATCATTCCTTTAATTTATTTAATTTACTGCTACAGTACTATAGAGCATTTGAAATCTTTTTGCCTGTATGGAATGTGATATTAGTTTTTTCATTCCGTTTGTAGCACATAGAAAGAGGCATTTAAAAAAGTTCATATATTCTTGATCACCGTCATCACCTGAGTCCATTTAGCTATGTCCGTCTCTGTCTGTCTGTTTGTAGAAATCACGGTTACGGTAAAACCAATTAAATAAAATTTGGCAAAGTCCACACCTTCAAACAAACTTCTTGAGATTGAAAATGGGTGAAACCAGTTCACGGACACGCCTACCGCCCACAAAAATATCACATTTAAAACGATATACTAAGAGATTTATTTGATGCTGTGTAACCAAATTTCTCAAGAACATTAGGAAATACTTAAAAAACTCTTAAAAAAAATTGGATAGTTTCGACAAGAGAACTTGGCACATCCCATGCAAGCGAGAAAATTCAAAATAATACCCTGAGAAATTTATTCAGGGCAATGGAACCGAATTTCAGAATAATACTAAGATTAATTTGGAAATGCTCTGGACAAGAACCCTCCATAGAAACAAAAAATGATAGATAGCTTAAAGTAATGGAACCAAATTCACACAAATACAAAAAATGGTTCTGTCAAACATCAGACGAAAGTTGGCGAGTTTCGAAAATAGGGCGTGGCGCGTCGTCTACAAGCATAAGCTTCAAAACGCTACACAGATAGCTACTTAAGTAAATGTTGTCAAATTCAATGTGGGTACGTAATCAAACGAGCCAGCACGTAAAAATTTAATAAAAACTTAGAACTTACGCGCACTTTTGTTGTAAACGAGGAGTCGGGTATTTAATATTTGGCGATAAAGATAGCAACTTGACTTTTTTTTTCATTTTAGATAAATTAAAGTAGGTGTTTTTAATTTTTTTTTTAAATTCAACACAAATAACTATTTTTGAACAGATTATTACGGGCTGACAAATCTTTGCCGCAAATAAATACAGATATATAGACTATAATCTATCAAAAGCTAATGCATTTTTTTAAGGAATTGATTCGGCTTTCGTGAAAAATTTTCGTCTGAAATGTATTGTCCCTTTTCGGCCAATGATTAAAGTTTAAAAGGCAACATCAAGCACAACGGATAGCCAATCAAATAAAGTGCCAAAGTGCTTACAATCTCATCTTTCGTCTTCCATATCTTATGAAATATCCCACACCTAAGTGCTTAAATTGTGATGTCTATGTATGAGTGACGTATGTACGACTATATTTATAGTACATATGCACATTATTTTTTTTCTATGCGACAAATGCTTATCTTCAAAGTCAATGTCAAAGCTAGTTAAGTAATTTAGCTATACTAGCAAATAGCTACAACAATAATATAGAAAATGTTATTTGTTGTTATTTAATTTGCGTTTTTCTTGTAGTTGTAGTTGTTGTTATTCTTATCATTATTAATAATTCGTGCAAATTTACACACGCCAACCCTAGAGATTAGTGAGAATTTTATTTCTGGGAAGACGGTGTAAGGGGTTGATTTTGAAACAAAGTTTAGTGTTTTTACTTTTCGTTGTGGTAAATGGCGTGTGCTTATTATTTACTTTAATCAACAGCAGCAAATACTATATAGGTTTATCATATGCGAACGAGCTGGAGGAGAAAGATACAAAGTGTAATGAAAAACACGTTTGCGGAATTGCGGACATTTCCGGGTACTGTCTTTTTTATGATAACTTTTTTTTTAACTAAAGAAATTCGATCTGAGGTTCAAAAATAATTTTGAACTTTTGACTTGTCATATTATGACATGATTTGGCATAAAATATTAAACTCAACGCCTTCCAACTATTTCCAATGAGGATACTACATGTTCTTATCTAATGCAGATAAGTTAGCGACTTAAGATTAATTTGTAGCCAAAGTTAGCCGCATTATTGCCGAAAAACGTTCGAAAATATTGAACCTCTAGACTGCGCTATGTACGGGGGTGATCATACTTTCGAAATTATGTTCACATGCTTAATTGCATAGAATCATCTATCGTTCTATCAAAGTTAAATTTTTCAATACATTTTTGATTATAAAGGGCTCTGTTTGACAGATGACTGCAGCTATTTCTTCCTAAAGAGCCTTGATCGTTGCTGGATGGTTAGCTGAACACAACGGATAGCCCAACCGAGTCAAATTGCAGCTGCGCGGTGGCCTTCGCATCTTCCTTCCGCATCTTGAAACAAAAAATAGACCAATGATAACGCCAATCCAGAAACCTTATCAAACAACAACAGCAGCAATGTTCTGTGCTATTTTATCCAATATCGATTTAGTTTCATGCACACCTTTCACAAATTGGTCCATTTCTACCGAATCTGGAACGTGATTTTCTTACAGTTTCGAGTGTAGAGTAGATCATGGAGCTGAATCCATCTGCACATGGCATTAATTTCAAGGGCGGTAATTACAACATAGAACATATCGACAACTTTACATACCTAGGAAGCATCATTACTTAGGGCAGTAGGGCGAGATTGGGCAATATTTTTTTAGAATAACAAAAGCAAACGACGTGTAAGCTAAAAAAAATCTGAAGATTTTTGCTCAAAACCAAAATAAAAATTGGCACTCGTAATTTAAATGTAAAATCAGACCTTATGTGCGAGACGTGGCTTGTTACCGAACAGTTGATGAACGAAGTATGCGTCAACAAAGGCTTAGCACGCATAATCAAAATGGGGTAGCCAGCGTTGACTTACACCCAAAATCTACTTTACAGCAAACGAGATCAGGCTACGCAGACACACTGCCCAAAGTATGTGAGTGTACCACCAAGCACTTGAGTTAAACCTACAAGGCTACTAAAAACGTAATGTACTT
This sequence comes from Meiosimyza decipiens, assembly GCA_963680825.1. Taxonomy (NCBI): domain Eukaryota; kingdom Metazoa; phylum Arthropoda; class Insecta; order Diptera; family Lauxaniidae; genus Meiosimyza; species Meiosimyza decipiens. The sequence continues at coordinate 42,637,332 of OY804258.1, forward strand.
AAAAAACACGTAAAATATGACGTTGGAGTGGAAAATCGTATTACTAAAGTTATAGTTACGTAAAATTCAGACTCAGCGTTAAATGTAAAAAACTGACTTGTTAGGGTAAAAGTAGCACCAGATTCTGACCAAAAGTATATAAAAATCTTCTTAATTTATTTTAATTTTTTTTTTTAACTTGCAATATTTTATATTTTTAAGTACCAGAATTGAACACATCGTCGAACTTAAGCGATGTTTGTCTAAATATTCAGCAAATATGCTCATGTTTTGGCAAAAAGTAATTTCTCAGGAGTGAGACTTACAAAAATCAAAGATGTTCAACTAAGTTCAACCGCCATTGTGTACATACAAATGTGTGTGCAAATATATGTATGTGAATGTATGCTATCCTTTTTATTTGAGATCGTTCAATCCTTGAGGGAATCATTTTGATATAGTTAGAAAAAACCTCTCAGCCTTAAGTGAATTAATTATTTCGAACGTAAAAAACAACATTGCCATTCAAAGAAAAATCCCACCAACAAAATACGCGTAGGTACTCATATCATGCTACAATCTTTCATCGCTAAAAATTTTCGCGGTCTCGGTCGCGGTCGCAAATTTTTTGTATTTTTTGTATTTTTTAGTAGTGAAGAGCCCAACCGAAAAAATAAACAATTTCAAGGTTAACTGATTAGACAAAATTAGCTAAGGCAGTGCGCACTATACGCACACGCAGCCAAATAAATACAAGAACATTAGCAACAACAGCAACAACAGCAACAACAAGAAAAACTTGAAAAACAAATGGCACATGTTCGCACACCATACGATATTTTTTTTTTTTGTCAGTTCTAAGTTCTAATCAAATTTGCGTAAATTCCACGCATTTCTCACTGGTTGGCCAATTTGACTACACTCTTTGCGCTTTTGTTAAAATTGTTGTGATACACGAATTACACTGCTGAGCAGAAGATTAAATAACTTGGATTTGTTTTCGCTTTGTTTTTATGAAAAAATCGTACTCAAGTTAAAAATTAAAGAAAAAAATATCGTTCAAAATAAATAAGAAATTTTCCGAGGGAAAATATAAAACTTTGTGTAATTTTAATTATGAAATATTGCTTGATATCTGATAAATATTTTATTGATGATTTTTTTATGCATTTTTGCCATTTAATTGGCCAATTTCCCTAAATAGATTTTCCATAATAAGAGAGAAAGAGATTCAGGCTAATGACACCATCAGACCATAACGCCAGCCAGGCAGTTTCCTTTCAAGGATAGAATGGATGCTACCTGTTACTTGTGAATTTTCAGAGCCCCGTCGACAAAGAGCTTTATCCCAGAAGAAAAGTTTTTTTGAAAAATCTTAGGTCAATGCCTGTTGTTCCAGTAACCAAGATTCTATGGTTGGCGGCTTTTAATTGTTGCATCAGTTGAACTTTATATGAATTAAGATTTTATTTTTAGTGCAAAATACGGGGCCGTAGAACAAGCTTAAATACTGAGCGCACTGTGGTCACGCTGTGATCACAATTTCACTAGCTGCTCCAATATCTTTAATAGAACAGGTCTAAATCAAAACAATTCTAATTTCTTCAAAGTATCAAACAGTTCTAGAAATTTTTCGCTTAGTAGAACAATTGGGATGAATATTTCTGCTCTATGATTAGGATAGACTCTTTATGAGAAAAAAGATACTTAATGGAGACAATCTTAAATTCAATAATTTTAAAATTTTGTTGAATAGTGTACATTAAAAATTAATATTTTGCCGGCCTTTTATTAATATTCTTTCTTTATTTTTTTTTATTTTTTCATAGTTTAGAAAGAGCGAGTGGGGAGGGTGAAAATTCCATCTCAATAATGATGGATAGAAACAAGTAGTTGCTTCTATTTATGTAGTTGTGTTGAAATGTCCTTGAATATATTTTTCCATTGCTTCGTTGAGCTAAACTATTGTTGTTATTCTAGCTGTCACTGTTGTTGTTGAGCGTAGGTTTTTACTCATTCTTTCACCTTTTTTTTTTTTTTTTGTTTCAACGAAATTCATTACATTTTGCTATTTTCGTGTTGCTGTTTCTGTTTCTGCTTCAGTTTCTTTCCACTTTTGGTGTTAATTGGCGTTAATGGCGTTGCTGTCTCGCATGTTGCCAAAATGTTTACGCAGCACTTTGACTGAACTTTCTCGCCCGCTGAAATCTTCCGGGATGTGTAGGAAATAACGTGGCGAAGTGTATATTACACACTATGTATGCATGTGTGTGTAGTCTTAAAAGAACGCGTAATTAATTGTCCGTTGTCATCGTAGTTTAAAATTGATTTAATTACGACTTTAAAGATATTTCATTATGAATTATTTGCAAACACTTTTTTATGTTTTGTGTGTTCAGTTTTTGAGTGTAGTAGTTGATCTATTTCAAAACTACGCAGAAATTAATTTCAAGCAAGGCTAAACTAGTTGATTTTCACATGGGTATGTTATTGCAGAAAGTTAACCGTTCTGCGATGTATTCGTTGCAAGGAACCAGCCTTTGCAAATGAGGTTGTCTTGCAATGACTCCGCTTTAAACATTTAATAATTATACTCGTACTAACTTGATTACACTCTCAGTGTACATAATAGCTAACACGTTTTTTGCACGGCTTGCAAGCGTGTCTGTTAACTATTTGAACTATTATCTATCTTAAGAGATGTAATCGCAGTACACTAAATTTCATCAAATTAATTTGCTCCGCTTCTTCGTAATTGTGATTTTCTTAGGTAACTAGACAGATAGACAAACGGACATGGCTATGTTGACTCATAAAGCAACGCTGTTCTATTCATATCACACCCTTATCTATGCTTTGCAAATTCTTAGAAGTTGGAAACTAAAAGCTTTAAATCCTAAATATTCATTCATATTCTTAAACATATATTCGTCATTTCGTTGGTATCTTTTTTTTTGTTGGAAAGACTGTGAAGAAAGGCATTGCAGAACGTAATTCAATAGTAGGCGGTGCAACGCTTCTAAACAAAAAATACGTTAAAACCGCTTATCTAATAAACCGATTTTGATGAAATTTGGCATGGAGATAGATTGAAGCCTAAGGAATGTATTTGTTTCTGAATGGGCGATGCCACGCCCCTATCAGGAAAATATGTTTTCATAACTCAACTTATAGACCGATAATGTGCGCAAACCAAGCTATTTAAATTGTATGAATAAAAAAAATTATCTCATGCTTTATCGCTAATTTCCTACCAAAATAAGTTCGAATATATCTACATAAACCCTAATAAAATTTGTTAAATTTTATGAATTTTTTTGTACTACAATAAAAAAATAGTTTCAGAGTAAAATTCATTGAGCAATTTTTCATTCTTAGCATTATGTTATTCACTTAAACACGTATTTATATCAGATATGAATACTGATCCTAAAAGCTGGTAAAAAGCTTAAGTTCATTACTCTACTAGAAATTTTTGAGATTTTATAGCGATTTGATAAAGTTATTTCAATACAAAATAAGCATCTATAGAAATAAATCTATTTTATAATTTCCGGAAGGGTTAACTGCACTAAAATTATGTGCTTTCTTCGACAAAGTTTCTTTAAATCATTCCAACCTTGCGATTTTCACTGAGTCAGATCATTAAAATTTCTTCCCACACGAATTGACCCGCCCCAATCTATATATATTATCTATGCTTAGCACCTCACGAAAAGTGAAGTGGGCGTTGCATCCGCCACACAACAAAATCACTTAGAATTTAGTGATTCTCGCAAAATGTGCGTAGGATTGGTCACTGTGACATGGCTACTTCCATTTAATAAAAATAACTATTTCTGTTACTTATACCACGTTCTGATATTTGTTTAATGAATCCAATTGCCTGCAGTAAGGAGTGCGTAAAGTGAAGGTGGGGTTGTAAAACGGAGAGTATGCGGGCAAAGCCGCGGGTCCAGCTAGTAAGAATATATAAATGCAAACGGTAGTTCGGTAACTAACTTGGCGAGAACGATACAGATCCAAAATTGCTCGCTCGAGACGATAAGCTTGGCGCCACTATGAGTAGACTATTATAATTTTTTAATTGTCGTTGTTTTCTCGTATCGGTGAACCACTTGCAGCAACCCTGGAATATGTAAGAGAAAGCTCATTGCATTGAAAAGCTCGTTGTTGTTCTTCGGGAGATTGTGGTGATGTATTTAAACAATGCCAAAATGTCTCGTTAAAAAGAATTTATTTCTACTTTAGAATTAGAAAAGCATGGTGACAGTAAACACTGTAACGCTGAAAAAGAAAGTCTACAATTTTCTGCAGACAAAGTCTCAAAAAATCAATACAAACCTTTTTATCGCACCATCCCACAATACAAAATAAAAAAAACATCTATTTTTAATGTTTAAATATTTCATGATTTTTTATTTTTTTCCCATTTTTAACTTAATTGTTGCATTTCCAACTGTCACAATATATTTTCTTCTGTATTGTTTTCATCTGCATTTTGTTTTATTTCCCATTTTTACTTTAACTTAACATAAATTTTTATGTTTAATTTAATACAATATTTGCATTGGTTGTTACTGCTGCTGCATTTAATTCACTTCGGCCTCACAGCTTTACCACATGAACAGCATTTTGTTAAATGAATTGTGCTGCTAGAACGTCATCATCATCATCTTCAACATCATAATTGTAAAGAGCATTTACTTTAAGTATCATCAAAATAATTTATTTCTCTTCTTCAAATGCTAAATCTAAGCAAGTTTTTTTTCATTGTTTTGAGTTGTTTTTTTTTTTATTTTATTTTATTTTTTACAGTAAAATTTAATTTTTATTTTAAATTTTCGTTACTTCAACTGCTGTCTAATTTTACAGTGTACTTTTTACAATTACATTTAATGTCAATTTTTTTTAATTTTCTTTTAAAATTACGGACAAAATATGACACACACATTCTTTTTGTTGTTGTTTTAATTACAATTTTAAGCGCTAGTTTTAATTAGAATTTTTTTTTTGTTTTTTTGATATATTTTGCTTAAATTTTTTATTAATTTTTTTTTAATCTTCGTTAAGCAAATGAAAAAGTTTCTATTACTCAGTTAAAAATTTTTGATGGGTTTTTGTTCAGTGTATTTTTTTTTTTGAATTTTACACTTACAGCAAATTTACAATTTATTTGTTAGACCAAATTTATTTATTTTTGTTTGTTTCATTTTATTTTACTTGAATTATTATTTGTTTTTTTTTTGTGATTTTCAAATATTTTATGATTGGAATCAATAATTTATTTTAAACATTAATTTTAATACCAATACAACAAATACAGAAATGATGACAAGACACACAACTCTACTACATACAAAAAAGTTTTTGTGTTTGGTTAATTTTTTTTGTTTCTTTATTTTAATAATTGCAATAATTTTATCATTTATTATATACAATGTTTGTTGATTTGTATAGTTTTTTTTTTGATTGGTAAGTTTAAAAAAAAAATATTCGCGGTGTATTCATGAAAATGCTTTTGAAACAATAGAAATAAATTATCAAAAACTTAACAAAAAATTAGTAGAAAAAAGTAAAATCATCGGAGTAAAATTCAATGTGTGTCAAGCTTCAACAAATCGTAATTCATTCTGTATATACTAAAATTTTCTCAAAGAAAAATATTGTAAAGACCGAAGACTTTTTCATAACACAAAAGGAAATTCTTGTTATTTGAATTGGTTATAAATCGTGAAGTGTTAGTAAAATTGGCGTAAAAAATATATTATTCGACTCTTATTGGCGTAGACTATATAAAAAATAATCTAAAGAAAGCACTTTGTTTGTCGTAATGAAACTTAAAACTTATTTTGCATGAAGAAATTTGTGAAATTGCACGCCTAAATCAAGAAATTTTATAGGCTTTTTATTTTGAGTGCTATCGTTTGGTCACCACAAATTTATGTTTTTTCTGATTGAAGCTGCTTCTGGTAATCACTTATGTTAAGCTCAACATAATCGTACTTGGTCGCTTAAGATGTTGCTATAAATCTTTTTATAAAAATACTTTTATATATATTCTTACAAAAACTAAAGAATTTCTAATTTTAGCCGAACCTTAAATTTCAATATTTTCAGACTCCAAGCAATAACATCTGTTAAATCGCATGTGTTTGCTATAGTTGTTATTATGAAAAGTTTTAAAATAGACATTATTTTGTATCGATATGAAAGATTTGTGGACGCAGCACGACAGACATTTTTTCTCACTTGCAGACAGTCGAACATTTTTATGTTGAAGGTATGAGAAAGACGAATCAACCATAAAATCAAATCAAAAGCAGAACAGTAAAACACCAATGTAGCAGCATAAATCAAATGAAATGAACAAAGGAAAATGTTTGTAAAAAACTCCGATGTCAACTGAAAAAGTTTATAAGAAATCAAAAATAATCATAAGAAAGAAAACAAAGGAACGATTTTTTTTTTAATAAAATTTAATCAAATTTCATCAATTTTTATTTTAGGATTTTTTTCGTCAAGGTTTTGTTTTTTGTTGTTGTGGATTTTTAGCATTACACATGCATTACAATAATAATAATAATAAATTTTTTTAAAATAGTAATTTTATTAAGAATAATCATAATAGTAATTAGCGTAACTAATGCATAATAGTTTTTGTTTTGTTTTTTACTTTCTCAAATTTTGCTTTAATTTAATTTTAATAATAATCATAATCATAATTAGAATAATAATAATTTTATGAATAATCATAATAATAGTTTTTCAATAGTTTGCTAACATTTATTTTTTTTGTTTGTTTTATTTCATTTTTTTTTTGTTGTTTGAATTTTTCACTTAAAAATAATATAGTTTCTTCACTTTTAAACTTTAAAAACTTGGCTATTTACAATTAAAAAAAAACACTTAATGTTTTTTATTTCTCCTACTACTACTACTCTGATTCACATGCAACGCAATAAACATATAAAATTTTTCTTTTAAAAATAGAAAACAACGGTTTTAAAATAAAAAATGAAAATAAAATGTTTTTATATTAAAATTGTTTATCAAATTTCGTAAACTAGGAAAAACATAATTTATAATTACATAACATTTTAATAAATATAAAAAAAACAACAAAATTTTTTAGTTCTTAAAGTTGGCATATTTTTGCACATATGCTTTTTTGCAAATAATTATAAAGAGAGATCGCTTCCAAAAACAGCAAAAACATGTAACTAAAAATAATGTGTTTTTTTTCAAATAAAATAATAATTTCCATTTTTGAAAGGCAAATTTTCAATGATTTTGATTGATTGCAGTTGAAAATAGCTTTGAAGCTTGAAAAAGCTCGGAAAAAGTAGTTTGCTGCTGAGACTCGCTACCGGTTGTGTGGCTTGGCTGCTTATGCTACAAAAACCGTGTGAAAGGAGTCTCATGTGAAATGAAAAAATATTTACAAATCTTAATAGCTAACAAAGAGTAAAAACTTTAACTGAAGTTTGACAAAATAATAAAAACAAAATTAAAAAATGTGAAATTGAAGAGAAAAACCTTTTCTTTTTATTTAAAATTTAAGTTTAATCATTGCAGAAAACTATGTATGTAGGCTGTTTCACTTGAGTGTAAATTCTTCTTTTTTGCTTTAATTCAATTTTTAACATCTTAATACAAATAATTTGTGTAGTGGTTATGTGTGTGTGTGTTGTATGTTTATTTATTTTATTTTTAATGAAATGAAATTTAAAACTTTAAAAGTTATTTTATTATTTTCAATTTTTCAATGTGTTTTTTTCTTCTTTTTGCTTTAAATTTAACCGTAATTGCATGCATCTTTGTACAATTTTTTTTTGTTGTTGCTGTATTTTGTTTTCTTCTTTAACTTTAATGAATAATTTAAATTTTTTTTGAATTATTTTTTTAGTTTAAATTACTTAAAATTTAAAACAGCAAAAATTATTTTTAAAATAATTTCATTAGCCCACCCCAGTGTATTGTTTAGGTTTTTATTTTAAATATTAAATTTTACTTTAGTATAAATTAAATTTAAGGAAAATGTTTTGCTATATATGTTTTTTTGAAATGTGCTACAGTTTTCACCCCTTAAATTGTTGATTTTTTGTTTTAATTTTCAGTCTCGCGCATTTTGTTGTTGTCCTTGTTTTTTTTGTTTGTAATTTCTTTGCCTAGGTTTTCTAGTAGTTTTACAGATTTTTTATGTTTTTTTCCATTTGCTGTCCCTTTTCGTTGCCCAAAAATTGTTTTAAAAGTTTACCGACCCTCAATGTGCACCACTTGACAATTATGTTGAATACAATAGAAAGTTATTAAAAACTTGAAGTCGTACCAAACAGCAGTGATTTTTGTTTTAACTCAACATGAACCTCTTGAGAATCATATGAATCAAGTGAATTATTAAACTTCAAAGTAAAACTTTTTAATTCACATACCTCTGTCGTTGTCTTTTTCAAGTACATCGTTGCGCGCTTATGCTTGCGCTCTCTCGTGTTCTCTTTTAAGTCTGACAATTTGAATTTTGACTTTTCTTTGACACTTGCTTGACAGTTGTGGTATTTTCTCAACTTACGCTTCTAGCATTACTTTGTGCACCTGCACCTGTTGTGTGCTACTTGCTGCTGCTGCTGACGCCACTGTTGGCTGCGCTGTCTGCGTTGTTGTTGCTGTCACTGTTACGTCTGCCGATACTGTGGGATACTTGTGTACTGCTGCTGTCGCCGCTGCTACCAACGCCTGCAATTTACTGGGTGGTGGTGTTGGCGATTTCTTTGAGAGATTCAGAGGCTGCTGTGTGTCGGCGATATCAACCTGTAGCTCTAGCAAGCGCGGTGAGTGCATTGCCGTTGGTGATGGGCGTGGTGGCGAGACCGATGTGGAGTGTGGTGATTGGAAATACTGACAAGCGCCACCGCTGCCTGATGACGACGATGCTGTGGACGATGAGGATGAGTTGCTGCCATTGCTGCTGGGCGAGACGGACTGCTGGCGCTGATTAATGCTCGTCGTCGTTATGACCGAATGGCCTTGCCAGCGCACTGCTGGTGGTGGTGGCGAGGCGAGTGTGACAGTGGTAGTCGATGGGGACGCACAATTGGAATTGTTGGAAGTCGACGAGGATGCAGGGGATGAGCTGTTGGCGGCGTACATCTGCTGCTGTTGGTGGGTTGAATGCTGTTGCTGTGGGTGGAAATGTTGCGCCATTGTTGGGGCAGGGCTGCGACTCCCCGCATGGTTGGGTGAGCAAACGCCCAACAAGCCTGATGTGGAGGAGGCTGTGGGCATTGGATCACGCATTAGGTAATTTTGTATGATGTCGGAACGTTTTATCTGTTCGGGTGTCATACGTGGCTCAGCCATGAGACTTTTGGCGAGCACAGAGTGCGTGCTGGACAGAGACGACTGCTGCTGCATAAGAGGGCTTGAGTTGCGCTGCTGCTGTTGTATTGAGGGCGTAGTTTGGCGCGTCAAGTGCATATGCAGCTGACTTTGGTGTTGTGGGGGCGGGTGATGATGATGGTGGTGGTGGGATGTGGTCGCGGCCTGTGTTTGTGTTGGTGGTGGGCTTGAGGTGGTTGGTTGTGACGTGCTCGATGATTGTACTGGACTGCTGGTCGGCACGCTGGTGATGCTACAGCTGCTAGCAGTAGGCTGTTGGCCGTGGCTGGGACTGGAGGAGCTACTGGCCTCAACAGAATCGGCGGACTCATATTCACGATGGCGTAGCGCACGGAATTTCTTGTGCGGCTTGTAAGCCTCGTCCATTAGCGAATTGGTGTCGTAAAGAGGTGGTGCTTGTAGCACTCGTTTTAGCACCGGCATGTCCTCAATTATTTGACGCTTTAGAGCGCTTGCATTGGAACTGGGCGATGCTGATGATGAAGAGGTGGATGTTGGTGCGCTGGCATTTGGTTGTGGTGAACGCACCGGTGATACTGAGACTGTTACTTGGCTGGTGGCGGCTGCGGTGGCCTCGGTACAGTCCAAGGCATCGTCAACACTAGATCGTGGACTCGAGCAACTGGAGCTTCCACCGGAACTTACAGCTTTTGACTCGTTCTTTTCGTTGCCAGACTCAATGCCCGAATCTGTAGGCGAGTCGAGCTTGCGGTAACGATGTTGATGAATTGAGGAAGCACCAACGTTAGACGTAGTTGAGGAGGTCAAGTGGTGATGCAGCTGCTGATGGGAATGCGAGCGCACAATGGGCGTGATTGTCAAACCATTTTGGGTGAGATGAGCGTGCGAGCCAACAATGTCCAAGTCAGCGGCGGAGTCTCCCGAAGAGCCTGAATTGGCACGATTACGTAATGGACACGTGCCGGAAAGCGTGGCGGCAAGCAGTGGTGCCGACGAGGCCAATGAGGTCTGATGGTGATTGTGATGATGATGATGGTGGGTGGTTGTAGTCGATGAAGTGGTTGTTGTGTACTCTAAATCGCCAGACTCTGTGCTCGAGACTGAACCAAGTGGACTCTTTGCTTCGACATCCATGCGAGCATCGTCCCAGCTGGAACCAGGGCTCTTCGAATTCGGTGGCTGCTCGTCGTCCATGGTCCACATTTGCTGGCGCAAGAGCTCCTTATGCTCGGTGCGGAATACAACAAGCTTCTCTGTATGTAAAGTGCTGAGAGTGCGCAAATCAGGCATTGTCTCTAGAAGTTTGCCCATGAACTCAGGCTGATCGGGACGGTTTTGATTGATGATGCTTTGCAGACAACCTTTGAGACGTGTGTACATCTTCTCAATGAGTTCGATGTTGCGCAAACCAGGACGATCTGGCGTTATCAAGACAATTGCACAGAAGAGACCAATTTCAGCATCAGATAAATTCATGGAATTCATGCGCTCAGCAAAATTGAAGGTGGAATCTACGAGAAAGCGCGCATTAGCACCATTCTGGATGGCATCACGACGCATAACTTGGCCATTCAGGCAGATGATGCTGTTTATTGAGGAATCAAACATGCAGATTAGACGCACGAAGAGCGCATCGAAGAGACCCGCCTTAAGCAAAGTGAATTTGTCATCTTGTGTGAGCAGCTGGAAACCGGGAATCATGCCGGCAAAGTCGATGACACCGCGTATGACGTGGGCGAAACGTTGCGAGAATTCCTGCTCGGACTGTAATTCTGGGGCAGGATTTAATGGACAAGCCTGTAAAAGAGAAGAAAAAAGAAAACAAGTGGTTAGTTAAAATACTCGCTTCATGAGAGAAACAGATAGGCATAAGAAAACACATTGCATGATATCATGAAATTATTAAATAGCGCGCAATTTCGTCCTGCCGCAGAATACCAAATATTCACTAAAGTTCACACCAAGGTCAAAGTGATTCTGCCGCTGCCACCCCAAAAAGTAAAATCAATACATTGGCAACCCCTCCCAAATTTAACGCTAGAACTAATGCGTATAGTGTGATGCTACCTACCACTCTCGGTTCTACAAGCTACTTCATGCGCAGAGCTTTCTCCAAACCACACAGCAACAAGAAAAGCTCACAGTTCCATATGCGGTAGTCAAAATAGCGTAGCGGAAAACTACGACAAAACTAAAACACAAAATAAGAGAGCAGCAAGCGCTGCACAAGGGAAATGACTGAGCGTGAAGTGGTGTGAGAGAGCGCGCATGATAGCGGAAAAGCATGAGTGGGAAAAGTTTCCCCCTAGGAAATAAAGTGGATAGCGTATGTACGCTATAAGAATAGAACTGAGAATTGAGAATGACATTAACGTCAAGGTCGACGAACTAGAGTTCAAGGTTCTGTACGAAAACAACGTAGTCGTCGTATGACTGTATGACTGTATGCCTTTGTATTAGTAATAATTGCTACAACCACAATTAGTTTAAGGAAAGAAAAAATCACTTTGAGGGTAGAGCGAAAAAACTGAGGCAAATGCCAACACATTTGGAAGCAGAAAAAAAAAACGACGAATGTGGCTACGTCAACAGCAACAACAGTTATAATTGAAAACACTTGAAAAAATAGAAAAATGAACTTGAAAATGTAGTTGGAATTGCGTTGATTACAGCCGGTTTTCAAGTGATAAAATTAAGTAATATGTTTAATAATAGCTAATAGATAAATGCTTGTCTTTTAGCAAACGGTTTCGTTAAGTTTCTTGAACTTGCGCTATGTTTTATGATATTTCGTGATGTTGCAAAGTGTTTATTTGGTGAAAATGAAAGAGTTAAGTTATTTTCTTGAAATATTCACAAAATTTTCATTTAATATTGCACTTAATAATATTATTATAGTGAACTCAATGTTTTGCAAAGCTTTTGAGATGTTCAGAAATTGTCGAAAATTGTCTTACTAAGTTTTATGAACTTTCGTTAAGTTGAAAATTTTGCACAAATTATTCAATCAATTACTTAATCCATACAATTTCGTTAAGTTATTGTCATGTAAAAAACTATTCAACACAAGCTTGACGTTCTAATTTATGTTATTTAAACTTTAATAGTTAACTTATGTTTTCACTAATCATCGTATTGCGAACATGGCACATGTTGTTTTTCCGGGTTTTCTATTACATATCTCAGACATACACGCGCGCTGGTGTTATCGAGTATGTGCTTCAAACGCACCCAGAAACAAAAACAGCGCAGAGAAATTTCATAGAACATGTTCATTGTTATTTTTTTGTAACTAAGCGTTACTCAAATTTAGTACCGATAAAATCGAAACTTCTATTCCGATGCTATGTACAATGGAAAAAACTTTTTTTTTTCTATTTCACACAAAGTTAACGAAGCGCCTGTCAGCGTCTAAATGCGGAATAAACGAACATTAACCTTGAAAATTATTTTGCTAAAATTGTTGTTTGTTTTTTCGTTCTGGCGTATTATAGTTATAGTTGTTATTGCTGCCGACATTTGTGTCTCAGTGTTGGTAGTGATCGTGTTGGTAATGGTTTTATTTTTCGTCAAGTGCAAACGGCCGGCTATGCTTTAGTTGTTGTCATCTTTCTGTTCTTATGTTATTGGTTATAGGAAGAACGTGTCTTAGAACCGGCTATTTGTCGTCATAAACTGATTACAGTCAGTCATTGTATTAGTGGTAGCGGAAATAACTTTAAGAGTTCTTCTGCTGGTAACCCAATACTGCTGCATTGTTGTGTTGTAACAATGAAAGAAATGTGACTTTCGTTGATTTTTTTTTTTGATTGATACGTAAAACATTGACCTTCAGTTTTAATTATATCTCTGCCACTGTTGTTTTCGATTATTTTTTTTTGATTTGTTTTGTATCACTATCCGAAACACGGCACATGAGGAGATAAACAAATCTGGTGTGCTTTTGATTTTTATTGCAAAAATAATACACAGAAAAATAAAACTTAATGAAAATACATACGCAGCTAAGTAGGAAATCGTTGCTGATCATTAAATTTAACATTTCAATTTTGTTAAATATCATATTAAGAAAAAATTATTATGTGGCGAAAGTAAACAAATCAGACTTTCGGCAAAATCAAAAGCGAACCACACCTTCGTTAAGTTGTTTTTAATGAAGAAAAACTTAGAATTCTACATACATAGTATGCCAATGACATGATGCTTTCGTTTACTTATTTTAGTGGTTTCTACAGATTTGTTGACTAATATTTAGGAAACCATTAAACTGCTTTCGTCAAGTTTTTCAATTGTCGCTGAGCTTAGCTTCTTTAAATTGTACAGCATGACTTAAGTGAAATGGACAGTATGTTTTAAATGTTTCGTTAAGTCTTATAGTTTTTGTTAAGTGTAATATATCGCAAGCAAATTCAAAGTTTATAAAATTTATATGAACATATTGGTTTAAATTTGACATAATGTATCTCAAATTTTGTCCAAACACTACCAACCTAACAGATTATATTCTAAGAAATTTCTAATACGACATTCTCTAAATTGATGCAGAACCTGCAACAATTGCATTGGGATAGCAACGGCAAAAGTAGCAGCAACAGCAACTGCAAATAAAATCTCATTTGCAAATGTGCTGCTGCTATTTTAATTTCCTCGTATGGCCACAAGGTCGTCGCAGACGTCGTCCGCATTGTTGTAGTTGGTGTTGGCGCTGTCATGATGACGTTTGCCGTTAGGATTTAATATCTGCGTCTTCGTTGATTTCAATTCTAAATGCAGCAGCGATTTAATCTACGTGTTTATGTCAATGTATAATAAAATTATATATATGTACATCCATATATAATGTCTGTGCATTAAATAATAAAAAAAAGAATGCAAATTCACTTTGAAATTATTTGCCGGGTAGTGTTTCAATAATATTTATAATTGTTTTTGTTGCTGTTGTAGTTGTGCGCGCGCATTTATAATGACACGTGTGTTTACACAATATTTAAATATGGCGGCGTTTCCGGGTAGTATTGGCAGAAAAATAAGTTATGTGCCATTAAAGTCAAGTGTTGATATTGTATACAGTGGCGCAATTAAAGCAGCCTGTGAAACAATAAATAAAATAAAACCTTTGATTTTACGATAAACAATTGATGATTTGCAAAATTATGTTTTAAAGGTCATTTTTTGAATAAAAAAAACTTTCATTAAATTTGTTTTACGTCAAGTGAAACTTTTTCTTGTTACTTCTACATTTTTTCATTCAAAAAAGGAAACTTGTCAAATAAAATTTCAAGCCTTATCCTAAGACTAAATGAACTGAACTGGCAGAAAATTTAGAAAAAAGTTTTTATACCCTAATAATTTGTTGTTTAAGAGCTTCGTTAAGTTCGTTTTGTGGCCGAAATGCTGTGCTTTAAAATTATTTTTCATCTATTCTTTGTTTCGTAAAAATTTCATTCAATTTCCAAAAAAGCGCTTGAATGAATTTTTGAGATTACAAGTATCTGGTACTTAACCTTGGTATGCATTATAGTATTTTCTTATATTTTGTGAAGTTTCGATAAAATTTTGAAAGTTTCTTTAAGTTTCCTAGAGCCGCTTCACATAAATTCTTAAGTCATTTTTAGACTGAACATGCACCAAATTACTTGCTATCATGCATTGTTTGCTCTAACAACTTTCGTTAAGTTTCATTTGTGCGTTACAATTTCAAACATGAGATTCAAAGTGGCTGCATTATAGTGTTGCTAATATGTAGAAATATGCGGCAATAAAACTTAACAGCAACAATAAAATTGTGTAACGAATTCGTCATCTACTGCAAATTTGATGATTTTTTTGTGTGCAATTTAATTTTTTTTTTTGCGAAATGTCTGCAACTTTTTTTTTCAAATGTGTTTTTGCAATTTTAGTATGAACTTCGTTATACATACATGTATGCATGTTTGTGTATTTAATTTGTATTTTGTTTATTAATAGCTGTTGCGCTCGTTTTTATAACAAAGCAACAGCAGCAGTAGCAGAAACAAATTCAAATCTATATTGTGTATTCAAGGTTAAAAAATAACTCGATACAAGGTCGTATTTGCGTTCTTATTCTACGCTGTAGACACATAAGCTGTCGTCGCTGTTATGAATATATTTAATTTTTTGCGCCTTCGGATTTAGTATGAAGTTTTAATGGATGTTTTTGGTTAAGAAAAAAAAGTTTTTTTTTTGTGCCTAAACTAATGGCAAATGTATAATTTTGCGTGTTGTAATGTGTTCACGTGTCTATTTACTGCGAATGCGTAGTTTGGTTAATTTAAAAAAGCTGCCTAATTTTATGATAACAGAATTTCGTTAAGTTTATGTTCTCCTCGTTAGTTGTTTTTATCAAAGATTTTTTTTTAATTGACAAGTTTTTCGTCTTTCGTTAAGTTTCGTAAATGTTTCGTCAAGTTTCATTAAGTTTTCAAATACATTTTTTACAATATAATTAATAATCTTTTGTTGTTTTCATCTTTCAAGCGGCAATAGCTGCGACATTACGCTTTCGTTGAGTTTCAAACAAGTGCGTTAGATATTTCTTCAACATTTACTTGTAGTTTTCTATTAAATAGAGAACTAAGTCGTCGCTAAAGTTTACTTGAACTTAGACCCTGACATTCACATTTCATTATTATTATTTTTATTGCCTTTATTATTATGTGCTTGTACTTGACTTTGACATTTACTTTTTTTTTTGAAATTGTTGTTTTATTGTTATTCTTCTTATTATTATTTTTGTTTATTCCTACAGTATTCTTTGAAAATAAATTAATTTTAATTTCGTCTGAAATATTATTACTGTTTATATTGTATTGACTCAATTGCTGATGATAATTAGAATTAAAGTAAATATTTACAGCCTCAGCGGCGACAGTGACAACAACGACACCGATAGCATTTTACTTAACGGCAGGCAACACATTTTATTACTTTTCTTGATAGCAGCAGTATTGTGTTGCTTCTTTATACTCTGCGCTAATTATGACGATGCTATAAGTTCGACCTTGAATAAATGCTATTACTAACAAAAATTGTATATATCTGCTACATACAAACGCAACAATTGCTTGCTGCTATTGATTCTTTATTCGATATTGTTTACGATGTGTTTTTTATTAATCTAAACAATAAAATTGGCCAAATAAAGCAAAAAGACATTAAATTATCAAATATTTAACCGCAGCATATGCAAAATGACAGGTGACTGTAAATGCTTAGAATAGAAATTTGAATTAAAGGTAGCAGCAGCAGCTAATGTGTGACTAAAAAACCAAAAGATTGCCAATTTGACACGGAATTCCAATATTTGAAGAAACGAACGCAAAAGTTTAAGTTTCATTTTTCAAAAATATTTGATAATTTTTATTTTGTTCGAATATTTCAATGTATGCATGCATGTGACATTGAAATTTCTATACACTCATATCAGACGACAGAACGACAATGATATTTATAAAAAATAAAATTCTAACTTTGATAACACGAGAACAGCAATTACACACAAGTATTTGCTAAAAGTTAATTAGCGCATTTCTATCTGCTTCTCTCTCTTGGTCTATTCAGGTATCAACTTAGAATTTACGTAGTGGTAGTAGTGAGTAAGCTGCTATAAATAGATTGCAGTCTTGAAAGTTTTATGAGTAAGCACGTAATTTCCGTATTACCCATGTAGTTTTTGTTGGAAATTGCTTTTTAAAGAAATATCTTAGCAGACAATTTTTTTTGTAATTTTTGTTTTGCTGCAAATTGATTTCCTGAGCATTTCAAAACTGTCGTTAAGTTTTTTGCAGCTCCGTTGGGTTTTGTTAAGTTACCAAAAATAGTTTTAATTGACATATTGAGTTAGAAAATTGAGCCAATAATTTAATTGCTTAATTATTTTTCAAATTAAGCTTTCGTTAAGTTATATATTGCGCTTATCGTCCAAGGATCTTTTAAAATCTGAGCTGCGTATAGGATTTTGATAATATTTGACAGGGAATTTCCGTATTGTCCATATAATTTTGGTTACATGAATGTTTCTAACCTATGGTGTAAAACAATTGAATTTATTGCTGATTTTTGGCGTATTTAATGCATTTGTAGACTTTCGGTAAGCTATTTTTTAAGATTGCGTAATTGCCAAAATTTACGTATCTAACTCAATAAAATCAAAACGCTCAAAAAATTACTTACTGAGTTCAACAGTTCTCAATTTAGACCTTCGTTAAGTTTGTTTTTATGTTGAAACGTTTTTCAAAATTAGACTTCCTTAGACATGTTACTTGAGGTAACAGCAATAGAAAATGGTTTAAATGCTTTTACAACTGCATAGACTGTTTATGACTGATACTTATGATTATTGCTCCTATGCTGTCATAAATTACTTATTAATAATTTAAAATTTAATGCGCCATTATAACTGCATTTTATTGCTGCTGTTACAAAATACTAAAACCCTCAACTATAATTTTCAATACACAAATGATTATGCATTGCTGCCGCTATATAAAATTGCTGTCAATATTCAATGTTTTCGATCGACCTCAATACTGAAAAATTTAGACGAGGTTTTCCGTGACGTTTTCAATTTTGATTTTTTTTTCACAGTGTAGCTGAAAAATCTCTACATGATTTTCGTTCAATGATTTCCTGGTTTAAAGACATTCAAGCTACTAGTTTGCATTGCTATTATTGTTTTTGCTATTGCTGTCAAACGTCAAATACTCAGTTGATTTGTATCAAGTAGAAATCCAAAGCAACCAGATGGAGACTAAGTGGTTCACCTTGTTTTATTATTGCTGTTGTTTTTATAGTATTTTTGTGCTTAAAAGTAATTTAAATTTTGCGCGTTTGCTTGATAGCCATCTCGTTTTAGCAATGCTGTATGCTATCTCGCTCATATGACGTTTTAAAAGCGTAGCAAGATTTTTCGTAGGTGAAAAAGTTTGCTCATCAATGATGTTTTGCATAAAAGCAAAAACACCGGAAATTGAAAACAATGCATTGTTGCTGTTGTTGTTGTAGCCTACATGTGCGGTTACTGTAAAACAGAGCAGCGCGTCACCTCGTCGCATCATGACAGGCAGGCATTCAGTTAGCTATGCTGCGTGCTTTTGTGTATGAGAAGCGAAAACGCGCGCCCCTCGCGTTCAATGTTGAGGTTAAATTGATGTTACGCATGAGAAGGCGTGTTTATTGTGACGCTACGGCTGCTTTGACTGGGCTTATTTTTTAACCTTAGTTAAAGTTTAAATGAAATATTTTTTTTTATTCATTTCATATCTTTGTCTTAATGTCGGCGTCATTCGACGTGAATTCAGTAACATTAATAAACTAAGTTTTTTTCATTTTATGTGGCTGGGCCCTTGAGATTTATGACTTTTTGTTGCTGTTTTTTGTTTGTTGACACTCAAATTGGGGGAAAACAGCTGTCAATAATGATGTCTAACTTCAATTTATCACTAAAAGTTAAGGAAAGTGTTAATTATGGAACTTTGGATGTTTCGTTAAGTTTTTGAAAGGTTCGTTAAGTTCTAGTAATTTTAATCTTATGAAAAAAATCGCTGTACAAGTTTCTGATAATTTTTTGTATAAGCTAGAATGGGTTGTGAAGTTTTGTCACATATGTTAGGTTTCGTTAAGTATTAGAAAATACACTTTCTGTTAAATTTCATGCAAAATATGCTTTAAGCAACCTTAGTTCCTTAGGTCGTTAAATAAACCCTACTTGCTCACTTTGATTCTGCTAGTAAGCTTGCATTAAGTTTTTGCAATCTATCGTCAAAGCCTATTTTCGTAATTCAAAGCGATATTTGCGTCAAATAATTTGATAGCTGTTTCAGTCTGTGTTTCAAGCCTTCGCTAAGTTTTCTGGTTGAATTTGATATTCAATTGTTTTAATTTGTTATCCGGTTAAAAAATCACATCAAAGTTTTGCTCTGAATAACTAAGTTTACTGCTTTAACTGCCACACAACTAAGGCTTCTGTGGCTTATAAGAAAAACCTTGACATTCAGATTTCATGCAAGTGACTTCCTTATGCTGTTTGAAGATTTCTTCTATTTGCTATACATTTATAATTTAATATAATTTTAATTGCTGCGACTATTACTTACCAATAGCGTTGGCATTGAATATGAAGGACACTCGCGAGCCCGCTGCCGCATTGCTGTCACTTTTTCCTTAGTGAATTCGCATGTGTCCAAATGGGCGCGTAGCACAGCCGCCAATAGGCGTGGTTGATCGTCCAGTTCAGTTGCGAGCGCACGTTGTTGGCCGCGATTTTGTGTGCTCTGTTGCATGGCGGCTAAAATGCGCGCCTTTTCACGTTTCGGCACGCGTCCGAATCGCACGGCTGAAATGAGAAAAAAAAACATTTAATTAAAATGTTACATTTCAAAAGAGTTAACTTAATAATAACTTAATAAATTGGCAAAATGCACGTACGGTTTGAAACTACATGCGGCTTTGTTCCTCGTAAAACTTTACAACTAACCTTCGTTAGCAATATGATAAGCAATTTATAGCCCTTTATAAAAAAAGGCACAAAAGTTCGTTTGCTAATCGGTTCAGGCAGAACAAAAAGCCGTTCATTGATTTTTGTATTTCACGTGGACAAACAGAGAGGTATTTACATAAAGTACCTTACAGTTTCAGTGCCTCGAAGATATTTGGTTGCTTTTCAAGTTCTAAGCAGACGATGGACGGACAGACATAGATATGTATATCCTTTAAGGATAAGTGGGAGTACATGCTGGGTAATAAAGCGCGCAGCGCAAATTAAGTAGCACAATCATTGTTTTTTGCTTGGCAGGTGGTTGCAGCTGTTTTGCTGCTGTCAGTTGCACTTTTTATTAAGGTTGGATTCTTGCTGTTGAATATGCGTCGTCGCCAGGTGGTAAAAATATATTTACAGCATTGCTGTTGTGTTTATTGTAACGGAAGGACATTTTTTTTAAATTGCCGGTTTTTTGTGTCCACTTAATTTTGTTTTGCTGCTGCTGAAGCGCAGTCATGCAAAAATGTTTATTACCTGTCCGTCAAGTGAATGAGCTGAGTAAGCAGGAAGAGGATAATGGCAACCACAACAATGGTGAAATAAAGTAAGCGACAAAATGCAAAGCAAGCAAATTTACTGAATGCATGCGTGCTGTCTGTGTGTGCTTGGAGGGCCCTTAAAGTGGGTCATTGCCTTTTGTGTGTGCAACTCGAATGCGCGCCGTCTGTTGCTCTTTGGTTACTTTGATGCTCTCACTATGTCACTTTTAAGCTGTCAGCTTGTGTGGGTTGTTGTCATACTTTCTCTTTTTCGGTACAAAAGTAATGACAGTGAAATAAGTTTTAAAAATGGGCAGGCATAGAAAAAAACATGTATTTTAGTTTTGAACTTTAAAGTGTATTGGAATAATTTCATCAAGATTTCGTCAAATTTTATCCAATAACAAATCAAGTTCTAGGTGAATTTTTGCTTTTGAGCTATATGTTTTAACTTAGGTCAAGTTTCCAAACTTTCGTAAAGATTCATTAAATTCTCTAAATGAAAGAAAAAGTGCAAGACATGAAGGCCTACGTAAAGTTTAAATGCTCACGCAGCGCAACTTCTTTGTTCCTAACATTATGTTTAAATGCTATAACAATTAAAAATACTTTTTATTTTTTCTCAACGAGTTAAAAACCAATTTGCTAAAATCTTAATGTACTCTTTCACTTTCTTGCTTCAAGCGAATGCATACTTGACATGTGATCGACCCAAAGGCAAATAAGTTTCACTTAAAAGCAAAACTTTTTAATGCTAATTTTTTCACACATTTATAGAGTAATTAAGCTTTAAGCTTGGAACAGTTTTTTCCAATATATTTGTTTTTTACTCAAATATTTTAAGAAGTTTAGAAAGTTGAGGAGAAAAGAGAAATGACTACGATGCTATTAACGCAAACTCAATTTTAGACACAGTCGAACCATAGCCCAAATGAATACTGAGACAAGAAATAGTCTTTAGGCTAAAACCAAAAAAAAAACAGAAAACAAAACATGCAAATGAAAAGCAGCAATTAGACATTATTGCTATAGTAGAGTGCCAGCAACAGAAGAGGTCATGACCTACTAAAGACTAGAATTTGCCGCTTCGTCTTGCTTGCGCTTATGCTACAATTTACATGTTTACTTTTATTTTTATTGCTAACATCAATAAATGAAATTTGGTGCAAAAAAAGTAAGCTACTTTCATATACGAAAAAAGTAGTTTATATGCAGCAAAAATGTGACTAACAGAGTTGTTAAGACATTTTATCTATCAGCTGTTGTTTCTTTAGAGAGAGCGAGAGAGAGAGAGAGAGAGAGGGGGCGATAGCGGAGCATCAGATTCAAAGAAAGCCAGTGAAAAACAAAATAAATTGTAATTGTATAAAATATTGTTATATGTCCTTACGTTTCTCTAGTGATGTTTGAAAAAACTGTTGCAGCTTTACTCTAAGTTGCCGGCTTGGTCTCTAGACTAAATTTTATTTAAATCTATATGTCCTGCTTAGTAACAATAAAACTCGCACGACACCTTTTCTTCAGTTGGAACAACTTTTCAAGAGCATAGTTCAAGTTTTGCATTAATTCTTCAAATAATCAGGCTTGTTAAAACCTCGATTTGCAATAAGTAAAAGTTAAACTTTTTCTAATATTTCGCTGTTGGTGCTAGGCATCGCTTTCGCGCAACTAACCAAGTCAGAAAGTAAGGCACAGCGTGCTGCACGCTGTAACACTTTTCCAAAACTAAACGACAACAACAAAAGCCCACTAAAATAGTAACAAAAGTAAAACAAATACAACACGCCAGCGAAAAAACCAAAGTGAGTGGTGTAAAAATTATGGCCAAGTAAGATGAAACCACCAAGATGCTGTTGCTGCTGGCGCTGTCAGTGAAGTGAAAAAGTAGAAAAAAGCAAGCAAAGAAGAAAAAACTCTCTTTGCGCTGCTGACACAGTTTCTGCAGCGAAATTCAGGTCAACAAATGAAATGAAAATGAAAATTTTTTTAAATACAAAAAAAAAAGTAGAAAATTAGAGCGCTGCGCGCAATGGTGCTTTGTCGGCTGCGCATGTGCAAACGGCGGACGCACCTCAATTGAAAGCTGCGCGACAGCAATAGCAACAGCAACAGCAAGAGCGAACTACACTTTCAAAACTCAACGACAACAGAAAGTTGGTCACCAACATGAGGATGGGGGCCACAATAAAAAGAGAGTTCTGTGTTTTATTTTTTGTTTTTTATTTCAAACTACAATTGAATTCACGTTTTATAAATTTTTTGCTTATCAATAAAAAAACAAAAAAAAAAAAATTAAAAGACGCACGTTTTGTAAAGCAAAAATATTAAGCTACAACTCTACTTGGTTGAAGTGATGGCGGCAACAATTGCTGTGGTAGTAGAGTAGCAACAAATGAGGTCGCGATCAACAACAATGTGCGATTAACGCGAATATTGTTAGTTGGTTGGTTCAAAAAAAAAAAATGTAAACAAAACCAAAATTGTTGAAAGCACAAAAAATATTTGTAGTTTAAAAAAAGAAATGCTAATAATAAAAGCAATAAGAGAAATGTAGTGAAATGAAATAAAAGTGTGCCTTGCACTAGATTTAAGCGTACGTATAGTAGCTGTGTAGAAAATAAAAGAAAGAAATAAAACGACTTTTATTAACCATAAGTTTTATTGTTGCTGTTGTTTTATTTTTGGTTGATTGTTTGGCCAAGCGACTAGAAAAATTATTGGTGCATGTGAGAAGTTAAATGTATGAGAAAGTAAAAAAAGTTTAAACAAAATTAGTAGGTAGCATAAGTGTGCTATTCGTAAGAGCCAGAGATCATACGATGCTGCATTAAATTGTTGACAATCGATTGGTAAATTGGAATTGGAAATCTCTGCCAATTGCAATGAGTGCAATAAAAAGCAAACAAGTTTATAGCGCATCTTTTTGACGGATTTTTAAAAAATATTTGTTACAGTTTTCGGTTGAGTTTTCTCATTACTGAAATAGCCTTAAAAGCTCAAAGGATATATTTTTATGCTATGAATATCAAAATTTGGGGACAATTTAAATTTTTTTAGGACTTATAAGA
Organism: Meiosimyza decipiens; assembly: GCA_963680825.1. Classification (NCBI taxonomy): domain Eukaryota; kingdom Metazoa; phylum Arthropoda; class Insecta; order Diptera; family Lauxaniidae; genus Meiosimyza; species Meiosimyza decipiens. The sequence continues at coordinate 42,660,776 of OY804258.1, forward strand.
ATAGTCATATGTGGAAATAGGATGTCGCAGCTTATACAAAAATATACAGTGAAAACAAGTATTTCAGTGCACAGAAAGTTCAAGTGATTGCATTTAATACTTATTCACGAACTTACTAACCTAAAGTTACTCATACGTCATGTAACAAAATAAGAAAATTGTAAATGGACACCTTAGTTAATGAATATCAAATATAAGAAGTCCACTTTGAGAGCACTACTTATTTCAAGAGAATATTTTTTCGCGAAAGGTTTCTTTGTTAAATTAAGCTGATTTCGAAAATCACTGAATCAATTTTAGTGTCATCTAAACAGCTTTGTTACTTTGGCTTTCAAATTTTAAAAATTTAAATAAGGGGAAAATTTATAATTCCATTAATATTTTATAAAATAAGTAATGAAAGCTTAGTTCTTCTCTCTTGATGGAAAGAAATATTCGTATTTTTTGCATGTGTAGAAAACTGTTGAAGCGATTTTAGTATCATATGCACTTATAGTACTATCGCGCTCAGCGGCTTTAAAAACTAAAAGCTAAGGAATATTCATAATTGTATTTAGGCATTATTTAGGGATTTACAAAGATAATAATTAAAAGTTGCTCATATGTCGCATATTGAAATAAGATTGAACTAACTACTTATTTATAAAAAAAATATTTAGTAAATGGATGATTTTCAGTTAAAATGAATTCATCATTTAGATATTGATACCAAAAACATCTAATAAAGACTTAGTATTTTCGTTTGTGAAAGTTCATCTCTAAATCTACTGAAGTGATTTTAGTGTCACTGAGTACCAGTTATGCCGCTTTGGATTTCAATCTATAAAATTAAAATTCGGTGGTTTTTATAGTTTTTCTTAGATTTCGTCTTGATTTTTACTAGCTAAAGATTACTCACACAAATAGCTGCGTTAAAAAATAGATAACAAATTTATAAAATTAATCAGAAAAAAGCGAAATTGTTGCGTGCTTTAAAATAAATAAATAAATTTATCTTGAAAAATACAAATTCTTCTGTTATTTCTGTGATATATTTAAACGTATACTTAAAGCCGGAATTTCTGCTTAATTTAAAAAAAAAAAAAAAAATTAAGTCTACTTTTTAACTTTACATTAATTATTTACTGAAGCGACTTCAATAAAAGTTTTTTCACATATTTCACGGTTTTCCAGCTTTAAAATAATAAACTTTGATGCAAATTTTAAATTTCAATATAATGAAATTCGAAATTAAATTTTACTCATTACTCATATTCATTTCAATGTTCTAAATCCATAGGCTTATAGGTTTTTGCTTTAACACTTACGTGCATTGTGATAGTTGACGTTGCCCTTTAAGATACCCTTTAATATTGGCAATTCTTCTGCCATTTTTGTGTTTGTTGTTTTCGTTAATTTGGTAATTTTGAAAAATTTTATAGTAAAATCTTTACTTAAAATTAACACATACAAAATTTTGATTTGGTTTTCTTTTGTTTTTAAAGTTTATAGGGCAAATTTCGACCAAGTTGCAGGTAATCCAAAAGTGCGCGTAACTTGGCACAAAAAATGCTTTTTATTTTTTATATTTGGAATTTTCTAAGATTTTGGTATGATTAAACAATTTCTGTTAAGTTTTTAGGAAAATTTTGCTTTTTTCTACAATCGCAAATTTCATAGTAATTTTTCTTTGCCTTGTCGCTTTTACACATTTGTATATCAGGTACACTTTATATGTCTTATGGATATAGATATATTTTTAAATTTTCTTAGATTAAATTTTTTAAACTTCAAACTTTTATGTTTAACACATAATTTAGTTATAACTTTTTAATATAAATTAATTTTTTTGTTTTAAATTAAAATATTTTTTTCAGGAACTTTAAATTTCTTCAAATTTCAATTCAATTTTTCAGTACACTTTTCTTTTTGTTGTTGTGGAAATAACACTGTTTTACGCCGCGTAGCTTTAAAGAACGTTGGTACAAAAAAGGCGCGTAATCCTTGTGTAGTGGAATTTTTGGTAGGATTCTTAGCTTGTTTTAAAATAACTTGATGTGTTTTTTTAATAAATTTTGTAATTTTATCTTATAAAATTTTTGTCGACTTATTTTCACGTTGACAACAGTTGACAGTTTAGAAATTTTTCGGTTAATTTTTTATTTTTTTTTTTCAATTGTAACTCATAAACTTTTTTGTGGACTGCACTGCGCTGACGTTTCTATTAAATTGTTGTTAGATTAAATATTTTGTAAATTATTTTTTTGTTTTGGCGCTGTTGTCTGCTTTAGCTTTTGCTTAGTTTTGTTGTTGTTGTAGCAGTTGTTGCTTTTGTTATTAATATTTTTAATATTAAAATTAATGTTGTTGTCGTCAAATGTTAACATGACAAAACTCGACAAGGTCTCGAACGCGACTAACTGTAAAAATCAGCAGCACGTTACGAATATAGCGAAAGGTAGTCAAGAAAAATTGTTAAAAGCGGCAGGCAGCAAAAGCAGAAAAAACAAAAAAATTGAGGGGCAAAAACAACAGCAGCAACGTTTAAAAAGCCGCTTTTGTATCTTTCTTGTATACGCTGAAATTTGCGGCATACGCTCTCTCTTTTTTGTAAATATTCTCTGGTCTTATGCTCTCTTCATGCACAGAAAAGTTCCATTCTTCTCTTAGTGCTTACATATCATTTAGGTACTGATAAGCTGGAGAATTTGAACTCCACAACAGCAGCGTGTGATATAAAAGCTCGTGCTCTTGTAAAGTTCTTTTCCATTGTGCCGTATCTTAGCGATACATTTGTGTTACTTTTGTCGCGGTTCTCTTTTGTTTCGCTCTTTGCATTGTGTAGAGCTTTTCAACACATTTAAGAGTTTATTTTATGGTGAAGAGTATGAAAGCTTTGAAACTTAATTTTCAAAGTTTACTCTTTTATACGGTAAAAGCTATGTGCCATTGCTTAAGTTAGTAATGCAGTTCTAATTAAATTCTAATTTAAATTAAAAACTTAATTTGCTCTCGTTTCATAAATTCAATTTTTAATCAAATCAAAACAGAACATCTATTTCAATAAAAAATTGTGATGCAAATGCTTTGAGGTAAACTTTGTAGTAGGTTGGTAAACGATGAACATTTTTTTATTCGTATGGGGCGCTATACGCGGTGTTGTACGTTTATACTTTTTTTTGGAGGAAATGTTGATTCTTTCTAGTGGAAAGGGGTCCATTTTGAGATATAATACTACGAGGAGGAGGGAAAATCAAAAAGTATTTCGTATTGAAACAGGTCGTATGAGTAACAGTTCAAACAAGAATGAAAATTCCTAGATTATTAAATTTTCAATTCGCACCAACTTTGATTGTTCTAAAGATTTAAGGCCAGTGTATAAATTAAGAAACTTTTATTACAATCGGCTTACAGATTTTTGAGAACCGGAATATATGTAAATACAGACTGAAGCACATTCGTTCAACTATTGTAAAAATTAAGCTACAGCTGTACTGCGGAAAATCTTTAATAAATCTAAAAATTTATTCTGATATTGAATTCGGATTTGTAATTTATTTATCATTTTCATATCATTGCAAAAAAAAATTACAATACAAATGGCGCGAGGTTCAATAAACAATTTTTATTTTATTTTCTTATTTCTTCTTTACATTCTCGAAGTCGCCTTGCGTTCAATGGCCTCCCTTTGAGCTTTGAGATATGAACAAAGCAATGCAGTAGTAATAGGGGCATAGCAAGAGGGGTGGTGTACGTGTTTTTGGGGTACATGTTAATAAATGACGCATTTTGTTATTTTAAATTTGTGTGTGCTGAATTTGTGTAACCCCCTTTTATGTTGCTGTTATTGCTTTGTATGCATATTTATTATATTTCCTTTGGTTTTGTATTTTTTGCATTTCAAGTAACTTATTTTTTCTATATTGTTTTTTCGATCAATTTTCGCATTTGCAGTACGTGCTGAATTGCAACGTTCAACTGCAGGCTGGTTGGCATTTTTAGTTCATTTTACATTTTGCTATACATATGCATATGTATTGTTGGGACTCTGAGTCACATTATTGTAAACAACAGCCAGCCAGCGCCATGATAATATGTATATGTACAACAGTGTGTGTTAGGCAAATGTACACTGTTTGATGTCAAGGACGAGCTGCAGGCGTTGTACATTGACTTTACTTTGATTTAAAAATAAAAACTGATAAGTAATATCATGGAAAAAGGGGGGGTGCACAAGGAGAATGCGAACTGACTTGAAACAAAGGTAACACCTTCTTTTGAAATGCGCATTTGATATTTGAAATTTTTTGTTATTAAAAGCAAGTTTTAGTAAGCTGTTTAACCTTTTTTCGTGCGAATATGTTGGGAGACTTATGATACAGTAATTAAATTTATTTTGCAATATTTAGCAGTTATTCGATAACCTCACAACCGAAAGAACTGTTGGAACAACGTTTTTTAAAATATTAATTCACTGCTTATAATTTTACTTTCGAGTTACATAAATTTAAAGGCAGAGACGTTCAGCAGCCATTAAACAAATTTAGGATTTTTGTAGTTCATTCTATGCTTGGCAAAAAATTTAAGACATTTCAATTTTTGAACACATCGAAGCTGAGATATGATTGCATGAAGTATTTTAAACTGAAGACAAAGTAAACTTAAATTCAGTTAAAAAATTATTTTGTAACTAACACAAAAAACCTCGCTGTACAAATCTTTATTTAAAATTTCTTTTCGTAAATCAACAACTACAAATTACTATTGCAACGCATGGAAATTTCTCGAAAATTCGTGCCTAAGTCATATGATCAAAACAAACAACAATGGATTTCATGGAAAGGTTACAGATACAAGATACTGGAGACACGGTTTTTGTTTTGCTTTGCTCGATTATTTATTAATTTATACAAATGTAACTGTAAATGTGTCACTTGATTAATTTACAATAACAATAAAGTAATTACAAAATTTATAAGACCAAAGCGAATCAAAAAAAACCTGCTCTGCCAAATCAAATGAAATTTCAAATAATTTGCACATCATTTTTTGTTGTTGTTTAAAGTCGATTGCTTGATCGGTCATTCAGTCATGCAGTCAAGTAGGTAGCTAAAAGTCATGTTGTTATGTTAATTTTTACGTTGCGGTGTTGGTGGTCACTGACCCAATAATGAGGACAGCAGAATAATCAAGCAAACTACTAAATAAAACCCAGCTATAAAAACTTAACAAAACTGACAAGTGAGGTGGAAAAAAATGGTCAAAATGATTATGTTACTGCTATCTTTTCAAAACTTGAAGTTTAAAATAATTACAGTGTTACAGGCAGCTCCCTTGTCAATTTTCATTTCATCGAAAAACAAGTCGTATGAGTGACATTTAAAACAAACAAATCCTTAGTGTAATGAAATTTTCCATAATTTTAAATAAAATGGAGTTTTTAATCAAAGAAAAATGTAAAGGAACATTTCGCTGCATTTTCTACTCACAAGCTTAACAAGTAAACTTTCTTTATTTTTCTACAAAATGAGCTGTCGATAATTAAATATTTATGTCATATAATTGATGATGTTGTAAGCCTAAAGCAACGCTGATGATATTTTTGATTTTTTTTTATTTGTCTTGCTGTAAGCCATCAGCGAAAAGTGAAAGTGAAACATGATTGTTGCTATTGTAAATTTCTTTTTGGCTATTTTTGAATAAAAAAAAAAAAAAAAAAAAACAATTTTTACCAACCATTTTTTTAACTACAATTTTTGTTTGTTCTCTTTTTGTTTGTTCAACTATTTAGTTTTTAATTTTCTTTTAATTGTTATTAAGTTCATTGCCTCTAATTATAACAGCAACCAAAGCTGCATAAAAAATAAATCACTTTCACTGAAAGCTAACCTCGTTTATATTTTTTAACGCACTCTAAAATACATCTAGCAGACTCTTTTACGCCTTACTCAAAAGAAATACTTTGAAGTAACTCTTTCTATGCATCATCAACAACATCATTTTAAAAGCAGCCTCTGCCAATGGTAAAGACGTTCACAATTTTAAGTCAACTTTTAAAGTTGCGTGTTACTGAATTTTTTTGTTTCTCCCTCTACCTTTCCTTTTACCCACTTTGTTGTTTGTTTTATACAAATTTATTTATTTTCTTTTCATGCTGCTTCATTTTGCATACAAAAAAAATAAAAATTGGTAACAAAAAACTTGGCTGAGTCGCTGTGCTGTTTAAGCCGGTCCGGTTGTTGTCGTTAGGGTTGTTGAACTCTGCCGTTGTGCGGTTTAATTTGTTATCTCACTATTTTTCTTGTCTTTTTGTTAATTTTCTTGTTGGTTTTTATACAAAGTATAAAACGCAATATATTTTTTAGTGCTCATTTGTTTAATTTTTTATCATTCGCGGCCCTCTTTCCCCTTTTTTGTTTGCGCTGCATTCGAATGGTTATAAAAAAAAGGAATTCAAAAGCAATAATATAGTGGAGCTACCAGAAAGCGGGCAGCTGATTTTGTTTTTGTAAATATGTGTAACTCGTTTATTTTGCCCACTGTATGCAACGTTAATTGTTGCGTATGTTGTTTACAACTTTTTGTGACAAGACAAAAAAAAAAAAGACAAAAAGTGACAAATTTCTTGGAATTGGTAATGAGACAAAGCAAAAGGGGAAAAACTAATTCGATCTGTACTTTGCAACATTATCTCTCCTGCTCATTTTTCTTTAATATTTTTTTTGTTGCCATATTGATTGGTGGACACAACCTGACTCAAAATAATTATTTCTCGTTTCATTTGAGATATAAAATAGATACATAAAAAATTTAAATCATTTGAGACTTGTCAAAAGATAAGGGAGAATCAGTTGGAAAAGTGTTTGCACGCATTTTAGTTTTTTTTTTAAACAAATAAGCTAATGGGAACTTAAAATAATTTGATATTACGGCACAAAAAGTTATTTACGAAGACATTATCGCTAAGAGACCAACAATCAAAAATACAAACATTTAGGTAAATAAATGTTGATCAAATTGCCTGAATATTACTGTTTAAACTAATGTCGGAGCAAACATATCGTTGGTAGAAGTTCGAAAACACAATTCGTTTGAAATACTGCCTTGTTTCCAGGAAAGAAAAAAAATTTAAATAAAAATCTTTAAAACTCAAGTTCAGTTGAATTTTTTCAACCCCTTTATGATACACCACTGTGTACTGCATCCTGTCTACCCCCAAGACCGCCACAACAACATATGTCAGCGAACATGAGCAATGAGAGCAACTTCGATGATTTTATTTAATTTTTTAATATAGACACAAAGACAACAACAGCAACGACGACGACAACAACACATTCCAAGGAGACCCGAACGCAATTCTATTTTATTTGCATATACATCTGTTTGTATGCATGTGTATCTCTATATATACATACAAATGTACAATGTGAATGACCGTGCATGACCCACATATGTAGATGTCGCTGCACTCAAGCTGCACAGCTCGTTAGCAGCAGCAACAACGGCAACAGCAGCGACGACGACGATGGCAAAGACAACAACATCAAGGAGTTCGAATTTACGAATACAACGTAAGTAAAAATGCAGAAATGCATACAACAAACACAACAACAACAATGCAAATGCATAATTTTAAACGAGGCTGCGACGTAACAACAACAACAATGCTAGAAAAATAAAAAATATACGAAACGAGAAAATAAAACGAGTCCGAGTGCATTGAACGGCATTCGATGCACAGCAGCGCCACTTTATAATGCAGCCAGAGTATGTGTGCTTACAAAATAAAAAATGCAAATTTTTGAGGTTCTTCGAAAATTTATCCGAACTACGAAAAAAAAATTGAATTCGAAAATATACTTCGCATAACACCAGCTGTGTGCCAGCCAGCGAGTGAATGTAACTGAGCACGCTGTGCGACCCCAACAACAAGAGCAGCAGTAGCAGCAGCAGTAGCAGCAACAAACGGACGACAAGAGAAACCTTCGAGAAATTTTCTAAAGCCGTTGAACTCTGCTGTTGAACAACACAAAACAGGTCGCCTCACCACACGTCTGCTGCTGCTGCTGCCAACCACCCAACAGCATTGAACGATTAACTGTTTGTATGCAGCAACAGCGACAGCAGCAGCAATTTTGAATTGTTGCTAGTACTGCTACGTTTGTTCGGGTAGGCTCTGCTTTTTTTTTGTGTGTTATACACTCGCGCAACTGGTTTAGCTGAAAACAAAATAAATTTTTGAACGTAATGCTGGCGCTTCAACTGAGCAACATTAGCGAGCAGCAGCAGCAGTCAACACTCCATCGACAACGTCATTGAAAAACGAAAGTTAATCTTCTGCACTCAACAACTCAAATGTAGTTTGAGCACGGATTTGAGTTTAACTCAAATGCTATCGTGGTGCCGTTGACTCTCTTTCGCGTTGTCGCTCGGTTACCAAATTGCCTTTTCGGCCCGTTTTTTGAGCTCTGTGTTCGTTTCGTTTGCTCTGCTTGGTTGAGGTCTTTGAACCTTTTGAAGGTTCAATTTGTAACCACCAACCAACACACAGAGGTTGTAAATTTACACGTTTGTTACGTATTAATAAAAAATTGTTGTTGTTTTGTTATTTCCATTGCGTTTACTGTTGTTGCTTTAAATTTATGTAAAATGTTACTTTATTATAAAAAATATTCAGGTTTTTTTTTGATTTTTTACTCAATCTAATTTTTGTTTCAACTTTTTCTTATGATATTTTTTGTGGCCACTTATCAGTTTTGAAATTATTGTAGAGCAGCCAAAGCTGCACAAAAATTCCAGAAACATGTTGTTTTGAATTAGTATTTGGTTTATAAATGTAAGACTTTTGAATGAAATTGGTATTTTTTCTAGTTAAAATTTTAGCGGCCTGTAATGAATTATGGCAATATTGATGTATACTCAAGGCTGTAAAAAAATTTCTAAGGCACTGCACCTAACTTACATCGGAGCTAAGTGATGGTAGTTTGAAATTATGAACAACATTTTTTAACCCTTCTTTTAAATTTTGGTTATTTAAAAAAGCTATTTATAAACTCAAGCAAATATTGCGTTAACAATTTCTATCAATAATAACAAAAACAAACAAACTAAATATACAATAAAATGTATAAAAAATCATTCATGTGTTATTATTAAGCGTGAAATTTTTATTTAAAAAGTTGTTACTTTTTCTGTTTTTTTTAAATTTCTTTTGATGATGCAGCCAGCCTATTTTTTATTGCCCATCATTGCTTCTGTTGTTGTTCGCTTGCTGCTGTCACAAAAAATAATTTTATGTTGTAGTAATAGTAATTTTACGTAATAGCTCTTGTAAGACGCACCAATAAGCATTTTTTTCTTTTAGCTTATGCAACAGCAGTCGAACCAACAGATAAATAAACAACGAAAACAAAATTTTATTGAGCCAATGACTTGACCGAATTTTGTTTTCATCGAAAAAAGTTTTATTTTTAAATTGCAGTTAATGTAAAAAATTAAAATTAAATGTTCTTACAACAAAAATTAAACTATACTTAATTTTCGGGAATAAAATTTGTTATTGAGTCACAAAATTTCTATACTTGAGTAATAATGATAAGCGACCATTAATTAAAATTAAGATTATTATAGCTCATTTAAGACTTGTTAATAAAATTGCGACCTTTGAATCTTAGATAACATCGTAGCTGAGTAATTCTTATCTATGTTTGACTTCATTTTTCAATTGCATTGATATTAAAAAAGAATATTATTCAACAAATATGTTATGCAGCATTGTTTGAATTTTTTAAGACAAGAACATACGATTTTTTTTTACAAAATAGGTACATATCTACTTAAGAAGTTTGAGTTAGCAGCCATTAACTAAAATTGAGTTTATTGTAGTGCATTAAAGAGCAATCAAGAATTAATAGATCATAAGAGTTCAAAAATACATCGGAGGAAAGCTATTTTTAACTAAACAACTTAACTTCGTTAAAGAGATGTCAAAAAAATTGCCTTTCCACTAAATGCCAATTTTCTGAAATATTATTTTGAAATGCTTTTCGATTTCTTAGTCTTCTATAGTGATTTAATATGGTTTTTCATCGTTTCATAAACTTAAAAAAGTTTATTTAATTAATTTAATTTAACGAACTACACATATATTTCCTATAAAACTTTCTTTAACTATTAACTACATGCGAACTACCAAACCTAACATCCCCCAATATTTTAATTCCCCACAACCTCGAAATTAACGCCTCGAACGAATTCCAAAATAAAAATTAAATAAACTATTTGAAAAATCTCTTATAAAAAATAATAAAATGCCAACGCACGTAAGTACGTGCATAGATGACACTCTAGAGAGACTAAACGACGAACGACCGTCAACTGTCATTTATGAATTACAAATATATTGCCATTCTTGCTGCTGTTGTCGTTATTGTTGTTGCTATCAGTCCTAAAAACCAATTGACTATACGACGCTTTTAATAGGGTGGCCATCAGTCCAGCAAACAGCTAGGGAGGCCGCATTTAGCGAGAAAGCAGTGTGAGCATACATAAGGAGGGGTGCGGGGATACTTCGAGTGAAGTGGAGGTAGACTGTGTATCGTCGAGTCATTGTGTTCATGCATATGTAGCTCTAGTTGAAGTTGCTGCGGTTGTTGCTAGTGTTTTTGTGCTCTCCTCGTATTTAATGTATTTGTAATTGACCTGATTAGAGTTCAAATACATTGTATTTGTCTGTATAACAAATTATATAAGTATTTTTATATTCGTATTACAAAAACAAAAAACAATAAAATTGAACCTAGAAAAAAAACAACAACCGCACTAAATATTTACAGTAGCAATTGGTTATATTAAAAGGTGGGGGACATTTGACTAAATGACTGTTGGTCTGACACTGGCGTGGTTGGTTGACTGACAAACTTGACTCTGAGGGCTGCGTCGCCTTTAATTTTTCAGTTGATTTTTAATTTGAACTTAGGTTATTGCTGACCAAAGTGACCCTCAATATATTAGATTATTATTTTGTTGTTGATTGATTTGTCATTTTGTCGCATTTTGTCGCTGATATACTAAGCTTCGTGATAAAAAATGCGATATTTTTGTATAAGAGTTTCTTTGTGTTGTAAATTGATAAACAAAAAAACGTATGAGTAATTAATTAAGTAAATATGAAAGCAATTTTAATTTATTGCTTAAATAAAATCCCTAGTTCCCACTAAAAGTTGTTTATATGCAGCATAAAAGTGCATCAAAATTTATGCGGCAGTATTTGAAGGAATAAAAAACAATGTAAGGGGATTTGCATTTACTGAAATCTTTCAGCAACTTGAAATATTGTATAATTTCCATGCAATTGATCTCTGTTTATTTTTGACTCATTCACAAAATTCAGTTGGCCTTAAAAAAGCAAAATATTACAACATTTCCAGTAACAGCGCTATGGAAGCTTTATTATACAAAAAAAAAATTGTTTTTGTTTTTACATTTTCGTTAAGCTGCGTGCATCTCTACGCACGCTAAATAAACGTATGTTGTCTATGTGTCTGTCTGTTTATTTATCTGTCGTTACGTCACATATTTGATGTACTGGCTGACATATAACCAACATCACTCCCCTGTATTAAATATAAATACAAAACACAAAAAAAAATGCAAACGAAAACTTAAAATAAAAATAAAAATACTTTCAATTCAAAGTTAACCTCGTCCTAATTCGAGTTCATTTTAATTAAATTGAACGAAAGAAAACAAATGTTCGATACGAGTCACACAGTCCAAATGCACGATAAAGTTGGCACAAAATGAACTCAAAAATAAATCGATTATTTTAAGCAACGAATTAATTTTTTTCTCCAAGTGTAGCAAGCAAAATAATTTGCACGTGCATAAATGCAAAAATTATTGTAGCGCTTGAAGTGCAATAGCAACAAAAACTTCAACAACAACAATAGCAACATCTAGGCAAATGCTTCTAGAATTTTAGTTGCAAGTTGATTCGCAGTAGCCGCCGTCGTTGCTGTCGAGTTAAATAACCTCAAAGTAGAGCAAGCAATGCACTTTTATATGATTGCAGCTGGCAACCCTGAGCAAAGCGCAGCAGCGAAAAATCCAGGGTTGCTTACAAATAATAACAAAGAAATATTAAAAATTGAAAATTAATGAGATAAACACGTATGCAAATTACACAGTGCAACACCAATTCTTCTTTAATTTGCTGATAGTACCACGTATGAGTAAATTTTAATTTTAAAAAATAACAAATATAAATTTTAGTTGCAGGTATCTTTGCTTCGATGTGACCTCGTACCTCAATGTTCTCGATATTTTTGTTCACATTTAAGTTTTCTATAAGAATATTAAATTTAATTAATGGCTGCTCAGCGTCCCAATGACAAAGATATTTTTTATGTTATTTTTTGTAAAAATTTTATTTCTGTTACTTGGTGTAAGTTTTGCATATGAAAAATTATCAATAACTTGAAATTTATTTGCCCCAAAGTCAGTCGCGCGTATACAAAGTAAGTCAGTGAGTTAGTCAGTATATCAGACAGTTGTTGTTTAGTAAGTCATTTAGTCAATTTATACAAAAACAGCAACAACAATAAAAGTACCAGCAACAAATATGTACGACCGACTGACTGCCTTGATTGTCTGCAACGCGCGCGCTCGTTCGTTCGTTCATGCGTACAAATAAACGAATAATCATCGTCGTACGGTGCGACCGTCAGCCATGTTATATTTCAGTATGGTTGTTTTTTTTGTTCATTTTTTTTTTGAATGGCTGACCCAGTTTTGCTGTTACGAACGTCAGACTCGGTCATTGAACTACGCGCACTTCAAGCACAGCGCCGCACACATAACAGTGTGCGAGCGTGTATGATTGTGGGCTTTTGTATAAAAAAAAAACAATTTTTGTAGTTGTTGTATATTGCTTTGGTATTTTTGCTTCAAGCATTTTGAGGGTAGAGAGTGGGTTGCGGAGGTTTTGCGGCAGCAGCGCTGCAAAGATTACGTTTCAATTTCGTTTTCATTTAAGTTTGTTGAAAATAGTTTAGCAGCGTATGAGCGCTCTTTGTGCTGCTCTACGTTATAGTCTATCTCTTTTATTCATGCGTTTTTGTATAAGTCAGAGGAATCTGCCGCTATTTATTTTTTACTTCAGAAAAACTAAATAAAATGAAGCAACTAAATGAAGAAAGCAACCAAAGAAAGTTCAAAATATACGAATTTTTATGATTTATATGAAAAGTGAAAGTGAAAGTTTCGTATTGTTGGCTTTGTATAAATTTTAATTATTAGTTGACAAGCTGAAAATACTTGTTTTCGGTACACAAAATTTTACGAAAAACTTTTTTTCTTGGGCATAATTTCGTAAAAAATTTCGAACATTTTCAATCTATTCAAGTGTTTTCGAATGAATTAAATTTTATTTTAGTAACATTTCATATGAAATTAAAATCTTGCATTTTTTAAATTATCAAATTATAAGAAATATTAACTGTACGGAAGCTGTAGAGCTCTGTAGAAATCTGTTCGGTAGCTTTATTGCAAATATTGTCAAGCAAATAAACAATTTATTACAGCTTAATTTTTCTTCCAAAAACTCATCCAAAATCTTAGATTTTTCAAATAATTTATTATCTTTTCGTTGCCATACTTTCATTTTCTAGGTCAACCATGAGTTGTGACTGAATTTTTTATTTACAAATACATATAATATATTTTCACAAAACAGCATTGCGTAGCTAAAATTTATATACGAGCGTTTCTTTTATTTGTATGTATATTGGTTGCGCATACAAGTATGCGTAATTTTCCTTGAAAGATAATGAAAAAGAGCACACGGCCATTTTTATTATAAACAAATTTCATGCGCTTTGTTTTCAACGAAAATAAAAAAAGGAAAAACAAACAACAACAAAAAATTAAAAACAGTTCATTACATTTGACTTTTCGTTCAGCATGACTTTAGTCATGGATCTTTTCATGAGGGTCCAACACAAAGCAATTTATGTTTACTTGAGATATTTAAGATTTTTAGTATTCTTCCCATAAAAATTTTACAAAAAAAACTTATTCCATACTTTATTGAAATAAAAAAAAAACTCATACGTCATGTTGTCCAAAAATTAGTACAAGGTTTATTTTGATATTTTATTAATAATTTTATATGCAAATCAGAATTATAAATAAAACAAAAACTTAATAACGGCGTGGTATTAACTTTCTTTATGTCTTAATTTAACTGCCAAAAACCTTAAACATCTGCAGAGAACTATTTGTTTTGAAATAAATAGCGAAATTAAATTAAATTTTTTTTCTTTTCTATTTTTTGTTAAGCAAGAAAGTGAACATAGAAGAAAACACTTTCATTTTCGCTACGCTTTTTTGACGCGACGCAGTTAAAGTCAATGAACGTATGTACGTGCAAAGCCGTCATACTATGTTTCATACATGCTTTCTTTCGTATGTTGTTCGTTTGCTTTATGTCTAAAGATATTGCTTGCTTTCTTGTTTGCTTGTGCTATTGCTACTATTTTGTCTGTCTTCTTTGCCTATACTACTGCTATACTCTTCATTTCCTCAATTTGTTACTTTGAATTCCAACTTTACTTTAATGACAGCGTCACTCAACTTGCTAGCAGCTTTCGTAATAATTTGCTGCTAGTTTTGTTGTTGTACATACATATGTATGCTATACGAGTATTTCCTGTTGCGTGTCTACGCTCAAGTTTTGGGGTTAACAGAAGATTTCTGCTGTTTGATGCTGTTGTCTTTATTTTAGCCCATACAAACCATATGAGCGACATTTCATGAAATACTTTGTGTCAAGAAATTTCTTGAAGAAACGAAATGTTGGAATGTAATAAATTATTCGTTTTATCTAACTCATAGGTCTAGGAAACACTTTGGCAAAATTTTTATTTGAATCGGTTCGGTAAATTTTGAGATTTTATATATGAAAAAGCTACTGTTCACTCTTTTATTCTTCTGTTACTAACAAGTAATTTTCTATTGCTTAGCGAAAATTGCGTTGTATAAAATTATTTTCTTTTCAAATAGACGTATAGATAACATTCAATCAAATTGGAATCTAAATCGTTGTTTGTGTTATTGAAAAAAAAAAAAAATGGTGAAAGGCATCTTAGACGGGCAATAGACTTTTAAACACAATGACATCTTGCTGAAATCTCAACCAAATTACCTTAAAGTCAATTTTCAAACAAAAGCTGTGCGGCACTTTATTGAGGTGAACAATTCTATTATTATACATTGCTTGACTTAAAGCCATAAGCTAACTAGATAAGAAGGCTAAAAGTTGTAGTAGCTAAACTCAAATATTATTATTAACTAATTTTGCTCAAAAAACTCCGTTCGAGAAACTTTTTTACTTAGCTATATTGCTCTAAAAATGGCTTTTTTACATCTTTCAGTCCGTGATTGCTGTTCAGTCAAAAGCTTAATTTTTTTTTAAAAACCATCTACAATTTTAGGCTAAACATCTTTTTCGTCTCAAGGCAAAAGCAAAATCTATAAAAAAGCCTGAAAACTTGATTAGTTTTTTTTGTATAATCGAAAACGCTACAAGTTGCTTCCTCATTTAATTTTAGCTGCCTGTTTGGATTTTTTTATTTCTTTCTATTTCAAATCTGTAATTTTTTTTGTGTTCTGCTAATATTCCAGCCACAATAGAGGGAAGTAAAATTAAAACAAAGCAGCAGCAGTTGCAGCTAAGTAGCAGGAGACGACAACAGCAGCTGTAGCGAGCGTAGCAGCAGCAACGCGCAATGAGGAACAAAATTTAAGCGAGAGCTTGGCAGCGTGTTGCTGCTGCTATTGGTGGTGGTGGCGGTGGTGTTATACTATACACATTTCTGCTGCTGCTATTGTTGTTGTTGTTGATATTGCTGCAAAAATTTAGGTTAAGTGCGGTCGTTCAACTTTTAACACAATTTCGAAACGAGCCAGCAAATGATTGAGCGAACGTACGAACGAATAAACAGGCGCAAACAAATACACACAGATATGCAGACATACGCTATGGCAACAACAAAATACACAGAAAA
Source organism: Meiosimyza decipiens (assembly GCA_963680825.1). Lineage (NCBI taxonomy): Eukaryota > Metazoa > Arthropoda > Insecta > Diptera > Lauxaniidae > Meiosimyza > Meiosimyza decipiens. The sequence goes on from OY804258.1 coordinate 42,676,825, forward strand.
GATACGCTCACACTAGCGCTTACATAAGGGAAATTAATGCGGCGGGAATTATGAATAAGAAAAAACAAAAAAATTGTGCCCATTTTTTCCTATTTCGTGTAGTTAAAAAGGGGAGCATTTCAAGCGCTAAGTATGATGGATGGATGAGTAGTTGGAAATTTTGGAATTTTTCCATCAGTAGGTAAAAAAATGAGAAGATTTTTAACAAAATTATTTCAGATTTTTGAAGTCTTTTTGGTTAAAATTTTAAATTTACGCAAAGTTTTTTATTTTTAATTAAAATAAATATTTTGTTGAAGTTTTTTTTTAATAAAGGAAAATAATTGTTAGTATCATAAAAATGTATTTAAAATAATGAAAATAATTTATATTAAATAGAAAAAAATTCTTTGGATTTTCGCAAAAATTTCTCAACCAATTTTTGTCTCATTTTCAAAGCCAATAGCTCTCTTGGCTCCAGCTTTGCAGCTACTTTTTGCAGCGAGAATCAATGCACGCTGCAAAGTTGCATACAAAAAGTGCAGTGGTGTGCTGGTGGTGGCAGGTAGCTAAAAGCAGCCAAGCAGCCAGCTGTCGGTCGTCGTTGTTGAAGAGTTCATTGACCAGCCATGAACGAAATTACAAAGTTTTTTTTTTATTGCTGTCTCGTTAGTTCGTTTGTGGTTCCGTTCGTTTGTTCGTTAGTTGCTGCTTGGACCCACACTCTTCAACGGCACTTGCAGTATGGTCTCGACGTCACATGCGTGTAGTGCACCCATACCTCTCAATACCCTGCACATTGTAAACTCTATGGGGCGCCACATTTTGTAATCTTATCTGAATGGCTTAGTTTCTGGATTTTTCAAAAAATAAGTCGTTTAGAAAAAATGAATTCGAAAAAAGAGGCTGACGTGCGCGAGCGATAAAATTTGACAGCTCAGGGCTTGTCAGTGGATAAGTGAATGTAATCGTATGTGTTCGTAAGTGTTACTTTGTATTTTTCGTTTGAATTAAGCAATGTTTTATTCCGTTTATTTTTAATTTTGTTGTTTCTTTTTTTCACTATTGAAAATTTGCATGTTGAGCAATGCATGCATGGATTTGAAAATATATTTGTACCGACACATGTGTGTTGCTCAGACATTAACAAAATACATACAATATTTCTTGTGTATGTCTTTTGTAATGGGGCCCAATTTTGCGCTAAATGAGGTCAAATTTGAGCGTACACAAATTAATTGTCTAGATTAGTAAGTGGACATTTTTTCACTTTTAAGTGAAGAATATGTTTGTCTCAAAGTTAAAAAGTTTTAAGTTTTCGTTATCTACAAATGTTGATACTGTGAGCAAAAGTATGTGATTTTCAAGCACGTGCTTGATGGTTCATTAACTTTTTTATATTTGAAGCAAATTTTTTCATCAAACAAGTTATAATCATTTTAATTTGCATTATATAAATAATTAAATCTAAATTCTCGTGTCAAGCACGTGCTTGGAGAACTAAATAGAAAGAAGATAAGTTAAACTGAGCAAAACAATTATATATTAAATATTTTTGATAAAAATATTTGATGCAGATAAATTTATTCTGTCAATCATGCGCTTGAAGCAAATGTATGAGATTGAGAACAGTAAAAATAAATCACTAAGGCAAAGTTTCTGATTTTAATGAAAGCGTCATAAATTAAAAGTGCTTGATAAATTAAATGAAACTAACATCAATACGACTTAACTAAATATCATGAAAACTGCATTTTTAGCCAAAATATATAAAATGTAATGAACGTTTTTGTACAAAACATATGTTTTCCACGCATGTAATGTACAAATTTATTTTATCAAGCATGTGCTTGAAGAAAAAACTCAGTCTCAAACTATCTCAGTTTGTAAAAATCTATGTGATTTCCATATACAAATGTAATGAAAATTTTTAAAGCATGTGCTTGAAGAAAAAATGATATGCAACAAAATTGCTCTTGAAATTTTGTTAGTTTTCAAAAGAAATTACATTTGAGTCATCTAAATTGATGTTTTCCCATTGGGCATATAATTCACTAAGTTGCTTGAGAATATTATTTTCTTTTTACATTTTAAGTAACCAAGCGGCCAACGCCGCATGCATAATTTTATTTTATTTTACATACATAATAGGAAAATTAATTTTTAACTTACCATCACGACTCATGCCGACGGCAATACACTTTTTCAGCCGGCAGTATTGGCAACGATTGCGATTGATGCGCAAAATGCTGCATTGTTGATTCTTGGTGCACGGACGATATTGTATCTTTTGCTGTATTGAACGACGGAAGAAGCCCTGCAATTAGAATTAGGAAAAGTACAACAATTAATAAAATGCCCAAAATTGAAAATATAAATTCAAAAAGAAAAAAATTTAGCAAAGAGCATTTGAAAGTGAAAAATGGTTTTATAAAAAAATGTTGTTTGTAGCAAACATACATCAGCAGCGGCATTTGTTGCTGACTCTGCAGCATTTGCTGTACTTTCCAACGAAATCTCCGTTTGTTCCTTTTTAATCTCAGCATTACAATTGTTGCTGCTGGTATTGTTGTTGCTACCACTTGCTGTCGTCTCCAAATTTTCATCGAATTTCTGACACAAATAATTCATTGTCGTTTGTTCCAATTGTTGCTGGTGTTCGCAGAGTTCATCATCGCAACCAGAATCCATATCCAATTGGCAATCATAGCACTGACAATTTGCACCTTGCTGCAGTTGTTGCGGCGTGCATGTGCAACCGCTTGTCAACGAAACTTGCGATTGCGTGCTGGAGTTGCTCATTAGCGATGAATTGCTGTCAGAGCTATCACGTCGCTGTTGTTGCTGTTGCAACAACAAGGAAATCTCTTTGTGCGTTTGCTGCATTATCGTCACAGCAGCATGCGAATCGTTAGCATCCGAATCCATCGCTGTTGCTGCAGCTGCTGTATCACATTTTTGACTATTTTGAAGCAATTGCTGTTGCTCGTTGTTATTGGGTTGCTGCTGTTGCTCCTCACTTTGCTTACGTTGCTTCCATTCACGCGCAAAGCGTATTTTCTTCCAAGGACACTGATAGTGCTCATAATTGTCAGCAGGTAAATTATTGCTACTGGCAGTGCTATCATTTGTCTTTTTTTGTTCGTGATCGCTGACATCACACTCAGCAATGTCCTCATCGATGCCAGACTCGTTGTCATTTTTAACGCTTGCCATCATTGCATCCACGGGCGCTGCTGGCTCGCTTACACTTAAATTAATACTAGATTTTGTCTTTTTTAGGCTGACAACAGGCGTTGCAGCAGCGGCAGCAGTGGGAGCTATTGTCACAGCATTATTGCTGTAGCTGTGGCTGTTGCTGCTGCTGCCGTCCATTGTTTTCAGTCTTTTACGTTGTGTCAAATTTGCTGTTGCTGTTTGGGTGGACATATGTTGTTGCTGCTTCTGTTGCGGCTGTTGCACATAGACTATTTGACATTGTTGTTGTTGCTGTAGTTGTTGCTGTATGGCAGGACTAGCTGTAGTTGTTTGTTGTTTTTGTTGTTGTACTGATGTGCACTTTTTGGCTGCTGCTGACAGCGGCGCTGACTCCAGTAATTTAACCAATGCTGAATGTTGCTGCTTCAATTGCTGGCTTTTTGCTGCTGGCAAACGTGTTGCTGGTGGCTGTAGCATATTTTTGATAGCACTGGCACCTGTGTTGTTGGCGCCATTTGTTGTAGTTGTTGTCAACAATACGATGGTAGTCATTTGTTGTTGTTGTTGCTGCTGTAATGCTGTTGTTGGCGGGCTCAAGTGTAAAATTTGCTGCTGTTGTTGTTGCTGCTGTTGTTGTTGGTGGTGATGGTAAAACGGTTGTTGATTAAGTTGCTCTTGCTGTTGTTGTTGCTCACCAGCAGCAATTGCAGCTGCAGCCAATTCCTGCATAGCACAAACCATTGTGTCGACAATGAATTTTCAAAATTTCCGTGCAAAAAAAAAACACTTGCCTTTTTAAATTTAATTCTTTTTTTCTTAGTTAAAATTTTTTTGTGAGGAACATTTTATGCTTTGATTTGAAAAACAAACACTTTGCTTGCAATTTTGGATTTTTTATGCGCCCACGCGAAACACGCAACTTGGCGCTAAAACTTGGGAAAATATTTTTTTTTTTTAAATCGGAAAAATAACTTTCCGCCTGACGTTGCAGGTAGTCCGTTTGTATAAGAAAAAATTACACTATTTGCTTTGTATTTTCTTTGACTTAAGATTTTCTTTGAAAACTTGCGCCTTTCCGTGCTGCTCAAAATTTTTCCAAAAAAAAATCTCTGGTAGTTTTTTTTGTTTTTTCTAAAATGCAAAACGCGCACTGCGTGTTTTTAACTCGAACCGTTGCGTTTGACGAGCAATTTGCGAATGATTGTTCGGCACAACAACGATTTGTTTATTCGTCTCGTGTGAGCGTAGTCACAATTCGAGCGTGAGCTGCTGCTGACTGACTGAGTGAGCGAGTGAGTGAAAATTCGAGTGAGTGAGTCTTAAGCATTTGTATGTTGCTGTTGCTACAGAGTGGCCGCCAACCTCGTGCTACATCGTCGATTGTGGGGTAATCGAAGTCATTCACACTGGTGACGACAACATGCCGCACTGTCGCACCATCGCTCCATAGTGTTGTTTCGCTTAATCGGTCGGTTGTGTTGGCTTATATGCCAAAAGTTTCTATTCTTAGCAGCAACAGCAGCAACCCAATGTGTAGCTGTTTCTAAGAATTTTATGTTGCACCCACACACATATGTAGCATGTACGATCGACAATATGTTGCTGGCTGACAAAAATGGCTGCAGCAAATCCACCTGCAAGTTGGCTTAGCTCGACGATAGCAATTTTATTTTGTGCTCGATTTTTGTTGTTGTTGTTGCTTTCTGTCTTTTGTTTTAAAAGACACATTGTTTGTTTGCTTGATTAATTGCTGAATTATGTTGCTACTCACAGAGTTACAGCAACAGCAACATTCAAGATTAATAGATTGATTTCATTCGTTTGCTGAGTTGTTTTATTTTTTTTCTTTTTCTTCAATTTTTGTGAACAACAAAGTGAATGACATTTTATGATTTGTTGTATTTGCTGTATTTCTGTACAATTTTATATGGGAGTATCTTCATTTTAGAATTCATTTAGCCTATGGTTCATTGTTATAGGCGCAGCCCTAAATTAGTTTGACATGAGCTTTAATTAAATTTTTCTGTTTTCGATAATGTCAGCCAGCAGCGGTAGCAACTGAGGTTTCAATAGTATCCATGACACTAAATCAAATCTACTGCAAAAGTGGACTTTTTTTTTGAGCAAAATACAAATTTTTTAAGGAAATATTGATAAAATCTCTGATGTAGAAAAATTCATGCAAATTAATTTAGAAGAAAAAAAATTTAAGGTCATTAATTGGCTATCTCCCGGATAGGGTTTGGTCACTTCCATAAACTAAATATCAAAGACAGTATGTACTAGCCAAAGTGAAAAATTTTAATCGAACCAAAGCAACAACAACATATAATATAAAATATAAAACAAAGCTAAAATATTAAAAAAAAATTTCAACAAAAAAAAAAGAATTATGGACGATACATTTTTATGAATATCGTTATCGGCGATATATTTTTTTGAATATTGGCATCTGTAACATAACTATTCTAAAGCAATGCTAGACCACACAAATGACAGAATCATTTAATCATTGCAAGATTTAATTTTTCATCTCATGCGTACTTTTTGCATTTCCAAAAATGATGTATATATTTTTAGAAACGAAATAAACTCTTGTCTATAACTTTGTATCAAAAGATTTCTTTACATTTATGAAATTATAATCAAAAATATAAAAACGAACCAGAATCTTTGATGTTTCACTTAATTGGTTACTGTTGTTCTCTCTCAACTTTTTATCTGATCAACGCGCCCCTTATTACGCTGCTGTAATTTTTAAGTGAACCTCACTCACCAAAGAAGCGATGGCGAGAGGGCCTACGGAGAACACAACGACAAGGCATACGATACGAAATATGTTTGGCCCCCACGACAAGCAGTAGCGCAGTAAAAGAAGCAACGGCCGCGCAACTTGCGTTTATTAGTCAAAGAAATTCAATGCGAATGCGATGAGTGCAGTTCAATTTATTTTGTTGTTTTTGACTCAAATTGGTCGTCGGCCGATTATATCACACGTTCAGTTTTGTTGATATTTATATTTGTTGCTGTTGTTGTTGTCACTACAATAACTCATCAAAGCCTTCGAGCAAACGAACCAAACAAACGACGAACAAATGAATTAAACGAACGTCTAACTTTTTCACTCATTGCTCGCTTGCGTTGTGGCGCTGAACAAAGTATAGCAATACGTACAAAGTTACAAAACGAGTGAGTAAATGTACGAACGACCGCACAACCGACCAACCAACTTACAATCGTCGGTCGGGTACAAAACGAGACAGCTAACGTCAGTTCAACGAACTCGCCATTGTCGTGACCCAGTTTTCGGTCAGCAACCTCGAAACGAATGAAACACAAATGTAGAGCTGCAGCTGAAGCGACGATAATGAAGACGTTGGCCGGGTACAAACGAATGAATAAAGTGAGTGTACGAACAAATGTTGTGCATTGGGGAGCAAATGAGTGAACGAGTGAAACGAAGTGAGCTAGTGAGCGTTGGAAGCAAAAGTTTAAGCTGTTTTTGTTGCTTTGAGTAGCACTTTGTGTGATTGTCCCACTAAGCTGAGAGGTTTTGCAGGGGGTTGAGTTGGGCGCAAGTAACATTGCTGAGTGCAAATTTTGTGCAGTTTTGTTGGAGTAACAAGGTGGCCATACTTTTTGCATAGCAATTTTATGCTGCAGCTAAAGCTGCAACTGCAATTGGTCGCAGCAGCAGCTGCAACGACTGCGGGTTCACATGAGCTGACGGTCGGTCAACGGCACAGAAACACGAGCATTGCAAGTAAGAATGACGAATAAAAAACAAAAAAATGGTGATTGTATTTTTCTGCGAAAAAATCGAGCAGAGATAACCAAAACTAAAACAAAAACAAAATTTTCAGAGAGAGAGAGAACTTCAAGGAAAATGCAAAAAGTTCAACAGCAGCAGCTGGGCTGCAGTAAATTGGGCTTAGACCTGGCCACATTGGGCCTTGATGACATTTTAGTGTAAAGTGATTGGTATTTATATACAATAAAAATTTAGTCAATTAGAGAAATTTTGAAAATATGTTGGTCTCATATGGTGAATTTCTAAGCTACATTATCACGTCGATATATTTCTCAGCGCATTCTAGTGGTCATATAGGTGTTAAATTGCCGCTAGAAAAATCGGCTCTGAATCTCATATAACTCAAAATTAAAACAAATAGCTCTTAACTCTTCATGGCATATGAATAACAATATTCAGTTTTTTCAAACTACGATAACTCGATTTTGCTACAGAATATAGCTTACATGTCTTATGAATTTTACAATCTATTATTTCGAGAATAAAAATATCAAATTTCAATAACGGCCGCTTAGTGGAACCAGATCTACTTTAGATGAAACATTAGGCACCTGTTCCAATTCAAAACTAGTTTTTGCTGAAAGTCTTGCCTCAATTATATATCTCAAGGTCAATAATATTGTCACAAAAATCATTAAAAGCTTTAGAAAAAAACATGACCAAATAATCTTATGATAATTTAAATTTTCTTTGGCGTGACATGTTAAATACGCTCATTTGACAGCTGTTAAAACTTCTTTGCTAATTTATGAATATTTCACACTTACATATATGAAATGTAAATTGGGTTTTTTTGAAATTGTTAAGATAATTTAAACAAATTTATAAATCAATTCAAAAGTATCGCGCTTTCAAACTATAACTCTCTTTCTTTGTACAAAGAACTGGCGCTCGCTGTTGATGCTGTTCCCATTACTCACATAAAAAAGCAACTCGTTGAATGTGTGTTTTGCAAAAAGAAATAAAAAACTTTGGCCGCGCAGCAAACTGTCACGAGATGTGAATGAACTTTATAAGCTGAGCTGCTTTGCTTTAGCACTGACTACGGCTGCTGTTGCTGCTATAGTCAAAGCTGACTCCGGCCAAAACGAGTTCCTAAGGAAAGTGAGAGGAGTTTTTGTTTATTTTTCGTGTTTTTCTATGCTATTGCTGCTGTTAGCATCATCAGTGTCTCGTGTAGTTGCTCATTCTCATCAAGTTGTTTGTAAATAATTTAATGCCTCATGCATTGGCCACTCAAACAAGAACTTACACACAAACGTTTGTAAACCCCAAAAATTTTACATTATCATAGAATTAATAATGTGTTAAGTTAAAAGAATTTTTCAAACTCAAAAAAAAGCAATCAGAATTTTCTGCATTCTTGAGGTGCTGTGTTTGAGGCCAAAAATTATAATATCATTTTATTTTAGAATACACAAGTAAGCCCAAAAGTACCATAAACATGCATGCTCTGAGTTGCATCGGAACTTGGGAAATCGACTCCATGCCTCAATAGCAGTTTTGATACAGAAGTGGAAAAAAAATTTTTTTTCTTCAACACCTTATAAATTTTTTTTTACGTCAAAGCCTCAAACTCTAGCGTGTCGAGTTCGATGCGTCGTATGCCTGAATTGATATAAAGTTAATAACTATTTAAATTAATAATTCTAAACGATAACCGCTTGGGAGAACAAGCGCAACTTTGATATAAAAGTGCCGCATTTTGTAATTTTAATGCCAAAATAAAGAATTCTTTGTGTAACGCGCTCAAGCTTTCGATTTTTCTTAATATTTTTCAAATAGTTTTCACAAGTCATGTATTTTTTTCAAAGTCTTAATAACAACAATGAAAAACAATTGATATTAAGAGCTCAAATAGACTAAAGAAAAAATAAGTATAATAAAATAAGATTGAAGCTTAACTGAACTCTTTTACGTAATTCTGACACTATGTTGAACATTTTTTTTTAATTCTTTTTGGTCGTCATAGTTTATTTTATAGCAACCATATTATTTGAAATTCTGCTTGTTTTGGTTAGACCTAATCGTGTTTCTTGATTTTATTTTTTCATTTATTTCATTACGCAAAATGCTGCCTGTTCTAGCATTTTCTTACCACTTTTATATGCACTCTTTTCCTAATTTTATCATTTCACATGCTTGCCACAACAATTATTTTTTCTCTTTTTGTTGCAACATCAATGTATTTCGTTCTACTATTTATGTTGAAGCATTTCTTTTCCTAGTGTCATGCACCTCAAAGTAGAACAAGTTACTAATAGTTATTTTTTGATTTCTTCCTTTTCACTCTTTCTCCAACATCTTCCTGCACTAGCAGTATCCAACGATAACGTAAAGTTGTTGGAATAGAGTGAATGAACTCAGCAATAAAAACAAGGCAAAAAGCATTTCAAACGCCTGACTGCAAATGACGTCAATTGCCTCATTGTAAAGTGAAGGATTGTGTTACTTTTGGGGAACTATTGCAGTGTACAGTGTAGGTGGGTTGTGGGACACATAAAGAAACCCTGTAATTTTTGTTGTTGTTGGCACTGAAATGTTAGTTGGCGCGTCGAGTGAAATGCGTGCTAAAATGCACGTTGGACAAAGCTACTCGCCATAGCTGTGGTGAAATGCCTGCCTGGTGTAACGATGGTGAGGTGTGTTGTATTGTGTTGAAGTAGCATGAGCAAGGAGCTGTGTTATTAACTCAAGAAATTGTGCTACGTGCCTGTGACCTCGTCGTCTTTGTAGCGAACAATGTGTAGCTAGCTGTTAAAAGGGTGGTTTTTCAGAGTTTACCTTAATTTTGAGCTCCTATTTGGGGGTTGAAGTTTACTAATAATTAGTAGATGCGCCAAATGGGGTAGTAAAAGTAGCGGTAAGATAGCGTAAGGATTTCGTTTAGGTAAGTAAGAGTGCGAGCGCACATGTGAGCGTGCATTGAACTTCGACCTGAATTGTTGATGAGCTCCACAGGCAGCATTTTGAAATTTTCACTTCTGAGCAAAATATATGTAAAAATATGCATGTATATCATGCACTGACTAGGTATATTGAGCGCGAAAAATCATATGAATATTTTCTTGCATGATAAGCGAAATTTAGTGGTCTTCTGGAATAAGAGAAATATAAAGGACTAAAGTAGTGGGAACTTCAGTTAATTTCCTTATAATCAAAAGTTGAATGAATTTCGCTTAAATATAAATTTAATAAAATGTTGCACAGAAAATAAAAATTTAACAAAGTGTAAAACGTATTTAATAAAGGCTCTACATTAACCGATATCTCATAACAATGTTGGATATTTTATGAGAAAGCAGCAAAAATAGAAACAAAACAAAAAAGAAAGCTATTTAAAAAATTAGTACACTGAAACATAAATTTTGGTCTTCTACTGACGGAACATGTTGATTTCGTTGACATTTTATTGACGTTGTTTTAAAAACAGCGAAACCCAAATAACGAAAAGGAAATATTTTTTAATGACATAAATACAATAGCAATGAGCACAGGCCAGCAACAACAAATACAGATTGTTTACTTAACATTTAAATGTAAACAATGGACAGAAATTGGCAGAGAAAAAAATATTGAAAATATAAAAAAATATATTCAGACAAAGCAATAACTTAGCGCCCTATAAGCTTGGTGATTTTAAAGAAAAAACTTATCATACACGAAAGTACTTCGTTTTATCTTTAAGCACGTGCTAATTGCTTACGCATTATTATGACTTGAGTAATGTAAAGAAAATATAAAAAAGTTCTTTAAAAATCCAAGAAAATTATTTATATGTTCAAAATTTGTAAAAACATATTTCTTGTCCTAAAAGCTATTATTCCAATTAATCGATATATAACGTATTTAAAAAAAATATTGTCACCAAAAAAAACCAACAATTTAACTTCGTGAACGTAAGGAGCAAAAGGTAAAAACCAAATCAGGCAGCAGAACCCATAAATAAAAATTAACGACAAAAATTTGAGCAACGCCACCAACACCAATCAACGACCAACTTCAACTTCATGAAGCGCCAAAGCACAAAGCAACAATTTAGGACGTTGCACTCGAATAACCTTAAAATCTTGCTTTATAAGGGGTGGGCTATATGTAAAGCAGAGGTTCACTAATAATGTGAGAAACATTGCCAGTAAATAAGAAGTGTGACTTCATGTGGAGTCTTGAGGAAAAATTGTACTTTCAAAATTATAAAAATAAATACAGCATAAAAGGGCTTAAATCAAGCTATAGGTGCTTCTTTGTACTTAAAAAAAAAGAATAACAAAATTTATAAAACTAAAACGTGCTGATATCCTTCAAATGGCACAAATCCAGGGTTCACAAGCACCCATAATGGAAATGAAATCTTAAGTGACATCGCCGTATGAGTAAAATGTTCAGTGTATGCTAAAAATATCAGTAATTTTTTTCGCAGTTTTGCAGCCCATATTAAGGGACTAAATATAAAATTTATGTTTTCGGTTGAGATGTTAAATAAAAGTTCTGAGTGTTATCGAAATCCAGATATAAAAGCAAACGTTAATTAATGTGGTAAAGTTGTTTATTTTGCCTTTTGCTATTTTTCCCCCACAGGTCACTACAAATTTTCAGAAATAAAGCAAAGCATAGCTATTTGAGAGCAAGGCGCTAAACAAATAAAAATGTGGCATATTTTATGGGTGGCAGAGCCATAAAAACTAAACTACTGCTCAAAAACCCAGGGGTAGCAAACAGCAGCCATCCCATTAAAGTGGGTGGGATACAAAAATGGTGGTAGGACAGGGCGCAGCAATGGTAACACGTAAGCTAAACAAAAAGCAACAAAAGCAAACGTTCACTAGAACAGCGATTAAGTCAACAGCGGCCAATGTGCTGATTTTCCCTTTTCAGCCCAGGGGTTGCCATTTGCTTTGACCTACATACAGTACAGTGAACTTTTGGAGGTTATAAACGTTATGTATATGTATGTGTTTTACTACTGTGTGTATTTGTATGTACGTGAGCATTTTTGCCTGGGCTGACAGCAGTTAATAGTAAGCAGACAAGCAGGATAAGTGTTGGGTTTTGTTGTAATGCTTGCAACTGCAACTGCTGTTACAAATTTTGCTATTACTGTTGTTGTTGTTGTACTATGTCACTTGATAATAATTTACTTTACAGGCGCATTTATAGCTGATTTGTTAGCTGCTGCTGGTAGCATTGTTAGTTGCTGCAAATGTACTTTGCTTGCAGTTGCTGTTGTATAATTTTTGACTTAGCGCGCGCTCGTTGTAACCTCAAAAACCTTGCGAACGAAATGAACGTACAATGAACTTTTGCTGCCAGCTCAAGTGAGTTGAAGGATATTTGAATGGTTAGATTTTACGTTGGTTGTTGCTACTTTGATTTTGGGGCCAGCAAGCTAACAACATATCGTATATATTTTGTTTAGCCAACAAATTGTAAACTATTTTTTCTCTTGTTTTAACTTATTTTTAAGTTTTTCCTTGTGTGCAATGCTCATTGAAATGAAAATCTACGGCAATGGGATTGGAAATTAAAAGTTCAAAATTTTCTGCAAGTTTTGACGTGGAAAATATCTAAGAGTTTTCGAGAAAAACGTCTTTGATTACTCAGGGTGTCAATCAAAGCTAGAATAAAAAGAGTTAATGATTTAAATCTTTTACTCAATTATTACTTTACGTCAGTTGTCATTTCATATGATAACCTATAGATAGTTGTATGTTCCGGAAAAATATTTATAAATTCAACTGTTTATAACTCGTGATCGATGTATTTTGTAAGCTTTGTGTGGAAGGATAGAAAAAGCATAAAGCTTGTTTTATAATAATTTTAAAGTTCGTTAACGGCCGCATCGAATAAATAATAGTTTAAGGCCATAATATAAAGAGTCCCAATGTGGTTGATTCTAAGAGTTTTTATTAAAAATTTAAAAATCATTTTGAAACTAAATTTATTTTCAATAGAAAAAAAATTAATGTGTTGAAAACTCAGATTGATAAGGAAATTTTAGTATGGGAATTATTGTTATTAAAAATTCATATTCGAAATATTTTTTTTTGAGCAAAATTTTCAGTTTTGTGAAAATCAAATTTTTAACAGCAATCGCAATACGAAGGCAAACAAGTTATAATTTGCTAGCAGCAACATTTTTGTTGCTGCCTTAAAATTTTTGCATATCAAATGCGTTTGAATGCAAAATCCCACAAAAAACAAAATCAAGAGCTTCATAGAAACATATAGCAGCAGTGGCTATAACAACAACAACTCATACTATTACTACTACTACTACGAATTTCTACTACAAGTTCGAAAATGCAACGAGCCAACACATAGAAAAAAGCTCGTTGTTGCTGTTCGAAAAAGTTGTGCAATACGTAAGATTGGCGCGCAACCTCGAAAGTACGATAGAAAAATTGCAGCAGTAACAACAATAAAATCGCGTATCGTTAGTGTTGCCATGCTGCATGCAATTTTATTGCATTACTTTATGTATTTGTCTCACAGTTGCATAAATGTTGGTGAGGTTATTGAACGGCACCGACCCAACTATAATTGTTTTTTTTGTTTTCAATTTTTGTTGCTGTGTTTTTTCTTGTTGTTGTAGAGTGCTCTAGTAATGTTTTTTTCTTCTGCTCGTTTTGATTCGCCTTTAAGTGCGCCGCTTAACTACGAAATTGTCAAATAGAGTTGTGTGTTGGTATTTGTATGTGTTGTTGTTGTTTGCTGGTGCTGCATTAAGTTCGCATTTGTGGGCTCATTAGTAATAATAGAACTTTGTGTTGTTTATTTATGTGTGTTTGTGCATTTTATAAATAAATCATATTTTAGTCACTTCAAATAATTTGGAACTCATTTTTGTTTTTGGTTTTATTTTTTTTTTGTTTCTCTTTGGCAGCTCATTGAAGTGAGCTTAAGTTACATGGCACACACTCATATGTAGGTATTAAGTATTATATTAATTGACAGTTTAGGTTTTTCTAAATTTATGCCATATATTTTAAAGTGCCTATTTTTAGATTTTAATAAATTTGGAAAATTTTTATTTCTTGCCACAGTGTATTATTTTTTTATCTCTCTGAATAGATGTCGAAATTTGTAAGCTCTTTTTTTATTGTTGGCCAAAAAAAAATTTTGCAATAATATTAATATATGACATAAATATTTCATGAATAAATAAATGTTACTCATACGCCGTGTTCACTATTTGAGTAAATAAAACTTTAATTATATATCTTGCTTTTTTTCAAAATCTACTGAACCAATTGTAATAATATTATATCGGTGGCCTCCACAGAGCTCTAATTCATTGTGTTTATTTAGTTCTATTTAATTTTAGCATTTGATTATAATTCAAAAATGTAAAAGGATTTGTATATTTACTTCAAATGCTAAAAATGTTTAAAGCCCGGTACTACTTCAAAGTTTTCAATTTATTTCCAAATAAAGTACGGCAGCGAAAGTTTGTTTTAAGCTTCATCAGTTTTCTTTCTATGGATTACCAAAGCGAAATTCATTTTTTTTGAAAAAAAATTAAATCTTATCATGCCATATATTTGACAGTTGACCTTATTTTGTATTTGACATTTTATTTTTTTTTGTGTTTTTCCATTTAACTGATAAAATATCGCAGGCTTTTCTATATTGCATTAAAATTTACGCTTATAAGTTAAATGGACAAACATAAGATAAAAAAATTAAAATAGTGACGTACAAGTAACACTGTCATTTCGCTTATGTTTTGCTGTCAGAAATTAAAAAAAAATAAGCTAAAAGAAGACAAACAATTATTTGTGACAAATTTAGGTGTAAACAATAACACCATTCAGTTTGCTCAGTAGGCAAATAATTTAAAATGAAAGCTTTATCAAACACTTGAACAAACACGATTGGTCAGCAAAGCGTAAGAGTAACATGTACTGGAACTTTTTTTTTTAAAATAGTTAATTGAGTGTCATAATTAAATTTTTAGATATTTCATTGTGTCTCAGAAAAATAAGTTAACTTTTTTGGATGGTGAATTTTGGTTTGACTCTAATAAGGTCAATGATTTTCAGTAAATTCTGTGGTAGCTTTATTACTTTTTTTACTAAATTAATGAAATTTTTATGATTATTATAAATTAACTTTAAATTTAGTTTTTGCATATTCTTAAGTAAAAGTATACTTTTCACTTTTAAAATTAAAATCATTTCGCAGGTCTTAAAAATTTTCTCGAACATACTTTCTCGAATGAAAATTATCTCAAAAATTGCTACACAAAATCATTTTGTGCTTGTTAGAAAGTTTATAATTTTGTTTGACTTTAATATAAGTTACTTTGTAAAAAGTGCAAATTTTTTCTAAAACTATTAACGAAAAAAGTGTAAAGCATAGGAAGCGCCGAAAAAGGTGTCAAGTAATATAACAAATAGAACCCAGAAAACATACGGCTCTGCACATGAAAACCTAAAAATCATCGCTGATGATGTGACGTTAAGAGAAAAAATTACAAAAGATAGTATAATTTGGCACAGGTACAAAAACGGAGAAGAAAAAACTCCAAAAATAATTGTTATAGTATACAAATAAAATAAAGAAAAATTATTATTAATATTTCTGTGTGTACGTATGTATTTAGAGCAAAAAGATAAACGCATAATAATTACACTGTGCTACGCTGACTGAGTTGAATGAACTCCAATTTGTTTGCACTCTTCACTCACACTTACTCACTCTGTCATTAGCCGTCACTAGCCAACTGTTTGCCTAATAACAAAAAAAATAAATAATAAAACAAAATGCCATAAAAAAATATGACAAACAATTATGTAGAATTAAAATATGAAAATAAAATACAAAAAAGCAGCACAGGCCGACCCACACCATATTAAAATAAACTACTGTGCAGTTTGTGTTGTATGTTGAAGAGTGAAAAAGCACACAGGGTAAGAAAGAGCTATCAGTGTACGATCTAAGTGTGATCAATCAATTTCTTAATGCCCACCATGACGGAAATGCCGTGCGGCTTTGACATTAAATTAGCAACAACACAGTTTTTATTAATGACTATCAACAGAAGATTAACAGCTGTAGATTTTTTGACGAGACACCACTTTTATTTTATAGCCAGTTATGTTGATAGGCAACTGTTAAACAGTTGTCAAAATTTTAATTATAAAATTGTGTGAAAAGTAATTGAAATTCTTTGAGTTAATGGTTGTTTAGTCGCTAAAGCAAATATCATAAATTAGTTAACATTGACGTGTAAAAAAAAATATAGAAATATTGCAGCGTGCAAAACTAAAAGACACTTGGACTTTTTTATTTGGATATTTTATTATAAACCAAGACAATGTTTAAATTATATATACGGACTGGCATTCTCGCGGCGATTAATTAGTGCTTTAAATTACTGTGCTGAAGCATGTTTAAATACGCGTTCTTTTGACAATATAGTCCTCGCATATATCACACTTAAAATCTTAGCTACTCGAAGGATATACTTTTTATGCCATGATAATTGAATGCTACTTACACGTCATGTTAAACAAAGAGCAACTAGTAGACTTTCTTACAAGTATGCGGGATTGTTAACCAAAATTTTTTATTCACTGGAAAAAGTGCGCCAAAAACGTTCAGATTTTTGGAAAGACAGTTCATGTATTTTGCACCATGACAATGCACCATCGTTTAAAACCATCATTGTGCATGAATTTTTAGCCAAACATTTAAATAATGTCACTTTATGGCTTATCCCTGTTCCCGAAGCTAAAATGACCACTTCTCGTAGAAGGCGCATTGAGTCGGCTGAAGCCATAAAAGCAAATTCGCTGAAGACTATTCATCAATTCGCCTACGAAAAATGTATGAAGGATTGGATCAAACGCTGGCGTGGAAATAAATTTTGATAAATAAATATTTTTGTTTTTCATATTATCAAACAATTCCGGATACTTTTTACTATGATGTTGTGTAACTTATTTTTAAATATTCTATTAAACTTTTGTCTTTTTTTTTTAAAATTTTGTGAAAATCGTATTTTCAGTACTTCTCTTAAAAATACCTAAAACCAAAAAATGGTGTGGATAAGAGATTCAAAAACTAAAACTTTTATCCTCTGCACTAGTTGGTCAGCCAGTGACGCAAATAAGTGCATAAAGCAGGATCGTAATACTCTGGAGCAGAAGAAAGAACGATAATGAAGTTGCAAGTCGCAGTCAGCTGGCTAAATTGCTTGCAGTTCATTGCCCTTTATTGGCCTTGTTATTTTTTGTTTGTTGTTTTATATTCATTCACTCAATTGATGACAGAGAACAAAGTGCAATGAGAAAAATATTGCAAGAGAAAGAATTGATATGACAGAGAAGCAGAGAGAAAGAGTTACTATAAACTGCAGTATTGCAATTTTGACTTTCAAGTTGCTGCCAAAGTAATGGGATTTATCTAATCTTCACAAACAATAAATTTAAAATTTTTTTTTGCGATTGCCTCGAAGCAAATACTATTCAGCCTTGCTTGATTTTTAAATTTTCGTTAAATAATTGTATGAAAAAATGTATTTTAGCACTAAAATACCAATTTCTCTATATGCTGTGCATTTAGTTTCGAAATTAGACGCAAGGTCTTTTAAGCTCATGTTGCAATTGAAATTCATGCCTTGGCTGTTGAACTCATGTAAACATGTGGCTGTTGCCAACAAAATCATTCAAATGAGGTAAATAAGAGAATGCATTAGCAGGGCTGCCAATGAAACGCTATTAAAATTGCAACTTACTTTGAATTATTTATGGAGTTAAGTTTTAAATGAAAAAAAAATTTTGCACATAATTTCATTATAAAAATCTACTAACTTACAAAAAATATCATAATACTAAACAACTTGAAGAGAGACAGCTTAGTGTGCTAGAAAACTGTTTTAGTTTAACTCAATTATTGTTGTTCATATCAATTTAAAAGAAAAAAAAAATTGCAGATAATTTTCATATCATTTCATTTTGTTAATTTTTGAGCATAATCTAAAAAGAAACTAAAAATACGACAGCCCTGTGTGCAACTTGAGTTACCTTTAAAGGGAGCACGAACGAGACGCGTTTTTAAAGAAGCGACACTTGGCAGGTGCTGATATTGGCTTCAAAAACTCCAAATAACAAAACATTAAAGGGCAAAAAACTGCCAGTACAAAAGGCGCAAGAAAACAGTAAGCACACGCTGACAAATAGTGCAATAAATTTTAATAAATACCTAAATTGACGTTAGGTTATTGCCCTCAAAAAATAGCACAAAATTATTTTGCTATCAAAATTCGTGCAAGAAATTTATGCATGTACGGCAAACACGGTTGCTTCATAAAAATTGTGCACTTATTTTTTCATGAAACCACACTAAATCAAAATTTAAGAATTCAACAGCGACAAATTATGCGTGGCAAATGATATCAGAAACTGCGGTGACTCATGGTTTGGTCAGTCAATTTATTTGCATTGTTTCTAGTTGACGCATACTGTGGAAATGCAGCATTGGAACATAAATTTTCCTGGCCACACAAAAAATAAACGCGTTATGCAAAATTTGACAGCTGGCAGACATGCAGCTGGAAGGACTAAAATCACACAATTCTGTATGTTGGTGTAGTTGCTGTGTGGGCTTTACGGAGTATTGTGGAGGCAAGTGGCAGCATTTGAGCGAGTATGACAAAAATTTATCGACTATACCATACTGTGATATTCATAGTTTAATTTAATTAGGCCATATTAATAAAAGGAAAAATTACCCAATGATTCCATTGTTGGTGAGTCATGAATTTTAGTGTTTGTTGCATGCAAAAGTTTGCATAAAATGGCGCTGTTTTTCATTTGGCAATCTGTTTTAAACACGACGTATGAGTATCTTTTCATTATACTGCAACATAAATCATATATTTTTTTAATATTTTTTAACTCAAGGTTTACTATATGTTAGTAAGGATTTCAACTTCCAAGGCAAATAACACTTCCATAGTTTGTAAAACAATTATTTCAAGATTTAATAAATGACCGCAAGTTGCTAAGGCTATATACAATCAACATGTTAGATAACGCATAGAATATGCACAAATGTGTTTCAGCATGAACTTTTTTTTTCCAATTCATTTTATTTAATTTCTCAACTTTACAAATTAATAGATAACATTGAACTTAAAGTCGACAATATTTCTACAGTTTTTGCAGTCGACTTCATATATTTTTAGTAAAGAAACATGACAACAAAGAACAGTGTTACTCCAACAACCATATTTCAACGCTCATAATCTTATGGAAAAATCATTTTTATTTTAAATTCAGACTCATTATCAGTTTCAGTAGAAGTCTAGCTACGACTATTATTCTAAGCAGCACTTACCTCATTGATGATAAATATGACACAGCAAAACATGAACCTCGCTACAGCATTTCTTTGCAATTGTGTGCACTCGCGGCTTTATTTGGTAACATTTGTGGCTGTAGCCAGTATAATTTTGTATTAAATTATAAGCTTGTACACTCATTCACTCACTCACTAACAAAGTGATACGCTCGCTCAGTAAGCGACAGCGGTAGCGCATCTTAAACTTGTAGATTGCGCGGTCGTTGTTCTATGAATTCGAATTTTTACGGGCCATAATTTATGATGAATGCAGTCGAAAAAGCAAAAAATAAATTTGCCAATTGTTTTTGTAATTCAAGTGGCGGCCACACAACAGCAACAACAACAAATATATAATAATGCAAAGTTTTTTCAAGTAGCACAGTCAATTCACTCAATTTTCCCTTTAAATTCAATAAAAATAAAAAAATATTTATTTCAAGATAAATAAAAGGCAATGTATGACTGTTTGTCCATTGTTTTGTTCTTTTTAATCGCTTATATCAATGAAGCGGTTTCGCTTCATTCTCTAGCTGGTGTCTTTTTTGGAAGAACTTTTTTTCAAAAATTATTTACCGTGGACTACAAAGTAAATCAAACTCTAATGTTGTTTAGATAGAATGTCAAGCTAAGTTATCTATCGTTGCTCATACATTGACAACAATATGGTTTCATGCATAGCAGAAATAAATTTCACTCGGCCATGGCCGCATGCAAAACTTAAAAATAAAACATTAAAACCCATTCGGCGAGTGCACTGAACTCTCGCAGGCAACTCTAACGCCATCTATTGCCAATGCAACGTGCGTGTTGGCATGCATATCATTAAAATGGCAGCAACTTCTGCTGCCGCTGCAGTTATTGCCATGAACAATTATTTCAACGTTGTTGTATCGATTGTATGTGTTCTAAATTGCATGGCACATTCGATTAGGCATAGATTTAACAGTTAATTAACGCGTCACATTTGGCGTTGCATAGTTTTGGGCTGCAGAGCAAGTCATATAAATAATGTTGATTTCATATAAATTACGTAGAAAACCACAACAACAACAACAACAACAACAACAACAGCGAATATGGTTGACTGTCAAGTGACGATGACGAATGCTTTCAGAAAGCAGAGAGAGAAAAAAGACAAAAGCAGTAGCAGCAATGAAAAGCCCAGCAACAATGTTGTTGCAGCTCTGCAAATAAAGGGTTACTGACCGCAGCGACGTTAATTAGGTTACAGGTTGACTGCAGATTGTTGTTATCGCTGTTGTTGTTTATTGGTGTTTTTCCTGCTATTAAATTTTTTTTTTTGTTGCAGCACCTTTTTGTTGTTCCCGCTGCGTATATAACGTTTACAGAATTGTTAAAACCTTAGAAATGTTGCTGTGCATCTTAAATTCTACAAATGATTTTTTTTGTTATTTCTCATCCTTTTTTACTTTTAAAATTTTCTAAACGTTGTCCAACATTGAGTGCTTAGGAAAATTTTGCAACTTGTGCCACAACTGTCACTTTATGCTAGATGCATTTAAAATCACTTAGTGCTTTCGATGTTCTGTGTTTTTCGTGATTTTATTTTTGACTTCGTTGCAGAGCACTACTGCCCTACAGTCGTGTGCTTCTTAATTAAGTGCAATTAAAAATTATGCATGTTTATTAATACTCGGACAGTCAGTGATAGACAGTGTGACACACGTGTAGCCGCAACTACAAATTTCTGCATGTAGAACATGTAATTTTGTGTTGCAGCAATTTGTTTTAGTGCTTGTCAAACACGACGGAAATGCATTAAAACAAATTTTTACTTTTTGTCAGTAATTTAAAATTTTCTAAAAATTAAAGACAATTTTTTGTGTGAGATTTTATGTATCATATGTGGTTTTGCTCAAATTTTTTGCACATATGTAGGTTAAGCATGCAGACGCTGACTTTCGCTTTAAGGAAGGACTTGGAACTGTTACTGAAAATTACCATACATCAATGTTTTGGAATTTTAATTAAATATGCGTTGCGATTTTAAGAACTTTATTTTTCAACATGTATTTGAACGAAATGCTTAAGGTTAATAAAAAATTTTGATAGGTTTTAAGTCAGCTGTATATTTTATCAAAATCGGTTCAGCACAAATAAATTGGGATTTTTAATGATATCAAAACTTTTGTTAAATCATTTGATGAAGATTTTTCATGATTTTTTTTTTCAATTTTCAGTTTTTAAATGGGACGTATGAGTGACTTTTGATTGAAATGCTGAAAAGTAGCAAAATATAGTTTTTATACAGTCTCAAGTCAGAAGAGCATAGTGCTTTACATTTGAACAAAATCGGTTCAGTAGCTGTTGTAATAACTTCCAACTTAATTTTCATAACTGTTTTTCGATATCAAATTATTTGACTTGTTTCGAGAAAACTCTGGATATTTACTGATTATTTCCAAAACTTTTTTTTTTGAAAAATGGTCCGTTTGTGACTTTTAATTGCACAACAATATATGTACTACTAATTTTAAATTGTTTGTCTAATGAAATGCTGAAAATTATATATTGTAGATTTTAAGTCCGAGGCATATATTGCTCAGAAAAGGTCTTCAACGGTTCAGAAGATAGTTTTGAAACAAAATTTTTTTTCAAATGAAATGTTAGAAATCAATGAAGTGCGGTTTTTATATGACCTCAAGTGATAATAGCACACCGTTGCATATATCAACGAAATCACTTCAGTAGGTGTTGAGCTAATTTACTAAGAGCAGAGAAAGTTTTTCTCGTAAATCTGCTAAAGTTTTTTTTGAAAAATTATTACTTAGTTTTGAAAAATTTCTTTTTTAGATTACCAAACGGCTGCTGAGTGACTTTTAATTGCTATTCAAACTAAATGCTAAGCAATCACATATATTTGCTTTGAAGAAACCTTGGCTATGCATCTGCCCTATAAGATTTATAAGAAAAAACCTAATGCTATTGCACTACGATAAACCTTCAAGCCCACATTTAGTAAAATGTCAAGCATAAATTTCGTGAGAAAAATATCGCAAAAGTCATAAATTACCACACTAAACGTATATAAATAACAATGAATGCAGAAAAAACTTAAGTCGAACAAATTAAAACAACTTTGAGAAATACTGAAACAACAAAAAACTGTAGGATTAAAAAAAATCACTTTTCAAATTGAATTGAATTAAATGTACAATGCAAAAAGGCCGCAGCAGCAACAGCAGCATACAAATCGCGAACGCGATTTCAATTCAAAAATTGTAGTCTTTAAGTCAAACTCAAGTAAACGAGCGAGCGTTAGTTCAAACCCAACTGACTGCAGCAGCAACCAAGTAGCCTTCACAAATTCTTGTTAACTGGTACAATCACCACTCAAGCATTAACTTCAGCAGCAGCAACAGAAACGTGACTTAAACAATTTAGAATTAATTTTTTTTTGTTGCTATTTGCAATAACCGCGTATAGGCGAACCCAAATCGAACAAAAGTGAGCTGCTTGCAACAAATGCATTTTATGTGCTTATTTTCAACAGCAAAATTCTAATGCGTCTCTAACAACAACTGCAGCAGCAGCAGCAGCAGCAAGATTTGCAAGTGTTAGCAGTAGTCATTAAAATAGTAACAACAACAATTTATAAATATTCAATATATACATATTTTGACAGTTGAAATGCTTGAAAATTGAATTATTGCTTGTTGCATATGAACAGCAACATATGAACATTGTTGCTGCCACGTAAAAATCATTCACCTCAAAAAAGTTCAAAAACTCTCATGATGATTATCAAAGTAGAAATCATATCAAATAAATTCGATTTAAAGTGCGTTCGTTCGTTCATTTTTCAATTGATAGACAACATCAACAGTAAGCGGGCAAGCAAGCAAGCAAACAAACAAGCAAACAGCAGCAGCAGTTGACGCTGTTGCAAAATGCAAATCGCGCGCATTCACATTTTGTTGTTCGTTTTTCACTAAATGATTTTTTAGGTCAAAAGCAATTGACACTTGGGCGCACAGCATTGCATGTGACGTTGACTGTATGTACGTCAATGTTGCAGCGATATAAAAACTTTGTTTATTACAAGGCTTGAACGTATGAGACACTATGCTTGAAGGTTGTTTGACGTTAAATTTGGTAAATGTAATATTCATTTTTGTTTTAGTAATTAATATTTAAATTGTGCATAAATTGTAATTTTCGAATTATAGATTATGTTGAATTTTTGTATGCTTGTCAAGCACAAAATTTGAAAAAACTCAACGTAAATGTGGACAAAGACTCATTTCTATTGATTTTTTGATTTATTGATTTTTTTTTAAATAATTGTGCTTGATCTGACTTTTCAAATTTTATTTTTAAAATTATCATGTTTTTCATTTGAAAAGCATTATGATTGATCAGAATTTAATATTGTGCTTGATAGCATCATAGTTTTGAACTTTTGACTTTTTCAAAAGCAATTTGATTTTGTTCAAGCTCTTGAATATCAATTATTTTCACTTCTTGAAACATGTTTATAATAAATAACGTTTTAAAAATTGATTTATTTCAAGAATCATATTTTACATAACATGCACGCTTCTATGCTTGACAGACTGTCTTGATACGCCTTTTTGGTGGCTTGGAGCGTCAATTTTGTATTTCTTGAAATGTTTTATTGTGAGAACAGCAGATGTGCTACACTAAAAATCATTAAAATTTCATCAAGCATGCTTGAGCATATGTGTGATATCATGCTTGACTTTTTTTTAACTAAAATTTTATCGTTATTAATTTCATTTTATTGAAATTTCAGGACTTTCTACTGACGAGTTTGAAATTTCTCAAAACATGTTATATGATGCTTGACGTTGCTTGCTTGATTTTTCTCATTTAAATATGAGTTTGTAGCTTTTTAAGCAAATAGTTCCATTAAAAGAACTTCTTAAGCACATTTCCTAACACTGCGCAGATTTTTAATAATCAGAAGTTCCTAAAATAACAAATATTCTCCTATAGTTGCAATAATTTTCAAAACTAAACGTAGTTTTTTTTATGCTTACTATCTAAGCTGCCTTTTTCTAACAATTTTACTATTACAAAAAAAAAAAAAATTTCTTAGGGCAATAATCAATTCAAGCATGCTGCTTGTAGCTCATATACTAAACATTTACAATGCTAAATTACGCAATAAAACTTTAAATTTTTACTCCCCTATAATTTTTGACTGTAAAATTTATAGTTTTTCTCATTAAAATATTGCATGCTTGATGCTCATGTTTGAAGTGTAAATTTAAATAAATCGCGCAAAGTACAAAACTTCAATAACAAGTATTTAATAAACCTAATTTAACGGTCATATACCTTAAGTTTACCAGTCACTTACACACACACACAAACATAAGTATAGGTATAAAGCATACAATAAATAGAGTCAGTATCGCGTAACTAGCATGCAGCAGCGGCGTCGGTGAGTTCATTAAACGCAGCTCACCTCAAAGCTCCAGCTAACCTACTGCTAAAATCAGAAACACAACAGCAACAACAACCACATAAATATCAGCAGCAACAACAATAACAACAACAAGCGAAGTAACTAACCTAAGACAAAGTAAACTTGGTTTTGGTAAAGCAGCAGCAGCAGCAACAGCAGCATGGTAACACCAACATACTAAATTGCAATTGCAATCGTCTGTTAGTGGGATTTTTCGTTGTTGATAATTTTTTTTGTTTTTTTTTTATTGCATTTTTTTCGTTTTCATGTTGGCAGCACCATTTTCACGATACGCTTTTATTGTTGCAATTTAAAACAATTCCGCCTGTGCGGTGGACTAAGCAATGTTTGGTCGCGGTCGTGCCAATATACATCTACACACACACACACAAACACATAGACACAATTGCACACGTTTATACTGCCAGTGCAATTTTGGAGCGTTAGCAATGGCCAAAATGTACCGTTATTGTGCTTTGGACTTGACGTACTATGAATTTTCCTAACTTTAAATGCATTAGAAGCTTAACATGGGTTAAGCTGCATGTTGTTGTTGTTACTTTTGCTGTAGACAGATGCGTGCCGCATATGCAATTTTTCGAGCTGCGTTTATTTTTTTTTCGCACTGAAAGGCATCCAGGCGCGCATTCATATAAAAGGCGTTAAGCAAAAAAAAAAATTAAACAAAAAAATCTGATGGTTAATGACCGCTGCATTTCACAGTTGTACATGCGAGTATTATAGTAAAAAAGTGCGTTGTCGCATTTGAAACCAATGAATTTCTCAATTACACTTGAAGAAAAAATGTAAGAAATTTTGTACAGTACATTGATATGTCGTAGTGTGCATTCAAATTATGTAATGTACATCACTATTTTGCAATGAACACAAATATTTTGCAGCGTATACAAAATTTGCTTGATATACTTACGCAAATATTTATGTCTAGACGTAAGTTTTTGAATGATATTTGCACATATTTTGTAGTGTACACAAGTACTTTGTGTACGCAAATATTATATGGTGTTTGAGAATATTGAATTGATTTCATGTAACCAAAAATATTTTATTGCACATTAGCAACCTTTATTGACAAAAAACAATGGGTCAATTATAAAAAAATTTGAAGCAAAACTTAAGGGAAACTTTTAATAAAATAGTATATTTGTGAAAAATTATACAAACACTATCTTGCAGTATTGTTAAGCAACACTTTTTCACAACAATGTCTCGCAACAATGCCCGCAAAAATTTTCAAAACTTACATCGATATTTTTTCAAGTGTACGAATCGCATTGCATCATGCATAGCAATTATGTAATCAAACATTTAATGCTTGCGCTTATGTCTCACATAGCAACCCAAAAGGCAAACAGCATACAGACTGGCTGGCTTAAAGACGACGACGTCGCCACTACTAAATCATTTCCGTCACATAAAGCGCGATTAAAGTCACTTGATGATTTTAATTTATTTTTATTTTGTTTTATTTTATTATTTTATATGCAATACTCCTGCTTCACTGCTTGTATGCGGTCAAAACTCTAACAACAACAACAAAAACATTTATTCTTTTTAATTCTTAAGACATATAAGTATGCATAAATAAAGTTAAGTTAATTTACAACTAATTCTATAAAGTGGCGTTGGCTTCAATGCGTACAAAAGTTCATTGACATAATTATGCGTGCATGCATGCGTATAAAATTTCACATGCATGTATGCACACATTCATGTATGTACTGCATATGTATGTATCTGTGTACACATAACTTAATTGTTAGAAAATTATTAAAGTTTTGGTTGCTGAGAAAAGTTTTTTATACTTCTTAATTGAAAAAATTGTCAAAATTTGACACTTGACACATGTTGACAGCAGTAGCAAAAACTTTTTTTGCACTTTGTTAAACTGTCAGCAAATTGCGTGTTTTCTAAAACTTATGTAATTAGCAAAATATATCAAAATATATGACAGTTTTGACAAGTTCAAAGTTTGTTAGCCTTCCCTTGCGGTATAGCAAGAAATGTTACCATTTCAGAGCAGTTAAATGCTATGCGGTAGTAACAAAATTTTCTTAAAGAAAGAATTTAATCTAAATTTTCAAGCTAATATATCTACTTAAAAATTAGCCTAAGAGTATACCCCAAAAAAACTAGCAAATGAGAAATGTGAATTTAATGTTACAATTCTGTTGCTTACAAGTACAAGATATGTGCATATTAATAAAAGTCTTACTAAAAATCAGTTCAGCTATGAAAACCTAAAATTAATTTGTAAATTTTGCAAATAAGTACATTATATTCTTTTAGTAAAACCTCATACGGAAAGATATGTCACTACTTTTAGTGTTTTGCACCGAAGTGTCTATTTTTGTTATAATGTTTCCTAGCAGATTTTTATTTTTACTTTCTAGGCTGCTTATCCTACAAGTCAAAATAAAGAATATCTTTGTTTTTTATTAATTTATAAGGGAATCCTTAGCTTCTGCTTAACTATTGTCAAACCACATTTTTTCTTCCACAAACTGCTTGTTAGCCAAATAATGCTTTTTTAACTACATAGCAGTAATAGAAAAAGTTGTAAACTTTGGTAGTTGTCATTATAATGAAGAAAACAATAATTTGCCATAATAAAAAGTAAAGCAACAATTTTAATAATAATTGTTATTACAATAAAAGCAGCAACATTTGCCACAAAGTCAGCTTACAGCAAAAGTCGTTGACTTTACTTTGTTTGGTTTTTTGTTTTACTTTGCTGTGCGTATGACAAATGAGCACGAATTTCTACACATTTGCTAAGGCTTTTTTTAAGATTTTAGTGAAAAAAAAAAAAAAAAATAAAGGTCGAAATTTTTGTTTTCCAAGAAAAATAATCAAAACTGCAGAGCTGATTTTGATGCAACTTTAAGCACAACTTTCTTTTGACTTTAGGTTTCTTAAAAACAACTTCTATTAAATTGATAAAGATATATATATTATATTGACCGTTTTTCAGAAAAGGGGGAGTAAGGTGCTATATAATTGTTTGCATTGAAATTTTAATATTTTTTTTTCACAAAATATCTGTTTATCGTTCAGTAGGTAAAGTGTGCGATAATATAAAAAAAAATAACATTAAACAAAATCAATGTATCAAAAGACCTGATAGAGTTTCTAGGCCTGATATGTTTTCTTTTTTGCATATATTCATTGAAAACTCAAGCAAAAACTAATGCCAAGCAATGCCAACAGTTTTTTCTGTTGTGTGTTTTTGTTTTTGTAACTAATTTTATATTAAAAATTTCGCCTCGTTGCAAACTTTTTTGGCTTATCGAAACAAAGTGGCCAGCCCAAATCATGTGATTGTTACTCATCGCCTCTGAGGTCACTGATGATTACATTTAGCAATTGATGAAACTAGTATGACAGGCAATAGCCGTTTTTTGTGTTTTATATGAAATTTTTTATTGGTGTTTTCATGCAATGTACTGAACAGTAAGCTCAAGAAAATAATTATAAATGATTTTCTGTTCTGATGCAACACACAGGAAATATGATTCCATTTAAGGATATATGTTTTTAAATTTTGATGTTAATTTTGTTCCAAGCTGTTCTCTTTGCCCTACTTAAAAGCAACGATAAGGGCTTACGAAGAAATGTTGCAGAATTTTGATGTTTTAATTAAAAAAAAATTTTTTTCGTAAATGTAGAATTTTTCGTTAAAATAAAATAAAAATTTTGAGTATACTAATAAGTCAAATTTTCAGAAACTGCTGAGCGCATTTTGTCAAAGCTCGAACGCAATAGAAATGTTTTTTTCAGCTACAAATCAAATTTTTTATTAATTGTTTCAAATAAAAATAAAGGTTACTCAAACGCCTTTTAAGTTGCTGTCATAAAATGCGCACAATCTGAAACATGAACTTTGAAAACTCTGATTAAAGTCAACTCAATAGCTCGACCACCATTGTTGAATTTATTTACTTCAAAATTCAATGGAAATTTTTATTGTGTTTTTGTTTTGGTTTCTTCTAAGCTTTTTGTGCTACTTTTCATGTTCAATTGTATTTCACAGAAACATTTAAAATGGCTTAATTAGCTATCAATAAATATAAATTTTGTTACATTTTATTTATTATTGCGACTGCAAGTATACGTTTTTTCAATTATCAAAAGTAAACGCATGCATTCAATTATCATTCAAGCAGCTAAAGCTGATTTAAGTTTAGAAGGCTTAGGCAATCAGCCAGCTCGCTTGCATGCATGCTTGCTTGCCTTGGCTGTTGGCGTCAAGTTACGCGCGGCACGGCGTAGCGCCCTCTGTGCTTGAACGCAATGCAATGCGACGCATAGTAACTGAGTGCATTGCTCCACTTTTACAGTTGACAGTTCAATAGACTCTATGCAGTGCGTTGCCTTATCTGTTTAAATGCACATGTATTGGCATATGAAAAATTAGTGCTACTAGAAGTCATAGAAATAGAAGTGGAATAAATGGAAAAACAGAGAACACTGCGTAAGTCATATGATAATTTTTGCGAATGTTTCACCGCGTTTGGTGCTGTCAAGTGTCAAAGGCAACATGACAGCTGAGTTACCAAAGATGGCAATATATCATTATATATTAATGTTTGCTACAAACTATAGATTTCAAAAACTTCAATAAGGATACTTCGGGGGTGACAGTCAAAGCTAATTCTTTATTTACCGCGGCTGCAATATCATGAGTGCATAAAGGTGAAGGGAATTTTCAAGTGTTTCTGAGACTTGCTTACACTTGGCTTTCTATAGCCACAATCAAAACATATATTGAAAACTTTTAAAAATTCGTTCATTTAGTTTTTTTTTACATATAATTCAGACAGTTGAACAACAGATAAACTTTGCATACGAAAATATTACTCATATGCACTGAAGCTTTGAAAATATGAAAACTTATTTTTAGTAAAAATATTTTATAAACTTTTCTCAATAGTTTAATTTAATATATCATTTAAAGTGTGACATATCTACTATCTATCATCAGCTTCTGGTAACTTTTCTAACCAATTGCACTTCAACTTTTTCTATTGCTTTGTTTGTATTGTGTAGAAAATGACGCATAAGCATTCTGCTAACAAGCAGTACAAATAAAAAAAAAGTCCCGCATAAGTTAAGGTAAAAACAAAAATAAAAAGAAAAGCAACGAAATAAAATCTTTGCATAAAAATAAAACGCTTAAGTTGGACACTTCAACCAAAAATATTGTGAGTCACCAAACCAAAGGCGGCTTTTTGAGGACTTACAAAAACTTTGCTTTAGCTTGTCTTATTTTTGTTTATTTTTTTTTATTAAATAAAAATGTGTCAAAATTTCAACAACATGTTTAACAACATTCTTAGCATACATGTACAATAAAGAGGAAAATAAAGGAAAATTTTTTAGTAGGGCCAAATTAAAATATAACATAATAATATAAACCAAATTACACCATTAGAATTTTTGGAAATTAATTGTTATTAAAAGTTGGATGGAAAGCTCACTTGTTTTAAGCTTGTAATAATGTCACATAAAATAAAAAATCTTCTCTGGTGGTCATTAAAATTATTATTGATAACTAGTACCAACAATAGCATGAAATAAAAAAATATTAGCTGATCAGCCGATCATGAAAATATTACTTTGTATATTTTGCCTATCAGTGCCGACAGTATTTTTTTTTTAAATTGAAACCTAAAATTAAATAAAAATGTTATCCATAGTTTTGATATTTTTTTAGTGTTAGCAAAATTTTAGTGCATAGTGCAACAGGTTGTATGAGTAATATTTAAATTACAACATTGGAAAATCCAACTGTCCAAAGGAAATGATGAACTGGAAAAGTATTGGGTTTTATTACTGTGCTTGAATTGAGCTTTTAATGTTTTAAAATTTGTAGAAGTATCTACGCGGGTTTTCAAGATTTTTTAATAAAAATATATCTTTAAAAATCGAGTTTATACTTTTGTCAGAGAAAATACGTTTTTGAGCATTTATTTTAGCACAATTTAACTGAGCAATTATAGTATTAGGCACAGTTTCTTGCACAGGACAGCTAATGAAATCAAGAAAAAAATGTTGACTAAGCCTACATAGATTATTTCAATAGGTTTTAAATTATCATAAGAAAACACCACAAGCATAGGTACGAGCAAAAACAAAATCATTTCTTGTTCAAAAATATTTTTTTTTTTTGCAAATTTTTGAATGACAAAAACATAATCTGAGAGGAGTTAACTTTGATTACGATATGATTGTTTTGTAACTTAAATATTATTTAATCAACAACCGTAAAATCATCATCACCATCAGCATTATCAACAAGAGCAAAGCAACTTAACAAATTACAGGCTCAGTGGTGGTGTGCCAATGTTGTTACCAATGAATTATGAGGAATAGTGCACGTCAGCCACATGCATGACAAGCTTGTAAAGACAGTAAGCAAACAAACAGGCAGCAGGCAGGCAGGCAGGCAGGCAGGCAGGCAAACAGACGGACGAGTAGGCAGCACACACATCACACGCAATAAGCAAACGTAATAGAGCGCAAAAATGCAGCACCGAAAAAAAAGGCCTAAATGAGTGAGAAAGCTGCGGCACAAGTAAAAGAAAGAGCGAGAGAGATGAGCATGTTGCAAAAAAAGAGAGAGCGCATGATAGTTAACGAAAATCAGGCTTGCAGCAGCAACAGCAACAGCTGCAATAGAAGAAAAGCAGAAGAACCAGGAATTCCTTTGTGCCCATGTGAACGAACTCTTGACGATTGCTGCTGCAGCAGCAGTTACTGGTTCTTTATTTTATTTATTATGCCATTGCAAATATTGTTTTATACACACGCTATACGCGCCTTCTCGCTCTCACACTCTTTGCCATCTTTTCAGTACAGAGCTGTTGCCATTAATGTTGCTGCTGCTGCTATTGCTGCTCTTATTTTATGTGCAGCATGCGAAAGTCATTGCACTGTGCGGTACTTTCGTTGATGTTGCTGCTGCTGTTGCCTACTGTTTGCTGTTGTTGTCATCGTTTGCCATGAGGTCGATGACGTTTCGATGCAATAATACAGCAACAACAGCAACAGCAAAATAACACACGCAAACAATAAGCGTTGCAATTTTCTAGAATGTTGCATTAGAAAGCAGCAAAAGAAGTTGCTCGTTAGAATGGGAAGAAAGATAAATTGCAACATTAGTGAAAAAGCAAAGCAACAAAAATGAAAAACTTAAACGTAACATAGGCATTTTTGTACGTTGCTGCCGGCCAGTTTATCGTTTGCTTTTTTATTGCTATTGCTGTTGACGCGTATAAGTGTTTGTTGTTTTTGTTGTTATTGGCTTACGTCATGGGAATTTGGCCGGGGAAAAACTAGCGTCAAGAACAACAACAACAACAATGAAAGCATTTGCCATAACAACAGCAATTGGCATGCAAAAATGCAATTAACAGGAAATGATGTTGGAGCACATTTTTCTTTGCTTCTGTTACTTTGCTGCCACGGTTTTTTTCATAAATTTTCTAGAATTTATTGGCAAATAAAAATTTTGAAACATCTCACATTTTTCCATTTGATTGATTGATGACGCTATGTGTTGCTGTTGCTATGCATACCTTTCTGTCAACGATTTACCATACAGCATGAGTGGAAACTTAGGAATTTGTGCTATTTTTTTATTTCGCGAAAGAAATCCTTTTTACGAGCGTTACTCAGATTTATAGCATGATTGTCAAGCTTTTAAGTACAGTTATAATGGAATTTTGATGTAATCTCCATTATGTAATTAAGATGTTAAGGAATCAAAGATGGCTTATAAGTCACTGTTACAATCCTTTTCGTGTTGCAATCTCTAGTAATTCGTATTCGGTTTTTTTTGGAATATAAACTCTGTGTTGTGTCTTATTTTTGAAGTCCCGTCTTTTGCCATATTCAATGCCTAATGTGAAGTGATAATGTTCCATTTTATATCAAATTTGAATGTCCTAAGCTCACCGACCTATTTCTGAATAATTTTTTAATTTTTTACTTACTCCAATATCTGTTATATTATATATGTTCCATGCTCGATTAGCCTTTACCCCAACACCGTTTGTCCACCATTTTTGTCTGATTTTTATGTCCTTATAGCGTCAGGGAATAAAGAAAATTTTAGTTTTCGCCAGAATCCGACAATCATTCTGGCACATAACAAATAAAAAGAAAATTGGTTTCTAACTGATAGGTAGTAAGAAAAATATTTAAAAAAAACAGCTAAACAACACTGGCTTTTATCATTAGTTGTCATAATGACATTTACATAACCTCAAAAACGGGCCACAAATCTAATCGTAATTCGAGTGTAACAAGAGTGCACACCAAATTAATTCCCCAGATATATTAGCAAGTAAGTGTTATTGTTGTTGTATATATTTCCACAACTCAAACAAAACCAACCCCACTTTAAATATAGCGCCTAACGTTGACCCTCAGCAGCTCCATGTACATACAACAAGGATACCTTTTTTTACTCCGCTCAAAATTTCATTTTTAATACCAACAATCCACTGAGCAAAGCACAAATGAAATCAAAAGCGTGTAGGGGTTCAGTGGGGTGATATCCAACATATTGAAGATATGCTCTATCCTTTACCTTACCACCCTCTAAATACAAACTTTGAACTGAGTTGAATGACTTTTAACTGGGTTCAAATAAACGAGCGAGCGCATTCAACTCTATTTGGAAAGGTTTTTTTTTACATTTAATACATGTTGTTGTTGTAGTTGTTGTAGTTGTTGCTGTTAGTTATCATTGTAGCACAGCACACATAACGAAACTTCAAGGGGCTACATACAATCGTTTATTGTTGTTGTAAATTGTGAATGGGCTCCCATTTTTTTTTTTTGCTATGCTTGTAGCAGCAGCAGCAATGTGCATTGTTGCTGCATGTTGCCATTGCTAATGCTGCTGCAGCAGTTCATTGCACTCTGCCCTCGCCCCAGTTTGTAAAATGCAGCTACAGCGCCGCAAGCAGCAATAGTAGTAGTAAAAGAAACAGCAGCAGCAGTGGGCGCCAACAAGCACAAAATGAACAGTAAAAAGGGGGAACTTTTAAGCATTGTAGATGCATTTTTAAAGTTACAATTTAAAGTTTGAGTTTTGCATTAAAATGATTTTGAAATATTTTTTATTAAATTTCTTGAAATTATTTATTATTATTATTTATTAAAGATTTTCAGCAACGCATACTATATACTTAAAATTTAAAAGTTTTTTAACTTTAACTTTATAAAATCAAATTTATCTTAATTAGTTAGAGAAAATGTTAGTTTTCTTGTGAAAAATTTCCAAAGTTTATGTCCACATATTAAAAAAAAATATATATTACGTGTTCGAAAATTGCCCAGCTCAAAATTGCTTTCCAGAATAATATTGATTCTGTCTATAAATATTTTTTGATATTTGCTAGACAATGCTATCAAAGCAAATAAAAGGCTCAACTTAAATTCAACTAAGCTTCCAGAAGTATGCAGCGTAAGCTCCAAAATTTAACGTCTTTCAGTAGTAATAGCAATTTAGATATTTTTTATTGCATAATTTTAGGCAATCGTTTTACTCAACTTTATTTACCGATAAGGTTTTTTTTAAAATTTTGTTGAATTAAATACATATTAGCTATTTGCAATTAAAATTCATTTATCAGTGTGTTGAAAAAATTCTAAAGTTTTATTTTGCATGCAAATAAATTGATTTTAAATTTTACTTTAATATTTTTTCAAAATCAATTTCGCTCGACTGTGCGTTTGAACGAAAAAAAGATCCTCAACCTAATTTGAATTCATTCAACTCGTTAAGTTTCTAGTTCAGCAGCAACAGAAACAAAAATAAAAGCAACAAGAACAGCAAAAACAAAATGTAAAAAGCTCAAAAGCTGCTCATTGACGTCACTAAAGCATTTAACTATACAGTGCAGCTTTCGAACATAGTAGGAAAAAAAGTACGAAAACATGTAGCATACTTTGTATTGCAACTTAATGCTTTAGCCTGCAACTATGCAATGGTTTTTGAATTTTTTCTTTTTAATAAAAGCTTGTAGTTGCAAGTTAGAATTTTGAAAAAATTAGTGCATATGTTGCTACGCTGCGAAGATTTTGATCGGGTAAGACAAAACAGAAAGTTAAAGTGGAAAGAAAAGCTACGTACACAACACATGAAAATGAGGGATGAAACGCGTAATATCCCAGGAAACATTTGGAAGATTGTCGAATTTTTCGTCTACGAGAAATATCATTAACAGAAGTTATATTGAAATTTATACATTAATTTGCATAGTTTTAGGCATTGCTGCAATTTTATACTTCTCAATGCATTTTTATTTATTATTTTGTGAGTGTATTGTACATATGTATGTACATGATATATAATGCAAATATGTATGTATACGATTAGCAGTAAAGAACAGTGTCCATATAGCCAGGCTGGACCTATGTTTTTATGTCATATTAAGTGCAGTTGTGTTAATCATTTACAATTAGAAATTAAAATCTCACTTTAATAAAAAGCTATAAAAAACGTGCAAATTGCACGCATAAAATAAGACAATAATTTATTACAATGACGTGATAAAGTATGTATTCTTTTAGCTTCAACTTAGCTCTATGAAATTTTCCCTTTTATGATATGTACGCGAGTCGCTATCTCCGTACAGCTTTTCCTGAATAAACTGACGCTCGAAATCAAAATGAGAGCTAAGGCACAATCGAAATAATTGCCTTGACGATTTAAAATATTTGCTGGGCTATGCGCTGTGTATATATATATGTTTATGTATAAGGTGGAGTCGTAACCCAAATACTCGAGGTTGATGACCCAAATTTGTTCAGTGCAACGAACTCTTTGTAGGAAAACAGGGCTGCTACACTGCCTGCTTGCCTGCATGCATTAATTGACAGCAGTTACTGCTCGACTTTTTATCAGCAGCATAGTATTGCAGGCGATAAATATGCAGCGCTCAATTTCAGAACGTTTGTGTGGGGCACTTAAATGTGTGTATTTGGGTGTGTGCAGATAAAAATTATTAGATTTTACTATTGTAAGAAATAATAATTTAAGAATTATCTCTTTCTAAGTACCCAAGTAAATGAAAGCTCTTCAAAACTGTGCGTTGACGACTAATCAACCCCAGATTGTGCTTAGCATAGACTTCGTCAAAGCACTCACGCATTGCAAGCGAATTATCAGGAAGTTCTTAAGTTTCTTGTATTTTAGATGCGGTATGATACTGAATTTTCTCCATGTTTTGAATTTTGTTGGCAAAATTGTGTTTTTTGATTGTTATTTGATTGAATATTTAAAAACGTTTGCAAATTTTGTTTAAGGGGCCTTATTTTGTAACACAGTATGAAATTATTGTTTTTTTTTTAATTCAACGAAAAAAAAATACAACACATATAATATTTCTAAACAGAACATATGTATATGTTTCTAAATCTCAAGAAATTTTAGAA
The DNA here is from genome assembly GCA_963680825.1 of Meiosimyza decipiens. Classification (NCBI taxonomy): domain Eukaryota; kingdom Metazoa; phylum Arthropoda; class Insecta; order Diptera; family Lauxaniidae; genus Meiosimyza; species Meiosimyza decipiens. Next base: position 42,713,091 of record OY804258.1, read on the forward strand.
TATATCATAGAGATGATTCATCTTAACCAAAATGTGTTGCAATATAGCAACATTCACAAAGACTTCTCGAGATATATTTTTTTAAAAATATGTAAATCGATATAAGTACTATCGTGAACTGCATATTTATACATAATTTTCATTTCTCAACATAAAATATCAACTTTTTATGTCTTCAGTCATATACTCCAATTTCGATGAATCTAAAATATGTCATATAGATGTTCAACCTGAGTAAGGATCTATTCCAATTCTTATTTAATGACGGCTCTCGATATATAGTCACGTAAAAAATATGTGATATCTTAAGAGATTTCTGCACACCCTAAATTTTCTTAGCTTGCACAGATATATGAACATCTGTGAAGAATAATAAAAACCCTCTATAAAAATAAGAGTTTCCCAACACTTTCATTTTGCAAGCAAAAGGCAACTCTTCAAACTAATTTACTTTTGGTAATGCTCAGCTCAAACATAATTACACATGCATGTATGTATGAATATTTTTATTTAAAACTTTTTACTCATACTGTCGCTGCTGGATTTCTGTGACTTTGCCTCCTCCCCATCTTTGTAACCAATATTTCCCGGATAAAATACGCCTTATCACATTCCCTTTCTGCTTCCTTGCTTCTATGCTCATTCCCCCCATTATACTACACAACATCACACGATATCGAATTCTTAGTCTGTCAGTCGTTCAAGTGCATTCGAGTTTGTTGACCTCGTATGCACGAACGATGAACTACACCGATGACGACGAGTAAGAAAAATAAACCAATACCAACATATTCCTACATTACAAATACGCTCGAATGCAATACGATGGTCACACATACACACGTGGAGTAGCTGCAACGATTGCAGCAAAATTAAAGAGAGTGAGCAGAAGTGAGTCACAAGAGCGGACAGAAAATAGTAACGAAAAACGTTGGTTTGGAGTTAAGTACGCACGGTGGAGTTGAATGAAGAAATTGCAAGTGAAAAATCAAATTGAGGGTATTTGAGTAGGCATTTCGGCTAAATATTGATCAAAGTTAAAAAATATATATCGGCCAATAATATTAAAAATACTTATGTACAAAATAGCGTGTGTGAAAAATTTAATTAAAATAGGTTACAATGAAACGTGCCATTCGCACAATTTCAAAACTATTAGGGAAGGTTTAAGGAAAAAGTTTTTTTTTGTTTTATAACAAAACTAATACATCTATATGTATGTGTGCTTTTTGTTACAGTCTTATTTTTGTATTCAATTAGGATATTTAAGCTACAAAGTTACAATCTCAATCTCTAAGCGCTGTTAAAATGTGTGCTCATTAATACCTACATAAACTTACATACTTTTTAGTTAACTTGACAAGCTTGTCACAATTAATCATCATCAACAACGTCATCACTACTAAAAAAAAAAAAAAAAAACAGCAGAACATTAAATTCTAAGTAATTAACATAAATTAATTATGTACGGAGGTACGTTTCCTCATGCTGCTTTTAGTAACATATAAAAATTAGATTCGCATTAAAATTTGACAGCTACAGAGCAGGAAAGAAAAAGAGAGAGATAAAATAAAATAAAAATGATAAAATCTTGTATGGAGTAAGCGAGTAACACTAAAAAGTGTGTGAGTCTCAAAAAATTAACGTGGAATTAAACAAACATAAATATTATGAAAGAAAAAATGAGCGAAGAACTCACAATACAAAACTACTTTCAGAGCGCATTAAAATTGTGAGCGCTGATTGTATCTACCAGATCCAAGTGTTAAACAGAGAGCACACTATTTAAAAATACTTATGCGAGTGAGCGAGCGCAATGAATTTGACATTGAACGAGTTCATTCACTTCATGCCTGGTCAATTACCGCATACACTAACACACACGCAAATATGAGGAATACTTTGCAGATATAGAAATATCCGAGAGATACGGGTGCATACAGATATAGTATTCGTATAGTTGTTAGTATGGTACGCACAATGTTAAACTAAAAAAAAAACTTTAAAGAGTAGAGTAAGAAAAAACTAAAGCCATAAATTGTGAAAACGTGCAGCTTGAGAGAGTTTGGTGCGAGAGCGAGCGTAAGATATTGATAATAAATATCAAAAAAAATTTAAAGTGAAAAAAAGATAGAGGGTGTGAGATGAGAATTTTACAAAAGAATTAGGTAATAGAGTGACGAAGTAATTGCAACTTAAAAATTATTGAAAATAAAAAAACAATGAGTTGCCAGTATGGTTTTAATCAAATTAACTAAGGAATTGTGATATTGTACAACCATGGTATATATTGTTTTTACTCAGAACGTAGTATTCTACTCAAAGTGTATAACGTTGGAACGAAACACTTTGGGCTAAGAGTAGCTACAACTGGTGACTTCAATATCACAATAATACACGCGTTTCTTTAGATTTTAGTCAATATGCTTTTCTGATGAAGCTATTTTCTTATGATAGATTATAAATTCCAATCACTCTGTCATTTCCACTCGGCTGTTAACAGCATATCGTTCTCCCAATTTGAGCTTATTACGTCATTTAAGTGACAGTAGAATTTTGTGCTCAAGGCTCTTTATTTTTTATTGATGCGGAAGTGTTTTTGCAACAAAATAAGTAAATATGGCAAGAACAACAAATTATATAAAATTAATAAAACTAAAGCTGAACCATAAAAAAATAATCTATTTGCTTAATTATGACAACATTTATTTGCGCTGTCAAGTAACAAAATTTGATTCTGTTGCCAATGTTTCACATTTATCCTAGGAAAATTGGAATTAGTTTTCACTTTTAACATAAAATATTGAATTTTTCAAAAGCGCAATTTTTATCGACAAAATATATATCTGAAATATATGTTTTTCTCATTGAAATAACGAATATTATTGACTTTTATTTTTTGACCGAAAAACAAAAAATCAAAAATCATTATTTTTAATAGAAAATTTGAAAAATATGTTGTTTTTGATTGAAATTTGAAAAAAAAAATATATATTTATTACTGAGCTTTCAGTATAATGTGTCATAAAACCAAAAAAATTACATAAAACTAAAACTATATCATAAAAAGAAATGACTAAAGCTAGTCATATTAGTTTCATACATTGTTGAATGGAATTATAAGTGCACTTTGAGCCGCTGAGTGAGCAATTCTTGCAAAAAGGAATTTGTTTTTTGTTTCATTCGAAAATATAATTCAAAACGAACTATTATTTTTGAGTGAGTAACGAACTAGGACTAATATTTTTGATCGAAAAAATATAAATAAAAATCAGATATAAAAATCGATTGGGAAAAAAAAGTTCATAAGCTAAATTTTATAAAAAGTTAAACATAATGGTTCAAAAATAAAAATAATATTTATTTCTGATCAAAAAATTAAGTGCCAAAAGTAGTGGTTGTCTCTGATCAAAAAAAAACTCAAAATTAAGAAATACTTACTACTCCACTTATTCACATACAAAGATTGAAAATTCTAAAATCATAGAATGACCAATACAAAGTGTTTGTTAAAAATATCAAAGCAAAAGGCACGACATATCTCAGCTGTCAAAATAGTCACCAACAACAACAAAAATCAGCGAAAAAATAAAGGTCAATAGACAAAGCGAAGGTTCCACCAGCCGAAAAAAATTCAACAAAAATAAACGGGCGCTTGCAAAACGAAACACGCAATTTTAAACCAAGCTTCCTAGTCTGACACAACCGATCACATACCTACACATACTTATATATGTATACAATAACGACTCATTATAAAAATACAAACGGGCTTAAGCACACAGCCAGCTGCACACATACGTATATATGCCATATATCGCATAGAATAGATAATGTCAAAAATGTAGACCGAAAATAAACTACGTACTCAAGATAGGCTCAGGCACTGCGACTAACATGAGACTATGCTACAGCATAAGAGATAACGATCATTTGTGAACCACCAACAGAGAGATGGCAAGCGAAATAACGACAGCGAGAGAGTGAGCGCACAAAAGGCAAAGACAGGTTTATGTCTGTCTACAACGGCAGTAAAGGGTAGCCCACGAAAAAATAACCCGAACTAACAAAAATTAACCTTGAACTTCAAAAATGTTCAGATGGTTACAAAATTATGCTGAGGGAGCGTGATAGCAAACGCTGGTAAGAATATCTGTAAGCGAGAGGGAGTGGAAAAGTTGATGCGTATTATGTGTGTGCTCATATGTGGAAAATGTACTAGACGGGAAGCAACAACCTAGAGAACTAAAAGCCTAAATTTTTTACAAAACCTGTTCTGTTTTTTTCTTGAGATCATTATACAAAGAGACCATTAAAAATGCCATAAAAACGCACAACACACTTAATTGTCAAGTACGCATTAATTAAGTGTAGCTTTAAGCAAAGCAAGATTTCAAAACATAGAATAAGACATAAATTTTGGCATTTGTAAGGAACTGAAAAAAAAACTCCACTTAAAGCCTGTTGGCGAAATACAGCAAAAAATACATATGAATTATATGAGAAAAGCAGTAAGAAAAAAAAATCCGTAGTCTTTATAACAATGGACTCAAACGAGACGATCGTAAGTCCTCGAAGTTCAAGAAACCAGCAAGGAAAAAGCAACGAAAGTCAATGAACTTTTGGCAACAAAGTCTACGCTTGCTGCTCGAAGAGCAGATAAGCGTGTTTTAAATTTATACGTTTCCGAAGTAAAAAATAGTGAAAAAGACGTCGCACAGAAGAAGAAAAAATAAAAAATAAAGAAAGAAAGGTAGCAGACGTTCGTTCAGTGAACGCACAAAAGGACAAGGACAGCGACAGCAGTTGTTGAAAAGGCGCTAAAGTACACAGTGCCAGACATGCGGGGAAAGCCAGAGAAGACTATAAAGAATTTAACCTAATTCAAGGACGTCATTGAGACTGAGACAGACAGACAGACATACGATTTTTCTGTACCCATATACATTTGTGTATTTTCTCAATCAAAAGGGGAATAAAACAATAAAGTTTGCAAATAAGGGAATAGGACAAAACTACGACACAAGGTTATACTTAAGCGGCGGCGCAGACACAGCAGGGTACAACGAACAAAGGACTTATTCACGAGCTAGCAACAGGCTTCTTAATTTGGTGGTATGCTAAAGTATACTGCGACGTACAACAGCAGGTAATTCAATGTTAACCGTCGACAGCGAAGATCCAGACACTGCGTCCTTGGGTCTGTGTGTTTTTTTTTTCATAGATTCAAAAACAAACCCTTTTTTCGAAATGAAACTACTACGCAGTTTTTATTAGAAGCATAATATGGCGGATTGCACAGTCGTAATTTTAGCGAGGACGTTCGCTAGAGTTCATTGAAGTTCAATGTCAGTGCGTGCTGCGCTGTATGAAAATAGGATCACTATCAATCCTTTTTTGTAGTGTTTGTATTTATTTTGATCCTTTTAATTTTTATGTTTTTTTGTTGGTAAAGTGTATTGGGTTTTTCATTTCTTATTATTCGTTATCCATTTGATGTCGTTTTGTTTAGATTTCCGTTTCTGATCCTGCGTAGTATTTTGTGCACGTGTTACGCACGCTTCGTTGAAAGGATTTTCATGAACCTTTTTTACTTTAACCATAATTTTTTATTTTTAATGCTGTTAATTCTAACTAAATAACTAATTCATTTTGTGTAAATGGTTTTTAATTTTCAATGTTTACGACTTACCTTACAGCCCTCACAAGAATGTACGCCATAATGAAAACCGGAAGCCTTGTCACCGCAGACACGACACAGCACAGTTGTACCATCAAATTCTGAAAGCAGAAAGGAAATTATTTTGAGATTAATAATTGAGAAAGAAATATTTCAATATAAAGTATTTTGTATATAACATTAAGCTATGATTTAACAAAATCAAAGATCAGGGTTTTTGTTTGAGTGCTTTCATGAAAAAATTTTGGCTATGTTTTGTTTGGAAAAAATTAAACGCTTGAAGCACAATATTATTCAAGCTAAATAGCTTAGAAGGCTTAAAGATTTAGTAGCCGAACTTTATTAGTATTATTATTAAATTTTGTAGCAAGCTTTAGACGTGAAGTGGCTTCTATGATCATCGTCAAAGTCTATATATGTATATTTTTTAAAACTATAAAGAAAGCCAAAAATTAAACAACACGGTCAACACTGCACTCTTCGGAGGCACTAGGTTACAAATTTAAAGCGCAAAAAAATATGCAGTGCTTTTTCATTTGAACTTTTTGCACCAGTTACCCAACAATAAATTAAAAGCCAAAAATTGTGCTGTTACTGCGACTGATTATGATCATACCAGTCCCTGCACGTTTATTGAATGATTATTTAAGCACAAAATATTACATAACTTTCTCTAAAAGTTCTGCGCTTGCGATTGCTGTTGAAATGCTTGAATGAATATCTAAAATAAAAAAAGGTTAAAAAACTGCTGGCTCTCATGATAGCCGCTACAAATTATCGCACTCTTACTCCCTCTCTCTTTCTATCTGCTGCTTTATCTCCCAATGCTGGCATGAAAAACTTGTTTTTATTACGAAGAAAGTTGAAAACGAAATATGAAAATAAAACCACGTAAGCGCGGCGAAAGTAATTTAAATTTCTACGTTTTCATATGAGGGTCTGGTATCTGTAAGATCGTTTGCTGTCAGTATGTAACACAACGTATGTGGTATAATGTTTTTGTGTATAATCATTTCTTTTTCACGTTGTTAAGCGTGAACTTGAAAATTTCTTCTTTCTCTTTTGTTTGCTTTCTTCCATAACAGAAATTGAAGTGGATTCTTGTGGTTTGAGTTGACCTAGGATCTTTCTTATGGTGAAAGTTACTAAAATGTATGTATTGTTTAGATTTCGAAGAAACCATAATTTTTATGGAATTTGTTAGAACGTAGGAGCTTCTTCTACAACTTTTTTTACATATAATAAAATTTTTATTAATATTTTATAAATTTTTGTTTCGCATACGCCATGTTTGGTATACATCATAATTTTACAACTATTGAAGATTACATTTCTAATAATTCGATACAATGAAGTACAATTTTGTTTTCACCATTTTTTTGGTCTGTACGTATTTTATACAAATTATATTTTTAGTCTATGGCCGCGTGAGAATGTTGAAACAAATGCGAATGAAATCACTTAAAATTCCTATGTAGTAACAAACATAATAATTAAGAAATTTGTTGTTCCTCAAGTATGATGTGCATTCAACTTTCTCAGTTTAAATTTAACTCAAATCTTTGCTGCATAGCATACATACATATATGTATTTGTATGTGTAAACAAAAGCAATAGAAGAATCCAACGTGGTCTTAACGCAAGCCAAATTTATTTGCCTTCGAGAAACTCACTACGCCATTAGTTGATCGCTCTTTCTCTCGCCGTTTTTTTTTATTTTTTAATAGAACATGTTGGTTGACGTTCTTGTTGATAATGATCATACTGATGATGTTGATGACGATGACTTTAACGTGTTCATGATCTTCAATATACTAGCAATAACAACTTGAAATTGCCTTAGCTGCACTAACCGCAACAAAAACAGAAAGGCCACTGACATTTTGCACTGCAGATCATTGCACTTTTATTATAGTGTTGTTGTGAAGAGCAACAACAATAACTAATAGGCAACGTACAACACATTTGTTTACTTTCAAACTTCATGACGTTTTTTGTGCAGCATTTAAGCGGTTTTGTTGTTGCAGCGCCATATCGATGCAATCATGTGCTTTAAGCAATGATCGTGTGTAAAATTTTTTCATGTTTTTTTTTTTGTTATTTTGTATTGCAATTTTTGTTGTTGTTTTTTGTTGTAATGCTGCAGCTATCCAAGAGTAAAAACGTCATCATATTGCACATGCTGCGTTCAATGTTCTTCACGGATTGTGAGTATTTTTGAGCTTTATGTTTGGTTTCAGTTTTATTATGCTGAAATCTCTTATGGAAAAAATTTGTATTGCAATTTTTCATAAAATTTTCTTAGTGTGCTTTATTATCAAAGATCTTTACTTAGCTGAGTATATTTTAGTAGATTATTAAAAAATCACAGTGAGCACTGAGCACTGCAATATTTTGTGTAAAATTGTAGCAATTTAATAAAACTGTAAATATAATACAGAGCACTCAAAAGTCGAGAGAAATTTACAAATATATAGTTTCTATAATGCACCGAACATAAACCACAAGAATCCGAAGCCAAGAGGATTAAAACAAAAATAATTTATAGCTCATCGATAGTGCACATACGTCATGTCGTACAACTATGTTGTTAAGGATTTCCAATACCAATGAAAAACAATTTTTTCGACAGTTGTATCAAAATTAAGTATCAGAGTTCGACGTGATTATGAAATATTTCTCATACATATGTCATTAAGAACCAATTAAATGATTGAAATGGTAATCATAACAACATGACTATTTCTTGGCTGTCTTATGTCTAACGCAAATATTAATGGGTCAAAAAAGGGTGATTTCCAAAAATAAGATCACCATCCTAATTTTATTGAAATGTTGATGTTCATTTTATTTTTACAAATTATACGTACTCTTACCAAATTATTATGTCTCTCAACATATGACTTTATCGGATTGCATCGGACTTAAAACAAAAACAATAAAGATTAAATGGTAATGATATTAATATTACATAGTTTTATTGATAAGAACGTAACTGATCAAATATTCCATTTTTCATAAGAACTATGAAAAATTTTACCAAATAAATGTTGCGCATACGTCATGGTTGACAACACGTTTAATGAAAGATTTTATTCGATTGTTGTTAAAACTATGTGCAATAGATGATAGAAATACACTAGAGAACAAATGAATACTTTGCTTTGTATTGTAAATATGCCACCAACGAGTACAGAAATTCCGAGGCGTACGTGGTGATGAGATCCCCGAATTCATCAATGTTAAAGTTATGAAATTGGACAGAACAAACTGTTAGTACATTTCAAAGTCTGAGTTTATAATTGAACTTCGATAAGTGGCCACCAAGGTAGAGTTACTGCAAGAGTACTTTAAATCGTCATAAAGGTTAAAAAATTCAAAATTTTAGCTAAGCTGTGCAAGAAGATGTTAAAAGTTATTAATTTATTCTTAAAAAGCTGCCAATATTTGCTTTCACTGATGCTTATTTTTAACAAATTATTGAATATATTTAAATAAATCATAATTTTTGCAATTCAAAAAACTCAACAGAATTTTTGCCATTCGATAATCACAATTATCAACAGCAGCAACAATAAACACGTCATCGAACAAAATCATTTAATTTCTCAGATTTGACCTCATATAGTACGCTGAACCTGATAAAAAAATTAAATAAAATCCAACACACTTGAATTAATAAATGCGTTAAGATACCACACAACTATAGTAAAAGTCATAAAACCTGAAGCACTCTGGGAACACATTTGGTTTCCGCATTTAACATAACGACAAGAACATACATGTATGATTTTTTTTGTATTTTTGTTCAAATATTTATCGATTGATTGCTATATGGTATATGATGATATGGTATAGCTAAGATTCCTGTATTGACGTTGGTGTACAATATGTTTTGCCTTCGTTATTTTTTGCGCAAAAGAATTCTTAAAAAAATAACAACAACAGTGATGAAAAATAAATATTTATTTTTTCAATGTCAAATTTGAACTACATTTAAAGCTGTTAGATAAACATAGCTAAAAAAAATAAATTTTAGAACTAAGCAAAAATAAAATATGCATGTGTGGATTTATAAATATTCCTCTAGAAAGAGAGCGCCATAGTTCGCACTACGAAAAGAAAAACTTGCGCTCTCCTCACCTTCTACAATTTTGTAGCGCAAAAATTTTACGGCTGTTTTGTCGTCTAGTCTTACTGTCTAACTGCCTGTCTGTCTGTCAGAATATTCTTGCCTGACAATGCCGTCGCCGTCTATCTTTGCTAATGCCATACGCCGCATGTTTCCAACGATGTGAATGAAACTTTCAAGGTCGGCAATTTATAACTATTTGTATCTCATGTGTTTGTCTAAAAACAATAAAAGCTACAAAAATTGCAAGGGCAATTTCATGTGAAAGTACGGGCAATAATTTTGAAAATTTCACTGGAAGTAAGCAAATTAATAATAACTTATTTAAAATTGATTCCAAAAAAAGTTTTTTTTTTATTTTATAAAAAAAAATTTCTTTCAATTTATCAAACCAAAGTTTGTAAAGCTTGGGAAAACTATGCAGCCATTGTTCAAACTATGAAATATTTTTAAGCATGAAGTAATCTCATACATAACTTAACACTTGACATACTAACTTGTATCGGAACAAAGGTACGTAAGTTTTAAGTTAGAAAAGATTTAGTATTTCTTAAATAATGATACTACTCATGTATTAAAAACATGTTGGTCATGGAATTGCCTCTACACTACGTAATATGTATATTTCTAACTATAATTGATGTTGTTCTTATGCATATATTTATATATATGTATATACAAATAATTTTTGCTATCTAATAATACCTTTTTATTAACGTACTTCAAAGACAAGAAAGAGACAAAAACTAGGAACAATTCTTAGAACATGCTTGAACTGATAATTATTTAATAAGATAGTGAAATAAAACAAAAACAATAGGAGGTATTGGTCTAAAAACCACAATAATCAGCACAAATTTGTGCCATATCTTAAAAATTTGTTTTATGATTCACATGAATGTTGAAAAGAAACAAAAAAAAAATAATTTTCTGTTGGGGCTAATTGAACTTGAATTTTATTAATTTCGATTCAAAAATAACCATAAGTTATAGCAATTTTTTTTTTTTTTTTGGTTCGCGTGGGTGAATGTTATCAACACGTGCTCACGCAATTTACAACAGTTGAACGTTGTAAACTTTTACGGAAATATACAAATAAGTTTAAACAACGCAAGTAAATTGATTGGAATTTTTCGGCAGACTTGAATTTATTTGAAAAATTCCTATTTAAATGACTTAGCATTTTATATCTGGATTTTACGTACTTTTTTATAATGAACTTTATCTGCTGATTCTGATATTACCGCGTCGTAACAATATCTAAATCAATTATTGATATCATATTAGAAGCACTTGACATTTAGTAAAATTGAGATATGACCTTTCAAAAGCTATCAGGCGATATGCTGTTTAATAGACGGAAGTGGCTCTCTAGTTTCTGAGGTATTATTTTAAGACTATGGTGGTCTTTCCCTTGGACAATATCTTTAATATGAAGTGAAAATTAATACTCAAAACAGCATTTCTTGCACTTCTGAGCAAATATATATCAGAATGCTGCTTTGAGGAAAAAACTAGCAACAAATTTGTATTTAGCTATTGGGCTCACATAATATTTTTTTTGTTTTGAGGAATTTATTTAAGAGCATCAGCAAAAAACGTAAGAAAAAGTAGTTATTGCGGCCATAATTCGAACGACAAATTATTTTGCAGCTCAGTATAATTAAACAAGCACCTCAAGGATATTTTGGTGACTTCCCTTAAAAGGTAAAAGCATAGAAGCCTCAAGCATGATTAAACTCCGTAGGCCATATTTTAAACAAAAACTTTTTCTTGGAATATAGAATAGGTAAAAATATCAACTAAAAATTTGACTCTTAAGTCACAAAAGATATAACATGAGTTTTGTATCAGAGATTGCTTATATAAATCTATAAGCAAAGAGTCAGAAGTGCACACAACAAATTGTTGCATGTACATTTTTTCAAACTTATAATGCTTTGTTTTATAAGAAAGCTTCAGAAGCCTAAAAGTTATTTAGAAAAATGTTTTTATCAATCTATTAAAAAAAAAACTAATTGTATCAAATCACTTTCAATTTTTTCGGCTGCAACTATTGACATTTTGAGCACTTTCATTGCAACAGCAGTAAAACTTTCCAAAAGTTTTCACTTTTTAAAATTTTTGCAGTACATGGTGCCAAAAAAAAACTATGCTCTAACAACAGCAACAACAGCTAGTAACTAACTCCCACAATGCCACACACAAGGTAAGAGGTTATTGGCCCACTCGTCGTCAAAGCCCAACTATTGTAGCTGGCAGCTGTTGATGTTGTTGCTACGGCTTCTTTTCAACAAAAAAAAATTTCTATAGCAAAACAATTGTAACAAGACTCAATGAACTCTTTGCTTTCCAATGATGCACAAGCAAAATAAAAAAAAATCTTTTTTATTAAACATTTTCGCGCCACACATTTTCTTTTATTAAAATTATTTTTATTTTATTTTTTTTTATAAATTTATTATTTCTTTTTTTAATTTCTTTGCCGTGACTTGACTTTCACCTTTCTTAAATGTTTGTCGTTGTACAAACTTTTACAAATGTTAACCACAAGCAGCAGCAGCAGCATCGTCAACTTTGCCAACAACTGCGCATGCGCGCATACTTTGCAACATTGCTGCAGCAAAATTTGGCAACAATATAAGTTTTGTTGCAAGCAAAATTTCATTGAACTCTTTTTGGCAGCGGCAACTGTTGCTGCTGCTGCAGTAATGGCATTTGACAATTAAATTAATAGAGCGCAACGAAAAACTTTAATGTAAATAGAAAAAAAACGAAACGAAAATTCAAATGAAATTCATTTGGTTTTCACTTTCATTTCTTTGCTGTTGTTGTGTTTTATTTAAAATTTTTGTTTTGTGTTTGATTCAATGAGTGAAATAAAAGCGAAACTCTTGGCAGCATTGCGTAGCAGCAAGCGTAACAATGCGCTCGTACACTAACTGCAGCAACAAGTTCATTGTTACCATTGCTGCAGCTGTTTATATTTTTTTCCACTATTTTATGCATTCAATGCATATACAGTGACGTGAAATAGAGTGCAGCGTACAGCAATTTATTTTGGCGTTGCATACAGATCTTCAATTTACTATTTGGGAAAAAAGTTTGTTCAACTTAAGAAATAATTTTTTATATAAATATTCATTTTCTAATGTTGCTCAGACTTCATGTTAACCAAAATATTCAAGTTGATCTCAGCAAGTATTCTGCTGATTTTTGTAAAATTGCGCCAAAGTCTTCATTCTATTATTCGCTATGAAAATGTGATTTTTTGAACAAATTTATTATTTTCATATTGACGTAAAAACGGCTCCTTTTTTGTTTTGAGCCAAAAACAAGTCAAGAATGAAATCTTTTCCATACAAATCAAGCGTCAAACAAAAACATATCGAACCTTATTTTCTGCAAAAAAATTGTGCCGTTTTTGATGCCAATGTGAGAGTCTTATTAGACACAAAAAATTAATAAAATAGAGTATGGTTCAAATTCGAATTATTTGAATTTTCAAGCTGAGTACAGAAAATATCTGCTCTGAGTACAGAAAGGAGAATAGCAAGCTCAATTCATATACTTTAGAAAAAAATATTTAAACTAAAAATTTTCTCTAAGTTCTTTAGAGAGCTTACAATAAATTTTCCAGCTTATCGGTCAATTTAAGAAATGTAGGAAAAACCTGGGGTTTCATAAAAATACTTTATCAAATGAAGAGAAAATATTGAAAGGGATACCTGATTCTTATTCTAATGGAAAACCAACAATGAGAAAAACCTTTGCGTCATTAAATCGGGGAATTTTCTTTTTTGAACTTAGTATACTCATCAATGAACTTCCCATAAGCTTTCAATTTAATGACCTTTGCCGTTTCATTTAATTCACAGAAAATTACCGCCCAATAAAGTTGCTCATTATTAGTCAGCAGAAACATGAATGACTTTCGAAATTTTATGCAACAAAGTTCATAAATAAAAACGTTTCAGCTTTAAAGGCAGCAAAGTGTAGTAACCGCTGTATTGCGCACGAGTGCAATGCGCCATACGCCAAGGTAAACAACGCCAGTAAATTCATTCAGTATCAGGTTTTTTTTTTCGAATGGCTGCTGAATTACTCTGTTTTTTATGATATTTTATTAAAACTTAAACAGTTACTTTTATTGACTTTGCTGACTTCAAAACCAATGAACTCGCTTGAACTTAGAATTCGAAAAATGCGGAACCAAAAATTGAATCAACCGAAATATTTTTATCTGAATGTGCAAATTTGGATAAATTATTGACAAAATTAAATGAATTTAAATCAAGATGTGATGAGTGTCGAGCAAGTGATCGTACGCTCGATCAGTAACCTTTATTTTAATTTATTTTCGTTTTTTTTTTTTGAAAGTTGTAGCTTTTCAGTAGCATGCCGGTTTGTTTACAATAGTAATTTTAACGATCATATTTTTTTATGAATTAAAAATCAAGTTAATTTAATGATCGTCATATGGCGATCTTGAGTTGACAAAGGATCAAAGCTTAAAGTTTAATTTTATTTTATTGTTAAGCTTATATATTTTATATTATAAGAGATTTAATGTTTGATGTAAGGTCATCCTATGAACACAGAATTAACAAGTTGATTGTATGTTTTCCCATAGTTAACTTCAGTAAGTCAATAAATATTAAAAAATTTATCAAAACTACATTGCGATCTATCTCAATACCCGTGGGACATCTTTCAAACTTTATTTTTTTTGAAATTAAAATAAATAGGCGAAATTTGAGGTTTCACTGATTTTCAAATTTAATTTATATTTTAATAAATTCTTTATATTTAGGAAAAAAATAAAATATGAAATAAATTTCATTAGTTATCATATTATTATTATTATTTTGAAGAGAATAGTTTGACTTATAATAAAAGTAAAAACTACCCACTAAAACAGAAAATATTCAAAGACTTCAAGGTTCACCTTCTATCGTTTTGACAATGAATGCCATCTCTGTCCAACTATCTGACTTCTTAAACGATATAGCTATATCCAACTGCCTATCTGGAAGCCGCATAGATTAATCAAATTTAGAACTCTCACCAATTTTTCTGGACGATAATAAAAATGAGCAAAATCAGTTGCCTTCCTCGTGAAGTTCCTCAGTAACTAACCACTTAGCCAAATTTCAAATATTTAATACAATTCTTGTAAGAAGACTACATAAACATATGTACATATATATATTGATTAAAGAAAGAGGTGTGGCACCTCTTTTACAAGTAACAACTTTCAAACGCTTTAACAGCTGCTCTATTTATGAAAAAGCAACCCAGAAGGGTACTATACATAGTTTTAGCAAGTATTGGCGATAAATTAAACAAATTTCAAGAAGAAAGTGTGATACTTCCCATAAAAACAAAAAGAGTTCAACGCTATACTAAGAGAAATATTTAAGATTGTGTAACTAAACTACGCACAAAAGTTCGTAAAATAGGTAAAAAAGACAAAAAACTTTTTACTCAATGCATTTTTAATAAAAATTTAAAGCTTAGGAGAAAAAATTGATAGTAAGTGAAATTTTGACCAAAACTTTTTTTACCACTTAATATTTTCAAAGAATTTTGATAATCCAAAAATATTCTAAATCATCAAACTAAAGGGTGTTTTTTTTAGAGGTATAGAGCTTTGAGTTGAAATAAAACACAAGAAAATCGTTTTAATGTCCATTAATTTGGCTTTATTGGAAGGATAATTTTATTCCATTAATGTTTAAATATGATTTCGGACATGTGGCCGCCGCGGCTGGCTCGAATAAATCCAATTCTACAGGTCCAATTTTGAACCACTTTTTCGAGCATATGGGGCCGTATGTCGGCAATAACGCCACGAATGTTGGCTTCCAAGTCCCCTAACGTTTCTGGTTTGTTGGCGTAGACGAGCGACTTCACATATCCCCAAAGAAAATAATCCAATGGTGTCAAATCACACGATCTTGGTGGCCAATTGACAGGTCCATTCCGCGAAATTATGCGCTCATCGAATGTTTCCTTCAATAAATCGATTGTGACGTGCGCTGTGTGGCATGTAGCGCCGTCTTGTTGGAACCACAACTCATCCACATTCATGCCATCCAATTCGGGAACAAAATAGTCGGTTATCATGGCTCTATACCGGTCTCCATTAACGGTAACTGACTCTCCAGCATTATTTCGGAAGAAGTATGGCCCAATGACTCCACCAGCCCATAGAGCACACCAAACAGTCAGTTTTTGTGGATGTAATGGCGTCTCAAGGGTCTCATGTGGATTCTCTTCACTCCAAATGCGGCAATTTTGCTTGTTGACGTAGCCATTCAACCAAAAATGAGCCTCATCACTGAACAAAATTTTGCGATGAAAATCAGCATCGAGATCAATCTCATTTTCGGCCCATACACCAAAATCACGACACATTGCATGGTCTCGCGGCTTTAATTCTTGCACAAGCTGGATCTTGTAAGGTCGCAAGCCAAGATCTTTGCGCAAAATCTTCCATAAAGTTGATGGACAAAGCTCCAATTGCTGTGCACGGTGGCGAATCGATTCATTCGGGTCCTCTTCAACATTTTGCTCTACAGCGGCAATTGTTTCTTCGGTGCGCACTGTTCGACGTCTCTGCGGATGCTTATTATCACATAGAGTAAACGTAGTGCGAAAACGATCCATGGTTAACCGAATTAATTGCTCTGATGGACGATTATGTCGACCATAAAATGGACGGAGCTTGCGGTAAACTTCGCGAACTGAACCATTATTTTCGAAATAAATTTGCACGATTTGCAAGCGTTGTTCTTTTGTCAACCTGTTCCTGATGAAATGGCAAACCAAATTGCACATAAATGACATTAGAGTTGCCAGATTTGACAGTAAAATGCTAGTTTTATCTCTATTCGAAAAACAAACCTCTAAAAAAAACACCCTTTATTCTTTTTATTCGAATCATAAAACCTTTGTTTTTTAATTTTTCTTACATTTTTTTTGGCATATTCAACAAAAATTAGACGTGACCTTTTCCGTTGTGAACGATAACTTTTGAAATTTGCAAAAAGGCCAAACGGCATTAAAAAAACTGAAAATCTAACGAAAATTTTAAGACCTTACAGAGTTATTAATCTTAAGGAATACATGCATGCATGTATGTATATAAATTTGAATGCAAACACATGTTAAGTTTCTTAATGAATTTTAATATAGTATAAATATCTTAAATTGGCTTTAGTCCAAATCCAAAACTTCATTCGCTACAATGCTCAAAACCGGAATAAAAAGTGCCTTCGAAATATAAGTTTGTTAAGTGCACCAAACGGTTCGTTTTCGAAACGTTTAGGATTTCTAACAAGGTAATTTGCTTCGATTATTTTCAGATTTTTAAGGAGTCCATTTTTACTCAATGATTCCGCAGATTTTAAAATTTGCAATATCATTTGTTTACAATTATTTTTAGTTGTTCGAAACAAGGCCAACCAAAATTAAGTCCATAAACATGGCAATATAATTTGATTGTATCTATTTTTATTTCTATTGCAGTGCAAATGAATTACACAGGCCATAAAACGTAGAGGGAATCCAGTTAAAACTAATTTCGTTCATCTTATCTTGCGATCATGACAATTGATATTAGCTACTAAAGCAAGTGAGTAATAATAAACTTTATAATTAAGATAGTCATAATCTCAATCATTTATTATAACACCTCATTATTGACAAGATCATGTTGTGACGACTCCCCACATGGGTGCGTCGACTTTTATTGAACGCCACCAATCAACATCAAAATGCTAATAATGCAAATGCAAATAAACACAAGAGCGCATGCGTACAGCTTCCGCATCTACTATAAAAGTGATGATAATCATCAACATCATCATTGGACTTATCAGCGCCATAATCAATGTAAAACACTGCGCACTGAGTCAGCATGCGGCCACACGATTTTTTCGTCAATAGAAAAAATAAAACCGCGACGATTAATCAAGTTAAGCTTTTGTTGGAATTACTTATGTTGCTGCTGCTGCTTTTGAGTTCAGCGGCCAAGTTCATTAACATACTGCACGGTCATCATCATTTTTATGAGCAACCAAATTTCAAATTAAAGCAAAAAAATTATTTTGGAAAAATTAATAAAACAAACAAGCATCAAATTCAACTTGAGCCTGAGTGCAAAACAAGTTTTGTTTTGGTTTTGGATTTTTGGCAGTCAACAGCTTCCTTCCTACTCATTGTCAGTTAGCAAACAGCTGATCGTGATCGTTGCTAAGCGCTTACTCCACTGCGTTCAAGTAAAGTTCAGTTTTGCTTAAATGACGTTTGGCGGTCATAAAGAAAAAAAAAACTTTGCTTCCGATTTCATTTTCTGTTTGATTGCCGACGGGTGTCAATAAACCAGTAGCGTTGGGATTTTTGTAGGCTTTATTTTGAGAGCAAACGCTGGTACAATTATAAGAAAATGTTTGGCATTTGCGGTTGAATACTTTACTCAAGTAAAAAATACAAAGAGTTCATGTTCGGAGCCTTGAGCTTTAATTAGCCATAGAGGTGCTATATTGGGTCTGTAAATCAAAGAGACGCTGGTTGCTATTATTAGTTTGAGGTACAACCGTTTATTTGTGCTAGCTAGCTCAAGGATGTACGAGTATGTACATTAGAGCAAAACTGAATTTGAATGGATTATCCGCTTCCCCTGCACTCAAATTCCCATTCCCAGTTAAAAATAAACTGCTGTAATAGGAACAACATCCTTGAAGACTTTATGGTGTGCCTACGATGAATGGAAAAAGCGATGTTTCAAAATTTTCGAAATTCTTTTAGTTTTGGTTATTAAAACAAAGTGCTGCAATAAAATCAAAAGTATTTGCAGCGGCTCACAAATTGTTGAAACTGGACCTATGTTCACTATAAATAAAAAAAATTTATTTCCCATGAAAATAGATCGAAAGTGTTGCTGTTTCCGTGATTACAACGGTTTATTGCTGCTTTGCAGATGAAGAATTTGCTGCTGTTCAAGCTAAAATGGCTTTAAATATTGAGTATGCAATAAAATAATTTGAAAAAATTTTTGCAGAAATAAAACTAAGCCGCTGTACTGAAACTTCATTCACTGCGGCTTTTGTAATTTTTTTTTAGGTTTTCTGAAACTCACAGAGAAAATAAACCGTAGCGATGGTACTCGTATGAAAAGCAAATTACAGCGGTTAAAGTTTTCTCGTCACTTCAATATACGCATTTTCAAGCTTTATTTTTAAGTTAAGTTATGTAAGAATTTCGTAAAACTTTGAAAGAATTCGTATATATAGCAGTCATCAAGAAAAATTACATACATCGTAATATCGTTTCTTGTATGGAATATTATTTGAAAAGTGTGAAGGACATGAATGAAACTTTTATGTGAAGATCACTTCAACGATCACTCGGGAAAACAAAATCGGTCGTATAGTAATTATCTATGTCAATTTGCAACGATCTAATGACAACACTGTCCCAAAAATTTACATTTAATGATCTACAGTCATTTTAAAGAAATATTACTTTAAATATATATAGTTGTCAACAGCAACAAATAGTCATTGATATAAAGATATGTTCCATGCTACTTTTGACCCGCTGAATTCAAAAGTGAGCTCCACTTAACACAACTAGCTCTGGTTTCTTAGATATATCGATCGATAATATCATCAGTTCGTATTAGGAATATAAATTTTCGACCGACATTTTTTTTCATACAAATAATAGTTCACTACCGTAATTCTTTCAACTTCCCCGTATGATAGTTTTTCCATTTCTGGAAAGAAATGCGTGTCAGTGGGTGAAGGTGTAGACAGTTTCCAGCTGATTTTAATGTTATGATCCATCAGCGTACAGATATCAAGCGATATAATTGGATTGAGTGACCCTATATTGAACTGATGAGACGTTAATAGCATTCAAATCATCTAGTTATGTATGATCTATTGACATTAAACTGATCAAGTACTTATACTTATTTCAGTTTTACGTATTACGTAGAGATAAGATGCTACTGCAACACAAATGAGCGGTCGTACATCGACCTAATGTTCTAAAACTATTAATAGGCTAGATAATAACCTAAACTATTTATGCATGAATTGATTTGATGATTATCGAAATAGTGATCGTCAACGATCATATATATCACTTGTGAATAAGTGATGTTTCGGGTGATTTTTAAAACATATAGTATCAGAAATCAAAGCCAACCCGTCCAGGCAAATAACAGTGATCAGAGTTTGATCCACTATTGATCATTTCAAGATCCAGTGGCCTCAAAATTAACTTTTATAACTATCTAATATCCAAAAAGAGATCGCGTGAATTTACAGCAATATTTCATATTTACCTATATTCAATTCGGGCTCTCCTTTCATTGAGCTGGCTACAGTTGTATCCATAACTGGGTAAGATTTAATATAATCTGGTGTTTGTGGACGCGAATCGGCGGAAACGACAACCGCCATTGATGACGCGGCGGCGGAAGACGAGGACGATAAAACTTGTTGCTGATAAGCATAATTACCATGTGATAGCGTTGATGGTGGCGGCGGCGGTTGTAGTGATTGTTGCTGTTGCTGATAGGGGTCATAGTGAATACCAACAATAGAGGGCAACTCCTGACAACCACCACCACTAGTGCTGACAACAACAGCGCCACCATTATGTTGCTGCTGATGTTGATGCTGGGGCGGTATGTTGCCAGTGTTGCTGCTACCATTAATACTGTTGTATTGTAATGCTTGTGATAAATGTGTTGCTTGTAAGACAACAGTATTGTTGTTGATGTTGCAAGTTGTTTTATTAACAAAAATGACATTGCTATGTGGCATTTTACGCGGCGGTGCGCACATTCCAGCAGCAGAATTTGACGAAGACGACGAGGAGGAGGCGACTCCTGCACGCACAGTTGTATCCGTAACTGAACCGTTGTGTGCTGTTGCTGCTGCAGGCAGATAGGTAGCAACACGTTGTTGCTGATGATGATGTGAGTAACCATTGCTGGGTGCATGGAACATTATCGGATGTTGCTGTTGTGGTGCTGCTGTAGTTGTTGTTGCTGCAGTACCTGTTAGATCCGCTGAATTGGTCATAAGCTTGTTATGCTGATAATATGAAGAAACGCTGGTGTTTGGTGGCAGTTTGAGCGCGTTTTCTAAATGTGAGCGTCCCACATGCAGTGGCGCCGTGCAGTTTGTGGTGGTGGTAGCGGATTCTTCATGCTGCTGTTGTGATGCGGCGTTTGTGTTGGCTGCGTCTGCAGTGTTCAATGGTATGCAGATTACAGATGTTTTACTACCACTGCTGTTGCTGCTGCTTTGGCAGTCACCGCTGCTGCTTGGATGACAGTCTGAGCTATCAGCTGACATTAAAAGTTTCATGTTTGATTTTGAACTTTTGGGGGGATTCAGCACTGTTTTATTTTTTTTTTAATTTTTTAGGATATTAAAAGGACCTTTTTGCATTGCTGCCAAAATTTTTTTCGAGCTGTCAAGGTGCAGTAAATTTTGGGCTGACATGTGTAAAATTTTGTAATCTTCTCTTAAACAAGCTGTCACTCAACTATTTAAACACTGACACATTTGACATTTGATAAGCTTTTAATATTTTTTTTACTTGTTTTGAGAAAAGATTTTCTTGTTAGAGGAAAATATCTTCTTGTTTTAATGAACTTAATTTTTTGTTTTGATGAAATAATTTCTTAATTTCAGTGAATTATTATTTTCTCATTTAATGAACTTTTTGTAACAGTCAAAACTCGCGTTAACGTAAAATCTTGCAGTATATTCTGATTATTTGCCATATAACAAAACTTGGCTTAAATCCACAATGTGCCAAATTAAGTAACGTACAATTTTTTTTAAATTTATTTCATTGGATATTTTTAGTAAAAATATAAACTACCGACGACGGCATTCACGAACGCTAAGAAAGAAAACGAACCGTTCAAAGCAAAGCGTTGTTTGTCAATGAAAGGAAAATCAACTCGTACGCTGGATCTTGTTGAACGTCAAAAAACGCGATATGAATGTCGGCGTACAGCTGCATAAAACGAAATCAAATAACGAAAATCGACCCTGGCGATTTGGTAGAAGAGAAAGAGAACGTAGTAGATTATAAGTGCAGAGTATCGCTCTCCAATGAGTAACGTGGTCTAGTGAGCACTGCCAAAGATCGATCATATGGTAGGTTGGCGTACGCATGGTATTGTTAAGATTGTGAGCGTAACCACAACGAATTAGAGCGTCAAGTTCAAGTGTTTAATATTTTACAAAAAGATAAAGGTAATAAAAAGTGAAGAAGAGAGAGAGAGAGAGAGCGCTCGAGCCAATGTGTGTGTGGGATAGTTAACAAGAAGCACGGGAGAATTATTTTTAGTATAACGACGTGCATAAGAGAGAAAGTAAAAATACCTTTTTATCAATTTTACATAAAATACAAGTGAAATATAATAAATGAAATAAACGTGTGAACAATTTAATTTCTCTTATTCTTCTCCTTTTTATGTTCTGTAGCACTACTCATTTGCAATGTTCTTTGTAGATTATTTTAACACATACAAAATACATACAAATCGCTCAAGAAATGTATCGCAAAAATTAAAAAAAAAGCTAGGGAGCAAATATTCTGATTAGATAGCCGAATATCGAAAGTGTGGCAAAGATTTAACTGGTTAATTCAGCCGTAAAAGAGAGTATGAGATGGCAAATATAAGGGTAATTTTTGTGCTTGTATTTGCTGTTAATTACAGAAGTAGAGTACAAAGTTTTTAGCTGAAAGTTTTTCATCCGGACGTCAAAGCAGTTTTCTTATACTATGCAAATATAATCAGAAAGTTTTCTTTACAAAATCAAGTCAGACAATTTTTTACGAGTAAAACTCTAAATAAAGTGGAACAACTGAAACAAGCGTCATTAAAGTCTCAATTACGATAAAGCTCATTGTCACCAATAATACACATATTGTTCGTATTTGTAAGGCTTTCTTCTGTACCATAATTTTTAATTACCAACTGAACTTTTAGGTCCTAATGAGATACCTTTAAAGTCAAAATGTTTTCCTGTTTTTCACTATGCTTCAGTTTAGTGGCACACAGTAATTGCTTTATGAATACCAAGCTTATATAACTCATTTTAAATGATTTTTCCTTGGAACTAAATACCTATATACTATACTTTTTCAATTTTTAAACTGTGGGCAAATGCGAAGTTAAAATATGGGGTATATCAAAGTACATGCTCTTATCATACATATATAGTATATATATATACTTATTGATCAATGTTTGACATTATTCCTTAATATTCGCTTATATAAAAATGTAAAAATTCCCATTAAACATTTCCAAACATCGTTGTATTACTTGCTAGAGGTACAGGTAGAGCTACGGCCCGGACCCCGAGCTTAAGAGGCCCCCAACATGACAAGATGTTGCATAGCCTGCTAGAGGCCCTTTTACAATTTTTTGATGAGCATTGAACAAAAATAAAAACAGTGGTCTAAATTTAATGACATTTCAGCTCTAGACCAGTAGTACCAAAAATTATATCGTAGTTGACATGGTGACATTTTTAAACCGTTTCGTATGCATTACATTGAACAGGATTAAACATATGGATGGCATGTAGGTTTCTTTTTGTATAAAATTCCAAAGCTACGCGACGGATGGCAAATGTGTTTTTATTGTTATTCATGAGCGAAAATAAATAAACTTTTAACTTTTTTTGTAAAACTAAATTCGTCTATCTATAATATTTCCATAAAATAAGCTAATCAATTTGGCTTAAGAGCGCATACGTGACTAATTCGTAGCTACTTCTTTGTAACATAAAATGCCATTAGTATTTTTTCAATGCTCACGTGGCGGCAGATTTCGTTGCTAATGTCTGCCTAGTGTAAATAGAACTGCGTGATTCACTCAAAAGAAAACATATCTTTCTAAAAAAAAACATTTTAACTCAATGGCAGACATCGTTACTATATTTTGGATTATAAAATCTCAAAATGAGGCGTGCTATAGTTTAATAACAAATGTTTTTTATATTAATCAAAATATTCATCTATAATAAAATGCGTCTGCCTATTAAAAACTTAATCGAGTTTGTAGATATCAGCAATTTACTTCTTAAGAAGGATGTCATTTGATATTTTTCAACTTATAAAAAGAAATTTAGATTACCCGCAACAACCACTTTTTTTAAATGTATCTTTTCAATAAATTTTTCCAAATTCTCTCCACTGTGCAGTAATTACATACATATGCATGTCTCATTCCCTGTCTCTCTTAGTATTTTTTCGCAGCGCTTTTCATGCGGTTATTGTACTCACAGCGCTTATGATTTGATTTTTCTTATGTTGCCCTTGCTTTTTGCCAACTTTACCTTGTCGTAGCAGCAGCAACAGCAGCGGCCTGGAAACTTCAAAATATCATTAAAAAAAAATTATTTTTTTTTGTGTTTAGCTAAAGCGCGCGCGCAAAGTTCAATAAAATCAGCGCTAAATTGCAGCTGCTACAACAACAAAAAACAACAATTTTTTATGAGCGTAAAAATTATATCATCGCTAACAATCGAGTTCGTCGACTTGAAGCAGGGTGAAAATAATTAGTTCAGATGTCATTTTAAGTGTCAAAAACTCACTCAGCTTTTCCTTGTGCAGCCCCCACACAACATGCATTTGTGAATTTACTTATTTTGTAACAATAGCAACAATTAATTGCTGCTGACAATGAATTATTGTTGCTGCGACAAATACCGGTCAATGTGAATGTCAAATTTTGTTGTAAATGCATGAATGAGCTTCGAGACCGCACATACTGACTCACACACGATCGTTTAGTTCCTGACGCCGCGTCGGTGTTAACAACAAAATTGCTGTCAACACAGGCAGTAATTTACTATAATTTGTTGACCAATTAAAAATTGGTGTTGAAATAAAAACGAAAATTGTTTTCCTCAATATATTTAATTTATAAAAAAAATTATTTTCAAGAAAAGCAAACAATACGAAATAAATTTTAAAGTTCGGTGATGATCAATATTAACTGCTGCATTTCGCAGCAATAGCTGCTCAAACCACTTTCTTTTCATGGAAAACCCCAAGAAAATTTATAACCGCAATGATCATGCGCTTTTTGTGCAGTAAACTTGCAATTTTCTTGTTGTTGCTTCTTTCACTTACAGCATTACTATACTTAATAGAAATTTTACTTTTTTTTCCCCAAAGCAAATGTTTTAATGACACTTTTCACATGTGATCGTCATCGCAAGTTATCGCCATAACGGGATCAACAACATATTGTTGTTACATGACAACAACAATAATAACAGCAACACGTTCATTATGATGTCAATGCTATCTAGTAGTAGCATATGTGAGGAGTACACAAACAACATACGCTCATTGCAGTCAGCCAGCCAGACACGCAATGCAATATGAGCTGGCAGCATGCTCAACGACCATGTTGCTGATGAACGTTGATTTGCAACAACAACAATAATTGCAGGTGAATTCAATCAAAAAATAAAAATAAAATCAAATAAATTGCAAGCAAAATGAAATTGCACTTAAATAATGCGAAAGTGATCTTTGAGTGAGTTGATTGCTCAATCATTATCAAGTTGTATGCAATACGATCGCTGCATCATTTTTTTTACTTTCGCACACATATTTTTGCTGAGCATTCTGGCTCATTCTTGTGTTATTGTGTAATTAAGTTAACATAAGTACAAAATTAAAATTTTTCAGAAATGACCCTTAAAGTTTTCATCGGTATACATTAACCGACTACATACATTTACCATAACATTTCTGTGTGCTGTTTGGAAATTCTTTAATGTTCTCATAGACATTCGTTACAAATCAAATTGTACTCATGTATGTGCATCAAAAGCTTCGTAAGATGTTTGTTATATTTTTGACGATTTCAAGGAATTGCGATCCAATATTAATTTCGGCCAATTCGCTGGTTTTGTTGAGTAAAGCTGTCCTTGATATCAGAGCCTGGTTCCGGCAAGTCGATGTTTTCCGATACTATTCGATAATTTTCAACTTTTCTATGTTTTTCGATGATATGAAAAACAAATTTTCACTTACATACGTAAATTTGTTTACTTTTTTTCGAGCCTTGACGATGTTTTCGACTGCATCGAATTTTTCGTCACTATTCGATAGTTTTCAACTTTCATCTTCTGTTTCCCGATATTTGCCAACTTACATTGATTTTTCCCCTATTTTTCGATACTTATCAATTTTTTCGACACTTATCAATTTTTTTGATGTATTTGTATTTTCGACGTTTATTTCAATGTTATTCAATAATTACGAATTTCTCAACGTGTTGCATTTGGTTCGGCATTTTTCGATATTTTCCGATAACATACGATATTTTGCGACCTTATCAACTTTTTCGAAATAAATTGATGCTCTTCGAACTCTTTCCTATACTAATAATAGAGCTCAGCGTCTACAGTCTTTAGTTTTATCTTGTAGCTTTAAAAAAGGTAATTATCAAACAGATAGTGAAGAATAAAGTTTGCTTATTACTTTTCATGCCGTTCGATACTTTTCTATGATCCATTCGACAATATTTGCATTTTATGTTTTTAACCATATTTTTTTCAGTGCGAATCTTAAGAGTTTGGGACGTTCCTTCTAATACCCGAATCAATTTAGTGTGGATCCTTGTCAACTAATGCTAAAAAATTTTTCGGCATGGCGCTTTTAAAAGGAACGCTTCTAGGAATGTTTTAAATGGACTTACAAATTTTTTTCTATCGACTGACTGACTGCCAAAAATGTACACAAAAATGACTGTAAAATTGAGGATTATTCATTACCCCTGTTTGTTTCTTTTAATTGAGCCAATGACTGTGGCTTACGTGATCGTTGTGCTTTCTTTTATGACACATGCGCGACATGCGACATCGAAATCATCTGATGACTTTTTAATTTTTATTTTTACTTCTCTCACAATGACTGTATGCATAATGTTGTTTGCATGTAAAATCGCTGAGCTTGGTTGGGTTGGATGCTTATTGCATTTTTGCTTTAAATTTTGGTTGTTTTTGCTGTACCATTGACCTTTTAAGAATCCTTTGTGTGTTGTTTGCTGATGTTTTCGTTTATTTTTAATTTAATTTAAGATTGAAATTTGTGCGCAATTGCTGCTACAGGAAATAAAACAAAAATTATTTTTAACAAAGAAAAACTTAGATGCATATGTATTGTGTGTATACATGGAAAGGTTGCAGCGGAAGAGCTACAGCGAAGTACCCGCAACATCCCTCTCAGACTTTTTTGGGTGTGGTGCATTTTTATTTTTAAGAAAATTTAAAATTTTTCCTACCATTTAAACACCCACCTTAAAGTTTAATTTAAATCTAATGAGCTGATGTTTATTTACTTATTAAAAAGCAATGATTTTGGTCCTACCCAGAAATCAAGCCAATTAGGTGCCAAGTCCTAAATGCAATTTAGAGTTTCACTTTTTTCCCTTACGTTAGAGTACTTATATGTGTTTGCTTATATATTGGACAGTAAATATGAAGTTATTTTTTGAAGTTAACCAATTTGACCATAGAGTCCATTAAAATTCCCATTTAAGCCAAAAGTGATACAAGTTTTTATTAAATACGCAGCAATTTAGTGTTTTTTAAGTATCTCCAAAATTTCACAACATATCGCCAATTTCGCTGCCTACATCGGTAGGTGTTAACCTCTAGAAAATCTCTGAAAGTTCACAACACATTTTCATGCCATGGCCAATTGTATGTTCCAAGTGCGTTCATTACACTCACCGCATGCTTGTTATACATTTTGCACTTGTAAACCAATGTTTTGCTGCTGCCATTGCGTGGGGGCCACAAGTACGCTGTGCTATTTCTGCAGAACGCCCAATACGCCACTGCTGGCGCTAAATGAAAAAATTTGTTTGTTCATTTCTCACACACACACGCACAAACATCCACACACTCATTGCTTATATAATTTTTGGTGTTTGTGCGGTTCGACCTTGCTTACGATACTTCGATATTTATTTTTTGCGAAAACAAAATTTTACGCATTTCCTTACTAACCCACACACACACAAACACACACACGTACGTAGTGTGTAGCACATGGGTTTGTACTCAGTCGCCGTCAGTCTCTTAGACCTTGAAAACTCTTATCGAATTTTCACCTTTCACAAACTGAAATTTGCGCTGATAAGCGTTGATCGTGTGTACGGAAAAAAGTAAAATAAAAAATAACAGCAACAAATGCAATAGCGTAAAGGAGGAGGAAGTGTTGCTGATATGCGTTGAAACTATAAGGAAGACAACAACAGCATGTTGTTGCCGCTGTTGGTGTTGTTGTCGATAATGTCTACAATACATAAATCGTAGAATTTGTGCTGCTGACCTTCATTTTCGCGTTTGATAATTTTTATCGCAACAACTATTTTGTTGTTGTGTTTAATATTTTGTTCGGGATACTGTAGTCACGGCCTATGATAAGAATAGAAGGTAAAAGTTGCTAAAAATAGCAAGTTTTTTTTCCATATTTTTTGAAAATAAAATTAAAAAGGTTGTAAACAATTTGCGATAAGATGAAATTTTGAAAGCGCAGTTTTGGTTTTATGGGAAGAATTTTTGAAATTGTCAAAAAATATGTCAATACATTGAAAATAAAACTAGTCGAATTTGCGCTCTCTTGTCAAAATGTGCCTTCCTTTTGTTCAGTTATATTTTTAACCATAAAATCTATATTTAAATAGATGAACTCAGATATTTTATGCTTTCTATGAATTAAGGAACGTTAGTCGAAAAGTTTCGCTAAGTTTAGCCAAACAATACCAGTCATTTTACATGGTCGTAAAAATCTAAAGTTTTTAAAAGCAAAGGTCCAAACTATTCTCTTGAGGAATTATAATAATCCTTTGTTAAAAAAGTCTCCATAAGGAGTAAACTAATGAAAAAACTTGGTAGTGTTTTTAGTAAAATGTTTATAATCCAAGAAGCAATACGTTTACGAGAGCTGAGTAGAAATCATTCCATTAGTAATCAGATTCTTCAAATATTTTGCTTCCAATAAATTGGATTTTGAAATCGACTTTTTCAATTCCACGGCAGAAGCAATGGTTCCTCTCTTGATTTGATTGCAGATATATAAATTTTAAATTGTTAAAAAAGCTCTGAAGAGCTGATTTTTTTTACTCATCAAGTTCCGTAATGAAATTCATAATCATTGATTTATTTTCTAAAACTGAATTCAAAAATTTTTAAATTGTGTTGCCTTGAACAATTAATTAATTCTGTTCAGTTCGGCGAAACAATCAGAAAAACTTAATGCCACAAAATGTTTGTATGCTACTGCTGCTTAGTTACGACTCGCCAGGAAAGCTTGCAAATGAGGCTGCATGGAAAGTGTAGATATCAAAGAATGAGACGCAGCGACGGATTAAGAATTTGCGAGGTCTGGGGCCAAAAATTAGAAATGAGACCACATTAAAACAAAAATTGAATGATCGCAATAGTGGACAATATTTCCTACAAATATACGAAGAAAAAATATTAGATACTGATGAGCTAAACAAACCAAAAATAGATCATTCAAAATAGAAATAACTTTTTTCTCTGAAACGCATATAACATGATTGTGTTTCATTTCTTCTAAAAAAATACAAGACCCTTGTCTCATTTTAAACCTCTTGAGAGTCCGGGGTCAAAGTCTCCTCTAGCTCTGCTTTAATTCGCCGCTGGTTACAGGAATGGCATCTTGAACAGAAATATTTCGGATTTATGTCAGAGCTCTTCGCAACTTTGGAAATAAAGTTGACCTTGGAAAGCCCAGGGACTAGCGGAAATGACAGCCCTTGAAGATATTTGCTAATTAAACTAAAGTTGAATGTACAAAGCGTTGTAATTCAACCGATGTTACACTTTCGTGCAAGGTGGTTTGTGTGGTTCAAAAATATTTATCCGTTTTCTGGCACAACAATAAAATCTTATTCGGTCAGCCAACGCTTGAGCAAAGAGACTATTTAAATTAATCTGTGACATAATTTTACAAAGCTGGATTTTGATTTTTTTTTTCATCTTCTTTCCAAAACTTTTAAACTCTACTTAGATAATTTATTATAAAAAATTTTAATAGCAACAACAGCACGCACCTAAGTCCCTAAATTCTACTGTGAAAACCTTAACTACCGTCAGTATATTAAAGAAGATAAACTTTCAAATAAAGAAGTCCCATAAAAATTATCATAGCCCATACACCAAAAATCTTAATATTCCCTTCCCAAATATACACATCAAATTATCGCCAACCTCACTGAAACATAAACCAACGACTTTTTTTTCTAAAATCATGATTTCATCCATTTAATTTTGACAATTATGCGTAATCACAAACAACACACTTAAAATACCATTCACACCTAAAAAAACAACAACTTTACTAACACAAAAGTGCGCTTACGCACACAACAAATACGAGCACAACTATGCATGCATACATACATACATACGTACATATACATATAGAGTTGCTAAAAGTACGCAAAATAACACAGAGATACCAACCAACTTGTCGGTCGTATCAAAATAATTAAGCGACCTTCAAATTGACCGAGTTCATGGCTGACTGTCATTACGTACCATGAGGTGCGTAAATTAGAGAAACAAATGCTAAATATACTGGTATTCTTATAAACAAAAACAACAACACTTGATATAGCTTTAGAGATAGATTTTTGCGCATTCAGTGTGAGCTGATACAGCTCATACATACGTACATAATGGGATATTTCAGGCAAAATTTTCGTTTTGAAATCCTTGAAGTCTTAAATTTTTTTCAAATTGTGATGTGCTATGGGGTCGTCCATAAGAGACCTCCGCAGCTAGGGGCAGTACACACTGGGCCTAAAGGATCGATAGGTTGCATTAAAATGGCAACGAAATCTGAAAGCACTATTGTTTTTATGCTTGATTATAGACAAAAAATCAGTTTGAATTAAAATCCTAGCTGATCCTGTTTCGAAAATATTGATATTTTTCGCCTTTTGATACAAGCAATCATGTATCGACGTTTATTAAAGTGTTCTAATTGATTAGTAGACTTCATATATATATATATATATATATGTATATATTTGTTTATTTTAATAATTTTAATTATTTCATTTATAAATCTAACGATAAAACAATTGACACTAAGGTGCGTTTCATATATATAACGCCACTGTAAATTGTGAGATTTTAATGCGTGTAGAAAGCTGTTAAAAGAAGCGGAAAAATTGAATGATCCACAAATATTTGAGCACGTTGGGCCACTTCGATTGCAGCCTTACATTAACTCATTTAAGGCAATGAACAAAATTGTAGATGCTTGTTTTTCTACGAAGCGTGCTGATATTAGCAATATAGATAATCATTTAATGGAACTTCGCAAAGCTATTGTAAGTACTGGTGTATCTCAGACAGTTAAAATCCATGTTATTCTGGAACATCTCAAAGATGGTCTTTTGTATTTGAACAACGATGGTTTGGGTTGTGGTCGGAGCAGGCTGGTGAATCGGTACATCACGAATTCCTCAAATTTTGGGAAAGATTCAAATTGAATTCTATCGAAGATCCTTCATTTATAAGCAGATTGAAAAAAGCGGTAGTAACATTTTCTTCCCAACACATGTAGTACTTACATGATATAAAGTAATTGTTTTAATGGTATAAAATACTTTCAAGGTGGATTAGGCCTATAGGGGATACCACTTTAAAAAAAAAGTGCCATGATATATATCTCATTAGATGGTGTGGAAATATCAGAAACTATAACATGAATAGGAATTAATTGTATGCGCAGTATATTTCAAATATCTATTCAAATGTATATATATATTTCTACATAGAATCCTAGGTGCTCCTGGTTTGGAAATATATATATATATATGTATATATATACATACATATGGAGTCTACTAATCAATTAGAACACTTTAGTAAACGTCGATACATGACCGTATGTATCAAAAAGCGAAAAATATCAATATTTTCGAAACAGGATCAGCTAGGATTTTAATTCAAACTGATTTGTTTTCTATAATCAAGCATAAAAACAATAGTGCTTTCAGATTTCGTTGCCATTTTAATGCAACCTGTCGATCCTTTAGGCCCAGTGTGAGTAGGAGGGCTCTTAAAAACGGTGAAAAGTGGACAAGTAGGGGGAGATGGTGTCGAAGATATTTTTTTTGGACTTGTCTATCACCAAAAAATTGTTTCGTTTTTTTTTGCTCATCAGAAACGAAATAAAATATCAAAGCGAGGGTGACGTTAACCTTTGTGGACGTCTTTTAGAAGCAACAATGGAGAGGGGGGCAGTTCTAGAACTTTTGCGAACCTCTTTAATGTATGAGCCATATGCTGGGCATACAGTCAATTATGTTCTAAAGTTAACTTGCGTAAGAAAAAAGCTTCAATGTGGTTACTTTTGGAAAAATTAAATTTCTTGTAACATCCCGTGAATGAATTCGCTGCATTAGTTGTCCTGTAAACTTAAAGTTCTATACCAAATGTTTTAAAAGCAGATACATTATATTGGTGAATTGCGATGACCTATTTCGACTAGTACTTCATGTCGTATAGATTTTTCAACATTCTATCTTACAAGACTTCTACACTGGCATCACAAACAGCCCGTTTACCATTTATCTTGGTTTTGTATCGCGTTTTTAAATTGCTTTCACACTGGCATTACCGCGATTTTCTTCCAAATAAGCTATTATTGTAGGCTCCTTTATTGATTTGTCCGCCAACTCCTAAATCCATTTTATCAAACAAAACTACTTCTAAACACGCTTGATTAGTGTGGAGAAAGAACCGTTGACTCAAAAAACAAGATGAATGAAAACCGGATTGTTTCAATGCCAGTGTGAAAGCCTTATTAAGTAAAAGTCATAGCGGTTAAAAATTACTTTCTTATGTAGAATTCCATTTTCACTCGTATTTGGAAAGTCTGAATTTGTTTCAAATTCTATTTATAATTACAAAAGTTTTGATGAGATAAAGTTTTTATGGATTCCATAGATTTCTGACGCCCTTTAACTCCTAAATCGGCTGTAGTATTGTTTTGCACGCATACAGACTTTTTATGAGGAAATCATGAGCTAGTGCATACAAAAATTTCAGCCACTTTAAAAGTGAAATTTTTTCCCACACAAAAAGTGTGGATACTTTTCGCTTGGAATGCCCCATACATAATATTGCTGAAATTAGAATTGTTGCAAATATTCAAATGAAAGTTTAAACTTTTTTTGGGAATTTTTTTTTATAAAAATTTCAATCAAATCTATTACTGAAGAATAAAACATCACAATCACAGTCTTACATTCTAGCGAGCATTAAATTACAAACGCACTTTTTATATAATTTTTTTTGCAAAAAATAAATGCGAATAAAATCACACAAGGAAAAATTGTTCAGTATGTCGTTCAACTCTTCAACCATGATGTTGAGTGGAAAGGTTCAGCGCTTTTTTTATTTTTTTGACTTATGATAATCGTTATTGTTGATAATCATTTTGTTGTTACTGGTGGTAGGCTGTTTGTCATTGGTTGGTGGATTGATGATTTAAAAAAAAAGTATATGACGAGAGCTGTCGCGGTTTTTGCTCTCTTGTAATGAAAACGTTGATAAAAAATATAATGATGGCCATTATATTGGAGGCCCTACATTTTCAATGTGATAAGTGAGGTAGTTGTTGTATTCACAATTATAACACATGGCATATTATCGGTCGTTGTCGGTATCATTTAAATGAAGGCGAGCTTTCTTTCTTATATTATTGCATTCAAGTTCAATTGGAATTATTTCAGCAAAGCGATAGTAAAATTAAAATTAACTTATTTTCGAAAATTAGAAAATCAAAACGTAGCAAAGGTATTTTTTAGATTTAGTAAGTATTTCATCAAAAACTGCTATTAAACGGAAATATGCACATGACGGAAATACTTCATTAATGCTGTAAGGTACGCAGTGGTTTGTTTTGACTTTTCTCGTTACAAAAATCTTAGCTTCTGAACGAACATAGTCATCTGAATAACTTTTTTTTTTGCTACAAAATGTAATTCCCATAGCTTTTATTGTGCCAAGTTTTGTTTGGGCTGTTTTAAAGGGCGCAACGGAATGTGTTATGCCACAAATGCCTCATTTTTCGTATTTTACCCATCGCTGTTCATTATTGCGAGTAAATGGTGACTTGGATTGAGATATTGAAGAGGTCGAAAAAAATGTTAGAGACTTCAAGATTGATATAAAAAGAATCTAGAAATCATTACGAACAGAAAATGATAAATCAATGAGATTTCAGTACAGAATATTCTGCATATATCTTCTTAAAAAAATCACTTATTATCATGCACTGCTTACCCAGTGAGCTCATATTAAGTGAAAAGATTTACTGATAGAAACGTTTAAAAAAATCATGAAGTTATAAAATACCAATAAATTTAATCATTTAAAATTCCCCACAAGTATCTTCAATAATTTCAATTATCCACTCTGACAAAGCACGTGCTGTTACTGCTGCTACTATTGCTATTGCAACTGCCAATAGGCCAATAACTTCAACTCCCTCTTGAACTCCTTTCAAACTCACAGTACAGCGCGGCGGCGCACAAAGTCAATAAACTCATTTCCACTTTAATCAAGCGCGCTGCGATCAATGGCGATCATTGGCACTCGGCCTACTCGCTGTGCGCATTATGACGGACGGACGGACGGACGCATGGACGAGTATACAAGTTGACGGTGCTGCTCACTTTTGTTGGGCTCAAGTCATTGCTACCTTCAATGATTGCACTCGCATAACCCTCAACAACAGTTACAAAACTGTTTGCATATCAATGAATGGTGGCTGGGGCAAAGCAAAGCGGCGGTAAGTGATAGAAGACCAACGTATGGTACATTGGTGCTTGACTTACGCAAAAATAAGTAGATATTCTACGAGAGAACGAACAAAACTGATAGAACGAGTAAATAGTTGGGACCCACAAGAACCATTCCGCTGATGGCATGGAAAATTGCATTGCATCAACAAAAACAAATTGTGTGTGTAGAGAAAAGAACAAAGAATGAAGAAGAAAATCTAGACAGTTCTTGCGATCAACAGCGGGACGAACGTGCCTACGTTGCAGCGTGCAATGAACGCGGTTGCAGCGAAGGGTTAAAGACCCTATGAAAAATTAGGAATGGTATAGAGAAGCAAATGAAGAAAGTTGGAGCTAAAGCGCATGTGAATGGAAAATTACTCACGAAATGCATTAGAAAAATCTAAACAAAATAAAAAAAATTACAAAAAAAAGCTAACCAGAAAAGAAAGGAAAAATTTAACAACCGAACCGAACCTACACCAACATAATGAACAACATCGAGTTGTGCGCGGCGTTCGCCGCCTTTGGCTGAGGTTGATATTAAGGCTGCTGCGGCTGTTGCACGATCAGCCCGTACGACAGCCAGTGGCTTTGAACTTCACAAAAGCAACAATAAAAGAGATAAAAAGCAACCAAAATAAGATATCTTTTTCAAAAGGAAAAACACAGAACGAAAACAACAGCAACAACAGCGTCGGAAAAAAAAGAAAAGGGAAAATCTTGCAATTCAACTGTAGTTTCAATGTCGAGATCACTGCTAAGATCACTTTGCGCTTTGGGTAGGCAGCCAGGCAGGCAGGCAGTCAGACAAGTCCAAGAAAAGATGCCTTGGCTGTTGATGTTTTTTGTGCTGCAAGTACAATGCCACAAAAGAGGAAGATCATTGAACGACAAAAGAAGCGTTCAATGCACTGTGATCAGCACTTTATTGATGTGATGTGATGTGTGCGAGAAAGAGAGAGTGTGTGTGCGTTCGAGAGCGAAGCGCGTAAAAGATTGCAACGTATCTAAGCGCAGCTCCTACGCATGAAAAATACGCGTTCTTCTTCATTGTTGAGGACAATTCCAGAACAATTGTGGTAAAATAGAACGTAGCAATGAACCAATTCAATATGCTGCTGATGAGCATGATCATCAATGATCAACAATGGGAAAATCTGTAATTCAATCAAAACAAAATTCAAGGCGGGAGCTTAAGTACTTAGGTATGCCAGCAAAAAAAAATAGTGCCAAGAGCAGCAGCAAAGAAAGGAAAATCAAAAATGTAAGATAATAAATTTCATTAAAAATGGATCATTGTCGCCAGCATCGATCAGAAAATGCTAAAAATAAGGAGAGCATAAGAAATACGTTCAAGAATGGAGGAGTGACGAGTTGCCAAGTGCATTGCAAAGATAGAAGAAACTCTTGTTTTTGTTTTCTTACATTAGCGAATTCCTAAAACCTGAAGATCAACACAGAAAATTCTAGAATTATCAAATGGAAACACGCATTAGAGATCAGGTTTCGGAAGAGGAAAATGGTTGGAAAATTATTTATGCACTTTATGTATAATGTAAGCATAATTATATTGCAAGTTATGCGATTTATTTTTAAATGAAGAATTAATTTAGAAGTTAAAATCTTTTAATTTTATGGTGGGGAAAAATAACTTCAATGAGATCAACATGCCCAAATTGTGACTCAGTTTTAATGAAGAAACTGCTGACTTTCATTAACCAATGAGTCTGGCCTGGTCAAGATATGCAACAAAGACCTTTAATACAAAATCCGATCCTATTATAAGAAAAACGAATGATCAGTGCCTCAACATGAAAGGAATTCCACATGAGGTCTAATTTATTTTATCAAAGACTTGTTTTTTTTAAATTATTATTATTATAGTTTTCCTGCACCAACATTGACTTTTTTCGCAGTCTATAAATTTTTTGTAGGTACTGGTCTGTGGTGTGAGACGATGTGTTTCGATATTTTTCGACTTTTACCGCCTTTTTTTATAAATTTCGCTACCATTTTCATCAATTTCAATTAGTAATTTGCGAATTTTTCTAACTTTTTCGATATTTTCCAAGAATATATAACTCTTTCGTTTTATTTTCCGATGTTGCGTGTCAACTTTTATTACGTTTTTCGATGTTTTTCGATTTAATTCGATACCTTCCAATTTCATCGATTTATTAATCTCATTTGAAATTTTTCGCATGCTCTGAGATACCATCGACAATTTTCACATTTTTCCGTATCATTATTTTTTTTTTTTTTTTATTAATGTGCTTTGGTGTGTTACACATTTTTATTCCATCGGCTTTTTTTATTCCCTTAATCTTTTCGATTTTGATATTTTTCTCTCAAATTTTAACTATTAGAAATAAAAATAGTGAATCAAATAATGGAAATGTCTCTAACAAGCACTACAGAAAATCCGCAGACTTCGAAGATAAACCGCGGCACAATTAAAGCAAAAGTTGCCAAATTCAATATGGATTGTGATGAGATACAATTTTAATACACACTTAAGACTTGTACGCTCATTTTTACTATTAATGCAATTTACGGCACTTATTCTACGACAAAGCTGAAAATTACACCCTTACTTACGTTGCTTCATTTTTCAAACGGAAAAAGAAATATGTTCTACCAGACTCAGATTCGGATTTTCCCAAAAAAAGCAATGCAACTCGCCATTCTGTGAAATTGCATACATCGAATTAGGCTTTATCCTTTATGGAAACCTCCTTGGTTACTTTTAACAAATGGCGATGGTTAAATATCTTTGATAAATAAATAATATTCATCTACAAAATCAATTCGCAGTGACAGCTACCTGCTTAAGAACAACTTAATCATCCACCAATGAAACCTTCATACCACTTTGCAGATCAAATCAAAAATTCAGCACAAAATGCAATCATTTAGAAAGGAATTCTATTTAAGGAACAACACAAAAAAATCAATTTTTTTTTTGTCTGCCCTGGCCAATATAGCAGACCAAGAAGTCGAAATGAAGCACATGAGTTGTAAGAACTTGAAAAAGAAAAAGTCCACATCAACAGTAGAATCAAATCTAAAAGTAAAGCAGCAGCACAACAAGAACAACAACAGCAACAATTAAGGCACACAAACAAATTACAATAATTCGTGCGAAAGTGAATGACCTCCATTAACCGCCATTAAAAAAAAGTCCAACGCGTTTTTGAACCCTTTCTTGAAAAAAAAACCAACAAAAACGTACAAGTCTCAAGTCTTAAGCGACGGGAAAAAGATCACGTCGATGACGACAATGACGATAATTTTGCTGCTCCATAGAATGAGTAGAAGAAACAGTAGAAGACACAGCACACAGAAGAATTCGAAAACCTGTTTACCAACACAAATGTTGTACGCGACTTGCATAAATCTGCAAAAGTTCTAGAGTTGTCAGTGCTTTTTTCGTACGATTTTTTAATTAAAAAAATTTAAAAAAAAGAATTGCTGAAAGAGAATTCAAAATGAAATACCCATGTAAAGAAGAATAACTAAAGCTGAAATGTGAAGAACTGAGCTGAAGCTAAAAAATAGGCCAATTATACAAAATCAAAAGGAGTAAATTAAGCGCGTAGCTAAAATCGCTCAAGAAAGGATATAACGCCTTGAAAATATCGAGGCTGAAATATTTTTGCTGGGAAAAGGAAAAGTTGTGTGGA
The DNA here is from genome assembly GCA_963680825.1 of Meiosimyza decipiens. NCBI lineage: Eukaryota > Metazoa > Arthropoda > Insecta > Diptera > Lauxaniidae > Meiosimyza > Meiosimyza decipiens. Next base: position 42,751,505 of record OY804258.1, read on the forward strand.
AATATTGCGCTCTGCTGAAAAGAAAAACCTCTGAAAACTAAAAAAAAATACACCAAAAAAAGTGCCAAATTGCACGATAATAGACGGATGAATCGTCCAAAGAAAATACGACGATCGTTTGGTGCGTTTTGTTGAACTTTTCACATCCTTATTGTTTTACAAATTCATTAGACTTGTGCGAAGTCACATTGACCTTATGAATCTAATCCAATCTTGTTTTTTCTCTTCGTGACCTATGAAATGTCCATTTAAATGATAAATTTTCCAAAATTAAAGAAAATATAAATTTCTATTTTACTTTCACGTTGCAAATTCCATGCAGTTCATGGCAATGGCAACTTTCAATATTAACCACAAAAACTAAAAAAACTCCCCCTTCAAATATTCCATTTATGCCTTGAGCCAATTTTTTTTTCACCACTCAACAATTTATAATGAATTAAATACCAAAGAAAATAAAAAACTTAGCTCCCAAACAAACGTTTTAAGTTACGAACAAAATGTGCAAGCAGATTCGCATATCTCATGGACACAGCAACGCTGCTGCTAATGAGCATAGAGGCGATTGTAGAAAAGTGGCGCTTATAAAATTAAAGAATAAATCTTACATGTAAAATAGCGTTACCATACATCAAAATTAAGTAGCTTGAGTTGTTTTACATAAAATGTCCGAGTTGAAGATATTCAAGAGAAAGGGTACATAATTAAAGTTTTTTGCTATTATATTGTCTCGTATGGACCCGGCAGCAATTCCATCCGATGTAACATGTAATGCTTTTTAATATGTAGAAGGCAGCAATATCTAGAACTTATATGTGTGACCAAATAAATTTAAACATAAAATTCCACTCCTGATGCATAACTTTTACTGAGACTTAAGTTTAGCAAACGAGATATATGGCAAAGGAACTGTGTGACCTTTAACCTTAAATATTTTGCATATTCTTAGATCTGTATAAGGTCAGTCTTACCAACAAATTTCGTTACATCAAATACTAGGTTCTCTGAAAATTGGACCCTTTAATCTTTCCTACAGCCGCCTCTTGCGCTCTAACGAATTCCACAACTATGCGAAAGTACCTTAACCTACACCACGTGACGATAGCCGTAGCGGCCGCATGCCAGAAGAAAGCAAGAAATCAAAGTGCTGCATCAACGACTCAACTCAAGAGAAAACTGTGGAAAAGTGCAAAAACCTTACAGTTGCGACTATTGGCAACATCATAATAATCATCTGGGAGATTTGCCGGCGCATTTCACTTTGGTTTGAGGCCAAAGTCCTCGGTTATTCAATACCAAACAACTTAGGCTATAACATTTTTCTATGCACATTTGAATTAACAATATGCAGCGACAATGCACAGTGGACTAATATACATTAAATTTCGCACAATTTTCGAGTGAAACAAAGTTTGAAATAAAACAAAAAAATTTTAGCAATTCGTGTCTCATACTTTGGTTTCACAATGATTTTTGTGTCAGCCATATATGACTGACACAACTATTTTTTAAATTGTGTTAGCTTCAGTTTTTTTTTGATGTAATACAATTTTTTGAAATCTATGTAACGTCAGTCATATTTGACTGACGTGATGCTTGTTTGAAAATTTTAATTTTTTGAGAAATGGTTTATTAAAATATTTCTTATATTCCTATTTATTAATTTATTTTTAAGTCAGTCATATATGACTGACGCATTTTATAGATTGCACTTGATTTTTACCACAGTTTTCTGTGTCATCTATATATGACTGACACATTTTTAAGCAAAAGTATGCGTCTGTCTGATTTTTTTTTCTTAGCTAGATTAAAATTTCAATGAGCTTCTGAATATCGTTTATATGTATTTGGCTCATTCGGTTTTAATTTCCCATTAGACATACTTAATTGACATCATTTTAGTTTGTTGTTAAACCTCCTATTTATAAGCATTTTTTGCAAATTTTGCTGCAATTTTAATCCTCAATATGTAGTGGAAGCCTATAAGAAGCACAGTAGGTGTACATATCCTGAATGAAAAAGATCACTACGTTGACTTGTCTTTCACATCCACTGTGCAACATCGATCTTGTTGAGTGTCAGTCAACTTTCATCCAAAAGAAAATGTGTTTTCTTGAATTTTTTTTTTTTTTTTTTTTTGTGCAAAAGAGCAAAGGAAAAGGTATTTTATTATTGTTGTTGCCACAAAATATTGCCTGTGACTTGGTAGTAATTGCAGCGCCAACAGTTGTCAGTTGTTACTGCTGCTGTTGTTGTTTGCCAAAACAAGCCTTCTTGCGTTGGCGCGCATAGCAATGAACTCTCGCGCTGGGTATTTGATGGAAAGTTCGTTGCATTCGATTTGTTGTAGTGGTAAAATTTGTTAACAATTACGATAGGGGTTCGAAGTATTGAAGTGTAAAAGCGTTATGTTGTCATAATAAATAAAAGGCATTACGTTTATATTTTTCTAAAATCATATTGTGATGAACAAAAAAAAAATAAATTCAGAAGGAAAAATCGTGCAAAACAAATCCACAAAAATTCAATTCAATATATATTTTTTAGCACTATTCCTATAGAGAACAATATAAGCTAAAAAGTATGCCTTTATTTGACCTCAATAAGCCAAAACTCAAAAGCGTTAAGAAACTAAAAATTTTGTATTTTGAGAAAAATCAGTTTAAAGTTTTCAAAAACGTGAGACTTGACCTACGTTGTTTTCACATTAAAACAAGCTCGCTTTTGAGTGTGAATTTTGAACTAAAGCCGAGTGGATGCTATGTTGCAAAGTACTTAGTATAACAACTCGAAAAATCTCAAAACCGCCAATTTTGACGACGGCCGTTGTCCTTGAAATTTTGATCCAGCATTATCACATCACTTCTCTCTGCGCTGATTTGACTTAAATTTTAATAATTTTGCGGCATAATTAAACCAATGTCATTGAGTTCCGTATGGATAAATATTTGTAATTGAATCATTTTCCAAAATTTTGAAATGAGTTTCTTAACTTCTAGCAAACGTCATCAGCCGGTAACTGACATTGACTTTGGTTATCTCGTGCAAATTTTGTATTTTCTTTTTTTTTTCTTAAAAGTTATTGTCTCAACAATGAAGTAAATTTTTAATTGAAGGTGCAAAACAAAAAAAACATCAAAACAAAAAAAAAAAAAAAACAAAACAAATAAACGTCACAACATGACACATCGCTTTGTCGTGTTTGAAGCAGCAAACTTAAATTGTTGTAGTGTCATCAACACCGAACGGAGCAAACAATAATATTGCTGCAGCACGATCACATGCGATCATTGCACTTTGTGTGAGTACCGAGTAAGAGAGAGAAAAATTCGAGAAAGAGACTCTGATAAAAAAAAGAGGTAATATTTTTTAAGTCAACACATTATAGGCCCCTTGTATGCTCTGCCATGATCGTTTTGCACGATCAATCGTTGAACATTGGTCGTCGTGCAAAAAAGTTGCAACTTCATTTTTGCAGCCTTTTTTTTTTTTTGTTTGTGCTCAACTTACATAGGAATTGTTGTTGAACAACTTTTATTTTGTTGTTACTGGCTGTTCATCGAGTTGTTGTTGTGCTGTTGCACTATGGGCTTAAGCTGGTCATTGGTTCTCTGGTTCATTGCCATCAAGCATGGGGTAACTAACCCAAGCAACATTTTTTCGTTATCTATATGCTGCTGCTGCTGCTGCTTACTGCTATCTTTGCTGTTGTAGCAGCAGAAGCAACGAATTATGTTGTTGCTGTTGTTTTGTTGTTGTTAAGCAAGGACGCGATCACTTTGATCGACGACAACAACGACGACGACGATCTTCAGATTCGATTTTTCTGTGGTTTCATGTGAGTGTGTCTCGGTGCCATTCACGTTGGAAGCTGAAGTTTATTGGCTTTTTAACTTGCATTGTTGTATTGTTGCAGTTGTGGCAGTTGCACTGTTATTGCCGCAGTTTTGACTGTTGTAGGCGATCGTGTATATCACTATGGAGCTTAAAGTGAAAGATCGCAATTTGATGGAATTAAGTTAAATTAAAGGCTTTCGACAACAGATTTTTCTCTTTCGTTTTGCAACTAAACGTTTGCAGTGAAAAGCAAAGTGAAATTTTTCACAAGGCAAAAAAAGAAAACAAACCTTTGCTGCAATTTGAATGGGGCTGTTGAACCATGTTTATGCAGACAAGTACATTTTAGTAGCATTTTTAATGTTTAGTTTTTTAAACAAATTTGTTTATTTGCAGCATTTTTGTGTCAGCCACATTCGAATGAGGAGATTTCTGGATTTGATCGAATTTTAGAGAGTTTAATATAAACTGAGGCCCTTAAGTAAAGATTTTGAAATATTTTTAATTTCCTTGTTAGTTTCTGTGTCAGTTGTATATAGCTGATGCAGCTTTGGGTTGAAATAGGCTTTTAGTTTTGAGCTCTGATAGTCAAAAATGGCGGGCATTATTTGTGTTGAAAAATTCAAAAACTTCATTATTGAAAATTGTTTTTTAATATTTTCTTCATAGAAAAACCTTGAAGTTCTTATGAAACTTAAAACTTTTCATTTTTACAGCACACTTTCATATTGTGTCTGGCTGCTTTTATGTCAAAAACTCATGAGTTAAGCGATTTTCATGTAAGTTTCTCAAACAATTTACTATTGCCAACTGTTTAGTTACATTCTCTAATTATACCCCTGTTTAGTGTTAGTCTTTTGTGTCAGTTTCAAGTCATTTTCGATTTCTGTGAGACAAATGGCGTATTGTAGAAAGATTATATTTCAATCCCAATTGACTAAATTAATTTTTGTAAAAAATTAATTTTTTTTATTTAAAAACATGAACTATTGTGGTTTGTTTTCAAGTTTTTCTACATATTTATTTACTATATCATATTCGACTGACACTGTTTTTATTTTCTAAATGACTTAATACTAAAATTATTTATTTTCTGCGTCAGTATTTATGACTGACATGACTATTAGCGAATATATTGCTATTATTATCGATAATTTCAAATCGATAACTTTGTTTTTTTTGTATCATCCATATTTAGTTGAATTTTTTGCCAAAAAACTAAATCTGTCAAAATTATAATATTCTTAAGGCCTTCGCTTGGTCCGATTAATCCTGAGATTCTCCAACAACTTTAAATACTTATCGTTGAAATTATGCCATATTTTAAGCAGTGATGTCATTTATGTTAGTAATTAAAAGTTTGTTTTCTTATCGTTAGATTCTAGCAAATTACCAGAGAAAACCCTCTTAGCAGTAATGTACCGTTTTCATAACTCCAAAAAGAAATGCGCAATTTCGCGCAAACAGCAAAAAAGGAAAACCACTAAGCAGCTTTTAAGTTTAAAGCAACAAATGTGGTCAAAGAACCTGGTCAGGGACAGCAATGACTCAAATTTATTTTACGGAATAAGTGTTTGCCAAATATTTTTCTACCTGCTGATCTTTCCAATCTATCGCTCATACATTGTAAGGTGTTGCCACGTTCATTAACGAAATTTTTATTTTCTATTTTTCTTTTATTTTCTCGACTATTCTTAACCCTTACATAATATATTTCAATGGTAATTTGTTGTTGTTATTCGGTTACGTGGATTTTGCTTCACTCGTTTCTCTTCGCGTCTTACTATCCGTGTCTGAAGCGCTCTATCAATGTTGGAATTTTGTTTATTTGGGCCAAGCTTAGAACAACGTTCCCCCCGTACGTGCATGCCATTACCCACGGAATGATAGAGAAAAAGTGATTTTCATTTTCTTTTCAACTCACATTTGTTTACAACTTTTGATTTTTTTTATGTGCTTTTTACACTTTTTTTTGGGAACTTTTTATTTTGTTTTTCATTTCGTGTTTATTTTACTTTTTTTGTATTTTGTTTATATTTTTTTTTAATTTTTTCTGTTGACTTTTTAAGTTGTTTCCGTCCATATGGCAAAAAAAATGGGCTAACAATTAAATTTAATGGTCTTATGCGTACAAAATCCAGAAATTCGTATGTCATGTCATATGGTTTCTATATTATTTTTTGTTTTTATATATTTTGTTTTTAATTTTTGTAAAAACTATAGTTAAGTCTTTTGATTGCGTTAGTTTCTGGGAAAGAACGCTTATTGTGAAAGAAGGTAAAATAATTTACGAAAGAAATCTATGGCGTTTTAGTTTTAATTTTCCTGTAAAAAACTTAATTTGCTTGTAAACAACATTTGGTTTTGTCTATGCAATACATTTGTCAAGGCATAGTTTACGAAAATAACAACACTAAATCATAAAAATATAATTACAACAAATTTTGTTTATAAAAGCGATTTGGAATAATTAAATTTTCCGGTCTTCTGTTCTCCTCTATAGAAAACCGTTTCCGAGCGAGTTCATAGTCTACTTGGTCTAGTTGTGAAAAGAGTAGGCTCGAATTATTTTTCAAGCACAACAAGGCTTTAGATGCCTGTAAAATATACAAATTATATTCGTTTTCTTGTAACAGCCTCTAACCACTGTCCAAGCACCGTATTGACATCGTGGGAAACGCTGCAAACGGCATTATATGCTGAGTCTTCTAGCATAGCAAGGGGGACCTGAATTGTGATAAAGCAAAGAAAATAGTGAGTAAACTTCGTAGGATATTCGATCGCAATCAACGAATATGAGGAAATTGGTTCGATTAACGACCGTAGATCATTCATGCGTTCCCATAGCGGACGTTTAAAATGCAGTGAGTTCAGAAGATGATAAGACAGTTCGTGGACGACAGTTTTGTTAAGAAAATCATCTATTGTGATGAGGCTATATTTTCAACTCAATGGGTATGCCAATAAGCAACATTTTTGAATTTGGGGTGATACTATTGCTGCAATCGATTGACAATTTTATTTAAAATCTAAGTCTTTTATTGGAATACCCTTTATAAGCTATCTTTAGAGAGGTTTCAAGCTAAGCTTTTTCTAATCTAACAAAACCGTTTCAAGTTCCGTTGAAGGCAGAATCATCTATCTAATCCATACCTGACCATGGGTATCTGACTAAAAGAGCCAAAAAATTGACTTCTAAAAAAACCGTTTCCAGTCTAAGTTTCTTTGAAGGTAGAATCAGCTATTTAATTCATAGATGGGCAAAATTTTGGAAGCAGGATCTACTTACAACAAAAGCAACAATTAGAACAACCGAAACCATGAATTCAATTCAATAAACCAGAAGTCAATTCTAAGGATCAAGCGAGAACAACATGAGTGTAGAAACAAAAGTACACTGATCAAACGAAACGAGTGCAGATTTTTTGTTTTTTACTGAATGATGAAACCATAACAATAGTGCAAGTCCCGTGCATAGCGCGTACAAATAAAAAAGCGACAACGATAAAAATGTGCGTAGCAGTGTTGAGTGCAGGTGCTTGTTATTTTGAATATTTTTTTTTGGAAAAACGAAGTGTTTGTTGTGTGGAGCTAAAATGGACTCATTTTCCCTACTTTGCCCATCGCTGAACTAATCCATACATTACTACGGATAGCTGACTAATAATAGAAGTAATATATAAAACAAAACTGAGTATTAAAGCTCGAGCGAAGAAACCGCAACAACAACAACTTAAAATCGTTTGATAAGACAAACAGGCCTTCATGAACATTGAGATATTGTTGCATAAAGATCCAAATCTGGCTCACAACTTGAAGCGCAACATCATATATGCTTTGATAAGCTTGTGTCCTTATTGCAATGCTATGACGATAGCATTTGTGCATTGATTTTTTAAATCTTTTATTGAAAATGTACAAATCTTGCGAAACCAAAAAACTACAAGCATCGGTGGACGCGAAAATTGTTGATTATTTTATCTTTCACAGATAATAAACTTTTGTGTAATTCTGCATAATTTTAGGTAGTGTCCCAAAATTATAATTAATTTTTTTAAAATTCACATGAAACAAAAAAGCGCAGTCAATGACTTACATTATTGAAATTCTGAAATTTCATTATGCTCTCCTTTATTGTTCCGCATTTGTTAAAAAATAAGAAAATTCTTGTTTTGCCGCAAAAATAAAAAAATTTAACAAAAAAAATAAATGAGATAAAGCGTTGATCATGAAATTTCCGAGTTTATAAATTTTTGTTTACATTTTTGTTGTTGCTCTTGATGTTGTTGTGCTCGTATTTATAAACTGCAGCGAACGAGACGAATGCACGTACATACATACATGCATGCTTGCTCACACCGCCGCTGTTGTGTTGTGTGAACGTTTATTTAGTTTTTTCATTATTATACAATCGTCAACTGAATCCGCAGCAACAACCAAAAACAACAAGCACAACTGCAGCAGCTTACAGTCAGCGTCTGGTGTTGTTGTGTTTGTTTTTGTTGTATAAAGCCATTGACCGAGAGCTGAATAAACGTTCTGATGACATTCACCCCAATTCATTGCGTTGCGTTCCGTTGCGTTGAGTTGCAACATCGACGACGTTTGCTTTGAAGATATCATCGGATCGAATGTATCGCAACGTAATGTGTGATAAGAGAAAGAACGAGAGAGTAATTGAGAGTGTGAGAGAGAGAGAAATACATTTGGCTGTTGATATTCTTGAAATTCGAATGTAATGCAATGTAGGCAAATGTTGCCAGATGGTTGGCTGAGCTTGCCCTGAGCTGATTTAGCCGGAAGTATGTTGCTGCTTGAGATTGAGATATGGCAACACTAGTTGATGAAGTGCAGTTTGTTAATTTGAACAATTATTGATAGATCGTTGGCCAAGAAAGGTTAGTGCAAGAGAGCAGTTTGCGAAGAAATGCCATGCATGACAAACGAACTGAAACTTCTGCAATCTCCATACGATTAACGCTCTCTACCAGAGCATTCGCTTTTATTTGGTCTCTTTTTTACGTTTAACAGTCTGTTTTTCAAACTCTGTCAGTTGGTCTAATTTTAGGTCAATATTCGTCATAAAAAATATATTTTTAAATTAAACTTGAAATGCAGAGATTATTGGCAGACAAAAAGAGTGCAATCAGAATATCACCAGGGCGCAGTAACTTTGGGTTTGTTCTTATTTTTGTTTATACAGCAATCAAAAAATTTATTGCTGCAAGGAAATGATTTCTTTATCTGAATTTTATTGTTTGTGCTCCAAATTTAATTTCATTGATTTCATCATGCATTTTGTTGAAATTTATATTTTTAAATTTTTAGTCGTACACGTGTCAGCTGTACTAAAATATTTGTAAGTAGGTGGTCTTGTATGGAAAATTACAAATTAGCGCAACTGAATGTGTGGCTTTGATTTCTTGTGGCGATATTATGCATACGTTTAAATGGTTCCTGGCCCAAAATTATGACAAGTTAGCAAACTTCTGATCCCTGATCACTAACTCATACGTTTTTTCGTATTTTTACTACTATGGACTTGTTAGTCGACATAAAATGTTACAAATAAAACAAATTAGAGTTCTTAACACTAAATAAGAAAAATCTTATCATTTAATATGTGATAACATAAGTACCATAAGTATCTGAGCACTTTTTTGTACTATATGGTATAAAGGCACACGATACATGCCGCCTCATGTCCATATACTGTACATAGAACAGTGCCTATAAAGACATGAGACGGCATGTCTCGTGTGCGTCTTAATGCTGTAAACATAAAAATAATTTGAAAGACATGACAACTCATGTCTTTATACTGTCCATTTTTGTCTTTTTAAGGCGTTTTACCAAGAAAAATGTGATTCGCCTTTAACGTACAATATAATAAACAGATAGTCTAGCGTGTAGGACTTCTGATAGTTGGGACATGGGTTCGAGACTGCCGTACAAAACGTAATTAAAAATGATAATCGATAATAAAATAAAATTTATTATTCTTTCAAAGAAGGACATTTTTAAGACTCTAAGTCTCTTCGAGACAACTCTACCCAAAACGCTAGGAAAATACTTTTTTTAAAGTCCGAGTCTCTTCAAAGAGAACAATGAAGGGACATGTCTTAACATAGGAATGCAAATTTTTTCATAAAATGTTCGATATTTTAATATTGTTCAATCCTACCCTATTTCATCGACATTACTACACGAAAGAAGTTGAAGTCAGAGAGAAAATAAAATTCGCCCATAAGCAAGGAAGATATTTCCTCAAAAATTTATGCCAAAATTATACAAAAATAAAAGGAGAAATTACTATTAAATGCCTTTTGAAAGCATATTTGTATTAGTGAGATTTTTTTAAGATCAAATATTACAGGGATATGATTTTTACCTTTAGGGACCGATTTCCCAAGCAAAAATTATTTAAACGCTGAAATAGAAAAATTACGCAAAAATCTTCAGCAATCACTGACACCGATTCTCAACTTAAAGGCTGGGCCTCAAGTTTAACCCTCAAACAAACAAAAAATTAAAACGCAATAAAATTAAGGTATTTTTGCATGCATGACTACCGAAATAAACTGCTTTCGATTACAATAACACGAAAAAAAAATACAATCATTTCTTAACCAAATTTACTTCGTCTCAATTCGAAGCGCATTACAAAAAAGGCACACTGACTAATTTTAAATTCGCCGAAGACAACATTACAACAAAACAAAAGTCAAGTTCAGAGCAGAAACCCAACTAATACAATGAAATTTAAGAGAGAAAGAATAAGAATTGATGAATATCTTTTGTTGCCAAAAGCTTCATTATGTACGTTTACTGACTTTTTATCATAGCACGAATAAAAAACCACAAAACTACTTAAGAATCTGCCCAAAAGGTCTTTGTGGTCTTTGCCCAGCAGAAGAAGAAGCACTAACATAATGAAGTTGAAAAGAAAAAAAGTAAAACTTGAAAAAATCATCTAACCAACATAACCAGAAAAATTGAAACGAAAATTTGGCAATGAACTTGAAACACGTGTAATTCGAATGCCCAAAACTCAAAGTGGAAGAAAAAAGGTAAGAAAAGCAAAAACAAAAAAAGTGGGAATCGGTAGCAAAGTCTGTTATGCTTAAAATATTTAAGCTTGTATAACACTAGTTTGCGTTTTTCTCTTTTTAAATAAAGCAAAAAAATCTTGTAAAAATAATGAGAAAGTGATAAAAAAAACTTGAAACAAATATGCACATTTTTCACTTAAGCTTTTTGGTATATTCTCTCAAAGTACTTGTACAAATTGACCAGAACAATGCAGCAAATTATTCAAAGCAAAAGATTTTCGTAGTTTCACATGAAACTTAAAAAAATAAACCTCAATTTCTTCTAAAATACTTTTCAAAGTGTTCAAAAAAAATAATTATCCTTATTCATGATTTTATTTATTTTACACAAAACTCATCATCTGCTGCTTATTGTCAGTCCCTTGCACAAAAAGCACAATGTTTCAAAATAATGATTTATGAAGTGAACAAAACAATTAAGTTAACAAGTTAGAGACTTAGCTAATAAGCTATTACAACTATGGTAAATATTTTTAGTATTAACAGTATTAATTTTTAATTTCTTGGAATAAAACATATTCTTTAGAATAGATAGGCTTATTAGAAAAAACTTACATTTCATATTTACAAAGAACAAAAATATTTACAAAGAACAAAAATATTTACAAAGAACAAAATTTTAATAGTCTAGAGATAAAGCGAGTACTTATGTTTGAAAAATAATCGCTTGAACGCTCAATTTCAGTATTTCTGGGTATTTGATTAATACAATTAGTCAAACAATTCATCAAATTCATCAGTCCCTTTTCGTCAGTTTCTCAGTCGTAGTAGATGTCTAACTTTGTATAACCTTCAGTTACAGTGACCAAAACAATCCCGTTTTTGATTTGAAACTCACCAGCCTTTTATCATCAGTATCTAAGCTGTAAAAGAAGCAAAACTGAAACTTATTTTTTAACATTCTTTCAACATTTCTGTGTTGCTCTGAAAAACTTTTTATCATAATGATTTTTTATTAAATGGGTAAAGTTTATATGGCGTAAGGAAAGACGTTCAAGATTGAACGATGGTATCTTTAGAGGCCGAATAGGAGCGTTCAACAAAAATTGCCCTAAAATGTTGGGCTATTTCAAATAAAGCCCCTTGAAGGCGAACTTTTTTTATTTTAGTCACTTTCAAATGAGAAAATACAAATAATGTAAGAGCTTCAAAAAATTTAATAAATAAATGAAAAGAAAAAGTGTTAAAGAATACCCGAAGAAGCTAGGTTTACTTTCCACCAAAAAGTGTAGAGCGGTATACAATAGCGTCCGTATTTTCTATCTCTCTCTCGAGCATTCGTCGTTAGTTTCGTTGTTTCGTAATTTTTTTTCTTCGGCGAATTTATAATTATTTTCGGCGCAATAACCTAGATTTTTGGGGATATACGATATAATTCAGAAGTGTTGCTTTTTTTTCTTTTTAGTTTTTTTATGTAATTCCATGTAGCGTGAAAATTAATACCTATGCCAACAACTACAGCGATAGCAATATAGAATTGGCAAGGTGTTTATTTTATGGTGCTGTCATGCCATGAAAGTTGTTTTTTGTTATGAGTACGTATTGTTGTTGTTATGATTTATGAAATTGCTGTCATTTGCGACGCCATTTTTCGAAATTAAAAAAAAAATTAACAAAATAAAATTTCATTGTTAAGGTCAAAAAACCGGTTTTGGGGCCAACAATATTTTGATATGAGAAAAAATTGAACTTATAAGCATAAAAAGAATTGATGTCAAAACGAATTGAAACTTTTATATCGAAATATTGAAAGTCGACCGTTCTCAGGCAAACAAAACTTTTAATTATTTTAAGAAAATAAATTTTGATTTCTAAATAAGGTTCTTACCTATTTTTAATTGTTTTAAATCTTTGTTTCATATTCAAAATAAGGGTGTTTTATTTCAAAATTTGCATATATATAGATTTTGATGTAACTTATACATTGATACTTCTTCTTAATAATCGTGCCTACTCATTTGTAATATTCCCACGGCTTAATGTTGTTCGTAACAATTTTGCATATCAAACAGCTTACTACTTTACGTATAGCACATATGGATACCAATATCAACCTTTACATAAAGTCAACTTAGCAACAGCGCTGAGCGAGTATCGCGTGTCTAGTGCTTAAAATTTTATTCTTTCAAAGATTTTTTTATGCCACGTTTTATATTTTTCTTAACTTATCGTAAGTTATTATTGTAGTTGCTATTGTTATTGGCAATGTGCTTTGAATGATTAATAAGTTCCGCACTTTTTTCGAATTAAACTGTTGGCCTGTAATACCCACAATACGGTCAAGTTGGGTCTGCTTTCAGTCATGTGGAGAGAGAAACAGATAATTGCTGACAAAGAAGTCATAGAAAGTTCTCTTAGTAATTGAATAAAAATATATCGTGCTATTTGTCGTCTCATCTCTAGATATATGTAACTAGCTATTGGTAAAGGAGCCTAATCTTCCAGGACAAAATCGTTTGATTCCTTTTCTAAGTTATGCCTTTTTTGTAGTATTAGTAATTTTCAAGCTATGAGACTATGAAAGATGGGTCAAATCTTGTCATACGGAAATATTTCGGGCATGAGTTCGAGGTATTTTCATCTCCTCTACAACATTGGTCTTGACATATTTTTCTACTTGTGGCTAAATTTTCGAGTTATTGTGCGTTTTTTGTTTTTGATTTCATAAAAATGCAATGATACCTTCCGGAGCATTAAATTTTTAATGAAAGTGTACTTCTCCTACCATGCTACCTGCCAGCTGGTTTGACTAAACGTACCCACATTGAATTCAGCGACATTTGCTTAAATTTTTCTCTATGTAACGTTTCGAAGCTTATATGGGAGATGCCACGCCCTTTCTTCGAAATTCGTCAACTTTTTGTCCAATGCTGGAACGAAATGTTTCTTGTTTTCGTGTGAAATTTGGTTTCATTGCTTTAAAAGTTCTCTCAGCATAGCATTTGTAAGTCTTACATGGAGCCACGTCCTCTTGTTGAAATTCAGTTAAATTTTAGTATTTATAAGAAACTTGATTACACTACATCAAAAAAGTCTCTTAATATTTCGATATAAATGTGTATTTTGTATCGGCAGTAGACGTGAAGTTGTATGCTGTATACCGTATTTTATTCGAGTACCTTGCACGGATATTGCTTAATAAAATCTGGTGGTGACGGTTATTAAGTATACATATTCTTTTAAATACCAGCTACGCCCCCTTCTATGCGTTACAAGCAGAATCACAAAGTGAATTTACCCTGAGTGTTGGGTATAAAAATCAAATACATTTTCCTAAAAATTTGCTATCACCCCTCGTAAACCTTTAGAATCTTGGCTCTCTGTTAATGAAAACGATATTCATATTAATAAATCAAACCAGACTTTGTTTATGAAATTTACGTAAATATTTACATATAGAATTTAAACCCTACGCAATTTGGAATAAAAATAACATCAACGAAATGACGCAAGTATTAAACTAAGCTTCTAATTAAGACACAGGCAACATTGCATGACGTCACAAAAAACAGGTTTTCTACGATTATTTTTGTAAATTTTGTTTTAGTTCTCGTTTGGCTTAGTGTGTTATTTCCGCATTTAATTCACTTCATTCTAAAAGTTCTAACAATTGCATAATATTAATGCGGCTATATCCGGTTTTATGAACTGCATACACGCAGGCATTTCAAGCAAAGATGTTGTCAGTTTATACGTGTTATTAATTATTGATTGTTTCAATTCAATACAGCAGGAGTAATAAGTCATGACATTACAAAGCTTACCTGAAAATGAGAAAAAAATTGTTTTCTATATATCATAAAATTATACTGAATTTTGTACTCGGTTTTCAAATAACAACTAAATAAGTCCTTACGAAAAAATTGTTTCATAAACGTGTTAAAAATTTATTAGAGAATCAGATTGAAATCACGAAAGATATCAAACTGCAACTAGGGCTGAATAGATTTCCATCTGAGTAGGTACATAGGCGAAATAAATATTTAATATAAAGAGTGTCCCAATAAGAGTGTACTTTTTAAATTTTGTATAATTTTGTTTACGTGCAAGTAGTAACTCTGAAATTTGAGAGCTGTAACCTATGATTATTCCGAATATTAAGAATTAAGCGCTGCCCAAAGGAACAACGCGTTATCATTATTATATATTATATTGGCAATTCGTTAATTGGCCCATAGAAAAACAATAAGAAAATGAGAATCTTTTCAAGGAAATTATTGAAATTGGCCAACAAGATCATGGGATTTAACGCCATGTGATTTCTTTCTTTGGAGTTTTGTGAAATTTCGGGTTTAAGTGAATAAACCAGAAGCAATTCCTGAGTTCAAGGCCGAGATCCAACGCGTCATCGGTGAGATACAGCCACATATTTGTGAAAAAGTCATCGAAAATTTAATGAAAAGAGCAATGGCCTGTGATCAGAGTCGCGCTAGCCATTTTCCATACTTAATCGGACCATGTTTACTTCACAATGTTGTAAAAATATCACAACTCCCTTAAAAAATACGTGCGTTTATTTTTAAATAAAAAAGTGCATTCTTATTGGGACACTCTTTAAATGAAAATGCTACAAATTTCGTCGAATTGAATAATACCATGGGATATAACTTTTGCTCTTTAGTTTCCTATTAAGAGCATGTTAATATTTACCAAAATTTAGTGATAGTCAGTAAATATTTTAAAAATCAATCAGCCAATTATATACATTTGAAAGAAACATCTTCTTTGCTCAAAGTAAGTCAGTACAATTATAAATATTTAAATAGTTAGAACTAATTAAATGAAGTAACTAAGCTGGGAATCGATTAGTTTGAATACAATGAATATAAGTATATTTATTTAAGTCAAAAATATTTTATTTGGAATAAATTGTGGTAAATCTTGTTTGCTGTTTATACGAGTATGTTTCACTCGAATGCTCTGTGTGAATTATACATTTGTTCTATTTATGCAGATACTTTTGTCAGTGTATAAAATGAAAAGGATCATTATGGGAGCACTGTTTGAAAACATTGTTTTCGAATTCAAGAAAAATTTTTTCAATCGATCGGCTTATTTGTTTTAATCATTTTCGTACATACTGTGAGCATTTTTTTTATTTTGATGTTTCTTTCTTCAAGAACTTTTTTTTTTTCTGTGACAAAAGAAATTCAATTCATGTGCGCATGTGCGGCCACCATCGCCGCCATACCTTAGATTTACATATTAAAATATACAACGTCGTCGTGGTCTTTCAGACCCTTTTTTATTTTTTTTATCATTGACTTCATGGAACATTTTTTTGTTGATTTTTGTTTGTTGTTGTTTATTTTGTGTAAACATTCCAAATATTACACCTTTTCGTTCGGTTCGGTTCTGTTCAGTCTTGAATTTTTTCTTGACGTTGTTATTTATTTATTTATCCAATTTTTTATTTGTGAAGTTTTTCTGTTTTCAGAAACAGAAAGTCGTTGAACAACTTTGAATCTTTGCTTTCTTCTGTAGGCATTATCATTTCTACATAAAATATCCTGTCTTGTGATTGCGCTAATGCGCACCTTATGTTGACTTTAAAATTAAAAGTTATATTATTGTAATAGTTTGCTACCGACTGACTCAGAGGTGGGTCCAACAACAACAACAACAACTTGCATGTTCAACATTGTTCTTCTTCTTGGCGCATTCTTTGCGTTCATCTTCTATTGATGATTATGAAATATTTGAGTTCTTCTTCTTTGCTTTTTCTACTTTCTTTTGAGCATTTAGTGCTTTCTTCGTTGGTTAAACCATCGAATGTTATGTAAGCCGCCAAGTAATGCGGTAATAAAAAGTCAGCTTAAGAATATTTTGAGCTGCTTCCAAAATGGGTTAATAGGCTCATTTCTTGTTGTTATTCTGAACTTTTTTTGTATACATATAGTGAAGTCAGTGTTTTAACGAAGGATATATAAAAAACCAGACAATTTTTATGGTTGAAATCTTTTAAGATTAGGAAAGGTTTAAATTTTTACGATGGTATGTTTGATAGCTAGAAATGACATAGAAGTGTTGAAAATAAAAAGGGATTTCAACAAGAAGGATGTGAAACGAATCTTTAAATATTATCCAACTTAATCCAGAATAAGTTTAAGCATTTCCACAAAATTTCTTATGTGAAATGACGAATTTATTTGATTATATTGAACAACATGATAACATGATTACTATTTTTGGCAGATATGACTGATAATCACTGAAAATGGTACTGAGCTGCTTTGTGTTATCACTAAAATTTTAACCGGTGAACGACCTCTTTTTATTCAAATTATAATAATGATTTCTAAGGACAGCGTTAAACAGCACTTTTTATAACTAACTTCGAATGATATATTTTAGTTTTAATAGCACTTCTTTTATTTCTAGAGTAACTTTTTGTTGCATGATAATTATTTATCTTCAATGTTAGTGGATTCATCTAAGACCAGACTTAGTGATGTGTGGTTCGTCGAGTTCTGTTGCAACTTCATATTAAATCATCAAAATTAAAAAGATCCGCTTTTCACCTTGTGAATATAAAATAGAAATAATAGCAGCCATATTTTTTACTTCTGCGTTTTGTACGAGCAATATTGCAGGCCAAAATAAATTTTTAATAAAATTGAAATAACTTTGATATCGATTTTTAATTTTTCTCTTAAAGACAATACTTTAGTTCGCAGTTACATAGCAGAATATTTTTGACTGAAAGAACAGTGATTCGGTTCCATATATCACTCAAGGTTTGTGGCCTTGAACTGTGGCAGTGTTATAACTTGCCACGATACTTTGGCTTGCACTTGAGGTCCACAAAAGAATCTTTCTTTCCACTCAGATTCTGTTTTCACATTAGCATTTTTCAGAACGCATAAATATTTACTTTTCATTATACTGCTGCTATCAAGCAAAACATTTTTACTATTTATTAGAACCAGATTCCTACTGAAATAATCAACACCCCACCAATCGATGATTCTACAGCCCCCGCTTATTTTTATCTATTGCGATGGCAAAAATGAAAAAATTATTCTAACTATTTCCGCGTTCACAGGTAACACCTAACAGGAAGCCCTTGAAGAGTTCATTTCATATTTAAACAGTGGATGTTTTTACTATTTTTTATCACTTTGACAAATCGCGATAACAAATTTGTACAATATGGCTAACAAGCTAAGAATTATTGAACTTTGGCATTGAGCACACGTGCCCAAACACTCACACATATAGAATCATGCTTAACACGTGTCTAAGTTCTAAAATGGGTACTTTTTTAATTTAAGTTTAATTTTATTAACACTGATTTCTTGTGCGTTGATTTTGTAAGTTTTATATATAGAATTAGTAAACCTTAATTTTTCATTTCATTAGTTAGCCAAGTCAATAAGTTGAGAACCTTGAGTATCTTCACATGCATACACCGGTGTGAAGACCCCAACTACGCAATGAAATTCTAAACGCAACTTTTTTTTTGTAAGACCTTGAGAAAGTTTTTTAGCCTAACGTTTATAAAGTGATAAATTAAGGCTTTTTATTTTAAAATAAAAAAAAAACAATATCATTGTTAAAAAATTTCAAACAATCGTTAGGTACTTAGCGCTGTTTAAATTAAAAGAAAAAAAACCAATTAAATTTAGCTATTGAGCCTATGATCTCATAATGAAGAAAATATACAACATCAGTACCTTTTTTTATAGTTCTAACAAAATTTATTCTGGCAGAATATTTTGTGTACAGTGGTAAAAATGCGTCTGTTTGTTGTCTTTTTTTTTCATTTTATGCCATGATGGGTCAACAATTTCTTCCTCAAATTTTCAGTTTTGCCTAAGTTTTCCTGATATTTTGTCTAAATCGCTAGCATGCACGATTTCGTTTAACGCTCGTTTATCATCATTAAAATGATATTTATATTGTGTACATATAGTGTACAAAAACAATAAAAACAACAACCAGATTTTAAGAATTTCACGCACAATTTATGTTGATTTTTATTATTCATCTTATTTATGAGATAAAGACTTCATCGATATTTTTGTGTCGAAAACGCGTAGGTCAGGGTCGTTCAAACTACTTTTGATATTTGGCAACTTTTAATGAGTTTATTTATTTATAGAAGTAAACTTTTGCCAGCTTATCAACAGTTTTTATTTGAATTAGGTCTTAATACTTTCTCTTGCTACTGTATATACAGTTCAGCGGATGCGGAAATGAGTAAATCGTGCTTTGCAAGCATACGAGCACACAGCAGACATCTGAGTTTCTAGTTTGCCAAGTGTGGACTCATGACTCCTTCTTAAATCATCGATTAACATTTTGAGTATAAGATTTTCATATCTAATTAGGTTTTTAGTAATATTTGGTATTGATTAATATGTTGATTTTTTTCATTTTGAAAATATGATTGCCGCCAAGTTAAGTTTTGACACCTTTCCTGACCTTAGCAGTATCCGATGAAGTACGTCATAGATATTAAACAATCTTTTTTAAAATCTTGAAATACAAAGATAACAATTGAATTGAAAAGTTGAATATATATTTAGGAACGATTTTTGGGAATAGTGCGGATATTTAAGTTTTTTTAAAGCTCAATGAATTTAGCAAGAAATACAACATTTTCATACCACGATTAGTCTTTGAGAAACCGAACTAATCTACACTTCGCGTATCTCAAAAACCATAAAGCAGACATTTTATATGTATAGTTCGCCTCATGTAGCGCTGCAGGAATTGAGAGTCAAGACTTGGCGCCAAAGGTATCACTTTCTTGCCAGTGATTTTGCTCCCACTATAAGAAATTAATGTTTTTATAGAAACTCTGAAAAAAAACTTCATTAACATAAGAACCAAAAAAAATATCTTCAACTTGGAATGAAGACAAAAAAAAAATGTTAAAACAATACAAACCAAAATGGCTGCTACAAATAGA
Source organism: Meiosimyza decipiens (assembly GCA_963680825.1). Lineage (NCBI taxonomy): Eukaryota > Metazoa > Arthropoda > Insecta > Diptera > Lauxaniidae > Meiosimyza > Meiosimyza decipiens. The sequence continues at coordinate 42,771,371 of OY804258.1, forward strand.
AACATTCTATCATAAAATACAAACAAAAAAAAAAAAAACAAAAAGTAAAATAAACAGGAAAGATATATAAATTTATTTTTGTATGTTAATGTGTCTAGTTAGGATTGTAATTGTTATTGTTGTTTTTAACACATTTTCAAACATTCTATTTTTTTCAAAATTTTGTTTCTTTATGAGATATTATTGACGTCGTTGTTGTTGCTCAATTTTGATCTAATGGATTTTTATCTATTCATTTATTTATGTAAGGTATGAGGTGCGTATACCGACCAATACATAAAAATCACTCTAAAAAACTATTAACACAAATTCTGAACTTTTTTCGATTTTCTCTCAAGAAAAATGTTTGTGGGCAAAATTTGTCTGCTGTTGAAGATCAGATTTTGGATATTATTTACCAAGCAAAACTCGGCTAAGTTAATATATCTGAGTTTTTCAAAATCTTTTTTATGCTTTCCGTTAAAAAAAAAATCTCAACTGTGTCGCTATAAGTCAGATTTACCCTATATCTATTTCAATAATAACTTTGCGTTTTACTTTGTATCTCCCGCATTTGTGTGTTTGTTTCTTTGTTTGCTTGAGTGCGTGTGAGTGCGCGACAATTGAAATTTTAAAATTTCAAATTTTAGAAGTTCAAGGTCAGTAAACTTGCTCTACGCACACACCAGCATACAAATACGCATTCCCATTGTGTATTATCTACTAATACAAATAAACAAACAGAAATCCAAAAGGAACCCATAAATAAAAAATAGGAATATATTTAGTTTTAGTGTATTGTATTGTAGTGTATAAATACACAAAAGAAATTCAAATGAAATTGGAACATTCAAAAATGAATAATGCGTAGAGCGGTGTATACTGAAGAGCAAGAACAAAAACAGGAAGAAATCGAAGAAGGAGCAGCAAAAGCAACAGCAATAGAAATAACATTAATGTTTATAGGGGCAGCACATCATTAGTAAAGGCAACCGTAGAATAAACATTAAAATTATCATAAGAAAATAGAAAAAAAAGGGAACACGTTGAAGTAGTGATAATGATAACTATAATCACAAGAAAACCGACGAGAGAAGGTCTACTTATAAAGAAATGTTGGAGCAGTATGTAGAAAAATGGGCTTGGTTCTTAAATGAAAATTTAGTTCTACTGTAAATATCCAGAATAAATTTGAAGGACGCTGTGAAAGTAGCACCACAGTGTGTCAACGATGGTTCATTTGCGTCTACTCAAGAACGAGTTACCCTCATGGTTAAGAGCAGAGCATTAGTAAGACGAATTTCGAAACATAATCTGAAGATTCAATTGGTCAAAGGACCACATCATGTGGAGCGAGAGAATGTGCATTTCAATGAATATGTTAACTAACACTGATGATTTTGAGACAGGTCGGTACTTTTGACACCCGCAGGCAATCTCGTGTAATGGAGAATAATATTAAAATTTGATGCTCAGCAGCAGTTCTACCAGCAACTAATTTCAGGAACAAGTTTAATTTACTTGAACAATTCAAAAGCTTAAATAAAATGTTCATGCAGAAGTATCAAATTTGCAGCCCGACAAGAAGAAGAAAAAGCTACTCACATGTTTCTATAAAATTCAATATGGCCTGATATGGCCCCGTCTGACTTTTTTTCGTTCCCGAAATTAAAATTACCACTTCGAAGAAGACGTTTTGAGTCGCGCTTTAACTATCGGGCCTAGCTACATGTACTCTCACACTAACTTAGTTGTCACCAAAACATTGCTTGTGGAGGTAGTGTGCAGTCGGTGAATATTATAAACTCTGATATCTGGGTCATTTGCTCGTCGCTTTGACGAATGGTTAGCTTTTGTGTAAATTTTTATTGTTATACTTTTTGTATACATTAAAAACGCATTTACACTTTAAAAGGCTCTCGCTATTTTATTTTTAGTGTTAATGATAAAATTTATTGCTCTGATGTCAGCTTATCTGAAAAAATGTTATTTTATTTTCTTAAATTTTAAATAAATGTTGTCATTTTTTAATAACTTACATTAAATAAAAATCAGTAGCTAGTAATAAAACTATTTAACATATAAAAAGTGCGCCACTCTACATTCAAAACAGTAAACATGTATGAGTTCGTCAAAATGGCGAATAGTTGGTTTCAACGGAATATTAAATAAAGTTTGCTGTTAAGGTTAAGGAGCAGAAGGCTGTTCTTTAAGTTGTAATGTGAGCGGTGCAGGCTACTTTAACGTCGTAAAATAAATGTTAAAAAATAAATAATTTTATTTTGGATGATTTAAAAATCTACATATACTTTCTATATTTTGTTTTCTTCCTAATAATTTACATCCCCACTCTCTTATTTTCTTCTAATGTTGTTACGGGATTTGTGAAATGAAACAAATTGCTTGTTTAATGCTATGAACTACGATGAATATTCTTTATTTATAAATCTCTGTGCAGAGTTGATGATGTTTCTCTGTGTACCCAGGCAACATTGCAGTTCCAATACTCAACAGTTTTGGAGGTTATGTCGAGCTCTGACTGAATAAGCACCACAGTAAGTTTTCCAACTGTGGTATTAGAGCACTTTAAGTATTTCAGCAAAACAATAATTGAAGTGCTTTAAAGTTGAAAAGCTTCAGATCACTATCAATCTCAGCGTTGCGCCAGAATAAATCAAAATGATTTCTTTCATAACTACTAGATACAAGGGTTGACAATGCATCTCTGAGGAATAGCACAATTGGCTTTGTCAAAGTTTATACCAAAATAATTAGTTTTGACATTTTTAAATGACTGGCAGTTTAATACATACATGAAAATATATATCTTTTTAAATGTTATCAAATTGTTAGATTGATGTTTCAATTGCTGCTTAGAATGTTTAACTACGAATTAGAAAAAAAAGGTTGATTCTATGATACGATAAGAGGTTTGAACGCGCAATAGGCAATACAAAAAAAAAACGACCCTAATAATCAATGTTAAAAAATAATTAAAAATTCTAAAGACGAAGTTTAAGTTGTAACAAAAAAAAAGAGCCAACAAAGTGGCATACAATTATGAATAAAAAGAACTGAAAACGAAAATGAAAGAGTCGAAAAAAAAACTGAAGGAACAGAATCGACAAACAAAAAAAACTAAAATTCAAAGTCAAGGTGCACGAAAAAGGGCGATGTGGTAACTAAATGTGCGTTATAAATTTGAAAAAATATGAACCGACGAAAAAGTATAAAAAAAGATTTTTATTTTGTTCTAAGTAAATTTTTACTTAAAATAAGTAAAAAGTATTATTGACATGTAAAAATTGTTGTCAAAAGATTTTGTTAAATAGAAATGGGGTCATACAGACGTATTTTTGGCAATATTTTCTATCACGTTGCTTTTCTATAGTGCTTTAAAAAGAATCAAAAAACTTTGTTTTTGAGTTAAGCTACTACAGCTATTAGACTTTTTAGCTATTAAGCATAAAGCCTTAAAACAAGTAAAAAGCTTAAAAAACAAATGATGATTGTGAAAACACTATGTTAGTTAATTTCTCAACATAACCACTCAGACCCTGTGAACATATACACACATACATACACATAGATGTATTTAAATAATAATATTTCTATATAAAAGTCACCACTTCAACTCCATCTTTCTCAAAAGTTTGATGTGTGCAAAAAGTCCAATTCCGATAGAAATCCACTGCGTTATTTTTCTTAAAACAAAGAAATTTAATTTTATTTACTTACCGTGGATATTTTTTTCGTTTTTCAATCATTTTTCATAAACTTTTTTCTCTGAGGAAAATGTCATAATTTATTTATTTCGCCAAGAATATATTTGTTTACGCCAAACATGTTTTGCATATTTGTTGCCTAATACAATATTTTTTTTTGTTGTTTCAACTTTCGCTTGCTCACCATTTGCGATCTTTCTAAAACGCGCAATCGCTAATGCCTGCATCCCCTCGTTTGCCACTCCCCTGCAACCTAATTTCAGGCCTCCATTGTTGACGCCATATTGCCAAAAAATTAATTAACATCTTGAAAAAAAGCGCGTACATTTTTTTTTTTTATTTATTCGCTTGTATTTTGTTGTTCTATTTTCGTTTTTTTTTTTAGTTTTCATTATCATTTACATCATCATTTCTTTGGCGTTTTCATTATCAATGCCAACAGCGCTGCCCGTCGGACGCATAAATAAAGCAACCAAATAATAAATATGTATGCGGGAAAAAAGTAAAAAAAGAAAGGAAAAAAGCCCCAAAAAAAAATAATTAGAAACACTTCATAACAACAAAACAGAGGAGACAGAGAAATGAACGAAAATGTCAATGTCCGAACAACCTTGAAAGAACCCAAAAAACCAACACCGAAAAATCTCGAAAAAATGTTGAAAAGAAAAAGAGCGGGAGAACCAAAAAAATGGCAGCGAAATTTTATGCGTAGCATTTAACAGCCACAGATGACGAAAACGAGAAAAAGAATGTTGAGTGTGCTCGTATGAGAGCAAACATGAACCATGATTGGAGAGAAAGCAAGTAGATGATGGGTTTATCCATGCGCGTTGGGGGCAAAGAAATTCAGAAGAAGGGTGTTATTAATGGATTGAATCTGGTGCTGAGAAATTTTTTTTTCTTCTCTTCACATAAGCCATTTACGACAAAATGGTAAAAAAGCGTTAAAAAAGTTTTGCGCACCAAAGCCAATGTTCAGGAAAAAAATCATATAGGTCAGTCTCTTTACCTAACATAAGCTGCATGTTATTCGCCATTCACTGCTGGTTATCTATAGCTAGCAATGATAATTGCATGGTAAAGCAAAAATGAAATCGTTAAATTAGCGATTAAATTATAGTTAATATGTTTATATAGTAAGTTACTTAAGCGCCAGTGTTACCCAGAAGATTTTATCTGTTGTGAATTTTAAAATGAAAGGAAGAAGAAAAGCTATTTCGCGGAAAGACAATTGTTTAACATGTCAAGCAGGAAACTAGTCAGTTTGATATAAAATTAAAGTAAAAAGAACAACAGCGAGTATTCGTATGAACAGCGAGTAGGAAACTTAGCAACTGGGTTGCTTTATTCGCATATATGTAAATAGATAGCGACTTGGCGAATAAAACACAGCTATTAAGGGGACTTTCAGTTACAAAAAATATTTCTTGTTTTTAATTATAATGTTTTAATAAGAAATACAAAGTTTTATTTAATTTAGAATGTAAAAATGAAACGAAAATAGTGACAATTCGATCACATTTTCAATTTTTTTCTGATACGTTTGATTTAATACTTTCTTTTTAAAAAGTATCAAGGATGCAAATTCTATTATATATAAACGCATGTGTCTTCAAAACTATATGAGATATTGGAGAGTTGGTATGAATATTAAAGAAGGTTGTGTTTTTACATAAAGGTTGAAAAATAAAGATTTGGGTAAAAATGTTTGATGTAAAATACGATACAAAGAAAATGTACAAAGAAAACACTTTTGTGTCGAAGATACATTTTTATAAAAGAAAATTATTTTCAAACAAATTTATTCAAAATATATTTTTTATACATATGTTTAGTAAAACATTTTTAAGCAAAAATATATATTTACATATATTAATTTTTAAGACGATAGTAGATACTTCAGGTGAAACACTAAAAACTCTATTCGCATCCGTACTGATCTTACTAATTGTTCTTCTACTTAATCCGCAAATTTCGATCTTTATTTTTAATGAAATGAAACTTCAAAGTTCGCCATTAAAGAATATGGCGAAGTCCTTAGAATTTTAAAAGTGGCGCCAAAATTTTCTTATATCTACGCTTTATCACACAAAAACTTTTTATCGACGGCAGCGCTAATGGTAACAGTGAACAAAATTGTGCTTTTTCAACGAAAGCTTTTTATATTGGCAAAAGCTTGTTAGTACAGCTATAAACCATATGATGAGATGAACAAAGCTCAAACGTTGCTATGAGTTTCCGGCGTGGATATATTTTTGTAGCTTTATATTGAGATAAGATTGTATGCATATATTTATTGTTGTTTTATGTCAAATGTGAGATAAATTTTTAAATAAATATTTGTTTTAAAGCTTTTATTAATTTTTGATTATTTTGGGTAGTTTGATTTGTAATGCAATTGACTAAAACTAATCAAAGAAAGATGTATCTAAAAAAAAAAGAATTGAATTTTAAATAGACCATCTAAACATGGGAATTGATGTACTCGTAATATTGGTGGAGTTTTTAAACTTTTTATATTTTTTTATATTAATTTATATTTTACAACATTATTCGTTGAAATGGTAAATGAAATTAAACAGAAAAATTCAAAATTACATAATATGCAATTTTTCGAAGATCTTTTTTTTAGGCGTTCCATGGGTTGGACAGTCGAGAATGTTGAAAAAGTTAAAAATGTCGGAAAAGTTATAAAATAACTGCAAAAGTCGAAGTACATAAGTCTCAATAAAACAGACAAAAAATGTTGAAAATTTCGAAAAATTTTAGACAAATCGGCAAAAGTCTAAAATGTAACTCTTGCATTGCATGAGCGTAAACGTTGTGTTAAGTTTTCCGTCAGTGAAGATTTTAACATATCAAATATAAAAACCTTTTTCATTTTTATTGACTCGCTTTACTTTTACATATGGCCTAAATACATAAGAATTCAGACAAAAACTCAAGCAATTTTATAAATTTTCATACGAACCAAACCAGAAAACTACACATTCTCTGGTGTTTTCTACCTTCAATTCCGTTCGTTTTTTGACGTCACTCAACAGAAAAAACTCAAATTGAGTTCATGAACGTTGCAATTTTTGCATTCAAATTTTTCTTTTGACAAAAGTCAAATACAAATAAAACCGATAGGAATAGTGTACGTATTATGAACTTAACGAAAGGAAGCTTTTGGTGTTTCACAGTTGATAAAAAATCACATAAAATAGCTTATGTAAAAGTGTGTGTGTGCGATGCAACGAACGGTTGAGCTTTCGAATGCATTTTCGTTTAGAGCGCTCGCTTTTCATTTAAACTACAACAGCAATAGCAACAACAACGTAGCTACAACTAATTGCAATCTTAAAAGATTCTTAGCCAAGGTTAACGTTATCCGTGACGTGAACTGAAAGTACGTCCGTCTTAGGCGAATGAACCGAATTGACCTGCTTTACAATAACCTTAAAATAATGTACTCGTACATGCGGTGTGTATGCATGTGTGTGGTTTATTTGCTGTGTCGTCGTAAGTGTACGTGTAAGTGTGCAATTGTTAGGTAAACTATGAATACGAAACAGCACAGTCGCTACCTCGGCATATTTTAATTATTATTATGTATATATTCTTTTATAGAAAATATATTGGTTTGCTATATTTCATTTGAAATGTTTCTGTTGTAAGTTCAGTTAGTTATGAAAAGAAATATACAGCAAACTAGCGTTTTCAAAAGTCTATTTTGTTTTAAAATACATTAAAGTTGCCAGAAAAAAACAATTTAACTTAACTTCTTGCGTTAAGTTCTCATATTCAATGCGTTTTTAACTTTTTGATGGCGCCAAATTAGCGGAAAATAACGCAAATGCTCTCGCAAGCAGTGGCGTAACTTGGGGTGAGCGAAGGGCGACGTCGCCACGGGCGCAAAGGCTTGGGCGCGGTAAAATTGTCTTGGGTATTCATTGAGATTATTTATTGTTACATTTGATTGTGATGATACACTTTTCAATATTTGATCTTTTTTTGCACACATTCATTATATTTTTTTTTTATGAAGATTTTGAAATATTTTCCAAGGCAATTGGCGGCAGATTGGTTCTTTGTCTTATGCTTCAAATGCTCTAGGTACGCCACTGCAAGCTTAAACTTATATTTGTAAACTTTTTTAACATTTTTTTTCGAGTCTCTAAACATTTCGCGAATTTATCATTATTTTCTCATGACTTCAAAGGTTTCGACTTTTCCAACATTTTCGACTTTTTCAATACTTTTTCCACATTTTTTTTGTAACTTATCCACATTGTTCAAACTCTATCAAAGTTTTCAACATTTTCCAATAGATATATTCAACGTTATCCAATATTTTTCGACTTTTTTCGAATATTTTAACTTTCTTTGATTTTTTCAACTTTTCATTTCATTGATTTTCTCAACATTTTCTATATTTATTTCAAATGCTTGCACTCAACAGTTATTATCCCTTAGTCTGAGCTTGGAATTCGATCCGTATCAATTAGTATAAAACTAAAAAATATACAAGCAAAAAATACACATCGAAAAACATAGAACACTAAAAATGTGTGAAATATGAGCAAAAGTCATCAACAAGTGAACAAACAAAATCTGAGGATAGCAGGTGAATGAATACATATATAGAAAAACGTAACATTACATAAAACAAGAAACACATTTTACAGCAAAAAAAAATCGCGAAGGAATTCATAAGGTTGCGGTTACCCTGGATAAGAATTATACTCGTAAGAATTCATCTGAAGTTAACAAAACATATGTTACGCATATTTCGTGCGTATTCTGAAAAAGCTGTACGGTTGTTTAGATGCGAACAAAACATTATATTTTTGATCAGTCAGTCGCATGAATACAAGAAGATACTGAAAAATTGTTTGCAGAAGTTGAAGAAATTCTATCTTCATGGAATCAAAAATATAAACAGTACAATAAAAGAAAGTTAAGCAAAAAATTATGGAGGGAAGTATTGGAGAAAATGACATTTATTTATTCTGAGTTCTTCATATGTTATTCCGAATTTCCCATTTTCAGTTCTAGATTCTAAAATTTTATTAAAAGCGTATCCAACATGTAAGATTCAGTAGTTGGATCCATTGTACTTCAACACAAACTATGTACTATGTCGCATCTAATGTAACCACTCAGTTCATTTATATTCGTAAGTACAAACTCTTATCCTGTGTAACCGCAGCCTAATGCTCTTTATTATTTACGTATGGGTTATTCTATGTCAGATTTACATCCTTTCCCTCTCAGGTCGTAAATTAAAGCCACTAGCAATATTGTAATTAGGCCTACATTAAAACTTAAACTTGCTGGTTGAAATCAAGGGAAAATGCCAAACATATTTTGATACATATATAATGATTAAAAATTTGGCATAGAAAAAAGTCAAAACATATGCACAGGGTGAACCAAAACTTAAAAAAAATTTTTTCACAATTCCTTATTTTTTATTAGTTTTATTCTCTAACCACTATTTTTTACTTTTCTTAAAAATATTTTTTAAGAATTTAAGTTCGTGCAACTTATTACGAAGCTTGAAAAATGAAATTGCACAACCTTTCTGGGTAAATAATTTTTTGTAAACTTTAATACTTTAAGTAGAATACTTTAGCAGGAGTATGAATTTTTCTTCCAATATTTTGAACTCTTGTTCGTTGCACTGTTTGCATCGATTATAGCGATAGTCCCTAAGGAAAAATATGGAATTTCTATTTGTATGTTAACATATTGATACATTTTTTTTTAAATTTAAAAAAGCTTATAATATTTGATTTATGAAAGAAAAGGACGACAAAAATTGATTTCACTCAAGAAATGTATTTCTTATCATAAAATTATGGACAAATTACAACTTAAATATCCATTTCAAATTATGTCTGTTCCAGAATTCATAAACTGAACATTCTGAAATAAATGTGTCACGTGACGCTTATTCGGCCCTCGTGCTCATTTGCAGTGTCTCTAGATATTACGTGGTGAATTTGTGCAGGTGTTGTGTTGAGATAATAAAACTCAACGCAGCAAATGAACGACCCCCAACTTTGCGTAGCACATGTTAGCGAACAAAAATAGCAACAACAATAAAAAATGCATATAGAAAATTACATACACTTAACGAAACATAAAAAGTGTCCGTAGGTATGGTGATATTATATTCATTGCTTTTAATAATTTTTGCTGCGGTTTTGTCCACTTGAAATTCAATTTCCAATGCATATACATAATGCAATATATGACATGCTCAAATATAATATTCAGAGCAGCAGCACCTGGTCATATAAAATGTTTTTAAGGAAGCATACTCTGACCCATAAGATCTCTGCGTGCATACAGTATACTCCAACTGAACACCACCATTAATCTATTGAAAAGGATTTTAGAAGCATTAGCGAGATAAAATCGACTTTTGAGTTGGTTTAGTCAGGAGCCGAAATTACGCCAGCGAAGTTATTTTAACTGTATAAGTATCTATAACAAACACAGCAGGCATTTCCGCTCGTGCAAGCAAGCTTAAAACAACCCAGTAGGCAATCTCTCGGAGAAGGCCTTACAAATGACAATGGTTTTTCATATAGAAAATATTGGCATTCCACTGTGTCAATATTTTTAAATATCAATTTAAAATGTGTCGATATTTCTACTTATCGCCTTTTCATACAAATTTATGAATATCAAAACAGGATTGATTTTTTCTTTTATATTTAGGAGGCTGCCCTATTTTTTACCTTTCCACGATTACGGAAGGTGTGATTTGGCAAATCCGCTTCTTCTCTAGAAAGTCCTTCTAATAGCGCTTCTTTTTTCCGCTTTTGCCTACTGAGAAAGAATAGCTAAAATGGAAAAAAGCTTTTTTAACTTTAAATGTAACAAAAGCTTTCGTTAAATATTTCAAATGCAAGTTCAACAGCTATGTTGCCACTTTCTATATATTAGGTGGGTTTGTATGAGTGTGTGTGTGTGTATTTATTTGTTGTTGTTTTTGATGCAACTGTTGTTGTAGTCGTTTGTACATTTGCAAATTTGGATCGAGGTTGTTGCTTGCAATGCTGCGAGTTTAATGCACTCTTATGTGCGCTCCGCTGTGTACTGTGCAATATTGAAATACTCGTAGTTTTTGTAGTTGTTCTGATTCTGGTAAAATATAAATTCTATTATCTGACAACGTTATACACATTAAGGTGGAGTAAAATAAACTAAAAGCATCTCTGGTCATTTTTCATAATTTTATGGAAGTTTTTTTTAAGACCAACAGTGCAGTGAGGTTTTTTGAAATTTATTTTTAAGATATAACAAAAGTATATCGCTAAAAGATAATTACATTTATTTTTTAAAAAAATGAAGGACACTTTTCTGAAAATACGCAAAATGTTGTTGTTTTTTTTATATTGAATGACTGATATAAAATATATAAGTTTGTATCAACGTAACTTTCGTAGCACATTAAGTAGGTGTTACTTCTCAAGAAGTTAATCATTAACTCACTTTTATTTATATCAATTTGACTTGGAACAAACGATTTTCACTCGTAAATTTTTTTTTGTAGGGCACCCTATAGCACAAATCGACTGACGTTCATTTCTACTGTCATATGGTTGCAATAAAGTTTGCGCAAAAAATTTTATGAATTTAAGCATTCAATTAAAAACAAATAAAATAAATGTGAAGTGTTGATTTTTTAGCAGACGACACATCAAAGTTTATAATATCAATTAGAAAAACATTTTTTTAAGTTTGAGTTTTGTTAAAAATAATAGATTTTTAAAAAATATATATTAAAGGACTTACGTGGTCTTTGTCAGACAAATATTCTTAGCAAATACTGCAACTTACCTGAAAAAGATAGAAAAAAAAAACGATCATTAGCAAAGGTGTTGTACAATCAACTAGTTAGGGCCAGCGCATACGTGCAATTAAATAGTTGACCATATGTATGACCACTGTTAACTATTTGGAGAGGCCACAGTGGTCACTCAGTAGTGCAATTAATATCGGTATGTATGCACTGGCTTTTAAAGTATCAAAAATATTTTCAGATGTTTTAATTAATTTTAGCGAATCAAGTCCTTTTGATAACTATTATCACAATATATTTTCATACTATGGTATGACCATTCAAAAATATTCAAATAATTTCGTCGAAATTAAAATTTATTTAAATTAAAAAAAAAATCTTATTGCAAAAATAAATTCCTTTTTGCCAAGTATGTTTAGTACAAACTCCTTATAGCTTTAAGTTTAAATAACCTAGCATACTTTTAAGCTTGTGAAAAAACTATCATAACGTAAATTTTTAAATACCTTGTTCGCTTCGAACTTGTACAAAAATAACAAAAACAATGCTTTTCACACATGAATAGCGTAGCATATTTTTAGGATTGATTTAAGCATAATTGGAAAATTAAATAATGTGTTAACTTTAAATTTATAATGTCTGAACAAATCTGAAAACAGTACATTTTTCAGTTTCTAAAATAATAAAACATATTCACAAAAAAGGCTTCTTCAATGTACTTTTTCTCATTGCAATCTCACAATCATTGCATATCCTTCATGTGTGTACTGCATTGAACTCTTTTCAACTCGCTGGTAAGTTTGCAGCATTACAAGGCTACCAACAAGAGCGCCCAGCACCCATTTACTGTTTATTTTTTCTTTTTATTTTGCTACCTATGAAACCAGCTCAACGTTCGAATACCAACATTTTTTTTTATAAAAATTAGCAGCAAAAATATGTATGGTACGAAAATTCGTAAAACTTCAGCTGTGCCTTTTTGTTTGTTTTTGGCTCATGTCCTTGTGTGGTGAAAGTTCGTTACAGAAATAAAAAAAAGTTCTGAATAAAAAAGCCTTCGAAGTTCCAAAAAGGTAACCCATTAATACGATAAAATGCAGTTGTGCTAGCTAAAAAAACATAGAGAATTGTAGATGGCTAAAATCATAACATACGCATTTCTCTTATAGCCAAATTCTTAATAGAAAATATTAAAAATTTGATTCAAAAAATTGCTCTCAAAATAGGATTTTTTTTTTGAGGAATTGGAAATTCCATCAAAGTTTTGGAAAATCTTATTTATTGTGAATAACTTTAATGATTTGATATCTTCAGCATATTATTGATGATTTTTATTAGTAATAACTTTTTTTATTTCACGATTTAACTCATCAGTTTATGCCACGTAAGCTTTTTATGTTAAAATCAATTATAAATAATGAGAAAGCCACTAATTTTGAATTTTTTTTCCAAGAAATGTTGAGATATATTAACAAATAATTTTTTTGTTCAATTGAGTGCATGTCTTTTATTAAAATATTAGGGATCTTGGAAAGAGAAATATTAATTTCCGATAGTTCAATTAAATCTTATGAACTTTTTAATAAAGCACTTAACCAAGTCAACAAACTGTTTGCAGCTTAATAGCAAAAAATTATTTTGAAAGTTTGGTGATTTTAATAATTTCGTTTCAGTTGAAAGTTGAATTTTCAAAAATTTCCATTTTAGCTTAGAAACTACCCCAATATTTAAAAAATAACGTATAAAACTCAAGGTCTTTTTACAGGAGATATTGAAGACTTCATCATAATTGATGCCTGTTGAATCAATAGTGTTTTACTCAACATATTTTTAAGTTTGACTTAGTACAAAAACATTAATTTAATTAACATTAGTTAATGTTTTCTTTAAATTTCAATTTTAAAATCCAATTTCAAGCAAAAACTCGATGCTCAAATAACCTTTACACGTTTTACAAACGGTCGTTAATGTTACACCATTAAATCCATTCGAAATGAAGATTTTAATGCAATCACAATTCCATTCCCCAAACATCACCATTAGCATCAACAACATCATCTTCGTTGTCGTTGACTGACCTTCTGTTCAAATGAAAAACGTGCAAAAATGTTGGTAACCAACTATTAGCTACTGTGAAAATACAACCAAGTGAGCGAGATTTTCTGTCGTCACTAAGGAAAACAAAAACAAAACTAACAGCAGCAGACGACAATGGAACTAAAAGTTTAGACCAGTGATTCTCAAATAGAGCGATAGAGAAAATTGGATTTTGAAATTCATTTAAAAAAATGAAACATAATTAATCAGCGAATACAATAGCAATAGCTGACTGCGACAACTCTTCGTGAACTGTTGCTACAGCCTTTGAACTTTATGCAGCAGACAGCAATAACTGACTATCGACAGCAACAGCTTTTGCACACTCCATGAGCCATCTTCATAGATTTTTTTAAAAACAATTTTTTTTTTTTAAGAAACAGATGCTTTTTGCAGAAAATTTTGAAAATTCCTGAACGAAGTGCATGTATTTCGAACTTTTTTTTTTTTGTTAAAACGATACCTATGAAGCTTGCCTGAGTTGCCGAGACTTTGTGCATTTAAGTGAACAACTAAAGTACACGATGAAGATTAAAAGTTTGACAATCTTGAAATTGAGATTCCAGAACGAAATTCCATTTCAAGAATTATTGTACCAGAAATGTAACTAGAAGAACTGATTGAGCTTAAAAATATCAGCAGGATAAATCTCGCCTGTTACCGACATCAAAGCAGAGATTGGCTTTTGAAATCTGCTACTGTTCTAAGTTTATTTTAAGAGGAGTTATTGGAGTAAGGAGTAATTGTATCAAATTGAACATTTTGGATGACTAAACAGTAATGAACTCCATTGTTTACCAAAAATTTAGTATCAGTAAGCTAAATACAAGTTTCTATAATTCTTTCGAAATTAAGTTATGTTATGTACACACAGAGGGACTTTTCTAAAAAAAGTTTGAGAACACTGACTTAGACTATGAAATAAACGAACGCAATAAAACCTAGAAAAAATATTGAACTAAAAAGTTCGTATAAAAATTAAAGTCACATGCGTTTCTCCATAGTTAAGTCGTAAATAAAATAAACAAACGAAAAGCCATAGACAAAATTAAAGCGACCAAAAACATAGACACAACAATAGTGCTAGCACACGCACACTATGAAAACATGAAATAACATCGCAACATTTAGAGACAACAACCCACTAACACTACCAGTCGATCGTTCGTACGCTCGCTCGATCGTCAGTCAGTCAGTGTGTTGCAGCGACTCATTGCATGCATTTTCTGGGGTAAATGCACCAGGCCATTGTACGACCTTCAACGTTTGAGTGCGCCAACTGCAGCAGTGGCAGCAGCAGCAGCAGACTATAACAACAACACTCTGTTGTAGTGAAGATGTTGCTGATGCATCAGAGCGCAGTTCAAAGATTTGCAAACTGGAAAAAGCTCGACTTCACTTTAATTTCGAATGCAAGTGTTTGGCAGCAGTGAAGCTGGGAGAGTGCCTAATACAGGGTTGAGTGAATTGAGCATTGTTGTTGTAGTAATTTATATAGTGCAACGTGGCATTAGTAGATGCTGTTGCTACTATTGTTAGTGCATTTTCCATCTTTGGTTTGCTGACTGCTTTTGCTAAAAATGTGATTTTTATGCGTTGCTCCTGAATACTAATTTTATTTATAGGCAACATTAACTGTTACTCGGTGCTGTTGTACAATTAATATAAATATATTATTTTAAATTTATTAAGTGCATATTTGCATGAGTATGCAGAGGTAACACGTCATTACAATCTATAACAAAAAAGTTAAAATTAAATTTAATGTTTTTGTTTTTAAGTTCAAAAATGTACTTTTTACCATTTACATCGAGCTTCACAGCAAACTAATTGTAGTGCTTCGAAGTTCAAAGCTTCAGTTCACTATCGTTTTCATTGATACACCAGTAAAATAACATAATATACAAAATAGCCAGCATCGAATGTTATTCTACAAGTGAATTTACTACTGAACGAAGATGAAAACTGCAATTTTAAAAATTCGGTAGATTCCTGGATTGCAAGAGAATGGTCAACCTTAAATAATAGCGTAACGTTTTCTGTTTGTGACAGGAAAGAAAATCAACACAATAAAATAAAAAATAGGCTGTCAACGCTCTGTCAAAATTTGAAAATCGAACAGGTTGGCGTTAGCGCGTCGCATATTTCGGTTTGCTTCACATAAAATGTATGTTCTTCTGTTTGACAGATAAATTATGCTGGGTAATAAAAGTTTGTAATCTTTTAGTTGTGGTGCCAATGCTGAGCCGTTATACCGATTTTCATGAAGTTCGGTTTTTTTTTAGAGGTCGGTGACATACCCTTAGCTGGAAAATACGCGTTTATAGCTTAATTAATGGACTGATTTTGATGCAAATCGGTATGAATATAGTTTGATCCCTAAAACAAGGGGATTTATTTATAAGTAGATGGTGCCACGCCCCTAACAGGACAATTTATTTCACAGCTTAGCTAATGAACCGTTTTTCATGAAAGTCGGTATGGAGATAGACTGAACCCTATGGGAGGGATAGAGATAGAGGTAGTGATAGTGATAGGGCAACATGATACCATGATTTTTATTTTTGGGAGCGATAAGATTTGATCATTAAAATGGTACAGTACTTGTATTGTTACTATAATGGTTAAATATCAACCAGTGGGCAATCTTTAGTATTTTATAATTGTAATCATTTAGTTTAATTAAGTAATTATTATTGCATATAATTAAAACAAGCAATTTGTTTCCATCATATTCACGTGATAGAATTTATACCACTTGTGTGATTTTTCAGCATAATTTTTTTTTTTCATTTTGGAGACTAAAACTTTATTTAAATCATAATTTATGTAGGTTTGAAAGCTACGCAATTTTTTATATCGACTTCTAAACCCGTATTTTTCTTTTTTCTTCAGGTGAAAACAATATCCACTGTTCATTCGCAAGGCGTTAATAAAGACGATATAGCTATTTATATACAAATATGGTAAGAATCAATATGAGTTAAGTTAGATTTACTTTTATTATAATGGAGAAAAAAATAATATGAAAATTTTGTCTATAGACGTTGTTCAAAATATTTCTCAAAAATAATGCTAACTATAATTAATTTTTGAAATTACTTATAAGAGAGTCATTATGGCTATGGCGAATGGCTGCAGTTTCGGCACGAAAGCTTAAAAAATTAATGAAGACAAGAAATAACTCTTTCTTTGTTCTAGCCAAATCTTAAGTGTCTTAAAATCACACTTATCCGAACTCATCTCGGGTCTCGACGGTTAGTATCAAAAAATTTCATATATGAATTTTTTATCAATAAAACATTTTACACTTTGAACTCGCGCGAGGTAATTGACAGCTGTCAAATTTATGGGGCTGCCAACATAGGAATAAAAAAATGTCCATCAGTACGACAGTATTTTCTCAAAGTTCACTCTGTTGAAAACATTCCACTCTTTTCAAAACATTCTACTCTTCTCACATTCCTTTTTTTTCAATATAAAAGTAGAAACTACTAACTAACTATGCACTTATGTTAATATGACGATTTATAAAGCATCAAAACAGAAACGAAAGGTTAATGCCACATAAAGTGAATAATTTAAAAATATAAATTTTTTAATTTCCACCTAAAAAAGTTGTTAAATGAGATCAAAAGCCAATAACATCGCAAAAATAAAAGCAACAATTTATTGCCACGTCGAGAACAATATATTTTACGACAAAATGTGAGACAACTTAATGGCGTGACAGGTGTGGGTGCGTTGTAAGGGAGCATTCTCTAAAAATCAACCAAACGACTAACCACCACCACCACCAATAACAATTTCTATGTTTTTCTATCAACCCATAAAAGTATCAAAAGATAACAGAGAAAATGCTGCACGAAAAGGGAAAGGGGCAGCAGTGTACGCGATAGCAAACTATGCCCACATACTAGGCACATTTGATTTTGGGTGGGTGCTGGTGGTTGGTGCGGTTAGGGGATGATTTGATTTCAATGATTTTGGCCTTGAGTTCGCTTTGAACGTTTCAATCGTTCATTGACCCTAGCAATCGCAGCAGATACGACCTAATTGCAAACATACACATACACTCACAGAGATATACTGTCGCTGCATACATACATAGTATTTACACTAGCTCTAGAGGTGGGCGCTGCGACAGCTGTGGGGTGGTTGGTTGTGCAACGCTATCAGTACTAGCAGTTTAGTGACACAAAAGCCAACAACAGCAATAGTAGCAAGAACTGAAATTTGTATAAAATTCATAGTGTTGGCAGCTTTTTTGTTGCTGTTGTTGTTGTAGTAATAACAACAACATCAACCTAGTATGAAACAAAGGCGTTAAAGTTTTTCGATGTTTTTTTTTTTGTTCTATTTATTATCTTATTGTTGTAGTTATAGTTTTTTTTTTTAATTTTACTGCTGTGCGGATTGTGTATTTTTGCATGAGCAACATGTTTGTGCTACTTACTGGTTGAATGAGTTTTCTTTCCAAAATCTATAGTTTCAAAAAAATGTTCACTTGGAATAAAATCTGTTCGCTGGCAAATGCTTAAAATGCGTTTTATAAAGTCAAATTTAAAAAACTATAGTGTTTCAAAAACGTAGACAACATTACTGTTGCCAAAAGAAAAGAGCAAATATATCACAGAAAAGCCGATAAGCTTTGTAGCTAGTTGTCTTCTATAGTTGATCTAATTATTTGTCTTAATATTATTTGTGAATAAATATTACAGAAAAATCAGCGACAATAAAACGTTTCACAATTAAGAGACATCTTTTTTTTTAGAGCTTTCCTTTAAAAGCCAAAATTGTATTAAAGAACTAACTAATCTTAAGTCACAATTTCTTTAAAACAAAAACCTATAAATATTAACTAGAATTATATAA
Source organism: Meiosimyza decipiens (assembly GCA_963680825.1). Lineage (NCBI taxonomy): Eukaryota > Metazoa > Arthropoda > Insecta > Diptera > Lauxaniidae > Meiosimyza > Meiosimyza decipiens. Next base: position 42,789,848 of record OY804258.1, read on the forward strand.
AGTTTATCCTCAAAAAATTCAAAATGTCATGATAATTGATGCATCGAAAAAATTCAAAATATCATGATAATATGCTTCGAGAATATTTAAATTTACATCCTATCTAACAATCTAGAAAAATCGAAAAAACACTTATGAAACATAAATATCAACAGTTAGGCTCGGCGCACATTGAAGATATACGATTGCGATTGTACGACAGAGTGTTTTTTCCTTTGCTGCCGGCGCTGCTCGACCTGCGTGATACAGCTCGATGTGCACCTTAGCTTAAGGTATTTTAAATTTGGAAATTGCAAAAACAGAAATTTACCAGTTATTAAAATTTCAATGCGTTTATGATCTGTGAACTTTTTGACGACACATTTTGGTATATTTTGCAAATATGTACTTTCTATGTAAAATGTCGATTTAAACTGACATTGATACACACAATCCAGTTTAAAAATTTTTGAAAAATATATTTGCGTAACCCAGAAAGATGGCGCAGCATGACCTCATATAGAAGCAAATATTGTATTAAAATTTTCAGTACAATATGCGTTAAAGTTGGTGAAGCCGGAATTTGTCAGATCATGAAAATTTGCTGCGTAGAACTAATTTTTGTCAATAAAGTCCATGAGGTATCGAAAAGTCAAAAACAGTCGGAAAATATCGAAAGTTTTTAAAAAGTGGTGAAAAAATTCCAAGAGTATCGAGCAGTATGAAAAAAATATCAATAATGAATTCCGGACAGACAGTTTGAAACCATGGCGAATTGTATTCTTTACTTGGTTTAAGTATTATTTATATAATTTATATTTTGTAATGAAATGAAAAATACATATATCTTTCGAATCATCTATTTATCTCTCTATCAGCCTATCTATCTTGCAATTTATACCTACTTATCTATGTGTTTTTTAAATATTTATCTATTTATTTATGTATTTATTTATTTATTCATCTACCTGTCTATATACCTATCTATCTTTTTAACTCCAGAGTATTTATCACTAGCATTTGTTTTTATAAGAGCGCCATCTGTTTTTTTTTTTGTTTCATTATCTCCTTTTCATTCTGGACAATAAATGTAAAAAAAAGACTCCTCGGGATATAAAATTTTTCTATGCAACTTCGCAAATGAAGCCAGCTCTTGTGATACGTCATGAGTAGCATACAGTAAAATCTTTCTTTGGCAAACAACTTAAGCTTTTACCAGCATAGGGGATGTGTCTGTTTAAAAGAAGCTAAAAAAGTTAATTGTCCGTCTAAGGGAGAAGTGCGCTTAAGGGAAGAACATTTATTATTTTTATAAACGAAAGAATGAGAAAACACATTGATTTTTTGTCAATAACACTCTTGTTAGGTAAGAATTGATTGAATTGGTATGTTCCAACAATTTCATGCTAGGAAAACGTAAATTAAGTGAATAAAACTAAAAAGAACTTGAAACAATAATGAAAAACGTATCTCAGTGGCTCAAAATCTTTAAGAAAAATATATTATGGCTAGTAATAAACCACTTTTTTATGATAAGTCCTCATCTTAAATGCGATATGTTGAAAAAATGTTTCTGCTATTATCGAAATAATGTATTTTGTAAATTTTGAGTTGCTTAGTCCAAGTGGAGTATCTATTTCGGAAAAAAGAAATGCCAATTTGAAAAAATCTCAGAAGAACCCAACAAGCTAGAGCAATACAAATACCAAATTCAGACTAAGTGTCTGAATATCTTCAAGAAAAATACACAATTTTTGGCTTTCAAGTGCTAAACCTTCACTGATATAAGTGTTGTGACTTTTTAAAGGTTGCGATTTTTTTTTTCTTCTAATGATATTCTTGTCAACATTAGTTTAAAGGAGTGTCTATCTAAAAGAACACAAAATGTAAAAAATCTGAAATAAAAATGGGAAATTGTATTTGACTATGTTTGGTCTTGGGTAAAACAAGTTTGTCATGGAAGTACAACCACATGTAATTGTGAATGTAATTGATTAAAATTATTTCTCACAGTCAAAAAAACTAAGACCCACAAAAATTCAAAGAAAAATTGGTGTCCTAAATTCCAAAGGCTAAAGTAAGCAACAAATCAAGCGCTATGGATATGAGCATTAATGTACGACTCAGCCAGTTATTCAATAACCCACAAAGAAATAGAAACAAAGTTGTTAGATCATACAAATGAATGTTCAACATAAAACAATAAAATAAAAAACAATGCTGCTGCACAGATATGCATTGCATATTGTCCACGAAAGCTAAAACGTCGGTGCATTGCAACAGAAGAACAAACAATTTATGACAAGCAGCAGCAACAACTGAGATCTGAAATCATATGCCGATAATTGAAAATAATTCCAATTAATCCAATGAACCTCAATTCCAAATTACAGCAGACGCGTGTAGGCCCCGCAAGTTTCTAAGAACCAAATCAAGACACATACAAACACATACACACAGCCATAAGCGAATAGATAAAAATACACTAGCATAATTTATGGCGCACTGTCATTTCGTCGTTTTCGCTTTTATTGCTGCTGTTTGATATCGAAAACGAAACCGAAATCATTGCCGCTGTCGAGCAGTTCATTGACCGAAAAAATCCATGGCCTAGTTAACAGGAAATGTGAACGACGATAGTGACGGTGACGACGATAATTTGTAGCTCGGCTTGAAATTTTTGCTGTCGTTAGCAATCGTTGCGCTCGGCAAGTTCATTCGCTTTCAACGAGTGTTGTGATTGGCTGACAGTGTGCCACAGCGAAAAACATAGAATTGTCGATGTTTTTATCTCTGTACATTTAGCCTTTGCACTATACGGTCACTCTGACGTTTTGTCAGCGATTGTTCGTCGGTCATACTGCCTGTTTGCTGCTATTGTTTTGGAGTTGATGGGGTGATTTTGGAAGAATGAATTGTTGTTTTTATGCGACAAACAGTGAGACGTTCAGTGCTTTTATTTATTGACTAACAATAAAATCATGTGTAGGCGAGCAGGAAGTTGTGAAAGTAAAGAAATATGTGCATATGTAGATAAAATAATAAAGAAGTATTGGTACTGGAACTAAAAACAATATTTTTTTAGAAAACAAAGCAAACTTCATACTCGCTGAAAACTTTGGTGAAAGCGTTACGATTTTTTGCCTGATGAGACCTACTAAACATCAGTTTGAAATTTTCAATAAAAAATTCAGTTTTTAGATCGACCCTAGACATGACGCATAAAAGCTCTCAATATAAGCCGATATTTTTGCAACAAAGCTCATTTTTGTTCGAAAAATGTAATTTTTATTGGTAATTCTTAAACGATTGAAGTTGGGTCAAGTTTTTTTACTTACGTTTTGGTTCTTTTCATTTTGGCTTGGACTTCGAAATTAGAATAATTTTCTTTGTTTTAAGTACCTTTTGAGTTGTTTAGCAAAAACATTTTTCAAATGGTTTTTAAAGCGTATAGGGATTTTGAATTTCTTTTTATGACCGAGTTTTCATACATTAAAAATAATTTGATAGATTTATATAATTTAAGAAAATAAATCTCACGATCTAATATCATTTCTAAAAAAAGATTTGTCGTAATATTTAGGTCCATTTTTTTTGTTGGTATATTAAAAGTTTGCTGTGAAAACTTTGAACCACAAGATTGACATTTAGAGGTCGCTACTGTCGCCGTACTCTAAAGGAATGAAAAAAAAATATTTTATTCAACGCTTTACTGATTCTCGAGCTCATAAGAAGAAACGTTGCTTGCGTATCGTCTGACTTAAAATTTTTCTAGCAAACTTCCTTAAAACGAGTAAAAACTTCTAACATTAGTGCATTCGAACCGGAAGAGGATCTGCTTTTGTAGTATTAGCAAAGAAGTAGATGTTACGAAAAACGATTTTCCGTTTTGAGAAATATCTATTTTTTCTTTGCAATGCCCATTTAATCAAATCTTAAACAAAAAGTAGAAGAAACACTTTCTTTCTACTTAATTTTATGCTAATTTAAGTCACTTTAAGGGTGATTTTATTCCTCCCAAATTATAGTTTCTTTACAGAGAACGATTTTTAAAGTAATAAAAGTGGTTGAATTTTTCAAATTTTCACAATCCAAGAGAATTCATAGAAATTATTGATACAAAATTTATTCGGCAGAAAAACCATTCAAGTGGCGTGCTACTTTTGGCGCAGTCAAAATCGACAAGTAACGTAAAACTAAGATACCAATCGATAGACTATGATACTCACACACGCATACTTTCACTTTCATCAACTAAATATTTGAACAAGATTTGGATTTTGCGTATAAAATGCAAAAACAAATACAACAACAACAATAAATTTATGTACCCAAACGCTGATATTTGTTCAAAGATTATTTGGCGGTCGTTGAACTCATTAACCCAATTTGTTTTATTTTTTTGCAAATTATTTTAAGTTTTATTATCTGGAAAAGTTTTAATTTGTTTAGTTGAATGTATGTATTTTTCTACGATTATGTGCCACAGTTATTTTGTATTGCGTAGGAAAATAATTGAAAAAAATATACCGTAGAAACAATAAAAGTTTATTAACGTTGAATGATGTTTATAAAATAGCAACAATCATCGAGTATTTTTGTAGTTTGTGTGCAAAGCGTTACTAATTCATTTAATAATGCCAACATTTTACTTTTTTCGTTTGCTGTATAAAGTTGATGAGTCTATTGTAAAGATAAAGTTTTGCCATAGTTTTCTCTTTCATATGAAGTTTTATTTTCAAACTTTTTCTGGAAGTGACAGCCTTGTCCGTATGAAGGCGCCTGCCGCCCTCATTAGCCAACTTTGATATTTTTTCTGCACGGTCAAGCATTCGCACAAAGTTTTCGGGTTGCCAACGTATGAGCAATGTAATTGAAAATATTTAATTATGTTAATTTTTCTAAAATAAATTGAATATTTAAATAGTTTTATAGATCTTCTACGTTTTCGGTACTAATCGGTATAATATGCCCTTTTTCAATTTGATACTTTTAAACTATTATTAGGTTGTTAAATATTATTCAATAATTTTAGACATATCACATATTTTTTTATGCTTTTCGATACCGTTCCTAACTTTTAAATGTATTATCACTATCAATGCTTTTGTATGCCACAAGACCTTTTCAGTACTATTCGACTCTTTCCGATTTGTATGAACTTTTATCAAATTTTTCACTGCTTTAAAATTTTTTTCGACTTTTCGATACTTTCGGACACTATTTGACTCTTCGATTTAGATCTATATTGTCGATACATATTGACTTTCATCAACGTTTTCGATGCTTTGCGTGTTTAGTGATATTTTCGAGTACTATTCGGTACTTTCGATGCCATACATTATTTTTCTTTTTTTTATTATCTTTTCTTTTCGACATTTTTCGAATTTTATCTCGGAGGATTCGAGACTTTTTAATATGATACTTTTACAGTAAATGGAAAATTTTTGAGTTAAAGTTTAGCAGAGAGCACGACTAATGAATCCGTGGCCCAAAAGTTCCGAAAAATGTTCAAAAGTTATTATAACTCCAAAGGTGTTGTTATGAATGCTATATCTAATCTCAACAAGTTCTTCACCGAGAACCGATAAATATCGTTATCGTTCTCATTATCGGGACCGAGAACGATAACTAGAGGATATAAAAAAAATTATTTCTCGTACGACCCAGGACGAGAACGAGAAGAGTCTGGCCGATATGTTGTTCTCGGCGATAATGTAATGTTTATCGTACGAGAGACACTAAATTATCGACGAGATCGAAATTGAGCCAGAACTTCCATAAAACAAAATCTTTTAAAACGAAATATCTTGGCACCTGTGGTAGCAAGCGTTTTGAAATTCGGCGCTAGGATGTGTATTGCCTATGTTAAGTACCTCACGAAATCTGAAAGAGATTAGACAAACATCTATCGCAGCTACAGTTGCAAAACCTGATATGTAAATGCAAATTGTTTGTGCTAGGCAACTCGCTAAATGTAAACAGGGTTAACTAATGGGTCATAGCTCCTCCAATTCAACGAAAACCCTCACGTTGCTATTCCTGGACTTATGCCAAGTGCGCGGTTCAGCTAGTTTTATATATATAAAAATGTGAACGAGAATACCCGAGGATTATCGGTCATAACGAGACGAGAACGAGACGATAACGACACACATTAAAAATTTCTCGTACGAGTACGAGGCGATAACCTTGGTGCCGCTACGAGGACGACACGATATTTTTTGAATATTCGCATCATTCTCGTATCGGTGAAGCACTAATCTCGACAGATCTCTGCAACAGGTAATATTTTGTTCTATGTTGTAAAACTTTGCGGATTTTCTTAAAGTCTTAAATTACATAAAATCAAAGAATTTTTTTTGAAACAAAGTTCTATGTTTTGTTTATGATTATCAAAGTATTCTTGAAGAAGTACTTTTTTAATAAGAAAATATTGAAAATATTAATTTTATATAAAACATGGTGTAATGAAAGCTTTTGTACTTTCTCCAAAACTTACCAGCCAAGACACGATCAATCAACCGCTCCGTATCATCAATAAATCTTGCGTTAGCAAATAAATCCTCACGACTACCAATAGTCATCTTCGTAGTGGCAGTCACTTTTACGCTTTTAAATGGGACAGCAATTGTAAACACCTTTGTTTCTAACTATGAAAGAGTTTTTTTTTTCTAATAAAATTTTCCTTTTTTTTTAAAATTAACTAATGATTTGTAACACACAGGCTTAGCTTTGAAATACTTTGAAAATTGTTTATAACTGGAATATTTTTCGATTTTTTTTTTAAGTTTTTTATATATGTTATTTTTTTCACACCCTGTGCATTGTTTTTGAACGCAGCAATTTTTATTTTTATTTTAACTTTTCTAAAATATGGCACCAAGAATCGCAGATATTTGCAAAATTGGACTAAAATTTTTCAATTTATATGAATTTGCACTAAATTATTTATATTTAACATAGCATAAACATAGAATATGTAGGATTACTTAATATCACAAGATTAGCTTTTCTTTTAAATAAAAATTCGTGCTAAATATCCGATGGTGCTGCTGCGGTAGGTTTTTTTCTGGTTTTATTTTTTAACAAACTTTTCTGCATTTTCACAAAACGCACGCAAGGAAATTGAACATTTTCGATGTTTTCAGCTTCTACGAAAATTATGTGATTAATTTTTATGGAAAAATTTCAAACTGAACGCATTTATGCTGCACCAAAGTCTTTTGCTTTACAATATGGCAACGAAATTCTGTGTTATTTTTTTCTAAACAAAGAAACAACTGCGTCGTCGATTTGCCGCTAAAGTATCGCAAAATTCAAATGCTAAGAATTTTCTTGCGCCGCTCAAAAATGCTGCCTGCTGCCGCCAAGCGAAACCAAAGTTGAATAAACGCTGAACGACATGTGCTCGGAACAAGCAAACGTTCTATGGCTGGACAGTTGTGCGAGCTTTTTTTGACAACAAAAACAATGCGATAATAAGAACGTAAAACTTTAGTCGCACGCAAATAAGCTTTGCAACAATTTGCTATTAGTTTTTTGACAACTGTTGGTTGTATGATAGCGAACAGTGGGCGAAATTATTTATTTTTGTGGCAGATTTCATTTTAAAAATAAATTTTGTAAGAAAAGCAAATTATATTGTGAAATTAATTGATTTAATTTCTCCTTCTAATGTTTTTTATAAATTCTACAACCCTTTTTCAGTACTATTACAATAAATGAACCAGTGGTGACACTTCAAAAGTGTACTGAATTAAGCCAATGTATACTAATGCCTCAACTGTAGAATGTAAGCAAAAAAATTAATCCAGCGCCATAAGGGCGCAAAAAGAAAACAATATAATTCAAACATTATCGCTATTTTCTTAAACTCTCTCTCAATCTTCTAACGTACTTATTTATGTAGAGTACGTGTTCAAATATGACAATAAGATACAATTTTTTGAAAATGTCTTTGGTGTACAAAAAATGATTCTGGTGTACTAAATCAATTGAAATCACATCCAGACAATTGTATCGAAAAACAACCACATTCAAAAAGTCAGTTAAAATTAAAGTAAGTTACAACCAATACCAATCACAATTAAAGTCAGCCAGAGCTAAGGACAGTGATATTTGAAGTTAGTTTTAGACAAAATAAGTTACAGTTAAAGTCATTTTTTGAGTCGGATAGAATTGAAATTCGTGACAATATAAAGAAATCACTGTAAAAGAGAATCATTGCCGGATCCAATCACATTCGTAGATAATTCAAAAATTAACTGAGGCAGAGTCCAAATCAGCGATAGTCAAAGTCAATTACAGTCATTCTGCGCCATAATCTAAATCGTTAGCAGACAAAGTCAGTCTTAAATGCTGTCAGGCCCATTCGAAATTAGAGTAGAATCAGTTACAGTCAAAATCAAACCCTGCCATAGTGAACCAAGTTCGAAAACAGTTGCACTCAGAGTCATTTAAAGCTAAATCCAATTACAATTAAAGGCAGATAGAGCTATAGTCAGTCACAATCGAATGCTGTGACAGTTCAACACAATTGTAAGTTGGAGCCAGGGATAGTTAATGTCAAAAATCTGTGTTCAAACTCTGTTATCTTCAAAGTCAGTTATGACCACTATCATTTTTATGCAAAGTGGTCCACAGTTGAAATATATTACAGTTAAGCCAAATGTTGCCATTTGAAAATATTATTTTTAAGTTTAAAAAATATAGTCCCAAAAATTTTTATCTCTGTGAAAATCGTATCAAAAATGTCATCCTCATAATTTTTTTTTATTGGAGTGAATAATCCATTTGGTTTATAAATGTAAATCATTGGAGTGGAAAAATTTGAATTAATCAAAAGTTTTAAGATAACTAATTCATACCAAAATTTCTTGTGACATTTATAAAGCGCAAAAAATTCAGATTTTCCCACTGTGCAGCGTAAAGCAACTACAGCAATGTTGTGCCAACATGTTGATAACAAATTATGTCATACATGCGACTGGCAATAAAATGCAACTGAAAAGCTCTTTTTATGACTTGGCCTACATTTTGTTTACCAAGTTCAAATATGCTATGAGTTTAGTGAACTCTTCGTTCAGTTTTTATGTGGTTAATTTGCTTCTATGTGAAAAACGTGTGTGAAAAAGCTTTATTTATTAAATTTAAGTTTGCCTTCTTTTCCAAAGCAAAGCTTTTTGTAATTATTAGAAAAAGCTCTCTCACACAGCAGAACTTGAATTAGTAGCATTTTGTTTTTTATTTAAAAGCTTACATCGTTTTTGAAGCATAACAAAAAAAAGCTTTGCTTTGAACCGCATATGTAAAGAAAAGGAAGAAAAACGTTAAAAAGCTTACAGTTCGAATTTGAAAAGAATGAATGCTGTAAAAGGCGTTTAAACCTTTAGATTTGTAGGGAAAAATCTGTGAATATACACAGCATTTATGAGATATCCTGAAATAAGGATATGAGAAAAGTCTTTTTAAATGAGTTTTTATATTATTATTACAACTTTTATAATAAAATTTAAAAAAAATTATTTCAAAAATTTGGCTTGAAGTATAAAGAGGGAACAATTCGATTGGAACTGTTGATTAACTGATTTTATTGAAACTTTAATCAAATATTTTTAAGGACCTAAAGCAACAAATGGGTGTTTTCAGCAAATTTTAAAAAATATTTGAGCTGCTGGAACAAATGTCTCGAAAACTAATGAAAATTTCACCAAATAATAACGTGATCTAAAATGGTGTTCATCTGACCAAAAACAGTAATCTTCGATACTGTGTAGATGGTGCATAATTTTAAAAGTACTTCATCCAAAATTGAACAAGACAATATTCTCAGTTTTTGAGATATTAGTCAAAAACAACGATTCGAGATAAGATTTTTTTGCTCATAAAACTTCTCTGATTTTTTGTGAATTTTTGAGATTTTTTGATTTAAATTTTTATATTTTTGGTTTATTGTAGGTTTTTTTTTTTGACAGTTGCTAATACTTTTCGAAAAATTTTTTAAATATTTTTCGGATTTTTCATCTGATTTGTGTCTGTTATCTATTTGATAACTTTTTGGTTTATTCCAATATTGCTTTATTTTATCAACCATTTGTCGATAATTTATCGAATAATTTTTCTACTATTTTAGGTGAGCTCAATTAAAAGAATATGGTGAAAGATTTTCCAAGTCATTAGTCATAGAACTACATAAATATTTTCAAATCTACGAATAGAGAGCCAATTTAAGCTTGGGATAAAATTAAGCATTCAATCCCTTTAATTGTGTCAAAATGATAAAACGAATATAAATATCTGACACGGCTATTTAATACACTTACAAAATAAACGAACACACCCTAATAAGCACCACACCATACAAGAATAGTGCACATTTTTTATCTGACTCGCTGCATTTGCATCACAGAAAGCCTGTAGTTTTATTACAGTTTTCATTTTTGCAGTTGAATCGCTATCGCAATACAACAAAATTTCGTTGTTTTCTGTTGTCGTTGTCCCTGAACTCGTACAACGACATAGAATTTTACATTTAAAACAGCGATGTTCGTAGCACCCACCCCTTAAACGCCCTCATAGCCTACAATGCAAGTGTCATTGAGCACCAGTGTAGTAGCGCATTAAGTAAAGTAGTGCAGCAGCAATTGTTGCTAGCAACCGACGACCTAAGTTACCTACAAAAAAACACAAGTCTAATTACTAGAGTTGCCAACTAAGAAGTGGAAGTATTGTTATGAATTTTAACTTTGCGGCAATATTGCACAAAGTACTGTCGCCAAAAAGCGAAAATGAAAAGACAATAAAAATGTTCAAAAAAAAGTCTTTTCCAAAAGGAACATTACATTATAAATTATAAATGAGTGCAATATAACATAATTTTATATGCGTTGCTATATAAAAATTTTGATCAGTCAGATAGTTTTCGAGGTATGTCAATTAATCTAACGTTCAGACCGACCTGCATATTCGCTGCATTGAAAGCCAGAATTGTAGCAAATAATAATTATAAATAAGTTGGCACCTCTTGTCTGTGGTATACACGAACTAAAAATAGTTTCGCTGCTGCATGGCGCACAGGATTATGGCGGAAAATTGTAGAATGGTGGACAAAAGTTCAAAAACGTTCAACGACATTTCAGACCGAACAGTTAAAGCATGGAAAACATAGAAAGATGGATAAAAGGTGCTGAAAGTGAACAAGCAAAAATGTATGAAATTTTTGAAAAAGAAAATCTTTAGCAGCATGCAATTTCATTTTCCGATTCGCTTATTTGAAGTCCTGCTGGCTCTAAAGCTAAAATTAAAACCGAAATCAGTAAAAAACAATTTGAAACTTTAAATACAACAAAAATTATTTACAAATTTTGATATTTCTATTTAGATGCTATGGTTATTCTAAGTACAAATGAAAACTACTGTGCCATATTGACCTTGTTGCGTTTATTCAACTTTTGCACTGTGCAAACTAACACACACACACACTCGGCTATACATTCAAGTCAAGGACAATTAGTGTGCACTACGCTAAAAAGCACAAAAAAGCCCCTGGTAACACGAACAGCAGCAGCAAAAAACCAACAGACTGCGAGCAGTTTATATCACAGATGCAAAACTTTACTCTGTGCACTTAATGTTTTCAATCAAATTTAATTTAACAGCTACGTTCAAAAGACGTACTTGACATTTTTATTATAAAAGTGCAATAACAATTGCAACAATATGTAAGTAGTACAAGTAACTTCATATTTTGCACCACTGTGCGCACAGTGGTCATTGTGTTTGCTGTTTACTTCAATTTATATCGATGGGAACGTGACGTGCGTGTCATTGTCCTGGAAATAGTGCAACGACTCGTTTGTTGTACCTGTGTTGTTATGCAAAAACAATTGCAATAGGAATAGGAAAAAATAAATAAAAATTAAATTTGCAAAACTTGTTCGTTCTGATTGCTGTTGGGTTTGTTGTTGTTGCTATTGTATGCATGCTAAATATTTTTTTTTTTTCATTTGCACTGAAGTCACCCTCACTTGCAGTATTAAATTATCAATGAAAATTGTTTGCTTTTTAAATTAATTTTATTTATTAAAATATCGATATATTCCAAAATTTGAAATTATAATTAAATTGCACATTATTTTCATTAGTACAATAAATTTTAAAATCAGCTTATTTCAACAATATGCTTCCTGAAATGACGCAATAGAAAGAAACCCCACGAAAAAATTTGGAAAAACATTTAAAATCAAATGAGGAAATATACCGAAATCGAGTAGATTATGCCAAAATTTATGATGAAGATCATTATAGTGAAACAGAAACTACGTCAGAATAATTCAACTTATTTTTGGCAAACTTTTCAAATCATTAAAATTGAAAATTAGGTTTTTCTGAATTGGCTTACAAACTAAATATGAAAATTAGCCACCAAGTAACTACAAATGGAACGATTTAATGGTGTGGTTACTTTTTTAAAATAATTGCAAAATGTTTAAAATCGAATTATTTAAGGAAAAAATTTTGTATATTAAATGATAGCAATGATTTCTCTTATGTATAAATATTTCTGTAATGGAAAATAATCGTTTTATACAAAAAAAATACATCAGGTGCATGGGGTGCAATTCATGAATACGCAAACCATGCCTTCGTTAAAATGTCCAATCACCCCAATTAAAGAATTTCTTTATTTCATTTGAACATTCGAGTCTTGGGCGTTATAGACTTTCTGGTCTTTTTCGCTTTGGTAAAAAATCCAAAATATTTTCTGACGTTTTTTCCTGCACTTTTTTGGTAAGTGTAACATAAGACGAAAAATTTCTGAAAATTAAGGTACGAATAAACACCAAATTATTTGGAAAAAAGTCACAACTTTTCTCTGAAGATTTTTTGGAATGTTTTTGACTTTTCTATGCCATAATTTCGGGAAGTTATATTAATTTAAATAGTTGTCTTGTAATTATTTATTTGGGAATTAAATTCTGTAGCAATGACTCTTTTTTTTCGAGTTCCATTAATTTTTTTTGACTTCAAACAACCTTCTCGACTATTTCAATATCGTTCTGGGTGTTTCGATTTTCATAAATTTTTCAGTATCTTCTTAATCTTATCGAAATTTTTGGCGCCGTTTCAAAACTTTCTACTTGGATTGAGTGGTCAATACTTTCCATATTTTTGCAACATTTTGACAGAGTTTTAGCAGTGTGTGCTTAGACCTACATGGCTTTTTTGCAATAAAGTGAAAAGAAATATGTACATGTGTATGTAAGAGAAAGATGCTACTAAAAACTAACTCCTGCAATCGCAATTATTTTTATATCCCACACTCACTTTGTCATTCCCTTTTTCACGCATAGAAGAGGTGTTCAGATATATAAAGTACACAAATTCTTTCAGCGTTACCAAATGAGTCTATTGAGCTATGACTGCTAGTCTGTGTTTCACTGGAAATCACGGTTGTGGAAAAACTAAGCAAGATAATTGAATAATATACCGAACACATGCTTGACTTTTAAACTAGATTGTTGGAATTCAAAATTGACGAGATCGGTTTATGGATACGCCTACCGCACATAGAAATAAAACACTTTGGTTATGGAACCAAATTTCTCACATAAGCTAAGGATAACATGGACAAGCTCTGGAAAAAAAGTTATTGAATTTCATAAAGAGGGCGTGTCACCTCCCATGACTGAAAGAATTATTAGAGTTATGAGCATTAGCCATAAAATTTAGCAAATTTTGAAAAAAAGGGCGTGGTACCTCCACAAAACGCTACACATAGAGCAATTTATATAAATGTTTTAATTAAACCAGACTTTCATATTTACACTGAAACTGTTAACGCGGTGTAGAGTATTTAAATTGTCGGTGTGACCGAAGATAACACCCTTATTAGTAATTTGTTATCAAGAATTTTTGTAATATAAGGATAAAAATAATCGATATATTTTACTTTCAAACATAATTTTACTTATCGTTATAATGGAATACAAGTCTAAAAGGCACTAAACAGTAACAATATATATTAATATTCAGACACTTAAAGTTGCAAATAAAGGAACGACGTGAGTCAACCACATCGATGAGTCAAGGATATGCCTTTTTTTGCTCAAATATAAGGGCAAAAAGCAAGTGACTAGTAGATAAATAATTTTATAATTTACGTACACGGAAGGGAATGATTTAGTCAGCAGTTTATTACTCACAGCAATATCTACTTAAATGCAGTCAAAGATAATTTATTGTGAAGTTTTGACTTAAACATTTTTCAATCGCTAAGAAAATGCTTTCAAATTATTGTTCACGCTAGCGCTTGTGTTACATAATTGTTTAATAACATTTAGTCCTTTGCTACTGAGCCAATTTTGAAAAAGTATTATTATCAAAATTAGAATGGGAACACTTCAAAAAACTGCTCACAGGTTTATGGTTTTTTCAACATTTTTCAACTTAAATCACTTTTATTTTCGCAGTGATATAAAAATATCGTTTTTTAACACCCAGTGGAGTTTAGAGTGATCTTAGCATATGATTTTGAAATATGGTATCTACAGTTGTGCCTAAAAGACTAAGTCTTAAGCGCTATGAAATTATCAAATAAAAATAATTAAATAAAATTAAAATTAAATTTATTAAATTAACCTTTAATAATATTTTTGGCGCGACAGTGATCTTAAAGAGTTTCCTAAGCAATTGCAAAAATAGTTGGGTCAAAATCTGCTTTGTATAATAAGAAGTTGGAAACCCTTGTATAGAGTGATCTGCATCCGAACAGCTATATGTAAAAACTCTTTTCCCTGGTTCATTGTGAGTAAAACATTGTATGGGAGGGGATTTTCGAGTCGGAAAAATTTTCCATATATATATTTGAAATATTTCTTCCTTTGAATTCTGAATCAAAAAATAACAGCTTCATCAACTTTTAAATTCCTCACGTCATTGATCTCTGACTTTATTACATGAATTTATTTTGACAAGTTTATTTATTATATTTATCGCTACTTATCTATGGTTTATTTGCCCTGAGCCGCTTTTTGTGTTGCTTTGAACTTTTCAATAACTTTGTACGCGTTCAACGCCATCGTTGTCGTTTGCTGTTCAATGTTGCCACTTTTGTGTAACACTGCGCTAGCAATAAATAGCGTGTGTTACTAAAAATATTTATTTATTTTTACCTTTTTATCAATTTGATTTTTATTTATAAATATTTTTTTTGTGGCGCCAAAATTGAATAAATTATGGAAATCGCATGCAACATTGCAAGTAAATGCAAAGTGCAACCGTGGCAGCAGAAATGTACGAGAATTGCCGATTAATATGACGTTGTTGCTTTTTTTGACAGCACAGTAGGCGCGCGTTGATTATTTTGCGCGATTTGTGCCAATTATGTTTGTGCAGTTAAAGTGGGCGTATGCGGCACGTTTGTTCAGCAAGTGTGAAACAAATTCGTTGATATCAAAAATAAAATTTTATTGTCAGGAAAATAAACATAAAAAACACCTACATTAATTATTAAAATGTATTATTTATTTATAGAAATGTTTTGTTTATAAAGAACAAATTTATCCCAAAAATTTTCTCATATCGAACTAAAATGTTGGACTATTTATACAAAGCATAGTGCGTTTCTTAAAAGTTACAAATTTTCAAGCATATAAAATCTACAGCTAAAACAACCTTTTCTGCTCCATTCAGTCCTTCACACAAACCATTATTATTCAATCGATTGATTTCTACAAATTTGTGGTTATCGAAAATTCTTATCTACATTAGATGTTACACGCTTGTCATTGTAATCTTTATTTACTTTACACCATGACAAATCATTTCTTCCTTTATCGCGTAAAATGCGTCATCAGCATCAATTCGATACCACCTACTATTTTGTTAGAGTCTTTCTTTGGCAACGTTAATACTCTTCACACGGCTATGTTGGTAAAAGTTCTTCTCACCTTTTTCACCTCACTTCCTGTTCGACTGATTTGTCACTTGACTGCTGCTGTTCACTACCGCACGCGTTCTTTTTCAATGCTCGTCCTGTAAATGAAGTTGCAAGGTTTCTCACTATTTCTCCTTCTCTCTCTCTGTCTCTTTCTGTATTGAGCTCTTCCTATTTTTATATTTATTACTTATTTTACTTTTTCGTTTCGTTTCTACTTTATATCCTTCTATGTTGTTGCGTCTTTGCTTCGTCATTTGATTTTGTTGTCGCTGTTATTTGCTATACATATTTTTGTGTTTGTACACGCGCAACCATCTGATTGTATATACAAACACGCACGCACACATATGCATTAAAAAACATACCCGGCGGGAAATCAAAGATAGGTGCAAATTTTGTTTTTGACAATATTCCATTTCAAAACTTTATGGATGAAAGTTTAGGCTAATTTTAGCAGTTATGCTTGTCCAAATCACCTTGGGGACCAGTAACAATTTTTATTACCATCATATGGCGTAAAAACTATTTCCTTCTGTGGTGTTCAATGCACCTGAGAGCTATTCAACTTGTTCACAATTACAACCTCACGAATATAATCAGATACAGAGCAGGCTAACAAAATATCTTAGAACTTTTAGAGCTTCGTTAATAAGAGATCAGAAATGTTTATTGTAAGGCAGGTGTAAGACTCAATTTAGCCTTTCTGTTGATTTTAAGCCTATTGTTTTAACAATTATTACATGTTTCCGTTCCATATTTCATTAACTTAAGTTGCCCAATATCTGGTGCGAAAATAGATTGCAGAGATACACTTTCAAAAATGATTCTACGTGTCTAACCTTTTAATATTGTATATCAAAAGAATTAAAATTTGATTAAATTGAAAGCAAAACCTACTACGCACTTTAAAAAGAAAATTTTACGTCAGGAGAGTTGCAATTCAATAGCCACAGGTAGGTGTAATACTACAAAGATATAAAAAAATAACTAGGTGAAAGGTTTCTTCCAAAAGGCGATGATTTTTATTAGCACTGTTATCAAAAAAATGTTCAAAAGATAGGAAAAATACGCTCTTGGCAACTATGAACTGCTAAGGTGCTACTTAAGATGAGATGCCAATAAACAATATCTTCAACTGATATTTCACAATGCATGACACTTTTTCCTACAGGGTGTACTAGCAGTGAGCCTAGCAATGACAGATACATTTTATATACCCACAAAGTACACATACAAAACTACTGTTTGTGTGTACGCGTGCTTGTGTGTTCATAACTAGGTGAACGACCGTCGATAATGCGCGACCTTCAAAAATAATCTGGGCCAAGTGGAATTTTGTTGTTCTAACTTATTCTGTTGTTGTTGGTGCGCTCACTCTCTTTTTTTCGCTATTCTTGAATATATTTGTTCCATATTTTTTTGCTTTCTTTCTTTTCGGAAAGCATTTTTTTTTCTTGTTTTTTTTTTGGTACATGCTAGATCTTTATGTAGTATGTGTGCTTTTTATATATTGTATTAATGTGGTAAGCTTATTATTTTATTTGCACTTCGCGAACGGACCCTATTATTTTGATTAGAAAGAGGACTGAGACAAAAGGAACGTATTTATTGGTCGTGGGTTGGCAGCGGTAGATTGACCATTTTTTGCAAACAGATGGCTAATTTTTTGGCTTTTTTGCAGTTAGCCGGAAAGTTAACATTTGAATCTGTGCAAAAGTCCAGAAACAAACTATGCGAGCGTATTTTTTTTTGCTTATCATTTGGATTTCTGTCTCCTACTGTATAACTTTATGCTCTTTTATTTCAACTCTTGGGATTTTTTTTTTATTATATTTTTATTTAGTTTCCTTTGTTTATAAAACTTCCTCTATTTTGGTATCTTTTTTTTGGGTAGCACCTAAATTGTTGACAGCCAGTTAATTAATAGAAAATAACGACAAAATAACAAAAAACAAATATATCTCTAATTTTTTTGTTTACCTTTGGTCGGTTTTTCTTTGTTTTCAAATGATCTCATAGCAGAATTTTGACAATTTATTCTTAATTTTATTATATAACTGGGTTTGAGGTGAAGTAAAAACGCAATTTGTCATTTGCAAGACATTTTCGCTATAATTGTCGTATATATTACTATACCTAGCACTTGGTTTTTATATTGAAAAAATTTGAATAACACTTAAGTACGGCTATTTTTATTGAAATCCTATTACAATAAAAGAATAAATTAGAAATCGTTCACCATCGTTTTTTGCTTGATGACTTTGACTATGACATATGGGTCGTTTCACTGACATAAAATTTTGACAAAATTTCATTTGATCTTTCCGATTTTTTTTTATTTTTTTGGTTAGTTTTGACAAAAAAAAAGAATGGTATAAAAAATGTTTTATTTTTTTTTTTGGCCAAACTGGTTTAAGACTTTTTTTATCCACACATTCGTTAGATTTGGTTTTTTTTTAAATATTCAAGGTTTTATTTAAGAAAAATCACTGATCTTTATTATTAAAGGTAAGATTTATTGCTGACAACGCATCAACAAATTAATTAATCGATATCTTAAGCTGGACCCCATATTACTATATGAGCAGGCAGCCAGAATATGCTTATAAATCTAACAGATCAATATCGAATTTGAAATCAATTGATCTAGTTTTCATTGATTTTAAAGGCGCGCACGATAGTCATTCGACTGATCATATATGTTTGCATAAGCGTACTTATAAGGGGGCCAAGGAAGCGGCCGCCTCTGGCTTTAAGTGGGTGTCGATATTACATGTGATTCGACCCTTGGCATAAAGCCTTCAAGGCTGGAGCTCACGTTAAGCACGCGGCACATGTTTGCTACCTTTGATGCAGATGAATTTTATGTCTTAATTTCGTGCATATCAGCCCATATTTAGGTCAAAATAATTTCTACGACTTTTATATACATATATCTCCGTAAGTTCATTGAAAACAATGACCATAATGTCCCCTGAATGAGTTTCCTAGAGATGCAAGTGAAAGTGCTGTGTAAATAGTATCCAGAATTGGATTTTCTTCTATTACTGCAGTGCAGTGCACTCTGAATTATTTCCAGAATGGCATGCGACAAAAACAAATATTATTTACACGTCATCAAGCGCCTTCATGAGAGTGTTTGCCAAAACTGTCAGGTTTCTGGAAGAATTACTCATAGATTTTGCTTCACAACATTCAACCATCGCATAAAGATTTTCGTGCAATAATTTTTATCCAAAAATTTAGCTAATGTCATCGATTAAGCACATGATATGGCCCCGTGAGATTGTTTTTTTTTTTTGGTTCCTGAAGTCACCATTTCGAGGAACCTGCCTTAAGGCGACTAAAGCTATAAAAAAAATTCTTTCAAGGAGCTGAAGACTTTTCCTTAATCAGCTTAAACATTTATGGATCGCTGGATCATGCGCAGGCGTGATTGTATTGCAGGCACTGGGGCCCACTTTGAAGGCGATAAAATATATTTTGATAGATAAATAGTTTTGTTTCGTTCTGTTTAGCAATTCTGGATACTTCTTACACTTAATATAGTTCTATTTTTATTTAAAAGACACGTCTGGAATAATATTTCCTGAAATAGAGAATAATAAATTCTTCTTCATTAGTACTTGTTATAGTATTTTAAATTATTCTCTTGAGATTCGCTTCTTAAACTGTTCCCTTTAGCTTATGAGTATTTCAAAATAAAAAAGAAAATTTTCAAATTTGCTTACTTTCATTACATTTCTGCTACAAACTTTTTAGCTGTTACTGCACACACAACAAGTATAAACTGACACTTTACCCTCCAGCAAGTTTAAAGTATTTTTTTCGCACATAGCTTATCGCATTTATTTTTAGAACCTAGCAGAGTATGTATGTATGCTATGCACCACCCATGTGCTCCACATAGCTACAATTTTGCTTTGAATATTTCGCAACAAAGCCCATACAGCAGATAAAGTTACTACCCTAACGCAGGAAAAATTGTGCGTGCGCTTTGTTGCTGCTGAATTTTCAATGCCAAATATCTTTTCCGTTTTGTGGTCGTTGACGAAGCTCGCCGAAAAGAGAAGACGCGGAAAATACAAGGAGACGACAAGAAAAAAAGCAAAAACAACTCCCTTGCCAAAAATTTGATACTCAAGAAATAACGCAAGCAAGCAGTAAAATCACCCTACGCACAAAATTATTGCGGCAGGATTCTGTTAAGAGCTTCTGCTGCTCCAGTTATTTTCAAGCTCAAACACCCACACATTGCTAGACCTAAAGCATACATACATAGATATATAAACACGCACTTTTATTACGCAGCAGCCTCCCCGTTAAGGTCGGCCGCCCTATTTTATTTTTCATTTTTTTTGGTAAGAGTGTTAAGTGTGGAAATGAAAAAAGTAAAGAAACAAAAAATATTTTTGGAAAAAGTTTATTTTTATAGGGGTGGTTTTAGCCGTCATTATTTGTTGTTTTTTGCATGTTGTTACTGTTGACCGTGAAGCTTTTTCTGCAGAACTGATAATGAGCTATTGCGGGTTAGTTTTTGGTAAATTTTGGAGGGCATTCAATGTTTAACCCATTTTTTCAGAAATGATTTTTTTGTTATGCAAAGAACAAGCTTTAGCTGAGTTGTTTCTTTTTTCAAAAGAATACTGAAACATTATTCAGCGGCCAGAAATGAAACCTGCAAGTACTGTAACACACATAACATTTAATTAGAGCACAGCATCATTTGAGTCCTAAGTCTAATCAGGGAAAGGCTATTTAGGCATGAAATAGTACAAAGAACTCAAATTCTTAGTGAAAATTTTTCTTTTTGAAAAATAGTGCGGTTTCAATGAAATCTACCCTACCCATATCAGATGTTGTACACATGATAATTAATTTTTACTCATACGTCCTACAAACAAACAAAAATCTTCGTTGTTAAGTTGTCAATTTGAAAGTTGCTACAAAGGTAATATCAAAAATTAACAAATGAAATTTTTACTTTTTAAAAGATAGCCGGTAAAGTAGATTAGAATCTGGAATATTTATAAGCAACTTAACTTAGAAGTATTATGCACAACTAGTTTGGATCTAAGTTTCATCGGAGCCAAGTTACGGAAACACAAAATAATACAACAGCTTACTATCTGAAGTGTTTTTAGAAAAACCTTATTTTGCAAGTAGTGGGCATTTACAAACAAAATCTATGTTAATGACAGTTAAAAGTTACTCATTTTTACATCGAATAACGATATCGGATATCACAAAAACTAAATAGTTTCTCAGTATACATGATCAAATTTTTAATTCGAAATTCTCAAGCGGCCATGAGTTAAATTTGGAATATCTGTTATGAACTTAAATTTTAATTAGAATATATGATCATATAGTCTCTAAGCATAATCGGAGCAGAGTTATACGATGACAAAACAGAGCCTGAATTACTCAACATTAAAAAGGAGGCAAATTCACATCAGCCATTAATTACATTGGAGCTTAGTTAAAACTAAGAAATCATACACAAATTTTCAAAATTTTTTTTGTCAGGAATCTTGTGTATATGTCTCAGTTCGTAACTAATTTTTAAACGGAAATTTAATAAATCTTAACTAAAAGTAAAAAAAGGCATAGTAACAAGATCCAACTAAATGGAACGCCAGGTTATGTATAAGAAACATAATTTCAAACTATTAATACATCATTTGGTATAATGACATAAAGGACCAAATCCTGCCAGCACAGAAGAGGTTAAACTTTTCTCTGCTTACGTTTCATTTCGAAGTCATTACGAGCTACTTAATATGCCGCTAAACATGACATTTTAAGTATGGTATATTTTTCAACATTATCTCAAATTAAAGTTCATATCTAAATATTTCCATAAGCAAATTTGTAAATTTTATTACTTAAGTATGTAGCCCGTAGCTTTACGCAACTAATTTTCTATGATTTTGTTAAAAAAAGTTCTGTGCAATGATTTGGCAAACATTTTTCTAATGGCCATTTTCGGAAGCCAAAAATCAATGATGGTAAATGTACAACAGCGGTATGTTAAAATCACTGATGATTAAAAGAAAAAAATTTGCTGCCTTTGTATAGCATGAAAAATCACTCATGCGGCGCATATAAAAAAAATCCTTGGACAAAAGGTCAAAATGTACACTTTGACCTATAAGGCAACGAATTCAATACATTTTCTCTCATTTAACATTTTGTATTAATATATTTAGAGATTTTATATAGATGTTTGCCACACGACATTTGGTTTTTGATTGAAATTGTCGAATCTAAAAATATGGAAGCCCGTTTTCTTTGAAAGTGGTGTAAGGGTATTTTATTTTATATGGAAATATTTAAGGTTTTGCATTTGAATAAATTGAAAAATATGGACATATATATAGTTTTGTAGTTTTTAAAAATTAAATTGATTTAAATTTATAATGTAATCATTTTTGAAATGAAATTAACAAAAATGTATGCTTTTAATGACTTCAAAAGGATTTACACTACTTCCAAAGTCAGCAAAAAGTAAAACTTTTATATTTAAAAAATATTATCTACGGGATCTCAATTTTTATACTCTTACTATTAATATATTTTGACTTTTTCCATTATGAACAAGTTTTTGAAAATAGTTATGATGTATTGCAAGGAAAAGTTTTTCGAATGTGATGGGTCTAGAATGATGATACAAACGTATTAGCACTATATTTCTAAGGTTATGTGGCCTCCCCTGTGAGGGCAATAAATTGAGTGATTTAAAGTCCTCATTCACACTAAATGAAGTATTATAGAACATTGTATATGTTTTGGTTTTTAATTTAACATATCTTCAACCAAATTTACTTGTTGACCATTGATATGTTTTCGCCTTCTTAACATCAAGACAAGTGAACAAATACAACACATAACTGTATTTCATGCAGTGCCTTTATATTCTATAATAAATGGCGAAATCCAAAAATCCGGGAAACTATAAAAGGCTTATGTCATTTACAATGTTTTCACACATATAAATATGAACTAAAGAAATTAATAATTTTCAACTAAATAGTAGTATGTCTTTTAGAATTGCACCAACAACAACCAAAGAAAATTTTTAATTATTTTTTTGGAAAAAGTTTATAAATAAAAAGTTCATAGTAAATTGTATTAATTTTTATCAAAAACTACTTTATTTTTGTCAAAATTGACTCACACGGTGTTTCAACGGAAACGGCTTATATGCTTAATAACACCTACAGGAGAGCACACATTTTTTTTGAATGTGCCTAAAAGTATGCAGCTCAGGAACATATGATTTATCGTACAAAATATCTGCATGTTTCGTTGGATACTTTTAAGCGCAAAGTATAGAATTATTTTTCGTTTTATAAATAAATTTTTGTTATTAAGAAAAATCGCTGCAACTCAATTATCACGAAATTTTTGTTTGACACCATTTATTTGTTTTATTTCCTATTAATGAACTTATAAAAATAAAAGCAAGTTAATCACACAATCTGATACACAAACATATCTACATATTCTTACACACGAACACGCATACATAATTAATGTGAAACACACAAAAAAAAATAAACGCAAGTCGGAACAATTATTTGCGCCTCAACTCAACAATTGTTGTTATTGCCTTTTCTTTAATATTATATTTCTCCAATTTTTTATTTTTATTTTATTGTTGTTTTTGTTGTTGCCGTTTATGAGATGACAACATATAAAATAGGGTTACTCTAAGTCAAGGCCAAACGACAGAAACAACAACAACAACAATGAAAACAAACAGCAATATGAATATCAGCCATAGCATCGTAGCAGTAGCACAAACAAATAAAAACAGCAACAACAAAGAAAAAATGAAGAAAAATTGAGAGCAAAAAGAAAAACAAAAGCAATAAAACGCGCACTACGCACTTTGTTGTTGTCCTTCAGAAGGTACAAAACATTTGTTGTTTGTGTTTTTTTTTTTTTGTAAAGGGGAGTATTTCGAAAATTCGTTTGCTGAAAAGGATGTCACTTAGTGTGCCAGTGGTATGAGATTTGCTTGAAGTTGCCCAGAAGAAAGTGAGAAAATAAGCGAGTGGGAGGTAGCGACGAAAAAAGCAAAGTAAACAGAATAATGTTAGCGTTAAATAAATAAAAATTTAGTGTAAAAGAACGCAAAAAAAATTAAGTTTAGTTTCGATATCATAATTTAACGCTATATACTTTTAGGCGCTAGACAGAATTGAATTAACATATCTTTTATTCCTAAGAAATGTCAGTTCTCTTTTTTTTTTTAATGTTCCTGAATGTTCCACCGGGGCTGTCATAGAGATGCTCCCAGCGACAAAACTTTATGACGCAAACCTTATTAATATCCTAGACGGTTTTTATAAAATAAATTTCAACACGAGAAACCCATTCCCATTTTTGGATGTGGGACCTACGACATAGTGTTTCTTGCTAAATTTTCCGTTAACTGAAATATCAAATTTTGGGAAATATAGCCAAACACTTGGTCATCCAATAATTTGGATAATTTTTCATATAAGACTAGGCCCAACATTTTATAAAGTTTCTGATATTTAATTTTTTTTTTTTTTTGCGATTTTGCCTGCAAATAAAATGACTCAAAAACCTATGTTTTAGATATTCAAGCTCTTGTCGTTGGCCTTTTTCTTTATGTGCATTCTCCGGCTGGAGCCAAAATATTAGTAAAAAATAATAAATAAAAGTTTGGCAAAAAACTAAGATCCAAAAAAAATCGCCTAAAAAATCTGTGTTTAGAGGAATATGAGCTTTTTAGCCAACTAAATTCTCTTTCTTTTTTTTTTGACTTTTTGTTTCAAAAAGGTTCAATTAAACAAAAATAACCGTCATTTTTTGCACGAGACAATGTCGAAATCTATGTACGATTTTAAGGGGCTACACATTTTCTCACCCGCTTACGATAAAAATAAACGTTAAAAGTTGTATTAATAAATGAGCTAATTATTTCAACTGAATTTTTTCACCCAAAAACAATATTTTTTTAAAGGAGCTTTTTCTATTATGTACTTTTTATGCAACGTTTCCATTTATTTTGGAAGAAATTATCTTTTGTGTTTCTTGTTTACTGTCAATTTCTTGTTTTTACTCAGTCAGAATTTGAAAAATGTAAGAGTGCCTTCCACCCATATGAATAAAAGAAACTAAAACATAAATATGATTTCTGATTGATTTCTCCGAAACAGAAACCCTGAGGACGAAAAAATATCACCGAAAATTGATGCAGTGAATTAAGTGAAAATAAATAATTTACAATTCAGCTGTAATTTCCGTACCAAAGCGTGTCAAATAGGATTTTCATGTTTATTAAGGGTTGTTTTTACACACACTTGCAAGGAAGTGTTTCAATCGATTATTGTTGCAGACGAAATAAAAATATTTGAAAAATAAAATTTTTATTTCCATCTAACCTGGCTACATAGCTGCTAATAGTTGACGTCGTAGTTGTACAATGCAAATAAGAAATATTTATATCTAATCATAATACATTGATTTTTATTAGGTTCTTGAAATGCCTAAAAATATACAATAAAAAGATTTTTATTTAGTCTTCTAGGAGAGCTAAAAAGTCGGTTCGAAGATGGAAATTTAAACAACTTTCCAAATGTTGACTGGGTATACAAGTGTTTGCCTAAGACACATACATGCATATGAACATTACAGTAAGGTACACACTTAAGCAATTAATCAACATAGAGGCTGCCGAACAGGAAAATATGTTGAGAAGAAATTTCACAAATGTTTGACAAATAATTTAATAGAAAGCAGCAATAAATTCAAAATAAATTACTGTCACAAAAAAGGGTGGTGTGCCGAATAAAAATGGGGTAAAACATGTAGAAACACCGAATATCAGAATAATACGAATAAAGAGAAAGTATATGTATGTGTATACATGTGGAAGTGTTTCAAGGTTAAGTTCAGTAATGTATTACAATAAATTATATCCACCTTCACACATATATGTATGTATGTATGTATATGCGTGTGCATAGAAAATAATGTAACTTTTATAAGTTCAAATGTGCGCTTACAACTCGAAATCCACTAAATTCAATCAAATTCAAATACTTCTTGCGCTATTACCCAAGTAGTTACCTGTTGAAATAGCGCCAAAAGCAGTTGATTTTTATAAACTATGTATGTCACCGAGAGAATGAACCTCAAATATATGCAACGTTTCTTAAACGTAATATTATGCAAACAAACAAACTATGCTGACAACAATTTTCAAATAACAATCATAGCGACATCTATCGTCGATGCATGTTGCAAATGCTAGACTGCGTAATGTTTAGCTTTTGAGTTGCATTTTTTTTTGCTCGCTAACCTTTACAAAAAGCTCTATTTTCATAGTTTTGCAGCGAAAACTTTTTTGCAGTTTTGTTATATCACTACTGCGCTTTTGGGTGCATCACATTAATGCATTTTTTTCAACTATCGATGGCGCTTTAAACGGCAAAGAGCTTTTTGCTTAGCGTAATTGAAAATGTTACCAGATTTTTTGGAAATCTTCATAGCATATGAAATCGTTAATTGAACTTACAAAAGAAAAAAAAAATTACTTCAAGAACCCTTGCACTGATATTAAAATAAAAAAAATTTCCAAATTTGCAAACTTTTTTCTGCACGATAAATGAAATTCAGAGTTTTTCAAAATAATTAAAGAAAATGTATGAAATTTTTTGAGAAATAATTACTTTTTGACATTTATGAGTCTTGTTCGAAAGGCATTGTTTTAAGCCTTTGTTGCTGGTTTTTTATTTTGAAAATTTTAAACTGAATTTTTTTCTTTAAAATAGGATATTTTTAGTCACTCTAAAACTTTAAACTGAAATAAAACAAACATAAATCAAGAATGAACTCAATTTATGGTTAGTCATTTCCACAAGGTATTTTTAAAGAAAAAGTGGAAAATTTTTAGAACTGTTAAAAAATTTGAAAAATTTGTTAAGAAACAATTTTGTCTCAAAAATATTCAATTAAGTGGCAACAAAGCAACTGCTGAGGGAGAAGCTAAGAGCGCAAAAAATATTATCTTCAACTGCAGCGATGCGTCTCTTCCGTTTCCTATGCTGCACATTTGCAGCAGCTGCAATGCAACAAGTTGCAATTTTTGCCGGTAATTTTTGAAACATTATCAGGCTTAGTGTGATCTCTTTTTCTCACACCGCTAAAGAGACAACACTGAACAGGTCAGAATGATGGAACTATCCTTGAATACTCACTTTATTTGTATGTGAAACCGGAAAAACGCATACAAATGCAGCAATTTTTAAGGTTATAAATTTACTGTGTTGCTATTGAATTTGTTGCAGCAAAATTATTTTTGTCCTTGCCTGCAGCAGCAGTTACAGCGTTGGCAGCAGGCATTGGCATTGAAAATCATATCAGCTGTTTTTCCAATGCATTTTAAAGGTCAAGTTTTTCGTATAATGATAGAACAGAGCGTTGTGCAGTGAAGGCGGATGACGCAACGGACATGACGTTTGAGACGAAGGCGAATGTAGGAAACGGCTAAGCCGTAGTGTCCTAAAGTGAAAAGATTTAGCGACAAGTTTTATGTATATTTTTTGTGTATTTGAGTCTTTTTTGGAAACCTTAATAATCTTATGAAGGGCGTTACTTAGACAACATTGAAAAAAGGATTATAAAAATGAACAAAATTCAAGCTGATGGGACATAAAGTTCCAACGTTTGTAGTTTTATTGTGCAGTGAGCTTAGCAATGCCCTTAACGTAACAAGTAATATAAAGAAGTGCAGCGAGCTCTAAATATGTTATAGAAATATTTTGACACTTACGCTATGTTACGTTTAAAGCAGTTTGAGAATGTTAACATACCTGAAAGATAAGAGAAAAAAATTGTTCAATATTTTTTTATTTTTTTAATATAAATTTATGGAATGAAGTTTTTGTAGATTATTTGACTTACGAAAGAAACGATTTTGCTAAAGTATTGAAGAATGTGAATTTCAGTTTTTTTTCAGTTTTTGAAGCAGTTGTGGAAAAAGTTTAGGTGCGTTAATTAATTAAAAGTCAATCATACGACCTGTTTACTTAATTTTAAAAACAATCTGCCAATGCATATCAATATATATTTCCATAGAAATTAAAACAAAAACATATCATTGTCCTCACGTTTGTTAAATTTGTAAATGTCAATTTTAATTGAAAAATGCCATGGCTCATGATAAACAAAAAACTTATTGAATTTTTCTATTAACATATATTTTACTTTTCACTTTTCCACTAATCATAATATATTTTTTTTTGCGCCCAGATCTAGCTTACTAATTTTTAACGGCTGCAGTCACTTTACCATGCAAGGGCAAATGTCAAGTATTTAACCATGACCTAACCTTCAACGATAAAAACGCAAGGCAAAATCAACAATAAAACGCGACGAATCAAGTAAACAGCGACGCTAACGTTGAATGTCCTTTGGATGCCGCCAAATGCGCGCAATGTTATAACTAAAGCAATAGAGTAAGAGAAAGAGTACGGGTGTTTGGCAGTCAACAATGCGCTAAAGGATTTCGTTACAAGACTAACACTTTGGCATCAAGTACAAGGTAATAAAATTTAAAAATTTTAGTATAACCTGACGTATGAGTGATTTCGAACGTTCAATAGGGAATTCTTATTTATTAAAGTCAATATAATACAATTCTTATAGCATTTAATACATTATTAAGTAATTGGATTCATATCAAAAACTTTAAAGGTGAAAATTCTTAAATTTTTAAAGTTAGCAATTTTCTTAAGAACGTTTTATTAAAAAGTAGTTTTTGATGAATCAAATCAGAAAATCAATGTTGATTCTTAACGCTCAATGAAGTGTTTGGAAAATTATATAAGCTTTATAGTCATTGTCGGCACTTCAAACATTAGTTGCATTAAGAAAAAATGTACGCATTGTGGCGTATGATTAACCATTAATTCTAATTAACCGCATATATTCTCCGATTTCTAGAATTCCAAGCGTCGATATCTTAAATTTGTTAGCACTCAAGATATGTCCGTAAATTTCATCTTATTATTTAACTTAAATATTATATACTTCTTTTCGTATATAATTTGGTTATTGGAAATAGTTTAGCCAAAGAAGTTAATTTTAAAATATTCTGTAATATAAACAAATGCGTCATTACTAAATACAATATTTGTCTATTAATTGTTGCCACAGTTTCTTCAAGCCTTCGCACCTTACTGTTGCAACGAAATTCCAGCTCCACCGCATCAGTCATTGCAACTGCCGCTAGCACTTGCTCTCCTGAAGCTGCTGTTGCTACTCAAGTTCATCTGCAAAACCTTGATGCTGACTATCGCTGCTGCTGCTGGTAGCCGTTTCCTTGCCTCTTTAATCTGTTCATGGTCATCTCGTTTGAAACGCATGCAGCCAAGTCCTGTGTAAGTCAGTAACACGTTGGCGTTGCTCCTACTTCTGCTGTTGCACTATTGCTTGTTGTTGTTGCTGTTGCAATCTCATAGCTGGTTGTATAAGCATTTGCCACCATGGCAATGAAAATGTTGCTGGTTGCTAGTTGCTATCGTGCAAGGCCAAGGATAACTGCGCACACAGTACACATTTTATGTGGCAATGATTTTTTTACAACTGTAGTTGCTGCCAGTGTAGCCATGACTATGACATTGGCAAATGAATTTGTCATCTCAATTTAAAAAATTTTCCCAGGAGCATGAGACAGTAGCAAAGCACATGCCCATACGAGGTGAGTGTGTTTTTAAAATTTTTAGTATGTTTTGCATATGGTTGACAAGGTCGATACTTTGATACTTGATTCCCAACATTTGTTCATAGTTGAGGAAAAACTCTAGCAATACAGAATTCAGTGATTTAAAAAGATTGACAACTCTTGTTTAGCTCAAAATATATGTCGAATCATCTTATATCTTAGCAAAATTTTATTTAAAATTATCGTTATTTCTTCATAGAAACTAAGCTTTCCCAAAATATTAGATTAGAATGTTTCTCATACGCCTTTGATGGCTGTTAAAAAGGTTGCATCGATATTATCTTAGCTAAATTTATTTTTACTATTTTCATAACAGAGAACCTGACAATTATGTCAGTTAAGTCATGAATTTTTAGTACTAACATATTTTTTCTGTTTTCCGCGTTAACATTTTCACTCTTAAGTATCACGGGTGTTTATTTTTCCTCCTTTATTGCTTACACAAACAGTAGACAATGGCTTATACGATCGTAAGATTAGTAATAACAGGGTAAGCAGATCGTTATGACTGGGAAATAAAAACTTCATTTCCTGAATTTAATGTATAGATAAGAGCGTTCCAGACATTATTGCATTATCCTCATAATCAGGATACTTCCTCTAAAGTACTGCTGAATTTATACCTACTTAGTGACAATTGCTTTACTTCTAAACCCCTGAATTCTCCATTAAATTTTTCTTTCTGTTAACATTTTTTCGTTTCTCTCCACTTAATATTTTTGTTTAATTTTCAAATAGCGGGGCATGTATATAAACAAACTAAAAATCAATTAAGATAAAACTTAATTGCTGCTTGCTTTATGAGTTGTTGTGGGTATTTGCCCACTTGCCTGCTGGTCGGTCACTTGCTGTTGTATACGTCAGCAGGTTGATAGTTTTATTTTTTCTATTTTGCCTTGGCATTGAAAATTCTTGGCGTCCCACTGTAACAATGGCACTAAACCTTTGTGTTTCATCTCACTCTTTCTTTATAATTAATTTTCGCAAGCGCGAGAAAATTTGAATTTTGAAATTTCGTTTAGCTTAAGTTAACCCATTCATTGACAGCATTTGTACTCTTAAGCAGCCACAAATGAAATTTGTGGTTCATTGTAGACCATCGGGCCATTAAATGATTTAATTAGATAGAGCGATTATAATTTGCATCATATTTCAGATATAAGCTCATTATTTAATAAATAAAAGTTACGCATACGTCGCAACAAATATAGTTAATTGAATTAAATTAAAGCTTACGAATACGAAAAAAAATTAAGAAACTCTCACCTCCGATCCAACATAGCCGCTTCAATTTGAGTCAAGTTTCCTCACCAGAAATGGCTTAAAAAACTTTAATTTTTCGATAATGGCCACAGCCAACATCAACAGAACTATAACTTTATTTCTAATCAGCCACAAATTACATTAACATTTTATTATAATAAATAAACAAATTATGGAAAGTGAAGTGAAATATAAATTATTAGTCTTATAGAGTTTCAGATGACGAAATTAAATTGAGAACTGCGTTGTACGGTAATTAAAAGTTACTCATACGTCGCCTGAGAGTAAACTTTGTTAAATCAAAAAAGATCAATTAAAAAAATTTCATTAAATTTATTGCTGCAATCAATGGGTTAATTTCATTGTGTGTTGTTGCGCGGAAATGTCGCTGTCAATGCCAAAGTCATTGTTGCTGTTGTTTTTGCTTTCGCTTGTGTTGTTAATGTGCGGTTCAATTTGTCGTGTTTATTGCCCCAATGCCCTACTGTAGCGGAGCGTCAATAGAGAAATGCATGAAGAAAAAAGGCAGCTGTTGTGTGTTTTTTGGCATTATTTATATATTTTTTTTCCAATTTCTTTACTAAATTAATGTTTATTTTATTTATTTTCACTGCTATTTATAAAGTTGGCAACACGTTTTTTGTTTTTGTTCTTTGTTGGTTTGCTTGCATTTTTTCTTTTCATTTATTTCAATTGAATTTTATTTATCATCAGCCTTTTAAGTATTGCTCAACAGCTGTTTATCAGTTATTCTTTTGCTCTCTCTCTCTCACACTCACTTTCACAGTCACTTTCTCTTGCTTTCCATCTTATGTTTTTCATACCCTTTCATTATTTGTATAGCTGGTTTTTTTTTTTCATTTTTATCTATTTATTTCGATTTATTAGAATTCTTAATTTTATCTGGGTTACGTTATTTCTTTGTAAACTCTTCGTTATTTATTCTATTACAGTATTACGTTATGTCGTCATCTCTTTCTTACTTGAGTTGCTAAGCTGTTTGCTTAAATATCTGCTCGTGTAGGTTTCTGTGTAAATGTGGGGGAAAATTGCGATGGTCAAGGTCGTTTGTGAGCGCATAACTGTTTTGTATGACAAGCGATTTGCGCCTGTATCGGTGTGTTTGTTGTGTGTGCGATTTCGTATGGAAATCGTTAGGTATGTAGGTACACATGTCATATTTTAAATGTCAATTAAACAGTTTTTATTTACTACACTGTTAAAAAATAATGTGTGCACTCTTGCATATTTATGGCCTTTATTATTTGAGAGTTTCTCTTTTTCAAGTGCTTGTAAATATTCTAATAAAAAGTAAATACCTTGGAGTACTAAATTGATTTCAACACAGAGGAAAAACGTTGACAGCACAATTTTTTTGTGTCCTTTATCTGCTCAAGTTGCATAGGGCCGCCACAAATCTCTTACAGTGTATACGATCAGTAGCAAGCACCTTCAACCATATTTTATCATTTTCCTAATTCACGCATTTCCTGGTACACAGCCTTATTGCTACCAAAAAAAATTTTTCAGTGAAGTCAATAATTACATAGTAAAAAATGCTCTAATTTGGTGGTATCGTTCTTCCGGTTATGCATTTCAATTATTTCGATTAACCTACTGCCGAATGATTATCAATTAAAATAAAAAATCAAAGTACTGGCCTTAAGATCACCATTGACCAGTTTCGTCACGAGATTATTTCCTTAAGCAATATTTTTTTCCGTAACTTAAAAAATTATGCTTTACTTTTGATTCTCATTACAAATTTTGCAGTTCTATTGAAATATACATAAATTTTTTTTCTCTTCTTGTGATGCAAGAAATTAAGAAAACAAGAGAGTTCGAGTCCTAGTTACAGTGTGGTGCTGTAAAGCTTAATTTCAATTTATTATTTTTTGTAATTTTAATGTATTATTTTTTGCAAACTCAAATAATGTTTTCCTACTTGTGATATGAATATTCAATAAATAATTTTACAATACTCCTGAGGATGCTTAAAACCCATAAGCGAAACGTCGGGTGAACAAATAAATTTAACATTGTTTTATTCATAAAATCAAAATTAACCTAACAGCCCGTATTTCAATAAAGAAAAATTATTTCAATTTATAAAAACAAATATATTGGTGAGATATTATTCATATATAAGAGATTTCACAATTTTTCGTTTTTCGATTGCAGTATTCGTACCGGTTCAGCCAACAATTTTTTTAATCTTGGTTGATAGCTTAAATTGAGAAAGAATCAGTTATCAGCGAAAAATTTATCATTTTTCAATAGATAGATTTTTTAAAAATCCTAAAAAGTACATAAACATAGCAAAATGTTTCTATAATTTTTTTTAAAAGTAGTGACATGTTTTCAAAAGTTTGTTTTATTTAGTATTAACCAGATTGTTAATTGCGCACAAACGATTAAGATATTTCAAAATATGAACTATTGAGATGATGTAGCTCCATTGCTAACAGTGGAAAGATATATAGCAACTATCTACTTACTTGGTCAAACAAATGACTGCATTAAAAAATCGGAAAAATCCTATGCACATTTTATCGAAAATCAAATCTCAGCAACAAATCTTTGTGTCTGAATTCAGAAACACATCTTATGAAAGCCCTCCAGGAAATTACAAATAGTCCAATGAATGGTCAAACAAAACAATATACAGCGGTTGCAGAAAAATAAGTTGAAGTCAAAATCTTAATAATTGAATAATTAAAGAGTTCAGCGATGCAGAAAGTGAAAATTTACTCAATTAAAAATTGTGCAGCATAATAACCAGCAGCATTAAATAAAATCGAAAAAATTAAGGGCGTTTTCAAAGAAACACCAACTTGATGATGTTGAAAGAATAAATGAAATAACGAAATAAAAATGCAGATAGGTATAAAAACACCAAAAAAGCAACAACAAAAAATAAAGAACGGACGCCAAATAGACAGACGACCGATGAATGAACACACAGACAAAAAACCTTGAACTTAGCACGACTTCAAAAGACACAGAAAAACGCAAAAATTAAAAAAAAAATCAAAATAAACTCAATATAAAATCACAAGAATTTCATGAAATTTTATCGTATGAGTTCTTTCTATATCATATGGTTATATATATATTTTCGAACCAAACACAGCTAAGTAGGGCAGCAGCTATTTACAAAAACGACAGGGAGACAACACCAACAAAAAAAAAAGGCAGGCTACACAACGATGACTAAAGTCCCAAGGAAATGGAGCATGCGGCTAGCAGCAGTATCGAAATCAACAGCAACATAACAGAGATATAGCACCGAAGAGAGGGTATACGCCACCGATTAGTTATCAGGCATACCGCCGCCATAGATGCCATTGACCTAAAACTTGCCGATAAAGGGTATAAGACGTAGATCAACGAATGAATGTGTAGCGTGCATATATGTGAAACAGACAACGCCATAGTAAAGAGACAAAATCTCAGTCACAGCAAGAACATAAATGGAATCCAACACAATACCAACCAACGAACCGTACGCGTGATTTCGAAACCAAACAATACAGGCAGATAGACCTTGATATTGTCAACGACCCCTGAGTTTTGTATGTTGTGCTGATTCTGGAGGAGCTGGTTGACTGGTTGGTTTGATTCTTTGGCGCAAAACGCAAAGCGCGCGATTCTTAAGCGCAGGACAGCACGGAATAAAAGGACTCTTCGTCATAGCGATCGATGACGACGAGTTTTTTTTTTTTGTAGTCAAATTTTGTGATATTTTTTGCTTCTTTCAGTTTTTTTAATTTCGTCGATTTTAGTTTGCCCTTTTTTCGTAGAATGCAATAGCGCGCGCTTTTAAACGTTCGTAGATTTCTGTCTGCTTATCTTATGTAGAAATGTTGCTTTAAGTGACTAATGACTTGGTTACGAAAAAAAAAAATGTTCAGCTAAGTTGTCTACTTAAATACAACTTAACTTAAGTTGATCTGTCATACGTAAACGGGGCATAAAACTTGCACTGTTTATATGAATTAAATGCATCTACTTTAATATCGCATATGCTGGTGTACACAAAACCTGATTAAGTTCTCTTGCCGTCTTCAAATCTGCCGAATATTTCATTTAGCAATGCTGATCTCGTCAAATATCCTGCACAAGCTTATCGCTCTTACATTAGTACTCGTTACTTGAGAAAATTCTGGTTGCCGTCAGTTTCGCTCTTTATCTGAATTTTTCCAAATTAATAACGGTACAAAGGCATTAAATAGTACAAGCTAAGCAGCCTACAAGAAGTCGACATACCCTTCGACTACAGCCAAAAATCATCATTATTTTAAAAGTTCCACAGAGATTTCCTACTGGGTGCATCAGTCAACCTTACGCTGCTAGGGCTATTATGACTTGTTTGCAAAACTGCTGTCTACATAAAAGTCAGTCAGTCACGTTGTATTGTTTGTTGTGTTGTGTTGCGTTGTATTCTTCTTCTTGCTTTTGTTGCATTGCCACTGCTAATTTGTTGATGTTGATAGGTTTTTGCGCAAGTGCAGTAACCTTGACTTAGGTCAATAACACAGTCAGTCTCCTCAACGTTAAAAAAGACTCCTCCGGCTTTGTCTTGATGATCGTTGTTGTTGTCGTCGTTGTTGTCGTCATCGTCAACAACACAGTGTTCTGTGGAACAAGTTTTTCTCTCTTATGCACGATTCCATGCGATTCGTTGTTCCGTGGTTCCTGTACTTCGCTAACTTACCCACAATTTTTGAATTGTGTTGACTGTGTTGCTGTTGAGTTTTTAATTGGATCCTTTTTTGCATTGGTTTATATAGGTTTTATTTAGGTTTCTCTTGGTTCTTTTTGCTGTGCAAGTTTTTTTATATTTAACTTGCTTAGCTAATAAGACGTAGGTTGAATGATCTCTGCGGTATGGGTTGCAGACTATTTTGTCTCCTTGGTTTTGAAAGGATTTTAAGATGAATTTGAGCGCGTCTTTGTGAAATTATTTTAAAAAAAAGGTGTGCAGAAAAGAAAATATTTTGGTGGCTTACAAGTTTGTTTTTTAATTTCTTTTTTTAGATCTGTTTAGTGTATAAGTATTATGGCAACTACATGCACCAAATATTTTGTTTTGTTTTGAGCTTTATATTAAAAATTAAATATTTTTCACCCAAATAATTTAGCACAATGAGGGCAATAAAGACAGTTAAAAGAGCCTAGTTATCGATTATTATCAAGGCAAGTATATAAATAAAGTAAATGTTGATATTGAAGACAATCAGCTTTATGAAGACAATCAGTTCTATGAAGGCAAAAACATAATGAACACAATCAGTGAAATATTCACACATCGCATAAACATAAAATATGTATAAAATAATTATAGATAGTAAAAATGTGAACAACATTTAATGTAATAAAATATTGACAACATAGACAATAAAGACAATGTAGAATATATAGATGGTACAGAAAATAATCTACAATGACACTAAAAAATTAAGGACGTAATAATAAAGACAACGAAGACAATGTTAAGAAATGCAAAAGTAAAACAACACTAACAAAGCAGACTATGTGAGCAATGTGGATATAAGTGCAAATTCAAAAGCTTTAGAACACCATCAATAAAGAGCTTTTTATGGTCGCAGTTAAAGAATAAGGAATTTGACTTGAGACAAGAATAATAAAAAAAAACAAATAAAAAAGTCACAATGTCGACAAACTGTCTGCGACATTCTTTATAGTTTTGAGAATTTCTAAAATCAAAGTCGCATTTTACGAGTGAGATAGGTGAATTGCACATTTGAAATGCAAAACATTTCAATACTATACATATATGGCTGGTTAAAAAACAAACGAATAAATTATTTGAGTTATTTTCATTTTAAAAACAGACAAAAAATAGCAAACTCAGACAAAACGGAAGTTGAAAACAAGAATCAAAAATTGAGTATGGAAAGTTAAATTTTTATTCAAAAGAAATGATAAGAAGATTCAAATTTAAAAAAAAAAATATGTTACATATATAATGGATTGATGCTTTCACAATATTGAACCAGAAAAGTCAAACATTCTTGAAATAATTCGAGTTAAACAAACATCATAAATATATAAATAAATCAAAGAAGTTGTAATGGATGTAACATTTGCAAGGAACGACACTTTTATATTTCTTACTTAGTAAAAAAAGTTTTCTTGTTCCAAACTTGAAAGTTAAAATGATGTAAGGCACCGATGCGCAGGCCATAGCTCGTTGGGCTCTTTCAGCTCTTACAACAATAACAACAAATATTTAGCTCACTTCGATCTCTTTCCGTTATTCGAGCTAAATCATTTTGGACCACAATCATCGCATATATTTTGTTCCTGTAATTTTTTCTTCAACGCATCGACTCGTTGAATTCCGTTACTCAAGTTTAATAATTTTGGTTCGCTTTTTGTTTTTCTCGTTTTGTCTTCAACGCACTTTTTTGTTTGTGTGATTTTGTTTTCAATTCATTTGCTCTTTGGGCTTGAGATTTTTGTTTTTGTTTTACTTTGTTTCCTTGCGATTAGCTTGTCGCAGCTATTTAAAAATTTTCATCAATACTAGAGTTTTTTTCGCAAAATATTATTCAATTCTAGGAATTTTTTTCCAAAATATTTTTGAGTTTTTAACCAGCATTGATGTTGGTCTCTCGAAAAAGATTTTGTGCGCATCGCTGATCCAAGGAATTCATTAAGCAAATTGTAGACAAGCTAAGTAAGCGTGGTTCCGCAAAATCCATAACGAAATATCTGCTAAAATATTGAAATATGGTGTAGAAATGGGCGGGTTTTTGAAAAAAGGCGTGCTATCTTTAAAATAAAAGAAACTCATAAACATTATTTGTTGAAGACTTTGCTATGAGTTTCCACAAAACTCTACATACGAACTTTAAGTCATATAGGACACATATTAAACAATTAGTGCTAAGGCAATGAGCGCGACACTTCTTATAACAGCAGTCATTCTTAAAATCCCAAAATGAAAAATATACAATATTTTTGATTGGAATAAAGTGGATAACAATCTCAAGAAGTGTTCAAGTCTTTGCTTCGAAACTTTCCTCTTAGCATTTGTGATCCCCCTTCCTATCAACAAGGCAGACCTCTTCCCCTGAACTTTGACAAATTTTGCGATTATCTACTTTATTGCAACTCTCATTATGGTCAGCTCTCTCCAAATAAATAAACAAATAAACAAAAATAATTAAATAAATAATATGTATTCGAGGATAATCATTTTTGGATCCATTTAATTATTTAAAATTCAAATGAGAGAAAGAGAGAGTCTCCCAACCCGATCTTGATTATTTTATATGAATTTTTACTCAATTTTGCTCTTCTCTAATAAAACCCTTTTGTAAAAACGGCTTTTTTGGTGGAAAATAAATTTTAAAAAACAAAAAAACAAATATTTTCACAGTGCTACTTAAGATTAAACTCACAAATGCTGGATATTTGAGTGTTATATGTAAGATGTTATTTGATAAATCAATAAATAGAAATTTGAATTTAAAAGCTCAAGTCAAAGTGATTTAACCAAATTTTGCACATTTTAGCAGCCATAATTTGAAACAAAATGACAAAGTTGATATACCACAGCCAAGAACAATCACATAAACTTGAAGCTTCTTAATTATATCGATTAAGAGCTATCAGATTTCAATTGCAACTAAATTTTTTATTCAATGAAAATTAAATGCTACTCATACGTCAATACTTCCACCGAAAAAAAATTTCCAGAGAAGATATTATTTCGCTTTTCTTAAACTTATTTATGTAAATTAAAAATATTTCCTTAAAGTATGTTACATAGTAGCATTCGTAAAGCTTGTTAAGAGTAATGAGTTGTTTCGTTAAACACAATTATTATATTTAATAATCATTTTAATTAATGCAACTTTTTTATATGCTATTTCTATTTCAAATGAGAAAAAATTGCAGTACTATGTGATAGCCTATCAATCGAATTTAAAGAAAAAAAAACAAACTAATTATAATTCAAAAACAAATAGCACTAAAAAGATGAATATCATATATTAAAGTTTATTCTAGTCTATGTTCAAGGTCAACTCATATAGCAACCAAAAGAAAGCAACAAAAAACTGAAACCTTGAATTTTTTGTGATATTGTGACTATACAGATAAAAATATGTACACATGTCATGTACATATGAGCAGCACAAACACTGAAAAAATTTTTAAAAAAAGGAGCACCAAGAAAAATATTACTAAATTAGAAAAATTAAAAAAAAAGTAAATAAATTTAAAAATAAAATACGCGCAGAAAAATATTCAATTATGAGCAAACAAACATTAGATCATTCATTCAACAAAGCGCGCCCATGCAAATTCTGTGCGACAACAATTAATTTAAATGATTTTTGCGTTTTAGCGGAATTGTTATTTTTTGTTTATTATTTCTTACAGCAACAGGTTGTCATTAATGTCGGCGGCGATTTCTTATAGTATGTTGAGTGAGTGTTGGGTGAGTTAAGCACGTAGACTTTAAATGTATATATTTTTTCCAAACGTCAAAGCTACCAACCCACTTTTATAAACTTCTACGCCATAATCACCCTTAGCTGCACATACCAGAGAGCTACTGACGCACAACACAAAAATAGCATGAAGTAGGGTATGCTACACTTGGAAAGACAAATTGTTTAGATATTTAAATCTGCCAACAGAGTTTAACAAAAGCTTGAAATCATATTATTCAAGTAAAGACAAAATGCACTTTAGTTTTCATAATGAGGCTTTGTATATTAAAAAGAAAAATAACAAATTAAAAATTATTGCAAATATTTTCAAACACAGCAATAAAGTACGGAAATAATTGCCAATGTTAAAGCAACAATTGTGTTATATAGAAGACACCAATAAACATGTTGCTAGCTGTGAACATTGCAAAGCTCACCACAATGTATACTATTCGCAGCAGTTGTCAGGCGGTAAAAGACAATTAGACAGACGTGAGACATGTAGCTGTTAATAGCAGACAAACTGTTCTATATACCTGTGCTTTGAATTGCTATATATGTACGTATGTATGTTAAACTTATAACTATATGTACTTATAATCAAAAAAAAAATTATTTATGCCAAGATTTTTATTTCAAATGAAAATAAATCAACTTTTATCTATAAAATTGCTAAGTCGAACATGTAGGTAACTAAGCGCCCCGTAAGGCAAAAATTTCACTATTCAAGCAATTCAATAAATATTTGTCTTTGACGTTAAAAAAAAAATGTATTTATGCAGCCGTTAATAAAAATATTATAATATTGTAAGTAACTCAAAGTAGTGTGAGAACAC
This sequence comes from Meiosimyza decipiens, assembly GCA_963680825.1. NCBI lineage: Eukaryota > Metazoa > Arthropoda > Insecta > Diptera > Lauxaniidae > Meiosimyza > Meiosimyza decipiens. Next base: position 42,830,108 of record OY804258.1, read on the forward strand.
TGTAAAATACTGTCACTATAATGCATCAGAAAAATTGTATAATAACAACAAACTTAAAAAATGTTACGCATACGACATGTTGTACACAAAAGTAGTGAACCAAATTTTGTCAAGACGTTTTAAATGAGCATTACTAGCTTAGAAACTTGAGCAGTGAGTTTTCTTCCAAACTGAATATTATTAGCATACGAATAATTTCCATCGACAGGCTAAAATAATGTGTTACTCATACGCCATGTTAAACAAATAATTGCTATAGCGTAGCAGGCATTGCAAGAGATAATGTTAGTATATTTACGAAAATAAAATAATAGAAAAAATTACACAAAAATTTGTTTTTATTGTGTGGGAAAAGTTTCCAGTAGCCATATATAAAATTAGCATTTCAAAGTAGAACATTTAAAGTGGTAATCAATTCGAAAAAAATTCAATTTTAAGTTGCATCGGGACAGAAATATTGCAGTTTAAATTACCAATAATGTATAACTCCAAGCCATGAAAAACTAAGTCTTAATGTACAACAAAATAAAATAAAATAAAAAAAATAAAAAAAAAAAAACGACAGATAGTATTACATGGAATTTTGCAGTACAGTGCATTCTCGATTATATTTAAACTTGATTATATAGACCCTCGATTTCAAGCACATCTTGAAAGTTTGTATGTAATATCTTTTATTAAAAAAAAAAAAAATAATAATACTTATTTATATTTAAAATTGAGTTAAGTGGAACGTAAAGAGACCCTTGGATATGTAGAATCCTCTGATTTATGAACTAGCTCAACATTGATTAGGTAATATAGTCGAGAATGTACTGTATTACGAATTTAATATAGATAGTAAAGTGATTTTCTACATTAAATCGACAATGTCAGAAACGATAAATATCTTATTAAGAAACAAAGCTTACAAAAAACCTGAGTTAAATTTTAAAGCACACAAATTATAAAAGGTGTAAATTAAACTAAAATATACGCTGAACTATGTTAACCACTAGAGTGGAAAAAAATGTATGAACATATAAACGATAAAACAGTGACCACGGACCAAATATAGTAATCCTCTTATGGCAATATTAAATATTTCAATAACAAATGAGAAAGAAAATATCATAGCAAAAGTGATTACATATGGTACATAGTGTCTTCAAATTAATGAAAAAATATCATATTAACACGTAAGAGTTTCTTCAAACAATGTATATAAAAAAAGTGTTTTATTCTTTCAAGGACAAATTAACTTTTTTACAATAAACATTCCGCTCTAACACTCTGAGTGTTTCATTTCGACCTGAACTTGTATTAACAAAAATCTCTTTTTATTAGTGACAACAAGTTATCAAAGTTTCTAAATATTCTAAATATTTGGTGAAAACTAGTTTGCCTTTTTAGTACAGCCAGACTTTCAACATAACTCAGCTCCGATATTATGTGTTACACCTAAAATCAGTAATTTTTCTTCGATCAAAGTTAATTTATTCTAATATGTAAATTTAACAAATGGCTGATACACATTTTCCATATAATTTCATAGTAAATTTATAACAAAATATCAAAACTTTTGCTTTTTGGCGCCAGTAAAAATAACTTTTGCTATACTTCGCTAACACTATAGCTTCATTTCCAGCTGGGTGCGCATGTAACACATATGTTTATCTGTCTGTCTGTCAGTCATAATATCTATAATATCAGTAGTATTTTTTCTCAATATCTATATACATACATATATGTATCTATCATCTCCGTATGTGCAAAATAATGATAATCATAATACCTATAATACAAAACAGTAGAACGGAAAAAATATTATTATTACGCTCACACATACACCGAGTGACTGGCGCACTTGTTCGCCCACTTATACTGCCTGACCGGCTGGTTGTTTTGCTGGCTGTCTTTTTTTGTTGTTGTTGCTGTTATTATAGCAAATATATTATATCACAAGGTCGTTTACTTTGACTTTCTGTATTGCTGTTGTTGCTGCTGCTGCTTATAAATACATATATAAAAACACATTTTTGTTGTTCCTGCTTTTAAAAATAATTCTAGAATTGAATACAAACATTAAAACAATTAAATTTATTATCAAGACACAGCCAGGCAGGTAACAGTCGACGTGAAAATTTTCTTTATTATATTTAATCTATATTTAGATAAAGGAGCGCATTGTTGCATTCTGACGGAATTAGAATAAACATACAAAATTATGAAATTCATGAAATTTTTAAAATGTGTGGGTTTTTTTTTTCTTTTGCAAAGAAATTTTTTGAAAATACTTGCAGAATGATTTAATTTTTGGAATTTGTTTTCATCATAATTAAGAGATAAATTATGAAAAATAATTTTTTTCAAACGTGCTTGTGATGCATGCTATATTTATTATTTAGATCTTTTATCAGAAAATTGCAAAAAATGTACATGACCTTAAATATTCGCAGTGACTGCGTATGAGTAACCTTTAATATCAATTTCCTTTAGAAAAGGAAAGCCCATTGGTTTATAATTGCAGTTGGTTCAGTTGTTTCTGAGATAACTCAGAACAAGCAAATAAATATATATTTTTTTGAATATTTAATTGATAGTATTAGCAATTTCTTTAAACTTCAATAAGTTGTACAATTAATTGAGTTAATTGTCGAGCTGCTTAGAAAGATTTTAAAGGATTTCAAATTCTGGAAGGAAAGTGATACTTAAAAGTTTTTTAATAAAAGCAAAGCTCTAAGTTCTACGATAAGTTTACATGAGAACTGAATACATTGACCATATACTGAGTCTAAGATAATATCCCATAGCTGCCTCTAACTCATAGGAGGAGACAAACTGGAAACTTCCGTTAATTAAGTTCTATTTATGTGCTATTGAGTTCAACTCCTTTTCAACAAGCATGTTATCAATATCCACACAGAACTGCATATTGCCGTCCACATTAAAAAAATCACTATCTGTATTTTAATGACAATTGAGTTTTTTATACCGTTGGAATCGCCTTCTCAAGTTCTATCAATCTGCTAAAGAAAAAACGAATAAACCTAATATTTTCCTTAATGAAAATGCCTATCTACATTTTTTGTGTGATGAGAATTATGCTTATCTACGTTTTATTGCAGATAGTGCATTTTTTCATCAGTTTGAGTAGCAAATATTCATTTATTATAAACCATTTCAATGTACATAGTGCGTTTTTTCATCTGCAATTCCCGATAAATCAGCATAGAAAAATCAGGAAAAATTAAATAATTTTTTACACCATTGAAAAGACCACCCCCAAAAATCAAAACAAAAATTCCGAGATATTAAATTACCAATTTTTTTAAGAGTAAATAACTTTTTAAATGTTTTTCTTATTTATTCGAGTGCAGTTAGTGCTTTTTTCATCTGTACGGCAGTATAGCTGCATATAGAGCAGATTTCATAAAGTCTGGGCTAGATTTTATAAATAAAGCAATCCTTCTTGAAAATTCCTCTTAATACCCTTCTTGATAACTCAGCATTTATTACTATATAATGGATCATTTTATTGCTAGCTAGTAAATGAAAGGGTTAAGTGAAGAATGTTTGGTTCCCAGAAATGATGTGTTTCCAATTTCCTTTGAAAACTACCGATCCACTTGATAATTGTCTCTCACTCACATATAGTATTGAAAACTTTGCAGACTTATTGTCTAAAACCAAAAAGACTCGATATAGTAAGTATTTAAGTCCCATTTAGCTAAAAGCCCCAGATGAAATTAATTTAAGCCAAGCCGCTATCCATGTGCGAATAAAACAACCAAGTTGCTATGTTTCCAACTCGTTTTTTATACAAGAACTCGTTGTTGTCCTTTGAATATTTTCGGTTTCGATTTGTTGCTTTTTGCCGCCTGTCATTTTAATTTCTTTCTTTTCAAAATGTATGTAATAGATTAAATACAAATCTGCTGGGTAGCACTGGCACTTAAGCAACTTGCTATGTACGATAATCTAAATCGCTAAATTGCCGATATTGTTTTAGCTTTTTCATACAACTATCGTTGCTTGCTGTAGATTGTGAATAAAGCGCAGTCACCAACTTATATTTGATTTCAATAAGTGCGTACTCTATGCTTAAGTTGTTTATATGATGATCGAAAGTAAACGAATTTTCAACAGTTTGCTTATCCATTTTCATTATTTACATAAACGAGTGTGGAAACAGTTTTTAACGTTTATACAATATCTCTACAGAATATTTTTTTGCTAATGCGTACTCTTAACTCAGTCGTACTTTGGCGATACCGCACATTTCTGTAAATTGTTCTTTCAGTTTTTACGAACTCTTTGACTAGGTGTACTACTTGCTTGTGTATTTTTCTTGCTTATATGTACTCTTTTCTTGTGCGTACTGTTTGCTGGTGAGTACTTATACATACTTTTTAATGCATGCAATGAGAAAATATATATTTATATATATTTTTTTTTAACCAGGCGTCTTTACAGTGGCGGCAAATTGAGTTTCATTGAACAAAATTCATTCCTCAGCTTAGTACCAAATATAGCATTGCTCTTAAATCAAAATACATACCAAGAGAAAAAATATAGAGAAGAAGAAGATACATCAAGCCTCAGTAAAAAAAACAAAAACCTTTGTGCAATAGTGTTTTTTTTTTTCAGTTGAACTCTGATCGGTCAAATTTTACCGCAAAGTTATATTTTTGGCAAAACACGGTCGTGTTTTTTCTACAACTTCGTTTATAATGTAAACTTTGATTAAATGAATATTTTGTGAGTAAATCAGTTAGAACTTTTTTCGACCACTTCTAATAGAGATAGAGAGGCAACTTGCTCCTTTACTTTAAATCCCCTTTGCTTGTGCGTACTCTTTGCTTTAACGTATAAAGGGCTCAGAGTAATTGAGTAATTGAGTAATCTATCTTTTCTCAGCAATATAGTTTTTTGTGTGCATACTATTTTGTTGAATTTATTTGCTTTGTTAAATAATAAGCAAATATACAACTTAAGCATTTAACCTGTTCAAATTTTCTCACCTTCTTTTACAATATGCCGCCGCAAATTTCCAACGAAATAAACCTTAACATTGAGAAGCAAAGTCAAGTTCAATATTTCGAAAACATTTCAAACAAATGTCACGTAATGCGTTGCACTCGCTAGTTGTTCATTATTTTTCAAAATTTAATGATTTGACTGCATATGTAGCTGCTTTTTGCTATCTTTTTCGTACAATTGTCATATGTTGGCGCGTTTGCTTTGGTTCAATATTGTACGTGCTTCATAAGCAACCAACGCGTTCACCACCTCATTCGCATACATCGCGCATTTGTATCTTCTTCAATTTCTCTGGTGTTGTTTTTTTCTTTTTTTTGTTTTGCTCAAAAGATTTTGGTACCTCATTTTTTTGTTTGTTTTATTTGCGTGTTTTAAGCGATAACAACAAAAAAAGACGCTAATAAAAAAAATGAATAAATAAATTGTATTTCAATCTATCTATCGCTTTATACAGTTGTCCCTATCGTCAGCGTCATCGAAAATGTGCGCTTGTGTGAAATGACATTGACATTGAATTTCGAATATCGTCGTTGACGTTGGCGCTGTTGTCGCTCTCACATTGTGGATTTCGATTGCATTGTTTTTGTTGCTTTTAGTTTTAAAATTTTATTTTTGTTTGTTTTTTTTTATTTGTATTGTATTCCTGTTCATATATTTTTGCGTTTTACTTTTACATTCTTGATTTTATTTTGAGAATTTATTAGTAATTTGTTATTATTGTGTTTTTTTGTTTTTTTGCCAATATTTATTGTTTGTTTTCATTTGTTGCCATATGAATCTTAACGTCTCACATTTATTTTTGTTGCTAGTTAAAAATCACATTGAATTGTCTTTAAAAAACTCTGTGCCTAAAAGAATAAACAGCTTAAGTCGACTTATGACTGATGGAGTGAAGTTTAATTTTTCATTTATGTTGGGTGAAATTTGTCTTTTATTATACGGCAATTCGTTAGTATTTCCTTGGGTCTTAATAATAACGATAGACAAAAAACTAATAATAAATTAGCATTGACTCCATTTTTATTAAGTCGACTTAAACTGTTTTGCTTTCTGCCATAGAATTACAAGCTGCAATTCTATGAATTGCTATTTTAACTTTTATCTCCCAATCAGCGAATTTCAATAGTTCAGAATCATATGATAGAATTTATTTGTATGTATCAAGATTTGGTAATAATTAAAAAATTGTGTATTTGATACACATAGACGAAATAAATATTTGATACAAGTAATTGGATAATATTATAAGATTAATCATAAATTTAGTAATAATTACCAATTCATATTATTATTGAGCAAATATTCTTTCTTTAATTGTTAATAATCACCAAATAATGTACTTGACGGCAGAAATACATTGTTGAGGACACATATACATTTATTAATATCGATTTGTTTTAAAAACCGATGACAAAAAAAGGTATTTTAAAATATCGATTCATGAGTAAGAGGGTATTTCTAATATAGTCACTTCCTTATACTGGATGTCGTTGGTATTTACACAATCATCAATACCTAAATTGCGTACCAAGTAGAAGATACTTAAAAAGGGTTTTACTTCAATATGTTAAGAGTTACATAGTTTCCCTAGTCAAATAAAAATATCCTACCCAAATCTCTTCAATCGGCTGAATAAACAACAATTTAACTTTCAATAAAGAGCATCGTTTTATATATCATTATTGGTGATAGCAAATAAATATTTTAAAAATTTATCAACAAATAAACTTTTATTGGATGGAACCACACTCTTCTCAGCGTAGATCAATAAAAAAAATTTGTTCAAATTGAACATAAGCTCAACCATTAGAAGCACGATTCCATTTTAGGCTGATATACATTTGCCAAAATATCAATTCCTATGGAAGAAAATATCCTTTATAGAGGACAAGTGAGCATCATTTTTCATTCCGCCTCAATTTTATTCAAAATTTTGTTATCAGTTTACTAAGTTCAAAATATGCTTTGTAAATATTTTTAATAAAATTTTTTCGATAATTTTCTAACGAAATAATGCAAAGCAAATCTTGATTGCTCTTTTTTTTGGGGAAAATTTTTTAAATATTTTACACCTTTATCTGGGTTCTGCCTCTCAATAATCCTTTTTTGAAAATCGTTTATTAAGCTCCATATGTATGCAAGAAGACGACAATTCAATAGAAGAAGTCATAACATTTATGAGTAAAGTTTTAAAAAAGCGTAGCTCAAAAATAGTTTATTTTATAAAGAACTTAAGAAAAACATGAGTGCCGAAACCTTGTTTTTGATGAAAGAAATCAATATGAAATATTGATATTTTTAGAAATATTGATATTTTTGAAGAAATCTGTTCTGATTTATCAAGAGAAACGTTATTACTAGAGCGTGAATAAAGCGCATTTCATAAAAAAATTTCTTACAATAATTTTATATGTTCGACAAGGAGATAATCTTTTTTAAAATTAAAATGCAAAATAGAATAATAATTTTTTTAATAAGAATATTACAATACGAGTAGTAAAAAACAGTTATAAGATCTTATACAAAAACTGATTTCCTCACATGTGTTTGTATTTAATAAATGGCACATAGTCGTAGTAATTGAATTACAAGCACCTATGTATGTACCCACTAGATACAAATGCATTTTTACAGTAATACAAAAACTAATTAGAATAAAATAAAAAATGCTAATTTTTTTCGAGAATAATGAGATAATGAAATAGAAAAAAGTCAACGCCAGCAACAACAATTGTTGCTGAAGGTCAAGCAACGGCGTTGAAGGCGCCAGCACGGAAAAAAATTCAGCAACAATATGAACATAGATAAATTAAAAAAAAAAAAGCAAAGTTCCAACAGCTGAGACGACAAACTTTGCCGCACAACGAAACTGTGCCGAACTGGTTGCTGAAAAAAAAATGTAGAGCACTTCCTGAACCAGATATACGAGATTTCGCACAATAAACAAATGATAAATAAAAGTTTCCATTTCATGGAAGAGCAGCAACGCAACAGAAAAGTTGCACTTGTAAACTTATATCATAGATACAAAAATATACACACATGTATGTGTGCACTTGAAACACATGCATTTCCTTTTAGATTCACGTTTTATACGCATAGTCTGTTATGAGATACTTTCGTTTGCGGTCACGTCACAGATACATTTTTTTTATGATGAATGCAATTCCAATATTTCTTCGCTGCTTAGCATTTATTTTTTCATTTTATCAGCTTTGCTGCAAGGTTAAGCTAACGGTTCTCCAGCGTTGGGCGTCACCAACAGGCATGCAAATGCTGTATCTGTTGGATTCAGCAAAATAATTTTTCTTCACTGTCACGATAACAGAGAATACACGTAATGCGAGGCAATTTTGTACGTTTTGTTTGTTTGTTTGTTTGTTCGTTATTTTGCTAAGAATTGCACTGCAGTGCTGTTTACAGTCTCAAATATCTATCAGATAGGAGTAGTATTTAATTTTGTATCTGATAGATACATTTGTATTTGTTGCGTTTGTCTTTAATTGTAGCGGCAAACTAAACAAATTTTCAATTTTTCCATTGACACACAATTCAATGAAATGCCGCATATGCGACGCATGACGCATGCGGAAGCGCTGCCTTCGTGCTTAACTAAGGTCATAACGGCTTGCCCACCAGTGCCAGCGTTGTTATGCGCCGTTATGTTTGACTCATCCAAAGGTTAAACTTTTTCTCAATTGCATTTCAATAGCGATAATAAATTTAATTGAACTGTAAATGAAATAATGAGAAACACTAAAAATTTAGAAAGTGAATGTGTGACAAATCCGTGCCATAAGTACATATCTCCACTGAATGTATAATAAGCAACTGCTTATTGCTTTTTATTCTTAATTTCTTGCCATTTTATTTATGCTCTTTGCCACAGCCAACTTGTCGACCTTGACGATTAAACAACGCAGAAAAAACAAGAAAAGAAAAGAAAAGTGAAACTAGAATTTTATTTTAACACTGTTTCTTCAGATTTGTTTTTGTTTTTCCCTTTTTGATTTTATACTTTAGCCAATATTCTGGTTTTTTTTTAATGTCTGCTGCTGTGGAGAAGAAGTAGCAGTAGCAAAAAACAGCTTTAAATAAACAAAACCTTTAACTTGCCATATTCGCAATCCGTTTCGGATTTAGATAGAATCAGACATTGACAGCGCATGTTAATTTGATTAGAGTTAAAATTTATACAAAAAAATTGGGTAAATAAAAACCTGTTCTAGCAAAACACTCCAATTAGAACTGGTGCTGGAATGATTTGCAAGAAAATGTATTTTGATTAATTTTAACAAGTAGGAACTGGTTAGAATTTTGATTTAGCATGAATAATCACTCATCTATAACAGATTTTTATATACCACATTAATTTTGTGAATAATATCTTTCTTGTGGTCTTTGAGTCATCACACAAGCAATTTTAAGTGAAAGATTTTCTATTAAAGCAGCGATGGGCGAAAATTTAAGCCTAGAGCCATCACACAGCAAAAAACATTTGAAGCAAAAGCAAAACCTGCTAAAAATATATCACAAACTACTTTAGTATCGAAGAAAACCGAGCGCACCAATTATGTGGAAGTAAAGAACTTGTAGTATACACAAATGTTATAAATACTTTAAAAAAATTTATTTTCTGTTGCTAGCGGTCTCCATCAACACTTTTTGTGTTTATTATATTTAGAATTGATTATGAATTCCAAGTTTTATTTACAGAAAAATCTAAATTTATTGTTTGGAGCCTAGTGCAGCTCTATATCGTAGAGGTGGCCCATCGTTGCATTGGAGCATATCTTTGCTTATCTGGTTCCTTGTCTTGTATGGAAAGTTGAACACTTTTTCTGTTGAATCTGTGGATGTTACCATAAAATAGGGATTCTAAAACTCAAAGACTGCATTCTGTCTCGAATATAATTTTTATTAGTTACCTGGCTCATTTTTGATGTGACACAAATTCTTTTATCATTTCTACATAAAGGAAAGAATAAGAAGGGGTCTCCAGCTAAATTTACCTGTACGTCTGAACGCATTTTTACACATTTTTACCACTTAAGATATGAATCTCCTGTCACAACTAACCGAAATTATAATAATATACGTTAGAAAAACTATCAACACTTTCCAAAATTTACCGCCCGCTAAAGTCTGCTGTTATAGACATGAGCGGTTTTGAGCATATCTAAATCCGCCACTGTCTGTCCATCAGCAGCAATTTTGTTGAAAACGCAAAATTAATGAATCGGCCTATTCAGCAGGAAAGGTTAAACTTCTAAATAAATAGATCACTCTTTTGGTGACAAAACAATTATGTCTTATGGAACAAATCCAAAACATGGCAGTTTGGTTGAATGATATGGAAAGAAATGTAGAGTTTTGTTAACAATTTACCAGCTTTCTGTTCAATTGAAAAGTGACAGCTGTGTACAATTCTTACGGATTTCTTTCTGTACAAAACCTTCCTCATTTGCTAAAGGCGTTTACAGGAATATTAAATTTAAAACTCATCTTGCTTTCATTATTATTGAATGATTAAGAATTAACATCATCCGCTTAGTTCTTTAAGACGAAATTCTTTAATAATTGAGAAAACACATCTCTAAGTCATCTGATGACAAATTCTAAAATATGATGCTTTGTATTAAGGCAAAAAACGTTCAGTTTTAGATTACCTTTGCTTTCAAAACAATATTAGCCCTACATTTTCCAAAATTTTTGCTCTTTTTTTCTGTACAGACAGTAGTCTGCTATAACAAAAATGCTGTAAATGCTATAATATTTATTAAGTTGTTGTACAATATTAAAATACTTGTTTACATAATTTATACGTTATATTTGCGTTGTTGTTATTGTTTTCTTGTTACTGTTGTATAGTATTTTGCAAACAACCTTGACTTTTAAGGCGCTACAGAATTGACTTTGAACATTTATATATAAAATTAACACAATTTTATAGGAAGCATATACGTAGTATGAAATAAAATATTTTACAGTGACTTTCTACATTAGAAATGATTCATGAAAGTGAAGAACTTTTAGAAAATTACTAATTTTTTTAGAGAATAAATGCTTGAAACTTTGAAAATATTGAAATATCATATAATTTTCTATAAAACCTTATGAAACATCAACGACTTTAAGCAGATATTGTGAAATGTTATAGCATTTTTGGAACAAAAAAAAAATTCACTGAAATATATGACTAAGAATACCCTTTGAGTTACAAAAGAAAATTTTGTCAGCTAAAAAAACATTGCAGTTTTAATTCACAAATAAATTTTTGAAACAGAAAAAACTTTTTGGGATAGCGTTATTGTTTTTTAGATCCGCAGAAAAGCTACTTGAGTCAAAAAGAGATTACCTTTCAACCACAGTTTTTGATTAACACAAAAATTTTTGTGACAAAATTTTTTGGCACAGAAATAAACTTTTTCGAGCAGATAAAAGATGACAAAAGTTGGTGGCGAAGAAAACAATTCTCGGATTAGAAACAAATGCACTTTCAAAAATATTTTTTTCGCACGGTAATAAGCGCAAACTCTTTTTGAATACAAAATAAATCCTTTAGGGCTCAGAAATAAAAGCAAATTTAATGACTAAGCACAAAAAATTTTGAGATCCAAAAAAATTTACGAAATAAATAAAAAAAATTTTGGGAAAAGCAAATTTCTTCTGACTACGAGGGAAACATTTTTTGAGTAAGAAACTGGCACAGTTTCAATGACTAAAGGAAACAATTTTAAGTTTTTTGACCGACTCTTGGAGAAAACAAAAAAAAGCATGGAATTGTGCAATTGTCTCAAAAAAGTAAACAACTAAAATCCATTATATCTTCAAATACAATATAACCGTAGTCATGGGTGCCACTTTACCAACTTCAACCGAAATTTTCAAAAAAAAAAATTTATTTAACGGCTTGAGAAATTTGTGTCATCTAAATGCAGTAAGACGGATTTTTCCGGAATAAATAATCAACAAAATAAAAAGCAAACATTTTCAGTATAAAACCAATATTTGGGAACACAATTAAAATTTGAAAACAGAAAGCAATTTATTGTCATTCAAAAAGAAAATCACACTCGATACAATGGAAAGCATTTCAAAGTTCCAGACAAATTTTTGAGACCCGAAGGAATTTTTTAAGTATTAAGTCATTTTAATCTTCCCTGGCTTATGAATAAAATATTTTTAATGTAAAATATTTTCTCAGTGTGTGGCGTTAAAATGTGAAATATTTTTATAGAATTCAGCATGGTCATTTTTCTCAATGAAATCTTTAAATGGCGTTAGAAATAATAGCTAATGACGCCATCTAGTGCATGTGCGAGTATAAATAGTTTTTGAGTAGTAAAGCTATTGCTCTTGTAATTTTATTCACTTCCGCGTTGCTGTCGCTGTTCTACTTGATAGCTTTAATCCACTAATACTTAGTAAAACTTGACAAACAAAAGTAAAATTATGACAGGTGAATGTGTTGGGTCTATCTATGTTGCGCGTATGGCACGCCCCAATATTATTTTAGTTTATAAAATGAAGCATAAAATGTATCTTCTGAAATTGAAGGTTTTGACCTTACGATTTTTATTTTGTGCTAATGTAGTTAAGCTCCTTATGAAATTTTGATAGAATCAAATTTTGGAACATCAAGCATATCGGATATTTTTCAAAATTCTACAGACTAAGCATTTGGTCAGAAAGAATGTTTGGGACAAGAAAAATTTTGAGAACAGAGAACATTTTTAAGAAATCACTGTCTATTGCACCGTTTGCACAGCAGAAATTTAATATAAGTTCCAATTTCCCAGAATAAAACATTAAAAAAACCTTTTAGGAAACATTCTCGGATTACGATCTCAGCTTATTAGGCAATAAAATTGGGTTCTGTACCACAAATAAAAATATGTTAAAGAAAATTATGCAAATTCTACTTGGACTTACCTAAATCTGGAATCGAACTCGATGGCTCCTCGCAGCTGCCATTCTGTCCAATACCACCTAGTGAAGTTGTTGTGATGTTTTTAATTTTTGGCGGTGGCGGTGGTGGTGGTGGACGCATGGCTGTACTGCTGGAAGAAACCACAGGCGTGCGAAAAACGTTTGATGATGATTGTTGTTGTTGCTGCTGCTGCTGTTGATGTTGCTGATGATGATGCGGTGAGGATAAATGTGACTGTTGTTGCTGCTGCTGCATACTGCTGCCATTCAAACTATTTTGATGCTGCTGTGCAGCATTTGATGATATGACATTAACATGCCGCGTCGAAGTAACGACATATTTACGAGTTGCCGCTGTAACAAAGCCACCGCTAGACTGTGCCTGCGGAGGTGGCGGTGGCGGTAAAGGTGGTGAATGTTGCACCAGACGTTGTTGCTGATATTGCACGATATGTTGCTGCTGCGGCTGTTGCTGTTGCTGCTGCGGCTGTTGCTGCTGCTCTATAAGAACATCATGTTGTTGCTGTTGCATTGGTGATGTTACATAGCGACGCGCCGTAGTCGGTGATGCAGGTGCTGAACGGGAGAGTTGATGATGATGATGCAATAGCGGTGGCGGTGACACTGAGTGACGCCGCGTTTGCTGTGTCTCTGCGGAGGACTCTTCATAGAGGCGACCATCACGTATTACGCGCACATGCTGCTGTTGCTGTTGAAATGTCAAAGGTGGTGGCGGTGACGGCGATGCTGAGCAGGCGCTTAAAGCAATGCGTTGATAATGCGACGTTGATGGGCTGGCAGAATGACGACGCTGCTGCGAATTATGCTGCTGTTGCTGTTGTAAGTGCGTTGTTGTAGTTGTGGTGGGCAACGTGCGTGTGATAATAATCTGCGGTGTTGTAGGCGCACCGCTGTTGAGTATTGTCGTTGTTGTTGCTGCACTGTTTGCAGGTGGACGCGATGCACGTCTAACGATATGTTGCAATGGAAGCGTATCACCACCGTTACTGTTAGCAGCTTGTTGTTGTGTATAAGTGGCTTGTTTACCATTCCCAGCAGCTGATGTTGTTGTTGCTGTTGTACGCTGCACATACTCGACACGTGGCGTCAATATCACTTTTTGTGTACCGCCGCCAGCTGCTGTAGCGACCGTGTGCAACATGCTTGGTTGACGTGGTGCAACAGTTTGTATCTGTACATGTTGATAACGCTGTTGTAGCTGTTGCTGTTGCTGTTGCTGTTGCTGTTGCTGCTGCTGCTGCTGCTGATGATGATGTTGCTGCAATTCTTTCTCCTCCAGATGCAGCATCTCATAATCGATTGGCTCTGTTTTTATGATTTTTATATTTGTTCCTGTAACACTTTGTGTTGCTATGCTGTTGGCAACACTATTGCTAGCCAATGTGGCTGTTGCCTCAATGCATTTAAATTTTTTCAACATTTTGAAATTATATTTTGCAATTGTTTTTCAAATGTGGTTGGATTTGATCCTGAATCACTGATTTTGTTTTATTTTGATTTTGTGTGAATATATATTTTATGAAGTAAGAATCTAAACAACTTTTTGCTGCTGCAACTAATAATTACCAACTTAACTGCTACAGGTTTATAAGATTTAACTTTTTTTACTTTTAAAAAAATCAGTCTCTGGTTTCACGGTTTCTGTTTCTTTATCCTGCTCCCTTTTTCTTATCTGCTTCATCAATTTCTTAAACTCTGTTTTAAACTAAAATTCAGCCTTCAAGTTGCAATATTTTTCTCTGTTTTGTTTTTTGTTGTATCCTTAATTTAATAACTTAATTTTTGTTTGATATCCTTAATTACGTTGTCCTTAAACCTGCCTTCAGTTGCTTAGTTATTGTTAAGATCCTTTTATTTTTGTTTTTTTTTTTGCCTATGAACTATGAGTATGCATTTATATGTTAGTATATGTAAATGTGTGAAAGAGATAGACTGTTGAGAGTGAGGATGTTTTGGTATTTTCTTTTAGTTGCTAATAATACTTGGTTGATGTTTCTGTTGCTGTTGTTTCAATTGAAAATTGCTTGGAAGAGAATTAATCGTAGATCAAATTTTTCGGGGGCTTGTAGGTTGTAATTATCCTCTGTAGTCTCTTTAATAAAATCTAGAAAAAATAGAGAAATGAGAGAAAATATTATTGATTAGTATAAATATATCAAAAGACTTATTAAGGGTTGTTATACTAAGTTAAAGTAAATTCTTAGAGTTCCTTGATTGAAGAAACTTGGGAAATAACAAACAATGTTCTGGTGAAGAATCGTGCAAATATTTTGCAGTTTATATATTTTTGTTTCTTAAAAGCTTATGAAGTAGTGAAGGAAAAACCTTCGAGAAATCCCGTTTTCTTGAGAGCTTACCTACATAGGTCCTATCTCAAAAATCTCAATAAAGTACAAAAGCATTCGGTTATTAGGTTACCGGGTCAATTCGTACACACTACAAGCGGATATCAAATTGGTTTTACATACGTCACAAATAGGTATCTATGTAAACCTTTTTAAAGCTAAGCTTGTAATCTCATACTTAGCCATAAAATAAGGAAAGAGGCATTTACGATAAAATTCTACTGATACAAACTCGACTCAGAAAATGCTTTATCTTACGATCGTACGAAACTCAGTGTTATTTTTTTCATTTACAATTTTTATTTTGATATGTTTTTTGGTATGAAGTCTTCATTTCAAGTTAATTGACATAAAACTGAAAAAACGTCGATTTCGTTTGAGTTCAAGCGACGATTACTATTAGATCGAACTTTTTTTTTCTCAAAAGGTATTTCATGGGCATATATTGCTAAGTCTTTATATTACCAATTTGCAGCTAGCTACATTCCGTTTTCACCTTGGAAATGAAAAACACTCGTAGAGAAATTGGCATCTCAACCTTTATCGATGGATCAAAATTGGAGACACGTACGGAAGCGGAAGACTCGCGAACGGCCAATGCTAAGCGTATTTTTTTAGAGTACATCGTTTTCAAGTCTAAAATATTTCTAATCAGACAACTCTTTTTGCAAGTTTAAATCACTAAGTCTGTTCGTATTTGTATTTGATATGCACTTTAGCTCACTTGGTTTCAACTTTCGGAAATTGAAATAGCCGATCGTCGTTTAAGGAGCTTTCTGCCAAGTAATGCGGATTAAATTAAATATCAGATAATCACAATTAACCGTTCTGGCCTCCGAGTCTTATTACCATTTTGCTTACCCACGATTTCTTTCCTCAGTCCTAATTAATTAAATTTCAGTTATGTAACTCAAAATTATACGGAAAACATTTATATATAATAGTAGATCGAAAGTAGAGTGCAAACGTGAGCAATTTTAAGAGTCTGCAGCTATAGATCACAATAGAATGTCGAGAAAAATAGCATGCGCGAATTGGAGAGCCTAACATTGCTCTGGCGAAAGCAGCAAAATATTGCTCGCGCAATAATTGGTTTGAATTGATTTTATTCGCCACTCTCTCGCACTATATCATAGTCACGAAAATAAAAAACTAAAATTCGTAAACATCACTACACTGAGAAAAAAATCAACTAGGACCTGGTTTATTCAACTAGGAGGCGTAATATTTTGGTGCCAAGGTAAAACCTAGTTAATTTAACCAGAAATCTGATTAAAAATAACAAAAATGAATCTAGTTAATTCAAAGCTATATATGATTAAACTCAATTGAGGCTTGTTAATAAAACTAACCAGGAATATATTTAAATTGACTAGGAAATTGCAAAAATTAAAAAAAAATACACTTTTTTTATTGGCCGTTTCTCTGATTGACGACGACACCTCTCTTGTCCAGATCGGACCAACTTTATTTTTCACTATATGTTAAGCGCTTTTTCATATGGCATAAATATTCATTTTTTCGTGGACAGATCGGTATTCTGAGGTTACTCATTTTATTGCCCGTTGCTTTGACCATTATTATTACTAGGACCCATTCATCAATTGACACCAGTTTAATTTCCCATAAATATATTTGGCTCAAAATTCCTTTATTAATATGTGCTAGTGCGCCCTACATAGGTGCTAGAGAGCCAGCCTGGCAACATTCACAGATCTTTATTATGCCTCTACACATGATGTCCTATATATACAGTTCTGAAAGAAGAAAAGTAATAACGAATCATAAATCATTATAAAATTTTCATCCATTATATACAAACGAGAATTAAATGGTGTACATTCCACTAAAAGCAATATTATAACAAAGCCGAAAATTATGCAGCATTTTCATTGCAATGATATCTAAATAATGTTTTATGATTCGTTATTACTTTTTGCTTTGTATTGTATATATACGAAATCAAAGTTAGATAAATTTCCATAAAAAAGTTCAATGTTTACCAGCGTTGTAGTTATATCCTGTTAAATTTCTAAATTTCCTTGTTAAAAATATTGAAACACAAAAAATCAACTAAAAATAAATTACCCAGCCATATGTTTAAAAAAAATCCTGTTTCTTTTTTTCCTTCAGTGTACTGACAAATACTTTCGCTGACTCTCTTAGCTGTCACCCTTTAGAGTTGGCTTAGGCGATTTTTCTTTGAGTAATTCTTTCCAGAATAATAAGTTATACGTAGATATATGTAGGCTTTGCAGATATATGTTTTTATATCGTTATTATTATAATTAAAAGTCGGGCGTAACTTACATGATATAGTTGATTAGTACGGCAGCGATGTATGATAATATAGCAATATAGTGGAATAAATGTTCACTGATGATGAGAGTAATTGATTTGATCGTAGTTTTAGCACTTAAATTAATTAAAAACTACAAATAAATGTATTTTTTATTTTTACCTTAATTAAAGTGTTGTTTGATTTTTTATTAATCTTTAACACTGTTACGATAACACTGCTTATTATTTTCTTGCGAAAAAACCTGAGTTAAAGAACGTTGCACAATTTTCACTTACGAATACTTAAAGAAATTTGCATTTTTTTTTAATTAAGTTAAAACTTTGCTTAAACTTTATGTTTGGGCAATTTTTAAGTATGTATTTAAGAAAATATATATTTTGGGATTGTTTTATTTAATTTATACACGGCTATACAAAAATATATATTTTTTGCTGAATTTCTTTTTTATCAAATTTACATTTAATATTTATATTTATGCTTTTGTTTAGTATTTTATATATTTATTATAAATATTTGATTTGGTTTTCTGCTTTAAGCATTTTTTTAAATTTTTCTTTATTATTTGTTTTTTACAAAACATTTATATCCTAATGTCTAATATTTTGAAGTAAATTTAAAATTTTTTTAGATTTTTAAAATTTTCTCCCAGCGTATGCAGCGCGTTGACCTTGATTTTATGTTTGCTGCTGCAAAGAGCACAAGTGAAATTTTTTTTAAAATATTTTTTTTTTTATTATAACTCATTTATTTTTTTAAGATTTCAATTTGCCAGGATTTGCGCAAATAAAATGCCAAATGAAAGATAAAAGGCTGACACTGTTACACAGACATTTTTAGAGATGAATGCTGCTGTAGCTACACATAAAGACACTGGCGATAAAACAGTGAAACTATTTAATGGATAAAGTTGAAGCACACTGTAAAAATAACGCGAAAGTCTAAAAATAATTTCG
Organism: Meiosimyza decipiens; assembly: GCA_963680825.1. Classification (NCBI taxonomy): domain Eukaryota; kingdom Metazoa; phylum Arthropoda; class Insecta; order Diptera; family Lauxaniidae; genus Meiosimyza; species Meiosimyza decipiens. The sequence continues at coordinate 42,848,683 of OY804258.1, forward strand.
TTTTTGTTGCTGTAGCTAATCTGTTGGTTTTGGGTATAATTTTTTTGACACTTTTATGAAATTTTTGACGTTTTTCGTTTGGCAAGCATTTTTGGTTTTGCCTTATTTTTTCGAATATATTCTTCGTATACTTTTAGGCGCATTACACAACTTTAATGATATTTTCGTCATTTTACATCACTTTTCGATTTGTTGTCAGAGTACAAGATTCCCTGCATTTTCTTAATTTTTTACCGTTACTAAAAACAAATTTTTAATCAAATTTTGCTGTTTTCATAGAGCGCAGCACTTACAGCTGTTTTATTGAGATAAATGATGATAACGACACTATGCAAAAAAACCAAAACGAAAAAAGATGGCGCATGGAAATCTGCACACAAATTCACAGTTACACAGCTGTGACAGCTGTCAAACAACCGTTTTTCGTTTGTAACAAGACGGTAGCCAGTGCACAAGGAAAAACTAAAACGGCTGCAATTCAAAAATGGAGAAAAATTGATATGCTTTTAGCCAAATTGACGATGTTAATCCAGTGTTGTGGTTTTTGACATTTCAAAACGTCCGTTAGGCGTAAGCGAAACAAAAATGTGCACAACCGACGGTAAACTTAAATTGCGACCAAAAAGCAACTGCAAAAATGGATTTTTGTTATTGTTGCTGCTGCTGCTGGTTACTGACACTGACATTGACACTGACAGCCAAATTACAACAACTATTACTAATTGTTGTTTTTGCACGAAAATAGTTTATTATTGTTGCTCTTGCTTCTGCTGTTGTTGGCTGCAATTTATATGCTACTTTTGTTGTCGCTGGCCGCTGCAAAGCACTGCCAAGGACAAGGACACCACAAGTTGGTAAAAAAAAGTTATTCCAGCTTCTACGCGCTGATTGCCAAAGAATAATTTTAATTATTTTTTATGTTTGCACATAAATTTTTGTTTAATTTTTCGGCTGTCAAATTTGACATTTGAACTTTCGCGTACAAATAAAAAATTAAGTTTATTACTATTCACGATTTTCACTTTCGTTGTCTTTGCAAGTGCACATAATTTATTTTTTGTTTCTCTGAATTAAAATTTTAAATTTGAAACAAAACAAAAAAGTATTTTTTCGCCATATGCGCTTGTGGCAAATAACAGAAGAAACGAACTACTTCTTTAGCCGTACTTTCTCTGACTGGTTTCACTGTGCGAACAAAAACGTCGTGGAAATACTTGGCTACGAATAAATTCTCGATTCTTGACGAGAATTTGCTCTCATTTCTTGAACGCAACGACGCTCACTGCTATTTTGCTGCAAAACACAGTACAGACATAGCAACGATGTCTTCTTCCCTTTTGCAATGAAAGTGAAAACCCCAAAAAGCGCAAAAAACAACAACAACAAAACAATACTATAACAAAACTCACATTCAAGCTGTAAGCGTTGGGCGCCGCCGCATGCGAGAGAGTGACATTGGTAGCAATTTAAGAAGTAGGAAGCACACGGCAATAACTTGTTTTGTGCTTGATATTTGCATGTGTATATCAGTGGGCCCGACCGACCGACCCACCAATTCAAACGATGTCCAACGACAATGTATAGTGTGGGAATAAACGATTTCGAGGGACAAAGATCAACCGAGTGTGAAACTGAAAAATAGTTTTGAAACATAAATGAGCCATTTATTTGTAAAATGGTGCAAGTCCCTCTACGTTGAGAAGAAAAAATTAAATGAATTTTACGCAGTTCATTTGAAGTTAATTAGTTTTTTATTCTCATCAAAAAATCTCACTATCAGAATAAAGGGTTCTTATATTGAACTTATTCAACTCTGTTTTAAGAGGTGTACAAATTATATTTTTTTTGATTGGCCTATCATTACCTCAACTTTTGTCAAAACTGTCAATAATCTAACGATAGCAATAGTTCTGTCAAGCTGCATGCACGTTTAAGTTGGAGCGTTGCATAAACAAGAAAACCCAAGTACAATTTTTACCTAGCAGTGATCTATGGCTTTGATTATTGAAAAATTCATTCGGTAAAAAGGCCATTCGTCAAATCATAAATTTTTCTCATATAAGTTTACAAATGAGAATTTTGATTGAGACCTTCATATTATTTAAATGCCTGTTTTTAAAGACAGCAAAAAATTTTATTGATAAACTAATTTGTATGTATGTACATACATATGTATTTTATTTATCTGTTTTAAAAATATATTCGTTAAAACTGTGCTTGGCCTGGATGTATTGTGATTTAATATCGCCATCGATAAAAGTTTTTGGATCAAAAAAGCTCACTTTAATTTTCCTGTAAAAATTCTTAATAATACTTTCAATCAGTTTCAGTTTGAACAGTTGTTTCAAAACAGTTGTCACAAAATATGAGCTCAAACATGTAAACGGCGCGGACGTGGTTTGTGTCCAATTTCGTTGGAACTTTACGCGAAAACTGGCGTACTAAAACGTAGAAAAAATTTGACTTAGGTGCCAAGATGTAGCGTTTTAGGTATTTTAGTAGTATTGGCGGTGCCACCCACTGTTGTCAAACCACGACCACATTTTTCGTGTGACTGCAAATGCGAACAATATACATACATCCGAAGGAGTTTTATATTTTTACGGTCATATACCTATACCTATATTATAGAATTGAAATTGAAGAAAACTCGTCCGAAATTTCAGCTTCCTAAATCAAACCTGTGAACGGCGCAAGCAGTTTCGTATGGGGGAAAAAAAAACAGAAAAACTAATGACTAGTTTAAATCAAATACTGTCCTCTCAAATTTATAAAAATGTTTATTGTGCGGCGAATAGACATACAGCCAATACTAAATTCGAAAAGAGAGAAAAACATACAAAACAGTGCAAAGGTTTAAAAAGAGAGCGAAATTCAACGACTGCTCTCTTGAAAATGAATAAGGAAGCAAACTAGCAAATGAGAAAATCAAAACATAAACAAACTTTGCGCTGCATAAGCAGAAGTGGGTGGGGGTGGGGCGCTGAACTAGTGCTGAGAGTCAAATTTATTACAAGTGAGTGAAACAATACAAGCGTGACAGCGAAAAACTTATTTTGAATACACGTTTAGCAAAGAGATCTAGCATGCATGTAGCAGCAAAGAGAAAGAGAATAAGAAATTTTTACTGCTCGTGTACGTTAATCATTCAAGCATCAAGTGCAACTGTGGACTAGGTTAGGGTTTGTGGGGTAGTAGAGTACTTTGGATGAGAATGTAGTTAAAGATTATTTACATAAACGTCTCGCAAAGACAGACAAACTGTGGTATTTCGTGTGTGGGTTATATACAACTATTGGAGTTGCTAACTTGGGGAAGTTAGTTGATGACAAATTATGACGTTTCAAAACAAGGGCTACTGTGAGAATGAGAATAAGCTAAAATTAAAATAAATAAAATGATTTTGAAAGGCTTTGCTCTTCTACAACAAAATGTGAATACTGACCCTCGAGGACTGGCATTTTTCAGCGTCTTCTGTTGGCTCAGTGTAAAGTATTCATGCGATAACTCTTCAGAGAGTTTCATAATTTTGTCAGTTTGTCCCCCCGACATCAGATGGATAGTAACAAAATACGTTTGAATAGTCCTGATGGTAAAGCAGCATAAAAATCTTTGATTTGGCAAAAAATCATGAAATCCTTCTGTCAGAGCTTAGCATTTGTATTAAAACTATTATTTTATTGTTAAGCTAAAGGTACATGCATATGCACGTAACTGAATGCTAGGGTCAATCTTATTTAACTCAGAGCAAGAGAATAACGAATTTTCACTAGAGTGTAGACAAGCCAATTGAATAAGAAACATGCACTACACGTATTGCTTTGACCCTGTACAACCGCAATTTTCTTACCAACCCTTTCAGTGAACGTGTCTGCGTCTTCCGCTAAAGGCGTGTCAGTTTTTACATGTATTTCAACATCCGTTTAAATACAAAATTTCGTCAGCTCTACTTAATCTTGTGCTTCTTTCGCTAAAAAGGGAACGTGATTTATGGAAAGCCCCCTTATTTTAATTATAGTACATATTTGCTTTGACATTAAGGTAGTCAGACGCGAGAGTAATCTTTTAATTTCAATTCTAATGTTCATTGCTTTCCATTACCGTTAATGTCTTTGGCTTAAAATATGATTAATTTTGAGGCTTTTCGTCAAAGTTAAGTGATCCCAGCCAATTACAACCATAACAAAGTCATCAATAGATATCAGACAAAACTAGTTGAGTAAGTCCCAACAAAATATAACACCCAAAATCGCTAGCAGCAAAATCTCATTCAAAGCAATTCTTCCGCATATGTCAAAGAAACTGAACAACAATATGCACACACCATCACATACTGCATATACATATATTACAAATCTCCATACACAAATAAAAACGGAAACGAGACGTCAGGGCGAATGTCGTATCAGAACATATTCAATGGAACGTAGAGAACAACAAATTCTCTATCGACTGACCTTAACACTGAACATTCGCGGCGGGTTGGCTCCTTTGCAAAAAAATTCATACAGCACATTTCAAGTTCTCTCAAATAAACTTGAAAAATGAGGCACTATCGTTGTATTTGTTTCATTCTTTTTTTGCTAGCTATGTGTGGATGTTTGTTTGTGTGTATATCTACTGCGCTTGCAGCCAGAGAAATAAAATTATTGAGAGAAAGAGAGCCGGCTAATTGGTTGACGCAGAGTGAGAGTAAAAGATCCATTTGTTCAAATGAGGTGTGAGTGTATTCAAGTTCACGAATTCAAAGTCAGGTTCAAATTGGATCAACCAGCTGAGGTATTGAGACATGAGAGAAGAATCCCACCAAGTGGGAAGAGAGTGTAGCAACCCAGACATTGATGGTACGGGGGCCTGAAAACGTAGTTACGCGATCTGCATAAAAAAAAAATTATGAAACCATTCAATTTTGGAAAACATTATTTTTTCCTACTGTTTTTGTAAATTCAACTGTCGACATATTTATTATGGCTTTTGCTTAGTAAATGTTTCTTAAAAATTTTTAAAAATCTAACTTTTCATTCTATTGCGCGTTACCGTTTTTATAAAAATTTCGTTTTACTTTCGATCACTTTTGTTTTTTAAGCCCGTTAAAATGAAAAGAACTGCGCGTACATTGAAACCAACGAAAAGAACAAACGCACGACATGACGTCGGTAACAAGACTAAAAAATTTGCAAAAACAAACCAACGACCAGCAATTTTTTGGCGTTGCTGCTGGCAACCGAAACTGACGACTGAGAACACACACGCACACAAAGGAGTTTATCTGCGAGCGCAGAAAGTGCTCAAGTTAGTTAGGGTATGGGTAGGTCGTGGCATGAGTAAACTCTTGTTGTTGTTGTCGTTGTTGTCGGCTTGGTCTGCAGTTGCAACGAAGCAGACACAACAAATGCGAGTGCAGAATTTTGGGTTGCAGAAGTCAATGAAATTCATGATGAGGGTGCAATGAACAACAACGCAGTGCTGCGCGCGATTTAGTATGAGTACGGTTGCGTTATCGCAGGGTTGCCAACCTCGAATTTGCAGAGTGTGGGGTGAGGTGTGTTGAATCGAAGCGAATCACATTGAGTCAAGTTGTGCCGGTGAGACGAGGGTTGAAATGCACCATAATTATTTAACGGAAAATTATTGGACTGGGAATAATTATGTCAACGTAGGTGGGAGAGAAAGGAGTCAACTTATGAGGTGGAAAAATTATGTCAACGTAGGTCAGAAAGAAAGTAGCTAGCGAAGCAAGGAGTGCACCTCCAAATGATTAGTCGTTTGGCCACCCATAAGGATTTTTGACTGGTATCAGAAAAGAACTAAATTAAATATTCGCAGTTTTGAGTAACGTGAGATAAAGCTTCCTGTCTCAGATACCGTCCCAGGTAACTGATGTAAGCTCTAGACCTGATACGTATTTCTAGACCATATATAAATTATGAAAACCGACTCTTGATTATTTTATATTTGTATGTAATTGTTCACAAGCATTATCGATTAAAGCATTTGTTGGGCATTCCACTAGAACTGCAACAAACACCTGGTTTCGTTTGCTGGCCAATACAAATTTAAGATGAAATCAAATAGACTGAATAACACAAATACCCATTACTGAGAAAAAACGTAATTGCACTATATAATCAGTTAGAGTTTTATGAAAAATCAAAAATTTTCTATCAGTCTGCTTTTAGAAATTTAGATGAACTAAAAATGGCAAGAGCAGCCCGTTAAAATAATCCATGGTTTGAATTGTGAATTATTTGGGAAAAGCAGAATAATATGGTTGCTAAGTAATTCTTAAATTTACTTGTAACCGACTTTAGGTGATTCATCGTACTTTATGGATAAATTAGAGATCGAGTTAACCGAAAAATATGTAAAAAGTCGAAAAAAGCTAAAGAAGTCGAAAATGCTGAAAAGTATAAAACAAAAAGTTTTAAAAAAGTCATAATACGTTGACAAAGTCGAACAATTTTTAACAAGTTGAGAAATATCCAAAAATTGAAAATTCCTTGGAGAAGTCGAAAGAGCTTGACATTGACACTCAAAAAAATTAAAAAAAGTCAAGAAAATGTTGGAAGATCAAAAGGTATTGAAGAGGTCGAAAAATATTAAAAAAATAGGCAGAGTACGAAGAAGTTAACAAAATATGAAAAAGTCAAGCAATTTTGAAAGGGTCGATAATATTCTAAAGTGTAACATGTGCGGTTCCTACGCAATTTCGATTTGTTTCCATACTTGAATGTCAAATATTTTTTCACTCTTGAATATGAAGTATGAAAACTAACACAACAAGGTTTTCAGAAATCAACTTAAAATATATGTTCAAACTTTATGACTCAGTCAAATTCAATGAAATGTCATTGGATAAAACAAGGTTGACAATTATTAACTTCAGGAATATTAAATTAAAATACCATATCATAAAAATCATACGTACAAAGTAGTAATCGGCAGCCAGACGACACCCACTGGGTGGATGAAAACAACCAGAGAAACCTGCATTCGTTGGGAACGAAACATATGGTAGGGTGGAACATTACAGCGCCCCAAAGAAATTGCAAAAAGAGACAGCGCAACAACCAAGTACATTGCAATACACATGCACAAGGTGAAGGATTCCTATGATGACATCGAGGGAAAAAGCTGAAAATAAAAACTCATACAACCATAAAAGTAACAAAAGAGGGCTGAAAATGATATTTTCAGGGGTAACAGACAAAGCATGAGTACTTAAGCAATATGCAAGGATACACAACTACAACGAAACAGCATATAATTTTAATGGCAAATCCAAGGGCAAGGACACTGGAACATGCGCACTAGTAACAAGACTCTGCACGGAGGACATTGACCAAAAATCCATGCAAGCGCAAGCTTGCTGCAAAGCCGATTTCAAAATGAGAATTTTTGTCTGTGAGTGAGTAAGTGAGAGTTAGTGACCTCGTAGTAAAATTGCACTTGGTGCAGATTTCTGCACGCTGCTTACATTACGCCGGTAAGTTCCTGCACAAGAATGGTTGAAAATCCTACCGGTTTCAAACACCAGACCAAAATGTATTCAATGGAAGATCCTTGAGTTTTGCTAAATTTTAGCTCTTTTTTGATCGACCCTGAGTTGTACTTGACAAACGCTTATTTTCAGATAACCTTACCTTGTAATTCGTTCAACATTTTGATTACTCCGTCGATGTCACATGTTTTTTTAAATAACATTTTTAGGGGAATTTTGTAAGGGTTATATTCTTGTCTCGAGGTTGCGAATTTAAGATGCAATTCTAAGCAAGGATATTTCTAGTAAAACAAAGTCCTTGATAAAATATATAAAACAAACAAATAAATTTGGATCGGTGACTGTTTTTAAATAACAAAAACAAAATAAAATTCGGAATTTCTCTCTCACTTTTAAACTTAAGTGGATTTCAACCTTTATTTTGTTTTCATCTTTCCGAACAAATATTCCTTCAAATTACGTAAATTTTGGGCTTGTTAGGTCAATTTCGTTTAATGCAAAAGTTTGCTTTCAATATCGTTTTTCTAGAATTACTACGCATTACTACTCTTCATCTCATCATCAGATATCATTGAGCAATAGATCTTGGGAGTCTGGTGCTGAGTAAACTTTTCCTATTCCTCAAAGCGCAAATAAGTTGGGATGGTTTTAGAATTGTAAGATGGAGCATTATCGTGTTGTAAAAATTAATGACACGTTTCCCCTTCTTGCTGGTTTTCTAACAAATTCTTGAACTCGTGTTAAGTAATTTTGTATACATGCATATATGTATATACCTGTTAACAGTTTCAGTTTGGCAAGGTTTTTTGGGAAATTTCATCTACGATTTTGAAACCAATGACGTGAGAGTTGAATGAGTGCATATTTTGTCTTCATAAAAGCGCATTTTTCTTTGAAGATTTTTTTGAAAATGTTCTTCAAGGATATTAAAATGGAGAGTAGGCAATAATCTGTCAGTTAAACATGTTAAACAAAATCATTTAATATATTTTTTAAGCAAATATTCTCTTCTATAGATCTTTTTATCCTTACATTCAACAAATCACTAATAAAACTTCATTCGTTTGAATCATGTTGTTTTTGAAATATTAAACGATTTCCTTTCACGCAACCCGAGAAAAGTTTTGAGCTTAAAACTAAAGTTCATTAATCTCTTTCCTTACCCTTAAAACAACGAGTATGTACGCATGTGATAGGATATTTTGTAAAATTGTAAATATTCCTTATTCGTAAAATTTTATCAAAATACCACCAATAGCATCTATAAAAACTCAATGAACCCGAAACAATGCAAAATTAGGCAAGCAACAAGAGTTCAAAAGGCGTAAATGAACCCTTAGTCTGCACATTAACCCTTATGCTTTAGAACTAATGGGCAATGACGTGTACACATATGCAATCGCTAATTATTTTTTGGACAATGAACTCAGGTGTGGAAATCTCTTAAAGAAATGCATTGAAAATGTGGTGAAAGGATTATAAAAAATATAAAATAAGTCCTTTTACGTAATAAATCTGAATATTTTATCTGTTTTTTACGTAGAACACTGATGTTGCTCAGAAACAAAATAAACACAAGTAGCAAGTGAATATGATGTAGTGCAGTAGTCAATGACTCATTGGCATTTTTAGATTCCTGGGTTGACAAGTATAGCATTAATAGACACTTTTAGCTGACTAAACTGTGAATCATTTTACGTTGGCAGCAAGTAAGTTTGTTGCTTTTTAGGTTCATTGTTACAAGATGTTTTAGATTCAAATGAGTTCGTACACAACTTTTGATATTTGACCTTTTATTGAAATGGCTTAATAATCTTATACTTCAACAGAATTTGATTCACTATTGTATTAAAGAAGACACAGTAGCATCTCAAAATATGCAAAAAGTAATCAAAAGAGTCCGAGTACATAAATATCTCTAGGAACTCAAAATTAAAGATATTGATATTAAGGCTTGAATGTTAAGTCCTACCTTTTATCTTTAAAACTTTTTCTTACTGTTGGATTTTTTATTTCTGTGAACATAATGGTTCATTTTATTTTTCCGCTGATAAGATTCCGTAAAATTCTCAACAAATCAATGCAGTCCACTAAGGAGTCATTATTACATCTTAAATTTCAAACTATTTTCATTCAAGAAATTAATTAATAAAAAGAAATTGACTAAATCAAATTGAGTACGCTTCCGAAAATGGAATATAAATTAAAAAAAAAATCACAAAAAAATAAAAGTAAACCAACCAAAAATGCTCTTTTGAATATTTTATGAAACATGCGTTGCATTTACGAAACTTCTTAATTTAATGAAAAATTTTTTCCAGTGGACAGGACATCAAATTTTTATTCACCCGATGCGAAAAATGTTCAAGATCCGCCTCTAAAAAAGATATCAAGTGTGAAGTGTTTCTTTTTTTGGAAAATTTTATAAGACATTTTACGTTTTTTATTACTATTTTTTTATAATTAGTGTTACGTATTGACCCAAAAACCTAAGGAAACTCAAAATGAAAAATTTACCTATTAAAATGATGAATAATTACAAGAAGGAAGGCAAAATCGTTCAAAGTATAATAAATATTATCATCCAACAATTATATTAAGTTATATAAATAAAAAAATGTGAGCCTGGATCAAATAAAAACCTTTAAAAAATGTTTGCCGAAAGTTGGTAGAGAAATTGTTTAATTGAAACAGAAAAAAAATTTACAAAAAATCAGTGCTTAATTTCATGAAAAATCTTCTAAATTTTATATACTTTGCACAGATTTTTAATTCTAGGACTATTTGTTTCTGTAGAAAATTCACCCAAAAACCAGTTAAAATATATGCGATATTGTATATAGAGCAGAACTGTCCAAAATTTTGGGTAACTACCCGTTTGATATACGGGTTATATTTTCATTTTTAAAGATTTTTAATTATAATTAACTTAAATATGCATGCGTGAATGCAACATTTTTTGCTTTACTCAGTGAACCCTGATTTTTTCAACTAAGGTATTTTCGCAGTGTACTCCAACAGTCGTTTATCTCCGTTAGTTAGTGTTGAAAACTCCCCCATATTGATCTTTAACATCGACTTCAGTGGCTTGTGTATGACGACAGAACACGAAACGACAATCAAAACATAGAAACAGAGAGTGAGTAAGCGCAAAAATACTTGTTGTTGAACACAGAACAAGCGATACAGGTAAAATTGGATTAACTACAAGCACGAGAGATATGTAATCAGTAGTGTTACCATGTTACTAAGAATCATAGTGTACGTGCATAAAAATTTTCAACTTTTGCCACAGTTGACTAAAAATCTGTTAAACGCGTTTTTCGACTTTTTCAAATTGAGGAGCGAAAAAATAAACTCATTTTTCACATTTCAATTGATCGACAGGCAAATATTTCACCAAACGTGGGACCAAAGCAGTTTTCCTTCAAATTATAAAAAATTCACTAATCGAAGAACTTTTTTTTCAACAAAATCGCCAATTGTCTTACACGCTACGATTTGAATTTGGTTGACATAATATTAATTTTTCGGAAAGGTGATTTCGTTGAAATTTCGTGTGTTCCAAAACTGCGGTCTTACTTTCGAAACTGCAATAAGAAATAGAAATTTATTTGTTTGTTTCAAAATCTATCTGTTTTTCCCTATTTCTGCTAAATTTGAAAAGGCAGGATTTTCGCTTTGTTGTAATGTGCCCTCATTTAACTTTTATTTATGCTCATTAACATAAAATGTTCCTCCTAAACGTTAAAATATTTATCTACGTAACAAATTACAAACATTTAAACGGTGAAACGAAGGTGTTATTAAGAAAAATTTAGTTAAAAGTCTTGGCAACACTGGGACATAACCATACAGACAAGTAAACCGGTAGTTGTTGTTGCTGCACTAGTCATTTTTGCTATCACACTCCACCGCAACCAAACGGAGGAGTTAAATGAAAAGTTCTGAAACATTATATACACAAATGTTGGCGTCAGTAAAATTTTAAATCTATCATTTCTATCTTTTCAAACATCAGGATTTATTTTTGTACAAATATGAACTTATTTCCAGCAAGAATTGCATGTTTTTAGATTCTTCCATTTTCTTTACAACTCTTGGCACTGATGAATGGTATTTGAGATAAATAAAGTAAAATGTGTCAAAAACTCCGATTTTATAATTTTCGTACACTTATTAACCAGACGCCAATAATTTATTGTACCGTTTTTGATCATCCAGTGCTCACCTTCAGGAAACGGGATTTCTGGAACGGGAGATACGAGAATCGAGGAAATAATGTAGAGAATTGACGGCACTTGCTACTGATCGTATGTGTTGGACGAGTCTAGTGGAGGTACTATGCTAAGTGGAGAAATTGTTCAGTACACAGAAATTAAGTTATTATATTTTCTATTGTGTATATTTAAAAAAAACGACATAGAAATATAGAAAGGATTTGTCTATTCATCTAAGGAATAAATTCTGGATGGTGATACATGTAATATGGACAAAATATTAAAAGGAAAGAGAAAATTATTATACTTGTTTTTTCTCGGAAAAACTAAATTAAGAAAATTAAAACTATGAACATATGAAAAATCAATTGATGGGATCTATAATGAGAACGAACTGCGGTTTAAAAAAAAAATAGTCAAAAATTTGAAAAGTCGTCATACTTCAAAAGCAATGGCAACGATTTCATAACTTAACTAATTTTTTTCATATTACATACTCGTAATTAATTTCCTTTCATCTACTTGTAAGTTTTAAACTTTCAACTGTCTAGAAAAGTTATATCCGCGACTTCCGATCTTGTTATTCTTCCAGGAAGCTTATTCTCTCTCATTTCATGAATTACATTTGGATAGCCGCTCTTAACATGAGAATCATGTCATGTTTGTTAAAAAGCATTGACCGATTTGTGAAATTTCACATGAAAATCGGTTTCTGCTAAGACTGTACAATTCGATCAAATAATGTTCAATTAAGAAAAGAAATATATTTAGAACAAAAAGATACAGAACTTTTTGTGTAACTCCTCCACTTGTACGCCGTGGCTAAAAACAACTAAAAGTAAACCGAGGGAGCAAACGAAGTTACTGCTGCTACAGATTCTGTATTTATTTTGTTGTGCTGTTTCGCCGATTTGTGTGTACATTTTGTATGCCGTTGTGTGCGTATGGTAAACAAAACGAAGGAAAGCAAAAAAACAACAACTTGCAAACGTCAAAAAATGCGGGAAAATGAAAACAGGCAAAATTTTGCATACCCATCGTAAGCGTAAGTGAGATAACAATACTCGTTTATAATCGTATGTTTGTGGCACTACTCTGGTTTTTGTATGTGTTGGTCGAAAAATACTCATGGCATCATTTGTAGTTGTATCTTTTCGTCGTATTACGTACGCCGTTCAGACAAGTTGCCTCGTCCGACAATATAGTTGCCTATGAACAGCCACGTTGATTAGAGCGATTTCGATGGTGCCAAGTGGAGTTGCGTAACACCTACGTGTCAATAAAAGTTTTCCTGACATTTATTTTCGCTTTTCATAACATATATGGCAGATTTAGATTTGATCATGTCACATGAACAGCGGCATAACGAACGTAATTACTATAGATCACGGCTAATAGAACTGGTGCGCGCAAATCCAATTTTATGGGATAAAAAATCAGCAGACTTCAACCAGCGTACAATGAAAATACAAAAGTGGCTGGAGTTATCGCAACAGTTGGGCGTATCGAGTAAGTAAATATGTACATACATACATAACAGTGGTATAGATAAGTAGTGTTATTTTTAATAAAATTCAAAAGTATATGTATGTAGGACTACTCGTAAATAAGATTAATAAATTTTGAGTCAACCGCTGTCTTTATTTTGATAGGAGGCAGTGGGTTCTTTTGAGAGTCGAACTAGAGATACGGTTGTACTGTGAATATATCAATATATCTGTACATGAATATGTAATTTCATAGCGTATGTACTTACTAAGCGTGTTTGTTTACTTTTATGTAGCTAACTTTAGGCACCTTTTGTTGCCTCAAATCGCCTAACTCATTTTATTTTACGAAAAAAACTTATTTAAATGAGAGCGTAAAAATTAGAGAATCTAACAGGTCTCCGAAAAAAGTTGCTTACGATGATTCTTTTATAAGAAACTGTTTAGCGTAAATAGCTGATCAATACAAAGCAGATATTAACTAAAATAAAACATAAGATAGGTATATCGTAATAATAGCGAATTCCGAGAACGAATTTAGCAATATGGATGTCAGTTGATATGTCGTTTAATAAACTATAAATTCATTTACAAGAACATAAATATAAATAAAGCTGCGCTTAAAAAGATAAATAAATTCAAAGCTAGAAATATTCAGAAAAATCACACTGAGGTAGAAAATTATTAAACGACTTTTTGTAATTAACTCTCTCGCTGACGACCATTCTACTCTTATTCTCAAAATTATAATAAATACACTAGATTTAAATTGCATTTTCGAAAAAAATTAGTTCACACGATAGTTTTTTATTTTCTATATTAAAATGTCAAATTTTTGTTTGCATTTTTTGTATTCAAATTTTATACACCATATTTTTAATAAAAATTTTCTTCGCTTGCTCTTGAGTTAAAGTATATGTACGTCTAAGGGCGGTTGTAATTTTCTTTAAGAATGTCCAACACTTCGCTAGCAAAAGTACTTCTGCTTAGTAGTCTAGGTAAGTGGCCTGTCTTCAGCTGCGGCTCAATTTTAGTATCCTATAGCAAGTCCACATCCATCTTCTCTAGTTATATTTCCTCTGCGCTCAATTTTTTACTAACGTTTTGTAATTATTTACTTGGTTCAAATAGGTTCAGAAGTTCAAAACTTATTGCGATTTTCGGAAAAGATATATCCGCGAATTCCGATGGATATACCTGAGAAATCAGATCCGACCGACGCATTTTGATAAAATATTCTTGTTCAATAGAAAAATTCACCCAAAAATCTCTCTGGGCCAGTATAGCCTACTTTTTTTTTTTATTTAATATTATGTGCTACGTAATATACCAGAATTTGCTTACATGAAAGAATTTTTTTTTTTTAAATTAAATGGAATAGATATGTCAAAATAAATGTAAACATGATTTAATGTAAAGAGCTCAAATCCAAACTCCAGACACAACTTTGGAAAATATAAAATGGTGAAAAGTAAAATTTTTCGTTTGTTGGTAGAAAGTTGATCACTTTTATTTTTTGGTCAGCAATATTAAAAAATTAATGTCATAAAATTATAATATTACCAATATATATTAAAAAATTAAATTATTTGATAAACCTTATGACTTTTTTTTCTCGTTACAAAAAAATTTTAGTACATACATACATATATACACACATACTTGTCACAAAAATCCTCCCACTCCTGGCCATTTAAATTTTTTTAATCCTTCCAGGCCTCCGACTTTGCGAAGCTGAACTTATCTGCCTTTCCATGAATAAAATCAATACATAAATAAAAAAGTTCTAAGCATAACAAATCAATTTTTCACATCTCTAGTGCATACTTTATTTACACTACAATTTTTGCCGCATACATGCAACTTGTTTCACTTGCGCACAACTGTACTCAACGTAGCCTGTCGCTTTGTAGTGAATGAAGTTTATGTTGTCGTCCGACTTTTTCAACAGTTGAGGGTTGCCGCCGCATGTACAACCAGCTGATATTTCATACAAAATCAAAGCAATTACATACATTGGTAGACAAAACTAATTTATTTTTGTTTCAAGAAAAAATTAAGGTGATTCTGATAAAATATTTTCTATAGACTACGAGTCTCGCAACTTTTCCTTCATGGCAAAATTTTGTACAATTGCACAAATTATATAATATTACTGACCAAAAAAAAAGGTAAATTTTTTCAATTTTCGGATTTAATAAATTTTTTTTTTGGAAGGCCGCTAATTCACCATTTTCAACTTGGCAACCCTGCTGTTAATTTATTCTACCCTCAGGAAAGTGGATCTATAATGCTTTCGAAGAACCATGGTTCCGATATGACTCTTTTTTCAGTAAATGTCCTAGCGCAAGATTTTTAACAGCTATGTCGAAATTTCTTTTCTGTCTCTTGTAGCTGACAAACTCCGTCGCACCTGGGAGAATCTACGCGATCAATATCGACGTGATCTCAAGCGTACACTCAGCAAAAATATTCGTTCCAAATGGCGATTTTTCGATGATATGAACTTCATACGCAGTAATGTACGCATTAAGGATTCAGCATTTGGTGACGGTGGCAATTCCGATACTGAATCAGAATACGAGGATATGCCATATGATAAATTTGCTTCTTGTGTGTTTTCGAGCAGCATGAATTCATTGCGAAGCAATAATGCACCCAACATTACAGCAGCACCTGTAGCGACTTTTCATCCAATACAATTAAATACTGAATGGAAGCAGCAACAAACACAAAAGCAATCGCTAGAAAATGTGGAGCAAGCGCAAATCAACAAAAATCTACAAGTCATCCATCGGCAAGTGAGTCCGCAGCAAAGTTGCGATTCCTCCGAAGGACAAAAGTTCCATGATGACAACATCGTTATTGATAACGTGCCTACGCAAGAAATCTTCAAAATAGAAATTGATTCGGATTCAAATGATTCAACTGCTAATCAAGATGTAATTCCACGTCCTTCAACAACAGCTCAACGACAAGAACCAGTAGCGGTTCCGCAACCATCCACATGCACTACTACAGCAGTATCAGCTCCCAGTCATAATGACTCCGAAACATGTGTAACAACTAGTGGAAATTCGACCGGTACTAAACGCAGGCGTCGACACTCTACCAAAGATACACCGACAGAAACTGAGTGTAAGCACAGTTTCAGAAATCAACGTCTGGATGATGCTCCACAAGATAACAGCGAATTGCAGGATGAAGATTATCACTTTGTAATGAGTATTCTACCGGCTTTGCGCCATGTGACGCGACATCGTAAATTCCCGCTGCGTTCACAAATTATGACTTTGATCTCAAAGGAGCTAGAAGAAAGTAATGATTAATTAAGAATTAATCCCAAAATTACTTTTTTAATTGGTTCCACAGTCATAAGACTTTGATGTACTTACATATCCATAATTATATATTTGTAATAGAATTAATGTTTATTAGTAAAAAAAATCAAAATGCTTTAATTGAGTAAAAAAAATTTTAAATTTTTGTGGCAGAATATTTTTATTTTTTTTCCACAAATAATTTTCTGTTGATCCCGTCACTCTCTGGTGTTGAAATATTGATTTTCTGCTTTGGGTACAATTTAGGAAGGGATCAAATGGGATGTAAACTTGATATTTTGGAAAGAAAAAAATATTGAGAATAACGATATTTGAACCCAAAAAATAAGTTGATGTTTGATGGGAAGTTTTTTTATATAAATGTAAGAAACAAAAATATACTGAATCATTGAAATACATGTAGTATAGCTAGGTTCCGAAGTATAAGACTAATTGCAATGAACTAAAATTATGTTTTCGTTCGTAGATATTCTTCTATTTAATTTCCATTTATGAACGCTTTACTGAATATTTTGGGCGATTTCTTTCAACTACTTTTTTATGACTTATGCTTCATTGACAACCCTGCAAATACTGCAACTCTCTGAAGGACACTTTTAGCAATTTCATACACTTACATAACACTTGCATAATATATGTGCATACATAACTACATACATATGTACACATTTCAATTTTCCAATTCGACAAACATTTTGTATTCAACGTTTTTCATGGACTATGAGTTTTTCTCTTTCCATTGCCAATGTCATTATAAACTGACAATGAGGTTTTCATTTCCATTTTCATTGTACAATATTTACTTCATTTCATGTGGCACAAGTATTCATAACATAAGTAGTGCTAGAGTTCTCATAATCAACGTTATCATCAACGTCATCATCGTCATCGTGGTTGCTGTTGCTGTTCATAACTCGTTTCACTTCGGTAGAACAATAACAGACTAACCTATAATAACCTGTAATAAAATGCAAAAAAGTAAACGATAGCAAAAATACAACATGGCGTCCTTAACATTCCCGCCAAGAGTCCAATTCCGACACTCCCAACTCCCCACTCCTAATCCACCCAATATTCACTAGAGAAACGAGAGCATGAAAACTGCAATCCCAACAAACTCAACATGAACGCAATACAATACAACGAAATCCCTAACATCGCTCCCCATTTCGCATGCGAATTGCATTTTCAGTTACACACAGGAACAGCAGCGGGTCAATGATACCAGAAACTCATACCAAATTCGTCTGCCTTCCTACCTCTTGATAGTGCAAAATTTAACATATACGCCACATAAATACTATGCCATGCTTCCCTTCTATTTGCCTGCGCAATCCCATTTTCATAGCTTGCCAAGTGGTTATGTGGTCATGAACTCAGGCAGTCAGTCGTCTTTTCAGCCATGCAACATGGAGGAGCAGCATACTGAATTTCATGTTCATGGTGCAATGCCAAGTTGTGTACTCGTCATGAGTAGGGTAGAACAGAAATAGAATGTTGTCAGAGTAAACAGGAAAATGTAAGAGGACGATGTTCTTGCACAGTGGAACGGCTGTGACAACTAAGAACTAAAAATGTTATATGGAATAAGTTAGTAGGGATAAGATCAAAAAGTACTTAAAACGTATGAATAACTTTTCTACCGATATATTCAGGTTCTTAAACGGATAAATGCTGTTGTTCATCTCACGAAATATCTTTTAAGTTTGCTACCGGAGAACAAAATTCCTTCATTTATAATGACATTGCCATTCGCTCCGTCCTCTTAGCTCTTTCCACAAATAGGATAGCAACAGAAGCAGATTTTTTGGTCTCTTTATAAAACAATCATTTGGTCGAAAATTCAATTTTCCATGTTGTCTTGAACTTTTTGAAGAAAACTTGAAAAAGCATATTTTCAATCTTCTGAATTTTTGACGAAAAATTTTTGAATGGTAAAGCCAGGCCCGAATTCTTTCGTACTACTTTCGATCTATATAGTTTTCATTAAATATTATATATGTACTTTTAAATAATTTTAAAATAAATTTAATAGCTTATAATTCTCTTATGGGGACTAAACATGTAACAAAAGAGTTCACAATAAATTCTTGAAAATAGTTTCTAAAAAGTTGCACATGGGTTGAAGTTATAATTGAAGAAATAGTTTATTAAATGGTACTTTCAGAGCGTGAATCGAGTTCGAAGAGTGTCTTCTTTTTTTTTGCCCACTCAACATCGGTTTTCTGAGTTAGAAATATTTGGATCACTTTTAATATTTTTATTCTTTGTTAAATTAACTTTTACTACATGATGACTAAACTTGTTATTTTCACAAAATATTGCATAAATCTTTCGCCAGAAAACTAAAACTTTCCGCTGTGCATGGTAGTATGGGTTAAAAACAAATAGCAAAATTCACTACAGGGTTAAATCAATGTAAAAAAAAGAGTAAATAGCGAGAGAAAGAGAGAGTTGGTTCAACGGAAGAGACGCACACGAAAATTGGCAAGTGAGTGAGGGCTTTAAAAATATCTAGGCGGCATGCAATCTCAAAATATGAAGAAAAAAGTATAACTCGGGCTTAAAATATAACTGAGCGTAGCAGCACCAACAACAACGCGGTGAAGGTCATTGCTACTAAAAGTTATCCCCTTTTCTCTTGCCCCACAGACATGTGTAAATATATGTACATGCATATGATGTTCTCGTTGAATTAAAAACGTGAGATTTTGCTATTTGCACAGGGCCGCATCTAGCAGGAGTAGATGCAATGAGAAAAGGTGAATCAGGTGTAATTTTTAAAGGGGCGGCTTTTCAAAAATTTTAGATTTCTATTTATAGAATTTTTTGTCTGCGTTGCTACTAATATTTTTTTTCAAATTGAATGTATTAGAATGTAATAGTAAAAGATGGCTTTTTTGTTGCAATAATTATATGGGTGCTTGACGGTTCGAAGAATGATTTGGTAATTCTTGCATCTGACTTCTTCATATAACTTGTAGCTATCGGCCATCTTTTGTTACTTTCATGACAATTGTTTTGGGCTTTGGCCGTAGAATATAAACAATGGCTTAGTTCGTTTTTAATTTTCAGATTTATTCCCGATATTTCGAATTAACTTTTAAGTCATCTTCAGGGGTGCTGAAGAAAATAAAAAGAATATACAACTTATTTTAAATAACAATTAAATTTTTCTCTCATATACATAAGCTGTTTTTTTAGAAACTTTGCAATAATGTATCAAAGTCAGATAATCAAACAATTAGTTTGAACATGAAAAAAGACCAAGCTTAAGAAAAAGAGATTTATTTTTCAGCTATTTTAGTCTTTTCTATATCTTTTGTGTTTCTACGTACACCTTATAGGAGGCAATGTGATCCAAATTCACATTTACGAACTTTTTTTTGATTATTGTAAATGATTTCAAAAACTTACACATCAATTAAATTTGCCACAAATATGGTAACGCAATTTTTTAATGAAGTGTACCATTCATAAAAAATGGAAAGTATCGATACAAAAGATCGACGGTTCTTGGTAAATTCAATTTGGTGGTTGATTTCGGTACCAAATAGGGCTACCAAGTTGAAATTTTTCCTGAAAAACGTATTTTTTTTTTGGGAAAATGTAAGTTCATATATCAAAAATCATCCAATTAACGGCTTTAAACGCAAATTTTCGAATTTCTAAAAGACCCATATGTAATTTACGGCCTGACCGTGTCAAAAGGAACCACTTGGCAAGCTTAGTACCGAAAATTATAAAAATTATACCATAGGAATTATTAAAAAACTTAAGCAGCTGTGTGGTTTGAATCAGCGGTGGACTGTGGTATGGCTGAAAGTGGCTATAACCTCGCACCCTGATCTTTAGATGGCTCCCAAGTAGCGGAATATTAAGTTATTTCCTAGTGAGCAGGTTTTGCTAACTTGAGGTTTTTGAAATTCATAACTGTCAAGGTGCTTCTTTCTTAAGTTCTCCAAATTTTAATTCCTTACAACTGTACAGCTTGAACGATGGGAAGATAGTTATCGATCAGGCGATGCGATTTTTCTTTCATCTCCTTGGTTCAACCTTGGATGAGACAGCTCAAGAATATTTGCATAACATTTCACTTAAATTAGTCATTAACTCTTCGAGTAATCTAGAAAAAATTTCACAAAAAGCAAGGTCGATTTGGCATAGCTTTTCTAACTATTTTGTATGAAGTAATGTTCACATTTTCTTAACTTTTTTAAATGACATTTTATTATTTTTCGACTTAACTTTTCTATATTTTCGTTAAATCCCTTCACCTCACATTGTATAGATATTTTAGTTTTATTATTTTAAACAAAATTTTACTTTCTCCGTTGTTTGAGTTGAGAAAGTCATCAGACATTGATATATGCGTTAAATTTACTGTGGAAAATATTAAGGGTGTTTTCTTCACCTTTTACCCCACTTACACTAAGAAACTACAATCAAACTTAACTCTAATCAGCAAGTAATTGCAAGGACATGCGATGAAAGCTAGTGGACGACGACGATACACACAAGCCAGACAGATAAGGAAATGATACCGTAAAATGCGTTTTGTCTGCTATATTTTAAGGGTTGAAATCAGTACTACTTGTACATACTGTAAAAAATATGTAGGTAATATAAAAATGTCTGACTGTGCTAAAAGTACAATATTGCCAAATTTTCAGTGAAACAAAAAGTAAAGAAAACAAATAAATAAAGGGAATTAATAATAAAAATTGAGCAAGGGTATGCAAGCATGTAATCTAATACATATATGACTATTCAGACGGACTTGGAAGGAGCGACATTAAACTCCAGGGAACATAAGCCAGACATAAACAATTTTTCGCACTTATTTTTATTTTTTTTTCTCTAAAACGTAATTCAGACAAATATTTTGAAGAAAAGGGTGGAGCAGATAACTTACCAGTTCTTGGACAAGGGTAGTCTTTAATATATAGTGCAGACTATATTTTTAGATCCCACTTGATATGGAATTTTAGATTAGTTATGTTTGATTTTAACCCTCTCATTGAAACATTTGCAATTTTCAATATTTCAACCGTGGGGGACTTTTCGATTGCGCAGTTAGCAAAATAAATATTAGAGTTATTCATTCTAAGCTGAATTTCACAACTTTTGGTTGTAGGAAAAATAAAAAAACCTATACACATTATTTATAATTATTGCTGAGCAGAACTTTCTGAAGTCAATTGCAAATTTGTCAAACTTGAAATTTTTTTAGGAGAGTGTACCACTTTCCCTTCTGAGTAGGAGGGGTTTGGCAAAAATCAACGTGTATCGTAAGGAGTAGGTTAAAAGTCATTAAAGTTAGACCAGGAGGTTAGGAACGCCCTTTAAAGAGATTTTTTTAGTAATTATAATCTAAAATGTATAAATACATAAAATGAAGCTTCTGCATTTTCTAAGCAAACTTTACATCGGATAAGGTAATCATCTGTACGAAATTATAGCGAAGTGGCTTATCTCTTAAACAAAACTATGCTGTGATTCCTGCTGATTCGTGTTTATCTGGTAATATTTTGAGCATGCAACATGCTGAAATATTTGTCTTGTAGTTTCATGTTTTCGGAGTGCATAATTGAACAAAAAAGTTGCATCAGCCACACGGTAAATATATTTTTAAAATCATATTAATGACTTAAGCTCATAACTTAAAATCAAAATCAGAAATTATATAAAATACTTCTTAGCCCTAATACTTCGAAACAAAATGGCCGTCGTCTGACAGCTTCACCATACTGCACCTAGCAACAGCGAAAACGCAGACAACATTTGAGCCAAAGCTAAAAAGGGCGTTAATTCAGAAATACAGAAAAAATCACAATGCTCGACAAAATAAGAATGCTCGAAGCAACAAAAAATTATAAATTAAAAAGAAAGCAGTAATACTCACATTTCCAAAACTATGCTTTCAATGGCAAAAGAAAGTTCCGGAGCACTGCTGCCCTCTTTGTGTAGAAATTCACTCGCAAGGTTTTTTCTGGTTCTTTTCTACGCGTTTTATACAAAAAAGCAGTTCAGCCAAAAGCAACGAACTTCAATTTTATCCTTTTGACAGAGACGGTAGAACAAAAACAATAACAACAACAGAGCTAGTAAACTCACACCTACAGGAAACCTTGGCCGCCATGTTGGCGTCCCTGCTGTTGTTTATTTTGGTTTTCCTGCTTTTTGCATTTTCCAACTCCTTTTTTGTCATATTCTACGTTGTAGCTGTGCACACACAATGCAGCAGTCAGCGTTGCACTACTTCCCCGGCTCTGCAAAAATATCGATTGAAAAGTGTCTCAGTAAAATGCAGGTCATTGATCCGTTCGTATCTGGTCGTTCATCCGTTCGTGCATTGGATTGCGCTTCGTACATATTGCAATGGTGTCTGACAGTGTTGTGCAAAAAAGGACAAATAAAACTTGTCTGGCTCGTACTGAAGTACTGAAAGTTGATTGTAGTCGACAGGCCCGAACTAGCCATTCGGCACACTTGAAAAATGCTCGAAGAGCCGATTCCAAATATAGGGCAGTCGAAAATACAACAAATTTTAGGTACAGCGTTGTTTGTCCTATGCACTTACAAGCAAAAAGTTGCCTCAGTAATTGCTTCTTGTCAAAAAATTTAAATATGTTGGTACAATATTCGACTTGTGTTATTTGGAAAAAAGGTAGGAACTAGCATGCCTTATGATATACTTATAGTGGTGTAGTGGATGGAGGGGACTCTTCTATTTCGTAAAGTCCTAAACCGATTCCTTTACCTGTTTGGCTTTGGTAGTCGAAATCAGAAGTGTGCTTCTCAAAAACTGGATGATTTTAACGTTGGTAATATTATTTAATTTAAAAAAAAATCAGAACTGGATGAGAGAGGAATATCTTGCTGAAATATCTAATATAATGAATAGAAGCTGATAATAGAGCCACACGATCAGGAATGACGATAGAGAAATTCCTCGCATTGGTGGAGCTCGCAAGGAGACCGATGCAGAACAAGATCCAGAATATCGTGGTGCTGAGTTTTAGAAGATGATATTCTCAAGAACGAAATGAACTAGCACCGCATAACTCAACGAACCAGAAATCGACATAGCAATGGAACTTTTTTCAGGCTCTACGCTCGTAGGTATTTTGGGAAAGTAGAAGTAGTATATGGCTTTCCTTTTGCAAGGCATAAGACCCACACAAATTACTGCTTGCGCCCAAAAGTATTATTCTTTGTATTCCAAATAGCTCAACACTTTCAACTCCAGAATGGATTCCAGAAAAGTCCTTTAACTTCTCGCACCAAATTTAACCATACCATGATGCCCTTCACATTCATAGTGTGGTATTCTATGCAATTTGGTAGTCGTGTACAAAAAATTCAATGTGAAATTTTCCAGAATACGAAGCAAAGTGTACGAGCAAAATAAAAAAAGAGGCTAAAATACAAGCAGTCCCGAAAAAGGGGGAAAAAGTATTTTTCCTGTCGTCGTGATCGTCGCCGTTGCTGTTGTTGCTGCCAGCACTGCCGGTTTTGTCGTTTGTCAGTGACTGTGGTACCATGGTAGTGGAACACCAATGCGCAACACTAAACGGCGAAAGCGTTTCTGGTTACCAATTTCACATCGCACTGGCATTGGTAACTGTACCAAACTTCTGTGTGTACTGCACATCTGGAGCAGCAGCGCAAACTTGTGTTGGCATTAAACCAGTGTTGCCCCCTTGCAATTGGATTCTTTGCCTTAAGTACAGACTTAGCGTAATATTGAAGTTTATGTATTATGCCAGACATTGGTAGAAAGGGAAATCAACTACGCTGCAGGACAGATTTATTTGCACAAAAAGAACTTTGCTAGGAATACAAAGAAAATAAGGGAAATATTGAAAGTAAGCACAACACAAAGTTAAGGGTTCGGATGTTAAGATAAAAATTCACAGTAGAAAAACTTAAAATGATGGCAAAGCAGTAAAGTTATAAATCCATTCCGCATTCTTAATTTGTGTTAAAAATATCAAATGAAGAAAACATTTTTGAAAAAACATTTCACAAGTTTTTCCAAACTTCGTACATAATATGTAAATATTATGTGAATGGATTTGTGTGATGTTTGATTCATCGTTTTTAACTAGTTCGGGGTTCATCGGGTTTTAACTAGTTTATGCGCAGTTCAATAAGTTTGATGACCTTATCATTTTAGCCCAGCCTTTTTTTGCCGAGTCAGTACAGTAAATTCGAATCATAAATCATAGAATGTCGCCAAGACGACGACACGCGTGTTAACCCATGCAGTGCTCATTTTTCTTCGCCAAATGCAACGTTTTTTTCTGCAAAACATCATTGAAGTAGATCAATAAGTTGAAATAATATTCGCCAGTAAATGTTCTTAACCTTTCTAGATAACTGATCTGAAATACTTATTCCACGAAGTTCCAAAAAACTATAACCACGACCTTGTTCGAAAGCAATATCGTCTTTGGTTTACTTAAAGCGGATTTGCCACGAGAAATTCTTTGTTCTGACTGTTCCTTAGTCATAGTGTGGCGTGGATTCATATTTCATAAGCAAGCTTCCGTAGTCTCCAACTCAATATCGCCATGCTCTGATTTGAAGATTTCATCTTGCGGAAACTTTCTGAGACACAAATAATTTTTGGAAATATTACTCTGCCATTCGATTGAGATGCACACAGCTTAAGCATTATTATGAGTAGCTTGATATTGTAATAAAATTTCAAGATATTTCATGCACTTCTGCCAAGTGCAGACAGTGATTAAGGTAATGAATCTCAAAAATGCTCCAAAAGAATTTCTATCCTTGGTATAGGTGGACGAAAACTGTCAAAATTCAAGTTATTGATTCAAAAACCAGATCCTCAAATCGAGTTCTTCTATTTGAGTACCTAAATCTATGGAAACGAGAATTAGAGAAGTTTAAAAGAAATACCCTGATACCCCAAAAAACCTGTAAGTTTTGCGTTTCTAATCAGATTTTTGTACCAAATTTTCCGATTTCCATTTCTATATATTTAGGCTCCAAATTTCTGGAAATTAAGTTTGACCAAATGAGCTGTGCTTTTTGGATGCTCGTGAGTAAGACCAAACAAAAAAAATGTTCGATTTTTTTGAATCGCCCTAATATACAAAAATTCCTGCCACAATTTACCTTCACAGCTTGGCGAAAAATAATGATAACGACAACCCTTATTTTGCTGACTGTTAATATGTAATTTGCATGAATATAATTACAACTTTTCGACACAGATATGAAAAACCAGATAAGCTTAAAAATACATATATTGATGTTAGGTCATGTGGGTTGAGCAGCGTACTCACATTTTGTTATAGGAGGCTCGCACACAAGCTCGCATGCATTTTCTTAACATTACAGCTTTATTTGACTTTATTTTTGTCATAGCACTAACAAATCTGGGGATAATTTTCCCTTAGGTTACTTAAATAATTCACATTTTGTGTGAAGTACACACATTCGTACGCAGAAAAATACAAAGAAAACTCCAGTGCTATTGCTGCTGCAACCACTTTTTTTAGGGTGTGGAGGTCAGTGTTGGGGGTTCTCAGACAACACCCTGGATATGCTTGAATAATTTGTTACTTCGTTTTAAACATCGACATTGGAACACTGAGTACATTGTGAGTACGTTCGCATTACTGGAGTTGCCTTGAAGTTTTTGCATTTTGTTTTTTATGTGATAATTTTCAAAGCTGATTTTTGCATTTGAGGGCATGCTGTTCACCAAGCTTATGAATATTATCTAAAAAAACTGACTGGAATTACCGATTGTGTCCTAATTCTGAGGTTAATGTACGTAATTTACATTCTTATTCACAAAAAATATGAATATTGGAATATTATAAACATTAGTGTTGGAGATGACTTGCATTTACCACTTAGTAAATACGTATGAGCTTAAAACTAACAAGCCCTAGATGTCAATTCACGATTGTAACATTGAAATTTGAAACTTCGATATATTCCCGTGTACCGTATTGAAACGAAGAACAAAATACAGAAACTCTTGCAAATCAACCACCCACTCGATTTCTCGAAAAGGGATGAAAAATCGGCATGAGGAACTTACACAAAAATACAACTGCAGTTCGACATAAAGCATAAGTTGGCAAGAGTATCAACGAACACTAGAAACAAAACAACTCAAGAAAACATTGAAGGATGAGTACACACAAAACAGAGACGAGAAAAGCTAACGACCGGGACAAACTGACTGCTGCTACAGCAAATTTTGTGTGCTCACAACATGACCCATCCCAACAAAAGTACAAATAGCCGTCAGAGCACTGAACACAAAATGAGAGTATACGAAATTCGTGCGAAAATGCACACAACAGCAGTAGCAGAAGCATAAGAAGAAAGTGGAAGTTTGAGTACTCAAGAAGTAGATAGGGCAACTCCAAAGAATTGCATGCAACGACGACGTAGTATGTGAGTTTTCTCACATGAGTCAGCAAAAAGTAATCAACATCGAAACAAACAACAACGACGAGGCAACTTTAAATGCTTTCAGCAGAACTCAATTTGTTTCACTTGACGCCATATCACAAGTGCTGTTTCATTGGATGACTCGTCAATAGACTGACTGACTGCGTGGCTGAATGCCCGACTGACTGAGCGTTGCGGCTGGAATGCATGCTGCATTTTGTCGGCTTAGTGAAAATCCCTCGTCATACAACTTGACGCTATGCGGTATTGTGTCATCGAGCTATAAGATTATCGCATTCTCGAAGCGTTGTTGTTTGCGCCCTGCTTCCCCGTTTTCATATGCTTCTTCCCAGTAAGAGTCACTTTGTTGCAAACATGTTCAGCATTGCGTTCGTCGACCTTGCAACTCGTTTATGCTTTTTGCTTTCATCCTATGTCGTTTACACTTTTGTGGTACGAGTACTGCCTTTTTTTCTTCAAATGGCAATTTACCAATCCTTTACTTTTGTCCTCCATCTTCATTTCATTGTCTATGATTCGCGTGCTATTTATTAGGTAGTCTTTATCTGAGCTTTTGTTGTTGTTGTCTTTGTTGCTATTAATATGTAGTGTCATCAACATCATAATCAAGTTTTTCACTAAAGCAGTAGTTTACTACTGAATTTGTGACTTCATTATTGGGACAGCTAGTCGTCATTTTAATCCATATTGTTGTGCTGTTTCTAGAACATTGAAGTTATCTTTGTGTTAGAGTTGGTGTTTCTCACAAACTGCTATTTAGGAAGTTAGTGTAAGCTTGAAGACACATTATCTGTTAGGTAGTGAACACTTAATTTGCCGACGAAGAATTGGCTCTGTCGATCGGGCTGATATTTTAGTTCGATACAACTCAATTTTTTTGACGAAAGTTTCAGTTTCCCATTAGAAACATAGAAACAATTTGAGACCATAGCAACCTCCTGAAGTTTTCTAGTTTCGAGTGCATTTTAGAGAGCTTCGCTCATAATGCTTTCTCGCGAAAAGTTTTTCAAAATTTCTCTGTGGAATACAATATTATAAAGAAGTTAAATAAAATACCAGTTTCTGACCTAACTAAGTTGTCAGCAGGGCCGTAGCTAGAGCCTCCGGGGCCCTGGGGCAACAAGTAAATTTGGGGCCCCCCATACGGAAATCTTTTTTCAAATTTTAAAGTACCCCTACACCAGTGTTCGTAGATTGTAGTAGAATTTGTATAGAATTATAAACAGTATTCTACTACAATCTACGAACACTGACCTACACTGGGATAAAACTCGGCCCATCAGTGGGAGGGAGCAGGGAGCCACGCTAACTCTTTTTCGTTCTATGTTGCGTGAACGGGAAAGGAGATATATAGGAATTCCCGGTTAATGGAACCGTTTTTCCCAGTGTGGGATTTGTTAAAACGAATCAAAAGTATGTTATTGTGTACATCATCTAATAAAACTACAAAAAAATGTAGAATTGTTTTATTCTGGGAGACCACCGTATTCAATTTCTCGTGTTCACTTTCAGGAGACCCCTCTTTACCGAGGTAAGTTTCTTTCACGGCTAAAAAAGTAGTCGACAAGAAGGGGCTCCTTCTCGTCGGGGGCCCTGGGGCACCGCCCCGCCTGCCCCATGCTCGCTACGGCCCTGGTTGTCAGCATTCTAAGATAAGATTTTTAGTACTGATGCCTAAAAAGACTTTTTGGAGTAGAGTCAGAGAAACAATATTTTTAAATTTCATTCATTACTTTATACCAGCGTTGGGCATGAAAATCTAGCAAAAGGACGCAACAAGAAAATCAAGCAATAAAAACGAAACTTTAAAGTTTCTTTGCTTTTATTGCCGAATTTGTTTAATTAAAAAAAAAACTAAGTTGCACTACAAGCAAAAACAATTGCTACATTCGTCGAGACATAATGCGTCACCGTTGCTAAGCCTTTGTGTGTTTTGTTTTTGTTTTCACTTGAACTCAAGTCAACGCAACGTCATAGCGTTGAAATTCTGCGAATTTTTTTTCGCTTGCTTGTGCGTCGAATAACGGTTAGGGCCATGAGGACGGAAAGTACGGCTACCAATTTAGATATTACCTGAACAAAGGAATTTCATCTTAATTGATTCTGGGCAATTTCCATTTAGGTTTATTCAACAAGAGATCTTGTGACTGTGATTTATTGGTGTCTGAAACTAAGGTTTGTGTCATAATTTCTTACAATCTTGTCGGCAGTAAAGTTAGTGTTGTCTTCCATTCACTTCGTGTGTTTGAGCCAATACAATCATCTTTTGAACTCCATCTATATGATCATACAACTAATAGATTCTGTGGTTGAATCACTTTCTCCATATACCGTCGCGTGATTACGTTTATTCCTGGAGTACCTCTAAATTGTAGCTATCGATGGTAACAGGCATGTACATACCTGGTTTGTCATAGTTGTCCATCTTTGGAACGAAGTAGCTGAACTAATTTCTAAAACATAGTGCATTCCGTGTTTTTTCTTGCCTTACGAATTATATGCTCCAGCATGAGCTAAGAAAAAATCAATCATCAGATTGAAGATCCGTTGCATTTTTGGAACAGTTTAAATGAATGATTCTACACCAAATAAGCTAAATTGCGAGAGATGTTTTTCCCGTGTGGAGTCTTTTATCCAATAATTGCATCAATCCATACACACAGGAAACGAAAAATGTGATATTCCTTACTCGCTCAAGATGGTGTTTTGAGTCATTTCTTTTAGCGATATATCATAACATAACATGATGAGAAAGATCCAAGTGCGTTTTGGGCATAAACAAGGGAGCCCTTGCTTTCCTAGGTCTCTTATGCCGATCTAAAAAAAATTTTCGTCGATCTTCAGTAAGGTTTCCGGCTAAAGTTTCTGAAACGTTTTCAATTACGTACAAATATAAAAATACTGATGGATTGGCCAGCTCCAAAGCAAATCAAGTTTCCCAAAAACAAATCCATTTTAGAGTCATTTCTGCGCAAAGACATAGCAACACTGTGCAAAATGACATTACAGACGCATGAAAATCAAGGTTTTATAATCAGTTGTTTGTATTTCAAAAGAATTCAAAGTTCATAAGGCATATTCTCCAGCATGGGAATAATTAAAGAGTTGGTCATGACAAAAAAAAACTTTTTGCAACAATGACAAAACTCAAAAAAAAAAAATATTCTGAAAATTAACTCTGAAACAAAAACAGCAGCCAAAACGGATTCATGGTCGATAGAGCACGCAAATCAGGGTTAGTCATATGAAAGACCATCTATGTAGAATAAAACATTTTCATCAAAAGTCACCACATGCAGGCGCCCAACTGGGGTACCCAAAACTGAACTAACAAAGTGTAAGTTTCATTTCACCATGTGAGTAGTATGCAGCATGCCAGCAATGGTAAAAGAAGTAACAAAACAAAGCAGACAACAACAAACAAAATACCAAGCACGGAGATAAAAAAACACACTGGAATGGACGGACTTTTAAAATTAAAACAAAAAAAAAAAAGAGAAGCAAAAAAGTAACCGAATGGCAATGGCCCTGAATACTGCACTGCGGTTAAAATACCATGGTTCTATGAGTAGTTTGAATGGAGTGCGCCGCGGTACAATGCCATTGCCATCAGAAGTCGATCCAAAAATAGGAGTATGAGGAGGACTGCACAAAAGGCAAAGAGTGGGTACTGAGAATTGGGTGAGGTAGCAGAATATGAGAGCTAGTTGGTGGTATGGATGGACTGATGGCTACAACAGCACAACATAGGTGAAAAGAGCATAATGCGTTAGTGAGGGCAACCCAACACATCTTTATTCTCTGCATCATGTGATGCACAACTATTTAATGGCATTTTGAGGCCATTAGCCTTGTGCGGCGAGAATGCACAGACTTGTGGCGATGGTAGTGGTAGTGGTGTTGGTGTTGCCGCAACAGACAGGGACATGGTCATGAAATGATATGGTTTTTTTTATTTTTCTTAGCATTTGAACTGAATGTTGAGGCATGCGCTGTATATTTCAGCAGCAAACATTACGCTGTAAAACTTTTGTTTGTTTAGGGAGATTAATGACAATCTCTGGGGAGTGAGAGTTAATGAGAGCGTCGCGCAATGACCGCGAAGCTTGCAATTTGAAAAACTGCAAGGTTCTTAAACAACAGCTTACTGAGTATTAAAAAGTGCATTACTGAAATTGACAATAAAAATTTGAGGGTATTTTTCAAAAACCATTCTGATTTTATGGAATAAGATATATCTAGCTTGAACATTTTGCTCAAATATTAAGAAAATTAAAGACTTTCATAAAATATACAAATTATTTCAAATGTTTAACTTAAAAACATGAAAAGCCCTTGTTGTAGATATTAACCTGAAACGAGCAATCATTAATCAATTTTTGGTACTATTATTAGAAGTGTTCTTCTGGAAAAAAAGAGTTGATTTTGTGGCAAACGTTATCGTTTAAACTCTTTTTTTATTATGTATTAACACTGACAGTCACCAGTTTCGTACAGTATCAAAAAAACAGGCGTAAGAACAATAATGGTTTTTGTCTCAGACAATGAATGTTAAGTATTTTAAGCAAATTTCAAAACCAAAAATGCGTTGAACAGAATCGGGACGGGGTCGGGAAATCATCAACGATTACTCGATGTCAAAAATTACACACTTGACCGTATGAAATGGAACAGCATCGCGGCGTACGACTGGAAACCTGCAGACAGGTACCCGTCGATTTAGACTTATTTTTATTTTCACCGTCGGGCGTCGATGATCAGTGCTGCATTTCGAATCAGCTTGTGTCAATTTTATTGTATACGTTTGTGAAAACAAAATGGCTGCTGGATTTTCCGTCGTTCGTCGTCCACCGCAATTGTGTTTACTCCAACGATTTTCCGACGGGTTTTTTTTTGGCAGCTAGTAATTGTTGCCGAAGTCCCGATCCCGTCCCAATTCTGTTCAACGCATTATGATGATCGCTTTGATTAGAATTTTAAATTGGCTTAAAGCGTTCATATTTAATCAGTACTTCAAGTAACGCTGCAAAAAATAAATAAATAAATTCAACAAAACACTTTTTGTTAGACAATATGAACTGTTTTTCAGTACATAAAAAACTTTAATTATTTACTATTTGAATAAATTAGTCCAAATATGATAAAGGGGGGACATTTTAGCAAAGGCTAGAGATTATCTCTGTTTCTCGTGATTGTGGTTATTGATAGGCAATAAAAGTATTTATGGCCATTTGCTGAAGCTGAAGCTTTAGAGGAGCAAAAACGTGACGGAATGTCATCTTTTTGATAAGATGTGATCAGGTTACTTAGCTTTACCCATAGCTTTCTATGTTTCGCAAAAAAAAAAATAAAAACTTCTCGTTGCGACGGTGTCGTTTTCTCTGATGAAATTGGAGACGAGAAGTCGCATCATAAACATGCAATAAATCAAAAACTTCAGTCTTTCCCATGAAGCATTGTGAAGAGCTGAGCTGAGCTGAGCCCAGCCGTTCAACGATTTTAAATAGTTTCGGAGAAAAATGTACCTATCTAATATAAAAAATGGGATATTTCTTTGATATTTATTCTAAAGTACTTTACATAGTACTTTGGAAACTGCGTCAGCACATGTCTTGTCATAATGATTTTAAAGTCCATTTAGTACTTTGTAGTCCGCTTGAAAGTGTCGCTATCTTGAAGTGCTCAAATACAATTTTGACATTTTCCCATCGTGTCGTGGTTAGTTTTTTTTCGAAAAGAATGCTTATGAACTCTATTTACAATTCTTTTCCGTTATTCCTTTAATGAAAGTGAATCAATTTCTTTTGTCAATTCCTGAGAACTAGATTTTTTGAGAATTTAGTTCCTAAAGGAATAAATTTTACCCAGCTCCTCCTTAAACCTCAAAAAGTGCTGACTAAAGTTAAACCATAAATTTTCTTTCGAATTAACGGTTGAGTAGCTCTAGGAAACTGCAAAATGAGTTGCAATCAGCAACTTCTTTTATTTTTTTGGTTTATTTTTGGGTGGGGGAAATCAAACACACTCCATTAACCTCCCTTTTCAGACATGACAACATACTCACCGTTGCCATGACAACCGACGAACGTGCAATATTGCAGCTACAGCTATGTATTAAATATGACTGTGTGTGTATTTTTGCAATGCTATACATATGTATGCAGGCATACTGTCATACAATGCCAGCAGACAAAGTTTGATTTTAATGTGAGGAATTTCTTTGTGCCCTTCCCGGTTTGCTCTTTTTCAAAATTGGCGCTCACACTTTATCACTCGCTCTCATGGCATTGAGGACAACACAATACATACATATGTAAGCATTTTAAGTGGGGGTGTTGAAGAACAGCAATACATTTTGTATTAAAAAGGGCACTGCTGCTGCAATAACTTAGGGACTGAGTCAGACTGAACCAACAACCAAATATTAAGAGCGAGTACAATAACCTTGGCTTACGAGTTTTGGTACTATACAATGATACAAACAACAACAAGGATATATATCACACAATATAATACCAAACTATATTGCAATGAATTTCATTGTGTACTGAGAATTTCGCTGCAATATTTGCAGTCAGTGTGACAGCAACAGCGAGAACAACGACATCAGCTATTACAATAATAACAATAACAGCAGCAACAACAAAAATTGCTTTCACCGCTGCAGCAATATTTCTTTTTGGCTGTATTTTTTTTTTCATTACCATGCTATTTTATTTTTTTGCTTTTTATTCTATTTTTCGAATGCTTTCCCTATCATCGACAACCGAGACCGTAACGTAACGTAAGCGAGTGCATGTTACGAGTGCCAGGGACAACTCCCATATTTGTGTCTCTATTATCCTGGCACACTCGTCTTCTATTCTTTTTTTTTTTTTGTTTTTAATTTTTTTTTTATTTTAACGGTCTGGTATCTTTGGGTGCTACTGCTGGTTTGGTGTTAGTGAGATCAACGGAAATGGAAAACATGGTTTATATGGCAGTTGTCAAGTTGTGTGTAACAGTAAACTCGTGTTGCGAAATTTTATGCGTTAGTTTTAAGTGTAAGTTATAAGTCTGAAACAACTTCGCTCTTAAGTGATTACAATAAGAATGAAATGTGGGAGTTCTTGAAATGGTCTTTGTTGGGTCTGGGTACTTACATACATATGTATGTAAATAGAAAGTTTTCCAAAGAAGACGTTAAACTGAGATGAAATGGTTATATTCTATACAATCTACACAAAGTTAAAAATATAGGGTTTTAAACTTTAAAACTGCCTCTCACATCGATAGGGCTTAATTCATAAGACCCCAAAATATATCAATCTTCTCGATAACCTCATTCAGCTTTGGTAGAAAATATTTGTACTGGTACCAGAAACTTAGCAGTCTATTCGGACAGTTAGGCTGCTACCAAAGCTTGAACTTGGCAGCAGTAAAATCAAAGTCTTTAGAGTACTGCCGGAAAAAACAAGTCAAGGTGCTCCTGAAACCACTGACTAACTATCCAAGTGCTGCACAAATATCGCGAAAGTCACCATGCTCTGCTCCGAGCACTGGGCCAACGGAAAGTATTTTGGAAAACTTAGTAACGGATCTAATCCTGTGTACTCGGCCCTAACCAAAACAAGGCCTAGATCTCTAGGAAGCTTCATTTACAGCCTCAGTGAATTTCGAATAGTATGTTCCTACAAATTCCTCAGGACAAGGAAGGTTTTGGCATGCCACTTGCTACCTGAAAGTTACTGCTTAAAGAAGAAATGGTAGAAAATGCTAACAAAAGAGTCAACTTGTAATATGACTAGCCAAATCTGCCCGAAATGGGATGCTTCGTCAGAACTGATTTACGGCACTGGACATAGTGTCTCGTCAGTTGTTGCAGTTATAACTGGCCACTGCCTCATAAGCAGACGTGCGGAGAGATTAGATGTTAGATGTTTTGACGTTGTGGAGCCTTACTTAAACTATCAATTGGAAAAAATATTAAGCGGGAGGAAATGACCCACAAAAAATGCAACGCTGCCACCCGAGCTAATAGCTATGTTACGTCATACATACATGAACTGTCAGTGAGCTACAGTTGAGCTTTGGGAGATGTAAATAGTCTTCGCATTTTTAGTCACACGTAAGATGTGGGATTGGTTTAACAACGGGAGGTGGTCCTTGCCACACAACTAAAATTCCGAAATCGCTTTATCTTGGCACCCAAGGCAGACTTTTTCTACGTTTTAGTTATTCGGTTTTTTTTGCAAGACTTCAAAGAAATCGAACACAAACTTTGTCCGCGTCTACAAAATGTTCAAAATAAAAAAAAAATTTTAGAAAAGCCTTATCCATCACTTCCGAACTTTATATCTCCGATGCCAAGTCTCACTTTCAAATTTTTATTCCACTTGAAGAATATTTTCTCCTTTTAGACGCCGCTTGCTCCGCACCCTGTTTGAACGAGGTTAAGAGATTTTCATAACATCTAACGTTAATTTTTTTGAGCTGTAGTGGGAGCTTAACCTTCTTAACCCCCTCTGAATCACCAGTAAATGCATAATAATAGAATTAAATACATAATAAAAACATAATAAAACAAAAAAATAATTACTTACCCATATGAGCCTTAAACTGCTATACGCTGTATCGAATTTCGAAGAAAACATTTAAAAGGCACTGAAGAGGTAACCTTCAAGAAAACATATATGGATATTAATGGACTACGCAATTCAAAGTTTCCATGTGAAATTTGCAGAATATTCCCCACGTTAGTTTTTGCTTGTATGGGATATGCGACACCTCAAACCTATCCTTTATTCGTCTTTGTTTTAAGAAATGTGAATTCTATGAGATATTTTTGTACCGATACAAAGGAGTTTCATAACATTTTCATGTGTTTTTTGTACAGAATGTGCTCTCTCTCTTAATTCACCATTCCCATTCCTAACGTTTATTTTTCTGATAATTTTTTACATTCGAAGGAGTCTCGGAATTACATTAGAGTGTGCCCAGCAAGTTCAGAGCAGCGTTGCCATTTTTCATATTTGGATATATGTCCTGGGCCACCAACAATTGGCGCTCTCGTCTACACAAATTTTGCAATGTGCTACAAAACTTAAACAGCAAACATTTAAATTTATCGTATTCCCTACGGAATATATAAAGAAACGGGTGATGGCCAATATTTTTCCAATATATAATTGCAGACTAAACTAATTTTCGAATATTTTGTTTAAAATAAGTCAGTTTTTTCGTAACTAAAGAAATATCTACTTATTTCAAGAACACTTTGTAATTGTCTGCTTGAGGCTACGTGTAGGAGGGGAAGTTACACAAGCCCGTATGTCATATAATTTTTTCACTTCCACCAAACCGATCTACGATTTATCGTCATTTTGATATAAAAACTATCATCAGGATGTTTTAAGGAAAAAGCAATGTTGAGCTAGATGGTAGAGAGAGCGGGTCAATGGACGCCTAAATTAAGCGGGTCAATTGGAGCCTAATTAATCGCGTGGTTTGTGAACGATCACTAACAACTAAATGTAATTAATCTAAAAATTAAATTACACATAAATGTAAAGAAAAGAAAACAGCTTCTAACACTAAAAATAAATTCAAAATTTTCATAAAGAATAGCAACTGTTCAAATGTTTCAAATCTATTGAGTCGTCATTACACTGTTTAACAAAAACTACTGACAATTGGGGACTCATACCAGTAATTATTTATTTACAACTTGCCTCCTCTCTGAAACAAAAAACCAATACTTGCGCAACTACATCGTTATTGGCGTTGGTCCTGCTGTCGAAAAAATGTGAGTTTATATAAACAGCGCAAAAAAAAGGGAATAACGAAAATCCGAAGCGAAAGTCTGGAATAACGTGAAATAAAAAAAAGGACTTGCAACAGAAAGCGTGACAGCATACAGTGTAGTTTTTACTCCACCAACTGGGAGTAAAGTGAAAACTCCAAGTGTTGAATGGCAGAAATCATACTCTCGTTTTTGTGTCTCGGTATGTCTGTGCAAATAGCACTGGGCTACAATTTTCTAGTGAAAATTTTGTATTTTTAATAAAATACATTTTACAGTTGAAGCCGAGCTCGCAATAAATATTTAATTAAGAAACATTTTGGCATATTTTTTGTATTTATTAGAATTATTTTCGAAATCTCCAGTTTATTGAAGGTGAATAAATTTTATATATTAAAGTTTAATTTTGGAAGTCGTACTAAGTATTCCTTAAAATTCACAAGGAACGAGAATGTTCAAAAATGTATGGGAGCTACGACAGATCTATTTAACAGTAGTTATTACAATACATAGAAAGTCAACAAAAATATGATATTGAAACCTATGTTGCATGGTGTAGCTTTTACATAAGCTAGCTATACAGTCTAGCATTGAGACTGCAGCTTTTACAGTATAATGAGATGAGCGTCCACTTGGCTTAAGCACATGGGTAAAACTTTTGATAATATTTTGTTACCTATATAGTACATATGCTAGACGGACAAAAATACACTGACTGTCATGACAGCCATTTTGGGGCGTGTGTTTTGTTAATGCTGTAACCCTTATCTCTTTTTTTATTATCCTTTAATTTCATTTTTATTTTTGCAAAAATTCGCAAAATAATTTTGTCGTTTTCATTTCATCGTGAAAATGGGTGTGAATGGGTCAGTGTACTGAACGCCATTGTTTTATTTTTTGTCGTCTCGGTATATAACACTTTTCACAATTTTATGATGCATGCCGCCATGTTATTTCCAACGTAGTCAAACATTTTTGCAAAGAACATTTACATAAATGTCTGTGGACAAATTGTGTTATATATAGTGGTCACTATATATTGAAATTTCGCTTTCAACACCGGAAAGCAATTTTGTTTTGGTATCTGGGTGATGCTCATATTAAGTGTTAAATTTAATTAAATGTAATGTAACTTTTGTATCAAAGGGTGTTGCATACAAATTGTTTTCCCTGGATAAAAAACCAATACCTTGGGAAATTTTAACGAAATGTATTACGAGACGCCACTATCCGATACTACACATAGCATCAAATTATGTAAGAACATCAAAGATAGCATTGCACTTATGATTCAGGTAGAAGCAAGTCAGAAGTAAATGTTTCAGATATGTGACTTAGGCCTTAAATTTGGCTGAGATATAAATTTCAATTTTTTTAAGATTAGAAATTCAGATTAGAATTTTATTTACTTTTATTCATTTTTGACTCGAATTTGTACTCGATTTGTATGGGTTAATAGAAGCCCAATTACATAAACTTTAATTACCAATAAGAACATACAAAAAAATATTAAATTTAAAAGCATATGCTTTTGGCTCACATCCGAGGGATTCTCTTCGCTGACTGTGTTTTTAATTCGTGCACACTTTTTCTTATGTACGAAAATTTTGTCTTATATAATTTTCATCATGAAAAATTTTGACATTTTTGAAGTACATATTTGGTTGTTGAAATTTGGCTGCATCATCTATTATGCGATCGAATGGAAATCCATAGGCCTTACCATCAGTTGTACATTTTCGTATTTTTTGTATAACAACATCCCCATTTGTTAAATCATTTGCATCCATTGCCGGTGTTATTATAAAAAAGAGCCGCATTGGCATTCCTTCGGTTTTACCACGTGGCAATAGAAGTCGATCGGGGAAGCCTCTATGCTGTTGCGCCAGTACTTGCCAGCTTTGTTGGAAAGTTTTTTGGGTTGTCTCTTGTATATTCGGTGTATTCAGTAATAAGTCCCTATATCCTTCACTTGAATGTGCTGATAATGCAAAATTTTTTATTTTTAATTTCTTCTCAATTAATTTTGTATATACTATTTGTTACTCACCCAAGCGTGTCTGAATTTTATTTATTGAAAGGAGACTTATCGCCAAGCAGATTATTATTTTGAATTTCATTATATGTTTTATATGTTGTTCGTATTGTTCGTACTAAACGTTGTTTGAACACCTTGATTGCAGTTTTTGTACTGAGGCAATTTTTAAATATTTTATACAAGTGAAAATATTTTCGGTGGATCCATGATATCTCTAAGGTTCACGTATGTCAATAAATATGAGGCTGTCCGTTATTTGTCAAGTTTCTTTAAACTTAAAAAATGTATATATGTACGTATGTTTTCCTTAACAAATGTTATCAGTTTTGAAAAGTGCATACTGCTCTATCGTCTATTCATAAAACTTTTTGTCCTCACTAACTAAGTGATAGATACCATAAGCGCACACTTTTTAAGCCCAGGAATAAAACTTTGTACGTCAAATATTAAAGCGAATATTTTTGCAGTATATTTTCATCTCACTAGAAAATATATCTGTCGTCCAACTTTTTAGTCGTCTAAATTTTTTGTCATGGAACTATAATTTCGACCTTTCACCATCGATTGGTATCAGTGGCGTCACTTCACCAAATCCTTGGGAGGAGGGGGGGCAGCGGCGAGAATTATAATTCCACCACTATTTGATGGGTTTATTGAATTGATGTATTGACTAATAACTAGTATTAGATCCGGGGGGGGAGGGCAATTCAGCCCTACTGAATTGACGTCATTGAGTGAAATAATTTATTTCGAGAAAATATTGGGTCTAAACTTTCCGTTGGGCCCTAGTGACTGCCAACATCAATTTTCGACACTTTGGAAGCATCAAATACAAACACCATATTTGTTCCCGAAAGTAAGGCTTGCGACTTGGAAAACTTTGTACTTTACTTCGATTGCTGATCGGGGATGGCTTTCAATATTCAATTTTGAACTTTTCCCATCGATTGGCACAGTAAACTTATTTTTTAAAAGTGGACCAAAGTACGATCTCAGAATAGTCGATATTCCAAAGTAGTTTTTTTTTTTATAAAAATCTTAACACCGCCGATATATTTTGGATTTTACATCACTCAAAAATCGAATAAATCAACTCAGCGGATTTCTGAATTTTCATGGAAAAAAAATGCTGTCAGATTTTTATAGCCTTTATTGCAATAGTCAAGTGATGGCCCGCTATGAGTGTTGAGTAGCAGTACTAGCTGTGAAGAGGTTCTTGACCTTGCTAAATTGCAATTCGCCGCACAAGCATAGCGTTGATTGTGTGCATTGCTAAAGTATAATGTGAATGTCTCAGGTTTTCTTAT
Source organism: Meiosimyza decipiens (assembly GCA_963680825.1). NCBI lineage: Eukaryota > Metazoa > Arthropoda > Insecta > Diptera > Lauxaniidae > Meiosimyza > Meiosimyza decipiens. The sequence continues at coordinate 42,888,822 of OY804258.1, forward strand.
AAAAAGCGCTTGTACTTCGCGCGAGAGATGCCAGATATTTTTATATGATTTTTAGACTTTTGTTATTTAGACTAGACTAGAATATGCGATAAAACCGTTTGTGCGTAAGTTTTGTGGACGTTCTTTCGGTGATCAGAGTTCGCATGTAAACCAAGAAAGATTTGCATCAACGAATACATACAAAGGAGCGTCCATCCAGCTGCAATACTTGTGGAAACCGTTCACATACTCAATTGTATTAAAGAATCACCATACACTAAGCAGCGGCATACCGTGGACATTAGACGCTTAGCACGATAGCGATTTGGCTACCTTTGTGGTGACTTGGCCTCATTTATAGATAAAAATTTTCTTGCACCAATCGATGCAAGAAGACCGAAAATTGATTTTGAAAGTAGGAAGTGCATCCCCTTTAATCTGTTCAAACCTCATTTAAGGTCGAAACTAGATTTGAAGGGAGTTGCACCTCGCCATTTGTTAAATAATGTATAGCAAAAATAGGTGCGAAAAGGTCGAAAATGAATTTAAGATGGAGAAGAGACTCTGAAAAGAATTTGTTGTCTCCATTTTCGACGCTATCCGTAGTATAATTTTTTTCACCTCATTATTTCAAAATTTAATTTCGACTATTCTACATTGATTGGTGCAATATATGTGCATGAATGAGCGAAGATTCAAGAGCGAAATAACTGACGCAAGTCAACGAGATTCATAGTTCACTGAATATGGAGGAAAATTATTAAAATCACCTGCACATCGGAAAACTTCTCCATGACTTGGTGTCACTACACTCCACTCCACATAGAGAAAGCTTTGATTTATTTTTTAAGCTTTTTTGAGAGCGACGTAAACAAAGTGAAATATGGAACGCTTGTTGTCGTTGGCAGTGGAACAAATGAAATATAAAATAAACTGATTCTTTCAATTTTATAATCGTTAAATAAAATTGCATTTGCAAAATAAATCAAAAAAACTTCAATTTCGTACATAGTTTTGTTTAATTGCACTTAATTTATTAAATATGTATGTATTTATTTATTTTTTATATTAAATGTACTTGGTTTTTTTAAATATTTGTATTTTATTAATTTTTAATAGGCAATAAAAACCTAATGCTATTTAAGAAAAGTAATTAATAATAATTAAATAGTTAGCTTAAGACTAAACTAAAATATTTCAACATTTATTAACGTTCTAATTTAATATTTATACTTGATGCAATCACTAATCGCAATTTAGCTTAAAATATTCAAACAATTTTTAATATCTTATTAATCAAACAATTTAATATATAAACTCCGTATTAGGGTATAGTATATTTAACAATAAAATATTGTTGAACTCATTATTAAATTTAGTAATTTATTGGTTGCTAAGAAACGATATGCATTGCTCAGTTAAATTTTATCGCAGGCATTACGGTCAATAGATAAATGGATTTTTAAAAATATCGATGATTGAATTTGACTTGCTTCAGAGTCTTTTTTGACATAATTTTTTTTTCATACATTTTTCGGTTTATTCTTAAAAATCCAAAAATTTTCGAACATAAATGAATAAATTTCAATTAAAGCTTTGGTTGAAAACATTTGCTTGTATGACTTTTATGCTTTCATATGAAAATAATACAATAATTTCCAGCCAATATCCTCGCGTGTGAGCTTTATTTTACAATTAATTCAAATAACGCTGAAACTTCCGAAATTTCCCTATTCAGTACACAAGCAGAAGTTAAATTTTTCTCTCTTAAGTCATTACTAATACCTAGAGTATAAAAATAAAGCTCTCAGTTGATACTGAGTCCAAACGAGTAGCTTTGCACAGTTTTTAATTAATATTTCTTGATTTTGCAAAAACATTGTGATGCTGATGATCAAAGAGAGAACATAAAATTTGTTCTTGTGATCAAAAAAAAATTAAGGATAAAAACTTGGAGCAAAATTTCAAAAGCTATGATCATTTAGAGAACTGTTCGCAGACTTTTCTAGTTGCAATTAGAAAAATAAGCGTGTGAATTGCAACTGATGAACTCACTTTGCGTGGAAAAGAGCTGAGCTCAAATTTATAACTCGTGCGCACACATAATAGCTGGCTTGTATAGCTTAAAATTCTCATTCAGACAAAATAACCTGAGATATTACAATACCTCAGGTTTCAATTACAAAATCCGCCGTATTATGTTAAGCGAAACAAGCGAGTGACGCATTCAAAAAAGTCGACGGTTTGAAAGTTTTAGTTTAGAACTTGCACCGATTTTTATTATATATTCATTTGAACTTAAATAACATTTCAAAACAAAAAAAAATGTTTCAATTCAAGGTTACACTTTCAAGATATAAGCAGACCAAAATCAGTCGCTAACTGGTTTTGCCCTACATAATACGACGGTAAGTGTCTGCACCGCTAATCCATAAAAGTGGCCAGTTCTCTTGTATATTTTGACCATATTTCAAATATTATGTAGTAGCTAGGCCAAAGTTTGGGCACATAAGCATATACCTTTAATATTACCTCAGATACAAATTAATTGAGAATGCAAAATCGATCTGTTAAGTGATATTACGTATTAGAAATCGGTATTAACATTTTAATTCATAAGCTTGCTTACTCGCTAAATACTTTAATATTTTGTAACACTTGTCATTAATTGTAAGTGGTTAAAAAAAGTATACCAAGTTAAATAAACTTATGGAAATAAAAAACAAAATACAATATTTCCATGTGGTGCGTTTTGAAAAAAATAAGAAAAAAACAGTGACGATAAACTCATAACATAAACACGTAAACTTTTTTGTGCTTTCACACGAATATAAGCTCATGTTGACAAATAAAGCGCTTAGTCGTTATATAAGCAATATTACGAGAGTCTGTTTCCTATAATATTAAGTATGTAATACATATGTATAACGAATGTTTTAAATGCTTTAACAATTTTGCCTTTACATAACGTTGGACGGACACGTTGCTCTAAATACGCTGCAATGCCATAAAACTAGTTTTTCTTAATTAATTTTAATTTAAAAATAAAAGAGTTGCATAATTTAAAGAATTTATATATCAAAGTGCTTACGGTAGTTTTCTCCAATGTTCAAGTTACACTTTAACTGGGACTTTGACTGACAGTTTAACTTCAATTGCATAGAAAATATAACTGTTACTGCAAATTAAAGTTCCAGTTGAGGTTTAGCTGGACATTGAGAGAACTACTTACACTACACTTAAGCATTTAAACTAAATTTTTGTACATTTTTTAGATTTCTAGTGAAACAAATTATTTTCGTAAATAAGTTGGAAGACAAAACATTATTTTATAAAACAATACGATTGGCCTTTATGTCAGAAAAAATGAAAGAAGCATTGAAAGGTGGTAATACTTACTTCCCGAAGTCTAAGTAAGAATGTGTTGCAAGTAGAATATGCTTTAGATAAGTTATAAATGGATAGAGACCTTCTACGTTTATACCCGCTTGGTGTCATAGAATTAACTGGACAAAAAATTATCGCTTTTCAAACTCAATAATTTTCGAATAAACACAAATAGATAAAAAAAAATATGAGGAAACGATTTTGCAATATCATTTCAAGCCTTTCCCAATAAATTCATTCGGTCCAGTTACTAGCTGGTTAAGACAAAGTACATATGGAGCTCCATTGCATTTCAAAAAATTTAAAGCGGCTACTTAGAAATTATAAAAGTTTCGGTGAAAATCAAAAAGAAAATATAAAAAGATTTTTTTTCTTTTAAATTTAGTTTTTAAACACAGTCTTTGTTTCCATTTTGCGAATGCTACTTTTTTTGTTGACTTCTTAAATTTCAGCTACTCCATTTAGCGCAGTTCTCCTCGTTATGCGAAATACCGGTGACTTTGTTTCACTCACACCTCTGTGCTGTGCGTTTGTATGCGTACTTTTTTCACACTATTGCTACGATTCATTGGCGGCGAATGACCCGTCCCAGAGAAACCCGGATTTTGTATACCCAAGGCGGGATCTGGACGTGGACGTGGTTTTTTCAAACTTGAACGTAAAGGTGAACGTGTCACTGACTCTACTGTGGAACCATTTGAAACACTTGTCATTGTTGTGCTCAATGAAGCTACGCTGCTACCATTGCGTATATTACTGTAGGGTTTGCCTGAAGCATCCGTTACGGAGACACCTTAAAAAATTTGGAAAAAAAAACATATAAATATGAAAACTTTTAAAAAAACATTGTAATTTTATACCATTTTTCGGGCGTGGTTCCTTGTAACCCGGATTATTGTATGTGGTGGCAGCTGCTGGTGATGCATCAACAATCATAGTGGGATCGTTACCAGGACGTCTTGAGAAGAGCATATCATAGACAGATGTGATGAATAGTACAATTGTCAAAATAATGACAACAATCTGTAATTATAAAGAGGTAGTATTACGAGCATAAAGTAAGGGTGCTGAAAGTAATGGATGCAAAATAAGTTTATTTTTAAAAAAATTAGATAATTTACTTTTATTTAAATTTTTTAAACCACGCAAATGGTTTTTAAAAGCTAAGAAAAACTATGAAAATAATGACGTAATTTTCAGAATACCTCATATCAATGGATGGTCATTTAAAGACATTTCTCAATATTTTATTACCATGCAATAAGGCTTAAGTCACCGGATAGTCGTACAAATACACGGAACACTCTCAATCAAACTATGGTTTAACTTAAACTCTGATCCTTACGAACTCAATGCTTCTAAAACTTAGAATACACTCCTCTAGAAAAATATATCAAATCCTACTGTTCAGTTTTGGCAATATAAGGTCCATTTTCTCAGGTTAGTTATGCTACGATGCCGTACATTATTATTTTTAAAACCTTTAGTTTATAAATTGACAATATTTTTGAAAATTCGGTTTAAATAAAAAATAAAGAGTCGAACGAAAATCATGCATATGGGCTTAATTGGTTCTTTTTATTAGAAAATCTGTTTAATGTAGAAAACTGATTTTGTTTTGACTAAACACAATTTGAGAAAATCTTACATTCCTTTAAAGTTAGCACATTTCAAAAATGATTTTGAATACCAACGATTCAGATTTTATTTTTTTTTTTCAAATCATTTATTATACATATTCAATATTCTTGTATAGAAAGAACCAGAAATCTTCATATCTACATAAGCCGAAATGCGTTTCCTATTAACATCAAACATTTCTCATCGGAGAAAGTTCTAGTTATGATATGTGCCATTTTTCAATTTTTTGGGTGGTTTTCATTGTATAGGAAATTTTTATTTCTTGTACTTTTGATATTTTTCTCGGAACAAGATCCATTAAAATCCATTTTTTATTTGTAAATCATAAAACTACTAGTGACTAAAAACATTTGAGCCGTAAAATCAACACATTTTTTTAATTAACCCATATGCTGCGAGTTCTGTTTTTTATAGCAACATCAAGGGTGCTTGGGCTTTTCTTTTAATTTGTCACTTCAACTCACTTGCATATAAAATGATACTCCACGCGAGATCCGGAAACCATATTGTTCTGATTCATCAATTTGTAATGCAAACATTATTGTAGCAATAATTGCCAATAGAGCTGAAAAATTTAAAAGAATCTCTTAAATCAATATAAATAGTAGATTACAATCAAGTGTGAACTTACAGCCCACCAGCGCAAATATCATCTTTATCATTACCAACGTGGTATAGCTCAACACAACCTTCTCACGTGATGATATCATTGCAATTTGTATCACCGATAGAATGCAGAAAATACCCAACGATACTGAGCTAAGTATAGCCAATAGGCCGCTGACAAAAACAGCACCTAAAAATATAAAGTTTGCCATTAAAGTTCAATATGCTTATGTACTTTGGTAATACTCACTAGACAGCCGAAATTTGGAGACATCTTCACCACACTTTTCACGATCGTATGACAGCTTTTTGCATACCTTGAAGGGGCCAAAATAGCCACGATCGTATTCAAAGCTACCTATAAAGATAAATTATGTGAGAACATGTTGTATAAATGAAAAATATAACTTTTAAGCCACGTTAGTGGAAAATGTATCAATGAGGAATGTACTCACCTCTTGGACTTTCGTAATAACCCCAAATGGGTATACCTATCGCAGCTGACGCCAAAGCAAAGCATATGAAACCTAAGCAGGTTACCCCTGCAGCATATAAAGCGGTTCTTGATTTGGCCATTTTCTATTGATCAGCATAATTGTATTAGCCAACTAAATGCAATATGGTGGTTTTTCGGCTTTTTTTTATTCTTCAGCGTCTTCTATTTTGTTCGTTATAAAAAAATCGTGACGACTAGTATTGTAAATTGTTTAGTTTGTATAAATGTTGCGCTGAGATCGAAACTGTTAATGGAAGAAAGAAAAATAAAAAAATTGGTAAAAAATGTTCCAATCAATCAATCAATCAATCAATATTTAATTAATGTCGTTTTAATTATAACCAAAAAAAACAGACCAAGTTAACATTAAATTAGCAACTTTTTCATACAAATTACTCATTTATTGTTGACTATTGTGTCTCGTTGTTATAAATATTGTGAATGTCAGTGCCAAGAAAGTAGCATCTGTGATGTGGGCGTCAAACGAAAATTCTCTTATTATACGCGTACATATGTGCATACGTATGTACGTACATATGCAATTTGAATTCCAAAAAAAAATCTATTTAAAACCACTTTCGCATTTATGACAATTTGCGAAAATCTAGGTCAATATTTCACTAAAAAAAAAAAAATTATGTGAGACTTTTTACGTCAATCGAATCACCTCTCTACCCGAAATTTAGCGTACTCAAAAAAAAAACATGAGGGGGTTGAAAATATTCTTAAATACCAATACTTTCACAAAAAACATGAATTTTTGAAAAACTGAGCACGGCAGTCCAAGGTACATAGCTTATGTGCAGGGTGAACTTAAAACCGGAGACCTAAGGATCTTAGCTGATTTCTTATTTTTATTTCATTTCATCGAGACTTCAGCAGAATCTCGAAGAAATAATAAAAAATGTGTTGTTTTTGAACATGGTATAATTATACAAGGTTCTTGCCAAATTCAAATTATGCAACCGTGAAACTATCTCTCAACTGTCACTTAGAATTGCTGCTACCATAATAATTGTACCATGGTTTTTTTGATTTATCAGGATGAAAAGAATTCAAAAATATCCTTCCAAAATTTTATTTCTGAATAACTTTGAATGACTCGAACAATTAAATTTTTTTTTAATAAATATGTGTTGAAGACTTGAATACACCGCATAATCAATTTACAAATACTTGGACCCAGAATCTGTCATTATGTATTATGCTATTGGTCATAAATTTATTTTTTGCCATTATATATCTCAAAGTATATTTGCTTGTGCAGATATGTAGGTAAGTTTACTGATAGTTTTTTTGTCATTACATTTTAGATTCTAGAAAAAACTTTCTATATGAGTTCTTAGGTCTTTTTGACCATTTAGTTAAATTTTACTGTAATACAAATGTATATATTTTATAATTAAAAATAAAATTACGCAATGTTTTACTAAACAATGAATTTGTTTCTACCACATAATATCTTTCTAATAGTTTTTACAATTACAGAAAAACGTAGTACTCGTATCGCTTCCATCTCGAATTTGCATTAATGACATTCAATGCATTCTTTCTACTCGAAACCTCTTCATTCAACTTTTGTTTTGTTTATTTTAAATGCTTAACAAGTGAACCGCACTGTTGTCGTTTCTATAATTTATTATTTATTTTGCATTCACACTGAAATTACATATCATAGACAGGGCCGTAGTTAAGGTTATCAGAGCAAGGGGTAATAATGCAATCTCGCACAACTTGGCAACACAAGCGAGCCAAGACATTTCGAAATCATAAACATAATGTCCACTGGAATACTTAATTTATGAGGATTTTTTACAAATAAAGTTAGTGATCACTTTGTTACCTGTGTAGCAACGGGGGGTTTTTTTAAGCGTTTGATTTTTGAAAATTGAAAAAAGAACAGAAAATTTACAATATTAAATGATATGTTTATTTGGATACATCAATTCTTTTCATTTACTTTTTACAGATTATTTTATGTAAATGTTGCCCTCGGCTACGCCTGATGTGGTTCATCCGTAAGCTTCAATTTTGGCATACTTTTTCCAGCAGTTCGGCAGGTATCTCACCAATGGCAGCTGTAATGTTTTCTTCCAGGGTAGCAATTATGGCTGGCTTGTCCTTGTATACGAAAGGCTTCACGTAGCTCCACAAAAAATAGTCTAGTAGGGTCAAATCGCATGATCTTGGCGGTCACCTAACTCACCTCGCGACAGGTCCATGGTATCACGTGCCGTGTGGCATGTGGCACCGTCTTGTTGAAACCACAAGTCAAGTTCGTTCATTGCGGGCAATAAAACGTCGGTAATCATCGTACGGTACCTTGCTCCATGACATTACGTTACGATTTTCATTATTTTTGAAAAAGTACGGTCCAATGATGCCGCCGGCCCGCAAACCGCACCTTACAGTGCATTGGCAACTGCCTCTGGCTGCTCTTCAGACCAAATTCGGCATTTCTGTTTGTTGACGTACCCCTTGAGCGAAAAACGAGCTTCGTCGCTGAAGAAAGTTTTTCGATAAAACACATTTCTCATAGAGCACAAATTTTGATAGTTAAACTCATTTATGGTAAAATGGCAAATCTTATTGAGTGAAGTGTCGAAAAATTAACACTGAAAAAACAAGTAGCAAAAAATCACCCGTTATATGCAAATGTATGCCCCAAATTTGATATGTAGTGCTTGCACCCCTTTCTTCATCCGTTTTTGTTAAGCCCTACCTACGACACTGATTGTAAGTAATGAATAAGATACCTATATACATATATGACTACTTGCATATGCAATTTTATCCGCTGATTTGCTCAAATTTCAAGGTCATAACGTGCAACTCTTAAAATATTTGCAACAATGTATGACCTATCGCAGCAAATTAGCATTTGTACCCAAAACAGCATTTGACCATTTTGTAAGTAGTGCTATGAAATAAGAAATTTTATGAGTACTCTTTCATACACAAATTGCAAACAAATCTATTTAAGATTTTTATTACCTTAAGCTAGAACAGCAAATTTTTATTGAGTTCTTCTTTCGACAAATAAACAAAAAATTATTCGCACATTCAGTGCACGCGGCGTGTTTATGAATAAATCACGAAAATATAAACAAATATTATCTTTTTTGTATTTTGAACTTAAGACGATTTGCCAAAAGTGCCGTCAATTGAAGCCTAATAAATATAACCGCATGCTGTTATAATATACGATCGCATAATTGTGAGAAAAAAAAATTTTTCGTTTTTTCCGCTTCAATTGACGTTATAATTGCGGATACTCGATGCTTAGAATCGTGCCAAACCTTCTACTGAACTTGAACTTTTTTATCATGTCTAACGATTTTCAAATGGTTTTTTACTATCTGCGTGCGTTTGCATATTATAGTTGATATGGATTTTCATACAGCTGTCAGAAGATTTCCAAGGTATTATCAGTGAATTTTGAGCGTTAACAAAAACTTTTATGTTATTAAATGTGTTGTAGCTCAGGGGTCTTTACTCCGTCAGTCACGCTAACAACTTGGCATACTCTCAAAAAATGCACCTTATGTGTAAAAATATGTGTTTTAAGTTAAACACGGATTTGTATAGTTGGACAGAGGTACCATCGCGTGGTATCACTCATAAAATTCAATAAATTGTTGCACGCTAGGTAGGTTTTAGGTGAGGGTTGTGTGTATCAGTAATTTTTTAAATGACTTGAGCTGCTACTGTCCGATAACTTGACGGATTTTCCTATTTTTAAAATCCTGAAATAAACTTCGAATTTCAATTTCGTTTGCGAAGCAAGTCCGATATGATGAAGTCATAACAGGCCTAACTATCATTTTTGTTTAAAAATGCTTTATTTTATAAAAAAAAAAATTTAAACATTTTTAGTAAAAACGTTTAAACATTAATATTTCTTATATATGAAAAAGGTTCTTAAAATATTTTCTACTCAACTTCATTATTTTTGATTTTGATATTATTCAATCAATCCTAATAATGTATCTTCTTTCAAATCAAAATTCTTTCAGTAACTTTGAAATATGAATTTTTTATTGAAGATTAAAGATATTTGAAAAAGCATGGTGCGTTCATTTAATAAGAAATTCATAAATCCCCAAGCTATGTATGGGATTTCAATTTTAAGGTGAATGCATTCTTATGATTGATTGAAGAACATTGTGAAACATTTTTATATAAAAAAAATTAATCTATAATCAAATTTTTGTACATTGTTTTTTTTTTTTTTTATAAGGCTTAAAGCATTTTTAAACAATAATGATAATTGGGGATGTCTTGGCTCCGTTTCGGACTTGCTTCGGAAATTCGAAGTCTATTTCAGGATTTTAAAAATAGGAAAATCAGTCAAGTTATCGTAACTATAGCAGCTAAAATTCGTAGCTCAAACAGAAATCCATGGCAAATTCCGACCACTGAAGAGCTATCGATATTTAACTTCGGACTTTAATTCCACTTGCGACCTAAATCGGAATTAGAACAGGCCTGAAAAGATTTTTTTATTCTATTCCACATAGTTTTTTATATATCTCGTTTCAAAAAGTCATTGAGTAAAAATAAGTGTGCAGATATATAAAGAAACAAAGTTGGTTCAACACTATACGTTAAGTCGCATAAAAGAGTTAGGAGGTTTCATATTCCATATTTTTCTACGAAATTTGATAAAACTTTGCCGAATGTTTTTCTAGACTATACACTCTCCGCCACTTGAATAGCACATCTAATACATATTTTTTCAATCGCAATAATTTCCGAACCTTGGGTGTAAGAAAATATAATTTTGCTTTTAACAAAATATAATTACACAAGACATATATTTGGATTAGTTATGTCAAAGAATGGAAACTCGATTAGCCTTTTCAAAAGCGTTTAAGTACTCTTAACGCTTTTCAATGCCAATGCACCACACGTCAAGATTTAAAATCAGTGCATGGAAATCTTAAAAAAACGCATATTCGGAATTTATTAAAATTTTTTAACTTTTAACAATTAAAACATCATTTATATCCTCAAGGAAATGTTGTTTTTCTAAAGGATTCAGTGTAAAAATCGAAACTTTGATGGTATTTAAATAAAATGCAACCTGATACTGCTTGTGACAATTGATCAACATGAATTAACTTATCAAATATATTTACATACAAATATACATTGTACATGTGTTACATACAAATATGTCAATCGAAATTGTTTGTAAATTGTTCTACAGTGTTATTATATTCATTGTTATTATTTAAGTACAAGCTTATAATCTTTAAAAAAATATACCATACCCTAACACAATAAGAAATTCTCAAAAATAATTTTCAACAATATGATTTATGATTATTTTAGCCATTCAAAGTCTGAAATTGATTAAACAAATATTAAAAACTGGAAATAACTAAAGTTTAAGCTGCTGTATACGAATTATTGATACTAAAATTGATAACCCATTAAGCCCTTTCACAAAAGCGAAAAAATTTAAAATATAATATTTCTTGGAAAATTTTTGAAACAAACTATGCTTCTCTTATAAATTTTTGATTGTGGAACATAATTCTGTGGTCTATGTGGACTTAGTAGCAAGTATTCCTCAATTAACAGAAAGAAAAAAAATCGAACTGGTAGTGTCACGCCAGATATGATAACTTTGATGGGTATCAGACTAATAGTTAGTGACCTAATATTTATAAAAAAAATTTATAATATTCTGGGAGAAGCTTAAAGTTTTCAAATACGATACAGCATTTCATGCACCATAACCTTTATTGGCTGCATACTTCAAATAAATAATTGTCCCATATGGCCGAAAATCTCATTATGCGGCTACTAATTGAATGCATCTCCCAGCGGAAGTTTGTTGGCTTAATTCGATTTTTAAATTTGTTGGCCAAAAACATTAAAACTGGCAACAAAGTGCAGCCAATAACAAAACAATAAAGTGACAACAACAAAAGACATCCCTATAGTAAATTACAATAGGCACAAAAACACATGTGAGCACATTTTCAGAGTTGCCATACATACAAAAAAAAACATTTATGCAACAGTACAAATCCATACAAAATAACAAAAAACCTGTTACCATATAAATTGATAATTAGTTTTTCCACTATAATTGCCATCGATCGTTTTAGTTGAACAAATCTCATTTACGGCACACAAATGATGACGATGAATGTCCGCAATAAACAGGGGCTGGGCTGTGTACTTTAAACGACAACAACAATAATTATAATAGCCCTATAACGGTATTTAACGTTACCTATATTTTTTTTCCTCGTAATGAGCAGGGAAAGTTTGGTCGAAAAAGAAAACGAAAAATCAAATGCGACAGCAATCCCGCAGAGTTGCATCGTACGCGTATTGAAAATGAAATGACTTCAAAAATAGGAACAAAATTCTGATGGCGATGATGATGATGATGAGAGTATGCAACAGCGTTAACAGCAACAACAATAATATCAAATGCAAAAATCCTAATAGCTGAGCTCTTTTTTTATAAGGTCATCGGACTGCAGTCTGACCACAACAGTCCACTATGAAAACAAAAGTCGTGAGTCTACACACAAATGAAGTGTCCAAAAAAAAGTTTGGTAATAACCGGCTCGCAAGCTGGCTTAATTGAGAACAGCGTTGCCAGTCAAATGAAAAAGCTAAAGCGGTTTTCATGGAAAATTCTTAAAAATTGCCATTAAAACAAATCTTTAAAACTGGCCATGTAATGAAGTAAGCGATAGGACCACTAGTATCAAATAAATTATATTTTTCGTAAATGCCATTCTTTAAATGACTGCGTCTGTCAAATTGTCAGGTAATTATGTCAATCAGTTTATATTTGACAGCCATTAAAAGCGAATACAATGCATGCAATGCATCTTCGAAAAGTCACTGTTTGGTGTGGATTGTGAGCTGACGGCATCATCGGTCCGTACTTCTTCGAAAACGACGATGGCATCACTATCAACAGAGAATATTACCGATCAATGGCAAACATTTTTTTGTGGTTAAAACGGGACGGCATTACTTGTCTAACAGCCATTGCCACAATGGATATTCTGCACGAGCGATTTGAGAGCGTGGTTATCTCACATAAAGGTAACGTGAACTGGCCACCGAGATCATGCAATTTGACCACCTTAGATTTTTATCTTGAGGGCTTTCCTTAAGTTGCAAATATATGCCAGTAAGCCGGAAGCGACCGGTGCCATCAAACTCAACATAATCCGCGTCATCGCTCAAATTCACCCTGATTCTTGCGCCGGAGACATCGAAAATGGCAGCTCTCGATGCGAAGCCGTGGTGGCCATTTGTACGATGTCATATTCAACATATAATGCTATCAAAAGATCTTTCAAACGTAACAAAAAATGCGTTTATATCTCATATTTAATTTGTTTTATTCAATTTTAATCCGTCCCTATTGAAAATCTCTTCATTTATTTCACAAATGTGAAAGTCATGTCATTTGTATTGCAGTGGCAAGTACACTAACATTCTTGCTTTAATATGATACATGTCAATATCTCGGGTTTTTTAAAGCTTTGATGATAAATACATAAAGGTCAAGTATACATTAGAATCCACTGTGCTGCTTTGATTTTCATAAGTCAGTTTCCTGACTTTACAATAGTGTAACAATATCCCTTGGAAGTTAGTTTCTTGCATCTTGCTCAACAAAAATCAGTTCTTCGTGAAACATAATTCGATGATAATTTAATCAGATAAAATATATCAAAATGCAGTATAATCCTGGGGATTGTTTTTTTGATTGATGGAAATGTATTTTTATTTTATTTATTCTGAAAAACAAATTCATTTGATTTCAAAATTTTATTTTAGCTCTATTTGCCGAAAAATTATTTTTATTTCATAAAATATTTCAAAACATCAAACCCACATTCGGACAATTTTTAGTTATCTGGCAACACAGCAGACAACTACGCACATTGCGCGTTAGCATAACGTCATTACATATGAAAAACAGAGTAGTTTTACGTAAAGAATTCAACTGGTTTTTGGGATGGGTTAAGCCGTATTGAGCCGAATTCAGTTTGGCAAGACAGACTTCTGTTTATTTCTTGTTTTTGTGGAATGTGTTGACAATTTTTTTATGTGAGCATTTTTTTATGTGAGCATTTTTTTAATTTTGTTTTGGTACCTATAAAAAAAAATTTTTTTTCAGCAGGTTTATGGTCTATCAATAAATGAATTTTGTAAACAAACGAATTTTTTTTTTTTATTATTAAGTTAAGACCGATTTTGTCATTACATATACACTACGCAGCTGTTTTGAGTAAAATGTAACAAATATTTGATTCCGTTGTCATATATGAAGGCGATATAAAAACCTTCAGATTATGCTAAGGGAATGGAATGTAAACAAGGAAAAGACACATCTCTCAACAGTCGATTTTTGGAAAAATTGTTTTAGTGACATGAATAGTATAAAATTTAAAACTAATGAACATATTTTATTGACCAAATACTAAGCAAAAAGTCAACCGAAAAGTTTCATGAGAATGATTTTTCCAAAAATAAAATATCTACAATGCTCAATGTTGGCATAAAAGTTGAAAACATTTTAACACCTATCTAGAAAAAGCATTTTCATTTAAATAAATAAAGTGTTAATCAGCATAAATTTAACATAAAATTGTTAGATATGAAAAAATGCAATACAACTGCAGGTGAAAAAGCTGTTAGTTGTAGCCACTTTTATGTGCTACATTTATCAATTAACAAATGCCCAGCTCATAAATTTCATGCTGCATCATTCAATGTCAACATCAACTCAACTGTCTGGCCTCTAATTGATAGACTGAGCCTCACATTTCCAATGCTGATACCTTCTTTTGTTTGAGCTTTCTACTCTCAATCGCCTAGCAACAACATATGGGATAAAAAATTTCAATTTCAAATTCATATCGACTACCAACAATGATTTTTATTGACGCTAAAATGGCAATAAATGGTTAACAATGATGTGTACTGCTTGCTAGTTGCTTGCTGGTTAACAACTTTGAATGCATAACTTGGCAACACACTGCAAAAAGTTGGAAGAAATTACCCGCGCTGCAATTTGAGACGCCTCGTACATAAACATTAAACAATGGTATGACGAACTGTTTATTTGATTCAAAATTTTATTAGAAATACACGTGAGAATATTTTTCTTTATTTAAATATCAAATCATTTATTTATTTTTCACTGCATTGTTTATTTTTACATGCAATTATATAGAAAGTGTAAGATATTTTATTACCACTTAAGTTTTCAGATGCATTGGCAACACTTTCACATGCATGCAATGAATAATGATTTTCATGGCGAAGCTAATTTAAAATTGGTGTTGTTTTCATATTACTGTACATATAGCTAATGCCAAGAATTAACTTAGAAATTGGGCAAAATTAGTGCCCATTATTGGTGTTACGGATGCAGGTGGGAAAAGTGGTGAAAAATATTAATGTGACAACACTGGAATTTCAATGATTTCTTTGGAGGTATTAATATTTTTATTAATTTATGCTTTGACAAATAGAATTAATTTTGAAAACAAAACACAGAGTAGTTTTTTTTTAAAAACTCCTCTAATTATATTTATATATGAACAATTTGTAACTAACGCTTCCCTACTCAAAAATTGTATTTGCATATGAATCTTAAATTTTACTGAAAGTTCAGTTTCCAATCTCTTTTATCTTCATAAGTGCAACAACTACTTTTTATTAGGCCTTCCAGCTGCTATAAGCCTAGATACCGTAAGATTCACTTTAAGCCTTGAACAGTTACTACGACATTTCTATTTGCAAAACCATTTGTTTATTGCAGATTATCTCGTAGTATTTTTATTGTTATCAATAGCATCAAGCCAGCAAGACAACATCCATGCAACATGCAATTAACCTCGGTACAAATGCCAAAACAATAAACCAAACAGAGACACAATAAAAATCTCAACCGCAACAACAGCAATCAGCAACGACAACAACAACAACAACGAAAAATGCAGTCACCACTTCCGCGGATGAGAATTCACAAAACCGACGTTGTAGAGAAAATAAAAAAAGAAAGAAGGAATTTTTGTTTGTCTTTAACAACAAATTGCAGCCACCATTACTGACAGCCTGAAGAGCACAGTTAACCTCTTTAGAGGAAAGAAAGAGTTCATAGGAGTGAACAGAAATCTTCGATATATAATTTCTTGACGACTGCCAAGTTCATCAGTAGCACTATGTATAGAGGTCTTGAGAATTCATTCAGAGTACTATATAGACTACTCATATGATCAAACTATTACACAAAGATACAAATTGCAATCATAAAGCTCTATTGAAGTTCTACGAAAGAGGTTTATCTACTCTTTGAGGTTTCATTTAGAAAGTGAAGCATCAGTCTTCGTGGAAGTTACCAACTCCCTAAGTGAATAACTCAACCTCCGCTGACCCTGCTGAAAAAGCATGCAACTTCGGTTTAGAATGCAACATATAGCAATGAACCACTTTGGACGTAGGTCCAAGGTAAATCTTAGATAAACAGTCCACACATTTTCTAAACAAGATATTGAAAAAAGTATTTGAAAGCCTTAGCATTAACGAAGCTTCAATGCCTGATGGATGACAGGATGACACCAGCCTATATGTTTTACTATCGTCTAATAAATGATTTCGAAGAAAGAGGGTATGAAACTGATAGCAACAAGCCTGGGCTACAACGTACTGCAATAACATTACTGCTGTTCAAAGAAGCGCTCAAAACAATTCGTCAACCTCAATTCGTGCTCAGGTAAATGTGACAGCAGAACCATATCGTGACATGATTGAAAAATTTTTGACCCCAGAACTGCATACTTTGAGCTTGATTAGCATGTGGCTCCAACAGCCAGAATTACAATGGATGAAAAATGTGCTCCAAAGAGTCCTCTTTTGAGGCTAGCAGGGGTGTACATTTATCTATTAATTCATAAATAATCCATTCATCAGCATTTCGTTAAAGCAAAATTTATAATCGCACTACGCAGTATACCTTCCAGCGGACATCTTCTATCTAAATAATGAGGTCACCAACCATTACAATTACTGGCGCATCTGCGCTCTACAAAGTTATAAGCTTCATCCTTGTCATCGTCATTATGTTCGCTCGGCCGGAAATCTTTTGACATTACTCGTTCAGAGTTAGCATCCTTATAGTTAAAAGTATGATAAGGGTCGAAAATTCCTTTGCTCATTGGATAACCAGTATTGGTTTCTAAAACGATGCATGAAATATATCACTACTCGTAATCTACGTACTAATTATTTTGCCCAAATTAAACCAGAACTGATCGCACATCTAGCACGGTCTTCAAAAACTACTTTTGGTTTAAGGAAGTACTGTCTTCATAAATACTTAAATTGGCTATGCCCTAGAATTTGAGTATTCTTGCATATAGTAGCTCCTGCACCCATTAGGCTTATGCCTTTTACGTTCGAACGGCGCTCAATAAGTGGTGCACTATTGTGATATTTCGTTCTTTGGCCGCACTATCAGGCTTCCAAACTGCTGTGAAATGAATAAAATAAATTTCACCTGGGAGTTAAACTTATAGGGAGCATTCCTGGAGCGTTGACACAGTAAAACAAAAGTTTACTATTAAGAATATTTGCAATATATCGCTTATGTTCAGGGATAGGAGATCCTGGAAACTTCATTCACCAACAAGGGCAGCGACACACAAAGAATTTCTGGCTCACTTTAGTCTGTGCTTTATGTTTCCTATGTAAAGGCCATGCAACGATTCTGCCGATTTTTATAGTCTTGGCATTACGGCCAGTTCAACTTTGCGACTGCTCATCGTTGGAGCGTTGTTTTCATTAATCGTGCATCGATTACTTAATTTAACGTATTATTTTAGTGATGTAGCGGTGCTGTACCGTACTACAACTCCCAGATTTTTATAATTGATAATAAAACTAAAAACAGCTACTACTTATGAGAGCTAAATTTTTATTCATTCAGTTGGTCATTAGCACAGAAAAAACCAGTTCAAAATCTCTGTTAATCAGAAAAACTAATACTGCAACAATGTTTACCAAGTAATATTGTTATGTGTATCATCTAAGTTTTTAAATCTTTTTCGACCAAAGCTCCATAGGTTAATGATGTATCGTACTTTGGAACTAAAAAATTGAGCCAGGCATGTTAATCACATGCATATGTTAAATGATTTGTAAAGAGAAAATACAAAGAGTAATACAAAAAAAAATCTTTGTAATTCATTGAAAAAAACATAAAACAATGCAAGAAGCAGTAAAAGAAATAGAAAACTTTTCCCCCAAAGAGCGATTCAAAGAACAGCCCAGCGCATCTTTAAAAGTGGGTCAGTGGCAAAAGCGTTGCTAATGACGTTTGTGTTCCCTCTACTCAGTTGCATTCAGGTTTTTTACCTAATTTTCTTCATAACCTTTTTTTAGTGCTGTCAGATTTTGTTTGCGTCTCGATTTAGCCGCTGATATAATTTGTAAATAAAATTAAAGCGTGGAAAAACTTTTTTCACACAGCAAAATGGGCAAGCAGTAAGCCTAATATGAAGGTATGAGTACCTGAAACTACAAGTCGGACTACGCGCTGAAAATACATAATGATATTTTAACATGTCGTTTTTTTTTGGTGCCGAAATGTTCATCTCACTGTATTTCTTCTATTTGAACATTAAATTATACACTCGAATCGTCGCTTCTTTAATTCTGGGTGAAAGTTTTTGTTGTTGACGTAAATTAAAATTTACTTTTCCGGTCATTAATTTGACTAAACGTTTGAAATCTAATTAAAATTATATGTAGTGTGAGAGATAGAAAGAAAGTTTTTAAAAAAATAAAAGATATGATTTTGAGCGTAATTAAACTGTCCTCAGTTGAAATTTGTTGTATATTAATTATTTTATAATATGCTTTTTTTTGCATCTTTCAACAGTATCCACAAGCACTAGGCGCATTAAATACCATATCAAAGTATTTCGATATCTTAGCTCAAATAAGCGGTATTTGCAGGGTCAAGGGAAAAAAATTGTGTCATTTGTATATTTGCAATTTGTAATGTCACATTGAAAGTGAGTCAATTTTGTTTTGTAGACTATAGCTTTTAAAACTCTGGTCTAGCATGGTCAAAAATTTCTCTGGATAAATTTGATCAATTTGCACACCGAGATAAATAATCTTAAATGAGCCAAAGATGTTATGATGAGTTGGACTAGATAAAAGTATTAATATCTATTTTTCAATTGATCTATATCTATACTATTATATAAGAGGTTAAGTCTGTTAGTTTGTTTGTATGTAGGGGATAATCTCTGGATCTACAGAACCAATTTAAAAAATTATTCTGCTAATAGAAAGCCACTCTATCCCTGAATATTTTTGATATAAATAATGAGCGTGGCGCCTCTTATCTAACAAAAACACTGAAGACGCTATGGCTATATCTTGGCATCTGTGGTAGCTACAGGTGTGAAGCTTGATACATGGATGTACATTGTTTGTCTCAAACTACACGCAACAAAAACACTAAAACTACTATTCTTGGAACTTACTTATACCAAGATGTGAAATTCGGTTCATGGACCAAATTGTCTGCAGTAAGAACGCGTACAGTGTGGGATGGGTTGTAAAACGAGTAAGCCGCGAGCATAGTCGCGGGTACAGCTAGTGGTTGAATTAATTCGTTTAATGTACTCGTATGGGTTGCACTTATTTAAAAAAAATTTTCAAATTCCGTCTCATAGATCTTTTTTAAAATTTTTAATTCTTTATGAGCATTATTTTGAAAATCAATAAAAATCGAAGGCTCTAGGTGGTTCAAATCAGGAGATGACAATGTCCAATGTGCTTTTTGAACTGAAACATTTTAATAATCCCATTCAACGTACATAAATGTTTCCAAATTATGGATGGTCAAACATAGTGATTTCAACTATTTTTGTGTGCTTGTATCAAGGACACCAATTGCCTTCTTGGATCATTTTTGAGTACACAAAAATGAAGGAGAGAACTTCCTTTTGAAATTGCATTCTTTTTTCTCCTGATGAATTTTCCGTTTTTAGAATTATGGCCACTTAAATAAGCTATTCGAGAATTTTTATAACCTTAAATATTGGCTTAAAATATTAAATTTAGTCAAAATAAAATGATTATCTAGTTAAAGGCGTGAAAAAAAAATTACATAAGAAATGATAAAAAAGAAACTTTAATTAAATATTTTTGAGAAATAAGAGTTTTTTTTATTAAGACGTTCTTTTTAAAAAAAATCTTTTATGTTCCATTTATGTCAAACATTTGGAAGATTGTCATGATGCATTTGCGCGATAGGGTGTGTCAATTTACATACAAAATCCAAAACTTTTTCTTTCATACAAATTTTTTTCGATCCCAGAGCAAATGTAACCATTCATCTAACTCACTCACTTGGCATATAATTAAATTTTTTATTTAATTCTAATTATTAGCATACCAATGCTGTTTCCAATACCAACTCGCAATTATTCGTGAATACAAATTTTAATTGACTTTTATTGTTGTGACTTCTGTTCAAGGTTGTTAACCTTTGATGGCTTTTCACTAAGTACAAATTATGTATAATTAAAAGTCTATTCAAAATTCTTCAAAAAGAACCTGCGAAACGACCAATGCTAAAATCAACTTAAGACGAGTTATTTAAAGAGATTTTTTTTCCAATTTTGTTTACTCAAGTAGCCAAAGCATTGTGACTGACCATCATTGAAAGATCATACAAACATTTATCACTTTGTATATTTTTTTCTATTTTTTTACCGAAGAGCGACTATTATGAATTTCGGACGCTCCATAAGCGCTAAATTATGAGATGTGTGAAATTTAACAAAAAAAAAATAACAACAACATAAAATTAAGAAAAATGATTCACTAGTTAAAAAATGTTGAGCTTGAACTTTGCAATGGCGCAGTTATTGATAAGAATAATGTGAAGTGAGATTAGATGAGATGCTTTGACAAATTCTTTGAGAAACTTTGTTTGGGATATTGGTTTTGTCTCAGTGAACCTTTCAAAGCGTATTGCCGCGCATGTGGCAGCACATGTGGTGGAGTAGTGAAATATTTTACTTGTCCGCAGTCTTCTGCTCAAACTATTGCAGTAAAGCTCTCAGAAAATTATTACATATTTCTCAAGCAACATAGCTATAGTTTGAATTGTTTACAATTCCGATTAACCCCAGTTTGCCTTATTTTTACAACCTTATACCGTCATTTGCAGTGTCACATAGTACAATAGTAGGCATCACATCATCATCATCATAGTTTGCGATCGCGCTCTGCATGATCTGATCGGCGGTTTCTAATTAAATTTCTACCACCTCTGTGCACCCCCATTGGTGGATTTTTCTTCTTCTTTTTGTTGTAAGACACAACTGCTACGAATTTTTTTCATTTTAATTAAAAACTCATTGTTATAATTAAATTATTTAATATAAATTGTTGTTTTGCCATTTTCCCTATGATTGAACTTGGCGTTGATCTTCAAACTTGTATTGGAAATAGACAGACAAATAAAAAGAGATAGAATTAGTTCGATTTTTAACCTGTGATAATGTTGGAGTCGCTCCAATTGCTTCACATGACTCAGCAAAGTGGGCTTTTTTTCTATCTTTGAGATCGAACGTTAAGTCTTTAGAGACTTCAAATATATTCACTTTTTGTTGAAGTTAATGACACGACGGAAAATATAATATTTCAGTATATGAATTTAAAATCTTTAGTGCTATTTTAGCAAACCTAAGAGCAAAACGTGCGTTTTCTTGCCACTCTGGTGTTAGCTTTTTGTTTTTATGAAAATATACGATGAAGACATGAAAATTAATCTAAAAAATGCCTATGCTTGCCAAATTGAGAATTTGCAATACTTAGGTTTCGAGAATGTTGAAATTCGCATAGAATTGACCTGACACGCTGACGGTCACCACATCCTGTCGCCAATGCTAAATTTTAGAATTTTACCAAATTTTTCAAGACTTTGACTTTCTCAACACATTTTCGACTTTATTAACATTTTGAACATGCACACATACATGTGTCGAATTTTTCAACACTTTTCGACTTTCTCTACACTTACGAGATTTTCGACTATTTGAAAATTTTTGACTATCAAAACATAAATGAAATTGGTAATTTAACTTTATATTTCTTCCCAAGGAATCATTGGCGTAGCGTCAATATTTTCTACCCAGGGCGAAGAACTAATATGCCCATAAATATTTTTCACTGGAAAATACACTCATGCCCCTTTTTCAACAAAATAATTTAAAATTTAGTAAAACAAATAACAAATTAAATTTTGAAGCTATTGATCCAGAGCAAATACGAGGACCACCTATCCCCTCCTTCTCCAAACTACGCTACTGCATGGATTTCCAAATTTATACCTTGTTTTTTCAAACCATCTCCTTTTAAACACTTGGCAACTCTAAAGTTAATACAAACCTCAAATGTTTCAATTCTAAATCGTAACAGCACGCTCTATAAACCCTGTAACATAAACATTGAACATGGCTTCTTATCGTAGATCAACGCCCGCTACATTTACTGCCTTGCAAATAAAGTGTAGAAAGATGAGGCAAAAAAATTACCGTTCAAATGACTTAAGCACGATGAAGAAGAATATCGTTAAGAAAAGTCAATGATCAGTGATATGAAAAAAGAAGAAATACAAACGTACAGCTCAAGAACAACGCACCTTTTTTCGTTTGAAAATTATTTAATAAATTCTGAAATAAAGTAATGCCGCGTCGCTGCATATAATGAAACTGGAACGACATTCAAGATGATTGTGAATGATACGATGTGCCACAGATTTAAACCTATGTCGATCTTGCGACAATTCCCGCAAAGGTACCAGCAGCAGCATAACATGTAACACGATCACTTAAGTGAATGCAAACGGCTAAGAAGAGTCGCTGACTTAACAAAGAACAGATTTCTGAAAGAAGCTGTGTAGAACGTTTCATGTTACGTGTAGTCAAAGCCGTAAAAGCTGCTTAGATGAGCGAAGTCAGGCACAAAGTAAACTAGCTGGTAAACTAGATTTTAGCGCATTGGGTGGAAATTGTAACTGTTTCATTTTCGTATTTATTATCTCTTAAGTCAGCATTATTTAGAAAGGTTTTTCAAACGGTTTTATTAGCTAATTTGAAGTTTATGCGGTGTTAAGCAAATGCTTGCACCACATGGCCACACGCGAAAGCACTGCGGTGGAGCAACCTAGGGCAATGAATGTTGAGGAAATCTTAAATTGTGTGGGAAGTTTTATTTCAATAACAAAACTACAGAAAACTACAGTCGATCAACGTGATTTTAAACTATAATTAAGTGAAATGGATAAAGGACGTTGATCGAACCAACAGCAACTCAATGTAAGGCCATTGCAATCATATTGGAAATATACCAACAATCATTGCCGTTCTTTAGCAAATCCAGTTGAAGATCAAATTCAAATCACCGATTTGTTGATAGTGTGTTAATCAGATACATTAACAAGTGCTTCCAAAAAGCGACTTGTGATTGCAAGTGATTCAAAGGGTTTCAGAATACTCGAATCGTAAAATTGGGCAGCTGTATGCAACTTGCCAGAAGGAACCTTTAGCGATTTGCTGCAGGGAGTTACAAGCGATCGTATAAAATTAACTAATAGGAATAAATCTCGGTAGAAAAAAAAAGAGAGTTACAAATTCTTTACCAATCGTGAATCGCTACTAAGAATATCTAGCAATTTACTAAAATAACTTATAAGTGATTCACTAGAAGTATGCAACTCGTTGAAAATCGATTTACTGAAGCGATTCACAAAACGTATACGGCTCGCTACAAGCTCTCCAAGAGATTTACTGAAGGGGGTTGCGAGTTATTTGCCAATTGCATTTGACTGACTTAAAATAACTTTAAAAGATTAACTGAAGTGAGTAGCAAGTGCCTCGAATCTCGCATTGCACTCGCTATGAAGAATGGCAGCGATTCACAAAACCCAAGTGACTCGCTATGAAGAACTCCAAGGGACTTACTGAGGTGAGATACAAGTAATGTGTAATGTGAGTGAGTACATTAAACTCTCTATGAAGAATGCCAGTTGATTTACTGAAGCAAGTTCACATGTGGCGCCAGAAATAATTATCAGGGATTTATTGAAAAAATACTCAAATGGCTCGTCGATCGTAAGCGATTCATTCACAAGAATTCTATGTGATATCCTAAAAGAAGTTGAAAATGATTCTTGCAAAATGTGCAAGCCAAAGACCAAAACTGATTTTGCGATTCGTCAGTTACTTGCGCCTCGCTACGATGAGACCAAAGAGATATATTTCAAGGAGTTTCACATGGTTCGTTAAAAGGAATTTGGTATTTGCCTTGTGAAAATGGAAGTATCGCAGTATATAAAACTAAAACGGAGAATATATGGGGTAGATCAAAGGAAGAGTCGCGGACTTATCGCATTGCCAACTTAACCTCCTAAATCTCTTCTAAACATTTGCTGAACAAAAAGCAGTCAAGTGATAATGGACAATATAGTTTACTTATTGATGATATGCGCATGCTATACTTAGAGCAGAGTAGGAGTTTACTTACATGGACTACATATTTGTATTCTAATAGTTGTCGAAATACTGGTCAGAATTCATTGAAATTTTTCAGCTCAGAAACAATCCCAAGTAAGTCCATATACGTTATGTAGGGTATATAAAATAAAAGGAATAAAGACGAGAGAAATTTTCAAACAATTAAAGTTCAATGAATTAACATTTGAATGCATTAAAATAATAAATGCGCGATCAGCCAGAATTATCGCTCCCTTTGCAACACATAAATGGCTTGGAACGCTTGGAAAATGAAAAGAAAAAGGTATTGATCGTGATTTAATGATCAACATTGAAAATATCGTAGTAATAAATTTATAGCCACAACAACTAAATTTTCTGACATTCACAAATCTTCCGAACACTAAAACGACATAATCGATATTGAAGATTCTATTTTTGTTGCAGTTGTTTGTTGTTGGAAATTTGCAATTTTTTTTTTTATTTTTTTAATAGAAAAATAACATGAAGAAAAACAAATAAAAACGTTTTGAAATTGTGTCACGACTTTTACTTCACAAATTTTGGAGTGCTGGATTTTTATTCGCCATTGAAAAAAGGTAGCAAACGTGATGTAAAGGTTGAATAGCATGATCCAGGAAGAGAAAGCGGAAGAAAATTTTAAGCAAAAATATTAACTTTGAGAACCACCTTTTCCAACAGGAATAGAGTTATTTGAACAGTATGTGAAAAATTTATTAGGGATTTATTGAACTTATGAAATTGGTCAGCATATAAAAATTGAAGCAGTATAAAAGATCTATTAGATGAGGTTTGAAATCGTTGTAAACAAGATATTACGTTACCAAGAACTCAAAATTGAATCCTACCTAAAAACACAATTTAACTCGCCTGTGAGAAATGGATATTTATGACTTGGGACAAAATGTTAAAATGTCAATGCAATTTCCTAAATCAACATAGGTAAACTGAAGTCGACATAAGCCTATCTATTGTTGGACTTTGAATGTAATGTTTCATTGGTTATTTTGGCATCTATTTAATGAGTATTTACAGTTTAACTCTGTCAAACTCAATTTGGAAAAAAATGGGTTGAGCTCATAAGAATGGTTTTACCTTCGCTTACGACAACCCAAGACTGCTAATAATTTTAAACTGAAACAGTAGAAGCTTCAATACATCCGCTGAAACGTAGAAGCTTCAATATATCGCTGATTCGCTCGGGAGAATTCTTTTACAGCAATCACAGTAGTGTACTCTATTTTTTGCTACAGTGTTTAGTTTTTAGCTGAGAACAGTTTCTTCGAAGTTGGGAATAGTTCAATATTTTTCTCTCGGCAACTCATTTTTACAATTTAAATCTTTTCTTTTTAATTCAGCTTTAAAATTGTAGTTGCATACTAGTTAACACTAATTTAAATGCTAATTAATAAGAAACCCTTCCGACTTCAAATGGGCATACTTTAAAGCAAACAAAGTGAAAGAAATAAAGGTTCCTTCATCACCATTAAGTTATTAGTAACAGCAGCTTAATTATATTCAAATAAACTCAATTGCACTTCAACAGCAGCAACAACAATAAGACTAGCGCTAACAACAACAACAACAACAGTAACAACAACAACAGTAACAATTGCTACAGTAAATAGAAAGTGCATTTATTTGCACACATTAAGAGTATGCACGAGTTTGCTACATGTTCTTCGTGTCATAATGAAAATAAACCAGCAAAAAAAAATATGAAAACAACCGGCGAATGAACAACAATAGCAAAGAGAAGTATTCAATACGTGAGGAACAAGCAGTTTAAGATAAAATAAACAAGGCCAAATGTAATATTACAACTTCTCAATCACTTAAAAGCTAAAGCTTAATGGATATCGTTAAGCCTTTGTACTTTAAACGATTATAATCTCATTAAAAAAAGCTCTGAGTACATATTTTAAGTTTCGTGCTAGCACGTTAACCAACAAAGAGATGCCATAAGCTTAAAGCTCTTATACACAGCATGAATATGAATTAAAAAAAAAAACATTTCACATTTCGGTAAAATTTTTTTATGACAAACTTTTGGGAAAGACCCAATATTTAAAAAAAAGACCAGGCCTCGTTTCATTCCCAATCTGTTGAAAGAGATGATAAAAAAAAAATTTAAATAAAAAAAAATCAGTACAATCCCAATATCTTGCTGATAGATCCATCAAGCGCAAGACATTCTTTCGAAAAACGGACCTGCTTAAAAAATACGTAGCCTGGGGCAAGTCGTTCCACCTACGGTACGGGCGTTATAAAATGTTGAAGCTATGTGCGAACGAATTATCTTCTTTCTTTGAAAAGTAAATCCAATAGGTGACATGGACCTTAAGGGTTTCTAAAATGTACGAAAAGTGTTCCCATTTAACATGCAATTCCTTTTTTTCCTCAATGTTAGGCCCCTCAATTACAGGCCTATACGAGAAATCAGTCATGCCATTCTACAATTATTGCTGTCGCCGTGGCAGCAGCAATGAAAGATGAATCATTAGAAGTTAAGGTAACATAGTACGTAGTGTGTAGCTTCTCAAGCGGCAAACAATAACCGGCAACAAAAACTACAGCCACATTGAAACATGACTATTCATGGCTAATGGTTGTGGTAATAATTTTTCTGGGTTTTTTATTCTGCGGTCTGAATGTCTGTCTGCTTAACTCTCATAATACGTTTGCTGCCGTTACTTGGCAACACTGGTAAATATAGGCAACTGCATGCAGCAGCAGCAACTTTTTCGACAAGTATAACAGTAAGGTACGTGTTGCAAGAAAATACAAGAAGAAACCAAAATATAAAAAAAAAATTAACTGGTTGGTATCTTGAAAAGAAAAAAATGCACATTGCAAAATAATCGTGACACATAGTGTAAGGTTTTTTCAATTGAACGGACAAAACAGTTTTAATTAACAACCCTAGAGATTATATTTGAATATAATGAGGCTGGAAATACGCAAAAGAAACATTTTTAGAGCTTGATCCCATGACCAGGAAGATAATTATGAACATTGTAATATAAACTCTCTGTCTCTGACCCACATCTTCAGCACGATTCTTCGATTCAATTTGTTTTGCCATGGAACATTTTTCAAATTAAAATATTTCAACAAACTGTTAATGCTTACTGGTAATGCTCCTTTTAATATGACTCTTCACTATCATTATCATAAGAAAAAAATACGAACTAACAAAGTTCCATAGTGTGAAGCTCTTCAAGCTTTTGCTTAAGTTTGACCTGGAAGTATCTTTCTTGAAATCAATACACTGCTCTCATTTAATTTTCGCAACCTTTTGGAACTATGCATATCAAATGTTTCACGTGACTTCAGCATTCATACTGAAATTGCCTAAGATTCGGTTCTGCATCTAGTTAAATGTCTCAGACACCTAAACGCAAACAAAGTGAACATTGCTGATTCAACATTAAATATAAAGACTATTGGGATTGTCGACATACATAACCTTCCGCGCACCAGTCGAATCTAATTTTGAACTGTCTTTTGAATAAATGCTCAGCTGCAATCGATCGGATTAAATTGCAAATAAATTTTTCATATTGCTAGGGAACATAAATCATTGCAAACTGATTTTTGAGATAAGATGAAAAATGTATATTGAATATCACAAAGATGGTTCCAATGCGCGATTCAAGCCTGAATTGCGCTTATTTTTTTTATCCATTGATGTTTTTCTTCACAGATGTCTCCGAGCATCTAATTTTCCAAAACAAAAAAAAACGCTCGCTCGATCAATATACAAATATTGGATATGAACTTTAGACATCAGCAAAATTTTATAAAGCCAGAACGTCTCGTATAATATCCATGAATAATTTTCGATGCTGATTTTCTTACTAACGTCTTACTTCATTTTAATTTATAATTCTAACACACGTGAAAATGGGTACTTCGAGGGCTCGAAAACATTATTTCTAATGTAGAGCAACAATAATTTTAATTTCTTCTCTTCAATTAATTTAATTATTATTTTTTAATTATTGAAATTCTAATTTTCAGAACATGGACTTTAACATAGAGCGAGCGTGTCAAAAAAGGCTCGGGGACGCCCCTAATGATGCTCGAAATCTATTCTTCCAAATCATTACAGAGCTTGGGTGACCATTGATAATTTGCATAATTAATTTTTTACTTATCTCCATCAATAAGTGAAAAAAACATCGATAAAAAAAAAAATAATCAAATAAAAACTTACGTTGATTTTTGATCGCAAAAACAGAACTCAAAAATAATGATAACTTTTATTCAATATTAAAATCAATAAGGACGTTTCTTTTGATTGAATAACTGTAATTCTATGATTTTTAAAATATCATATAAAGTATTGGCTGAAAATTTCAATACCTTTGGGTACCTGACATAAGATTACAAAGTCGCTAAAAAGGGGACTCAAAACTACTGTAGATAATGTTGTAAAAGCAAAGTGCTGAACATTTAAAGTGAAAACTAAAATCAAATCAGTATGATGTTAAAAATATTATGAAACATACAGTGTTCCTTGGTATATGGAAATTTTAAAACGTTGTCCTTGCAGTTCAAAAATTCCTTGGCTGTGCAAGCGTTGACTTGTTGCAATATTTTAGCACTGAAAACATAAAAATCAAACCAAGATTTGTATATCTATAGAAGAAATCAGAAAAGCTGAGGGGCCATAAATAATTTAAAAAATATGTAAAATAATCTACTGCAAAGGCACTTAAACAAGGAAATTAAGTGTTGCCATTATGACGTTCAAAATAAAAAAAAACAAAAGCTCACTCTGAAAAAAACATTTTAAAATACAATTCCGTTTTATATTGCAATGCAGTTAGAACTAAAATAAAGTTTTTGAAAACACTCCTGCTAAATTTATCCCGCAACATTAAAAACATTTTCATTCTCCCCCCTCCTCCTTCTTAAAAGACCGTGACAGCTAAGCGTAAATAAAGTAATTTGTAACATAAGCTTACAAAAAAAAAAACATACGAAAATGAGAATAAAAAAAACAGAAATGTGATATTTTACGGCACTCTATTAAAAATAAAACTAGGCCAAAATATAAACTTAACGTTATAATACAAGAAGTGCTAGGAAAAACTTTACTCAGGTGCTACTGCTGTTGGCGGTGGTAGCTTTTTCCACGTGTTCCACATAGATCGCGTCGTCTGCCGAGACTACTTGGCGTATTGTTATTCCAATCGATTTTATTGTGGAATATATAACAAGTGTATTGTGCCAATGGTGGTAACTGGCATTTGGCAGCAAGCTAAGCGTACATTTTGCAGTAGTTTGTTGACGTTGCCATGGTAATGCGAGTGCCAATAAGGCAATAACAACAATAACAGTGCCAACAACCTAAAGAAAGTGCATTAAGTAGAGAGTCTAAATTGGGAAGGTACTTTGTTGGATTAAAACATGGAAATGGCATTACGTGCATTAGTTTTCGATAAATGTTTTCGCTTTGGCCAAATTAAAATTGATTTCCTACAGCGATTGCATGTAAATGCTGCCATTTAGATAAGAACAACTTAGGGGTGTAAGACAAAAGAAGGACAAATGAAATGCATAGCCTTGTTATGCGAATAGCAGTTTAGAAATATTAAGGATTTTTAGTGAAAATGCTGCAAAAAATTGTACAGTTAAGAGTTTTTTCAAAGTGGGAACAGTTTTGCTTCTATTGAAATAAAAAAAAAATCACAACAAAACTTTGTGAAAAAATGCAAGAAATAAACTGTTGTATGTAAATACAATGAAATTTCCGGTATGGAAACTCGAGGTTATTTTGGAAGTTAAGTTATAGCAGAGTTATTTTCCCAAAAGTACAGTAGTGAACAATGTATTTCAAAGGTCAATAACAACATATACCGTCTTCTTTCTCAGTACTTGTTAAATTTTGCAGTTTAATATCTTCTCAGTAAAAATTTTCTGATAGAAATCAGATTTTCAACGCTATTTCTTACTCTCCATTGAGCCAATTGTTTATTATGAATCAATATGCGTGTTGAGTTACAAAGAAATTATAAACATCAAAAGACTAATTCTACCTTACGTTTTGTTTACTAAACTATAAGGGCCTTCTAATCGAGTATATGAATTGTTTCTAAACTATCATAATTTCGCTTATGTATTTCTTTACTATAGAAATTATTTTAGTTATCGAAGTAACACTATACGAAATACATTTTGTACATGAAAATCATGTCTCTTACCTATATTGAAGCACTTGTAACCAGAAAAAAAGTTTCTTAATAAATAAAAAATTGCTTTATGCTTCCTGCTTTTATTATTTGATTGAAAAAAAATTCTTATTATTCTTGCTCCAAGTTTCGAATCAATATTATTAATAATTTTTATAAGCTTAAAACTCATTTTTTACTACGAAAAAAGAGTTTTGAGCAAAAACTGATGGCATCGTCGCAAATAGCAGATCAAAATCTATTGATTATTTTTTTTATATTTCTAGACACTTCCCTGTGACTACGAGCGAGTAAACACAGCACGTTTTGTCGAAAAAAGTACAGCACTCACCGAGTGGTTCATTTTAGTGCAGAGATGCACGCAAAAATCTGCTTAAGGAGCTGAGTACAATAACATCAGTTGGGCAAAGAACTCAAAAATATTAAAAAAAAAATAGTTTTGATGAAAATTAATTGCTTATTATGTAAAAAAAAAAAACAAAAACTGACAAATGGCTCGAAAGCAAAAATCTCACAAACAAAAAAGGAAGCCAAAGACAAAATGACACATAAAAAATGAGAGCGTACCAAAATTATATAATTTGAGTAACGGCAAGAGCTGAACAACCTGATGCGTTGAAGAAAAAAATACAGAAACAAAAGCATGCGATGATTGCGAACCATAATTGTTTTGCTCGAATAACGAAAGAGCTCGAGAAGAGCTCGATATATTTTGTTATTGTTGTAACTAAGAGCTGGAAGAGCCAAACGAGTTTCGAGCTGTGCATCCTTGCCATAGTGGATGCGCCCATATGCTCAATAGAATTCAGCTGGTTTGTGCACGAAACCAACAAAGACGTAAGGTATGTGATCATACATCCAGGAAGAGTTTATACAGCGTCATGTTAACATTTTGGTGAGTCATGTGGTTTGTGTCTTTCCTGAGGTCAGCTTTCGAATTAATCTTAGCGCTCCAATTGAACTTTGAACCGTTTTAGTGCTGCGCCCTTTTGTGTAAACTATTCCAGATTTCAAAAAAAATACTAGTTTTTGTACTACGTTAAAAGTTTTTATTTCATAAAACAACTGAAGATATCATTATGAAGTATTATATATACGAAGCTCTAGCTATTTAAAAATTAAATTCTAATTTTCTTGGCCTATACGATTAAGAGAGTCAAAACACAGCAGAAAAAAGTTACCCAAAATAGCCGTTTTTGAAAGATTCCATTAATCAGATTTTTGACAACTATTTTTGTAAAAATTTTTCAAAGGTTATATCCTTTTTAAATGGAATTTTTTTGCGCAGAACTTTTGCGTTTTGTAGCCCAAAAAAAAAATAAAAAAATAATCGCCAAAAACTTAAATCCAATCCTCATATTGAATAGGCGTAGACTTTTATTTTATAGAAATTTTCTCATTCGCATCTTGGCTATTTTCCTTAGGCAAAACTGACATCTCCTTAAAAAGCAATACATGATATATGAAATAATTGCATTCTGTCAATAATAATTTCTTTCTGTGTAGGTACAACAAAAACAAGAAATGAACAATCAAATTGCACACATGAAGTCAATTAAAAAAAATTTAACTTAAAATTTAAAAATTTGCAATACAAAAACAAAATTGCACGCTTAATCATCGATTGTGTAGGAAAAATTGTAAAATGAAACCTTAAAAAAATATATGCAATTTGTATGCAAATTGTGTCGTCACATTCACTTAAAAGCTTCGTCACATGACACAGCAGAGATTCTGCGTCAACGCATGCAACGCTGATGAGAAGTATGGTGGCGTATTGGGACGTGTTTAGTGACATTCTTGTGGTTCAGATCTATAGAATGCCTTGATTTTGCAAAGAAAAACTGATGAAATAAAAATTGAATGAAATCTTTTTATGTTTTTGAAAAAAAAGGGCTTATAATCATGAAATATCACTTACCTACATACGCCTATGAAGACAACGATGCAATGCTGCATAGATAAATTTACTTTTGCAAATTATAAAGGCAATAAAGTGTAGCTATAAAAATAATTGTATAACATTAGATAGTAATTGATTTTGCTATAATGCCTGTGAAACTTTTGCTGAACGTATGATAAAACAGCAACAAAAATTTGTTACTGAAAGAATCAATTTGGTGATGCGCCAGTTAGTTACTTAACATAATTTTATTAATTGCACAATTGACCCATTCAGCAAATGACTTTAATGTTTGTTATTCTGCTTGTCTTTTTCTTATTTTGCCTTCACTTTGTGTGCCCTAGAAAAAGAGCTGCCAACTAAGAAAATTTGATTGAGGGTAATATCTCAAATGTTCATTAACAATGAAATGCATTTATATTAACTCGAAGGCAAAAGGAACATTTTGTTAAGGAGTAGCTCAACAACAATACCAGTCCAAATTGGTTGGCGTGTTACTACACTAAATATTATCGCAGACTACTTTGGTGTGATAGCATTTCAGAATAATGGGCTATTGTATTCCGAAACTAGATGTCGAGAGGTAGTTCTCAGATAACCTAACAATATATACCAACAGCTTTCATCCAATAGTTCTGTAGCCAGAAAAAATCTTTATTTACATTTCCGCTCTTAATTTATCAATAAGTGGAACAGCCAAGTAGGTTGACTTTTATATAGCCCACTTACGACACATCAAACCAGAAGGCTCAGACTCATTCCGATTATAAATAGTCATTGAGCAGTGAGCACACCTGGAGACTGAGCATAACCTTCGACAAACATTGTGGATAATTTATGTCTTTTCGAAGTAGGAATATATCGCGAAAGAAGCAGATACGAGTATATACATATGTTCATAAATATAAAACGTTTTTAGAAAAATTTTTTGTAATTATTAGTAAAAACTTTTTTGAACAAAATACTCAGTTCAAGGAAATAAGGACAAGAATGAAGTAAAGGCTTTTTGTTTTCCAAATATATATCAATTAAAAAATTTAGCTAGTTATAAAAGGGTAGGAGTTTTTTGTGACACGAACTCATCTCACAGGACTTATTGACTAAATACGTAGAAAAATTGCATAATTTAAAAAAACTACTAATGTTAAGTAAAATTTTTTAGTAAAAAGAATTTACTTCCATATTATTTTCAAGCATTAAGTGAGGTCTCTTTTTGTGTACTGTACACATTTCATAAAAAGTTTTTCGTTAACCTTAAAAGTTTTGGATTTCTTAGCGAAGTTAGCGAAGAAGCCCATGGCAATTGTTCATGTACAAAATAGAATGGCTATGAGGCCGAGTCATTATATGCGTTGTTGCACTTAGATATCATTATCATTATTTATCTGGTAAAATTTTATCATACACAAGAACAAAATTTAGAGATGATTAGCTTATAAAATTAAGCTTCCTGTACTTTAGCACATAAATAAAATTAAATTATTGGGATTTTCTGATAATATTCCAAATTTTAATAGTAGCTTTATAGTTCTAACTTTGGTTTGCACGCCTCAATTATAATACTATTTAGGTGCTGTTGGCAACTCTACTCTGCTTTAACTTCTTAAGTGACTACATACATCATTTTCGTACTATACATACCCATACTGAAATACTCTGCTAATTGATTTAGAAAAGAAGAGCTGAGTAAAATTTCTTACTTGTACAAACTCAAGTGCGAATACGTGTTGAATAAGCGCAAATCTGACCTTTTGATTTGACATTTAACTTTGACAGCAGTATTGCTTACTGTTGTTTTTGTTTCGAATGAGGTAACAAAGTCGAAATTTCGACATAACGTGTATAATAAAATTTCAATAAAATTTAAATTTAAATGAAAATGAAAATAATAAAAATGCTTCGATATTATAGGAATGTCATAATATTGCAATTGAGAAGTTTTTGTTGGGTCCAAGTTTAGATTCATTTTATTCATATTAGTTTTTATACGAAAATGATATATTTAAGACTGGCTACCTCAGAATTTTATTAACGATTGGCTTTACTATTCTTTTTGATGATTTTCGTGTGTGAATAAGTAGTAAAAGTAGTAACCGCCACTTAAAAAAACGTCCAAAGGAGGTGTTACGGTCTTAAATAATCTAGGTATGGTAGCGCTTTTGCTGAGATCTACACTCTGGGAAGAGATTTTGAAAAGTCACGCTCATTGAGACTTTTATCGATAAAAGGAATATCACAGAAGCATCGTAATACATATATGTATACATTGTAGCCAAACTGATCTATTTTAGCATGGTTCTGAAAATAATGCGCGTCTATAGTTACTCATACGACACGTTAACTAAAATTTTTGTTTATCTATTTTGGGAAATATTTAAGGTTAGCCTGAAAATGAGGTATCATTTTCAACACGTTCTTATAACATAGCAATTTCTTTTAGTGTATCTTTAAAAATATTTTAAAATTGCCTCCCGACAATAATGTGAATTATATTTTATCTTAATGCGCCGTGGACTTGAAGAGATGCATTTCAGTTTGTAGACAATCTTTTAATGGTAACTAGAAAAAAATTTTCTTTTAATGAGTCAAATAAATAGAGACGACAAATTTGCGAGAGATTGCAATCTCAGTTTAAATGTACATTATGCGAAAATATCAGATCCTACTCCAAATTTCATTCAATAAATTATTGTGACTAGACGTAGAGGATTTACTGGGTTTGATGTATACACGGTATGAATTTTTAAGATTGCAATGTTACTACAAAATTTTGATATTTTTGATCAAAGTTTTCAGCATCATAAAGATAATATTTAGGAGCTATTGATCAATGCTGTGTTTTTTCGGATGGAAAATTGTCTTACATTTTAATGTTGTGTGAAAAGTAGGTATGCCAATTTAGTATTTTTACTCTTAAGTATAAACAGAAGATTTCAAAACTTTTGTCAAAATAGAGATGGTTTTGTGGAAGTTAGAGCCCTTTAGCTAATGAATTACCATATGAAGTGGAAGCAGTTCTGACAATTTTTAAGGCTCTTGCAAAATTTTGTCAAACTGATAGCATTTTTTTGAAAGTTACACCACTTTAATGAGCGATGGGCGCGTCTAGAAGCACATTGATTCCAACAACTATGGGTAATTTTTGAAAGCCAAAAATTTATGTATATTTTGAAGCCACATAGCTTAATTTTAAATTAAAAAACAAGTCAATGATAAGCAAATTTTGCATAAAACGTAAACGAAAAAAAAAAATTTAAGAATAATCTCACTTGAAGTTGTGCCTTGAGGAAAACTGAAAATCGCCTAAAAACAAAAACAAATCATAATTAAAAAACAAAAGTTCCAAATTAAGCGGTAAAATTGGTTTATAAAATCCTTTGTAAAAAGAAAAACCCTTTTCTGGGAAATTTGCCCAAATTCGCAGCAAAAGCGGGATCAAATCAAACTAAGTATTTATGTGCATTGCTTGTAATATTAAAGGCCCTATAGCTTTCCCTCTTTCTTCAATACAAGCACAAATGAGATTTTTCTGAATAATTTTCTAGGACTATGAAAGACTCAAAACCCTGTTCACGGAATATTGCATTGTGAATAAATGAACAATGAAAAATGAATCCTTGCCAAAGGACATTATATAAACTGAGAGCGCTTGTGGGAACTTCAATAAAAAAAACTGTAATTTTCACACATGGCACATCAAAAGTAACAGTAATAGAGAACAGCTGCTACTACTTAGACTGCTCCCGTGAAGCAAGCCAACGTAAAATAAAATAATATATTATTGTATTATTACCAAAGTACTGCCATATTGCTTAACATGCGAGTATTTTTAGCTGCAGAATTATGAAACATAATTTGCTTTGAATTTTTTAACTATAATTAAAAGTTCAATAACACCAAAAGCTTCAGACAAAACGAAGCCCACTTTGACTATATGATAAATAAGCCTTACATAAAATGCATTTAGAAAAATTAAAAACGAGTTTTTTCGGTTTACGACCTACAAAATAAAATGAAAAATAATGAAAACAAAACAGACACAAATGCTTTAAATTATTTTTTTTTTTTTATAAAATGTGACTTTTTGCACAAAAACAGCTCGTTAGCATAAAATGACATCATTATTTGCATTTGAATAACAACAACAAAAAGAGTTTGAAATGCAAGCGACTACAGCGATTTGCGACTTTTAAAGGTAACATTTTCTTGGTACATTTTTCTTTGAACTTTAACTTTGTATAAAAATACCAACCCAATTATGGCTTCTTAAAAATTTCGCAAATATTTTGAGCAGTTAACAGCATAATGAATCATTTAACGCGCTTCAATAAAAATTTCACTGCAAAGGTATTAAAAAAGTATGGAGAATTGTAGAAAAATGCCAAAATTTAAGCACGCAATTGTGTATTTGACATTTTTCGTTAGCATTTGACACCTTCACCTGGTAACTGACTGTCGGAGTATATGTACAGTGAGGGATTCCATTAATAACATAATGTGTATTATTTTTTTTTTTTTTTGTAAATAAATATGGCAAAACTTCGTCAGCAGACACACCCTCACAAATTAGTTCACCATGCTGAGAATTGCTTTTTTTAACATATCTGTCAGCCTAATGTGATTAATCATATTTTTCGAGGTTTTGCTAATTTTAGCACAAATATTAAATTTTATATGGTCAAGTGATTTTTAGGCATAAAAGAAAAGCACTTTAATAAATAAGTCACTGTAAGTTATCATTTTATGCAGCGCGCCTAAGACTATGTAATGAAATGTTGCCACATTGACTTGGGCTAACAAGTGAAAGCAGCAAAAATTTACATTGCAAATTTTCAGGCTTATTTTTTTATAAATTGTATGGTTAATAATTGTTTCACCTAATTTAAATTTTCTCGACAAAAATTAAAAATATTTCTCTAATGCTGCCTATAGGCCAACAGTAAATTAAATGACTACAGTGTAATTACGAAATTACGAAAAAAAAAACTTCCAAAAGCTGATAAAATTGTTTCACATTTAAAAACTTCTATGGTTTTGTGTTAAATAGTTAAAAGTTATGATAATTATAAAAATTCTCATGCATACTATTCTGCTTGATAATTTTTAATGCAACAACAAGTTAAGTGAAAAATGTTTTTACAAAAGTTGCAAAAACAAAACACAGCTGTAACAACAAGTATTTCTAATTAAAACAACTTACCTCAATAACAAACTTACAACAACAAGCAAAGTAAAAAATAATATTAATTATTATTATTATTAGAATAGTTTTCCTCATACATAGGTAAAACAAGACACAGTTCTAAGCAAAATTGTGTTACCTACTTTTTCAGGGTTGTAACAAAAACTACTACTATTATTTTGCATAGATATGTTTATAAGGATAAAAATTGCAAATAATTTTTCTATATACATGCAAGTAATCTAAAATATAATATGGCTTTAATCTATGTACATATAAATATGAAAAAATCTTCAACTTTAATACCTTGTCTAACTTGTCGAGACGAGTATGAATAGTTTTTCATATGATGACGTTGTCAGCCAACATGCCAACGTAGTAAATACACAGAGAAACAGCACTATAACTTTGGTGGATTGAAGAAGCCAGCGTGTTTCGTGACGAAAGTAATTTAAATTTTGATATAACGCTATATTTATATACACGGCGTGCTAAAAAAAAGTTCAAAAGCAACAAAATTGTCAACAATAGTTCAAAGTCTCAATAAAAGTTTGACGCCCAGAACTACTGTACAATTTTTTAAGTTTACTTACACTGAGAAAACAATTTAATTACATATACCAAAATTTGGTGATAATTAACAAATGGTATGTTTGATATAGGCAAATTAAATATTTGATATATATTAAAATGTCTTATATTACAGTGAATTGAATAATATTATTTGATCAATTATATATTTTGTAATAATTGCCAAATCATATTTTGGTTGGAACAAATATTTTGGTTGTAGCAATGATTCGATTGTTAATAATCACTAAATCATTTATTTGACTAAAAATATATTTTCTTTTCGTAAACGTATACACTAATTATTATCGATTTGTGCTAAGAACCGAAGATCAAAAAACGATTTTACATCCTTATATAGGATGTCGTTTGTATTTATACAATCATAAATACCTAAATTGTGTACCAAGCAGAATATACTTAAGTAGTTTTTTACTTGAATATGTTGTGAACTGCAAAGTAATCATGTTCATGAGAAGTGAAATTAAATAAAAATAGGATTAACAAATGTAAAAATTAACCAAACAAAGTTTTTCAAACGACTCAAATTAATAGAACGTTAAGCCCAATAAGCAACAATATAAATTTCAATCAAGGAAATGGTAATAACTGCCAAAATTTGCTGATAGTTAACAAATATTTAAAAAATCTATCAACCAAATACATATATTTAAAGGAACCATACTCTTTTCTCAGTGTAGAGGATTTAAATGTAGTGGTATTCTTACCTGCCGGCAAAAATTGAGCAAACTTGAGTAAGTAGGCGTGGCAATTTTTGTATATACAAAAAATTTGATTATGCACTACAAATAAATTGTTTCAAAATTAAAAAAACTTGTGAATGCAAGCAATCGCCAAGTGATATGTGAACTTAATGATGTTGATTGTTGGAATAATCGTAAAATATTTAAACGTTCAAAAATATTGAGAAAATAGAAAAATTTCGCAATAAGTCGAAAATTGTTGATATAGGCAAAAATGTTCAACATGTCGATAAATGTCGAAAATGTCAATATAATGGGAAAATATCACATGTCGATAAATATTGAATAATGTTGATAGCTCGATAAGTGTCGA
Organism: Meiosimyza decipiens; assembly: GCA_963680825.1. Lineage (NCBI taxonomy): Eukaryota > Metazoa > Arthropoda > Insecta > Diptera > Lauxaniidae > Meiosimyza > Meiosimyza decipiens. The sequence goes on from OY804258.1 coordinate 42,928,465, forward strand.
AAAATGTCGAGAAATTAGAATAACTATCAAAAAAGTTCTTAAATGGCAAAAAATAATGTTGAATAATGTCGGAAAATTCGATATAAGTCAAGTAATATCGAAAAAGCCATAAACTTTCGAATAATGTCGAAAAAAATGTATGTATAAATGTCGGAAAGTGTTGAATAATATAGAAGAAATCGAAAATGTCGGGAAACCTCCAGAAGCCTAAAAAGTGGATAAATGTCAAGCCATGTCGAAGAAAAGTAGAATTTGTTAAATATGTACAAACACATAAAACGTATGTTAGTTTTGTAAACAATAATAAGTTTTCAAAAAAAATAATTGCGTTAGTGGACCCACCTACCTTCTTATTTTTACAAAAGTTACCACGCTTTATTATTCGATTTCGCCATTTTTATGCCAACCTAAGCGATTAGTATTTTGCAAATTTTGTAATAAAATTTTTTATAGTTGTCGAGAAATTAAGCATCCAAACTTAAATCTTTGGGTGATGCCACTCCCTCCAAAAAGTTGTTTAAAAATGATTTTCATTTTATTTTATTACATGCCTCTTAATACACGAAAGTGAAATCAAAGTAACAAGCATTTACACATAAAAAAATACATCTCAATATGGGGGTACAATAGAGTTTGAGTGCTTGAACTTGTAGAACATTTTATATGCAATTTATTTGTGAGTGCAGCACTCACCTATCCTGCTTGGTGTTTCGGTTTGTTTGTGGTTGTTGTACACAAAAACTCGATTGACTCATAACGTGGCGAGTGGCTTGATGGTCGTTTCGAGTGCACTCATGCACGCCTCTAGCATATATACAATAAAGCAAATATTATCTCTATCATTGTGGCTTACAAGTTTTCTAAAGGCAGATGGTGTGTTCTATTTTCGTTGAAATTCTTTTCTGCACTTAAACTTGCTTCCAGCACGCTGTGTATAATATATAATACAACAAAAAAAGTGACAGAAAAAAAACAAAGAAAAAATGTAAGTAGGTTCGACACCATCACATTGCGTAGGGGTCAGTTTGGCCAGGTAGCTTGTATTAATGCTGCCCAGATTTTATTACGTCTTAACACACTCTAACTAAGCTATTGTCGAGCACCACGATGACGTAAGCTTGATTATCATAAAAACTTTGCAAGCCAAGCAAAGCACAGACAAAGCCCTTAAGGACTGAATGGCCAGTACAGTGGTCGGCAATAGCCATGTAGCTTTTTAATAAAAATTTCATTTAAATGTTTGAATATCTATTTAGCAAAGATTTTATTTGGTGAACTAGATATACAATTTTTGAGACCTAACACCGGTCATGTCCTTTTTTAGTTGTAATTGGCCAGAGTAAGACACACTTTTTAGATAGAAAAGGTTCATATCGATCCATCCAAATTATAAATTGACTTGTTATAGTTTTGCACAAAGTTTTAGACCAGATAATATAAAAAAAATTACATAAAAATTATTGAAAACTTTTTTTGGAAAAATTTGAGGTTAAAGTTAAAATTTAAAAAAAAAATTTTTGAAATTCCATGTTCTTTAATTTCTTACTTTTTAATTTCTGATTTCAGGATCTTATTTGTTAGACTAAACGGAAGGAAAGTGAATTATTTTTATTTTGTAATCTTTCCCAACAAAAAAATATTTTGACATACGTTAATTTCGAACTTGCGGTGAGTAGATGAATATCTAAGGAAAAACTTTTTCAATACTTTTCTGCTAATTCTAAGCACTTTAATGCGAATGGTTTTCAACTAAACTTTTAGCGAATTAAAAAAATATTTTTAAAATCGCAGACATTACTGGACAAGCCTGATATATAGCCATTTTGTGATGCATATATCTGAGCGTTGGAAGAAAAATGTAGCTAGTTTTGGAAAATGGGGCGTGACACCGCCATTTGTTTTGCATGGGATTTTCTATGATTTGAGTTATTAAATATTTTGTGTCTTAATCTATCCAAAATGTAAGTAACGTAAAATCAGACAAATTTCGTAAGAACTTCAAATTTTAATTTTTTAACCTTAATAAGAACCAACAAATATTTCAACCACCGTATTTGCATGCAGTACAGTAGCGTCACGCAGCCAGCAATGAAATAACAACAGTAGAAAAGAAAAACACGTCAAACTAATGACAATAACAAATAAAAAACAACAAAAAATAAAAAAAATTAGAAAAAAGAAAACCTGAAAACACCCAACACAACTAAATATGTAAATGCACACATATACCTACATACAAACACACACAAAAAAAAACAGACATTCAGTTAGGCAGTCACTCAGTTAATGGCAGTAATGTTGACCTATATTTGGCTCAAACAGCATTCTATTGACCCAAGCATTTATATTGAGAAGGTTTAAATTTAGACAAAACGAAAATTTTTATTTCCACATCACTAAACAGGAAAACTGAATTCGTCAAATGCCTTCTTATAAAAGTCTTAATGACATATTTAAGGAAGCGAAAAATGGAAAAGGGACTTATGAATTAATTTGAAGAACTTAAATATTCTGCGAAATTAAATAATTGCGGATTCGATGAAACAACGCACAACCATTTCCTTTTATTTGTTGCTATTATAGAACTATCCTTTAAAAGTGCTAAATAAATTGTAGCAGTCTATCATGAATAATAGACTGCTACAATTTTTTTAATCGAGGAGATTTCAGTGTTAAGTTTCTCGCTCCAACAAAATTTTTATATCAGCCCAGTACAGCGTGCCACCGAGCACTTAACTTTATTATTATGTAAATTTAAATTTATTCAAAAAAGTTTAAACGATTTTTTCTATAAGTCTACAAGTTTTTGAGTGTAAAAATAAAGCAAAAACATTCAAGTGCCCGTTAACAAGCTACACGGTTAGAAGTTTTGGAATAAATTTTAATACTTTTGGGCACACCAGAATTGTATGAAAATTTAATACTTCCTAAGTATTACAATTCAATTTTAATACAAATTTGTATCAAAATTTAATAAAAATTTGTATTAAATTTTAATGTTAGTAGTAAATCCACTAAGCGCTTTGTTAGTGTCCAAATGTTAATATTGGGAAAGAGGCAAAATAACTTGCTTATACAGATTGCGGATCAACTGACACTTAACATCGACCGAAAGCTTTTTTTTGTGCATGAGATTATATACCAGTGAAAGCAAAAAAATATTTTGCATACCTGTAACAAGCTTTTCATCACATCACTTGTTACGCTTAAAAACTCAAATATCGAAAATCTTTTAATCATTATTAAAAACTTTTTTTGTCATTATTTGTTATTACGCTTGTTATAAATGTACCAAGAAAAATTGATATCATAAATTAAGTAGATCATTAAGTTATAGTAAGCCCTTTTTTTGTAGGCTTTTGAACAAAAATGTGTTCACTAAAAAACTTTTTTCTAATTTAAGCAAAAGCTTTTTATCCGTACAAATGTATGCTGTATACATCTAATGCTGCGCTACTGGTGGCATAGCCTTGAGCGTCAAATAACAAAGGGTGTCGATTCGCGTTGCTTTTAGCCAGGCTCAGACGAAACGGTGTATTATGTTAGCATTGGTGTAAATAGTTTTGCATATGAAATAATGATGCTAAGCACGGCATTTCAAGCAAAATATGCAAGAGAATTAAATAAATTTAAAATTCTGACTTGTGAAGGGTGCTTATATGAGTAGCAAAAGAAGTTTAAAACAATGCAATCCAAATATGTAGAAAATGGTGCTGTTGCTCAAGAAATTGTTAATTTTCACTTAAATTAAGATACTTAATACAAGCTTATGATGTTTTGTATAATTTGCGGCAATTAAGAAAATAATACATTTGGCACTTTTCTAAAAGTTCAAAGAGCACATTCCCAACAAAGGAAAAATTTAATACGTTCTACTAAGTGAGGTGTTGAGGCCAATTAAAATAAATTTGATACGAGAGCGTGGGCGTATGCTTCCCATGTAAACAAATTTTACCAAGTTTTATATGAAAACATTTGGTGGAACAAGCAAGCTCTGAAGAAAATATTGGTGACGTTTGAGAATTACGTGTGGCAGCATCTCCTACACAAGCAAACACTTTTAAGTAATATGCTCCAAAATTTAAAAAATTGCATTGCGGGTCTCATTGAATTCTGAACCGCTATAACTCCTAACCTGACAGCAAAATTATCTAACACCATACTAAACATTCTGACGCAAGACTTATCCCAAACAAGTTATGTGGAAACAGTTCTCTGTGCAGAGTATTTCACAGTTTTTGCTTATATAAAAGCTGCCAAGCCCACACATCCAACGCCACCTTCTTTTTGAACAGTGATTGCTTGGGTCATCAAATGATATTTTACAAAATTTGGTAAGATTTGTTTGAATAGTTGCCCTTACATAGTGTTAGAATAGCTTTTGCTTACATAGGGGCACCACGCCCATTTCTACAATGAAGCTTACTTTGTGATCAACGCTTTTTATCAAGTTTATTTACATTGGCCGAAAGTTCCTTAAAATATTATAAAGTTTTTGTGCAAAAGCATACTGGAAAAGATAACCCGCAAACATCATGAGTATTTATTGCATCCGTATTTTAATTATAATTTTCACATGTTTCAAATACATTTAATATGTATTTCTCACAACAATGTAAATATTTGCAGTTAAAACCTTTTAATAATGCTAACCTTTAAAATTTTAATTTTCTCAAACTAATCTTCAATAACAATCTTTTACTTCAAGTGAAAATTTTTGTCCTCATTAAAATAATTGGAAATGTTTTCAACAGCAACAATCATAGCACCAACTACCAGTGCAATATCAAAATTTACCATTGAAATTTTGCAATCTGGCTATAATAATCTTCAAAAGCAAAATGTTCTTTCTCATAAAACTTAATAAAGCCTCTTGAAATACAATACAAGCTCTCGAAAGTTGGTGTTTATGAACGTTTGAGTGTTTGACACAAGTGAGAGGAAGCAGGAAAAACAAAAACATCATACAACCCCCTTTATTCTCATACTCCCACACTCATTGAGACGAGTATTTTTTTGTTTATGGTTTTTGTTGCTGATATGACATTTTCCTAAAGTTGAAGAAGAAGAAAGTCATTTTTATTTAACATGACAGAAATATACTTGAAAAATAGGCAGAATTTCGAAACAACGAAACACTTCAGTTATTTGAATTCATATTTTCATTATTTTGATACTCGTAGTGATAAAACCTTGACAGTGAGAGTTTCAGAGCTTAAAACTTTATATTTACAAGTACATAGTAACAAATTTACTGAATGAAGTTTTCTCATCAAAGAAAAATGTTTGGAAAATCTGATGGTTCTTCACAGGTCGGTTATTGTCTAAATCGTTATCAATTTTTCAGTTGAATTTAAGCACTCGTCACTCATCACTTTATTTTAGGCGTTGAAAATCTGCTAACAGAAAAGCTGAACGTACTTTGAGAACTAAGTATGTTTGTACTCTACAGATTATATTGAAGTGAAAGCACGTGTTAGCTGCCCATTAATTTTTAAATTTACACCTAAGCATATGTGCCAGGTCACACTTCACACCTGTCCTACCTGTTCCTATCTCCAGCCCTATAACCATCCCCATTCCAGTCCTCGACCGGCAGGCGTTGTCATGCCTAAAATTAAATTAGCACGTTCACTCAGCCAAATGTGGTTCTTGAATTCAATCGTAAATTATCTTGTTTATTCTCCATACAAAACACTATATCGGTTTTCCATGATTTTTCTTTCGATTTTTTCCAAACTTATTTATCCAAAAACCTACAGACAAAAACAAACAAAATTTTCTTACGGTAGTAACAAATAATAATAATAATAACAATAGATTTCAGCTAGAGCTACATTTTGTCTTCTTAGCTATCTAGGTAAAAGCTTAAAATGAAGTCATATCTGAATTTTATATATGCAAAATTTCATGCTTTAACAATGTGTACGCAGTTATTATACATAAAATATTCATAAATATAGCTATGTGTAAACTTTCATAAAGTCCAAAGCATAAATTTTAGCTTAAAATTCATCCTAATAAAGACACAAAAAAAACTACTAAATTAACTACAGTTAATTTTTGGCCTAATTTTGAGTGGACTTTTGGGCAAGCTCATGATATAAAATTCGAATTTGAAGCACTTAAATCCTACTCAATGGCATCCAAAAAATTTTTTTTTTGAATTTATGAAATTGTCTCAACGCCACACGGATTGCATCGTTAGCCGCATTCTCTTGGGCCTTGGACTGCTCTAACTTATACTGTTTGCACCTGATGGGAACAACTAAATGCAGGAAGAAACGCAACATCTTTTGTAGGAAGTAAACTTGAAATTTTTATCTTGACTTTGGTTACTAATTTGGTAAGCTGCCTAAAATTAAGATTATCCTATATATTTCAATTTTTATATACAATTTTTTAGATTGCGGAAACTCATATATTTATAGTCCCTGCCAATACTGATCAGTATTTCGAAAAACCTATAATGCCAAAAATGTGCCGTATCTTCCCAGAGGTGGATGTTTATACTTATAGCCACATAATTCTAGAGGAGAGTGACTATAAGCAATACTTACGTACATACCCAAACAATCCACATTTTTAAAAGTTCAGAGCTTTCAAAGATCTTAATTAAAAAATAGGATATGAGAAAATCGAGCTCAAAGTTTTGAAACAAAAGAAATTTTATTTGCCTTTTTAATTCAAATCAAACCTTGAGTCAGAGTTTTGAACTGAAATCATGTGATCTCGGAATAGTGGATTTCGATACTACGTAAATGACAATTTCGCTCTAAAGAAACTTTTGCTCTGGAAAGATAACCAAGCGTCTTTTTTCCCAGATTGCACTGTACTTCAAACCAAAAATGTTTTTCACTATTAAAAATATGTTATCACATATATTCCATAAGCCATTTTTCAAAATTTTTTAGTAATTAACTTTGAAATTAATTTTCGCAAAGGCTTGGGCGCTTTAATATGTTGAGGAAAAGAGATTTTTTTCAATTTCAATATACCAGAATTTTGCAAAGATTCAGATATCTATAGATAGCCTCAGATGGCTATATACATATGTTCTTGCATATACATATAGTTTTATCATAATCGAAATTTGACTTATAGATAACCATCTAGGTTGTAATGGTTGTCTTACGAAAAATATTATTAAAAACGGAGAGTACTAATATCGTACCTTGAGATGAAGAGATCCTTCGCAGTTTTTAGCCAACACACAGGCTATGAACAATTTCAATTCCAGTATTTTTTTCTACGGTTTTGTATTCAAAAATGTGGCCGCGTCGGCGTTGGCGGCAGCGCTGCCATATTTTTTATTTATTTATCTTTGTTTTATTGTTGGTATTTTTTGTACGCTTGATGCCAGTTGTTGTATTTGTAAACCTGTTGCGCCCTGTTGACTGAGCTGGTTTGGTTTCCGCTTTGTTTCTGACGTTTCGATTCCACTTTGTTTGCAGGTGTGTTTTAGCTTTTCATATTGTTTACAACAAAAGAGAGCCAGACTTTAACACAAAGTCGCCCTTTCGCTCAGTTTTACTCTTTGCGTTCTTTCAACTGTCGCTTGAAAGCTTTAAGTCATGGAATATAAACGGGCTAGAATGCCTGAGCAGCAGTCAGAATGAATGGCTTAAATCTGTGTAATACGTGCTGGTGTGTGATGTTTAATTGTGTTTGTCTGGGAAGGTGGTTTTTGCGGTTCTTAGCAGCTTCGCGAAGTTCAGCTTAAAATACAAATCAACTCAAAATATCGCAGTCAACGACACCAACACATGAAAATTTATTGCTTTTTTTTCTTGTTGGAAAAATTTGCATATGTGTTTGTGCAGGTATTTTTCAATTTATATTTTTATTATTTATTCACATGCAAATGCTAACTGGGAGCGAACTGCGCTGCTTTCGGTTTTAATTTATGCACTTTTGTAAAAAGAATTTATATCTCTTCGATCTTAATACTTTTGTTAAATTTTAGCCCAAATTGCACAAATGCAATTGAAATTTTTTTGAATTTTTATGAATTCTGACTAAATAACAGTGATACAAATTCATTATTTCAGAAAACTACGTTTAAAAGACAACTAGAACACTTATAACTCAAAAAATATATTTAAAATTTTGTAAGCCTTTTTTGTAATTTTTAATTCAACACAACGAACGCACTCAACGCCCCAATGCGTTTCCGTTATGGAGCAGATACAAACAACACTTCGCTAGTGCCACTAAACCGTAACTAAATCTTAGTTCCAACACTAAGCGAAACTTTCGATGTGGCATTTGAATTTGTGCTTCGCTCTGTTGCGCTGCGGTATGCAATGAGATTTGCTGGTATGCATGGAAACAAAACACACACAAAAGCTTTTAGTAAACAATATTTCGGTCAAAATCGGAACAGTTCTTGTTGTGCAATGCTAAACTTTTTAGCAAGAGAGCTTTGCTATAAAATAAAGTGTGCCAGCGTGCATACCCTTTGTTTTTGAGGTGAAATTTGTTTAGTTACACTTTGCTAAAGTTTTTCTCCTAATTTTCGGCTAATAGCTTAACTACGACGCAAAAATGGTCAGGGATAAAATTCATTCGAGTAAAAATATAAATGGCGAAGGACGACGGAAACTTCAGCTGTTATTTTTTGTTTACAAAACACACAACATATTTTATATCTATAGCATATATATAAGACCTATTATTGAGTTCTTACTGTTGTAGATGATATGGGAGGTGGGCGTATGAGCTGGCGGATACACTCATTTAGGATTTTCGGATGGATATTAATGCTTCATACACATACACATATTTATATCTATAGCACATATATGAGACCTATTATTGAGTTTTCACTATAGTGGACGATATTTCTATAGGTTTAATCCTTGGGTTCATATGAACGTATGTAAATAATTTCATTCGGTGTCTTTTTCTACATATATAAGAAAAATGTAGCTAAAACAAGGGTTTAAAAGTGACAACATATCTATCACGAATTTTGAGAATTAGATCTAATTGGGATAAACTGTGTATGCCACCATATTCTTCGACCAAAAACTAATTTGCGGTGTCTCTTTTAGGTATCCACAGTATACTTTGCACATATAGGGCGCTGTAGTCAAAAAAGATAGCCGTGGGCCTTGTAGAAATCGGAATATTTTGGTTAAAGCAGTAAATTGAGGACCTTTTTTAGATTATATAAGTTAAGTTAATCCAGTTTTTTATACGAACTATTTTAACATTGGCGACTGAAAAACAAAAACCAAAAGTCATCAAATTTTTTCCAAAAACTAAGATTTTCCAGGAAAAATTATTTTATTTTGGGAAAGCAGTTAGCTCCTTGTTTTCAACATAGTAACCCTCACTTGCTCAGCATGACATTATACGACGGTATATTCAACAATGTCAAATTGACCTTAAATACCGAATAAAAGAGAGTCGAATCCAATAAAAAATTTAAATAAATTACAGAGAGGTTCGTCTGAGGAACGAGAGACTCAATTTTTTTTTAGAAATAAAAAATTACGAAAAGATGGTCAATAATTGCGGTTTGGGTTTCTCTAAAAATCACTTATATTTTATTTATAAAAAGTTAGGGCTGGCAGTGCTGTTCTGACATTTCTCAAAACAATCGCAGCTGATTTAAAATTTCCGACTTTCTGACATTCGTCACTGAATTCGTAATAATTTTCTGCAGTAAACTCAACGTGCTGGAAAAATTTATAAAATTTTGTAAAGTTGTTGAATTACAACAATTTTTTAATTATTATCACATAAACAATGCTGCGCTCTGGAGTTGGCATCCTCTCCCGTCTCGCCATCAACACGGAAACAAAAATCGGCCAGAGTGTGTTCGCATTGGAGTTCGTACGCTGGCGTAGAAAACCGCGATGGGTACCGGTGGCAAAAAGCAAGCAAAATCGTGTAATTGAACGTAAGCGGCAAGATCCCGACGAACGCGCTGAGCTAATGCGATTACATAACAACTATAAAACTCAAATGCGTTCATTGATGCAGTATTTCCGTGAGGAGGCAAAACGTATAGAGCATACTTCGACAGCTGATCACATTGTTTTGACGCCGGAACAACAAGAGGCAGAATTCCAACGTTGCATGAACGTAAATGACGAGTGGAATGCACAACTTGCTTCAGAACGAAATGAACGATTAGAAAATGAGCGACAGGAACGTGCTGCTTATATACGCGAACGCTTGGAACTGGCCAAAGTGCGCGAAGAAGAGCGCATGGAACAAATCGAGGCCATCGTGAAGCGTGAAAAGGTAAACTCTTCTATTATGAATAATGTAATCTACGCCATACTAAAATGTTCAGCACGTTTTTTATGTAAATGGTCTTTCGCTCAAATTAACTTTAGTATATTAGCTTAGATTAACGTGACCATGTGATCCGCGTTTCGCGGAGCAAGTCCGCGGTTTTGTTTTCTGCTCCTCGCGGTCCGCGTTTTCATTGGAAATAAGATATCTTATTTCGCTAGGGATTTTTGTGAAAGTTAAAACGTTTTTTTAGTAAATACATATAATTGGGGGTAGTATATAATTAAGTTTCCTTAAAAATAATTGGAAATAGTAAAGATCTGAATTTGCTAAGGTTTTCGAAATATGAAAGTGAGGACCTTTTGTACTACATACACGCAGTTGCAGTTGCACGCGCGAGGTAGTATGTCTTATATTACTATACCATCACATACCTGAGTAGTGAACAGTTGAAAAAATATGAACGATCCAAAATCAACATTGCAGCCATTCATATGGGTTTCACTGACTTTTGACCCCTTGTAACCGTAACCGGACGAATATCAGATTAATCTGATTAAAAGTCTGTACAGCCGCAAGTCTGAGTAATGTAAGATATTGATCAAAAAATTAATACACGAATGATATTGCTCCCATGTTAACTTTAAATAAGCTACATTGTATTGAAATATTACCTAATTTCACAATGTCATTTTTCGAGTACTTTAAATTTTAAATTTAGTGATGTGGAATCATACTTCAGTATTAGGCTTCTATGTGTGCTCGTGTTTGTAAATTTAACTACTAATATACATACGAGACTTGGACTCGGACTTGTGATTGGAAGATTCACAAGTCAAATTTCAACTCGTAATTCAAATTTGGACTATCTCTTGCTATTTACAATTAAAAGTTGTTTATGCTTGAACATGTAATTTGGTCTCGATCTTTAAGTTCTAACTGGTATTTGAACTTTAGTTTTTTACTTAAAATTTTGTAACTGAAAGCTTGAATTGGAAAATTCTTTAACAATGCATTTTTTCTTTTTTCAAAATTTTAGGAACTATCGAAAACATTTATTACACGCGAAAAACTAGAAGAAGCTATAAACACCGCTTTGGCCAATCCAGTTGATCACAATTTCTCCATTGATTTGCAAAGTAACATTTATCGTGGGCGCAATACGCTGCCCACTGGTGGAGGTGGCGGCAAAGCAACAGCTTCCCGTGATGAGAAAAAGACACTGCTTGAGGCAAAAAATTGATACGAGTAACACATGAAAATATTCTTTAATTGATGGATAATTGTATTTATTTTGCCTTAAGGCCCAAACACAATGATTGCGAGGCTGCATGACTATAGTGGTTACAAATATCAAAATTTCTCATCAACAATAAAAAATTATCTCTGATTAGATCGATTCGATATCGATTTATTTGTCTTTAAAGTTTACGCCACCAATTCGTTTATAATTTTAAAAAAGTTCTTTATTACGTATACTAATATAAAATCTAAGGTTACATACTTAAAAAATGTCGAAATGTTTACTAAATAATAAATAAAGTGTGGTTATTCATAAAATAACAGTAATTTATATAACAAGTAATATAATGTATGGAGTAATGCTAAAGTTTACAATGGAGTTATAATTTTATTCATTTTTTTTCTACAAAATTTTAGCAACTTTGTTGTATCGAATCTCGTTCTCTGTGTCGTGTTCACTTTAGTGTTTTCTTGTTTCGTATGATAATAAGTAATGCTAAATTTACATCGTAAGTATTTACACTGGTATAAAATTGACAATAAAAAGAAAACTAATATAATGCAAACATAATTTAAATTAATAGTCATAGTAGTATAGCTATAAATAAATTGTACAACTAACGCCAATTCACCACCATGAAGAAGTGCGTGTGGCTATGGTTTTTGCTGTGCGGTCAATTGTTTTAGCAAATACTCCCAATCGGGTGTGGCAGTTAATTTGGCTTGTATAGTACCCAAATTGATCATGTTGCCGCTACGTTCATCACGATTTGTCGTTATAGACATTAAATCCTACGAAGTAATTAAAATGTAAACAATTTCACACACATTGTACACATATTTCAAACCATTTAATACCTGCAAGAAGCCTGTCTCCATGCCCATATCTAAATCGAAATGTGATTCTCCTAAAACTAATTTAATTTTACCGGATTTATATCGTAGTAGTTTTCCGACTTGACCTTCTTCCATTTTCTTAAGGGAATTCGAACTTGTACAAACTTTTGTGGCAGGTGAGGTGTTGACTAATTCACTGGTAGACTGCTATATTAAAATGTATAACTATTAAAACAACAATCTCCAACGGGCAATATTATCTATGTTCTTTGGATTGCTTTCCCTAATTTCTTTGATTGGTCTCATGACGATTCATTTCGTTACGTTTTAAATATTCAAACCTAGAAATATGCTAGAAAATTTTTTAATTTCACTAGGCATTCATGCTTTCATTTAATATACAATATATGTACATAAAAGCATATTTTCAGGCTTGAAAATTAAATACTAATCGAGATGCATAAAGCTGGATGGTTTTTTAGAACGTTTTCTAAGATAAAAATAAGTTTTATCTATTTTTTGAAATTCAATTAATTACCCAGTGGTTATCTTCATTGACATGGAAAATGATGCGAAAAATTGTTGAATTCGGATAATTAATTTTGTACGTCATTTGGGGCATTTACATATATTTACTTTGTCTGCAAGATAAACTGTTTGCAAACCATAAATGGAAATGTGTAACGAAGAGAAGATTGGCGTACTTTGACATAGTGCAACAAACGACGAGCAAGTAGTAAAAAAAGTTCGAAAACTTCACTTTCCATTTTTTTCAAGAGCTATTCGGTAAAAAAGTTCACAAATATACAACAATATTCCTAGTAGCTCCAATTTTTAGGCATTGGTATGGTAATTGGCATAGTCAATTACTCATTTACGCAATTACATTTTTTGTCGATATTTAACGAATTCCAACTTTTTATTTACCTCTTTCTGATCGGCAGCTGTATTTGTTTTCGCTGATGAATCAGTTCCATCATCTTCACAAGGTAAAGTATCAGGAAGCTGCCAAATATACGGAATTTAAATAAAGAATTGATACTCTCGGTATGCAAATTAAATTAATTTACCTGCATAACAAAAATCTGTGCTTGTTTCGATTCGAGCAACTCTTCGACACTCTGAGGATATCGTGAAATATAGCCTAAGGAGCGCTGTTGCATTTTCATTTGTTGTATTTGCTGCACAATACCAACAGCGCTGTTATCTATAACAGAAGATAAGAATGCAAAACATGGAATTAATGATTTTTTCTACAAAAAGAAAAATGTATCAATGGTATGGTAGTAAGAACGAAAAACAAAGAATGAATGCTATTTCTGAAGAAGCGACATATGAACACATAATCGAAGTTTTGTATGCTTCTGAGCGTTTTTATTTATTTTGCGTGCAACGGCTGCATTTGCTGGAACTCACCATCATCATTTTCCGATTTTTCCAATTTTATCTTTGGTTTCTCAAGGTTAACATATTTCCATTTGGCTATAAATGTGGTCCAACAGGGGAACAGAATGCATGTGTAAGGAAATATTATGGAAAATAATAAAATTATAAATCAAAATTTAACTAAAAATTAAAATAGTAAAGAAGTTAAGTTCGTGATCAGAAATATCTTAACATGACGGAGATTTCCAAAGACCCAGTGTATACTTCAAAGAATATATATCATATTCCATTGCTCTACTATACCTACCTTCATTTAGTTTTATTGGAATCTGTTCCAAATCAGTCTTCTCATCACCAAAATCATCATCATCCGAATCTCCTAACAATTCGCGAACTTGTGCCGCTTCAGCCTTCATATCTAATTTTTGATTTTCACGCTTCAATATCATGGGCTTTCGCATCGCAGTTGGCGCATCATCTGCAGAGCGACTGAATGAGCCGCCACCACCACCACTACTCGCTTTGCGTATATTGACCGCTCCAGCACCTTCCGAAAAAACGCCAGTAGTTTGTATAAGAGACGAGTTGGCACCACCACCCCGACCACCACGCCCACCAGCTGCGCTTCCGCGTCCACGCTCACCTTTGCCACGACCACCACGCCCACGAGCAGTCGTATCCTTTGAAGTTTTAACGTTGCTGGAAAATACATTTGAAAATTCACGCTCACAAATCACATGGTTTTTTATCACAAACTTACGCATTTTTATTCCGTACCACATTTAAATTGGGTGTGAAAACTTTTTTATTGGCTGCTGCAAGGGCACCGCCGCCACCTCGCCCACCTAAAGTTAAGTCGCGTGCAGGAGAAAATGATGAAAGTTTCAGCGTTGTGGCAGCATTTAACGCTGAATTGCCGTTTGTTAGCAGCGGCATGGTAACGATACCAGCTTCGCGTTTAACTTTTGTTGGTGGTGGATGTATTTGGGCAGAAAGTGATGCTGGCTTACCATTTTCTCCTGACATAAGTAGCAGGTTCTTACCCAGTTATAAGTAAAACTGTTTCGTTCAAACGAAATCTTTGCAATATCGCGGAAATTTTCTAAAACAATTATTTTTTTAACGTAGCACAATGAGTTTATTTTGCGTGCGTCTGTCAAGAGTGAGAATAGAAGTGAATTGTAAGGTTATGTTGAATGTTGACAGTTCTTATTCTCGTTAAGAGTTGCCATACAAAGAAATTAATTTCCTCTTGCCAGACAATTTTTAATTCCTTAAATATTGTTTGAATAATAATATATAAATTAACTAGAATCACGGTTGCCTAGTTGAATTCACTGAAATACAATAACAACAAAATTCTCCAAATTTAATTGTTTTCTTTATATAACAAAACCTACAATTTTGTTTTGGAAAAACCCTGTTGCCAATTTTAAAATATAATTTTTCGGTACTGCCCCTTATTTTGGGTTTTTGAGTTATTGTGTGGGGCCAAGGACCATTTTTTCAAATACATATAAATGCAATCCTCGAATCTACGTGTTGTTCCAAAATATTTTAATTACTACAAGGCCCGTGCAATTAAATGCCTGGCCGAGTCGAAAGCTACCACTTGGCAGCCCTGACTAGAAAACATAGAGCGCGCGATTGAGACGATACAACTGTAATGTAATACAAAAAAAACCCAAATATGAAACAATTCCAATAAAAAGTTGGTCCTATATATATAAAGTTTAGCCACAGCGAGAAAATAGTTTCGAAACAAATTGAAAAATCGATGAAAAAACAGTGATACCAAACTGAAGGCATTTTTGGATATGAAAAAAGTCCATAGTTGGTATCTTTTTTTTTTTTCATATATGTTTTTCGATGTATTTTAACATAAAATTTTTGAGGAATACCAAAGAAAATTACCTACATTGTTATAGCCCAAGAATTTAACCATATTGACAAAAAAAAAATATATATAAATGATTTTTCCTAAAGAAAAATCAAAAACACATACAAGAATTGTTCAAAAAACCTTGCAGATGCGTTCCTTATTTTTTGATCTTACATTTTCGCAAGTCTACATACATTTATTGCAAGGTGAATAAATTTGATTGCAATAATTATCGATATCGTCGAGAGACAAACCTTATTTTGAGGGTGTTTCCTACATCCCCCATTAATTTTCGAACTTTTCCCATCTATTGGTCCAGTACTTTTTTTTTCCTTAAATAGGGCTAAACAAACGGCGGGATGCCGCCAAAATCTAGTTTCGACTTTTTCCCATCAATTAGTGCAATAACATTTTTTCTCTGAAATGAGGTCCAAGCGGATATATTCTAAATCATTTCCAGCCTTTTTGCATAGATTGGTGCTGGAAATTTTGTACATTTATATGAAACGAAACTACCGTTGGGGCTACCTTTGTCTCTCCTTCTAAGGCACATTTTCAGTTAAAAGCGATTGTTTATTGTTCAATGTAACTTCAGAGGCAAAATGCGGTTAAGACACTTGGACTCTGAAATTTTATTGTGAAAGCTGCAGTTAGGACATAATGCATACTGAACGTGAAGAGGTAGCTAAATTTGGATGGCTCAAAACGGAAGAGTGTATTTTCTTAAGTATGGATGCATTTTTATATTGTTTTTTGTCAAAAATTCATAAAAAATATTTCGTAATGGATATTATATTTTGTGGAGAGCTTTTTTGTGAAAGTTACTCCAAAAACTTAATGTTATGTCATGGAATTCAACATTGCTCCAAAAATTTTTTTCGATGGCTTATGACCGTTCTTATACTTAATGCTAGAGCCATACGAGAGTTTTTTCAACGCACGTTTCACAATTCTTCAAAACTATGTGCAATGGGCCATGAGATGGTGTTGTTAACGCCGGAGTTATGCTAAAACGAGAAAGATCGCACGTGTGATCTTAGCCTTAGTCGCAATTTCTTCCTGAAATCGTCATGACGCCCTGCTTGTGATAAATTTTATATATGTTTTTAAAAATACATTACCTTGTGAACTCGATGTAATATTTAATAATAGCTGGTTGCAAAATACATTTTTAAACTTGAAAAGGAATTTTGGATTCTTTTGATCAAAAAATTAATTGATTGAGAAATTGCAACAAATAAAAAAAAATGGCAACACGTGCAATAAAGTGACAGCTGTCAACCAGAAATTAGATGAATCAAAACAAAGTCGCGATTAAATTTTGTGCAATGTTATTTAATAAAATGTAAACAAAAATACAATTTTGCTACACGTTTCATAGCCCATGGTGCCAAAATTTTGATTTCATTTCTCCGCGTTCTTCAGCCAATAATTCCCTGGCTTTCTTCTTTCTCAAAGCTTCCTCATTACATTTTTCGATCATGAAGTCAAAGAAATCAATGTGCTGCACATGAAAATCAAAATGATCCCTAAAGTTTTGATAATTTGGGAAGGCAATATGCTTCAGCATGGCATGGTAGAGGCCCTTGCGTTGTATTTCCGATAGTAAACGGCACTTATGAAATATTTGGCGTCGCTTCCAACTGTTTCTGCTGGTCAATCTTTGCATTTCCATGCGTATTTGGGGCTTAATGTGGAAAATGATGTTCCTGTAAGTATGATAGCAAAAATCATGCAGGTAAGCAAAAATTAGCTAAGAGTTGGAATATGTTTTGAAATGTTGATTCTTTTTACAAGAAATTCAGTTTGATTAGTTTCCGCGTTCAATACAAGCTTTCAGCAGAGCGACATGGTACAAAATACGAAAATCGCACTTTCCAGCCCATCACGAAAATCAAGTAAAACATTTAAGAGTACTTGCTTGAAAACGTAGCCCTTATCTCAAGTGCGCAACATATACTCAATTATGTTAAATGAAAATCACGATTATAATGGTACCTTAAAAATCAATGGTCTGATAAAGTCTTTTTAGGCATTGAATGGCGCCACAGACAGAAGTTTTTTGTTTTTCAAGAAGTAATATCTCGTTTCAATTGTCTATTCTGGTTTGATTAGAAATGAGAATGGGAAAACATACATTTATTTTCCATCCATTCTATTATTACTTCTGTTATTGTTAATCTTTTGAAATATAATTCTTGATACAACATTTTTTTATATATGTATTTAGTTTCCGACAAATAGCTAGATGAAAAGAGGAAATAGGGCAATATATGATGCATCAAATATGAAAAAATCAAATTAATGGCTCAAATTTTGGTAACAAGTTCATTAACTCCTACTTTTTAAGATGAACCAAATTTAAGTGATGTTGCGTGTACAGAACCCATTTTACTGCCATTAAAAAATCGAAACTTTTATTGGACTAAAGCGGTAACTAAAAATGTATAACATATAATCAATATTATTCCGCCAGAAACTATATCTAAAGTCTAAAGTAAGTACGATAGCAAAAATCATGCAGGTAAGCAAAAATTAGCTAAGAGTTGGAATATGTTTTGAAATGTTGATTCTTTTTACAAGAAATTCAGTTTGATTAGTTTCCGCGTTCAATACAAGCTTTCAGCAGAGCGACATGGTACAAAATACGAAAATCGCACTTTCCAGCCCATCACGAAAATCAAGTAAAACATTTAAGAGTACTTGCTTGAAAACGTAGCCCTTATCTCAAGTGCGCAACATATACTCAATTATGTTAAATGAAAATCACGATTATAATGGTACCTTAAAAATCAATGGTCTGATAAAGTCTTTTTAGGCATTGAATGGCGCCACAGACAGAAGTTTTTTGTTTTTCAAGAAGTAATATCTCGTTTCAATTGTCTATTCTGGTTTGATTAGAAATGAGAATGGGAGAGACCTTATCGAGTCGTCACAAGGATTAACAAACGTACACTCAGGATGGGTAAACATTGAAAGACTGGCACTTTCTGAACAGTATGGGGAAGCACTTGTCCCTTACGATCAAATTTAAGGCGATAGCACTGTGACGAATATAGTAAGATAAATTCACGTATTTTTATAAGTACATATACAGCAATTGATGTTCATGTGCTTACCATAGATTGTAGCAAGTGTAACAAAAGTAGTGCCGTCGTTTGGAATTTTTAAAGTGTTCTAATCGATACAATATCGACGAACACTGTTGACATGAAAAGTATCAATTTATCTAAAAGACTCTAAATAATGCCGCAGATGGTATAAAATCACTGAATTAGTCTACAAATATAGTTGTAGGCCTACAACTTAACAATGAATATCGTTTCATAAGTAAATTAATTATTATGTGGAAAAAGTGTTCTATAGTTAAGTGTATAATTTTAAAAAAGAGGAGAGATGGAGTCGTTATATACGATTGAAACCCTTTTTTCCCATTACCTGACAGTGAAAATAAAGTAAAAACACATTTCTCTGACTACGGATAATTTTTTGATGACCTGATTTGATATTAGATTAAACTAAAAAAAAACATCTTCGTCAATATCGACAAATCGCTTGATTTGAAACATGTAAAAAAACTAACTTCGTTAACACTATTTTTTATCCATGCAAAATTTTCAAAATTGTACTTACTCTCTCATCTGACGACGCATACGTTTAAAGGAAATCGTGTCAAAAGGCTGAACGAATTTCTCAATTTCATCGCTGTGTGCAAGTTGCTTCGGTATCTTGATATAAACACTAAAAAGAAATAAAATATTCGTTTTGTTGATGGTTAACATATATGTATGTATGCATATATGAGTGATCTTTCGGCTGTTGAAATACCTATATCTATATGTAAGTTTTATTGCATTAAATTTAGTTTCTTTTATAATTGCAGCACTAAAAGCTGCTTAAAATGAATTTGAAGGAAGATCCTAATGAAGGCTATAGTAAACATATTCATATATATATGAACAAAGGCAAAAAGTTTTGGAATAAAATTGTATGAGAACGCCGACAACAACAACCTTCTACAACGACGAGTAAAGGGATCACCGCAACAAAGGCAGGAGAAAAATAAGTGAAAGATATCATTTACCAGCGTAAAATAACATAGATAGGTATGAAAAATTAGGCATTTAATGAATTCACAAAAATTGCATTCCACTAGTCATACTACACATTTCATTCGGTTTACGGTCGCTGAATCTATTTTTGATTTTTAAATAAACATCAAATTTTTATGTTTATGACGAGCAAAAGAAATCCAATCAAACAAAAACTTTGTTGCCTTTTTTTTAAAGAAATATCATATGGACAGAAAGCTAACGACCGATTTACCTTTTTATTTGTTCAGGTGGTTAAAGGTCAAAAGACCTATTTTCATGAATTTCTATAAAAAAAGGTCCTAGGAATTTTTTATTGCAAATTTCAGAACCACTTTTTTTGTATAGAAAATTGAAAAGTCTACGTCTTTTGTCAAACAAAAATTTTCTTTAGAAACGATTTAAGACATTTTTACCTTTGGTGTCGTTAGTTTGCCTCTTATTGTTAGTTAAAAAACCAAAAATTGTTTCACTACATTCGTTCCGTTCAACACTTAAAAAAGCTTGCTGCTAACCAACGCCTTTTTAGATATTTTTTAGTTTCACTGGCACACAAAGAAGAACACTTTTTAAGGAGTTTTTATCAAGCAGATTGTTGTCAAGGGCTTACATTTGAAGAATACAAGCCAAGCCAATGCTGATAACATTCTATATCATCGCGGAGTACGTAAATCCGAGTATTACAAAATAATTAATTAATTTGCGGTTTATTCTTTTTATAGCCCATAAAAGCAACACATAAAGCGAATCGTATACTCACTCGTACATAAAGTACCTAATGTATCAAAGCATTTAGCATACGGTGCCATTATGGCTGGAAAAATATGTCTACCAAAATTTGAGCAACTAGCGAATAAAGTGAAAAAAATGTTGATAAATTTGATCCTAAGATATCTATTGAAGGTGGATGGAGGGATGAATACATTATTGGTGATGCCTGATTAAATAATTTTATTTTTAAGCAAGAATATAGTATATCAAAAGATGCTGTACTTGTAAGTAGGATATGCAATTTTTCCTACAATTTGTTTCGAATTCAAAGAGTTCTTTCTTAACAGCTTAAATCCCAATTACCACGTTATGGCACTCTTGCTCTGGGTTTATATTTCTTTTTGCACACCAGCTTGCAAGTTGATGTTTTGAACAAACAACGGGAAGAGCTGTTACGTTCCTATCACAAATCGTTGTGTCGATTTGTGTTATCATCGATGCCTCGGTTGGATCGTACCTCTTGGGATGCCATTTTAGAGAAAGTGCGTAGGTGTGAGATTTACAGCTTTTACACTGTCATGTGTGAGCTGCCGCTTGTATGTCTAGAGCGAGATCAATGTGATAATTTTTTACTGAATAAATTTTCGTTTAAAAAATAAGTTATATTATTGTAAGTGCCAACACGTATTGCAAACGCTACAATACACATTAGAGCGACTTGATGAGCTCGGAGTACTGGATGAGAATGACTCAAAAACGAAGCAAAGAACTCAAAAAACTTAAGGGTAATTCATTTCAGTGAAGTTTACTAAGACTGAAAAGTCAATCAATTAACTCTTTAAAAACCTTTTGGTGTGTTGGATCAAAAACTCTTCGGCTCTTTATTTATTAATGTAAATTAAGTTTATTGCTAAGCGTCTGGTAAAAGTAGAGTGTTTCATTTTATATTTCCAAACGTAACTAAAAATTAAAACAAAAATTCTTTTATGTATATACATTAGGGTGTGCCATTTTTGAGCAACTTTATTTTTTCAACTAAAAAACAGGCTTGAAACTTTCAGAAAGGTGCAAAAAGAAGCCTCTGAAAATTTGAGCTCTTAATATTAACATTTAGAGGTGCCTGTTTCTAACTTTCCATTTTCCATATAAATTACATGGAAAAAAAATAAATTTTTTTTTCTTATTGTTGTAGCTTGACATGAGAGCATTGTAGAAATGAACTGAAACATTATTTTAGCAGGAAATTGAACGCTCTACAAAAAAAAAAAAAAAAAAAAAAAATTATTTTTTTTCCATGTAATTTATATGGAAAATGGAAAGTTAGAAACAGGCACCTCTAAATGTTAATATTAAGAGCTCAAATTTTCAGAGGCTTCTTTTTGCACCTTTCTGAAAGTTTTAAGCCTGTTTTTTAGTTGAAAAAATAAAGTTGCTCAAAAATGGCACACCCTAATATACATACAATGTGATACAAAAACTATCATCAATTATTTGACGATTAGAAACTGTTTTTTTTTAAGACTAAATATATATGTAGGTATATCTTGCTTGCTTGATAGATAAAAAATATTAAGTTTTGTTATGTTTTCCAAAATTAGTGATATGTGATATATAATATAGGTACATATAAAACTTTTTAACCATAAATCGGTTCTATTAGGAAACGCTCTAGTGAGTATACTAATAAAATTGAAAAAAAAAAAAAATACTTACAATATTTTTTCATTTTGGATTTAGCGATGAAAAGCAAAAGCTATATAAATTTTATGATTTGAAAAATACTTAGATAGGAAAAAAATTATCTAATTAAACCATACTACATAACCACTTAAATCGGATTCAAGATCAGTGGCCGTTTTGACAACATTTTTTGAATTAAAAGAAAATTGGCTCATTGTTCTAGAAATTAAGTACTTATGTCAATTCTCGATCAAAGTGTGCAACCTCTAAATATTATCTTATCTTCTCGAAAGCTATCATCAATGAGACTCCGGGCGTAAGCAAAGTCTGCAAAAATTTTAAGGTACAGTAAAAATATAAATTCTAAAAAAATCATTTAAGAAACAAACGGCCACCCGTTGTGCTTTTACCAAAAAGTATTTCACAACAAACAGCAACAGCTTTTTCTTTAACAAGTGCAGACGCATGAGCTTTTAACAGCACTTGCTCACCGATAAAAAAGTTAGCATAAAAAATAAAGAACAACTGAAATGTTGAACATTACTTGTTGGATTCGCTCAAGAGTTGGAACATAAAACGAAAAGCAAATTTTGTAAGGCTTCTTCATTTGGGAAATAAGTGAACAAAATCAACATGAGTCTACCAGCGGCATTCACTGAAAGCAATATCAAGCAATCACTTGAAGACACTTTGAAACAACCAATTCAAATAAAAGAATTCAAAGTGCGCCCAATTGAAGTTGGTGGGAATTATTGTAGTAACATCTACAGAATTACGATAAGATACACAACACACAAGAGCGAAAAAGAAGAGTCAACAGAGGTACTACATTTGCTGTTAAAAGACTTATTTGAAAATTGCACAGAAAATTCAACGGAGTATTTTATGTATGAAACTGTACTGCCAGAAATGAATGAAATTTTATGTGACACCCATCCGCTGGAGCAAAAAGCGTTTTCACCTAAGTAAGTGAGGGTGAATTTCCCAAAACTTCAACAATTAATTTTCTCATTAACAGAGTTTATTTATCAATCCGACAAAATACTGAGCAGCATCTTTTTGAGGACCTGAATGCAAGAGGTTACGTTATTTGTGACCGACTAGTGGGTTTTGATGCTAGGCAGACAGAAATTGTATTAAGAAAATTAGGACAGTTCCATGCTGCATCAATGGTTTATAAAAAGAAGGTGAGTTTTTTAGATAGAATTATGTTTTAAGGTCTTTTCTGGCTTGATGGAAAATCAAGAATCGGAATATATTGTGAAAATATTTATTTTCTTTTATGGGAGGTGGGTGGGTGGTACACCTTCTTTTTATTTTTACCCCCTTTTGTTTATTTAAAGCTTTTTGTACTGGGATTGGCAGGTATATAAAAGTATATATATATTCTTGATCAATATCACCACCTGAGTAGATTTAAACATGTCCGTCTGCGTGTCTGTCTGTCTGTGGAAATCACGGGAAACCAAGCAAGATAATTGAATGAAATTCCGTACACAGGCTGATATTTCAAACAAGATTTTTGGCATTGGACACGCTACCGTCTTACAAATGAAATATTTAAAACGCTATATTGAGAGAGATATTCGATGAAGTGTAACCAAATTCATCACAAATACTGAAGATAACTTGGACAAGCTCTGGGAAAAAGATATCGAATTTCGTCAAGAGGGCGTGGCACTTCCCAAACAAGCAATAACTTAAAAACGCTATACTGTGAGATTTATTTATGATAGTAGAACCAAATTTCACATAAATAGTAGGATTGATACGGAAGAGCTGAGTACAAGAACTTGGCGAATTTCTGCAAGTGGTCGTGGCACCATCCAAAGAAACAAAACCTTATAAAAATATTGAAATTTAAAGTAATAAACCAAATTTCACACAAATACAAAAAATGCTCGGTTTAGCATCAGACAAAATGTTGGCGAATTTCGGACAGAAAGCGCGGCACCTCCCATACAAGCTGAAGCTTCAAAACGCTATACAGAGATCAATTTAACTAAATGTTGCCAAATTCAAAGTGGGTACTTTAAGTCAAACCAACCAGCAGGTAGTGTGGTGACCCTTTTAATACTTTTACTAGTTATCACTACATTTATCTGAGAAATACACTTTGTAATCTAATATTGAAGTGAAATTATTAATTTATCTTATCTGATGTACTTACATACTTCGATAACAAGTCCGATTTCAATGAAACCAATTCGTTGATTTCTTATAAAAATAAATTAATTATTTATTTGATTTATTTGAAAAATCAGTTTGGATAGAATTGAAAGCATGGAGTTTATTAAGTGAAACAAATCTGATCAACAGAATAATCGACCCGGTCAAAATTCTGTGCCCATTTTCAAATTTTAAAACGGTTTATTATTTCTGCAGTATGTACATATATAACTTTTGCTCACATTACGACTTTCCTTTTTAGCACCCAGCCATAGTAGCCGGTATGAAGGAGTGTTTTGTCAAATCCAATCCAAATTTGGTGAATTTCATTGAAATGCTCATAAACGATAATACCGCATATGCTGTTAATATAATAGAAAAATGGCCTGGTTATGCAGCAATTGCTGAAAAAATGCGTAAAAATACAGGTGATAATTTTAGGCGAAAATTTTTCAACATACTTCAGCTAAAGGATTGCAAAGTACGTGTTATTGCACATGGTGACCTTTGGATAAAAAATCTGCTCATACACGAGCAAGCAGAAGATGCTATTTTTGTAGGTTTTTTTTTTTTCAAAGAAATTTTTAATCTCATTGAAACATTTTTCTTTATTGTTTACAGCTTGATTATCAAAATTGTTTTGAGGGTTCACCTGGCATAGATTTCAATAATTTGCTTATGACCAGCGTACACTTGGATGTGATGAACAGCACAGAAAAACGTGAGCATTTAATCGAACAGTACTATAATGCATTGCATGCAACACTTGTGCAAAGCGTTTATGATACCCCCAACATTCCCACATTGGACGCTATCAAAGCAGAGATAGCACGCACTGAATATTTCGCCTATTATGATCTCATATTTGCTTTTCCACAAACAAATTTGAGCGAGGAGTTGGCGAAAGACATGGATTTGAATGGATTCTTTGACGTTGAGCGTATGACGCGTAATCGTAAGGATATGTTTGAAAATGTGAGAGTTATGGACACATATCGGTATATGCTGAAACATTTTGATAACTTAGGATTGTTGGATTAGATTGTAATTTTAAGTTTAGTTTATGTTTACCTGCTTATTAAATTTAGTATCTTTCTACTACCAATTTTGTCAATTTGATAGAGTATGAAGGATCAAAACTTAACAGAACCAATTGTTATTTTTTTTATTATATTTCATTTGATGTTTTTTGTCTGTTAAACTCGCAAACAGTTTGCACCGCACCGACCGCGTTTCTGAAACTTTTTTTTTTTTGTATTGAGAAATATGCTTGGTTTGCGCAGCAGAAATTTTCGCTTTTGTGTCAACATGAATTAATAAGAGAAGAAAGGAATGAATTCTAAAATTCATTCATATATACGTCTTTGGAATAAAAATTCATGTTACTAAAGTCGCCGGCAAAAAAAAAAAACAACATTAATAAGTGTGTACTTAATCAATTTCTTTAATCTTGTGTTATCTTACTTGCTTAAAGTATATCACAAACATTCGAAAGCTTTTTTAATTTACTAGCTGTTCCCGCGGGTTTGCCCGCTCACTTCCCGTTCTACAATCTAGCTTACATTTCACGCAGTCCTTACTGCAGATGAATTTCACAACTTGGTACACGTACGAAGAATGGCAATGTAAGTGCTTTTGTTGTATGGACCACGCCCCAATACACAATGCGGTTCACATTTTGCAAGTAGCTTGGCACAATCAATTTGCATCCATGTATCAAGCTTCACAACTGTAGCTGTTATAGATGCCAAGTTTAAAGTACTTTTGTTGTAAGGAAGGTTCCACGCCCCGTTGTCTTATTACGTTCACATTTCATGAGGTTCTTAGTATAGACAGTATACATCCTTGTTCCAAATTTTAAAACTCTTGCTACCATAAGCTACCAGATAAAGTGTTTTAATGGTTTTTATCGCACGGCAGGTGCGCCGCCCCATCGTCGAATCCCGTTTAAAATTGCGAGGAGCTTCGCATAGACCATATCCATTGTAACACGAAATTTTAAGACTCTTGCTACCAAAGGAGCACTAGATCTAGCGTTTTAAGTGTTTTTGTCGTACGAAAAGTGCCACGCCCCTTTATCTAATTTCATCCATAGTTGAAGTTGCAAAGTACTTCGCTTAGACCATTTGCATCCTATCACAAAATTTTTAGACTCTAGATATCATACGTACGAAGATATAGGGTTTGAAGTATTTTTGTTGCATGGAAGGTGCCACGTCCCATATTTTTATCAAACTAAAATAAAGCCTATGTTACTCAAGGATAGCGTAGTTTTTTATTAATAGAAGAATTTTAGAAACGGAGCAGTAGTTCCAGAGATTACCCTTTACATACAAAAAAAAAAAAAACAAACAACCAACAAACAAACAAACACACAAACATTACCTCTTTATAAATATAACAGTATAGATACGAGTATAGATTAATTTGGCAACAAAAGTACGATGTCAACAGAAATTATTCTCAGTAAATTTCTAGTGCACAAAGAGCGCAGACACGGAGCAATCGAAAAGCTATTTAACTGCTATACACTCAAGACACCCAACTTTAATATATCTGCGATGGAGTTACCGACCTACCTTAATGCAGACTACATTAAGGAAGCGTTAAAAAATACTTACGATAGTGAAGTGGAAATAATAAAATGCGAAATAAAGCTTCTCAGTTCTAATGGTGATAACTTTTCTAGCGACATCTATCGTGTCAATGTGAAATTTATGCACAACGGTTTAAAAGATGAGAAATCATTAATTTTGAAAGTTCTAATACCAAAAATGGTTGATATCTGCTCGAATGAGCACGCGATGTATGAAGTGGTGTTACCCGCAATGGAGACGTATATGAAGGAAATTGAAGGCACACAAGGCGAGAAAGAAAGATATTTTAAAGCTGGGTAAGTGTGACACATGTACGTAAAAAAAAGGAGAAAATAGCCGCCTTAGCTGCCCGATTTTTCCGAAATTTATTATTGAACTACTCGCGATATTATAATGTTGCTAAAAAATAAAGTTTTTTATTTAAAAAAAGTTTGTTTTAGCTTCCCATCGAGCACTTGAAGGATTTTTTTTACATATATTTTTATTCGAAAGCGTGTAGCCTTACAGAAAAAATGATGTAAGCTGTTTTTGACTTGAGATTTTTAAAAACAAATTTGAGAAATGCAAATTTGAAACTGTGCTACAAATTTTATTTATTTTTCATTTTTTGGCCGGTGCTTACCAATTCCAATATTTTTTTTTGCCATAGAAACTTGAAATTGTCTAATTTACACTGAAAAAAGTGTATTCTCTTTTAAATCAATAATATACAGCAACCAAATATCTCCGATTTAAATATGTGAGTCAAACGGGGTATATTTAAATTTTATTCAACGTGTTCGACATTCCTTTGATGCCGACAAATTGTGGTTTCAAAAGTGTTCATGGTTGCAAAACGCTTAAGACTGTTCAAGCCTAGTGTAGTGCTCTCATCAAGTCACTATCATCATTCATCAATTTTAAATAAAAAATTTTCTTTCCCATCGAATTTTGAGTAGTAAAATTTAAAATTATTTATTTTGTCAATCCCTTTTGGCCTGTGCTGTTGCTATTACTAGTGCCATTGTGTCTAATACACAACACAAGCACCTGCGCAACAACAATAACAACCACTGCAAATTGAATGCACTTGTCTGAGCACAAGTGCGATAAACGATATCGTGTTGCACCGGTGCCAATGACACATACCAATTTAAGGCCAAATTTTAGTGTGCTGTTGTTGTTGGCGTTTATGATTGGGAAACAAAATTGGTGATCGATTAAAAATAAAATTAATTGGCGGTCAAGAAAAATCATGATAATGAGGGAGGAGATCAGAAAAATGCTGGGAGTAGGGTTCAGGAAAACTATGTTGTTGTAAATTTTGTATCTGAGCATATAATTTTTGTAAATAGAATCAGATTTAGTAATAAAACGAAAGCGGCTCTCTAGCCATTAAACTATAGTGTGGTGGGCTTTAATATACCAAATAAAACCCTAACTCCCCCACATTTTTTACACTAGATTTGGTGTTCAATGACGGTGTGCCCACATTATTTTTAGTTGTTTGACTTAAATAAATACGAGACTAATTTCTAAAAATAATTATTTCAAAAAATTACTATCTTATTAGTTGTCTTATGATCGATCGCGATGATAAAGAGGTCTACGTACTAGAAGACTTAACTTCATTGGGTTATCGCGTCGCTAATCGTTGGATTGGATTGGATGAAGCGCATGCTACGCTATTAATGCAAAAATTAGGAAAATATCATGCTGCTTCAATGATATTTTGTCAAAAGCAAATGGCTACAGTTACCGGATTACAGAAATCTCATTACGCTGAAGGTGCTACTGACGAGTTGGGTTGGTTGGATGCTATTGCCATTGGCGGCATGAAGCACGCAGTGAGTGTAGTTAAAACATGGCCAAATTTTGAAGATATCGCACAAAAAATGCATAAGATACTGACGACTTTTAATGAACGCATCAGTGCTACAGTAGACCCTAAAAAATGTAAAGTGCGCGTTTTGAATCACGGCGACCTCTGGGTAAACAATTTTCTATATAGCTACAACGAAAAGGGTGAACCAGATGATGTGCTGTTTGTGAGTATGTAGTTGGACTGAACCTCTTGCTTTTTTATTGAGCTACCAAATACTTTCAGGTTGATTACCCAAATAGTTTTCTTGGAAGTCCCGGCTTTGATATAAACTATTTTCTAAACACCAGTTTACGACTTGATGTGCTACAATGTAAGCGTTATGAGCTGCAACGAGTTTACTATAATGCACTGCGTTCTACCTTGGTGGCGAGTGGATACCCTAGCATGCAGATACCCAGTTGGCAGACGATTATGGAGGAAATACGTAATACGGAATTTTTTGGATACTATGCAGTAGTTTGCGAATTGCCAATGTGCTGCATGAGTAAACAGGCCTCAAAAGGCACAACGGTCAATACCTTCATTGATGCAAATGCCATTGCGGAAAAGCGCCAACAGATGTACGAAGAGCAACGCGTTGTGGAGACTGTTAAATATAGTTTGGATCGCTTTAATGAACTACGTGTCTTGGATTAGATGTGTGTAGATATCTAGGTAATAAAATAATTTTTTCTACTCACTTGCAACTCTTCGATAATTGTGCTTACATCAAAAATAATTTCACATTAAAAGGCAATATTTTTTTCTTTAACCAACCAATGAACTTTATTATCGCACGTGCTTGCCGAAAAATGAAGCCAGCTAAATATCAAAGAACATCTGAAATGTTTGAGTTTATATTCTAAAATTTCAACTATATATGGTACAGTAACCATGGTTTAGGTTTGAAACTCAAATTACGTATGTGGGCTACATAGATACGGTCACGTTTCTAATTTCAATAAAAGGCTACTTGGGTGCGATATAATTACTTATCTCAGTTTTAGGAACTGCTTGTTTTTTCACAGGGTCATACACTCAAAAACGCCATCTTATTTGTTTGACAAATTGCAATCAGTCGCACAGGAGTAATTTTGTAATTATACCAAAATCTAATTATTTCAATTCATCCAGGATATTTTTGATTAACGCCTTTAGACTCTGGAACTCATTGCCAAGCCACTTTAAATCTATTAGTGATATAAGAAAATTTATGCAGTCCATATTTAACTTCTTCTCTCAGTGGTGAAATTAACAAATAACGCACGTAACCATTTCTCTCCGTTTTAGTTTTTATTTTTGGTGTTTCTAACAAAATCTATTCGTTATTCGATCTTTCTTTCCAATTATTAAATATTATTTTATCCAACTTTCTTTTTATATTGAATTAGATACTAAGCTTTTAAAAACAAAATTATATATGGGTCATTCCATCTATAATGGGCCTATCATTACCCTCATGTTTTTTAAATAGGCTGAAACTTTTCTCAGTGATTGGTCTATCATGTAGTAGATGTAAAAAAATTCGATAAAATTTTTTTGACCAATATTATTGCTTAAACAAAAAGTTTTAAATTGTGTTAAAAAAAACTCGTAAGTAAAACAAAAAAATTCATTGATGAATATTAACAAACCAACACAATCCAAATTAGCTTTTATATTATTTTTAGGTAGTTGTGTACTAGTAGATGACAAAAAAACTGCAAATCTGAATAAATTAAGGCCGGAACGGTTTCTATGTGGTAAAAGATAAAAAAATTGACCTTCCAAGAAAACATCACTTTCCCAAATACTCCATCATCGATTTCAGCTTTTTTAGGCTCAAAATTTTCAAAACATATAGGAGTACCATTCCTGAAAAATTTATCCATGTTGTTTCACCCTGTTTGATTTTACAAGCATTTGAAGTTAAGATTTATGATTTGCAAAGTAAATTGAAACATTGAGAACAACTATCTAAAAATAATATAAAAGCTAATTTGGATTGTGCTGGTTTGTTTATATTCATCAATGAATTTTTTTGTTTTACTTACGAGATTTTTTTAACACAATTTGAAACTTTTTTTTTAAGCAATAATATTGATCAAAAAAATTTTATCGAATTTTTTATATCTTCTACATGATAGACCAATCACTGAAAAAAGTTTCAGCCAATTTAAAAAACTTGAGGGTAATGATAGGCCCATTATAGATGGATTGACCCATATTTTATTTGTAAATTATATACATAAATGTAATCTGCATACTCACTTTGTTATCATATGCTTTGCATTATAAAAGAACTTAGTTCATATTATACGTAAGTTTAATAGAAATAAATTGAAATTAATTTATAAAATTTCTCATTAACAGAGTTTATTTATCAATGCGACAAAATACTGAGCATTTTTTTGATGATCTGAATGCAATAGATAACGTCATATGTGACGGTCTAATGGGTTTCAGTGTGATGCAGATAGAAATTGTATTAAAAATATTAGGTCAGTTCCATGCTACATCAATGGTTAACAAAAAAAAAAAGCGAGTCAAGAATGGGAAAGTATCGATAAAATGAAAGATTGAAAGTGAGAGAGAGATATTGCTATTGTGAATAAACCATTGGGAAGAAAATTAAATGATTCTTAAGCCAAAACCAAAAACGACGTGACGAGACGTAACGAGTAAATTTCATAACCAAAATTAACATACTTAACTGATAAGTCAACGAAACATTTGGACAAGACGTGTTGCTCCGTAAGAACCGAACTTGAAACCGTCACTACTCGTCATAACAGCAATTTCGATTCTTTGGCTAGCGTATCATTTTGGGTTAAATGTCAAAACAGACGTAACGAGTGCAAACGTTAGTTTAGTTGCTATAGTCTCGTAACGTCTATTTTGGTTAAAGCTGTATTTGTTCGCCGATTTTTCATGAAACTAGAATAGGTAACATGAATACGAAAAATATTTAATTCTGTAATCACTTCTTTCTTTTTATACCCTACAGAGGGTGTATTCAATTTGTCATTCCGTTTGTAACGCATTGTAGGAGGCGTGGCATGTATGGGATAGTCTATATATTCTTGATCAGCGTCCACACCTGAGTCGGTTTAGCCATGTCCGTGCGTGTGTCTGTCTGTGTTCTGTCTGTAGATATCACAATTACGAGAAAGCCAAGCAATATAGTTAAATGAAATTCGGCACACAGGCTGCACATTCAAGCAAGCTTGTTGGGATTGAATGGACGAAATAGGTTCATGCAAATCATTTATAACGCTATATTGAAAGAACCATTTGAAGTGTAACCAAATTTCTCAAAATAATTTTAAAAAACAAGCTCTGGACGAAAATTTGGTGATACTTTCTATGTGTTTACGTGTAAACGTTCCTCAAACGGCAACACTGTTCTCATAAACTCGTCACTTTTATTCCAATACAATTCTCATGTATAATCTTTTACAATTATCGACACTCAAGGCTCGTATGTGTACCGTCCTTGTTGCTCCACCTCAAAAGATCGCTGACCATGACATTGAAAAATGTCATTGCCAAAAGGCAAAATCTACGTCGGCAGAACTTTACTCGTTAAAAACCATAGAGCAAACACGTTGTACCAGAGAAATTAGCTTGAGACTACTATTAAAATTAGATTAAAATCATTCTAAAAACTAACATTAAGTAACTTAAAAATATCTATTGTTATTTGAAACTTATTAAAAGTTATCTAAGAAGCCTAAAGTGCTTAAGTGTTTTGATTTGAGTTCACATAAGAAGGAAAATTGTAGCTTCCCAAAAGCCATCAACATCAGCATCGAGACCATCATCCTCGTCAACAGCATCTGCACATCAGCACCAACCACCAATCATCATCCCCATCAACATCATCGCTGCATCCACCGCCGCAAACATATCGATCAACCACCGCTCTACCAACCGAAAAACAGGTATTTCTTTTACCATTTTTAAAACAAAAAAAAAGAAGTTTGTGCCCCCGCATAAACACTATGCAAGCGAAAATTTAAAAAGCTATACTTAGAAAATTATTTAAGGTAAAATGGAATAAAATATCATACAAATACAAGAAATATTTTGGTCTGGCATCAAACAAAAATTAAGAAATTTCGAAAAGAGAGCACCTCCCATACAAGCATAAGCTTCACAGAGTTAATTGTAAGTAAATCTTGTCCAATTCAATGTGCATACGTTTCGTCAAACCAGTCAACATAGCGCGGTGGAAGAGATAACATTTTAATGAAAATTTAGGACTTAATTATTAAGGAGATAATTATTTTATGTTTTTTCTGTTGAGGTTGCAAATATTTTTCTTAGCGCCGACTGCGTTTCTTAAACTTCTTTTCTTTTTGTCATGGCGCCTTCTTTCAGGTGAGGATTCCAAAATGCTTATATGGCTTTGGAGTACTAATTCACGCTACTAAAGTCACTGGCAAAAAAAATGTTAATCCAAACGTAAACGTAATGACGAAATTTCCAGCAAAGCATTTGACTCACTAATAGAATTTTGCATTATACATCACCGTCAGAAACAATTACTTAGCAAATTTCTTTAATCTTGTGAATTATTTTAGTTGTTTAAAATATTTCACAAACAATTAACTATTGTTTATCAGTGTTCATAGCATTGGCCAGCCCACAGCTTTAATAATTAATTAATTTCGCAACAAAAGTTTGAAGTCAACAGAAATTATTCTCAGTATATTTCTAGTGCGCAAAGAGCACAGACACGGAGCAATCGAAAAGCTCTTTAACTGCTTCACACTCAAGACTCACTTCCCAACTGTGATATATCTGCGATGGAATTTCCGACTTACCTTAATGCAGACTACATTAAGGAAGCGTTAATAAAAGCTTACGATAGTGAAGTGGAAATAATAAAATGTGAAATAAAGCTTCTCAGTTCTAATGGTGATAACTTTTCAAGCGACATCTATCGTGTGAACGTGAAATTTATGCACAACGGCTTAGAAGATGAAAAATCGTTAATTTTGAAAGTTCTTATACCAAAAATGGCTGAAATGGGCTCAAATGAGCATCCTATGTATGAAAAAGTGTTACCCGCTATGGAGACGTATATAAAGGAAATTGAAGGCGTACAAGGCGAAGAAGGAAGATATTTTAAAGCTGGGTAAGTGTGACATAAGAACCAAAAAAAAGAAAATAGCAACACCAGTGACTGATTTAGACAGCCATAGGCTTACTATGACTATGCGAATACACTTACACGGAAAAAACAACCCTTGGAAAATTACATGAAAGTAACTTACTTATACTGTAAATACGATTTATGTAATAACGAAAATAACACAATGCGAAACTGTAAAACTTATGGTTAAATATGTATGTATGTATACAGTGCAACCTCGGTTAACGAAACCCTCGATAAATGCAACTCATCAATTGTCGCAACCTGTAGATTTCTTTCATTACAGACTCAGTAAGCGCAACTTTTCAAATAAATTTTATTTCGCTCAGTGCAACATATGTCGTTTGAATATTCTATGTAGCATTTCTGATACTAAACCGAGTTCGTGAATACCATAAGATGGAAAAATGTCTATACAATTGGTTTCTTCAGCAAATAAATTACGATTTTTTACACTTAAGGTTATTTCGTATCAAATATCTACACCCGGGTACTTACGATTTTTTGACTCCATCATTGCAACTACCGCGGTTATTGCAACAGGCTTGGTTTTTATTAGTTGCGCTTAAACACTTAATTTTCACCAACGATTAATCGCGCATATGTAAAAATTAAAATTTTTCAGAGAAGAATTTATTACTTTATTGAAAGATATTTCTTAATCGCTTTCAAAATAAAAAAAATCAGTTTGAACCTGCAATAATGAACTCGCACTGTATTTTTTTGAAGTTTTTCACTGCTGTGACATTGTACAGTACGGAAATATAAATTCAGCAATAAGAAATGCAACTTTAGCTGAACTGAATAATAATTTTATCGGCTAAAAAATTTCGCCTAAATTTGACTTTGTTGTGGTTGTGGAAAAGCTTTGAACTATTTAGTTTGGCTCTTAACTAGCTGATCACCTGTTGTTTTTCAAAAGCAAAGTGAGTGTCGTACAGCTATAGTGTCAATGTTTACGCTGCTTCAAACAGTGTTAGTTTTGGTCAGAAAATCGGACAAACATTTTCTAAAATGTACGATTCATTCTTTGAAACTTATTTTTCAAGCCGTGTCTACTACAAAAAATAATATAATTTTTAATGCTTGAAATTGTTAAATTCAAAGATCATAATGTAAATATTTGCCTTTCAATAGAGTAGATTCGAGAAATAGCAATATATTTAACTTGATGAAACTGTAGAAATAGATGAGAACCGTTCTCTAATGTGCCAGTTAATAACATCTGACTAATCTTAAATAAAAATTACAGTGTGAGATTTTAATTTCTGAATTACAATTTGAAATCTAATTAGTAAAGCGACACTTGCTCTGCTATTTATTGAGAATGTTATACAAAACTCTTTTTTCTCGCTCTCTCGTTAGCGAATCTTTCATTTAATTTTTTGTAATAAAAACATTTTCAATAAATAATAGTGCAAGAGCTCTAAGTTTTCGCTGGCGAAGAGTCAAGCGAAAGTAAATTTTAAAGGGTTTAATGCAGAGGAAGATCTTTCACCGCTGCAATTTTTAACGCTCATTTTTAAAAAACTCTTAAAATAATTTTTACATTCGAAAAAATAGAACCAATGGTTAGGCTTTTTAATAATTGTATATCCAATAACATTTACAACAATGCATTGTATTGTTTATTTGTTGTCATTTTTATTGTTACACCAATGCAACACCAATGGCAACAAATAAACAATACATGTGTCGTTGTAAACGCAATTAGTTAATTACTCATGTTACTACCTTTTCATTTGTTATAGCTTATTGACTTATCTTTATTACTAAGTCATGCATTTTTACAGACTTTACATTATAATAAACATGCCTTGTTTTCCATTTTATTGCAACAAATAAAATACGTTTAAAAAACTAGCTTTATGGCGGCGTAATTCAATTCAGAACTATTCTTGCGTGATACGCTCTACACCCGTCGCCAGTCGCTATCTCTGCCCCATTATCAAGTCATTGAATAACAAATAAAAGACACCGAATTCTCATTATATTAACAATGCAAAGCATAAACAAGTAGATACACAGAATGTTAAAAACAGTCAACTTCCCCAAGTAATACTAATAATTTTTTGTTCAAAGTTGGTTGTCTTTTTAACATTTAAAGTGGTCGGTAGGTATCGCTGGAGCATTATTTTAGAATTATTTTAAATTTTAAAATAATGTTAAGGCATTAAAAAAGAGTCAAGAATGTAGAACTATTTATAAATGAATAAAAATGCGAAAATAAATTAAAAAGCAACGTTAATTCTCAGCGCCCTCTCGGATCTTAGGCCCAAGCCTAATTAGCCTGTGGGTAAAACAGGCCCTGACACCAGCCCTTTATATTATACCCCATTATTAACTAAATTTCTTTCCGAGCTACTCGCGATTTTTTAATGTAAAAAATATATAAAGTTTTTGATTAAAAATATGTACATGTATATTTATATTTTAGCCCAGTGTATTTTCTCAACGAGCATTTAAAGTTTTTTTTATTTTTACTCGAAAGCATGTAGCATGAATCAATATATAAAGATTGAAATACTATATAGTATACTATTGACAGATACGTTTGAGTTGCATAGCAACTGCTCTTAAAATAAAAGAAAAACAAAAATATTTTTCATTATTGTTAAGTCCCTTTTACATACGGAAATTATTTTCGGAAATTCTTCAATTTTTTTGGCAAAACGAAAGGGCCAAGTACATAATTTTTCGTACTCGGAAATTCTCTTTCGTTCGTTCGAAGACATATTTTGACTTTGCTTTTTATTTAAATTTGTTTGTATTTGTGTGTTGCGGTTGCAGTGAAGTATGTACAGTAGACGTCCAATATATCGAACTAACTAATGCACGGGTCAGTCGTAATATCGCAAAATTCGTTATATGGAAGTGTTTTTTACTAAACAAACAGACTTTTATTAACGCTTATATTAACTCGTGATCACCCTTACTGGTAAAAAAAAGTTATTTTTATTTGGAATAGTGAACATTTTTAGCGTTCTTAAACTAGAGACATCTGTGGAAAAATTCCAATTTCAAAAACTGTTCGTTAAAATGAAAATTCGTTATATGTTGTATTGGACGTCTACTGTAATAGAAATAGCAAATCTTGAAATCAGAATTTTTGGAAAAATAAATATTAGCATATCGTCACCTTAATATAGAAAGAAAGGCCCTGTATACGACTTTTGCTACTTTATAGCAGAACAAAAAAACAGACATTTAGAAGCACAAAGAAATTTTAGGTTACGTATGTAAACGCAAAACAAATTCAGAAAAGACAATAGATAAGGATATCTTCCACATAATTTTCCTGTGTAAATCGGCACTTATTATTATCTATCAAACCGTTAATTGTCTGAAAAAATTGCAATCTTTTTAGCTGCCTAATGATCGATCGCGATGATAAAGAGGTTTATGTACTCGAAGACTTAACTTCGATGGGCTATCGCGTCGCTGATCGCTGGATTGGATTGGATGAAGCGCATGCTACGCTATTAATGCAAAAATTAGGAAAATATCACGCTGCTTCAATGATATTTTATCAAAAGCAAATGGCTACAGTTACCGCATTACAGAAATCTCATTACGCTGAAGGTGCTACGGACGAGTTGGGTTGGGTGCATGCTATTGCCATTGGCGGCATGAAACATGCAGTGAGTGTAGTTAAAACATGGCCAAATTTTGAAGATATCGCACAAAAAATGTACAAAATACTGGCGACTTTTAATGAACGCATCAGTGCTACAGTAGACCCTAAAAAATGTAAAGTGCGCGTTTTGAATCACGGCGACCTCTGGGTAAACAATTTTCTATATAGCTACAATAAAAAGGGGGAACCAGATGATGTGCTATTTGTGAGTATGTAG
This sequence comes from Meiosimyza decipiens, assembly GCA_963680825.1. Classification (NCBI taxonomy): domain Eukaryota; kingdom Metazoa; phylum Arthropoda; class Insecta; order Diptera; family Lauxaniidae; genus Meiosimyza; species Meiosimyza decipiens. Next base: position 42,966,148 of record OY804258.1, read on the forward strand.
TTGGATTTGTAACTCCTGCTTTTTTATTGAACTACCAAATACTTTCAGGTTGATTACCAAAATAGTTTTCTTGGAAGTCCCGGCTTTGATATAAACTATTTTCTAAACACCAGTTTACGACTTGATGTACTACAATGTAAGCGTTATGAGCTGCAACGAGCTTATTACAATGCACTACGTTCTACCTTGGTGGCGTATGGATACCCTAAAATGCAGATACCCAGTTGGCAGACGATTATGGAGGAAATACGTAATACGGAATTTTTTGGATACTATGCAGTAGTTTGCGAATTACCGCTGTGCTGTATGAGTAAAGAGGTCTCCAAAGGTACGACGGTTGATACGTTTGCTGATGCAAATGCCATTGCGATAAAGCGCCAACAGATGTACGAAGTGCAACGCGTTGTGGAGACTCTTCGATATAGTTTGGATCGTCTTAATGAACTGCGTGTCTTAGATTAGATTTGTAAATATATCTACATATGTATGTAGGCAGTAAAACAATCTTTTCTACTCGCCTACAACTTGCTATAACTTGGAAAATTTTCGGCTATGTTTCTTCTACTCTCTCTCTCTCTCTCTCTCTCTCTCTCTCTCTAAGGTTGCAATATCAATTACTCTCTTTAAGTAAATAATAACAATAATCGAAAACCAAAAAGATTTTCACATTATAAGGATTAGATTTTTCTTTATTCAACCAACATATCCAGAGTAATGAGCTTTAGTACCACACATAAAAGAACAGCTTAAATGATGAGCATTACTTGTTGGATCCGCTCAAGAACTGGAAACGGAATGGCAATATTAAAAGGCATTTTCCTTTGGGAAATAAGTAAACAAACTCAACATGAGTCTACCACAGGCCCGTACCCACCATATGGACAAGAGGGGGGGCTTTTCCCCCCCTCCACGCGTCTCATTTGGCTATATATTTTAGAAAGAAAAACAAAAAATCATGATATTGGAATTGCATTTGTCGCCCCCCCCCCCCACACACAAAGTCGGATTGACACGCTACTGGTGTACCAGCGTCATTCACTGAAAGCAAGATCAAGGTATCACTTAGTGGGAATTATTGTAGTAATGTTTTTTTTTATATTTATTTATTAGTCTTCAAATTCATAGATATCGTAGTACAAAGATCATGGTATCAGATTTCACACTTAGGTATTACAATCAGTTACAATAAATTATATAAAAATCCAATAAAAATTATCTAATTATTTAAGGAAAAGTGGAGCATGAAATGAGCATATTATCTTAGTAATTTTATAAGGAACAATATTAACAAACACACTGAATAACTTTTGTAAATTCCTTATGTAATCTATGTAGGACAATCTGCATCTATTGTTGAATGACAGAGTCAAATCTCTCATTATCGTACTAATTGGCATATGTCCATAATTTTCATGTAGTTCTATAGTTGGATATCTATTAGAAAGTTTGTGCATAATTTTTAGGTTTTTGTTTTGAATTATCTGCAGCTTCTTTAAGTGTTTTTTAGCAATTTTTGGAAATCAAACTTGACAGCCATAGGTCATTATTGGTCTGATGCACGTGTTAAAAAGAGAACTTTATTTTTGACACAAAGTGAAGAGTTTCGGTTTAGCATGGGAAACAATGCTCTGCCACACCTTATAGCTTTAGCGGATATATTAAGTATATGATCTTTTAAACTCAGCTTTTTACAAGGTCAATAGTTTCATCTTGTACCTCGGTATATTTGGAATCCGTTTCGGTGAGTTGTTGAATGGAAAAATAATAGCCTGATTCTTTTCGCAATTTATCTTTATTTTCCATTTGACGTTTGAAGCTATTTAAGCTTCTTTTATTTGTTTATCTATTGTATTTGAAATTTTTCCATTACAGATCATGAGCATAAAAAGCTGCATCTTGGTTTTTTTTAATAATAAAGTCTGATATAAATATTGAGCGCCAGCAGGAATATTCCTGAGCGATGATTGACTATTTCCTATACACACAGCAAATGTTCTGATGGATAAAAAACTGTTAATGATCTTCAAGAGATAAAAAGGATATCCAAATTTATGTAGCTTAAAAATACGGACGTCATGCCAAACTGAATCAAAGACCTTTTCGATTTTTTCTGCGATTTACTTTATTTCGTTGAATTATGTTGCAAACCTTTTTTAAATTGGAAGGACGGTGGAGTGTTCTTTCCTAAATCCAAATTGTTCTTTATTTAGAATGTTGTTGTCTTCCATGTAAGATGACATTCTTTTGTATAAAGTTTTTTGAAACACTTTGACCATAGTATTTAGCATACTAATTGGACGGTAGTTGTTAGGGATCTTATTATCTTTGACACTTTTTGGTACTGGTATAACCTTTGTCCGTTTAAATAATATAGGAAAGTAGCCATTTCCCAAACAAAAATTAAATACGTTGGTTATTACATCGAAAATGGAATCAGGCATATTTTTCAATACAATGCTTTTGATGTTATCAAGTCCATGTGCTTTGTTATTTTTAAATTTTTAATTATGTCTTTTATTTCTGCGGCGTTTGTTAGTATATTTTAATTTTCAATAACTATTTTAGATTCTTCTATGCAACGCAATTGGTGTCTCACTTTTGTATCCATAGGAGAGTATTTATTTAAAGTTACGGTGTGTGAATTTTCGAAGGCATCCACTTTTTGTTCGTTTGTTTTAAGGACATCATTGCTTACTGTCAAATCAGCAAACCCTGTATGCTTACATTTAACAGCTTTTGAAACTTTCCAGAAGTTTTTATTTCCAGCAGGCAATCTGTTAAGGAAATTTGACCAGTTCTGATTTCTATCTTTATTCAGGTGGAAGTCAATTAGTCTATTAAGTTGCGAAATTATAGATTTTAGAATACTTCTCTCACTAAGGACAATGCATCTTTGAAACCTTCGCCTGGATTTTATTCTTTGCTTAATTAAATATATTGAAAGATCTGGAATTTGCCTCTGCCAGGAGTTTTTGAAAACAAAAGAATTTTTTTGTGAAACATTTAGAATAATTTGCGTCGTCTTTTCTATTATACTTTCTGTTTTTGAAGTTGTTATAATAGTTGAACATAGGTTGTGTAATGCAATTTGCTCATTCAATGTAATGTTAACAGAACTACAGTGAGACATTTATTTTTCAAAAGGGATTGCGTCCGATAGGGATGTTTGACATCTGATAAGTTGTGTTTTTTTTTTTCATTTTTATTTCTGTGCCCTTTATTATCTCCTCACGAAGCATAGGACCTCAAACTATTTTTTCATTAAAGACATACACATCATCATGGATCGCTATACAAATGAACAGCGGTTACAAATTTTGGTGATTTACTAAATTCACTAAAATTTCAACTTGAAATTCACTCAAAGTTTACATTATTGTATGCAATTACAAAGTTAATTATCTGTCAAGATCGTGTGATTTAACATATTTAGACTATTTTTTCTGGGCTATGCTAAGTCATTGATTTACTCAGATAAAAAAAAGAAAATTGGGTCATTTCCAAATATTTTATTAGTTTAACGTGCTCTATCTGCAGCAGGAAACGCTACTGTAATTATAGGTTCCTTTATTGAAATGAAATCAGGTAGCGCGGAGCAGAGAAGACGATTTGAAGTTGAATAATTAACAAAGTGAAATGGATTATAGGCATATTATAACCAAGTTAGCATTTGAGAAAATAGGAGATGTTACTGAGGACGATGATTAACTTAGCGACTTTAATTAAGGAAACGAATCAGATTCTTCATCAGATGAAGAAAACGCAATATGTTTGTTTATACATAACATCGTTCAAGGGAGTAGGCATTGTGTGGTATAATATGCCAATCGGACTAATGCGCCTCATACCGATGATGAATTCCATTTATAAGGAGACACAGCATATACTTGCTAATGTCACCTTATTATTCCACGTAGGGATAACTCGTGTAGGGTTGTCATAGAATACGCATTCGGGATACTCCTTAAATAGCGCGATACTCTCCAGTTATATTTTTGTGAACTAAAAGGAAATGAGAAGCTGTGTTATTTTATTCGAGCTTGTGTTGTATTGCACATTATGTACAATGGAAATTTTATTAAAGCTGAAGACGAAGGAGATGATAAAGAACTAATTCTAATATGAAAACGTTTTTCTCTATAAAGAGGTGAATGCAGCGTAAAAATTAATTATGTATGTGAAATAATTTTCAGAAATAAAAAACATAGCGTTCATAAAAAATATTTTCTGGTTGTTTTAGTGAAAAGCAACGTTTTTGTGTTCGGAAAATGTTGCAAATTAAAAAAGAGGTGTAAATAATGAAAAATTTTGAAAACGTTAAAGAATATTGAAAGACTCTCAAAATATTTAAAAAGTTGATGTGTCGATTCGTTGCTCTAACCTGCTTTACATAAAAAGCTAGAGCAGAAACGAGCAAAAAGAGTAATTTAGATCAGATTCAACAAACACAGTTCAGAGTAGAGTAGAGCAAATTAGAGGTGTAACTTGCTTTAAAGTACTCTAGAGCAGTCACCGACCAGATTTTATATGTACCTTATAACCAATTTGCAAAAGCTTGCGACAGCTTGCAAGCGCTCCTTACAAATGCTCCCGGCTCTTTGTTTATTAGCTCTTGGCTTGCAAGCGGGTGCTCGCGAACCAAAGTCGAGCTCTTGCCTACCGCCCAGAAAGAGAAAAGTTGAAAATGGATTTAAGGTCTCACTTATAACTCCGGATCCTGGAAAAGATCGTATTTGACCCATTTCCGGAAAATCATCTTTCTTACCAATCAGAGTTTCCAAGTGTGACTTATACCACTCTTGCTATCAGCGACTCGTATATAACTTTGGTTTCTTAGCACGCATCCATAGTAGCCGGTACGAAGTAGTGTTTTGTCAAATCCAATCTAAATTCGATGAATTTCATCGAAATGCTCATTAATGTTAACTTTCGGCGGAGATTTCTCACCATACTTCAGCAAAAGGATTGCGAAGTACGTGTTATTGCACATGGTGATCGTTGGATAAAAAAACAAGCAAGCGACAGATGCTATTTTTGTAGATTGAATCATTTTAATTGTTTGAAATTATCTTGTGAATTATTCTAATTGTTTGATCAATTAAGTATAGTTTATCAGTGTTCGTAGTATTTGCCAGTCAAAAGCTTTAAGAATTTATTAATTTCGCAACAAAAGTATGATGGCAACAGAAATTATTCTCAGTAAATTTCTAGTGCGCAAAGAGCACAGACTCGGAGCAGTCGAAAAGCTTATTAACTGCTGTACACTCAAGACGCACTACCCAACTTTAATATGTCTGCGATGGAGTTTCCGACTTACCTTCATGCAGACTACATAAAGCAAGCGTTAATAAAAGCTTACGCTAGTGAAGTGGAAATAATAAAGTGCGAAATAAAGCTCGTTAACATAAATGGTGATAACTTTTGTAGCGACATCTACCGTGCTAATGTGAAATTTATGCGCAACGGCTTAGTGGAGGAGAAAACGTTAATTTTAAAAGTTCTTATACCAAAAATGGCTGAAATGGGCTCAAATGAGCATGCAATGTATGAAAAGGTATTGCCCGCTATGGAAGCGTATATGAAGGAAATTGAAGGCGCACAAGGCGAAAAACAAAGATTTTTCAAAGCTGGGTAAGTGTGAAAATCAAAAAAAGTAATAGGAATGTTATCTTTGGCCTCGCCAAAAATTAAATAGACTACACCTGCATCCACAGTAAAAGTGTGCGTAAGGCTTGTATTTTTTTAAAATGGTTTTTCTTCCACGAAACTATGTGCTGGCTGGTTGGACCAAGGGTAATTTTGCAACATTTACTGAAATAGCACTCTGCGTAACGTTTTGCAGCTTATGCTAGTGCGGAAGGTGCCACGTCCTATTTTCCAAATTCGTCAACTTTCTGTCTGATGAGAGACCGAATCATTTCTTGAATTTGTGAGAAATGTGATTAAATTACTTTAAACCAGCGATGGCCACTTACAGGCACTTTCCGCCCTCATGGCCTGAACCGTTACTCGACGCACAAGCAACCAAAAACACAATTCGCAGAATTTCAACGCTATCGCCGAACAACGTTGACTTAAGTTCAAAGGAAAACAAAAACAACACACACAGGCATTAGCGATTACGCCGCATTGTGTCTCGACGAATGGAGCAATTGATTTTGCTTGTAGTGTAGTTTGGTGTTTTTCGAGCTGTTAGCGAATTTGGAAATACAAAAAGCAAAAAAACCTTAAAATTTAGTTTGTTGTTGCTTGATGTTGTTTTTTATACCTGCCACGAACCTTTACTGCGGCCCCTTACATTGAACTGTCTGTTATTTCCGAGCTTCTTGAGATATTCTAATGTTCTTAAAACAACAAACAACAGAGAATTTACAACATGTAAACATTTAGACTTAAAGAAAACTTGCTTCAAGCTTTTTTATTTCAGGAGATTTTGTGTGATACACTAAAAAAAAGGATTTGTTTTTGAATTGACAATAAACACCAAATATCTTCGATGCAAAAATCGGTTCCAGATACGAGTGTACCATACCTTAACATTTATACGACACCAACAAATCGTGATTTCAAAAGTGTGCACGGTTGTAAGACTCGCAAGGTTTCTAAAGTCTAGACTTTCTGTTCAATGACGATATTGTAACATTATTTTCAGGTGTTTGATGTAAATAAATACGAGACTAATTTTTCCAAATAATTATCTCAAAAACTGCAATGCTTTTAGCTGCCTTATGATTGACCGCGATGATAAAGATGTCTTTGTATTTGAAGACTTGACTTCACTGGGTTATCGCGTCGCTGATCGCTGGATTGGATTGGATGAAGCGCATGCTATGCTGTTAATGCAAAAATTAGGAAAATATCACGCTGCTTCAATAATATTTTATCAAAAGCAAATAGCTACAGTCAACGCATTGAAAAATTCTAATTTTACTGAAGGTGGTGCGGATGAGTTGGGTAATGCCATTGTCATTGGCGGCATGAAACATGCAGTGAGTGTAGTTAAAACATGGCCAAATTTCGAAGATATCGCACTAAAAATGTACAAAATGGTGACAACTTATCATGAACGCATCAGAGCTACAGCAGATCCTAAAAATTGTAAAGTGCGCGTTTTGAATCATGGCGACCTGTGGGTCAACAATTTTCTTTATAGCTACAATGAGAAGGGCGAACCAGATGATGTGCTGTTTGTGAGTATGTGGTTGGATTGAACCTCTTGATTTTTTATTGAATTACTAAAAACTTTTAGGTTGATTACCAAAGTTGTTTTCTTGGAAGCCCCGGCTTTGATATTAACTATTTTCTAAACACCAGTTTACGCCTTGATGTGCTACAGTCTAAGCGATATGAATTGCAACGTGCTTATTACAATGCATTGTGTTCTACCTTGGTGGCGAGTGGATACCCTAAAATGCAGATACCCAGTTGGCAGACGATTATGGAGGAAATACGTAATACGGAACTGTTTGGCTACTATGCAGTGGTTTGCGAATTGCCGCTGTGCTGCATGAGTAAACAAGTCTCAAAAGACACAACGATTGACACGTTTACTGATGCAAGTGCCATGGCCGAAAAGCGCCAACAGATTTACGAAGAAGAACGCGTTGTGCAGACTCTTAGATATAGTTTAGATCGTTTTAATGAACTCCATGTCTTAGATTAGATTTGTAACGATAGGCAATAAAACAATTTCTTCTACTCACCTACAACTTGCAACTCTTGGAAAACTTTCGGCTACGCTTCTTCTACTTTCACGCTTTCGAAAGCGTGGAAATTTTTTCATATCCGGCTTGTATGATTTCAAATGAATGCTCATTTTATCCATCATAGTGCGTAGAGGATCTAATACAGTAACAGTATTGCTAACCGCATAACTATAACCAGTAGTTTGGGGTATTTTTTCCATAAAATCAAAACCTTCAAAAAAAATGGTGAAAAAATAGAAAACAGAAATTTGATGCAAATTTTTATTTCTACCTTGTACAGTACAGGTTTTATCATTCGTCACTTCCAGAAATGTTCTTTCTCTACATGCTGGCTTAGAGTAGTTCTTGAAATCCGTTATGCATTGTGTGAATTTTTTAAAGATTTCCACAAATTTTTCATCAAAATTAAATTTTAGTTGTAATGTATCGCTGTGAAAAAAACGATTTGGTTTAGTTAGCTTAGTCATGTGGGTTATCCAGAAATAACAACGTGTGCATATGCATGGGAAAAAGAAACTTATGTTCCCTTACTACTAGCGATATATTATCAAAAGCTAATCGTAAAAAAATGCCAATAGTTTCAAATATCCAAGCACGATTTTAATGAAAAAATAACCTCCGCTCAAATTGACTGAATCTTTAATATACAAGTAAGATGTTGTCCCCCGATCAAAAGTCGGAGTTACGGATAGCTTTGGAGACATGGGAGACATCAAATTTATCATACAGTTAATTTATATAAGTGCTTCACCGAGAACCGATGAATATCGTTTCGTTCTTGGTCTCGCTAGCGATAATGACAAGATGTAAAAAAAACTGCACCATATCATTCTCAGAAACATTGATCACGTATACACCATACTCGGTTTGGCTAAAAAATTTCGTTTACCTTTTATAATAATGATTTTTTTAAAACACTCTAATGCACATAAGTATATACTTAAACTTACGGCACGATTCCATATTCTGCATCGTTTCGTTCTACATTTGCTTCTATTTTGCACATTTCTTCATTAACCTTAATGCTTAGGTCTTCTCCGAATTTTATTTTAATAACAAATTTTTGTGAATCATTGTCTTGTTGAGGTAAATCTCCTGACGTAGGAGCTTCTTTTTCTCGCTTAATATCCTTATAGAGAAAACTGTTGACAGCATCATCAACGTTACGATTCTTTAAAATACTCGGTATTTTTACTGTTCTAATTTCATTATCGTCCACCTCATTTAAATGAACATTGTAATCAAAATCTTTTTCTCTTTCAAAAATATCATCTGGCACAACCATAACGTTGGTATCATCTGCAGCAATGACTTCGAGATCAATTCTATCGGCTGTGACCTTTGTTGACAGCAGCATAAAATGCACTGTTGCATAGTTCTCGTGATGTGCCCAATAATTATGACCCTGAAATATTACATATTCAATATCTTTTTCCAACGGCAGCTCTTCCTCGACATGTTTTTCAAGATATTGTGTGTAATCGCTGTCTAATTGCTTGTATTTCATTTCATTTTTTATATTTATATGCTTTATAAGACGATCCCTGCGCGAGGATACTTCATCGAATAATTGTTCATGCGACTTATAAGCGTTTCTAGCTAGGGCTTCTTCTCGGTGTAAGGCCTCATAGACATCATCAATCTGTAAAAGCTAAACATAAATAAAAAAATATTTATCCAAAAGCATGCTAATATTTTTTGAGTGAATAATGCAATTGATATTTAAAATTCTTACTTACTGCATTTTCATCGAAATCCCTGGGAGAAGCTAAATGTGAAGAACTTTCACTTATAAGAATATCTGAAAAAATTGAGAAACATTTAATGATATGTATACCTAGCAAAGAATTCGAATAAAATCAAAATTTGGATATCTCATGGTTAATGGTAAGTGTATAAGATTGGGCACAGCGAAATGTGATCTTTCCGCTAAATGATTTCTCAAGTCAAGTAAAACTACAAAGTCACTGCACTGTTTGTCAGTTTCTTTTTTATTATGAGTAAACAAAAGTTTCGTCCAATAAATGGTATTTAAGTAGAATGACTGCATGAAAATAAAGTTGAAGATGCCTGACCTGTAGATCATTTCATTCTGAAGTTTTTTTACATCGTAACGACAAACATGACAAGGATTGCGGAAGACGAAGGGTTTTTCGCCAACTCCAACATTATCACGCGTGACAATTTGCAAAAATTTTTTGTTCAATTCTTGTATAAACTTACCGATATCTTCGAAAACATACTCATCACCAACTACTATATCCTCGGCTTTAGTTCTTATAAGAGTGTGATCCACATGATAGCATTTGAGCTCATCTTTATTCCAAATTAATCTGACACCGTCACCGCGCATGGCATAGCTTTCATTGGCAAAATAATCATGCCATTCCACCATTGATATCGGAGGTTTTTCATGTATCTGAAAGTAATACACATACATACATATATGTCAGAATCGAGGATATCATATATTATGATCTACGGATCTCATAGCCTTCATAAATATAAATGAAAAAACTGCTGTCACAGAAACATTTAATTTTTTTTTTTTTAAAATATTTAACTTTTAATGCTCAGTGTGTTGTCCTTGGAGTAAATGAGTAAATTTATTGTTTCGATGTTGCCTCAGGGATGTTGTTGGGTAGTTTTTATGCATAAGCACACGATCCCACAAATTTACGTCAAAGTTCTTCTCTTAGATGTATGGACATACTTAGTTTAGTGACAGCTCTTTGGCTTTTAAAAATAAGTGTTTCATACTATAACAATTTTAATTAAAGAACAAAATAGTTTAAACCAGGGCTGCAAACCGGTTTTGAACCGAACCATTTTTGAACCGGAGTATCCGGGTTTTTTAATGATTTTGGCATCTTGAACCAAACCAAAACCAAACCATAAAATTGTAAATCGTTGCGAACCGAACCTGAACCGAACCATTTTTTTATATTTTTTCTGGTTTGGTTCAAAAATTTTTCTTTCTTTATTAATGAGAGGAAGTAAATAAAATATTGAATATATTAACTAACAACACTGCTTTCATAATCTCACATATTTGTGTAACACCACTATATAATGTTTGACAGTTTGAAACACCGCGCGTAAGGGCATTTACATACAACGTGTAGCAAAATGTAAGTATAAATTTTCATATTTTATTTATGCATAAAGTTACTTCTTTTTGTTCATAAATATCTGTAGGTCAGCAAAAAATCCAGTTTTTACGAAGTTTTCTTTCAACATTGAGCTTAACAAAAGTAAGTGCAAAACACGCGAGTTTCAGACGACTGGGCAGCACGCCGAAAATCTAACGCGTCATTTAAAGCGCAAGCATATTGAAGTGTATAACGACGTCATGGCAATGAAAAAATTGAGACCAAATGAAGATAAAACGGACGATATCAGGAAATTTGTTGTAAAAGCTAATATTAATGTTGAAACTACTCGTGAAAAGGTGTTAGACGTATGCGTGGAATTAGTAACGAAGAATGGAAGACCACTAAAACTTGTCGAAGAGAGTGGGTTTAAAAAGCTAACTGAGCCTTTATTTTAAGGCTTTTGTTCCTCCTTTGACGATAAACAGACAAAATATTCGTGAAGTAATAATAGATAAAGCAAAGACGTTTAGAAATAATTTGAGGCAGAAAGTGAAGGATCGGTATGAAGTTATATATAATTAATTTTGTTTCATATAATTAAATACGCTTTTTTACAGTTTCATATCTCTTAAAGTCGACTGTGCAACACGTTTAAATTGATCAATTGTAGGAATCAATATCCAGCTAATATTTGAAGGCAAACTTCAAATTTTTACTTTTGCAATGAAAGAGATTCATGATGTGCATACGGGGTCCAATTTGTCAAGCCTGATTATAGATGTTTTAAAATCGTATGAAATATCTCTGTGTCAAATATACACTATAACCGTCGACAATGGAAGAAATATAGTGTGTGCCGGCTCACTACTCAACAATGAAGCTTTGGCTGAACAAAACTACGATAGTGATGACAGTTACGAGGAAAATGAAGACAGTATTGAATACGACATAGAATATATTGATTCAGACAGCATGATAGAGGTTGACTTATTCTCAGACTCCGTATTTGTCAATCGATGTGCGTGTCACACTCTGCAACTAGCTGTCAAGGACTATATAACGCGAAGTTTGCAAGAAATTAAGGACGCCTACTATATACAAACTTTTAAAGACACAAAAGTTATTGAAACCGATTTTGGATTGCCCAACACGGTGGAATTCAACGTATCTGATGTGAAAGCGGTTGCTGGTTTTAAAAGAATTTTGTGAAAACTGTTGTGCCGATATTCACGGCTTGTATTTATCCACATTGCAATGGCATAAAATAGAAGATTTTGTGAATGTGCTTACTCCAGTTTACGAAACGACTTTAAAACTTCAAGAGTCTGATCTAACACCCAGCGACTTTTACTTTGCGTGGTATACCTGTCGGAAAAAAATAGAAAAAAAAGTCGGAAGATCCGCTTCTTTGTTGTTAAATGCTGTGAAAAAAAGAGGAGAAAGTATTCTATGTGCAGATCCAATATTAGCGAGCGTATATCTTGACCCTCGATACCAACTTCTACTTACTCCTGAGCAAAAAGAATGTGCCAAAAAACATCTACGGCAACTATTAAATCGCAAAGCTGATCTTAGTGTTTGTATATCTGATTCTTCTTCGCCAAGTACTTCGTCAATGGACAGTTCATTATGTATTGATGAGGCCGAAGATTTTTTGAAAGATTTGGAAAATAAAAATAGAAAGCCTCAAGTTAAAACCAAGTTCAACTTTATAGACTCCTTCGATAACGTAAAACGTCTGCCATGCCATACAAATTTATTTTAATATTGGGAAAATTATCACCTAAAAGAGCTTAAAGAACTGGCACAGATAGTTATTGCAGTTCCAGCGACTCAGGTGTCGGTTGAACGATCCTTTTCCACATTAAAGTTTATTTTATCAGACCTAAGATCAAGCATCGACGAACATCTTCTAGAAGATATTTTGTTAATAAATCTTTATTAAACACTAATGTAATAACAAATAAAGGCTATATTATAGCAAAGCATTTAATTTCATTTATTTTAATTAAAAAAAATTATTAATAAAAAAATTTCAAATCTAATTTTTTTTTCTTTTGAACCAAACCATTTTTGAACCAAACCACTGGTTCACAACAATAAAAAACCACTCCGTGAACCGAACCATTAATTTTGAATTTCGCTAGAATGGTTCGGAGCATTGAACCGAACCAAATTTAAAATTTTTTTGGTTTGCAGCCCTGGTTTAAACCATTTCATTCATGTTCCGTTTTTTTTTAAGAAATCTATGGCGGAAACTTTTCATTTTCACACGAAGCGTTGCACCAACACCAAAAGCGGAGGTGCGTCTATTTGGTATGATGTATGTAGCTGTATTATGAAAAGTTTTCGATGTATGGCGGATATGAGTTTCATTGATTTGAGATACTCTATATATCTAATAAGTTTAAGATTTTCTAACAAGTTTTATATGTTTAACATCGTAAGAATACACAAAATTAATATTATATTAAATAAGAGGAGTATAAAAACGATGAATATCGCCTTAGTCCAAAGTTTTAGATAATTATTCAAACATTTCCGAGTCATCTTTCTACATCTTATTTGTTATTTAGAAAAAGTTATATTGATTTTTGTGAAAATTTCGAGTGCCGTTTTGTAGTATAATACTCCGAAAGTCACTAAAGTACAAATTTGGTTGCTAAAATCATTAGCCTCGACCCGAGACATAATATGTATCTTAGTTCAATGTTAGTAGCATTCAAGCTTCTCCCAAGTGAAGTCAGTCATAGGTGAGAAGCTTTACAGTTAAGAAAAGAATACAAAATACAGTCATATTTGAGCTTACACTCCACTCATTAGTACAGTGGAATCCCGATAATTTGTACCCCGTTAATTCGAAAATCTCAATAATTCGTAACAAACTGTTGGTCCCTTGTAAAAATCGCTTTAATTCGTAAAAATTGCATACATTTTGGTCCCCTCGATAATTCGTATGTTTTTTTTTCAATAAAGTCTGTTTAACCTCTTATAAATCGTAATTGGATCTGACAACCTCTTATAATTCGTAATGCAAAGCAAAATTCTATGGAACTATGGTTTGAAAAAAAAAATCAATCATAGTAGGCAGCTATTGCTACTTTTATCGTTTCGTAGTTTGTTCGTTGCTTTACCAGAGGTGCGTGAAAAACATAGTGCGGTGTGAAAATGGCCAACAAACGTACTCATAAGACTTTATTAGTGTTGCAAAAGCAAAACATCATTTCAGCCATTGATAATGGAGCAAAAAAAATTTAAATGGCTAAACAATTTGAAATCGCTCCATGAACGATTACTTCAATCCTACAGAAAAGAATATTTTTAATGCAATCTGGAAATAGAAAAGTCTCTACTTATATGGTTTACTCAGTGCCGACAGTCTAATAAAAGAGTGACTTTATTATTTGCTAAATAAATAAAAAAAAACTGTTAATTCGTCTTCTGCAATTTAAAAAATTTTAACCGCCCTAAATGACCGCGCTTTTTTATAAAAAATAAAACAATTATTTAAATTTTAAATTTATATTTGGAGGCATTTCGACTCTATTTGAGTCATCCTCAGCATAAAACAATTTAAAGACTCTTTAAAAAAAAGCGCGGTCATTTAAGGCGGTTAAAGACTTAACGTTGTTAAGAAAATTTTTTAAACTGCAGAAGATTAATTAAGACTGCGCGGTAGTGTTCTAATTATTATTGTTTTTAAATAATAATAAATTCAAATGTTAATTCGTATTACTCTTATTTTAACCTCATTAAATTGAAATCTCGTTAATTCGTACTGTCCTTATTTTAACCACGTTAAATAGAACCTCCTTAAATTGAAAACCCCTGTAATTCGTAAAAAATTGCTGGTCCCTTGCGATTACGATTTATCGGGATTCCACTGTACTTTTAAAGCGTTTCAAAACAGCACTAAAGCTCTCGTTTCTCGTTTTAAATAGCGAATTTTTATTACTGCCTACATTCAAAGTGGAGTTACAGACCACAAATTGTTGTTTTATCGATAGCTTTCTACGCGTCTTGTTTTGAGTTACATACTACGCTTCTTTGCGTCAAAGCTTTCTATGAGAACAGTTGACAAATTTTTAAACAATAAAAATATGTTTTATGAATTTAAAACTTTGTTTAATAAGTAAAACAGCTGATGACGCGAGAAAGCGTAGAAAAGTTAAAAGTTGCTCAACATTTCCCGTCATACGCTTTTTGGCTTTCTACGCGTTGTGCTTGTAACTCAATCAATACGAATGCAGGGTATCAACTTTTTCCGAGAGAAGCATGTGCCGCATCAAAGCCATAAAACGTGGCCTGTAACATCACTTTTAAAGTGCTTAAAAAATCACTCAATGATTCGTTCGATTCGAACAGAGCCTCTTTTCGCACTTTCCATTGAGTATTTGCTTTTCTTTATCACATAAATTTGAAAAGGGATATGGTTGGACAACTTTGCTCTATTATTTTTGGAAGCAAGCGCAATAGGGTTTAATACCCTAGGTTATGGTGTTTGAAAAGAGAAACAAATAGAAAAAAAATGGAATAGCTATTGGCTACCTTAGAAGATATAAAGAATGCCGCTTTGACAGATTTTTTCTTTTACTGAGTATAATTATTATTTTTGATTTTGGTTCGATTGTGGTTGTCGTTTTAATCAATTTTAATAAGAAAAAATTTGTCATTTATATTTCCATAAAAAGTAGGTTCACCGTAGATATATATTCGATAGGATCATACTTTCAATTGGACAAATCGATAAAATTCAGGATTATACGAGAATGCTGAGTGCTCCAAGGTTTTTTTATAAACCAGCATTGAATTATATAAAATAAAATGCGTTCAATACTCACAGCCAGTATATTTTCAATCTGGGTTTGAAGCTTTAACTTTTAATTTAACAATTTTCTAAAGGCTTTGAAGAACTTTGTCCATTCAAAGATAGAATTAATAAGTAAAGACGCTAATTTGAAAATTAGATCACTTAGTCTGAACGACTCAAAATTGGGTCATGCAATGTGACTTAACTTTGACATAAGTGACATTCGACAGATATCAAAATGCCATTTTGAAAATTGAAAACTATGAAGATCATGTTGCAAGATCTCTCTTGTTTATTTTTCGCCTGTTTTTTTTTATACGTATGCCGCGGTGTTAATATAACACTTTCAAGCATATAATGCTACTTACCTTACCAGTATGATTTAAATGTATAATGCGTCCCACCGTTGTGGTGATTTTCAAGTGAACAAAATTTAAACAGTATGTCTCCATAATTGAGTCCAAGAACCGTAGCTCGTCTTCAACAACCTCTTTTAAGTATTCCGCGCTGGTTTTAAAGAGTTTATCATTTACCGATGATGTACCTTCTTCCTGCTCGCTAGATTGCTTCAGATCATCTTTTCCTATTTTATTTTTATCTTTGTGTTTCTTCTTGTCTGTAATTACAGATTCCGTCTTCACGGTGACACCATCTTTTGTATTCTTGGTTTCTGTCGTTTTTCCACTATGCTGACTGCTGACTTCTTTGATTGTTTGTGTCATAAGAGAGTTTGGATTCAAATCAAAATTGTACACCTCAATGTCATTATCTTCCATTTCTTCATCTCCCTCCTCTTCCCCATCTACCAATTCATATTGAAAGAGCTCATAAACCTCACCATTGTAACGCATAATGCGTATGACATCCTCGGATTTGTAGAAAACAATCACACTACCATCTGGCGTCATTACACGTCGTCGTTCTTCATTAAAAGTTTCTTGTGGCTGCCAGACTTGCTCACAGTATTGCTCGTTATAATGTATAACCAGTCCATTTGGACAGTTCATCACTACTTTGGGAAATTCGTTCTGTTTGTTCAGTATACGACATCGTATATAGTTTTTCGAGCGCACATACATAGTAGGCGATATTTTGTCCAATTTATTTCGCACGGCACTTAAATGTACTTTGCAATGATTTATTTTCAAACTTATTGTCTTGTTTAGATCGGAAAAGCACCAGCGGTCCTCATATAGACGTAACAATCCCTCCTCAAAAAAGTAGCTTGAAGTTTTTACACTAAACTCCTGTCTAATGTCTTCCAAATTGTAGCCCTTTAGTAATGGATGACCTGGTGTTAGACCCACAAAGCTATCGACTTCAGAATGTTCAGGAACAGTGGATTTTTTAAGCTTTTGAGCAGAATGTATTTTTGAGAGAGAAGTCTTATTTGTAATATGAGTTGTGGACTCCTGCGTTGCAAGCTTACGTGCCTTCAACGATTTTGGTCTAATGAATATATTAGGATCAATGTGGTAATTGGTCTCAGTACGCTTAGTAGCATATTCAGGATCAGTGGCGGCGATTTGTGCCTCCGTGATAGCCTCACGCATTTCCGGTGTCATCAGATTGTCTAGGAACTCTTCCATTTGAAAAAGTGAAAAATCGCGAAAGCATAGTCGGGACGGTAAGATTATCATTTTCTGTTGTTCGATAACTTCATTGAAACGACGTTTAAATCGATACAGCTTCATGCCTGGTAACATTATATCCACAGTATACTCATGATACTTTTCCATTAGTTGTGCCAAGTGTTGCAAGATGCCATCTTGTGTTGAAAAATATTTGCAATAAGCAGGAAAATAAAATGGTTCCAAGTCAACTTCCAATGGATCATTGATGCGAACACATTCCAAGTAGTGTGAATTGATGACATATTTTCGCAAGATATTGTATTCTAGGCAACAGTGGTAAATGTGACGGAAATATGTTAAGTTCGTGTAGCCGGCTAGATAGCAAAGCAGTGTATTGCTATCCTCCAATATTAAACGATTATAGCGCTTAAGCCTAGTGATGCTAAGGAATGAATTTCTGTAAGTCCGTAGAAGTTCTATCAGTCTAGCACTATGTGAACCGGTAATGGAGCGATGCGATGGCGCCGCAAGTAGTAGCATATCAAGTTCGGACAGCAGATTTCCTGGTTTTTCCACCGTACTCAATAGACCCTCCATGTAAATGGCAACAGTAGCAATATCATTTACCATCGCTGGCATTGGTGATAGCAGAAAGTGACCCTGTATACTTAGTGATTTCGCGAATTCTCGCAAGTCAGCAACATTTACACTTGAATCCATAGCAACGTTTGTAACATGGAAGGCGTTGAAATAATAATCTCGATAATGTTGATGTAAAATCTCTAGATCATATAAGTACCACGAAAGTTCATCGAATATCTGATGTGTGAGTTTTTCCGCTAGGCAAATGGATATGACGGGCAGCTGTTGCTGAAACATGCCAACAGGTTTCAGTAAACTTATTTGGCGTAGTTGATATATAGATTTTTGTATCTCTTCCCAGGTAGTAAGTAAGAATTCTCTTGCACGTTTCTGCGGCAGAAGGATGTCATATGCACTTTCCTCTGGAAGGTAGTGAATTATGGCTTGCACTGGTTCGGAACGACTAAGTGTTGAAAAAAAATAAAAAATTTAAAACGAGTGTAATATTCGTATGTCAATGTTGAGTTGCAAAATGTCTGTTTATGGTAAACATCAGAGTGAGCTAACAGTAATGCTCAAGAATTATAGTTCACAACTAATCTGTATGGCTACACTGCCGATAGTTTTATTGCAAGTAAAATACTCTCAAGTTCAGGAAATTACATAGGGTGCTTTAAACCTGATTTAACTGAAAACAATTTACCAATAAGCAGGAAGATAGAGGACCTCAAGGACTCTACTGTATGCTAAGTAATTTTCGATAGCTTAAGAGCTATGATTTCTTTTCATTTTGTTTTATATTGCTCCCTTATGAAGGCTTGTTTTTCCTTTTCGTGAAACAAGATGACTGACTGATCAATCTGATCCAATCGGTTCCAGTATTGTCCTTTTGGTTTTGATGCATGTTGAGGATTTCGACTCGCGACCTTCATATGACTTCAAAACTGAGATTAACAAACGATGGCATAGGACTAGGAAAGATGCTAGATAGACTTGTCGATCGGCGGCTTGGTGGAGTCCCAGGTGGGAGAGGTGTCAGAGCACCGTGGCGCCAATTGATGGAAAATGATATGACCGAAAATTAATTTGGCTACCCTTAAAACAAAGTATTTGTTCGTACATTTGAATAAAAAATGATTAAAAGTCATCATAGCCCGACTTATCTTGCACAAAATTTGGGTTAGTCTAATTAATAATGTTTTTTTAATAAAAAAGTTTTCTTTGTAATTTTGAATAAATTCATTTTTTAATAAAACGAAAGTTATTTTAAAAATAAAAGAAAAAGGAAAAAAACTATGGCAAACTCCACTTGACACAAATTTTTTGTTTAAAAGAAAATGTTATAGGAGCTTAACTATTCGGCAGGATGGTTTGCGCGCTTAGCAGTGAATATGCAAATGTTGGATTTTTTCTTAAATGTTCAGCAAATAAATTTAACGTGAGCAGGTTGCACCATGCATTTGAATTGATTTACTTGTATATGCGTGTATCCTTGCGTGAAGAGTTTAAGATAAAGTTTCGTGTAACTTTTGTTGAAGAGCTTGTAAGTTTTAGAATACTTTCCACTTGGCAAAAGAGTTTTCCAATGCAGTTAGCAGTAATACGTTGGTGTTTAAATTGCAATTTATTAGTAAGCTTATTTTCAAGAATGCTTCCATTACTGAGCGAAGAATAGGGCTAACAAAACAAAAATGTGGCATGGCTTGAGATTTATATTCTGTACACTGAGAAAACGATTTGTTTGTATATAACAAATTATATTTGATATAGAGCAATGAAATGTTTGATTGAGTTAAACATAAAATGCTTCAAACAACACTTACCACTATTTGATTCAAATACATATTTTGATTTAAATATATACTTGATTGCTCTATATTAAATATACTCGTACATTTGTTATATTCAAACAAATCGTTTTCTCTCTGTAGCAGTCATGCTCTCGACATCTGATTCAAGTAGCTAAAATTCGACGCACACATTATTAAATGACCCAATATAAAAATATGAAAAATTCAGAACAATTTCCGTGAACGGAAACAAAGCAAACGCAATGACAACGCATTGTAAGACAAGCTGACAGCCAAGAAACTGTTCTGTTTTGGTTCAAAATATATTTTGTTGAGGACATACCTTAATAAATCGATATAAAGTTTTTTTGCACTCTCTTGATCCTTTATTATAAATACAATGAAAATTTTCGAGTTAACGGGCCAATCCTCAATGTACTAAAAAAAAATATTGAGTCAAAGTATTCCTTTAATTTATTGATAATTGCAAAGTAAAATTCACATACTTTTCGCTTTGAAAGTGGCGGTGGTCTGCCCACCTTATTGTGATCTTTGGGAAGAAGTGTTGTACATACGGGTAATGATAACTGCTCAGTTGAAATCTGCTTTGCTGTCATTCTACCAGATTTCCTACCACCACCTTTGGCTGTTTTTTCACCATCACCTTTGGGAGCTGTTTCTGGAACTGACGACAGTCCTCTTTTCTTAGTGCCACTTGGTGCACCCTTCTTTAATTGTTGACTTGCCACAGCTGGTAGAGGAAGATCTTGTTTCCAATATTCCAATATATTGAATTTTTTTTCTTTTTCAATGGCTTCCGTGATGAAATCATGTTCTTGACGACAGCTACTGATACTATTGAGTGCATTTGTCAGCAAATCAACTTTTTTTATTTCATTAGTATTTTTCGTAATGCTCTTCATTTTTTTTATGCCAAACGACGAACTACGTTTAAATGCTGATGATGTCTCCAGACTCTGGTCGCCATCAAGATCGATGACAAACATATTGCGTCGTAAGCCATCGGTGACACGTTTTATGAACTCATCACGTACAGGTTTCAAGCCATTACCATGGTAAGTGCTGATCCAGAGCTTATAGTTTTTTTCACGCACCGGACGTATTGCCTTTAGGTAGAAAAAACAATTGTAAAAATTAATGGTAACAGCGATTGTTCTTCTATTTTTTCATTTTGAAAGCTACCTCGCCAACACTTTTTTTACTCTTTGCACTTTTGCTCATCGGAGCTAGCAAAAATTGGTTAGTATCAAGTAATAAAAAATTATATAAAAATAAGGCAAAAATTATTGGATTTTATAAGATAAATGATATATGTATGTTATTATCAAAAATTTGATATTTTGTGAAAAAACTGTTTGGCAGTTGACTTTTTCTTAATTTTAAAATTGGAGAGATTTTGTAGGGTTTCAAAATCGATTGTGTACTTTTTGTTTGAATGGAAGACAGAATTTGAAAATATTGCGAATATAAATAAATCAATAAAAGTGACAATCTCATTGAAAACGTCCAGCAAGTTGGATTTTATTGAAGTCAAGTTTTCTGACTTCAATGAGCTTCACATGTGGTCTAAGCATACGCACTAATTTTCTTGCGCAAGCGTGAAGACATAAGCCAGTTTGCATTAACAGGGTGTGACCACTTTGTCCTTCCGTTTGTAATGAATAAAGGAAGTGGGCGTGCTAGGTACAGAAATGTACATTTATGATCAGCTTCATCACCTGAGTCAAGCTAGTCATGTCCGCACCGCTTATTTCACAATGTGCCTCGTGGTAATTAGCGTAGCTAGAGGGGGCAAGGGCATGGGACTGAAATTGTAAATAAGAGGAAAGTATGATGTACAGAGTGGTCTTTAGAATTTCATGGAACTTGTCTTTTAAGTAAATTAAATGTTGTTTGTGGTACGCCAGTGCTCCGTTATATATATACACCGCACCCAACTCAAAATTTACCTTGAGACTTCACCAAATGTTAAGGGCTGCTTCAGAAGCTACTAATTCAATTATCCACATTTAAATCCGATAGAATACTTGAAGTTTTTGTAGAAACAGTGATTATGGTGGATGATGCGATTCCAGTTTCCTATGTTATAGTCCTCTAAATCAGACAGTTGTCAACAAACGCGCGTTCAAAGTAGCACACGTTCATTTGCAGTAACATATTAACGAAATATATCGTATACTACCGTACAATTCGCTTAAATTGTTCAATTGTGCAACAGCAGTAACGATTCGGGACGTGCGTGCTTCAATTTGAACTCACTGGAAGCTTTAGAGATAGGGTTAGGCCTGCGCATCATCGTGGCACCCGCTCAGTTGGGAATATGGCTGCTGCTGTGGAAAGTATAATCGAAGTCCCGGATTTGTCGATTCATCAGCATTCGCAGCTTTTGAGTATTTTTTACGACTCGATTTGCTACACTTTGCATCTGGATCTGCAACTACAACCATATAAAATTTGGTTAGAATGCAGGAAAGTTTTGCTGGATTTCCAAAAAAATCTGCTCTTATGAGACTCAATTCTACACCTCTAGATGTAGGAGAATTCTCAAGACGAGGAGAAAATTTATATGATTCAGAAGCAGACATTGCGTGTCCAGAAACTGACTGCCCGTAGTTTTAGGTTGCATTACTTCCCGTTTTCGTGACGTCAACTGGCCACCAATGTCACGTGACTTGAAGCTATAAGATTGACGTTGTTTTGTTACGCCGATCCAATAGTTTTGGATCACCGACTCCAACGACTTAGAGGTAAAAATGTTCGAAAAATTCATCAAAATTACTTTTAATTGTTCGAAAGTTTTAAGATTCTGTACTATGAAAGCTTAAAAGAGTCAATTCAACAATGACTAGACCTTAATTTATGTAAATATATAAAACACCATGTTGCAATACTAAAAATGAAATAATGACTCAACTAAATAGCCCCACCTTTAGCTTACTTCATGCATAGAGCAATTGCAGTCTAAAACAATAATTGCTTTTAGGGTTCATCATACGAAATCATATCCGTTTCTTTGAAATGCAATTCGTAAGTAAATATCTTCAAAGCTAAAGTAAATTTGAAATTGCAAACATAATAAACAAACAAGCCGACGAAATGCAATAGGAAGCTACAGAATGCAACTTCCGATGCAAATGTAACTTATGCTACTTTAACCAAAAGAAAGAGACTCCTGCGACGCTAACCCAATTCGGGTGCATAGCCAAGGCTGCTTTCGCAAAAATGTTTTGCGGGCATTTAATTGCATTTGCATCAGATTGCGCTTTCAATTAGACAGTAACAGGAACTGAAGGCTGCAAGTGTAAGCAAAAGTGGTGAAGTTATATGCTGTGCAGGTATCTAGTGTTAGGACATGGGTGTAGACACAATAGTTTTACAGAGGATACTTTAAGATGCATTGAAAGTTTTCAGTCTAAAACTTAAGACTGAATAGTTTCAAGTGTAGAGTATTACTTAACGGGAATCTTTCTGACCCTTTTGAGTCCGCATCAGGTTTGCGCCAAGGTTGTTTGCTGTCACCATTCCTGTTTCTGATAGTTCTTGACGATGTCCTCAGCAGTTCTCTAGACATTGCAAATAGCGTCATTCAATGAGCTTTCAGCAAGCATCTCGAAGACCTGATGCGTTGATAACATATTTTTCCTCACCACAAAACAGTCAGGCATACAAGAAAAGGATAATTTTCAGTGTCGACTTGCTTACCAGATATCGTCAAGATTCAATTTCCATTCACACAAAACGACGAAAGTGGAATTGGATTGGAAATCGGAAATCACTAATTGAGGTTTGCCGGCAAGTATTGGAGTGGAACTCTTAGGGTAGCAGAAAACGCGGCCATTCTAGACCATCGTGGAAACGTTTTTTAGTGCAGGAAATACGTGAATCGGGGAAGTGTTGGAGAGAATTGATGTCACTCGCTAATGATCATGCACGTTGGAAGAGTTTTGTGGCGGCTTTATGCTCCGTGAGATAAAATACACTAGAAGTAGAAGAAGAAACACTGAATTAAAGTAGGAGTGAAAATTTGACCCAAAATTTTTACGGAAAGCGACCATTTTGAATGGTTCAAAAATTGAACTCTACAGAGAGGTAAGTTGAGCATAAAATATTATTACGAAAACAATAGAAACTTATGGAAAATAAGCGTGGCTACCATTTAGGTCCCAAATATTGAAGTCGATTGTATGCTACAAATAGCAGAAACCAGTCGTGTGAAGTTATGTCTAATGGCAGTGTAAGTGATAAAGAATGAGGGGTGTGACTTAAAACACGTGTGGGCGAGATGTATATGCTTGCTCGTATGTGTTAATAGTATCCAGCTACATTTCACACTGCACTTATAGCGTCAAATTATTATATTGTATTGTGTTTATTTATTAATTTTTCCATTAATACATTATATAACAAAGGTAACTAAGTAATATTACATTGAAACAATTTAAAAATAATTTTATATATAAAAATTAATTAATTACTAGAAGCGATAGCAGTCAATAGATTGTTCAAATGGCGAGTTTTTTGGATATTAAAAGAGGATATATCTTGTTATTGTGAGTACCACCCCCAAAAGCTAAGGCATACATCAATTTGGATTGGAATACAGCAAAATATTTAGATTTAAGTACTTTTTGGCAGCAATAACTTTTTAATAAGAAAAGATGTCTATCATATATGTGATCAGACAAACTCATTTTACAATCAAGTATGAGACCAAAGTACCTAAACGACTTAACACATTCAATTTGAAAGCAAGTAGAAGAGCAAGAACAATTACTAACAGTTGGAGAAACCCCAGAGAACGGGTAAACATCACTATAATAAGAACATTTACCGCTGTAAGTAAGTAAATTTATCGGGAGCCAACTCTTCCCAGAAGCATTAAAGAACATAATTTTAGTTTTGTCACTAATACCTAACCTATGTATCTTAAGCCAGTGGTCAGTCAATAATTCTAAATTATGATATAAATCAGTGGAAAGATTTGACGAGGAGTTATTTGTAAATTTGCATACCATATCATCTGCAAACGCATTTACTTTACCATTGAAATTAGAGATGAGTGGTCTTATAATTTTGAGCTGAAGAAAAGTTTATGCAGTTGTGTTGTATCTACATACTGCATGCACCCCTCGGCAAAAACTACTACCGACGTCAATGTACAATGTCATAAGTAATGCTATTTACAGCTACGTTCAGTGCCAAAGTGCAATATCTAAAGAAACAAAAGGTGATTGGCACAAAATTTAAGTTTTGACCCCAAACTCTTCCTTAAAACTCTTCCTTAAAAATCCTTAAAAAGGGGTGTAGGCTGATTCTCACCTTAATACTTTACTTCTAATGTAAATTAATGCAAGTTGGTATAAAAAGTTCTAAGAAGTGTAAGCAGCACATGAATTCAAAATTGATTTATGACTTTCAATTTCTATTTGGGATGAGCCTTAAAAGCTGGATATTGTGATTATTTTGTAGTTTTACTCAGGGTGTAAACATTAAAATCTTGGAATTGATTATGAAAAATTAAGGACATGAACTTTGTTTGGTATAAAATGTTAATTTTGTCATAAATCGCCGCGTCCAAGAAATCTTGATCCATTGACCGTTTATTGAGTTAGGACAGCAAACAGTAGTATAGTATTAAGTCGAACCATCTTTGAGGAATTGCCGCAGCTACTAATTCTGTTTCATTTTAAAAAAACTAATTAATAAACAATTAAAGCTTGGGTAACTTATAAGTGGTCAAACTCTTTCATGTCAAAATACTATTTTTAATAAATATGAAATGAAGCAATGCCATGGAAAAAGTATTCTTAGAGGTTTCAGCATTATTTGAACCCAAAAAAGGCTTCAAAATTCTTACTTTAACTATATAACCATTCCAAGTTATGTTAATGCAAATGAAAGTAGTAATTGCAAACTCAGCACATCGCATTTTGCTTAGTTGCCTCCTAGAAATTTGAGAAAAAGTAAAAGATAAATACATTTGTAACCCTCTCTGACAAAAAAAAAAAACATGAAGCACCCTTTAGAATGCGTCGTACATTTATGTATTGCTTTGTAAATATTGATGTAGATCTGAGTCTCTTTATAATATTTGCACAACCGCAACACAAAAGCAAATATGCACGTATCCACCCAAACACAAAAATGGTCCCATTATTATCGTATTGTAGTTAACACATTCTGTACAGTGATTGCTTTATAGTTCTAACTAAAATGGCTGTGAACAACTTAATTGTATGCTTACCATATTTTTCAGGAAAATATAATTGCAAATCTTTCACCTTTTGAAAATCCCGCAGAGTGAAGGGGCGGTATGGGTTGTCTATTTATTTAGCAATACAATAGGAAATAATTATGGGTTAATATGTCAAATTTCTCTTCTCTCTTAAAGGAGTCAATCCGGGAGTGATCTGAAAATATGGAGCAAATCAAATTATATGCTACGATTTTATTCCTCCCAAGCAAGTAAAAACTCCTCAAACCATAATGACTGAGCTGAAAGCCGTTTACGGGGATTACTGCATTGATAAAAACATGATTTACAAGTGGCATAATCTTTTTCAACAGGATTGATACTCAATTGAAGGCAACCCTCTCCCAGGACGGCCGATTTAGATCATAACGCCGGATATTATAAAAAAAGAGGAAAATCTGGAAACTTTTTGCCTGAAAAGATAATAGTTTTCTGCATTGGTAGGTTTATAGATACAATAAATTTTCGGCTTCTGCACGACCATCTTAGGATGAAAATCGTCAATGTAAAATGGGTGCCGAAAATGCTTTCACCGTAAGACAGCACACCTGTTGTGATGGAAACTCTACACAAACAGGGATTTGAATCGCTAGTTCACCAACCCTATACCCCTGACCTATTTCCCAACCTGAAAAAGAGCAACGGGGAAAAAAGTTCCAGGACGATAATGAAGTAAAGGATGTAATTCGGCTTATTTTCGTGGTAAGGAGAAAGCATATTTTTTGAATGGTTTGAAAAAAATTAATTTTACGTTCTAATAAATATATAGAGCTTGAGGAAGATTTTACTAAAAAATATAAATTCATTGTTTTATTTCATTTGCAACCCCTCCATTTCGTGAGTTTTTGAACCTCCTGTCGTATGTTACAATTTCTTTCAACTTAAAAATCTTTATTATTTACCTGAATGTTTCATCCTCTAGTCAAACGAAAACGAATTTATATTTTCAAAACATCAAATTCTTTTTAGCGATATTCTCAGCCCATGCATTTGCTTTGTCGATCTAAGGGCACGTTCTGCAAGTAATTTTGCGTATTTATTGGAAATCCATCATTAAAACAAATCTTAATACCCAGATAGTCGCAAAGAATATTTTACGACTGAGCCATACCGATTATCAACTTTATGTAACCTTTGATAAATATATACAATATACTATATGTAGGGGAAAGGGTTCGGTTGTAGGCACCCGTTTGTTTTTGGCTCACAGCTTGTGCCTAAGTTTATATTATTCGGACATATGGGTATCTGTGGAACGCTAGAGACCTTAACTGACTACAAATGAAGGAACTAAGCCCATTCCATCAACTAGAAAAATTTTTTTTAAAACTTTGTGAAGTAGTAAATTTTGGCCAACATTTTTTTTTGGTTCGGTTGTGAGCACCTTTGGAAAATCTATTGAAATCGTGAAAATATGAAGAAAAACCACCACGAAAATCGAAAAAATTAAAATTTATTTATTTTAAAAGGCCGCCTCGTAGATTTCAACTTAGCAACCCTGAACACAGTCCAGTAATCGAATTTTTAGAAAATAAAGATGGTTAATTTAAGAACTTAAGTACCCCGCAGCTTTGTTCGAAATATTGCTTTCGATCAAATTTGCTGAAATTTTGGTAGGGGAAAGGATTCGGTTGTGGGCTAGGTTCGGCTCTGAACACACCTGCGTATCTCTTGACAGAAGGCAGTTGTGGTTTTTCTGACAAATGTCATTTGTGTATTAGGGCAGCATGTTCATTTTATGTCGAATACGGAAGTGACAGACGTGTCTGCTTTCTGCTATGGACAAATTAAATTTCTGTGCTTCAAAAATATCACAAAAACTTTTTTAAACCTTTTCAATAGTGTTACAAAAAGAGGTGAATCAATCGAGTAGGTGAATGCAATGCATATTTATTCAGTAAATTTATTTAATTTTAACGACTCCAATTTCCTAAAGAGCTAATTTTTTCAAAAATACTTTTATTGCATCTAATAAATTTTTGACATGATATGAATTGTTACTGTGTTCCCAAAATTAAGAAAAATTAAAAAATTTCTGTTGTTTTAAGGAACCATATTTGTTTGTGGCTCGAGTCATTTTTAGAAGTATTTCTAGCATAAAAATAATTTTTGAAATGAAAGGCTCCGTATATTTTCTCATATATGAATGTACTAACATTTCCATTGGTGAAAAATGTGTTAAGAAAATAGTATGATGCTGTTTTTGTTTCGTAACCGGAAACGACGAACGCTGTAATGACCAAGATGCATACTGCAGATGTAGGCAGTCGCTTGGACACGACTATCCGACGTGGTTTTCTTGTTTTCATTTTTTATTTGTTCGGTTTTGCCGCAAAGTTGGTAAGTTGAGAAAATCATGCTTGGGGCAATTAATGTGGTCAGTAATAAAGGAGGTAGTACCATAATAAACATAATAATCTCAACAAACGGACACAGCGTCAACATCGAGCATAAGAGCACAACTGACATACTCGTCATAAGCAAAAATGATGCTTGAAAGTGAGTACGTATGCAATTATTATAATGTATAATTGCTGAAGGAGTTAAGTTGCAATGTCCTGTGTTGCGAAAACTGAGAACAAGTCCTTTTTTTTCGCAATTTTTTGTATTTGCAAATTGTCATTAGAGCGAAAGCATAAATTGAGGCTTATCATTTGGAAAAAGGATATGTAAATAAGGGATAATTCAAAGCAAATGTGCAAAAGTATCATGTGTATTAAAAAGGTAATTTCAATCCTCTATTTTTAACTGAATTGGTCGCTCTTCAAATAATCATTCTAAAACTTTTTTGTAAATTTTTTATTTCAAAAAGCATGAGTGAGATTGTTTGAGATGCAAGATGTTTGAGGACCCCAGGAGACTGAAACTTCAAAGTAAAATTTCCGGTCTTAGGGCTCACATGCTGGGGCTTACTACTGCTAACAAAACATTGGCAACGCATTGATAAAATGTTTTTTATTATTACAGCAACTGGCATTTCGAGGGGCATGAGCAACGTGTGATATAGAAGTGTCATAATCAGACGCTTAACATTATGGTCAATTTACACCTAAAAATCATAACAAAGCATAAAGTGGATATTACTGTCAACAAGTTAAATTTCTTGAATGTAAATTTACATAGTGCATTTAAAATTTCCCTTTGAAACTAAGCCGCAACTTAAGTGTACTTAAGCAAAACGATTGATTTTTATACCTATAAAACTTACAAACCACTTTCAACAGGCTTTTGTTTAACAACCCTGCAATTTGATCAACAGCACTTTTGACAGTTGAACGAAAACAGCATTGCCAGCAATGTGGTATTGCTAAAAAAAATTTCCCCCAAAATGCTGACATTTGATTAATTGTTTTATGCTTTTCAAGACAAATCTAAGAAATCGCTTTGACAAATACGTTACGCATGTTTGTAGTACATAGACACTACAAATTTGAGGAATAAAAAAATGAAGCTAGAAATGAAATGTCAAGCATTGCGTACTCGTTTATAATCTATTTGCACTTCGCACTTTTGACGACGAAGATGGCGACACGATTAAACTTAAGATTCAAACGTCAAGTTGTGTCAAAAAGTCGACTGGAGTGGTTTTGAGCCTCTGTTGAAATGACAAAAATATAATGTCGTTGGATATTGTTTTTGGTGTTTTCCTAACGTTTGCTTAGCATAGGTATCATAAATCATTTTCACAAAGCTAAGTAGGAAGCCTTAACCGCGTAGTTTCGAAACCTGCTTGACATGCTTGTAATTAATTTTGGGATTTTTGCACATTTGAAGTGATTTGTATATTTGAAAATTTGTTAGTTTTTTTTTGATGAAAGCTGTTAAAATATGTTTTCTTAGAGGCTTAAGCAAATGATTAATAGTTGTAGAAGAAAAACTTTAATTAATTACTAGCTGTATATATAAGAATTTTAACAAAAAAGTCTTTTTTTAAAGAAAATACTCAGAGCTTTTATTATTTTGCAGTAAAGATGATTACTTTTCCCACATGTCAGCTAACTCCTTAGAACAGGGAAGAAAAACGAAAAACAATATTTTTTTTTATAGAAAACTTAACTCGCCAATGTTAGAAACAGCTAATATTTTGATTAGGTCTCCCCGTTTCAGATTTAAATATTTTGATATTTTGTAATTTTGAAGATTACTCCGAAATTATGATGGAATAAAATCTTAACTCATTTATTTAGTGGGTATCCTTTGTTATAATAAAGTCAATTTCAAGCAAATTAAATATTCAAAAGAAATCGAATCAGTTTTGTGCCATTCAACATAAATTTCTTCCCTCTCACAGTATCAATACAAAATTATAATAAAAAATCATCAAAGCGCCGCATAAAAAAATCAAAATGAAATCAATTTCATGTAAATTGGAAAAAAGAGTTCCCTGGGGTATGCGAACGTACCTTACGGCAAAACGAAAAAAAAAAAAAAATGGAGTGATGAAATTTTGTATGGCTTTGAGAAAAAAAAGTAGCCATATTTTCCGCGACTTGCTGCTTAAACCCTAAAAACTTTCAAAACTCAAAAAAGCGACGCGCTTAAATGTATGGCACTTTTAAAGAAATTGTTTCACTGTCTATTGTATTTTGTCCTCTTCTTCTAACAACCCTGCCGAACTGTCAGTTAACGCAGTGCATGCGTTACCAACTTCATTTGTGGCAACGGAAGTTCAACGTATTTTGGAAGTTAGTATGAGTGCGAACGCTGGTTAACCACGGCAACCGCAATACACACAAACTTCATAACGGTATGTTAAACAATATTTCATAAATAACGGTTAAAAATACCAATCCATAAATTTAATCGAAAATTCATAAAAACGCGCCAGCTAACGCACCCATGCCAACATGTGTACGCCTGTTTTGGATCGTATGGTTGTGTATGAGCGCATCTATGGAAAATCTGCTTCAGCAATCCCTTCGCAATATGTCATTGAGCTGTCACATTTTGTTTTACTTTTTTCATTTTGCAATGTATCCACTGATTTAAAACTTGTAAAAATTACGCGGAAGAGTTCGAAGAGCTGTGGCTGTAGCAATGAAGGGCTTGAAAAATATTTGCATCGTTTCTGCTCATGACACAATGGCACAATGGAGCGAATTATTTGAATGAGTTAAAATTCACCATTCCAAAAAAAAGAATGAGAGAAATCAATGTTAACCTTCTTAAATTCATAACATCTGCCCGATATACCTTAACAGCTGAGATAAAATATATCACGGAGCTGTTACGGGAACGTTAATGTCTTGCAGTCAAGCTGAGTTTTGATTATTTTAACCCGGCATCAAGTTGTCCTATTTAAGAAAAATATATTGTTGACCAGGTTCGGATTGCCAACCCACCCTTGTTCCAAAAAACTATTTTACAGCTTCTTTTAAAAGTATTTGAAAGACAACACGACAGACAACATATTTATAAATTCTTTATAGGGGCCAAGTTCCATTTGGCGTTTGAAGTATAAAGACATTTTCCTCTCTTAGTTATCTTTGAATGGACTCAGTTAATTATTATTCTGTGGTCCTTAAAAGACACCTTACAGCGACTTAAAATAGACTTGCATTAAAAAAGTCTTGCTTAGGTACATTAAAAATGTATTAGAGACCCCTATATGCGAGGTATAGGCCTTTATTTTATGTAATTTGAGCTTATTATGGAATTATATTTTTACTTAAAATTTAAACACCGGTCTCGAACCCATGACCCAACGATCTATAGTCATGCACACTACCCTATCTATCTTTGATATATTATACTAAACGTTAAAGGCGAATCATATCTTCCCACATTTGTCTTAATAAAGCGCCTTAAAAATCTTAAAATGGACAAGAATGTGCCCTAGTGACCTCTCATAAAGACACATACGAGACATGAAGTGGCAATTTAAATTTTTTTCCTATTCACACACACAAAAATAAATGAACTGATCGAAAAAAATTTTGTACTTTTTTTAGTAGATATATTGAAGTCTCAAGTAAAAAGACCTTGAGCCGCATTGAAAGTATCAAACTTTTGTCCATATATGCACAGCAGTTAGTTAGAACTCAACCCTAATTCCCAACAGTTTCATCACTTATAACAATTGTTGGTGAATTAGACTGCAGAAATTGAAAAAGAGCTTTAGAAAGTCATTAGATCAAATAAAATTAGTTGGGGAAAATCGTGAATAAAAAAAGTATCCAAAAGGCCTTGAAAAATAGCCAATTTTGATTTGTAATAAGACCCGAATTGGGCTTAGTGATCGCAATATGAGCCTTTTTAGACTATGCGGGCCTTCTAAATTTAATGATCATATGTAAAATTTAGTTATATTAAAATTTTTTACAAATGCTTGATTGATGAACAAAAAGGAAATTCTCCTGTTCTTATGTTTGGGCCCCATAGGTCGCAGTAATTATAACAAAGTGTAAATGTGTATAAAATTTTATATATAATTTTGACGATTTCACCTGCAATCGATACCATTCGCTCCACTGTCACATTCAATTCTACGAACAACTTACATTCATATCATTCATCAAAATATTATTTCAACATATGTTAACACATGAATGCGCTCACATGCAGTTGATAACCAGAACTAGACGAATCTCTGTATGCTACAAAACATTTGTCAGGCTCAAACTCTCGAGATTGTTACTATTGGCTACCTTTTTGCTTTTTCATTTTTTTACTATATCGACCAACCGAACTAAAAAGCATAAAAAAGATCACAGGAAGAAAAGTCATCTGCTACTGAAAGTAACACTTCCATGTTCGCAAAGCCCAACATTGTGGTTGTGGTCTGAGGTCATACAGGGAGCGTTGTTTTTTGTGTTGCCACAATTTGAGGTTTTGCCGTTGAAGATACAGAAAGTGAGACGGTCTCACACTCTGTATAGGCAGCGGCAACATTGGTTGTGTTGGACATTTGTTACGAGAGTCCTGCCCATTTCAAGCGGAAGGAAATCAAATAAAATCAGAAGTAAAAGCGTGCGTACATGAAAATTAATATTTGCTTTAATAAAAAAGCTAATGAGTAAAGTAAAAATGGCGGAAACCGTATTGACAGAATTGTATGGTGTATTTGAAAATAAGAGAATATTTAGTTGATTTAATTGATTTTCGCTTTTGTTTTGTTCACAAAAATTTACTAAATGTTTTTTGAAATCAATTTCTTAATGTACCTACTATGACCATGTGTTCTGAAAAGTTTTTCGAACACAACTTGAATCGGTTGAAGCAATTTTTAATAATTCTCCTTGCAAAGCAATCAAGAGTGTGTTCTAAAACTCCTAAAAAGAAAACATGCCTCAATCAAATCTTAAAAAGTTAAGTTTTTTGACAGCATCTCTTTAGTGATAAAGTTGTACTCGTCAGGATTTCAAATTTCCTTTATATTTTTTTTGTTGACTAAAATTTTGCCACTTTTAAAAATCGAAAAAAAAAGTTTCCCCCCTTGCTATTAAGTAAAATTTAAAAGCTATGTAAAGAAAAAACTCTAATGTTAGACAGAGGCGTTTTGAAGAAAACTTTCTTAGTGTTAAAATGTATAAACGTAAAAGTTTTAGTGAATTTAGTACAGAATTTTAAAGAAAAATGTGCGCACGGGGGAAGAAAGCATTATGCTTTGGGGTGCTATCTCATGACGTGGTGTCGGCCCACTGCACGAAATTAGGTTTTTATGGACAGGTTCCAATATATTGGAATCCTAGAGAATGTAATGCTATCTTATTTGGTTGAAAGTATGCTAGTAAGAGCAAGATAATCCAAAGCACACCGCTCAGCTGGTTTACAGATCAACAAGTTTCTGTATGGGACTGGCCATCAGTCAGCCACTCTTGATCTCAATACAATTGAGAACTTATGGCATGTTGTAAGAAACTTAGTTGGCTTGCTCAAGATAAGCAACTTTGATGAGTTGTACGACGAAACTAAGAAAGTATGGGAAGCACTTCCAAACAGTGCTTGTGAGACTTTATTTAGAGTCGATGCCTCGTAGATGTCAAGCAGCAACTGATAACTATGGGGTTGCTACAAAATATTGTTACAAAAAAAAATACTATATAAAATATAAAAAAAGTCTCTTTAACAATGTGGATCTTTGATTATGTATTTAAGTTTTTCACAGAATTTTAAAAATTTTATTATATAATAGATATATTTTGTTTTTTTTTTAAAGAAAGCTTAATTTTGGTATTTTATAAATAAATTAACAATATTTAATGATTATATAGTGTCCTTAATTAGTTGCACGGAGCACCCTTTACCTATGGTGAAGTCTCACCAAATTTGTTGGAAGAAACTTTTTGCGTTTTAAGTAACATTTCACATGGAAACGAAAAATCTTTTTGTGTATGAATTATTCTTGGTTGCAAGAACTTTTTGGATAATTTTCCTCCCACTTTATCATCGCATTGCGACGCGCCAACTAACACTCAAGTTGTTAGATCCAGCCACTGACCTTTGCTGTAACGAGTGCTTAACTAAGGCGAAAAGCTTGAGTGTTAATAAGTCAAAAGCTTTGGATTGAAACAACCGCACAATATAAATATGAAGAAAACACACCTACAAAACTGTTGAACCCTCAAAAGTTTGAAAAACAAAACCCAAAACAACCTCAAGAAAAAGTGACATGGAATTGAAACGTTTTGTTTTTAGCGCACAATTTTAGAAGAAGCGACAAGAACTCCCACAAAAAGTAAAAAAAAAACTTACAAGGCGGAAAATGTTTTAATTAATTCTGTACGTAGCATTCAATAGATATGCCTCAATTTGGATACCTCGAATGACGAGAAAGCGAAAATAAAAAGACACTTTTCTGACGAAATTTACTTTTCTTTTGGCTAAGATTTTTATTTTTGAGATTTCTTTATGCAACTGAAACTGAGGGTAAAATGCTGTTGTGACCATCGTAAGAGTTTCACGTACTTACAGCTGCATAGATACAAATGTAACTCACAGCGTTGCTATTCAAGTGGAAAAAGACAAGAAGTCAACGTCTTGGGCGCACAGCAGTATCGTCCTTAACTTGATGAGTTTTCGACTTCATTGCTTTGAACGTTTGGAATGAAGGTTTTTCTAGAACGAATCTATAGATTTGACTGACATTTCGTACGGTTGCTTTTAATTGTTGTTGTCGTTGCCAAAGATACATAACACTTGAGGAATTTTTATTATTGCAGATACGCCAAGTAAAGTAAGCATGAAGTTGGCCAGCA
The DNA here is from genome assembly GCA_963680825.1 of Meiosimyza decipiens. NCBI lineage: Eukaryota > Metazoa > Arthropoda > Insecta > Diptera > Lauxaniidae > Meiosimyza > Meiosimyza decipiens. The sequence goes on from OY804258.1 coordinate 43,001,176, forward strand.
TATTGGAGTATGATAGCAAAATAAGAGGGGAAAAATACAATTTTCATTATAATCACAAAAATACCCGTTAGCAGATTTCTATCTTTATGCATTTCTTTATCTGCATCAGCAGCAGGAGCAGCTGCTATTGTTGTATCTACGAGTATTTGCGTATCTTAATCCCAGGTCTTTTTTTCTTTTTTCTTGCACTTGTAATAAAAATCCACCCACACTCTGATAAAACTACACCATTTCCGGCATTATTGGTAAATTAGAATTTTTCATTAAAATAAGTGTTGGTCGTGCATTTGACTTGTAACCATGTTGCACAGTGAAAAAAAAGGAAAATTTTGTCAAAAAAAATAGGTATTACTGAAAGTGCTATCTTTAGTAAGGCCTTAAATTAAATGCGTCACACTGTATAGTTAGAAAGACAACATATCATATTTATAAATTTCTTATAGAGGCTATTAAGAGCATATGAGGTATAAATACGTCTTCCCCTCTGTGTTATCTTTGAACGTTCCGAGTCAAGTGCCTTGTATAGAGTACGTTCAAAGGGTCTTTGAAACATAAAGCTGACTCTTATTGTCTTTATAAACATTTTCTAATCTACAGTATAAAGACACACACGAGACATGCCACCTAATATTTTTTTAATTAGTCTATTATGAGCTTCAGAAATGTATATTATTGTGGATTATATTTTGTTCTAGCATGATATTATAGTTCGAAAATTTCTTGATAGGGGTCAAACTAACTATTGGCTATTAGAACTGAACTGAACTTGGCCACGATAAAGATGAGTTGGATTTTTCTATGGAGCAACAAACAGTTCATTCGATTTCCATAAGTTGCCATCAAGATACAGTAGCAAAAAGTTTGAAAGTCATCCTTTAACACCCACTGTGCCTGTGCATTGTACGTTTCCCAAACCTTATTTTCTATTCGTAAACTTGCACTTGACAGCTACAACGGTCGCACCAAGAAGGTGCTCGGCCGTACTGCTGTCCGGACGCCCAGGCAACTTCTGGCCACTTGATTGTAGATTTTTGCAGTCATTAGTTCTGCTTCTTTAGCGATGTATAGAAGACACAAAAACAATGCAAAATCAACGCAAATCCATAAATTTTTATATTTGGGGGAGAAAAATTTTAGTCAAATGAGAAAAAAATAAAATAAAAAAAAATTAATTCCTTTTCATTTCCTTTGCATTTCAAGTTGATATCTTTGTTTGTCAGTCACTATTGTTGTTGTTGATGTTGAGTGGATATCTTGTAGATTTTTTGCTTAATGAGGAAATGAACTTTGCTACTTTGGTTTTAACCGGAGTTGGGCGTTTTGCTTTGGTTTGCTGACTCTCCACTACATGGCAAGTCATATTGCAGTAAGATTATTTTTGTATTTTTTCTTAAGCTTTTCTCAAATAGGTGATAATTTGTTGTTCTTGTAGTTGTTGTTGGATGGAGTGGGTAGCCATTGTTGGAATTTCGTACAATTTTGAGTGACAAGTAACGGTAATAAAAATACAAATAAAAAGGAATTTGCAATAATTAGAAAGTGCAGAAGAGCGAGAGGAAATCTACTTTCAGAACATAGATGAGGAAAACTAAGAGATTAGTTCTGATAGATACTTCACTGTATGATGGCTTAAATGGCCAGTAAGAAGTAGTAAGGTTTAATGAAATCAAATTAAACTTAAGTGTCCAAGTAAATGCTGGGATTAGACCATATTAAGATTTGCTTTAAACATTTAGTATTGCGATTTCCGAAGTTGAACGAAAGTCGGCAGAAATGTGTTGTGGATATTCATACATCTGTTGAAGAACGCTCTTCGATATCGTACAAACGTTGCTTTTCCCAGGCTTTGGAGAGAATTTTGAGATAGGATTTGCATTATTTTCCATACAAATTCAATTTATTCAGCAACTGGTAGCCAGATATCACACAAGTTAGGTCTTACTGAAAGACGAGAGAGACGCATCCACTTCAAAGGCACGATCTGGTGTGGTATCTCGGCTGAAAAGATCACACGGTGCTATTTCTTGGAAGACGCAAATGAAGGACCAAAAATCTTAAAGTTAACAAGCAAAGAATTTTTTCTTGTCTTACGTAAAAAACCCATGCCAGTTTGTTTTATTGAAAATAAAATAAACACAGCAACATAGTGCGAAATTTAGAAGAAACCACAAACAAGAGAAGCTAAACACCACGCAAGACAAATAGGCAGAAGGCAATGAACAGTAGGCTGTGTTCCAGGGGTGCAGCGTCATCATAAGCACTCAAGGGCAGCTTATTTATATAAACATTTTCTTTGAGAGTTTCTTCGTCATTTCCAGACGGTACGTAGTTGCAAACTATGTAAAGTAAGTCTGAAGAGTTCACCGCTGCGCAGCCCAGCTGAATACTTTTCTTCCATATTACTTGTGTAAAATGTCCAAAGCCATACGGTATTCTTTCAGATTTGTAGTCATATTTTTTACCTTCCATATACCAAGCTTTAACTGCATGTTCACAATCGAGGTTGTTTCTACCTTTAGCAATGTAAATATTTTCGCCAAAAATCCCGTCACGTCGAAATTCGTGGTTTTTTTCTGCAGCGATTATCTGTGCCCAACTCGTGGCATATTCTGTTAACGACACATTCAGCTCCATTGGTGGAGAATCATGCAATCTGCGAAGTTTATTATGTGCCTCCAAGCACGTTTCTTCGTATGTGTCGATGTGTCTGAAGATGAGATATAGGATGAAAGCTATCAGGGTAAGTATAATTAACACAAGGAAACCCAAGATGCAATACAGGAATTTTGGCTTCTGGAACCATTTGGCGTTCGGATCTGATGATCCATACCTCTTGACGGGGTCTAATTTATCGTACCACTTGGCGGTTGGTTGTTCCATGATTATTATTGTCCCAAAATATATTTGTCCAGACAGTTATTAAAATAGAAATATAAAATAAAATTTAGTTTAAATTGAAATTTGAAAATTTCATATATTATTTGTGCATGACAGACATAACAATTCAAGTTTTACTTCAAATAATATGTACAGTGCTTACACGTCACCTCAACATTCTCAATTTATTAAAAAGTAAGATTATCCAACGGATGAATACGTAAGGGCTCTAGAGTCCCAATTCACAATTTTGAAAAATTTTTGAAAAGTGTTTAAAGTTTTGAATCCTAATTTTTTGAAAAATGTTTGCTTCTCTTGATAGTCTTTTTGACTATTAGTTTATGTTTGTAACTTTCGTAAATATGAGTTTAATCTGATGGAGCTTTTCACTAACGGATTAATGTCGTAAGTAGTGTGAAAATGGTTCTACGATTCTGATGCCTTGATATTAATTGAAGAGCTAAAAATATATATACATATAAAAAAAAAAAAAAAAAAAATTAGGTGCATCTTGATAATAAAAAATGATTTGGTAAGCTCTAAGCTTTTCTGGAAATAAGTTCATTTGCGAAGGTTTGAATTTGATGTGCAAACCCTATATGAAAATTTACATATTCGGATGTGTCAAAAACACATTCTCTTGAACTTAAATTTAGGTTTTCTCATCTCGCTTATAAATAATTATATTATTACTACATACTAGAGGTGCATTCGAAACGATTATCATATATACTTCCGAATGCAATAAACTTCGAGTGCATGAGCTTGAAGAACATTCCTGCTTGGTGTTTCAATTTGTGTTTTTTTTTTTGCACAAAAACTCGATTAAGTCGCAACGTGGCGAGTGGTTTGACGTTCGTTTCGAGTGCACTCACGAAGACCTCTATCATATACAAGCAGAATGTATGAATGAGTTTTTAAGAATCTACCCACGTATTCTTAAATTCAAATAAGCAGATCACTGATGTAACCCGAGCCCTTGCAGTCTTAAATATTCTGATTCTCAAATATCCAGGGTATTCACAAGCTGTTTTTGTGTTAAATTGCACACAGGATGCGTTAAATTGCGTACTAAACACCTCAGAGGCTGTTTTTAAACAAAACACTCTGGGTATATTCACTTTAACATTCTGTTTGTAACGTATAGGAGGGGGTTGGAAAAGTGTATATATTCTTGATCAGCGTCATCGCTTGCGTCGATTTAGCCATGTCCGTCTGTTTGTTTGTCCATGGAAATCATGATCACGGAAAAACTATGCGAGATAATTTGATGAAATTCGGTGCAGGCTACAACTTCAAATTAAATTCTTGGGATTAAAAATGTGCGAAACCGCTTCAGAAGCACGCCAGTCGCCTAAGCAAAGAAAATCTTTAAAACGCTATATTGAGTGAGTTATTTGATGCCAAGCAACCAAACATTTCACAAATACTAAGAATAAATTGAACAAGCTCTGGACATTGCCAACGAATTTTGCAAATAGGGCGTCGTACTTTCTATACTGAGAGAATTTTTTAGGGTAATGAATCCACACTTAGTACAAATAGTAGAAATGTTTAGCTAAAGCTCTAGACAAGAACTTGGTGAATTTCTGTAAGTGGGCATGGCACCCTCTCTAGAAATAAGAACTTTAAAACGCTATACCGATAAAATTATTAACTAGTAAAGGGATTATCTTCGGCCAGGCCGAAACTCACATACCCTACACTGCATTGAAAGTACTTCTTAAATAAATGTTAAAAAAATGTTGAAGATGAAGAGTTTGAATAAGTCGAAAATAATGTAAAAATGTTCAAAAATGTTGGAAAGTGTTGGAATAAACTGAAAATGTTGAAAAAATATGAAAACCATTAAAGAAAGTTGAAAAAAATTGAATAAGTCGAAATATATGAAAAATGCTGAAAAATTTATGAAAAAGTCGAAAGAATAAAGAAAATGTCGACTGAAATTGAAGGAGAAAGGTAAAAGATTGAAAATGTCAAAAGAATATGGGAAATGTTGGAAAAAATTGAATAGAAACAAAAAACTCGAAATATACCACACCCATTTCTCCAATTCCGCCCACTTTTGGTTCAATAAACAAACCAAATTTTAGCACAATAGCTTGTATCGTTTGCGATATGTGCAGTAATTATTCCTAAAATTTAGGGCGGTGACAAACCCACTGGTACAATACAGTCCGATTTTGATCCACAAATAGCCTTCCATAAACAAACCTCTTACACCAAATTTCAGTATGATTGCTCATATATTTCGATAGTTATGCCACTTAAGGTATTTTAATTTTATGAGAGGTGCCACGCCCACTGTTGCTATTTCAAAAGCTTTTAATTCACCAGTAAACCACTTACATCAAATTTCAGATCAATTGCTCCAATAGTTCACTTAAATTAACACTTATAACTTTATGTTAATGAGGGAGGTGCCACGCCCACTGATGCAATTTTGTCATGTTTCATTTGATTTCAAAGCTTATAGTAACCGACATCTCCACTCAAAATTTTATGAAGATTACTCTCATAGCACACTATCTATAGCATTAAACGTATTTTGTTCATATGGGAGGTGCCACACCCAATAATTGAAATAATGTGATGCGATTTACCTAAAAGCACCGTGTCTAACCTAACTAAAGCTTTTGGGAGAGCCAAAAACATAGTCCATGATCAAAATTGACATTAGTGGGATTTGGTTTGTTTGGATATGGCATTGTATATTCTCACCGGCGGCGATTTCAAACGACAAGGTAAATAAAGATTGAAAACATTAAGCTGCATTCTTTTGAACTACGATTTTTAAAAGCTTATACATTTTTAAGGGTTAGAATATTTTGGCTTAACAAGAGTTTATTTTATTGATTTTATATTGGAATATTACTACATAGCGGTAATGTTGAATTTTTATAAAAAGAAAATAAATCATTTGAACCGAAATTTCTATTTTTGTGTACATCAATTCTTTTTAAAAATTTGAGATCATTAATCGTTTGCGACTGCCTCCAAGCGTCGTGTTTATCAAATTTTTGCCTTTTTTAACCTCAAAGGCTGACAAATATACAAATTATTTTCGATACCTATGAAATGCATATCAATTGAAAGGTTTGTTTGACTACTTTCACCATCTCAATATTTACTCCGTTTAAATTTGATTGATATTCCTAATGGATGTCCTTATATGAATGATTTTAATATTTGCCTGATTATATCTGCCTAAAAATAATTTTTCATGTGGCTTGTATGTGAATATGTAGCTACAAAATTGAAAAAATGAAAAATTGACCGTTTCCGTTTGAAATAAAAATTAACGAATGCTTTTGCTACCAAATGAGTACTGACTTCCTTCCTCATAATATTTGGCTCTCTGACAGCTTTTGGCTTTTGTGTCTTCTTTTAATGTGGTATCATTATTATTATATGGTATGTACATAGTTTTTTTTAAAAGGATATCATGTGTATGCAGGCTTGTGTGCATATGTTCTATTGTCCTTGTCCGTACACATTTAAATGATTCATCGTCTTAAATAAAATTGCAAGGATGTAATATTTTAAATTGAAACAAATTCCGGTTTTGTGGTGGAGTTTCTTTCGCAATCCATTATGTGTGCAATTTATTTGACACAATTTATGATGTTCGAATTGTGAAATTAAATGAAAGAAATGAACAGAAACTTTTTTTTAAACTTTCAGGAATATCTTCTAAATCGAGTTCTTTTAAAACATGAAGTCCTATAACTTATTATTATAATCCTAATATGAATTAGCCTTAAAAGTATATTTTTAAAATAATTGGACGAACTTGGTATTCATATATATCTAATGGGCGGTTTTTTAAGCGTTTGGCTTTAGAAAATTAAAAAAAACACAGAAAATTTGCAATAGTGAATGAAATATTTATTTGGAGCGATAAATCAATTCCTTTCATTTACTTTTTATTTTATGTAAATGTTGCCCTCGGCTACGCCTGAGGTGGTTCATCCGTAAGCTTCAATTTTGGCATACTTTTTCCAGCATTTCGGCTGGCATCTCACCAATGGCAGCTGTAATGTTGCCTTCCAGAGATGCAATTGTGGCTGGCTTCTCCCTGTACACGAGGCACTTTACCTAGCACCACAAAAAATAGTCTACTGGGGTCAAATAGCATGATCTTGGCGGACCAATGGACTGCTCCAAAATGTGAGATTATTTGCGCACCAAACTCGCCTTTTAATAGGTCCATGGTAACGCGTGCCGTGTGGCATCGTCTTGTTGAAACCACATGTCAGCCAAGTTCAATTTTTCCATTTTGGGCAAAAAAAGTCGGTAATCATCTCACGGTACATTGTCCCATTGACTGTAACGTAGTGATTTTCATTATTTTTGAATAAATATGGTCCAATGATGCCGCTGGCTTACAAACCGCAACAAACAGCAACAAATTTGGAAATTCTGTTTGTTGACGTACGCATTTAGCCAAAAATGAGCTTCGTCGCTGAAGAAAATTTTTCAATAAAATATTGGATCTTCATCCATTGCAAGCGCTGTTCGTTTGTTAGTCTATTTATGGTAAAATGGCAAAATTTATTGAGCATTTTTGGCGCTGACATATGTTACGATTCATGCGCGAGGTATCAAAAAATTTACATGAACAAAACAAGCAGCAAAAAAACCACCCGTTTTGAGTCGTTTGGGTTTTGAGATAAATGGAACAAATGTGTCCGTAACACATATTTTGACATTTCTCATTTTAGTTATTGTATGTAGCTTGTACAGTATAAGTACCTACTAAATATGTGGCGTATTTGTATATATTTTATGAAAGAAATTTGCATTTCTTAATTTCTGTGTATTCAGAAATGCCAAAAGGGCATTTGATACAAAAAAAAAAAGGACAAAATCGGTGTTTTTGACATATAAAACGATATTTTTATAAATACCAAAAGTTATTGAATAAATAGCATACTCGCACACATCTTTAAGCAGTTCACATGATATGATAAAGAAGACATAAAAATCAATCCTGAAAGATTGACAGAAAAATTAGTTTCTTTTCAAAAGTAGCAGATCCTCCACTTAGACATTACGTATTCCTAATATTTTCAAAATAACTGATATTCCTGTTCCTAACATTTAAGTCTTCCATTTTAGCCTTTAACCTTTTTAAATGAGTATGATTTTCCAACATGTGGAAGATGACTAACTGAATTGTGAGTTTACTAAGAGATGGTCTATTGCTGAGTTATGTCAAACTAATATACCGATGATTTTCAAAAAGAAATTTAAGAATTTTTACTAACATCACGATAAATTAACTATCCATAAGTATTCAAAAAAGTAGAAAAAAATACATTATTTAATAAGAAGTTATGAATTATACAGCATTATGAACCTACCGGATCTATGTGAAACACTTGCCGTCACCCAGACCAAAGAATTATTCAAATCAATGGCTCGAGTTATGCGGTAACCTTTATTTTTAAAAACTGTGCTTATTGAAACATTGACTTATAAAGTAACCACATTTATTAATTTATGAAATTCAAAATGCACATATCCACAAACTGTTCATAATACATATAAAACTTTGTATGAAAATCACATGTAATACATCATTTTAATAGACAAACATTAATAATCCGAAAAGTAGAATGAAAGAGTGGTGGCAAGTTTGGCGAAAATACAGGGATTCATTACATACATATATTACCAAAGGCAAAAGGCAAACAATAAGTAAACAGTGACAAATATTGAGGCACATTAGTGACAGTTAAGAACATATTCAAAAGTAACATATGAGTATCTGTGATGTATAGTATGAGAAATGAAAAATTTTCATTGAAAATACAAAAATTTGCATATCAATGCGGCGGACTGCCTGTCGTCTATTCTTTGAGTGTGTGAAAAATTGGCATGCAATTTTTGCTGCCAACCACATTTATTTAGTACTTTACTGAACAATAAAACAAAATCACCCTGCCCCACCGGCCGTCAACAAATATGAGTATGTGAAGTTGACGCTTGACTAATGATTGTGTAATTTATCAGTCAGTGCCTTTTGTAGAAAATTTTAATTTTTTAAGAAGCATTTTAATCAAATGAGAATTTCTTTTATGTCACACAAGTTAGCTTAAAGTGTCCCACAGATTATGATTCATCCATACTGCGCTCGCTTGAAGCTTTTGTGAAATTGGTACAGTTACGTTATAAATGTATCTGTAGCTGATGATTTCAATTAACTTTAATTAAAAATGTTGAATTTGTAAAGCTTTGCCAGAGCACGCTATAAAGTATGTGATAAATGATTTAAAAAATGAAAAATGAATGCAATTTTGATGTGTGTCATGCATGTGCGTATGCAAAACATTAGGAGTTTTTTTTTATCGTTTGTATCTAGCTACTTTGTTATTATCTGCTTAAGAATTTTAACTTTTATTTGCATTTCAGCTTTTCTACACCCTTTCACCAAGAGTTTTTGTTGAAAATTTGACGTTTTTCTTGTGTACAGCACATACTGCGTCATGGAGGAATGACTGTCATGCCTTCATTTCTGACTAATCGTTTAGGATTTGCATATGTAATTTTATGCTTCATTTTACTAAAACTTGCTTTCTGCACCAGAGAATTCATTAATTTTCATCATTTAAAAGAAGTTGAGATTGTGTGGTAAGAGCAGCTCAAAAGTGCAATCTTAAGAAATCAACCACCATTGTTACTTTTGTAATTTTCGGAACTTATAATGAAAACAATTAATGAATAATGTTTTGTATGATAAAAGTATTAAAACTAAAATTTCGTTCACTTTGCGTTTGGAGTTATAATTTAAAAACTTCGAAATACTAAACATTTATGAGATAAAAACCTGGTTTCAAGAAAAAAAAAAACTTACAAAAAAGTTTTTTGATGACTATTTGATCTAATAACGAACCAATAATTAACATACTGTGACATTTTTTTAAAGGTAAAGAACTTACTACGTAGTATCTTTATATACTACGTATAATCGTTGATGCGTCTGTAAGTTATAGCGTAACTTCAGAACGACTGATGACACGCCCCCCACACAAAAGAAAAATTAAATTCATCAAATCTCATCAACTATTTGTTGCAGATGAATGACACTTGGCACATATATAAATAGTACGAGCAGAAGTAGGTTTCAATAAAAAAATGGGCGGTGCCACACTTCCTATATGAGAAAAACTGAAAACCGTTTACTTGTCGCATATAAACTCGCGAACTACCAAACAGATTTTCATAATTCGTTTTTAAATTTTCTTATGGTCTATGGAAGATTCTTATTTCAAGTGCTTAAGGCGAGTTCTACTTTTTTCACGTACATATCCGCTTTGTTAATCAAGTTACAGCTGGCGATGTTTCGTTTAACTGAGGTACTGAGTCAAAATAAATTACAGGTAGCGAGACTCTACATACCCTATTACTCTTTGCATTTCTCCGCTGCATTTGTTCTTAAATCTAGAGCCCTGTTAATAAGACTACGCACACCTTTTATCTTCTGAATAGGGATTATAATTTTAAGAATAATTTGTTCTGTATATACCAGACTCTAGAATAAAAAATCAAAACAAACTTAAAGTTTTTCGGCATCAATTTGCTCATGGGATATGCTTTTCAGAAGCAGAATGCTTTGAATAATATCTGAAAACGTTAACCATACTATACGAATTTGGCAATTAAAACCAAAATGTTGCTAATCTTCACTTTGATTAATGGGTTTTCTTGATTGGATTTAATTTCTTTTGCATTTTTTCATTTGATTCAACAAAGTTGATTTAACCCCTAACTGCTTAATACCATAACATAAACACACACACACACACACACATACACACACACACAAACATACCGGAAGCAAATACATATAAGCAGATAAAGATGGATGACACAAATGACATGCAAGAAGTTACAGCTACGCTGTACCGAAAATGCCATAGTAGTGAATTATAATTGGCTTTTCCAGTCAAGATACGACGATGCGTACAATTTTCACTTTTGCAATGAGAAGACGATAGCTGAACTGATAAAGTCACTTGTCAGTTTAAATGTCAAACTGACAGTTGGGCGACGAGTCCAAGTGTGACGTTATTTGCACTTTGCCTTAAACTTATTTAATTTTGGCTTAAAGTCTTTTAATGCTAAATTGTCGACTAACCCCACTCTATCCCATTCCAATTCATTTATGGGGAAACATAAAGGGTTAAATTGGTTTGATTTGCTTTATCATTCTTATTTGTGTAAGTGCGTACATATGTATGTGCGATGCATACATGCAAATTGTATGTTGTTAACCCTAAGCCACAATGCGAGATAAATGATGTGCCATTATCTATGTATTGTCATCGCTTACAATGCTGCTGATTACACTTACGGCCAATTAACAACCCCTCCTTCGTTTTCGCTGTTGTTCTTAGTGTCATGCGTAAGCACTTTGTGGGTAAAGGGTTGAAAAGAGTCTGTTCGAAGTGTTATATGAAAAATCTCATATGTGAGCAATAGAGATTAAATACAATTTTGGGTATTGCCTTCTTAACTTGATTAATCTTTGAGTGCCCACTTAGTGCTACTTTAATGTGTGAAAGCAGAATGATTTTCCATAGAACAAATTAAGAAGCTTTTCCTCAGTTTTAAAATAAGTTGCAGATATAGCTGCGACGAAACTGATAATTTGCTTCAACAGATTTTAAATTTTTAACAAATTTATTTTTTTTTATAGGGAATGATCGATTCCTTTGAAAACTTTATATATTCAGTTAAATTAAAGATACATTGATTATTCCAACAATACATACTTACGTTTCTCAGCTGCTTCGTGTTAATAATTTTTCCATTTATCTTAAGTTGATACTTTTAGCTACAAAGCACTTAATGGTCAAGTGTAGACATGCACAGCGGTGGTTGTTTTGGCAACCCCTCAGATTTTTGTTGTTTTCCCTTCTTTTTTTTACAACTATCGTACATTCACATAAAAATATGGGTCAAATGAATAAATCTTAAGTTCTTTTGACATTTGTCGACATTTTCGTTTCGGTCTTTGAATGAGACTATACTTCCTTTCTTTTTTCGCCAGATTCTAATCCTTTTAATTAATTGAAATTGTTACAAAATGACAAACAATGAAAGAAAAATAGATTTCAATTTTGGGAAAACAAGATTTATGGAGTACGAATAGATTGTTTTTCATTTCCCAAAACTTGTTTAACAAGATTTTCCGGGAAGGAAGTTAATGTTCATTAATTATGATTATGACTGGGATTATAGGACTTCAAGCACAAAACTAATATGTGCAATTAATATGCGGTAGTTTGTAGTGCCTTCTGTGCTGTTGTATTTTTGGGTGATAGCATCTAAGCAAAGTTCTTTCATTGTAAAGGAAATAGTTTTTTCGACTTCCACTTTGATGTTGCTTTTGTTTCGGAAACTAAATTTTTGCGCAAAAATGTTCATTATTCAGTTGTGATTAATTGTTATTTTTTTTTATTTATGATATTTTATTGCTGTTCAATATGTTGCAGTACTTTGGTTTGATTTTCCTTAAGTAAGCCTTGATTTTTTCTTTGTTATAAATTATCGATAGCCATTTATTTCAAAAAATGTAAAATGTCTTTCCACAATTTGTTTAGTGGTAACTAGGTTCATTATAAAAGCATGGATTTTCGAAAAATTAATATAAGTCAATGAAGCTTCAGGAATAATAAAAGACAGCAGCGCAAGACTGGACCAAATTGGAGTCCCGACCAAAACAAAAAATACAAATTAATAATTCTATTAAAAAGCTTAAATTTTTTGAAAGCCTAAGAAAGCCACGACCTTTTGAATAAAAAATTCAATCACCCCATGGTGTAATAATAAAGATGAAGTAATTAAGGTAGGCAATGCTTACTGAAGTGGAAAATTCTTTGAACGATTTGCTGCAAATGTTGCAAACTACTTTATTTTTGAGAAATTTAGTCGCTGTTGTTGATATTTAATAACGAGAAAAAATTTTCGCATTCGGATTGAAACACGCTGCACTATTTAGATTAATTTTTTGTTCGAATCAGAATTTTGAAGCGCTTAACACAAATATCTCTCACTAAAAAATTGCCTAAAGCACTTCAAAAATGCTGAAGTTGCTGACCGGGCCCAATATTCAAAACAACGATATGTCAAAAATTTAACGAAACAGAATAAAATCAAATTGATGATAAATGTCAATGTAAGTTTATTAATGGTAAATATCCAGAAAATTATTAGAGAAGTGTCATAAATACTCCACCTTTGTTATTACTCGTACACCAAGAATCACCCTAATCTATACACATGATTTAACTATATAAGGTTACTGCGATAAAAATTCAGCTTCTTTTTGACACTACAGATTTCTGACTTTCAACACTTTCAGATGTGAGTTTGACAGCTTGCGAGTTAAATCATGATGTATACATATATCATAATATGAGAAAGTTTTTTCACGCGTTCAGAGAAAATAGTTTTCAAAAATCGATATTTTACAGCGTATAACCTAAAATATTTCATATTCAAAATAAACTTGCAACAAATATGCGAATCTTTAGATATATTTCTAGTAATCAAACAGAATTTATTATTATATCATTTGTGCAATGGGCGATAAAGAATGTTGTTGTAAAACCTAAAATTAATATGCACGTTATTAGACAACTTCATCAAAAACAGCACATTAAAAATCATGCAGACAGTAGTAACTGTCAGAAATGAACATAAAACTGGACACCTTTCATATCTATAAAAATAAGCATAATGGCTCAAAACACAACATAAGACCCACACAGGGACAACATTAAAACCCAAAAACTAATAATGTACTACAATACAGACTGGGAAATTAGTTTTAGACACGAGCAACAAATAAACGAAAATTGACAAGAAACACATAAAAACAATTTTAATAAAAGTACAGAGACGCAAAGATGTTGCTGGAAAGAATAAATAAAACACAAAATATCACACATTCATGTGAAAATATTAAGCGCAAAGTTATAAAGTAGAAAATCAACATTGGCAACACTATGCAAGGGATATGGAAGGATGCAGCAGCAGTGGCGGTAATAATTGACACCTTGTGTGCATAACAATAAGAAAGTCTATGCAAAATCTACAACTGTAGGACAATGATGATGACATAAAATAATAAACATTTCATTTGTGTATGTGCGTTTTTCAGGCACATGCAGGACATGTCATAAAAATAAATAAACAAATAAACAAAATTTCTGCAAAAAGTTGGAAGAAACGCAGAAGAAATAATTTAAGAGTAAAATTTATGGAAATTCCAAAATAAAACATTTGTATGTATATAAATATTGATAGTAAAGTAGAAGAAAATATGTAGTACATGCCATCTTTGTAAAGACTCATAGCATGTCATAATAAAGAGTACAGAGATTATTATTGTTCGTAAGAAATCCTGCAATAGATGAAGTTGTCATGCTTTGGTATTTTGCAAACTAAGTAGATATTTTCCGATATGAGTAGTAAAATTTATGATTTTTGTGGCATTTCATGACTGTACGGTCTTAGAAGATATTGTGTGAAACTTACCCTTAATGCTATGATACTGTAGCAGACTGACAAAACATGAGATTTTTTCTTTAATTAAAATTGACACTCGCTGTCGTGTCTTTATTGACATAAGGGAAATTTATGCGTATTGGTAGCATATCTATGCTACATTCATTGTGGTAGCAGTTATTTTAGATACTACTTTTCGATCCTTATCGTTTTTAGTGCTACCTTACATGAAGAGTCAAAATCAACTCGTTTTTGTGGCAATGGAGCCACTTTTACTCTTGCATTAAATTTAACAATTCTGCCATGATTTTGGCTAAATATACTGAACGTCTTTTATAGGGCATACATATAGACAATAGTACCAGGAAACCGACCGCAGTTAGGTTTTTCGTTTTGCAGTTAATAAGTTAAAAAAGTATGAAAAACGTTAAAGAAAGTTGAAAAAGTCGATAAAATATATAAAATCTTGAAAAAAAAATTGAAAAATGAATGAAAAACTGAAAAAAGTCAAAAATTTTGAAGAAAGTTGAATAATTGAAATCTCAAAAAAAAATTGAATAAAGTTGAAGGAGGTTAAAATAACTCAGACATACCGAAACTAATGAAGAAAGTTGAAAAAAAGCAGCACGCACTATTCCAATTCCACTAACTTTTGGTTCAATAAATTATATTCTAGATCGGTATCCGCATTCCAAATTTTATTACAATAGCTTGTATTCTTGGCGAGATATACCGTACAAAGTAATCAAATTTAGGGTGGTGACACACCCACCGGCACAGTCCAGCCCGATTTTTATCCAGAAAAAACTTTTTGTGAACATCATCCTTACACCAATTTTTAGTATGATGGTTCAAATAGCTTACAAGATGTCATTTAAGGTAATTTAAGTGTATGGGAAGTGCCACACCTATTGATGATATACTGGCCGTTTTTGATTTAGGTGTACCTATATTTAATTTCAGATTAAAGTTTATAGTACCAGATATCTCTGCACCGAATTTTATTAGAATTGCTCGGATAGTATACTAAATATACTTTTGCAGGTACAAAAAGTAATGCCGATATGTTCAATGTGTATTTTTTGGAAAATTAAAAACACTCACAGGAGTTTAACATACTTAAAATGAAAATGCCTCTTTCTTTCTAGGTTATAAAAAAACTAAAAGAATCCATCTGTAAAAAAAAGTTAAATTCATTTTTGATTTTGAAAAATGAAGGTTAAATTTAAAAATTTTCGAAAAATGAACAGGACCATTCTAAAAGCGATCAAAAATTTATCAAAGCATATGAACTAAGAATTTAATAGTTAGTACAGGAAACAAATGTTATTAACAAAACAGAGGCTGCCAACCAAAAATTTGAAATTATCATCCCACCTATTTAGCCAGTTTTTGAAGGAACAGAAAAACATTTTCGGATATAAGTAATTAACATTCAATAGGACAACACTTGGCTCCCAAGTTTGAAGTCAATCGGCTATGTTCGGTTTTTGGTTTTGGACATTTGACATGAAACCCATCATATATTCATATATATTTGCATATGCACAGTTTAAGCTCGATTAATAATAGTAGATACAGTTGGAACTTCAATAGTACTGCTCTAGGCGTTGCCAATAGGCTTGACCCATGCCAGAATCCGTCGGCCCCATCACAAATAAATATTTTACAGGAAGATAATAAAAAGATACCAGCTTGCCGAAATAATGTTTTTAGAGGGTCAAAACCGAATAGCTTAAAATGTTTCTACTGCCGTTTATCTTCTCGCAGAGCATAAAGTCTCCTAAAAACTCTTCCAACTCTTCAGTAGTGAGTGCCTTCAATTTTTCCTAACATCTCCCCGTTTCATGATTTTCCTATTATAGCGATAATTTTTACGTTGACTTAGAGTGGTCACGTTTTCTGCTATCTTTAGGGTTCCACTCGAATGGTTACCGGAAGGCTTCAGTTAGTTGGGCCATCAAATTTTCAGTATTCGGCGAAGAAAATTGTTGGTGAACACTTCTAAATTTTGTAATGGAGCGCTATCGGGTAAACCAAGTTTAGCTTGGTTCCTTGCCGTTTACAGAAATGTAAAGCCTCAGACAATACGAAACTGAGCGAAGTACCCTAAACCACAAGTTTTGTATTTGCAATTTTAAATCATACATTGCTGCATGATAATTAGATTAAATATGTAAAGAACAAAGCCGCTATACAGATGAATGTAGTTGCTACAAAACTTATTGCAGCATCAAAATTACCACATGGTATTATGAAAAATTTATGAACGCCAGTAACAACTGAACAAGAGCAGTGGGTGCGATTTGAAATATATATATTTTTTAGTATCGATCGAATCTGATAAAATACAATTTTACGAAAAACAAACGAACATTCGAATACCCATGATTCAAGTATAAGCTTCCAGCAAGTTGATAAATTGAAAGTAATTATTCTGAAAATGACCGGTTTACGTTTTGGTATGTCGGTAAATTTTGACTTTTGCTGGTGTAAAAATGTATGAAATCTATTTACAACCTCTGTAATTGAATCATGCGGACATTTAAGATACAAGTTAATTTCTACAAAAGTTTTCGTTATTATTTCAAATCACTTAACTACAAGCTAAAAAATAACCATGTCCTGGTTTCATGAAATCTCCCTCCTCCGACTTTGTATTGGAGCTGTGATTTTGTGCTATATCCATGCAAACACGTCGTTCATACTCAAAATTATCATCCTGATAAAGTTGTGCCGCTAATGTATTTTCGGGTGCGGTTAAATTTGGAATATCCAAAAGACTTTGCACAGTCAATAGTATTTGCTCAATGCTTAGCTCCAACCAATTAGATGTCACCGGTGAACTTAAACGACCTGTGCGATCAACATTTGGATGAAAGATTGTCGGCACAAAATATATATGCATACGCTGATGTGAATTACGTGGAAATTTAATTTCCAAGCAATATCTGCCCTTATGCCACATGGAATTACGCGGTCCAGGTACTTCACATAACCATTCGAAAATATCCAGGTTGCCATTATTTTGCTGAATTGGGCGCGCTACGAAACCAAGTGGATGATCTCGACGCCATTGTTTGCGCTTCTCCTCTAATATCTTCACATGGCAATTTAACATTTTCTCAGCAATGCTTATGTTATGAGTATTATGTTTCTTTTATTTAAAAAAAAACTGCTGCAACAAAATATATTTATCCGAAAATTGTGAAAATGTGTTTTTCTTCAATAAATTGTGAAATGATATAAAATTCATGGCATATTTTGCTCATAGTGGAATTACTAGAGATGAAGTTATTACAAAATTTTAACTCTACCACTTTGCCATTGTCATGATTTTGATCAATTTACATACTTTTGATCACTTAAAAGGTTGCACAAAGTTAACGCTTAACATTACAATTTTCTTTACAAGCGTTAAGTAGCTGATTTTTGTACTTAGAGAAGGGATAAAAAAGTCTACCATATCACGCAATTCTGCATTACTTTAATAAGCAGAAAGAATATTCTTCACTTTGATATGTCAACCGTTACAGTAGCAAATAAAAAGGATTAAATTCGAACATTGGTAGCAGTGCCATTTTTCCTTTGATTGTGAGCAACCCTTAAATGTTTCATATTTAATTTGTTATATTTTGAAAGGCCACTTAACATTAAATATTTATTTTCTTAGCTAATTGCTATAAAATTTTTTATAATTTATAAAAAAGGGAAGAAAATTATGGTTGGAGGTGTTTAAGCACACATATTAAAACATTCGGGTTTTGTTTGCTCTTCTAAGCTTTGTTTTCTTTTCAAAAATGTATAATTTTTGTTGACATTAAGCAATTCTTTAAAGAAAGAAAAACTTTAAGGAAAAAGCTTGGCTGAGAAAACGATCCGGTCATAATTGGATTGAGGCTGAAATGTTGGTATTGCGATCCAATGACACTTACTAAAGAGTACTTTGCCGTAATACTAAGTTTTGGAAGAAAATGGGTTGCCTTTGTAAAAAAAGATGATGAAGTGAAAAATTACTTTTTGACTTTCCTACTGTCGACATTCCGTTTTGCATATTTAACAGCTAGAGAAAAGCAAATAATTTATGCATTTGAATTAAATTTTCCAAAAAGACTCTATGCTAAAGTGCACACAGGGCACGCACAATAAAAATGTTAAATGTTTTTACTGTTATTGCATTCTGACACTTAAATCGACAGAAATTTATGACAATTAAAGCAAATAACAACGAAGCCAATAAACCTTTTTCCATATAAAGCATTAAAATTATAATACCTCGAATACTACAGCAGCAGCAGCAACGACGACAATAACTTAAATTGCATTTAATAATAAAACCTTTTCACACATTTTAACAAATTTTATGGCCACCACACACTCACCCTGTGCTGACGCTTGCTAGCTGCATAACTGTCAATGCATGACACTTAGCTGTCAAATGACGGTGTAGAAAGTTGCCACTATTTATTCTATTTTTTTGTTTATTTTATTTTACTGCGATATGAGCACGAAATTTGAATTTTGCAAAATTTTTATAGTTTACAGTGCGTTTTTATTGCAAGCTGTCGGTGTTGGTATTGCAATAAACATTTATCAGTGAGACGACACAGCGGATGCGGATGCGGATGTCGACGCCATGACGGTAAACGCTTCAAAGTATGCAAAACGCATTAAAATTTAGATTGAAATTGGTTTATGAAAAAGTGAAACTTTATTTTAAGCGGAATATCGTGCACAAATATGTCGAAAAATTAGAATTACAAAAAGTATATCCGAAAATTTAGCGCACAATGCAAAAAAATTATTGATTTTTTTTAATGGCATTTTAAATGCTGTAACGATTTCTTATTCCAACTCAATTTAATTTAACTTATCTCAACCAGCTAAACTCAACTTGACTGATCTCTATTTAACTCAACTCAGCTCAATTCCATTAAATTGAACTCATTTCAACTCATCTTAACTCAACTAAACTTTATTTAGCTCACCTTAACTCAATTCCAATAAATTGAACTCATCTCAACACAAACCAACTCAACTCAACTCAACTCAACTCAACTCAACTCAACTCAGCTCAGCTCAGCTCAACTCAACTCAACTCAACTCAACTCAACTCAACTCAACTCAACTCAACTCAACTCAACTCAACTCAACTCAACTCAACTCAACTCAACTCAACTCAACTCAACTCAACTCAACTCAACTCAACTCAACTCAACTCAACTCAACTCAACTCAACTCAACTCACCTCACCTCAACTCAACTCAACTCAACTCAACTCAACTCAACTCAACTCAACTCAACTCAACTCAACTCAACTCGACTCAACTCAACTCAACTCAACCAACTCAACTCAACTCAACTTAATTCAATTCAATTCAATTCAATTCAATTCAATTCAATTCAATTCAATTCAATTCAATTCAATTCAATTCAATTCAATTCAATTCAATTCAATTCAATTCAATTCAATTCAATTCAATTCAACTCAACTCAACTCATGTTATTCCTTCCTTTTGTGAAATTATGTTTATTCAATTTTTCGTCCCACTGTATTGCTACAAAAGTTGCTTCAAAAGGATGTAGGACCTTCATAGTTAAACTGTTTTTATAGCAACTGCAGTAAAGTTGATACATTCACACAATACTGTAAGATAATTATATTTCTAAATGGTATAGATATTATTTTACCTCAGTCGGAAACGACGATGGAACATAAAAATTTGAATGTTCCTTTGAGCTAATGTAACTATCTGACTGTCTGTTTGATTTTAGTATTGTCTCCCTCGTAGGTTGTAAATATTTTGTGTTGACGGTTCAAGTGCTCCCAACTCAACCCCTCATGTGAGTGTTGTAAGTCGTTAAATTAAAATAGATTGCATTTAACTGAATTTAACTATGTTTTATAATGGCCGCTCTACTCTGCATTGATGTAAAGTTCGAATTTAGTCAAATTTTTATTACAATCTGTCATAAAAATGGATTAGATTGATTTGGATAGCGCTAAAAAGCTTTTAACCGAATTAGATGTATTGTAAGGAAAAAAAAATAAATCAAAATTTTTAAGTTTGTTAGCATATGGCAAATAAATAACGAGTACAATTGGTGCGAGTAAAAGTGGTGGAATATGAGATTTTTCCAGTTGCGCGGTGAAGGTCGAGTTTAAGCCCATTGAGAAATATGCAAAAAGATAAGATTTTTAAAAAGGTGGTTTTTTAGTTTTTCACAATTTTGCATTAAATTATCGAAAAATTTTCGCCCATTCAAATTTAATTTCTAATAAATCTGGCCAACTTTGTATGGGAAACGGCTTCAAATTGGCTGAAATTTAGAAGATGTAGCTTTTATCGTCTGGTACAAAAGTATATGTGGACTTAGATCTGAATATTTTAAATGATATGGAGAATAACAACAATATAGCTCCTGAAGTAGCCATATAATTAGTTTAGTGTCCGATATCTCCTTACAAAATTCTGGCACCGTACACGATCAGTACCAAGTGCCTTCAATTTCCTCCAACGTTTCCCCGATTCACGTATTTTTTGCTCAAGCGAACACTTCCACGATGATCAAGAAATCATATGAACACAAAGGCTCAGGGATTTATTTTTTTAATTTTTATTTTTGGTTTCTGTTTCTGTTAAAGTCTCAAAATATTATGTTTTCAACAAAGCACATTTTAAGCTCTTAGATATCCCATAAACGAATTTAGCTGAACATATGAAAAAAGTCTCATTTACGTTAAAATTTGCTATAGTAACCAACCCGGTCGTTTTTTCATCAAAACATTTTATAGCATAAAAACTTGGCAATAATTACAATCGGAGTTGCCAACTAATTGAACAATTAAATTAGTGCAATTGTAAGCTACACAGCAAGGCCAACAGCAGTCAAAACAAAAACAACAGCAATGCAGAATGCCAGGTAATACGTAGCTGTGTTGGCTGTCTTTGTCAGTGATTGTATGGTGCAAAAACAATGCAATAGCATATCGCCAGTGTTGCCAATGTCTTTTATAATTATAGCATAAAATACAATTTGGTGTAACAAACAAAAATTTGGTTTTAATTAAAAATCTTTTTTGTCATTGTTGTTGGTTTTTGTTGTGCTGTATGCAATTGCAAGTTGTTTGGATGCCAAAGAAAGGTAAACTTCAAATAGGAAACCATAAAAAAAGAAAATAATAGGAAATGTATAAAAAAGATAGGAAAACTGTGCAAAAGACACAATAAAAACCTGTTGAAATGGGGTAAATTTAAGCTGTGTAGACGACGGTCACTAAAAAAAGGTTAAGTTTTGTCCCTTAAGTAAAACGTGCTTTGCATGCTTTTTCTTAAACTTGCACTGTTAAAATAAAAGTGCTGCCATCATACTGCTTTTTTATTTTATTTTATTTTTGTATGCGTTGCACTCTGTAATTAGCCAACAAAATACATGGCGATCTTGCAGTGGTGACAGCTGTTAAATGTTGGCAGTTGCAAACAAAACTTGGGGAGGAAAAAAATACAACATTCGACCCTTTTGAGAATTTGCAACTTACTGCTGGTACATCGCTATTTCTTGCGTATGCAACAGTTTGTAATTTGCAAAAATTTTTAATTTCCTTGGTGTTTTGTGCAGAACTTTTTAATGCCAAAGACTAGAAATATAAAAAGGAATTCACTTTATATGCAAATTAGGGTAATTTTCTCTTTAAGGTATGAATATTTTAGCTGGTGTCTTATAAGTTTTACTTCAATCACAACTCAGGAATATAGTTGGGTGTAGCTTTAGCTTTACATTATCAAAAAGCATAAATTTATCGAATTTGCTTTTGGCATTGAGGTTTATCTTTAATTCCATTAAAAGTTCTGACAATTAGTGCTTAAATATCACCACAACTTATGACCACAACAAAGTTAAATATCGACATGGTACATTAAATTTTATGTTTCTTCATGCAACGTCACAACAAATTTCTTGCTTACATAAATTTACTTCCGTTTCAGTGCCAAGAGCAAATATTCCAAAATACATAACTTCACGCACAATTATTTCTTATGTAAATAACAACCCATCTATTATTGTGTGCGTGTGCTGCATGTACACACCACTACAAATTAAAATGCGCGTATGTCCTTTGGCAAAGTAATTCATCTTTAAATCCTTTTCTCATATTTCTGCTATGGAATTGACTGTGGTTTTTGTGTCTTGTGTCAAACTGTCTCGTTCATTTATCAGTTAAACGGTGGGTTTGGTAGGAGTTGGCTTAGATGAGTGAAGTTTATAGGCATTTGTCATAAGGCCTCAGCAATTACAATCACAATATGAGGTATAGCAATATTGTCTTGTGTTGCGGTTGATGTGAAGGCAGCCTTAAGCCATATTTGTGGTTAACTGGTCATTGCAATGATGTCAATATTTGTGGATCACCATAAATTTGCGTAGATTAAATAAAGTGCAAGAAATTGTCATGAATTCAAATTTCTTATATATATATGTGAAAACTATAAGAAAAATGGCTACAAAAGACTGTGATGAAACTCGGGCTAGGTTGCTTGAACTACATGATATCCGCAAAATGAATATAGTCAAATTGAAAAAAGTTCTTAAAATCTCTAAGAAATCTACTTTGGTTTTAGTTTCATGTAAAAAATGGCAAAAATTTTTGGTCCTTAATTAATATTTTAGAAGAAAACGCAGCAGTAACACCTCGCTTACAATGTTCAGTGATATCAATATCATCGGCATATGCAAGGTGCTGGATACTTTTGTAGAAAATAGTGCGATTAGGCTGTATACCATCCCATCTATTAATAAATTGTAAGTGGTTACATGAGAGTAGATCGCCTTGTCTGAAACCATATATAGTATCAAAAGGTCCGGAGAGATCCTTTCCTACTCTCACTGAGCTGGATGTGTTGCTCAACGTCATTCAGCAAAGCCGCACTACTTCACAGATATACTCAGGCATATATAGGCAATCTCGTATTGGGCTATCGATTTGCAGATTTGCAATAGATAAATACATGAGGGGTATCATTCTGTTTATCGTCGGTTTTTTCCTGGGTTTGACGTAGTGTGAAGATCTGGTCGATGGCACTGATAAGGCCCAAGCAGTAAGTCGACGAACGGCTTAACTCTTTCATACAATACGGTCGACAGCAGAAGACGGATAGAAGATAGTTTCCCCGGCCACCTTTCTTCAGTACAGGACAAAGGATACTGAGATTACAATCGTCAGCCATTCTTTCTGCTAGCCGTATTTTGCAGATGAGTTGATGCATACATCCTATCCGCCCATGACTATCTGTCTTAAGCAATTCAACAGGCAGGCCATCGGCACCAGCCGCTTTGTTGTTTTTTTAGTCGTTGGTCCACAGCTCGGACTTCGTCAATCATCGTTAATTGGTGACATCGGGTTCATTTCTCTAAATGCGAAATTAGTGCGGTCATCGTCAGAAAGCAGCTTGGAAAAGTGTTCCCTCCATAATCTCAATGTACAATGCGTATCCGTAAAAAATTTTCCGTTTTCATCTTTACTGGTAGATGCTTCGGGCTTGAAACCTTAGATCGAACGCTTGAGCTGTTGGTTAAATTTTTGAGCATCATACCTGCCCCGTAACACTTCTAGTTCCTCACACTCGCTCTTTTTCTTGTTCCTTGCGTCTGAAGAGGCACTTCTCTTCCTTTCTCTTTGCCCGGTAGTGTTCGCGCACGGCTCCGGTTGCGGCTGACTGCAGAGTTCTTTTGTAGCTGTCGTTTTTCGTTGCAGTTACTCCGCGACATTCCTAGTCATACCACTGATTTCGCTTTAGAAATATTACCTAAGATCAACTTTAAGACAGAATTTTTTATGTTCAAAATGAGAAAAAATTTTCTGAAAACTCTTAATACTTAAAAGAGTATTGGTTTGGTAGTCGTATTGAAGAAGAATATTCTTTTGTGCATAAGTGGCGTTGAACTCTCAACAACTAAATGGGTTGGTTATTTTTTGTAAAACCTGCACATATGGTTTTATTAGAGAATTTTATTATTTTTTTTAATGAATTTATTTTTTATTTTCTAGTACTAATGCATTGAAATTGAAAAATTTAAAAATCCATCACGTGATCTGACGGCATACGATTGTATTTTTTAATTGATTGATTGATTCAATTCAATCCAATTTTCGTTCAATTCAATTCGTAAATTTTATGCGTTTTTAATGTGAAAATTTCTGTGAATGTAATGTGAAACCCGTTTCGGAAGAACACTTTAGGAAGGGATTTTTACTATCAAACTCATAGTACGTGCAATGAGGAAAAAAGGCATTAAAAATCCGTGCATGCATGAAAAAAGGAGTTAAAAATAAAATAAAAATGGGGTAGTAAAAAAAAATAGCAATGAATTGGCAAAACAATTTATTGCACTGATTGTTTCACAGATAAGTGGCGATAAAAATGGTGGTGCTATGTGTGGCAGAAGTGAAGGATGATTTCTATAGTATAAAAAATGTAGTTAAGTTGTGTAGCTATTGTTGAAATTCAAGCAACTGGAGAAATTTAAAGATAAAAGTATTGAACATTTTATATAGAAATTTTGCTAAAAGCGAAAAGTTTCTTGATATTCTTACTACTATTTTTGTCTTAAGCTCTAAATTCCCCATCCCATTTTTTTCAACTCATGTACCAATTTATAGCTTTTATCTTATGGGTACTCATATTACCCATCACCACCTTAACGTACAATAAAAATCCTTAACAACGACACATGTCATCATCCAATTTATCAATTCGTTCCGCCACTTTTTTTATGATGTACCTTCGAAGTACAATGAATTTTCTTTTTTCGGTCTTAAAAATTTCTACACTCGTTAATTTTAATTTTTATTTTGTTGCTCAAATAAATAACAAACAGTGTTTCCGTATCCGTTTCCGGTTTTAATGGGCACAAAACATACAACCATAGGAACGGCAGTCTGTATGTCGGCGGCTCGATAAGGCTGTAGCATACAAATCAGATTAAGCAGGTTCTACTATTTGGCCGGATGGGGAGGTATGCTATTTGAGTAGCAGATTTCGAAATCAAAACCCTGAAAAAAAGTAGTAAACATGAAATTTTGATTTTTATAACAGCGGCTCGCGTTAGCGCGTAAAAAATTTATGCTGAAATAAAATGCAGAAATTTTACGGAAGAAAAAGAAAAAAACCTGAAAACATGTTGACTTAACCCATTGTGAATTGGAAAAAAAGGATTTTTTGTTAGGATATATTGCATTTTTCAAACACAAAATTTGATTTAATTTTTAATAAAAATTTATTTATGGAACTGAGTTTTTCAACTCATGCCTTGACATGTTTTAAAAAAGATTTTTTTAGCTTTATTTGTAAAATTTTAATATCTTCATATAAATTGGGTGTCTGGAAAATGACTGCTTAAAGAATGAACTGCAGTGCCAGTTTTAAAAGTTGTCAGGCTTACGAAAAGTTATGGAATGAGAGCACTTAATGTCTCTAGAGGGTGTCTCCAAAGTATGTACTTTAAATTAGAAAAAAATCCAGACACGGAATTTGTCGATTAGGTGTCTTCAGAATGCTCTGAACTAACTATTTTAGTAATGCTTTTAAAGTATTTGATGATATATTTGGACTGGCTAGTATTGAAATTATATTAATTGTGAGATTAATATTATTTAGTCTTATTTAGTTCTCAAATTAGCGGCTTTATTTCTTGTGAGATCGACTTCGACTGGGTTCTGATGCAACCAAAACGGAATTTTTTATGAGAACAATATTCCATGGTACAATATTCCACTTTTATTTTTATATAATGTAGACATGACACTATTCAATTCACATAACTCTTAAGCCTCAACAGGTTGTGCTAATTAAACCCAGTTTTTCAATATCAGCTAAGGCTAGTTTATACAAAACCCTTGAACATTCTCGAGCAATCCTAAAATCGACAAACTCAAGAAAATTCTTGTGATTTTAGCTAGCACTACTGGTAATCCAGCATATATTTCATTACTCATTGTTTCAATTTACGATATTTTTTTTGAAACACTTTATATGATATCGAAATTTCATTTCAGTGCATTTAAGTAAATATATTGAGTGTTTAGAATGTTAATTGATCTCCGTTTTTGTAAACCAATTTAATCTGACACGTACCTCATATTATCGTTTAATTATCTGTAAAAAATCTCAGCTACGATATGAATTAAATCAAAGTTTTTAAGCTGTGCAAGTAAGACTCTAAGAATTTTGTATATTGAAGGAATATATAGCGTTTAAAAATTCAATACTATTTTATCTTTCAAATTTTGTCACAGCCACAAGTTTGCAGTTTAGGTTTAAGACATACAAATTTACAAAACTTTTTCTGTTCTTAATAGGTTAACAACATGTTCAGTTAAATAAAAAATCGTTTTTTTTTAATACCGAAATAGCAGCAAATTATATTCATATCCTTGTGCAAATTATTGCTTTCTTATTATTTCGTTTACTCATTCATTCATATGACGCTGTTTCGATAACGATGTTTCTTACTTTTCTTTTATTACGTTGCGCTTGGTATGCAATTTATTGTATTTAAATATAAAAATTGAAAGCAAAAAAAATCTCTTAACTCATAAATTTTGGTATCTTTTACCAATTTATTTTTTATATTTTCATTACTTCTTTTGTGTTGTATTGAATTTCGCGCTATTGTTGCCTGACGATAAAAGATGATACGCGCTTAATGCGTCCGTCCATTGATTGTATATGCGTCCGTCTATCAGCCAGACAAGCTGTCTCTATGCTGCTTCATTTCAAAATAAGAATGAATTTTATTTGGTAAGTAGCAGAAAAGAGAAGTAAAGAATTTCAGTGAAGGAGGTAATAAAATAAGTTCAATTAAAATTTTCTTCTGGTTACATTTAGCAGACCTGCATTTTTTCGCAATTTTTTAGCATGCTTTTAGGTGCTTTTAAGTAACTTAACGATAGCATAGGGTGACAACGAGTTTTCGTTTTCTTTAATTTTGAAGTTAAGTCGGATTTAATTTTTAATTTCGGTCACAGCATCAAAAGACATGAAAACAATGTCTTGAAAAGCAGGGAAGATATCAAGTTCCTTCTTTTAATAATCTCCCAAAATCGTAGTCATCCTTTCCTTATCGAATTATTCATTGTAAGAATGTCAGTTTCTTAAATTTGAATATCTTCATGTAAAACGTTTAAGAATTTTAATTAACGAACAGTGTTATCAAGTTAAATAAAGTCAATTTGCTCTTAAATGGCAACACATTTTTTTTTTTGTGGGAAAAAGTGAATAACCCTTTTGTGTTAACACGTCATAGTAATCTCAGGATTTCAGGGCGTACAAAGAATGTACGGAGCTAGAGGCTACGGAATTTTGAGATTAGAATATTTATTTTCCCATACATATGAATAAATCACAAAATTTATTCAATTTCGCTCATAATGCGTAATGTTGCATTTTTTTATACTAAAAATATGAGTCGCTTTTACTTTTATTCTTTATCACCCTGTGAAATATTTTTGTTTAAATTAAAGGTTAAATAACATGCATTTTTCTCTTCTCATTCTCGATTTTTTCATTTTTTTTCTCAGCCATATTTCGTATTTCTTTGCATTATGCTTTCGTCGACTAAAAGCGCAGATATTTTACATACTTTACGCTCGTAATGAACTTCCGTTTCCGTGGCATGTTGAACACGTTGATGAATGCCACTGCACAATGCAATTACGCGAAAGTCTTTTCACTACACACCCATGCCAGACACGCCCACTTAGATTCACGGCTACGTATAGCATGTTACTTGGTGGGAACGAACGAACGAAGAGTTGCCATGCATTTTGAGTTTCAATTTAATTTTTCAAAGTTTCTTTTTGCCGTTACCAAACCTATACTACTCTATATAATGCAGCTTGTTTTTTTTCTTTGCTTTTGTATTCGCCAAAAAGCATGCAACTGTATCAAATTTCCTTTTTTTTAATTTTGTTTTTTCCTTCCTTCCGTTTTCTTCACGTTATTCGCGTTCAAATAATCCGGGTAATTTGAACGTATCCCTTTGCTTTGGTTGTATATTAATTAGCTGTTCTTGCGTAAATTTAAAGCATTTGCTTTTTCTTTTGTTTATTCGACTAAAATTATGCTATGTCTTTTTTTCTCTTTGAGTTGTTTATATTTAAGCTGTTGTGTGTCCTGTGTGTTCCTTCAACGTTAATGAGCAACTGCATTAACGTTAATTTAAAGTAATTAACTTTTTACGCTTCGCAACCGACGTCATTCAATCTGGCAACGTTGGGAAAGTGCAGTTTGGGAAAATAAGGTGTTGCATTTAAAAAGGGTAAAGTTTGTGTGTATTATGAAGGATTTAAGTGCTGCAGCTTTTTTTGCTGCCGTAAATTGTCTGATTTTATGTTGAATGGCAAAGTAAATGGTAAAAGCTTTTAAGTGAATTTTAAAGTGGAGTTAAAGAAGTTCACGTAAAGTAATACATATGATATGTAGGATGCATCGAATTAGTTTTTGAGTTTTAAAAGAAAACTTTTCTTTGCATATTCGTTTATAGGGCTGTTATATTACTACTCAATTGGTGTTTTCTTGTTCGCTTGCTCCGTGTTTTTTTTTTTCTAAATGATGCAACAATTACAATAATGAAAATCCCGTGGATAGCGCGTTTATATAAAAATCACGTAACAATTAAAATGTGTGTGGCAGTGTTGCCACCACTCTAAATTTACTTTACATGGACCATAAGAGTGCTCCAGAGAACCGCATAGCTGATGTATTTATGTCGCAATTTGATATTGATTTTCAAAAATATTTAACATATGATATAGGTTCAATGCGCAAACACTTTTTTCGGCCTCTTTAAATTACTCCTTGCCAGCAGGTTCGCACTTTAATAACGTACAGCTAGCCAGCCCATTGTCGAATGAAACATTAACCTTTGGAAAAATATGATGCTTTAAAAGTTCGCTGCCTCCCCGACTATAATAGCAACACTACTCCGAAAATTAATATTAATAAAAAAATGTAGTATAGTTTCATGGGAAATTTACTTAATGCTTAAAAATCGGAAGAAAAATATTTAAATTAAATGTCATTAATTAATTTAAATTGTTAAATAACTAGTTAAGTGCATGTCAATATTTATTTTTTAGATTTATTTATCTATTTTACAAATATTTTAATGAATTTCACACGCAGCAATACTAATGCAGTCATAATTATTTTAATTTCCAAATGCATTTTCCCGAAATTCAAAATATTTGCTGTCAAATACACATGAGCACATGCTAAAACCAACGCACCTATAGAAATGTCAACTAATGTTGCATGCAGGTGTTGCCATACTTTGGCAAAATGGTGAAACGCTGCCAAAAATTTTATTATAGTTTATTGTTGCAGAAACGAGTGGCATGTGACAATGCACAAGGACTTAACACACAAACTCACACGTGCAACCATTACGAATACAAATGCAAATGTGCGCACTTGTAAAATTTTAATTTAAAGTTATGTTGATGTGGCCAGTGTTGCGTTTTAATTTCACAAAAAGCTTTTTACACGAATCAACTAAGAGTGTTTTTGTTGTACGTAATGCAATATCGTATGCTTTAAACTTAAAGTTTAATGTAACGTTTAATGTAGGAAAAGCATTTATGCGTAGTGGTTATGAGAATGAGGGGTGAATTTTTAAGACACCCATATGCATAAGTGTATGCAGTATAAATGCTGGATGTGCTTTAATTGTATGTGTGCTGCATATTCAGTGAAAGAGATAATGCATGAATATGCATTTTCACGAAATGTTATGATGCTAAATTTTCAAAATTAAATTTTATAAAAATACAGGGGACTTTATTATTGTTGAGATCAAAAATTTGGTTCAGTTTTAATTGGCCATTCTTAAAGTTCTTAACTCACATAATTTATTGTATATAGTTATTTATCTACGCTATGGTATATTTGATTCTGAAGCCATATATACTAAAAAAAACACTTCAAACGCTGAAAGAATGCTGTTCATACGTCATGTTCAGCTAAATGAACTGAAATATCCATCGTGATTTTTCTATGAAATCTGAAAATAGATATAACTAAGCATCCATATGTTTGCCTTTAATTTTTGAGCAAATCGTGTGCTATAATTATATATCTGGGTTATAAATGGCCACTAACTAAAAATTAACTTATTGCATTTGCAATTTTCTTAGCATTTCATTGAATTTTTTACATAAACTTTGACTTATTTTATATGAAAACTTTTCTCTAGCGCACCCTGTAATATACTGTTGCGCATTGATGACAGCATTACATGCACACACACACACATAAGTAGAATGAACAGTTAAAATCCAGGAAAGGTTATTTAAATAATTACAGCAACTTTTTAATGCAAATCACATGAATTTAAATAAATTGCATAATAAATGCCAAACAAATAAATGTATGTATGTGTGTGTGAGGACGTATGCATATGCATGTGGTTAAGTAATAATTATAAAATTATTAACAACAATGCTGTGAGTGTTTTTATAATTCTGTTGTAATTGTAATATTGCACTGATTTTATTTATATTGCTCATAAAATTGTGTAAAAGTTAATTTTCTGAGTTTATTAAAATTTTGTTTTTCCACTAATTTATTTGCCGGTTTTTTATTGTTATAAATGCGTTGATTGTAGTGTAATTTATTATTAAAAAAAAACATTCACTGTAAAAAATGAAAATTTATCAATGTATTCAACAAACAGTAAAAATCTGTTGATTACTACAATTTCACATGTTGATGAAATGCATTAATTAACGTTGGTTTTGTTAAAAATAAAATAATGATAAAATGGATTGATTACAAAAAATTTATATATAAAAATAGTTATTTGCGAAAAGTATGTGTGCTAACAAAATGAAGACAAACAGATACAATTACAAAATCAAACTGCAGAAAAAATATTGTTGAATGTTGCAAATGCATCTCAATCAGTTTTTGAAACTTTTGTTCAAAATGAATTAAGTAAGTTAACATAACATAAAACTCATGTTGTGTGCTTTTTTGAAATATTAAAATGAAGGTTTTTTTTTGATAATGGTCATTTGACTAAAAATAAAAATACTAAAAATCAATATTCATAAGAATAATATTGTAATTATAGCGTCC
This sequence comes from Meiosimyza decipiens, assembly GCA_963680825.1. Classification (NCBI taxonomy): domain Eukaryota; kingdom Metazoa; phylum Arthropoda; class Insecta; order Diptera; family Lauxaniidae; genus Meiosimyza; species Meiosimyza decipiens. The sequence goes on from OY804258.1 coordinate 43,032,711, forward strand.
AATGAGTCAGAACACACAGCAAATTTTGATTTTTTATTTTCAACTCTACAAATTAATTCCTTTAATTCCTAAAAATAATTTTGAAAAATTTTGTGAAATTGGACTTTTATCTCCTTAAATATCAATTCGCGGGAAAAATATTCACTAAAACCTAACACATAATTGTTTGAGATGACTTTACCGTAAACCTACTTTAAGTCAAAAATTAAAAAAGAACAATAATACTGAAAAAATCGGGGCATTTAAGTAGTAAAAATGTGTCAGAATAGAAATGAGTTCTCAATAGCTTCTATAGGGTGATTCATTAGAGAAGCCGTGGGCATGGAACTCTAGCAAAAGGGCGCAACAACAAAATTAAGCAACAGAAACGAAATTTTAAAACTTTTTTGCTTTCATTTCCAAATTCGCCAACTGCACAAAAAAAAATGCTAATGCTTTTGTGTGCTGTTTTTGTTTTAATTTGAACTCAAGTCAACGCTGTGCGTCAATAGCGTTGAAATTCTGCGTCGAATAACCGTTCGGGCCATGAAGGCGGAAAAGGCCACTACGTGCTCATCGCTGACTCAGAGGCATTTATCTCATTTGATTTTTGACAGATCACGCTTGACTGGGGTCATGCTGTCATCTTATTTTTATTCAATACTGTTTGGCATTTCATTATGGAAAGACTTACGCCAGAAAAATGCTTATATTCACTCAAAATTAACATGATTTTTGCAATTATGAAATCAAGGAGGTCACCTAGATCGTGCGATATCACAACTGGATTTTTTTGGGGTTCTGTGAAGTCAAAAGTTTACGCCAATAAGACAGCTTTAATTCAATACTTGGAAGGCAACATTACTCGCGTTATTCACGATTTACCAAGAAAATTTAAACTTCCGAATGGAACAGCCACGGCGTATATTTGAATGAAATTTTTTTTAAAATTGATTGATTGATTGATTGTTGATTGAAAGAGAAAGTTAAAAATGAATTACCCTATACAAATTTAAAAAAAGTAAAATCCACATTTTGGCTTGAATTTTAATTTTTGTTTTATGTTTTGTGAATACATAAAAACAAATCACATAATAAAAATAAAATAAAAAATATTTTAACTATAGTTTCACTTAAAATGTTATTTAAAATGCCAACTGATTTCAAGCAATTTAAGTACAGACAACTTTTTTCATAAAGTTGATATTTGCAGAGATAAGGAAATTTGTAGTATGCAAAATACTATCTACAACAAAAACAAATACAAATCAGCAAAATCGTACACCTCAATGTTCAACTCCTTCTGTTTTGATAAAGAAAGCTTCTCATTCATGCACTTGCATTCAACAGCCATAAATAACTTCACAGTAAGGATTTACTGCAGCGAATCCTAGCAATAAAGCAAAATCGCTTAACTGCAAATAATAAATTAAAGTTGTTTGTCTTTTTAAGAAAACATGCACACAAAAGAACAAAGAAGATATGACCATGTTTAGAGAAACATTGCAACATTTGTTTTGTTAAGGATGAATTTCTCTTGTAACAGATTGTGATAAAGATTGCTTAAACTTTTGTTTGACTCTGAATAACTAATTAAAGAGCTCAGCTATAATTTAATAAAATTTCGGCTTTATTGAAATATTCTTAATATAATAAGACCTTGGTTTCCTAAACAAAAGTTGTCTTTTGTACAATACCATCTATTGTCAGCTTCGAAGATAGAGGAGAATAAAAGTCAATTAAAACTTCACAACTAGCTCTGTATGGAGATTTTGAACCTTTTCATCTCGAAACTTGCAATAACTCAGAATTGTGTCAATGGTAGGTCTAAAATTTTCACGAAATAAGCTAAAGTTTTAGCATAATTTATTTTATATAAGCTCAATCATATTCCATCTGAGTACAAGTGTCGTCGGTTATGGAAATATTGCAATCTTGTTAACGGAATATCAGATGCATCATGATATTTCCTGAGGAAAAATCACCCAAAACAAAGGTAAATGACTCAAAATATATATGAATAGTCACTAAAAATTTAAGACACTTTTGATATATCTCACATTTCGATTTTCACAGCGTACGATATTACGTTTGCTAATATTTCCTGCTAACAATAATCACGGTCACATGTACCGATTCCTCATTTGTCATGAAATGTTGCACCAATTTAAAATTTATAAGTTCTAATGTATACTTGTCGACACTTTCATTAAGAGTTTTTTACAAAAAATAGTCCTTTAGGGGGCTACATCCCATACACTTCGCTACCTTATGTGATTTCTTTAAATGTGTTGCCATAAAACTTGAAAAGGAAGAAAACATTGAACAATTTGTCTGTTCTTGCCCCGCACTTAGTAGAAGACGCCACAAAACCCTTGGTTCGTTTCTATTTGATGACCTGGATGACCTTAGACATGTTAGTATAGGTCAGCTATTTAGTTTTATTACGAAATTTGGTTGGTTCAACGAGAGACACCCTATGGTATCACAATAGATCACATTTGGTCCAAATGAGTCGGTCTCGTAACTGACTGCCAGTCATATCTATCCTAACCCACCATAAAACTTTTGCTGGAATTGTAATTGAATTTGTGGATAATATTACAAATACTTTACTTTAAACAAAAAATTCCGTTCGCACTTGGTTTCGAACCCGATGCATAATACCACTACGCTATTAAAGCACATCAGGACACAGAGCTTGTTGATTTCAACAAAAAAAAATTATATTTTAAGGCTTGCGAGAACTTTGAAGAGTTATTACCAGCGGCATGTATGATGCGCCTGATTGAAAACCTTAAATCTTTTTAAAGTAAAAATATACTTTCAACAATAAAAAAAACAAACAAAAAAAACATACAATATGGTCACGCTAAGAATGATTTGCATGCCAACAGCACAAAAACATAAACACACCGTTTGGCTGCTAAATAAATAAATCAATTGCTGCTGGTGCTGCAACTTAACAAAGTCACGTGACAGATAACAAGTGTATGTCACATATGCTGCAGCTACAAAAACAATGACAAGCCCATAAATAAATTTAGTAAGAAAATCCCGCTGATGTGCATGACAAATTTCAAAAAAGTAGTAGAAAAATGTACTAAAAAATAGTAGTCAAAAAAGCAATAAAAAATTACGCTAAATCAAAATGTAAAGAAGCTGCAGAGGAAGAAACAAAATCTGTTTGTTTTCGGCTGACTCACCCTGTGCGTTTACATTTTCTTTGGTGAGTTTATCAGAAAATGCAAATTTTTTTGGCTACAATTTTTTTTTTATTTTGAAAAATTTTACTTTTACGACTAAGCCATATTGTCTACTTCGACACGCTACTTGAGCAATGTTTCTATAAAAAGTTGAATTTCGTGATTTTCATACGAAAAAAGAAAACAAATCTTTGTGTTTTCTTACATCATGTTCTCTGCTGCTGGTTACAATTACTTAACCCATTCTTAGTAGTTTCCAAAGGATAACAAACAAATGGCACATTATTTCACATACTGTTCTGCATATACGCCCCCTACACTTGGCTCTATTGTCAAAGATATCGTAAGTGAGCGCAATAAAATCAGTTAAAATGCAATATTTGCCAAAGGAAATCGTTGAAATTTATTGGTTTACATCGACTTGCATTTTTAACGACTGTTGATTTTTATGGGCGTCGAACTGGGATTTTTATTGCAGCAAATTATGCGGCAACGATATGTAAAAGGACTTAAAAATAGGATATTGTGAAAGAGCACTAACTACTCATAGCTGGTATGGGAACTATGTACGTGGCGTTAACTGACATCACGTGCAATATTCTAAATCGAACTTTATGGCTGAGGTCAATAAATATATTAATTTATCTAATGGTGCTTCAGAGCTCAAAAAAAAAGTCTCAAAAAATTTGAATACTCGTTCCTAAAGAAAGTCTTTCAACCAGTGGTAATTTAATACGAAAAATCTTTCATTGAGCTCTGAGAAATCTAAGGGGCTTTCTAGTCCCATATAAAGAGCTCTGTGCAAATACAATCAAGAAAATGTTTGTAATATTAACTGACGGAAGTCTTTGTCAGCGTTATGTCAAAGGGCATACAGTATATTGATTTTCAAGAAAACGAAAGCTGTTGAACAACTCCACTGTCATTGTTCTGGTTTCTGTAGTACGTGTAGACAGTATATCTTTTAGAGAGTATCCTATAGGATACTGGTCAATTTGAGCCCTTAAATTACTTTAATGGACAGATAGACTTAAAAACAAACAGCTGGTGGCGACACATTACCATTTGGTATCCAATTTCTAAATAATAAAGACAAGCATAATAATAATTGTTACGCTCCTTAAGAAAATTATGAATAAACAAACAGAGATAGGATGCAGGACATAAGTTTTACAACATTTTAATGAGTACAAAATGTCATAAAAAAAATATGAAATCATAGCTCAGGGTTTTAAGGGTTATATTATAAGATACACTAAGAAAAATCCAATTAAAATAATGGAAACTTACCAGAAAGGAAAGGAACAGGATTAAAGATAAATTCAAGCGCACAACAATAAAATACAATTTTTTATTTTCAACAAAGGCATACAAAATTTATGACTAAAAATGTAAGAAATTTTATTTTCATAATTTATTTCAACATAAAATTTATGATGGATAAACAGAAATTCGTAGTCAGACACGTGATGATTTCCTTCTGGCAAACCCTTTTACGGAATGAGCAGATATTTGGTGTAATTAAAGCTAAGCGTCAAGATAAACCATTTGACGCCTAGGGTGTATTTAAGGGTTAAATTATCATAGAGTGATAATAAAATAGCCACGTTCAAGTTTTTTTATGATTTAATTTCACTACTTGTCAATAAAAAAAAAACATAATTTTATTAGTAAAAATTATAATTTTATGATTTCAAGTGCAAGTCTTAAAGATGTACGGGGCGTGAAATTTATATGTGCCACCCAGGAAATTGCATACAAAATTGCCGTACAATTAAAACTTATTTTATTTATACTTTTTTATAGCGTTTTTTTTTACTTTAGAAATTAAATAAATTACTTTTTTAACATAAACTTTTATAGCACGTCGAAATCCGTAGTAGCAGTATTTGAAAAAAAAAAAAAAAATCATAAATATTTGTTTTCAATAGCAACTTCATTTTAAACGTTTTTAAGGTAAAACAAAAAAATGTCTTTACTACTTTTCCCATCTCAATCTGTATGCCAGCTGTGCCACATTTGGCCAATTTCATTCTTGAAAGCAGAAGAACTCATCAAAGTTTTATGATTTTTTAACTCCTTCTTTACGGTTACCACTCAACTTTCTGCAAACCAACATCTACCCTCTCTGTTAGCCGCAATACCCACTGTTATGGAATTGCAGCTGGACTATTCAAGAAGTCCTGTCCAGCAAGCGTGGAGCGCACCAATTTACTTTACCAATTCAATTCGTTTCTTTATTTATTTTTTTTATGTCGTTGTTGCTGTTGGTCTTCACATAAAATACTAAAAAATTATTATTACGTTACATTACATGACGTTACGTTACGTTAGAGTCTTTTTCTATGACGTTCTTAAATTGCTGGTGCAAAAGTTTTATTGCTTTCATAGTCATCGCGTATAACATTCGTGTTATGTGCAATTTAATTACTTTGCCAGTTGTGGCTCTAGCGCAAGGGTTAAGACAGTACGCTGGAATAGTGTGGAGTGTTTAACATTTCAATTCTATATATAAAGTTTAAGCTTGAGTTCAGGCTTCTTAATCCAAGTGTTAGATAATATAAGCTTTCAGAATTTTATGTGGGATTTTCTACACTTTAATCAGAATTTTTGGTGCACGTTTTTAGTTTGAGTTTGAAATTAGTTCAGTTGAACGTCATTTAATTTTGATCTAAGTTTAACCATAGAAACAGTTTTCCAGTGCGCGAACTTAAGCTGAGTGAATTGCATTTTGATACGGCATAAGTGACAAATAGTAATCAATATTTTCAAACAACTGACCATAATAAAAAAAGAAATCAGCAATCATCCTTAGTGAAAAGGATTGCAGATTTCAGGCCTGTTTTTTTTGGAAAGCTGCCAACATTTGATGATATATTGGAATACATATGTTGATGAATCTGTTGAGTTTATTGACTGCGTTGAGTCGAATCCGCGATTGGTTTTTGAGAGTCATGCTTTGCTGAAAATATTTGCGTCTGAATAACTGAGTTCAAAACTAGTTTGAACGAGAACATTGACATATAAAAGGAAGAGATAAATAAGTTTTTTTAAGTACGAATAGACTTTGCTTCAAAAAAATAACAAAAAAAACTAAGTGCATTGAAGTTTGTTTCGATGTTAAAAGTTAATTCAATTTCTGTATGAATTTTGATAAATTTTCTTTAAGCGGCCATAGGTAATATTATTGCAAGGCATTAAAGAATTAAAAAAACTGCTCACAGGACATAAATCTTATGTCACATCGAAAGTAAGTAATCAATGTCGAAAGTTCTAAAAATAGATAAAAATTTGCGATGCACGATATCTGAATTTTACTGATATGCATGCTACCCTTAAATAAACTAATTGGAGGTTATTTAAAAATCAATAAAAAATGAAAAGAACATTGGATTCTACTTGTTTCACCAAAATTTGTTAAAGCTAACAAAAATTTTAGAAAATTTAAGAAAATCCAAAAACGGTAATTAGTAGAAGTTTACCAAAAATGTCTGTCTATTGTACTGAATGTACTAAGATTTGTACTGACGCGTATTTTTTACAACGCAAATGCACTGCAAAAAGTCCAAGTGTACCGAAAACGCCATCACTGAGATCAAAATGCTCTTTTAAGTACGAATAAACCTAGCCTCTTTTGATGTAAAAAGCAGATATAACTAATTGCAAAAAGTTTCGTTTCATATTCCAAACTAATCGAATTTCTTAATGAAATTTTACAGAGTCTCTTTAGGCGGCCATGGGTGAAACATGATATTTTTGTAAAGCATGCAAGAATTACAAAATGAGCCACAGAAAACGAATATTATATTGCATCGAAAGTGAGTAATTCAAGTCGAAATTTCGGAAAATGAATAAAATGGCCGTAGCATTATAATTAAATGTTACTCATACGCTATGTTACACTAAATGTAACAAATTAAAATCTGCTTGCAAAAAGTCGAACAAGATTTAATTTTTAATATGAAAACTTGCAGAAAATCGCTCTAGTGTGTATAAATTACTGTGGGTGGAAACTCAGCAACATACTAAACTCTTCTACTTAGAATCACACATATCCGATGGCGATGATTAGATACATCACTACCGGAAACGTGCGTTCATACGTCTCAGTAAGCTTAATATGAAATATTTCTATTAAATATGAGTATTCTTCTTGCATGCTGGTGTCAATTTAGCCTATATACATACGAATTATCAGGTAATGTCACTGTACATGACAGGCATTATAATGGTTACTGTAAAATCAACTACAATAACAAATATAAATTTATAATAATGATAATTATTGATGTTTAAACTAAATATCGTTGTTGTTATTGTTTTTGTTGCTGTCATTTGAGATGCAAATATTTGCAAATGACATGACAGCTACAGCAAAAAAACAACAGCAATAATAATAATGACCAAAATATCACAGAATCTATTGTTCGTCAACTAGAAAGGAGGGTATGCCAAGTTGAAGGAATTGAATATTCATTTCATTTTTAACTTTGGAAGCAAAACTTCTCCACAACTTACATCTTTTCACACAGAGGTCTTTGCCAATTAAAGATTTATGGAAAAATCATCAAAACATTTGGTGATTATTGGAATTTTTTCTACAAAAATGTTTGATCTATTTCTCCTTAGGAAAGAATAGAACTAAAGAATGGAATACGAAATTTGGATCCGGTTTAAGTTCTCTTATTTTGCAAACAGCTTCAAGAGTTCTGTCGTTTAATGAATATGAGGACCCATTGATATCAACTCAAAAATTTTGTAGGGTTGTCTGCATATTAATATTTTTGCCATCAGCCTTTTAGTGAAATCAATGTCATCAAAACAACCAGAATAGAAATTGACGCAAAAATATAGTCATTACCCAGTTTATTTAATATAATTCCAGTAAGATTTTTTTGTATCTGTGCAGACCTAGACAAAGCTTAGAATTTGTGGATGGAACAAAAATTTATGTTCTCAATATGGTATACCTACCTTGCAACCTCAGTAGTACGAATACGATGCAAGTGTACCCAGATGTTAGGAAAGACAGTGTCACATGTCAGGTCTCAGAGGAAATTAAAAGTGATATGCAAGCCAGCTAGTTGAATATATGCGTGTGTGTTGTGTGAGTTGTGTGAATGTGTGTGTGTTTGCATTACAACCACACGACGAGCCTAATTTGAATTTATGCATGTAGTATTTGCTTATTTTGAAGTTGATGCGAATGTTTGTTGAAATTTTATAATTAAACTTAACAATGCGGTCGGTATTCCTTCGTCATAAGTGTCCATGTACAATATTTAAGTGCAACACCCCAACTATTGCACACTGCAACTGCAATTTGTAATTAACGCTGCTCTAATGAGCAAATCGTTGTCATCCATTGGGAAAATTTAATATAATGTGAGGATCCGTTTAATTATTGGTTTTCGAAAGTTGTTTCTATTGTTGTGTGTGTGTGTGTGTCTATTTTTATGTATAATTTGTTGTAAGATATTGCAATATTATAAACGACAACAAATGTTTGAGTGACAACTACAATCAGAAACAGTTTCCTTTTGTTGATTTTAACACCACATGATGCCGTAGTGGGTGATTTAGTATTTTAAATTTTGCAACTGGGTGGATAAGAAATTCAGGTTGAGGGTTGATGCATTTAAAATTCTTAAAGCAAAGTTGTTCAATTTTCGGGCTCTGCTAAAGTCGTCTAAGGAATTATTACACCGTGTGATAGTATTTTGTATACAAACATGCAAAAATCAATACACTCGCGTAACACAAGACAAAATGTAGTGAGATTAACAACTCAGTTTTTCTTAAATACATCAGGGTTTTTTTTTTTAAGTCATTTTGAAGAAAAGAATCATTAGAAATAACAAAATGATGTAAAGTAACGTCGCCTTTAAAGGATATTTTTCCATTTATCCTAAGTTTTTCTTATGCAACTGCTTCTGCCCAATAACATCGTTCACATTCTTAAACATAAAGTCGGCGAATATTTTTTAAATTCACCACACAGTACATCAGTCTTAGGCTGATTACTTGCATTGGGATAGATGAAACATTCAACCGGCTTTCTAACAGACATAAATAGTTACATACGTACAAGTCCATGATGCAGATTTTAGGTTGCTACACTCGAATCAAGTCACAAAGATCGAGTATGTAGTCACTTCGTCTTTTTGGTACTATTTTTAGCACATTTGCGTTCTGAAAAATCGTCGTCAATACATTCCTCAAGATTTTAGTACATTCGAATACATCCGAAAAAAGTAGCCGATTTGGTATGGAATGCTCCATATTGTTAAAGTTTCAGCAACAATCCCCAATTGTTTTGTGGAAAATTCAAAAATTTTAAAATATCAAAACTGCAGAAAACAATTTTCGATAATTTTTTAAATATTTCAGAGCCAAAATCAATTTGAGCGTTCAAATCAATCTTTAAAAATTTTTTTAACTTTCCCTTTTTTTTAAAACTGTCTATGTCCAACTATATATTCATATAAAAAAAAGCATGAATCACGTCCAACTAATCAGATTTCAACATTCTGATATAAAAAAAGTCAAAATTAATTTAAGTCTTTCCATAATGCTCGAAACTTAAGTCATAGTAATTACCTAAATGATAAAATTAGTTAGTTTGAATGAACTGAGAGAAAATTACATTTAGTTTTTTCCTTCACTTGATTTAACCAAAGCAATGTACTAAATATTTAATAACTATTTCGATTAATTGAAAATCTGTTTTAATTAGTTTTAATATTAACCTATTTAAATTCATAGTAATCAAAATATGTGTTCGAACAACGCCGAAAGCACTTGCGCTTCTTAACAAAGGAAAACTTTATGGTTTCAATCTCTGTCAGCAAATCAGTCGCTAAATTTGCGCACGCACTTGCACTAAATTTTAAACGGATTTCCTGTAATTTATGCCTGTGTTCCAATCATTAACCCGCGCTGTCACTACTAAACTACAGCAATTACGTAGCACAGTCAACCTTCAACTAAACAATTGAACTTAGTTTGTAAAGTTTTGTTGAAAATAAATAAAACTTTTGTGCTTTGTTCACAGAAAATTTGTTCTACTAATGACAAAAAGTGTCACGCTGCCATCGTTTCGTTATCACAAATATTCAACGCAAAGTCGCAATGCGCAAAGAATTCAAAGAACGCACGCACGCATGCGCAACGAAGCTTTAAGCTGTTCGCTGTTTTTGGTATGAAAAACTACTTTCAAAATATTCCCTTTAAGCTTGAGATTTTTTAAAGAAATTCTTTTATATACAGCACCATAACTGTTAATTTGTAGTTATTGCATTGAATTAACCCCGTCCCCTTGGCGCACAAGTCAATTTGTCTGTCCACTTGCCTCTCTTTTTTCTCTGTGTTGCTGTAACTGGAACTATTTGTTGTTGGTTTTAGTCTCAAGTCACGTTTGCAGCGAACGCTTAAAATGTGCAGTTACTTTTGCACATTGGTCGAGTTTGCGTTGTGCCAGGTAGATATTTATTTGGGTTCAACTTTACTGCTTGCAACAGTGGGTCAGTTTCACTTTTTTTCTAACATAAAATATTTAAAATGGTACTTGAGTATTTTTAAATTTTTAATAACAGAGAGATTACGAATATGATTATAAATTCAGATAATGGAAATTATTTCGACTACAACAACATCTTTTGGTATATTTTTGTATCATCTACATATATCTATTCATATAAAGCTCAATGTGTGCATGTTGCTTATGGACTCCCAAACCGTTCAACCGATAGCCGAAAGATTTGGCACATATGCTTCTTATGGTTTGGGAAAGGTTCATAGCATAGTTTGGTTTGCATAAAATGGGCGATGTCACGCCCCCCATATAAAAGAAAAATAAAGTTTAGCATATCTTATCAGCTATTTAATGTAGATAAATGAAACTTGATACGTATATAAAAAGTAGAGGCAGAAGTAATATTTAATGAAAAATTGGACAGGGCCACGCCTCTGTATGAGAAAAAATCAACTTTTTTCAATCTCAGCAACTATTCGATGCAGATGAATACGATTTGGTACATGCGTTTATTATAGTTTGCAACATGTTCTGAGCATTATTTGATTTGGAAAAATCAACATAAAAGAATTAAATTCATCATATTTCATAAACTATGTGACGCAGATAAATTAAACTTGAAGTGTATATATAAAAATAGTAAGATCCAATGAAAAAATAGATAAGATACCATCTTTTTTTATATATCTGCACCTATTTGACGCAGATGAATGACACTCGGTACGTATTTAGAAGGAATGGAGTACCACCAAATTTAACTCATTCAAAGGTAATGATATCACGCATTCGAACGATTCTTGGAATGGTTTCTGACAAAAAGAGTGGGTGTGGCACCTCCCATCTGGATATGTTTCAAAAAATTAGCATATGTTGATAGCCACTGGAGATGGCTACCACATATTCATATCATACGTTGGTTGGGTGCTCAAGAAGGCTTCCTACTATTAAGGGCAGAACAATTTCAGTCAGGTCTACTAGTGGTAAATAAAAGTTTCTTCGTAGATTAAAGAAAGCATGCTACCATATTTTGTAGATATTTTACTGAATAACTTTAGTTCAGATTCTTAAATGTATGAAACTTTAGTCGATTTGTAAATTAGAGCTAAATTTATTGCATTGCGTCAGAAATGGCTATATTTCATTTCCTTTTGTATATACGTTCGTATGAATATATTTTTCTTGTATTCAAATAGTATTCTCTTACTCATCCCACTGTAGCATAATTAGATAGCACACTGTACCATAACTATACAGTACTTGCGCTCCCAAAATAGAACAACTTTTCTTGCGAAAATGTAATACAACAACCAGTTGTAATAAATCTAAAACGCTTCAGCTGATGTAATAAATAGAAGAAATAATATTTTTTATTGTTGCCGATGGCCAGCCTCAGCACTCAGCACACATCATATGTTCATGTCAGAAAAACGAACCATGCAACTTCTCAGCTGTTGCCTGCTTTTATTGCACTTAACCGATTCGTTGATTTTTTTTGTTGTTTTGCTCCTACCTGGAATTGAAAACAAGACGCTCTCACGCTGGCACAGTAGGATTTTCCGCGCTATTCTAAGATAAATAATTGCAGAAGAGCGTAAACCTTTTCTCTTGCTCAAAAACGCTTTAAAATTTGTATGCTTTATGAGCTAATACGTTTTTTGCCTGAGAAGTTAGCACAGCATTTTTACATTTCACAAAAATTAATTTTGTGCTATGTAATGTGCTCCACTTATGCTCAACTTGCGCTAAAAAAAAATTCCAATAATCACAAATATTTGTAAATTTGGCTTAGTATTCGAAATTTCAGAATAGCTTAGTATTTACGGTGTATATGAATATAGAGAACAAGGGAAAAAATGCTGTGCAGCTATAGGCCTTACATCTGAAACTCCTGGGTTGGCAGACTAATTCTTTGACAAAATTGATATTCAGCACTTCGAAACCCATAAGAAAATTAATTGCATTCTGATCTGCCGCGAAGAGTTCTTTTTTATTCTTGTCTTGTTAAGTTCGGCTTGGAATGCCTAAAGATTTTTAGGTTTGAATTCAGCAGCAACAAATCTTTGGAAAATGTTAATTATTATTTAGATTGTGTAACTATGGAAATTTTTTCTTAATATTTTAATAAATTTTGCTCATAGGCATTGTATACAATAAATGCTTATAAACATTATGTCTTGTTTCTTAATTTCGTTCTAAACTGAACCTACAAGAAATTTCTTACTAGTCCTCTCACACGCTCTCTAAAGCCGCGCAATGATAGCAAGTATTTTGCAACTTTTACTGCTAAGCACACAGGTAAACGCAACTGTTTCGGTTTCTTCAGCGCTTCACTTGGGTTACCCGCTCTCGAGACTCAACAGCAGTCCGACTACCATTCAATCGAGCTTAACGCGCATACAAAAATCTAAATCTCTGCTTGTTGGCCAAGTTGTTGCCTGTATGTTGCTTAGTATGAAGTTTAGTAGCGCGCACGTTGGACGTATCAAGAAACAACGAGAATTGCAAAATAAAAACCTGAAAATTGAGTAAAAAACAAAAAAAAATCTCAAATATATTCGTTATATATTTAAGCGGTCGAATAAAACTTTTAATTGTTAATAATTTTCGTTGTTTTAAGCCAGACACAAGATACGGCTTTAGACGCTAATTAAAATTGTTGTTATGCCAACTTTCGTTTTTATATGAAACAATAATAAAAATAAATAAATATTATTTTGGCTTTTAATAAAAAAAAAAAATTATTGTAACTTTTGTTTTTATTTATGTCTGTACATTGCCAAACTGCTGTTAACAGTTTCACTTTTAATTTGGCTAAAAGTTGTAGCTTTTCGGTTGATGTTTTTGTGCTGTGCTGTGAGCTGTAATTGTGTTGTGTGAATTGCATTTTCAATTGAACGCAACTTCTTTTTTATTGAATAGCAATCAAACGGTGACAACCTTGCAAAATTTACCGCTAACTTAAATTTAGCTAAATATTAAAAGCGCGTTGACGAAACAACCTGTTCAATTAAATTTTAATTTGATTTTCGTATTCGAATTCAATTCAATTTAACTCAAAAAATCAATCATGGACAACGCTTGGCGGTTTCGTTGTATTCTAGCTACCGCTTTGGCCTTGCTGCTTTTTGGCGATTTTTTCGGTTATGGCAGCGTGCGTGGTGTTAAATCAGATCCAAATCAGGCCACTGGGAAGTTTCAACAAAAAAATGCTGAAATTGAAATAAGCGAAGGTGAGTTGTTGAATGTAGTGAACCGAACAAATAATGCAAATTTATTTGCTAAATGACAAAGTAAATAGCGCATGCGTGCGCGTAAAAGCCACCTACTTAAATTGAACAGTGGGACAAACTTGCGTTTAAGTTGCAAAACTTTTTGTAGATTGCTATATACTATGAAGTCTGAATGATTTTAGTATGTTTCAGTGGAATCAACGTTTTTTACCGATTGCTTTTTGTGTTGCCTGCCAAAATATTTTCTTTTTATGAAAAAAAAAATATGTAAAAAAATTAATGTTGATTGAACACCGGTGAAGCTTGAGGTCCTAATTTAAGAAAAATTAATACAATAGCGTTTATTTTAAGTAAATATTGAGTATCAACAATATCAGCCTTCAAACTGATGCGAAATTTCGTTAATCTAGAAGTGAGAGTTAGAACACTTTCACAAATCAACTAATTTGGGAAGTAGGCCTGTCCGGAAGCCAATTCAGCACATTCTCTGTGTAATGTGAATTTGTAACAGTTAAAAGCAAAGGTCCTGATATGTAGATAAATGCGGAATACTTTTTTTCTTATCCAAAAAATCGGCAGTCATCTGTCGATCAAGTTAAGGAACACGGTAGATATTAAGGTATTTCAATTTTATAGTTAGTAATAGTAAATTTTTCATTTATTTGTTTATTATGAAACACGTTCGTTATTAAAAGAAATATAATTTTTCGTTTTCCTGATACAACAGTGTCATTGTTAATAGTAAATAATTTCTAAGAAATGTCTGAAAGTTTTTGTGTTTTATTCGGACACAACTTTAACTTTATTTTTGTATTGGAAAATAATTGGAAATAACATTGAAATATTCTTTATTCTCTCTTCAAAAATTAAATACAATAACAATTGAAAGAGTTTGTTCTCTGAACTTCGAAGCCAAATGCAAACGGTACAAGAAGCAGCACAATTTTTGTGTGAGGTTTTGCAAAAACTAAATTCTAAAATTAAGCATATATCTAAAAAAATTATGCTATAACCTTCATTAGCACACATATATTGCTCTAAAAAAAAATTATTAAAGTCGGTTCAGTATATTTTGCACCAAAGCGTTAAAAACCATTTACATGTAACCAATTTTATATAATTAGTATAGTTTTAAACACTTGGTCATTTTAAATCATATATGAATTCTATTTAAGTCAATGTTGATTCTGTTTGAATACAATTCAAAAATATTTCTCTTCAATTTAAAAATAATCGGCCTTGCTGCTAAATCATAAGCCTTAGTGATTGAATCAAACATGAAATCATACATTTTTTCCTTCGTGCGTCAACAATTGCAGCTTTACAAAATTTACTCCAGGAAAGGTTATATACGGCCTTTATAATTATCAGAACATAATCTTTTCAAATGTTAGGATTCTTAGAGAAAAATCCGTTTATAGAAACAGATTAATGGAATATAGATTTCTTTCTTATTAAATTTGTAAGATTTTTGCTCTGGTTAAATTTTTCATTAATCATAAGTAAATTTCTTAAAAGAATATAGAGGTATAGATAATATAAATGAGTCGTTATAATGTTTAAAAACATTTTACACAATAAGACTTTAGAAGGCTTAGCAATAGAATGACATTTTTTAAAAGATTTTAGCGATGATTATAAATTTGTTCCAATATCTAGATCAGCAGCTGTTTCCATAATAACTTTTGACAAATCAAAAATTCCTTCAATTTATTTGGTCTGGTGGTAAATCCCAACGTTTTGCTCTGATTCCAAAATTTGGTTTATCCAGCTCTATAAAAAATGTATGCTCTTATTCAATATATTCGACATTTCAACTGATTGCAACCACTTTCAACAAACACTAGATTTTATGTAAATAGTTTCTACTCACAACCATTTTTGTATCCGGAAACATTGATTGATAATAATGCACTGTTGCAATATTGATTTAATAATCCAATATAAATTCAACGAGCGCCAACACCGATTATCCAATTTGATTGATATCATCACTTACCACCCAATACGTAATACTTTAGTAAATTTTCAAATTTATATGTAAAATAGTTTTTATTAATTTTGTGATTGCATGTGAAGGCACAAAAAAAACCGTGTCAGCATTTTTATTGAACACAAAAGACAATCGAAAACAAAATACCTGCAATACAAAATTATGCAATGCCTAACAGATCGGTGATGAAATTTTTATAATAAAACTGTAAAAAAATATCTCAACTCGAGGTTTGATACCAGCCACAAAATTGAAAACATAAAAAAAAATTAAATAAAAAATTAGTTTGATTTTTTTAAAATAAATTAACAGCTGTTGTAGCAACATAATTATGATTACAAACAAGCAACCACAACAACAAAAGCTTTATGGCCTTTATGCAAGCGCAGCGGTCATTAACATAACTGAAGCGCAAGCAAAGCCGCAAGTCAGTGAGTTTTGCTTTGTACATAGTCAAGCCGCCGCAGCAGATTGAAGCGCTACTTCAATTTAATTGACATTCAATGTATTCAAGTGTTGTGTAGTTAAAATGAAAATTTAAGAAAACGTTTTCGTATAACAAAATTTAATAAAATCAAATGGCATTGCAATTTATTATTTTGGCAAGCTCAAATGTGCGGAAAGGCTGCCTGTCTGTCAATTTGAACGCGGGTCAACTTGTTATATTGCGCGCTTGATTGCAGGTGAAAGTGAAAAATTTGCTGTTTGTTTGATGGAGAAAATTTGTGAGCTTTTCGTTTCACGATCAAAAATGTTAAAAGCATCGTGACGAAAGGAAAGTGCAAATTTGTTAACCTTTCTTTTTTGAGATTTAGAGTTTGCATTTAAATATTTATGAAAAGCTTTTTTTAAAAAATCTTTTTTTTTTTAATATTTAATCATATACAAAGCACATGTTATTTTATTTGAGGTTACACAGAAATGGGGTTCGTAAAAACTACTTGTGTAGTTCCTTCCTATAATTTTTTT
This sequence comes from Meiosimyza decipiens, assembly GCA_963680825.1. NCBI lineage: Eukaryota > Metazoa > Arthropoda > Insecta > Diptera > Lauxaniidae > Meiosimyza > Meiosimyza decipiens. Next base: position 43,049,622 of record OY804258.1, read on the forward strand.
TTGACTTGTGTACAGTTTTTTTTCTAACGAAACAGTGATGGGGCAAGTGGGGTAAGTTTTGACACTCTGATAAGCGCTACTGAAACTGTTAAGGCTTGCCTCCAAACTGTTAAAACTTGCCTCCATTCAATTTTCGTATGCGAAATGCTTAGATATGTCCTCATATAAATAAAAAATTCAATAAAAATTTTATTGCGTTCTTGCTAAAAGTTTTGTTTACAATCGCAAAGGCATTGTGAAAGTTTCCGTCATGTCAAAACTTCTCCCAAGTCATCTTTTCCTTATCAAAGTTTTTAATAAAAACTGTAGAATATTTGGACCTATTATTGTATTAGATAGTGTTTCCCAAACACCAACTGAAACATGTAGCTATCGTATAGAAATACAAATTCGTAAATATAATATGTGGCTTTTCCAAAAAGTGTTAAAACCAGCCCCACCCTCCCCTATGCTCAAATTGAATGAGACGAACTTAAAATTTTTTTAACACACTTTGCTGTCATTTCATTATAATCTTTGTTATGTTAAGGTTATGAATTTACTGACGTTCAACTTAAAAAAAATAGTAAGAGTTATGAAAATGGGTGTGTTAAAAAAATTCATAAGGCTTAAAAATATTAATTTAATTTTTTTCCAAAATGTCGTAAATGTATGTGTTCTGCGTGGAACTAGAGATTCCAATGCCGATTATCGAGTACCCGAGTACTCGAATTTTTTAACTTATTTTCGAGTACTCGACTACTCGAAAAAATCAAACCCGATATCAAGTATTAATTTTTAAAAAAATACACTTGTTTTTTTTCAAAATGTAAATCCGAAAACGGAGTAGGCGAAGCAATGAAAATGTTTATATGATGATTTAAATTATTTTTTTCATTCATTTAGTGATTTTCAGTTAAAAAGTTGTCATTTGTTTAATTTTTTTTATTGGTGCACGTGCAGTTAAGTGTTTATAATTACATAAAAAAATTAGTTAATGACAAAACAAAATACCGATTTTTACATCCTGTTTGTGTTATATTGAATAATTAGTAAGAAAGCCGAAATGAAAGTTGCGTTATTGCTCCAAATTAAATCTGGAAACAGGTTTAGTATAACTGTAGACGAATGGAGTGACATTAACATGAGAAGGTATATAAATGTTACACTCCACTCATCAGTTAGAGCATATGTTCTTGGACTTGTTCCTATTATAGGGTCTTGTGATTCTGACGCCACTATTTCGTTAGTTACACAAAAACTCAAAGAATTCGGTATCAATTTAGATTCTGATATTGTAGCTTCAACTAATGACGGAGCTGCAGTAATGGTGAAATATGGCAGGAATATTGCAGCTGCATGTCAGTTATGCATAAACCATGGAATTCATCTTGGTGTCATTGATGTATTTTATAAGAAAAATATGAATATAATAGAGGTGGAGACAAATGATGAAGATGAAGACGCAGAATATGAAGATGATGATGATGGTATAGATTATAATGACATAGCTGACAGTAACAAATTTGCTGTAGATGGAAATTTAAATTTTGAAGTAGAAAATCTAAATGAATTGCCGCAAATACGTGCAGACATTGGAATAGTTCTTGGTGAGACAAGAAAAATTATAAAGTTTTTCAAAAGATCATGTGTTCGAAGCTGTATTCTTCAAAAACATGATTTAGAACAGGAAGGTACAAAATTACGACTACTTCTTGATTGCAGAACTCGATGGAATTCTATTATTCCTATGGTAAATCGTTTCTTAAAATTAATTAATTGCATTAACTTCGCTTTAGAAGAGCTAGGAAAAGAAAAGTTTCGAGAGGAAAACATTATTATTTTGAAGGGGATATCTGAAGTTTTACGGCCTGTAGAGCTAGCTGTTAATGAGTTGAGCAAAGAAGACAGCAATTTACTTAAAGCAGAAGGAGTTTGTATATTTCTTTTGAACAAGCTACAAGATGCAAATAAAGATATTGCCACTGAATTAAAAATTGCTTTGAAAAGGCGAATTGATGAAAGAAGGCAAAAGGATTTAATATCATTAATGTTATTTTTACAAACTGGTACCTATCCACAATCTAATGAACATTTTTCATATTCATCAAAAAATATAATAAAATCATCGGCTAAAGAATATTTTAAACGATTATTTAATTGTGGCGATGAAGGCGAAAATAGTCAGGAAGAAGATGATGATTCAGATTCGCAATCGGATATGACTATGGAACATTCTGCGTATGATGAACTGCAAAAAACAATTATGAGTGTTATGAAGGTTCCCAAAGTTAGTTACTCAAAATTATTATTATTGGAGCGAGAGCTAAAACTATTTAATTGTGATCAATGTAAACAAGGCGAGCATATGGAAAAATTATACCAAGTATTGCTTACAATCCCACCAACTTCAACTGCCAGTGAGCGAGTGTTTTCAGTAGCATCAAATTTTATTACAAAACTACGTTCTCAAATGAAAACGAATACTTTAAATGGTCTTGTATTCCTTAAATACTATTTTTTATCTAATAAATAAAACCATTAAATTAAATCCGAAATTTTGAATTACATTTTTCATATTTAGTTATTTTTTATATTTCTTTTCATTAAATACTAAATCTGAACTAAATCATTAAATTAAATACGAAAGTTTCAATTACATGTTTCATATTTAGTTATTTTTTATATTGCTTTTCATTAAATACAATATATTTCAGAATTAACCAAATAAAACCATTTAATTAAATACAAATTTTTGAGTTTTGTTTTTTCATTAATTTTTACCCGAAAACCCGAGTTACTCGGGTTGTGTAAGTATAAATTACTCGAATACTCGAGTAATCTAAAATCCGAGTAATCTGGATTCTCTACGTGGAACATCAAAAGCTGTTAACCACTGAATTAGCTGATTTGACTTTAGGTCAATTTTATAAAATGCCTTAAATGTATGTAAAAAACACAGTTTTATAAGTTTCAGAGGCTTCAATTCCTTGCAAAAATTGAGCCACAATTGAAAAATACGACCCAAAGTCAATTCAAAGAAATTTTTGTTTTAATTTTGGAGAAGTGTTTTTAGAGAACTTTACTTATATTTAGTTACTAATATAAGAAAAAATCAGTCTTATAATAATAAATCTTGGAAACGAATGACAATTTGGACTTTTAACTATTTTACTGAGCTTACACTACAGTATAGTGTATGTCAGCACCAAAAAAATCATCCATTTCATCCGTTGCTAAGCCGAATCATCAGTGCCTTTTAGGAAAATTTATTTTTGTTTTGCTTTGCATCACCTTTTGCTTGGGTTCTCAATAAATCTATGCAAAAAGAGGCTTAGAAATTCTTAACAATTGGCTTTAAAGACACTGATGATTCCGCTAAGCAACGGATGAACGGATTTTTTGATGTTTACGTATACTGCACTGAACAATATGCTCAGTAAAATATTTATGAATTATTGTTATTTTATTATACATAATTTATATAATTATAAATAATTTTCTGTTCCGATACAGCACAAAAACAATTTTGCTTTTATTGGAAGCACCCGAATATTGTTTAAAAATAAAACCTATAAATTTGTTTTCATAGCTATTCAAAAAAAGTTTTCCACTTGCTTCACTTAATTCCATGTTTGACGTCGCAAACTTCAGCATTTCTTGACAAACTAATCCAGTTTGAACTAAAAACAACACAACCTGTTTATCTGCGTAAATAATTAAAATAAAATGAGGACAATAAGGAATTTTAAGTGATAATTTAATATTTAAATTATAAACCTGCAATCAAAAAATGCATAAAATCGAAAAAAAACAAAGCAATAAGAATGAAATAATAAACATAATACAATTACAATTTATGTTTTCGGTTTAACATAAATTAAAAGTACAAACAAAAGTTTCAACGATTAAAAGCAAACAAAACGCAATATATTACAATAGTTTTAAAATCGAAACACTGATTTACCAATTGAATGGGAACGCCAACTAAACAAAAATAAATACAAAAAAACAAACACGGAGTAAAATAAATTCATGAAAAGTTAAGCAATTTGTGAACTTCAATGAAGGTTGCATTCAATGCTTTGCATAGCGATTTCATTTCATTCAATCAACTTCAGCGGATATACAAATCGTGTTGTAAGCAAACATAAAATTTTCCAAAAATTTTAATTAAACAGGTAATCAGTTTTGCACATATATTAAAAATTTTGCTTCAATTGCATAGGAAATATATGGAACTAAAAAAAAAGAAATTAACAGCACGTTTTAAAAATGTTTTCCGCTAAATTGACACGCATTCAATTGTTTTGCGTGACTTTTGCAACTGTTTGCCAATTGATCTTGAAAGAAAAGACATTAATTGCGTTAAAGTGATGCAAAAACAAAATTGGTAAGTGAAAAATATGTGTACACTAGATTATCCATATCTCAGCAAATTTAAAAAGATCTAAAACAAACGTTTCTTTTAGATCAGTGTAGCTTGTCAGCCAGCAAAATAGCTCTAAGGTTTTAAGAAAAAAAATATTTGCAGTGACATTATTTTACATAAGATATTTTTTTTAGTATATTTAACTCTTTTCTTAAAATCCCATACAGACATTGAAGTAATAATATATATATATATATATATATAAGTATCCGATGTAACCACATACTAAACAAACATAAACTAGAGACGGGAGAGCATACAATATGTGTTTATATATATAGGAATATGTACATCGTTTAAAAGAAAGCCTTGACAATATGTACCTTTGTACAGAAATTGATTCGATTCAGAGTTGTCTTAACATTTCAAAGTAAGACAACGGTATCATTGACAAATGAATACAAAATTTTCGATAGTTTATGAAAGATATATTGCAGTAGCTTTACAAAAACAGTTCTTAGTTTAACTGTGGGGCTATTCATTGATAGCTCAGTGTTTCTGTAAAAGTTTTAATACTAAAGAATACTTTTCAAATGACACAACTTATCATCTGAAATTGGGTCATAGTTTGACCTCTCGGAAATACTTTTCGAAACTCTCCCATTTAAAAATAAGTTCTAAAAATTTTGAAACCCCAATGAACAATGACTTAAAGACTGTTTGGGCCCGAAGCCACTGTTTTCGTCAGAGCTGGTCAGGTAGTCAATGGCAACCGATATCGGTAGATGTTGGCACACTTTGTGTTTCGCAAGGTCCGTGTAGGCTTCTGGTAACAACAAGACGGCGCGAGATGCCACTCAACATTGAATTTTTTGCGTCGAAAGATTCAATTGACCAGGTTGAGATGGCACACCCGTTACTTATACAAAATTTAGATAAAAATATTTTGTAAAATCGCTCTTATGCAGACAATTCCATTAAACGAATATATTTCTCGAAACAAACTTTTCAGATAGCCATTCACTTAATCGGATAACTCTCTTTGGTGAACACAAGTATTGCGAAATGAGATTTCACGACATTCAAAAACGACATTAAAAAATACTGCTCCAAAACCATATTTGGAAGCCCAAATTTAAATAAATTTTAACGAATTGTGGCATGCAATCATAAATAGAAGCGTTACTTAAAATATGGCATAAAAGTATTGTTAAAGTACCTACTTGGGTGTGTTATGTATAATTTTCGCGAAAGATATTAAGCAAAACTATTAAGAAACAAAGCTTAAAATCATAAGATTCAAATAACGCTGATTTAAATCTGCTGCCAAAAAGTTCAAATTATGACTCAAGCAACTTAGCACAAATTTTAAGAACATCAAAAATCGAAAGTTTTCTATTTTTCAATTTTATGTTAATTTATATTTATGTTATGAGACGAATTTTTTCTGGTTTATTAATTATTGTTGTTTTGGTTTTTGTTTTTTGCTCATAGTAAAACTATTTGCTTATGCTTAGCATCTGCGAAATTCATTAGAAAAAAAGTTAGAATGTTTTGTTAGAACTATGTATAGTAATTAAAAAAAGGCTTAAAATTTATTCAAGGTCGTTGTTGTACATATATTTACCCGACAGTAAACGCTTTGCGCATAAACGTAAATAAGGAATACTTTTTTTGTTTGTTTGTTTTCTTCGCTAAGATAGCAAATATTTGAGAATATTCATAAGAATTTTACTTTAAAACACGAGATAAAAATTAGTCACTTAAGTAAAAATAAAAGACAAACATCAATTTAAAACAGAGAGCTGGTTTGTTGGTTAAATTCTTTGTTGCCTTTTATGTAACGAACATAAATACTTTATGATATAAAAATTCAATACAATGAGTTTACGTTTATTTTCGTAGTAGACACCAACCCAAAAATTGGGTCAAACAGCGAACGAATGCATAGTTACAATTTTAACAAAAATTCTTAATATGACATTGCTTAGCAGCTCTGTTAGTAACAGAGTTCTGTAAGTAAAATGTTGTCACGATATAAATTACTTATAGCGTTTATTGTTTAACTAAATAAAATTATTTTATTGATGGTATGATGTGAATATTTTTTAATCAAATAGAAATGGATATTAAAAAAAAGTTCTTTTAATAATTATCATTTAAGTAAATAGTTCTCATCGTAATATAATCAACAACAGATGCAAAGCAATACCTGAGCAAACCTAAACATCTGTTATATTGAGTACTCTGCAAATAACAGCTGTTAAGGGGTTACTCATTCAATATATAGCTTATTCAGCAAGGTTGCCAGTACGTTGATCTTGTCTCACAATTGTTGTTGTCACTACAATTTCATGTACCATATACATGATATATATGTACACTTGTATATATGCATGCATGCATATATTTTTTTTTATAGTGTCGTTTATTTGTCATACCTTTTCAAAAATATAAAGCTGCTGCAAAGACTTGGCAATTACATATATTTTGGATTACTAACCAAAATCATAAATTGGTAAAAAATTTTGCAGAAATTGCGAGATTTTATTGTGCATAAAATTATTCAACACAAATTTGTTTTAGTTATAAGCAATAGTATAATAAAATTTAACTCAACTTCAAATTTAACAGCATCCAAAAAATTTTGATATCTTTTAAATGCTAATTTAATCGAATTTCCGTTTAACAAATTATAATAAAATTATAAACTAAATGCCTCTAGGGTGTTATATATGAAGCGTGTGATTTTTCGCGAATATTTTGAGAAAAAGTTTCTAGATATTAGTGACCAAATCATGCGTAAACATTTGCATTTGTCAAATATCTGTACAAAATTACCATTTTTGGATTATTCAAGTGCAACATTCTTTCATAAATTATTAGTTTTAATTTCAGTATTAATGAATATATATACAACATTATTTAACTATGATTGACATTAGAGTGTAAATAGAAAGAACGCTTCCTACTTGTAAATTGTATGAAAGAAGCTGAAATCAGCATCATTTCTGTTTTCACCCTTCGACTGTAACATAAATCAACTTATTTTTCAAAATCATTTTGGATAGTGTGAATAGGTTGTATTTTGTTGACCATATTAAAAAAAAAAATAAAAAAATTTTATTTTTTTTTTTTTTATTATTGTTTTCTAATGAGCTTATTGAAGCTGATTTCTAATACGGAGTTGGCTTTTCTTATCAGCTAAGATTTTTTTTTCAAATTAGAAAAAACTTATAGTGTAAGTAAAATTTAAGGAGATCTTTAGACAAAAATTGATTTAAATATCCTCCGTTAAAGTTAAATTTCAAAGCATAAGAAACCATTTTTTCTAAGTTTCTTGTAATTTAAACTTTTCTATTAGGCGGTACTAATGTAAACACTAAACGGCATATTTTAACTAAATAGCTAAGAATGCTCATAGCTGTAGTAGCTAAATTCTGTTTTTACTATTAAAGCTTCGCGGCATATGAAGATAATTTATTGCAATAAGAAAAACTTAAAATTGGTTACGATGGTCAATATTGTATTTTGTTTCTCTTTTTAAAACGTGGGACTTTAATTATGCGCAATCTTATGTAGACAGTTCAACTCATTTTCTAAAAAGCTGAATTGCTTAAATTATTTTGACCTTATAACTCAAAATTCTGCTTCACAAAAAATGTGCAAGTCAGATGGTATATTGTTGAAATTATCAGAAACACAAAAATGTTTCTTTAGTTTCTTTTGTGGATTTTACCTGGCGTTATTTCATTTACAGAAACCTAAGAGATGCTGTCTTTTATATTACATAAGTTTCATAACTAAATAGGGTTTAAGAAAATTAAAAAATAAACCAAAAAGGTTAAGTCATTCATTGAAAACCTGCTCCATAAGCGAAGCTTATTAATTTTCATATATGGGCCAAGTTCAATAGTCATTAAATGTTGTAAGAACGAGTTAGAAGGTTCATGAGCTTAAATGTTTTTGTACGAATTCAGTAACTTAATATTGTAATGCAATCAACTAACCCTCAAGCTAATTAAGGTTACGTATTATACTAAAGACCTTATGAATCAAATTTAATAATATAAAAATGTTTAAACAGAATCTATCATTTCAAATTCATTAAAACGTCACTCTAAGCATTTTTTTCCTATCACTCTGCGGATATTCATTTAGAGCAATAAAGCTTCTTTGTTTCAATTTATTAAACTGATGTGTATTTTTCATTTTATGCTAATATTTAATATTGTATTTACTCATATGATTTTTATTTTTTTTTTATTATTTATGTAAATTTCATACTAAATTTACACCTAACAGCAAAATTGCTATAACTACAGCTGCTTCACGAAAAGTTGTTATTATTTTTATTACCAACGATCACTCACATGCGATTAGTTTTTAGTTAACAAAATGAAAATAATAACAACTGTTTGAGCTAAAAACAAGTTGTTAACATAAAAAACGTAAATAAAAATCAAAACTTGTACCCGGAAAATATTGCAGAACAAGCTGTTTTTTTTTTAATTTTTTACTAAGCCATTAGTAGTAGGCTGGCACACACATAATTTATGTGTACATATGTGCTAAAATGCCGGCTGAGTAATAAATAAAAAAATAAATATTAGTAAAATATGCCGTAAATAGCATTTTTAAGATTTAATTTAGTTGTGTGCAATGAAAAAATTCTTGAAATTTCCTTATTTGTAAAATAAAAAATTAGTTCTTTTGCCATATTTATTTCATCAGAATTTTTTGAGATAATCTTTTCTATATTTGGCCAGCTTGCTCATGTCCAAAATTTGTTTTCAGTATTGTAATAGCTTGGCAATAAATTGTGGAAAACATAAATTTTAAATAATGCTTAAGATATTGTCTCAATTGGGCATAGGTTATGGCAATGTTGATGGTATGAAATCAAAATGTTGAATGAAGACACCATATGTTAGCTATAGATAATGGCATACCCTAAATGTCGAACATTATCAGTTACCAGTTTTTTTATACCAAAAGCCTTGCCATAAATTTGACGTTTCATGAATTTGAGATTCCATCCACTGCTGTGAATGAAATTATGAGCGAAGTGACAATATTCTAAAAAATAATTTTAAAAAAATATAAATTCAAGCAAATAAAGTAAAAGTTCAACCAAAAAGTTTATTAAAATTAATCTCATTCAATTCACGTGTTGTGTTTTATTTGGATTATTTTGACAGTTCTTTTGACAGCTGATATTTTTATGGCTTAACTTAATTTACTGACTTTGTATTATGGTAGCAATTGTCCGAGCTGATGCTGCCATGAATTATGGCCAATCGATGTACTCTGTATATACAAAAATCTCCAAATAATTAATTGAATGATTCGAGGAAAAATATATTGTAAGTACATAAAGTGTAGGTGTGTTTATGTGTACGTAAATAGCTATCAAGTTTTATTGTCGATCATATGCTGCTTTAGATAGAATTGACGTATGACTTTTCAACATACTTCCAACAAAAAATCCTTAACATTTTGAATAAAATAAATAGCTAAGGCATATAGCATTTGATTTTTAAGAATCATTTTCTAAATTTTACTATTAACTTGCGGCTGAAGAGCATTCCCGAAATTATTTTTAAATGTGCGCTACTTAAATATAAAAAATATTAACAATAAAGTTATTGAAAAATACTAGAAATCATGCATGAAATGCCAGCAAAATCAGGCTAATGCAGCTTTTGAGGATGTTACTAAATATATTTTTTTAAAGTTCACTAAGTGACAGTAAAAGTCTCAGTCATACTACAAATATAACTACTTTATTGATTATTTGCTCATGAGAATTGTTTGCAATAACAATTCCCATGCGCATAATGCCATAACAAAACGCTCTCATAGTGACGTTTTACTCATTTTTGTTGAATCAGTAAGTTTTATTTTTAAATGTGGAGCCAAAATAAAACATTATTTACTGCTTCAAATAAATATATACGCGTATCATATGAGAGGAGCTCGAAGTTTTATCAGAAAAAAATTGGCCGCATCAAATCTTAACTTTTTACTGGCAAATGCTTAGTGACATTGGGATTTTATGACCATTATTAAATACTGTTAATTAAAAATTTAGTATTTAAAAATACTTGGGTCAATAAATTGATTTCAACGTTTGAAAATTCTTAAAATATAAAAACAAATTTTTATTTTTTTTTTTATTTCAATTCATACAGATCCCGATATCAACGAACTTTCCGCGGTTGCCTTGAAGGAGAAAAGGAATTTGGCCAAAACGCAATTAACAGATGCAATTAAAGATTCGTGTTTGCCAAAAATGTTATGTGAGATGGCATCAAAACCAGAGTATACACTAACAGAGAAAGAAAAGGATTTGTTACATTTAATAAGGTGAGTAAAGATAATTTATTCAAAAGTCAATCAATGACCAACACGTAAAGTGTCGTGCATGGATTTGTTTTTGGGCTAAGTGGCTAAATAAAGAATTTTAAATAAATGATAATAAAATGGTACTTAAGTAAACCATCAAAATCTTACATATAAAAATTAAACAACTTGTTATGGGCATATCATTTGCATGGAATTACCTTAAAAAGAGAGCAAAAAAATTTTTAAAGGATGGCAAAGTTATTAAAGCAAATTTAGATCTGAACCATCTGCGCCATAATGAAATTCAAAGATTTAAAAGATACGTTTTAAGTTTCGAGGGATAATGCATAAAAGCGAAACAAAGAAACAAAATTTAATTTTAACGTCAGTCAGTCTTTTAGAAAATATTACAACTAAAATGAATAAAATCCATCCATCCATAAGTGGGTATTCCAAAATTTTGGAAAAGTTTGTGCGTCATTAAAGTTAACGCAATTGATTTGAAAAATCTAATCTAATTTGCATTTTTTTCTAAGTACTGAATTTTAACATATTTCACCAAAACAATTTAATATATAATCAAAATATGATAATAAAAAATAATCTATAGCTATGACGCCATTAACACATCGGATTAATATTTACTGCCAAATAGAAAAACAAATTTTTTTTTGGGTAAATTTTTGCAAAATTCTTTTAATTTTAATCAGCAAACAAATTTACAAAAACAAATTTTTCTTAAAATTTGTGGAAAAACTGGAATCTTAATGATTTGAGCTGTCTAGAATTTTGGCATATTATGGACTTTTAGTCATAAATTTTACATTTAAATATGCCACTTTAAATCACAATTTGTTTTGATATTAACTTTTGTTTGTTTGAAATATGTGTGTATTTGATTACTGGTATCATAATGACACATCGTCTTAACTTAATTACATGCATTTTTATTCATTTTTGGCTAATTAGTATTCTGTTTACTTAATTTTTTTTTTATTATCAAATTTGTTTACACTTAAAGAAAATGAGCTCATCTAATAAATGAAATGCGCAAAAATAACACATTTATTAATAAATACAGCATTTATTGAAAGATGCAGTGCTCTTATAATTTAAAGGCCTCTTGATTTTTTTTTCGAAATGCTTTTTTGTAGCGTTTTCGAATTGGTTTACAAAAATAAACATTTTTAAGATATTAGAAAATCAGAAATCCAATTGAGAGATGAGTCATGTTGAAATTTATATTTACCGCTGCTACAATTTTGAGGGTGAAGAAATTGGTTTTTTTATTTTCTGTAAAACTTTGTATTTCGGAGAAGGGCTTTCTATATTATTGAGGCAGTACAATGTACTCATTTATTTCCCTTATAATAAAACTAAGCTCCCATTTATATTAAAAAGTTATGTATTATGTTTTCTAACTAAATACACTGGAAAAATGTCTTTAATGTATATTCCGAGCGCTACTTTAAAACTTATCAAACAAACAAAATTTATATCCCTGACGTCATATTTTTTGATGTCTGAATATCATTTGGTGGTGGGTATTAAGGAAAGTTTATACTGGAGTAAGTTAAAGGCAATGTAAGACTAACTTTTGGCATTTTTAACATGACTAGATGCACTACTGCCACCCAAGAGTGCGTTTCGGCCACACTTATTTAGAAATAGTGGCCACGCCCGTTTTGTTTTTTTCAAAATGAAATTATTCTCTTAACATCACATATTTTTTTTCAAAAGTAAACAAAAAAATCACTGGAAAAATACTTTGTTTTTTGAACTTCGAAGCCAAATACAAACGGTAAAAATAAGAAGAAAAAAAATAGCAATAACAAAACAGAGTTCAAGAAGCAGCATGAGCAACGAAAAGGCAAATTCTCAATTTTTGTGTGAGGTTTTGCAAAAACTTACTTCTCAAACAAAGGATATTTAACTTAAAAAACTATAAAAAATTAGTATGCAATATCCTTCTTTGTCACAAATATGTTGGTTTAAAATTGAAATTATTAAAATTGGTTCAGTACGTTTTGCGCCAAAGCGTTACAAGTTATTATGAATAAAATTTATTCTAATAACTGATTTCACATAACCAGTCAGCCTTCGCTTGAGAAGGTGTTTTGAACCCGCTCATTTTAAGGGGTGCTTTCGACCTCTCTATGGGGGCATTTATGAAAAAGTTTTGCCTCACCAATCTATTGAATATGGTCGTTAAAGTTTTTTGGATATGACTAGGGCACTAGGGTGTTGAAATTCGAACATCTCGCGATGGCATTGAGTTTAGGGTACTTTTTGGAGGTCAAATGTACTTTTTTGATATTTGAATACCTATGGTGTGAAAAAAATGAATGCTGCAGTAAATTTATTATAAAAAGAAAGTCAAATGACGCCAACTATGCTAATATAATGAAACATTACTTAATCCCATACGCCACGCCTCAAGTGTTAGACCCAACCACTTTTTTCTAAAATGCACTTAAAGCCTCTGACATTTAATATAAAAAATCTAAGAAAATCAACCTCTTCTCAACCAATTAATGCTAATTGCTTAAAATTGTAATTTGTAAACAGTTTAAAAAAAATTAACTTAAAGAAATTAAGGATTTTAATGCATTATATATCAATTACTCTTCAATTTGCTCTCTAATGCTTAGTTTTTGAGATATTTACAACGGACGTTTTTTAATGTCCTTAACTTTGGGTGCATTGAAGAAAAATGTAATAAAGGCATTGTAGTTGATCCAAAAACACATATTTTATCACTGTAAATTGTGTCTTGCTCCACTGTGACGTCAGTAAAATCCGTTAAAATTATATCACAATATGATATTAGAGTTTTTAAAACATTTTTATGCAAAAACGTGTGATCTGTCACGTACTGCAGTGCATAAATTACATGTGTATTTGTAATTGTTTATATTAAAAGTAATGATTTTTTAAACTGTATGTATAACGCAATCGTAAAGTTTAGACTTAGAATTGATCTTAGAGCCAGTCAGACAAGTAGAGATCATATAACTTTATTTCGAGATTAATGATTTCAACAGCGATGTTATGATATAACCTCGCACTTGAATTGAAGGTTGAAATTGAAACTATGCACAGCAATAAAAGCGACAATTAGTAGAACAGTCATTAAGGTATTTTTTTATTTAGTTTTATATTTATTTTTTTAATATTTTCATTGTGATATTAGATCTACTAATTTCAGTCGGAAGTTAGGTGTGCAAATTAAAGTTTAATGTTGTTGAAATCAAAGTATAACTTAATGGTATGCAAAATTAATAATTAATTTTTGTGAACACTACAATTTTGTTGTATTTTTACTACAGTGATACAAAAGTCAATAGTGAGGCACCTCGAAACTTTTATTAACAAAAAAATGAGTTTTTGGCAGGCCGTCTTCACCGAATCCACTAGAACATTTTAGCAAATAACTCACTGTTTTCCTAAAATTCATTAAAATTCACACAAATATTCTAGAAACTCCTGTTTTTTTTAACATTTTCCACCTTATTCTTGATATGTTGGTGCTTACTGCCTTTGGCAACTCCTAGCGATATTTTTTCAAGAGTATTGTTGTAACGGGTGATTTTTTAAGCATTTGGTTTTTGAAAATAGAAAAAAGAACAGAAAATTTGCAATAATGAATGAAATATTGATTTGGAGCGATACATCAATTCTATCCATTACCTTTTTAATGATTATTTCATGTAAATGTTGCCCGGGGCTACGCCTGAGGTGGTTTATCCGTAAGCTTCAATTTTGGCATATATTTTTCAGCATTTCGGCCAGAATCTCACCAATGGCAGCTGAAATGTTGTTTTCCAGAGCTGCAATTATGGCTGGCTTGTCCTTGACAACGAAAGATTTCACGTAGTCTCACATAAAATAGTGTAGTGACGTCAAATCGCGTTATCTTGGCGGCCAATGGACTGCTCCAAAATGTGAGATTAATTGCTAACCAAACTCGCCACTAAATAGGTTCATGGTATCGTGTGACGTGTGGCATGTGATAAGTCACCCGGCTTCAATTCTTGCACCAGCATTATTTTGTGTGATTTCATGCCGAAGTCGTTATGTAAAATCTTCTAGGTGGTCGAATATCACAAGCCCAATTGTTGACAACGGCGACGAATTGATATATCGCGACCTTCAGTGACACTGGCCAATACAGCAGCAATATTCTCCTAGGTGCGCCCTCCCCGCTTACGGGTTGGTGAATTAATGTCCAATAAAGTGAAACTTGGCCACAATAGCTTGAATAGCCTCTTCGGTGGGATGATTATGACGACCATAAAATGAATGTAATTTGCGAAACATATCTCTTACAGAGCACGAATTTTGATAATAAAATTCAATGATTTGCAAGCGATGTTCGTATGTTAGTCTATTTATGGTAAAATGGCAAACCCTATTGAGCATTTTTGGCTTAGAACCATCTTTTGAATCACGCATCTGGTGTCAAAAAACTTACACTGAATAAACAATAGCAAAAAAAAATAATCCGTTAGAACTCTCGAATACCGAATACTTTTATGGAGTTTATCAAATATGGGCAGAATGATCCATAAGATTAGGAGTTAATAGGTTAAAATATCTCTTGATTATCTGTATTTGCTTGTTTTTTTGTACCCAACATATTTAAAAAAAAAAGATTTTTTTCAAATCATTTCAAATTAAATAATTAATAATTTTGATTTGGTTTTTCCTTTCAGATCTTCTACGATGTCACTGGCTATGAATGGTGCGCCCAGTAAATGGCACTTTGCAGCGCATATGGGAGAGTTGCTGCGATATACAGGAGATAATTTAAGCGGTCCAATGGGTTGTGCCAATCTATGGCCAAATTGCCCAATTAGTTCAAAGAAACTAATGAAATTGTCATATAAAGTAAAACTTTAGAATTTATAAAGTAAAGTGATCTCATTTTGAAAAAATTTAGTTGCACTCATAGAAAAGCGCTCATTTGAATTAAGTAGTTTGTAAGTTTGATAATAATTACGAAAGTATTTAACTGAAGCAAATGCATATAGCTAATTGTACAGATTCGAATTATTTAAGTGTTTTAACAAAATGATACAACAACACGTGCTGCAATGAAAGTTATTGGAATTTATAATGGATTTATGGTTGTTTACTTTTTTGCGACAATGAACATATAAGAAAACTATTTATAACTAATGGTTTGAATTGTTGCATAAATACTGACGTTGGTTGATTTGATTTGATTTGAAAAATATATTTTTTTAGCGTCAGATTTTTTTAGTTTTTTTACAAAAAGGTATAGCTTCTTGCAAAGTTGGGAAATAATGGACAATATCATTGTTAAGTATAGATTTTCTAAACTTGTTTAGGAGCACTAACATAATATATACTTGAAAATTTTATTAAGAATAAAACAATTATGAATACATAGCACATTTAAAATTTGTTTTCTCGTTAAAAAGAAAACAATAGAACAATTGTTTTTCAAAATCAACCAATGTTTATGTTAAACTTTAGCAATATTTTTCTATGAGTGTAGACTTATACTAAGTAATTGTTGTAACTCTATTGGCAGAAGTACTATATTTATGAAAATAATGCCTAATAACTCATGCAATGAATATAGAAATATCAATGGCTTTAAAGTGAAACAATAAAATTGGTAAAACACATGTTAATTATAACTTGCAATTTATCCAAGTTATCAAAAATATTTGTAAATAAATAATATTTTGTATTGTTTGAAAGAGTTTATTAATTAAAATGTAATACTACAACTAACTAAGTACTTGTTTTGAGTAAAACAACAACTCATTGCCAATATGTTTCAATAATGATATAAATATTCAATTACATATGTATGCATACAATACATTTGATATTAATGAACAACAATAAGTGCAACAAAATTACAAACAAAAATATCAAATCAAAATTAAATTTCATACTGCAAAATTGAGTAATTGTTAGTACAGCGAAAAACGCTGCGAGTTAGGTACATAATAATGCCATTGTCATTGCAATTTGTTTGTTTTTTGTTTGTTTTTTTTTACCAAATCAATTTTGTTATAACAATGGTTTGAAAAATTAAGATGTATAAAAAAATGTTGCACACTTGCATGAGTTTGCTGCCACTTTTTTTGTTGTTGTTGTAGTATTTGCGAGCCAACAAAACAATTTGTACCTTATAAAAAAACGTAAAAAATAATTTTGTTTAATATTTTTGTAAATTTTTTTTTAATCTTAAATGACTGAACATAATTTAGCATTTTAATTTGTTAATAAAAGTTACTTATGTATTTTTAGTTTAAAAAAAAAATATTTTAAGGCGACTGCTTGTAATAATGTGCGCTAGTCTATAATAACTAATCTTAAGCAGTTGTAGCATATTTTAAGAAACTATTAAATTTAAATTATGAACTGTAGTTTAAGGTGATTAAGTTTTAATGCACAAAATACTTTATGACTTGTATTATGTTAAGAATAAAAATAAAAAAATATTAAAGCATTAAGTGTCTTATTGCAGTTCTTTTTACATCGTTTTTAAAAAATTTTAAAAAATTGTTGGTTAAAAAACACACAAGGTTCTGCTCGTCAAAAACATTAGTACAAATATTTGGAAAATTAGTTACGAGTGCTCCTACCGTGATATAAATCAGTTGAAATCACATGCGACCGACTTATTCTGCACAATTTTAATTTTATCGCGTGCGATCAAAGTTAAAGCATTTTTGTATTTAAGGAATAATTTTTTCAGCTAAAATAATTAATTCTTATTTAACTAATTCAAAAAATTTTCACTATTAACTTAAATATGTATTTGTTAATGAGAAGCATTTTCGAAACGATTCATTTGAAGTCATGAAACTATAGTTTTCAGAAATTCTTTTTTTCTCATGGGATAAATTTAATAATTACACCATATTTAATCTATATTTCATCAACATTTTTTCTTTTGCGACTTTCAAGTTTTTTAATCCAATAAACCGATAATTTTAAAAATTCCCAAATAATGCACGGCAAAATCGATTTATTTGTATGTAAATACAAAGATAAAGTCAGCAGTAGATGTCTTTAATATAAGCGAAAGTGGTATTGGATATGTGTATTATAAGCATATTTGGTTATGATTACAAAAACAAAGTAAAGAATTTAAAAGTTCTGAATTCGATTCCTTGAATCCTTTCAATGAAAGCGAAATGTATCAAAAAAACAAAAAATAAATTGAAAAACTACATAATAAGAAGCTTCAAGAGAAGTGGCACCTTCGTATAAGTTAATATTTTCTATACAAAGTATGCAAATTTTCAAAAGTGACTGTTTCATTGACTAAAACTCGAAATAATTTTTTCTTGTTCATTATTTTAAGCTGAATAAATGTTTTGCTTTAATAGTTACTTATTCGTTTTAGCTAAAATAACTCTTATTTCGAAACTTTACAAAAATATTTACTTTATTGAATTGAACATATCGATCAATGTTTTTTTTTAACAAATATGACAGAGTCAGCAAATGGAAGAATTTAACCTGGTAATTGGTGACATACACCTGATCAGCCTGATCAGACTTGTTTTTGGTTAAATTGTACAAGGATTTGAATCCCGATCATTCCAAGAATTATATTTGGGCAACCGCTCTTAACACTTGAGCCATGAGGAGTTCCCTGTAGTTTTTATGTATTGCACCGATCCGACCGATTTGTGAAATTTCACATGAATATCGGTTTTTGCTAATGACTTTACAATTCGAACAAACTATGTTCAATCAATAAATAATATCAGTCGATTAAAAACAAATAATATTTACAAGTTTATCTTTTTTTTCTCTCTATACAGCAAATATCTAAATAACATTCAATTAATTAAGTAAATAACGCTCAAAGAACTTCATTACAAAACCATGAAACGTATATTAACACAGAGTGTTTACGTTCAACGCTTTTGTTCAATTCAATTATTTAATTATATGTTCATATCTATGTACATACGAGTAAATACATAGATTATATGGGAAGCATTTATATGTTTTTTTTTACGCTAAAGTGCATCACTTAGTGGCACACATTTTGAAATTCAACATACTTACTTTTGCTGAAGTTAAACACAAGAACCACTAAAACAAAATATCTATTAGCAAAGTAAATTGAATTGCACATAATAAAAAGCAGGCCTCGAGTAAAACTGCACAAAAATCAGCGCTATTTTTTATTCCCTACGCACAGAATACATTTACATTGTTCATCTGATTGCAATGCATTGAAGGGACGTGGTAGGTATAGAAAACTGTGTGTGGGATATTGTCTCTGATAAAACGAGAGGAGTTGGACCTTCAGATATCCAGTAAATTATCGCCGAGAACGAAATTCAGCCAGAACTTCCATAATACAGAAACACTTAAAACGCAATATCTTGGCACCTATGGTGGCAGCAGTTTACAAATTTAGCGCCAGGATGTAAATCTGAACGAGATAAGATAAACGGGCGTGGCACGTTGATAAAACAAAATTACTTAAAACGCCATATCTTGGGATCTATCGCAGCTACAGTTGTGAAACTTGATACATAAATGAAAATTGTTTGTTCTAAGCAACTCGCTAAATAAGGTTGGCTAATGGGTCACCGCTTCTCCCTCTCAACAAATACCCTTACGTTGCTATTCTTGGAACTTATGCCAAGTTGTGAAATTTCGAACATGGACCCAATTATCCGTAGTAAAGACTGCGTAAAATGTAGACGTGGTTGCATAACCGACGGTGCACGGGTACGCCGCTGGCTTAACTAGTTTTATATATATATAAAAATGTGAACGAGAATAGCCGAGAATTATCAGCGATAACGAGACGAGAACGAGAAGATAACGTACAGATTAAAAATTTCTCGTGCGAGAACGAATACGATAAAAAACTACTGAGCATATAAAAGGCAACTCAAATTTTTATCTAAATTTAGTATTAGCTGTGTTTAATTTGCCATCCGCTGCTAGTTATTTTTAGCTAGCAAACATAATTTTATGGGAAAGCAAAATCAAAATCGAAAACTCATCGAGTAAAATTATAATTGCTATGCATACATAGCAAGTTGCTTAAAACGTCAGGCGGCAAAATAATTAATTTTTTATCAAAAAAGTAGAAAAAAACAACACAGCAACTTAGCGAATAAAACGCAGCAATAGTCATTTTACTTACTATGACAATTTTCTATGGATAATTCTTTTTGTGTTAATGAATGGAATCTAAATATAAATTGATAACATCAAAATCTATTTCAAATGATTTTTCTTAGCAAATAAACAAATGCTAAAGTAAAAAATATCCTACAGTTAATTGAATAATGCTGTGGTATAACAACCCAATAAAATTTAATTGAAATAAATTCAAATTAAATAATGTTTTCAATTATAGTCAGGAAATAAAATGTGTGGTCTAAAATTACACCTTATTAAACGAATTGTTTGGCATTCACCCATATTTAATCGTACAATTTTAAACAACGCTTTAATTTTACGATAAATGCTTTGTTTGTTTAAAGTGGTGAACTAATTTTTAGATCAAGGTAAGTAAATATTTTAAATATTTTTTTTTTAATTCAAAAAATCCAGCATTACACATTAATGTTACTCCCGTAAAGTTTTGTAAAAATACGGAATTTCAAGTGCTTGTATTAGCTTATTCAACTGTTTTTCTATTTATTTTAATATTTATTTTCAATTAACGCCAAGTTACATATGTGAATACAGTGCGGCCTCGGTCACCGCAACTAATAAAAACCAAGCCAGTTGTCATAACTGCGGTAGTTGCAATGATGGAGTCAAAAAATCTTAGGAATCCGGGTGTAGATATTTATTAAAAAATTAACATTTCTTCATATTGGGGTGTTTACCAACTCTCAACATTATTCGTTTTCCATTACCAGTTTCGATTATTACTTTCTTATGACTAAATCGGCATATTATTGATTTTTGTACATAATACGAGTATTCAAACCACATACATTGGCATAAGCGAGGTGGAATTTGTTTGAAAAGTTGCACTTACTGAGTCTGTAATGAAAGAAATGTTCTTGTTTCGAACATCGCGGAGTTGTATTTATCAAGGGTTGCGTTGACCGAGGTCGCACTGTAGTTTATGCAAACCTGCACTTGGCGTTAATTTAACTCTTTTTTCAATTTATTGGTGTTAGTTGCTGGGGTTTTTGAACTGTTTGTTATATCTATTTATTTTGTTCCACTTCAAAATAACAATATTTTACATGCAATGAAATAATATGTGAGTTATGGCGCATAGCTTAGAAGGTAAAAAGCAATTTTTTTGGGTAGGATTTTTGAAAAAAATTAAGTGAACCATTTTGAAACAAGGCAACAATTTTTTTTCTTTTTGAATAATTATTCCAATTTCAAATAATGGTGCACTAAGCCACATTTTCTCAAATGTAAGATCGGAAACGAAATCAATATTGCTGTATTTTGGAGAAGTTTCTTGTGTCGGATGACACCTATTTTCACTTCAAAGGCTTCGTTAATAAATAAAGTTTCGGTGGAGTGGCAATTGAATTCACTTTGATCTCCGATTTGCTGCATCTTAAAAGAACAAATAGCCCTTTTTTATTTAATTTTACAAAGAACATTTTTATGACCACAGCTGGGTCACTTATGCGATATTTGTTTGTGGTTTCAACAATACGGCACTACTGCTTATTCACTTAAAAATGCTATAACTCTACTTCAAGAAATGTTACCTGCATGTTTAAAAAAACAAAATAGAGAAACAGCTCAGCTGGCTGGTTCTCTGAACTCCAGATTACTAAGAGTTATCAGACAGAAAAAGTTTATGAACATAACCACAAATAGCTCAAGTCTTGTAGACCTCAAAAGGGATAGACTTGACCCCTAAAACTTTGATAAATGTGATGAAAAATGATTCCAATAGATGACAGTTTTTGATGGTTTCCTAAGGAATATAATTTTTAATCCTTAAGCCGTAATATTCTTCTTCATTGTGTTGACAAAAAGTTGTTTCAATCTAATACTTGATTGATTTTTTTCCACTTTAAAAAAGTTTGATGACGAAAAGTTATGTTTTATTACATTTATATTAATGAATGTCAATATTCTCACATAGCATAGTCAGCAGTACATTTTTTTAATTCCAAAACCTTTATCATTTGATCCTGGAGCTTCTTTGTAAAAAAGCCCATATAGTGTGTCACAAAATGGGTTTTAAAGTTAGATACAGATATGTTTAGCTTAAAAGACATAGAATTGCATGGTATCACTCTCAAAAAATGCATACACTTGGTGCGTCCAGTCAGAGAGGGCCACTATAAAAATGAGAAATGGTACTCGTATTACGGTGATTCTTTAGTTCATTTATCAATATCAGTTTGTTTTGGAATAATGCGCATTTCATAAGTCATTCTCCAAGTTTATTTACATCTTTGCAAAAAAATTGGCCTATGGCGAAACTTTCTTTTTTTTTCCTTAATCGCAAGTCATAACAATTAAAGTTGATATTGGCCCAAAGGTGTGATTCATATGGCGTGCTGCTGCCCATTTTAACTTCCGTTGAAGAAAAAAGTTACAAGTAATATCATAATGATTATCATTTTAGTGAAAATATGCATTAAAGTCTGCCATAATACGATGTCATAATAAAAACGTAATGACAACTAATGTAAAATGTGCAGACTAATATTGCAAATGACAGAAAAGCTTTTTTTTGTATTGAGTTCCACATCACGCAATGACAACTTGACAATTGAATTTTTGAAGTTTTTTTATAGCAACTCAACTGCCTCAAGATGTTTTGGTCCGACAGTATTTGATAAAAAAAAAGGAAGTGAGTGCAGCATTCGCGACGTGATGTGTGTACTTAAGGATGTTTCATTGCGTTGATCTATGCAATGTTGAAATAGTAGTAAAATGTTGAAAGTCCAAAATTGTTGAAAATTTTGGAAAATATTGAGCCAAAATGATATTGAGAATTGATCTAAAGCATTGAAAAACACAAAAAATATTGCAAAGGTCAAACATTTTTTAAAAAGTCGAAAAATGTTGAAAAGTTATAAATGTTGATATTGCGGAAAAACATTAAATAACTTTGAAGGTTTAAGAAGGTCGAATAATGCTGAGAAGTCGAAAGAGTTCATTTATAAAAAAAGTCAATGTATATTGAAAAAATGGAAAATGTTGATAATGTCCGAAGAGTGTTGGAAAATGTTGAATAATGCGAAAAGATTTTCACGAAATTGAAAAATCTTCAAAATTTAAATAATGGTGAAAAAGTTGAGAGATGTTAAAAACTGCTGAAATGATTGAAAATATTTAAATGCTCGAATAAATGTTGATGAAGTCAAAAAATGTTGAAAAATTTAACAGATAATTAATGTAAGATAAGTCGAAGAATATTGCGAAATCGAAAAATAATGATAAAGTTGAGATATATGTCTATTGATAAGGTCGAGATATCGTTGAAGAGGTCAAAAAATTTTGAGAAGTCAAAAATGTGTTGAATAACCCAAAAAATTTTGAGAAAATGATGTAAAGGCTTTTCCGCCAATTCACTTGCGTATAATTTTTATTCCACATAAGCAAATAAGGATGTTTACACATGAACTGCTTGCGAAAAAGCAAGGAGCGCTTTTAGAAGGCCTTTTTTGGGAAGAATCAGGCCTCCTTTCAAAAGTACTTTCATTGGTATATAAACTGACCACCTAGATCATTAAAGATCTTTCTACTCAGGCCTGATAGATATACTCTTAAAGCAGCATGTTTCCAGAGGCCTTCTAAGGCCACTTTGCGTAAGACGGCTTATAGAAGTACTTGGAGAAAACGACAAGGGGAAAACAAAAATTTTAATGCGTCATCGGACTAATAATTAATTCTTTTTTATCCGCGTCATATTTTACGATTTTTCTTATTGTTATTTAATAATTGACAGTGACTACACAAATCTCTACCTTTACATAACATGAAACAGAAGACCAGCCTGGTAACATGCACAACGTTCTTTACTTTTCAATTATTTGATGTCGTGTATGTAAGTACAATGAAGATAATTATAAAATAATATCGAATCATAAAATATTGCAAATTATGCAATTTAAAAAATAAACTAACACTTAAGCATTAATATAAATGGGGTCCATCTTCCTCGCCTGCTAATATCAGGCATGATAGCACGTCTGCCGTGGGAACGCATAATAATTGCTATGAGCAGGCATTTTGTATTTTCTAACTGGGTCATAGTCAAAAACTATTTTTACATAGCTTAAGTTTTTGCAAATTGGTAACAAAATATTTTCATGAATATAGATTTATTGGAATGAAAGTCTAATTTGAAGAAGGCCTTATAAAAGTGCTTACAAGTGGAGCAATGCTGTCGCAACAGTGTTAGCTGATCTTCGCCGAGGCAGGCCTTGCACATTTGCCTACTCGGTAGTTTTGTAACCTACATTAGGTCTGTACCATCCGAAAAAAAATAGATTAATATTTATAAAGATTTAACACAAAAAGCGTGCCATCCGGAAAAAATGAGGTGGTTGACAGAGAAAAAATGAGAGTAAGAAACAGCTGATCACTTCCCCTCTAAAAAAAAGTTTAAATTTTCACCCAGACAAATTTCTTGTTGCTAAAAATTGAAGACTATCAAAATCGTAGGCAACGAGACTAGAGATTCCCTTTTGACAAGCGAGGGAAAGAAAATTTTCTGTCTCAGTTGTATCTGCCCAATACTTGACTCAAAAAATATTTTGTAGCACTTCATTTTTTTTTTTTCACTTGTTGAAAGGTTGTGTTAAGAAGGAGCAACATAACAAAAAGCTGAAAATCAAAACATTTTTCGGTAAGTGTTCATCTGTTCAATTAAATAGTTGAGCGATTTTTGATTGAAAAGAAATCGTTAAGTTTAATGTCTCCCAAATGATCAACCAAATAATTCTTTCTCAAATATTGTGTTTCGATGCGCACAGTCTTAAAATAAGAAATGGCTATAGCTCCAAAAGCAGATGCGCGTCACCAACTTCTGATTCCATATTCGCTTCTAAAGTAAACTTATGCGCAAGTTATAGAAATCAGGTACAAAACTTTAAAGTCGGTCATTCACTTTTTGAGTTACATCCTATTTATCAATAATATTATCAAAAAGGTTTCACTTGGTTTGGCTCGACAAGTATTAACCAAACGGTTATGCAATTACGACACAGGTTCTAACTCCTAAACCCTGCTATTGTTTGTTTACTAAAATACGCGCAACTGTGACAGTTGTAATTTTTTGCCCACTTTTGCGCATCAGCCGAAAACTGTGGTGATTCGAAGAGTCAGAGAAATTTCAGCTTTTACTCTCTCGAATATCCCGACTTGAGACTTTTCATTTTTTACCACAAAATCCGGCTCATACAGACTTATTATAAGATTAAATATTTCTGCTGTTTTAGAATCAGTTTACAACAGAAATCGGTTGGAGTATGTGGTACGAAAAGAATACAAGACACCTTTTTTGAATAAAATTTATCCTTTCGCCAATTTGTGGCTTACAGTACAAAAAATTTGCTGTTATCATTTCTAAGCCAAGCCTTGGACTAAGTCTGGCTACATTTATTTTCCATGACCAAAATTGAATAAGTGGATTAACAAAATAAAACTAAGCACTGTGCTTCAAAGTTAGCCAACACGTAGACTTGTCTAAAAGCAAGTAGGTAACAACATTTTTTTGCCATTATGCAATTACAACAACTAACCGCTTTATGGTTCAACAACAGCAAATACAACACTAAAAAAAGTTAATGTTTAATAACTCACTTTGCCCGTTGAGCGTCTTTTTTAAAGTCATGTCTAATGGAAGCAATTCAGTGAACTATTTTGTTTTGCTTTTTATAGCTCTTTCTCTAGGTACAACTGGCTAGTATTTGACCGACTACGGGTTTAAGTTTTTTTTTTAATGTAACCATACATGTAGGTAACTACTTTCTGTGTTTTTTGTTTCAAACAATGTAGGCTAATATCAGCTGCCACTTAATTGCCTAATTTAATTCGCTCACAACTATCTTACAATTTTCAAGTTTTATTGTTATGATTCAGGCCATGTCTGTCGAATTTTTAATATTAGGCATAATTTCGTGTGACTTTCATTTATTTTCTAAGAGAGTGGGTTTCTCGAAGCAATGCGGAAATTAGGAATAATTTTTATGTGTGTGACGTAAGGCCGATATAAGCAGACTTTAGGGATTTTTGATCCAAGACACAGAGCAATGTATCTCGTTTTTAATTAGCCAAACATACACTGAGCTTGACTGAAATTATAGACCATTAAGTTTTCCGTTTTCGAGACATTTAAGATGAAAATGGTTAAGGTTGATGACAAACTTTAAGACATAATTTTTTAAATCATCATTGAAACCCAAGAAGAGCAACCAGAACAAGAATCTCTAATAGTGAAACTCTTAAGGTAGTACAGAATCCAAGACTCCGAAAACGAAATACAGGAGCGAAGTTATCCTTAACATCCGGAAGCGGGCGAAGTAGATAGTGGCTCGTCATAAAAAGAATTTTTACTACGATACATTGAAAAATATGGCAAAGAATGCAGAGTTTAAAGTCACGATTATTGTGGCCTCATAAATGAGCAGCATCTAAAAGCTGTTTATGTAAAGACGATTGGAATAAATTAAATAAAAAACGTTTCCCTAGACCAATTTCTAATTGAAAATATTCGTTGATGATCGACTGTAGGTTATCAAATTAACTTCTCAACAACACTCGCTCATGTACCTTTAGCAGGAAATGCGGGAATTTCGCACTTCAAGCAAATTTGATAGCCGACGCTTGCTAGTGCCGTTACTATTGCCAGTCGTATTAGGATCAGCCATTCATTGCTGCACTTGTCGCAACTGCAACATGAAGAATTGTTGTCTTGGATGAATGTTTGTGTTGTTGGTCTTGCTACAGTTGCTGTAGCTGCTGTTGCTGCAATAATTACTGCATATCATGCTATACCGTGTAATGGTGTTACACTGTGCAATTGAAATAAAATGCGACTTGAATTTTTGCTTAATACACCAAAGGAAATTATTATTCAATGCAAAGTTGGTTTTATTTTTTGGCTGACTCTTTCATCGGATATTTTTCTTTTAGGCCAAAACGTAGCAAATATTACATAATCGGTAATGTTGTTGACTGGCATGCATATTTGCCTTAACATGCGCGTACCTGTCCAAAATAATGAATAAGACAAAAGTATGGAGTTTTTACTACTTTGGCTGCTATTGCTGTTGCTGCTTCTGGCTGTTTTGTTGCTGCTTCTTCTTAGACAACAACTTTTTAAGGTAGGTCTGGTTTGCGTATTTAAATATTGTTGTTTTTGTTGTGGTTTTTTGTTTGGTATAGTGCCACTGCCAAAGTTGGCAACTTACTTTCACTTACTGCCACGATTATTTTGCCGGTTATGGTTGCGCTTTTTTATATTAACCTTTTTTGCACTGGTGGTGTTGAAGAGGAACATTAGTGTATTGTAGAATTTTGAAAGTTTTCATCAAATATCTCTAGGAATCAGTTTTTAAAAATATTGTCTTTTGAAACAAATGTTCAATAGTTACATTTTTGCTTCCTCGCACTCAAATTATTTGCTCAAAATGGGTTAATTATCGCTTCCTCTTTCAGTATTCATTTGTGTTTGTAGAGCAAAGAAAGGAAAGTAAAAAAAAATGGGTGGCGTGGAAAAAACAATAAACATGCTTGAAACCACAGCAAAATGTTGGTCAATTGCACAGCTCAACTCAGGCAGTTTGTCTTGTCAGCTTTTGGCGCTAAGTTGGCTTTAATTGTTTGGCTTTTGGCAACATTTTTTCATGTTTTGTCATCCTCTTTTACGCGTTTTACAACGACTTGTTGGCATCGTCTGTCGATTTTCATCGTAACCCGTTGTCAGTCAAATGCGGCACGCGGTCAGTGGTGGTTGACGTTTTTTGGCGAATATTTAAAAGAGTGTCATAATAATTAAGAAATCAAAATTAACCTTGCCACTTTCATAAATTTTTGTCACCTTTAAAGTTGCGTATTTTTTAACAGTCGCTCTCTATAAATTCTTTTTAATTAAAGTTTTGTGTTTTGTGGTGTAAAAATCAAAAATTAAGACTAATAATAATAAATTTGCATTCTTTGATTAAAGCTTTACTCATATATCAAAAGAAAAAAAAAGGATACGAAATGAAATTACGCCAGGTTATATCACTCTCGCTCATACCTACACTCTATGTGCTTTTCGTGTTACTGCTTGAATATGTCGAGCAGGGTCTGGCTCAAAATCCAGATCCCTTATTCGAGCTGCCGGTGCAGCTAATTGGTTTTCCTGTGATTGTGCTGTCAGTCCGTTTGTCGCAGTTTGCCAAAAAATTGGCGTACTCATTGAGTCCAAGTAAGTATTGCAGTGAAGAAGCTACTTTTAAGGTCAGTGACGCTGCAGTGGGTTTTGTGGCCACCAATCAAACCATTATTACTTTGTTGAGCTCTCAACATTAAGAATATATTATTTGGTTCAACATAAAAAATTTAATCGCACTTGCTTTACTTTGATGAGAAGTGCTTTAAAAATCTAAGAAATATCACTTATACGTCATGTTGAGCATCATCAGCTTTATTCTGCGTTTCATGGTTCGAAAATTTTTTTGTTTGGTTTTAATTAAGATTCTGACGTTAAAGCGCTGCTCATGCAGCTTATTGAATTTTCTTTGATTGTGCTATGAGTTTATTTTCCGCAGCTTGCCAAAAAGTTGGTATATTCGATGTGCTCAAGTAAATAATGCTTCTCTTTGTGTGGCGGCCAAAGGTCAACCCCACTGCTTTTGTATAGCACAAAAAAGTTAAGGAAATGTGTCTTAAGCGTTTGGGACTTATGTTGCATCGAACTTGAATTATTTTAGTTAGAAGTTCTTACTAAACTCAAAATGTCACTCATACGTCATATTGAGCAAACTCAAATGTTCAGTCTCTTTCGTCTTTTCCTGCTTCGAGGTTTTTTATTAATTTCTGATGGTTTACTTGAGTTGTAAAGCTTACAATTCATACTATAACTACACAACAGCATTGGAAATCCTTCCATTTTGATTATTTCATCTTGGATTTAAGTTTTAGTACAACAGACAGCATATGTAAACGAGCATTTAGCTTAAGTAAAAAGTTCAAGTTCTTTGTCTGTCACAAATGTTAACATCGTCTGACCTACAAGTGCTTTCAAATACACCAAGCGATAACATTTATCCGATCTATTGTCAAAGTTTGAGACAAAGCTTTTTGAACATTACAAAATATTCACGTGTTTTGTGACCAATTGAATATTTTTTTTTTTCAACTTAATTTTTCTGTTTATTTAACTGATTAACATAAAGTCGTGTTGCTTGTTGCCTGTGATTTAGTCTTTAGTGATGTCAACATTGTGCACGCCATTAAAATGAGGTCATGGTCCTACAGCGGTGACTTGAAGCATTGGTTACAATAAAAGCCACAATAAAAATTAAAAAACGACTACTCATTTTTAACCAGCATAATCAACTGCAGCAGCAAAAGTTGTATGAGCCAGTTGGAAAACCCGCTAATTGTAAGATTCATATTTACGTCATAGTTGGCTAAGGTACTTCAGTCATTTATGTAAATTTTAATGTGTTAAGTGGTATAGTGGAATTTTAAGCGTAGCAACATTTGTTTTGTCACTTGACTTGCATTCATTTCTAATAATTTCAAATTCCAAAGGAAATGATAAATCTGAATTTCGGTTCCCAACTTCCATCAAGAGGTAAAAGCCTACTCACTTTTTGTTAAAATTAGTGTACCTGCCGATCAGATGTTCCAAAAGATTGTATGCCGGCTAGCTATGTTTTTTCGAAGTTCATTTGAATAAATCTAGAAATAGATGATATGACCCTTTTTTTTCCAAAGCCTACCCACTTTTCGCCCATTATTTAAGTGGCAGTGGTAATGTTTGCTTGTATGATGGAAGACACGCCCGCTTGCCTACGCTAGCTCACAATCTATCTATTAAATTCCTACATCACTATGTTTTGATGAATAATAACCGCTGGAAGGCGGTAAGTCGATCTTTTGGAGTTAAAAAGGTAGTCTTTATCAGTTAAACATTTTAAAAGCACACAGGTCATAGCTTTGAAACTCAAAATGGTTCATGAAAAATACTCAAAAAAAAAATTCCGTTGTTACCAAATTTAATGCCTTTGAAAACTACACAAAACTAAAACACGTGATTTGAATAATCTTTCTGATTCACTAAGTCATTAAAGGAAACTTAAGTGTTATGACACTTCACAGTTCTTGCACATTTCGTTCGGTAAAAGATTTCAGTTCGCTTGAATAAAATTCTTTATTTTTCAATTGTTTTACATTAATTTTTTACATTTCTTTATTTCAACTTTCAGGTACCTACAAAGCCCGTACAAAACGTGATGCAGCAACGATAGCGTACGATGCCGACTTGGCGCAACGTGAAATTCTACGTGAATTTGGTGCAATGGCATGTATTTTGGAAGAACCTTGTCATACGCATGCAATACGTCCAGGCAGGCTGGGACCACATCCAACATGGACAGAAATATTGAGGTAGGTTTGTAGAAAAAAAAAATCTCACAAACAGACAAATGCAGAAGAATAAAAGCAACAGTCAAAGTAATAGCGCAAAGTGTTGTTCCGCTTGCACGATTTTGAAGCACAAATTGTGCTACCATTTGTTGCACTCGACATTTGCCGAAATGTCTGCTACATGGCTCATTTGATATAAGCACGACAATAGGACGTGATGTAGGTGAAAGGAAAAACTACGTATTGCAGCATCCTTAATCTTCGTCAAGCATTTTAATGTTCAACAAACACTTGAACTTATCGTCTTTCAAAGGATGGAAAGCCTATCGAATTTGCTTCAATCAAATTATATTTGAAAAATGCTAGCTCATCTGTATACAATTTAATAGCAGTTATTTATCAAGCTTTAAAATTTGGTCTTTTGCATTTATAGACTTTCCAATGTCAAATTCAAGAATTTTGAAGTATTGTTCCCAGAAACAACACCACGAGAACCCTGCCGTGATGGCAAAAGTCCAAGGCCAGATTTGGATTTAACAGCGGAAATTCTATACAATTTTTTTCAGCACTAAATTCTCCTTAAATCTTGACGTTAGGAAAATATTCTGAGGTCAGGAAGTAAGTCCGAAGAGTGGAACATTTTTTGTGACAGTTTTCAAAGGTCGAAACGATATTTCTGCTCATTTGTTCAAAGAAGATGCCTTAAATCGAAAAAAGCCCCACAAAAAATACTACCAAAAGAAAAAAGTATCCTTTCCGGATTTTTGCTTCTTGGTTCTGAAGGAAACATTTCCATAAAGTTTCGACCCAATGTGCTATGTACAAACTTAAGAAGGTTAAATTGAAAAAGTCGTTTAACAAAATTAAAGTTTAATGGTTTTTTTTTTATGAAGTTATGGTTAATTTGAGTGATATACAAAGTGTAAAATTTTATTAAATTATTTTAATCAACAATAAATAAAGGAAATCATACAAGCTAACAAAAATCACTTACCAATTTGCAGCCCATTTATCCTCTTACAAAAGTAAGCTAAGTGAGGCACAGAAAGCACTTGAAAAAATAACAGTTGACAGTGATGATATTTTAAACTTTTTTCAGGGCCCAATGTTAGTATACTCAAAGCATTATATTATATATTTTTGTCGCACAAATTTCTTAGTTTCTATGTAAATAAAATATGGACAAAACACCTGGAGGCAAGTAATTTTTAGTGGGAAAATATTAATCAAAACAATTTAAGTCCCTAAATTATTTTCATAGTGATTAACTAACGGATATTACTCCGAAAAGGTTACAGAAAATGATTAAAATTTTTTGAAACATTAATTTCTCAAAAAATTATCTGAAGGATCTTACAGCTAAGGAATATCCTAACAAAATACGTTAGGAAAACTTTTGTTATCATATTAAATGTGTTTTATATTTGTGGGACACGTTTTCTGAAATGAAGCAATTAATGTTTCATTTGAACAAAACATTTTTAAATTTTTCATACCGAAAATTAGCCCCTTAAAAAATTGGTATTAATCAAAGGCTACCAGAAAATTAAGGGAAGAGAAGCGAATAAATTAGTGAATGACCAAAGCTGTGATTATGAGCTTGCTCAACTCATATTCTTTACAGCACGAACAAATTTAGAGCCAAGGAGTGTGCTGGCGAATTTTTGTGGTTGAAAAAATTATTTGTTTGCCTGCGATTTGGATTTGAATTTTCAAAAAAACATTTGAAATTTTGGGTTTTTTTATATTCGGTAGAAGAGTCTTAAGAAAACGTTTCGAAATCAATTTTGGAAGATAACAATGGGAACTTATGATTATATAGGCAAAAATATTGTGAGAAGATTAGTGTTGTTAAAATATATGCACGATGTTCCCAAAAATCAAAGTTTTTGACTCATAAAACATTGTATTTCTGCAATATAGGAGCTGATTGTTGTCGTTGGTTTCCATCGTGCAAAGTGGCCCTGAAATTGTTAAGAGATTTGAGTATTAAAAACATTGAAGGTCAGTGTAACTGACTATTAGCCATGTCAAGTAAACTGTCAAAGAAGTCGTTTCGACGCGTTGTTTTTACCAAAATCTTACGCCCAGAATAGCGCTCAGTGATTTTAAGAAGAAAGAAGAAAATTATGAATTTTCCGCTTCAGATGATTATACTTGATGAAAGTTTCTATACAATATTAGGAAGGAAACGCTCTCAAATGGAAACTTTGGAATATCAACCGAGAACTTTAAAAAAAATATTCCTGGTTTATAATTATGAGCTATATTTAATTAGCACTTAATTCAAAGTCACATATTTGGCAGACATTTTACCTGCAAATGGTTACCCATATGAATTTGTCAAGTTACTTAATCTGCCTTCACAACACTTCTGGTAAGGAATTGGTAAAAGTAAAAGTTCCGGAAGGCTAAATGAACCACTTCCTTTGAGCTATTTCGAAAAACAAGGACCTCCCTTGATGAAAATAATCAAATGGATAGCGATGGAAGTGAAAATTACAATCTGACTGTTAATTTAGTTCCTCCGCGAAAAGTCCAAATGCCATCACTGCTGCGCATTTTGCAATTTGCAGATTTCTACTGAATTATTTTGATAACATGAAACAAACACTTGTTAAAATTGGCAAAAACGGATTTTGAACACTTTTTATATTTTCTTTTTCTTTATTTGAACAAAAATTAAAATTTTTAGTGGGTCAACTTTCCACTTCGCAAATAAAACAACAACACACCGTACACTTCCAGTGGCTGCTCTGCCGACGTCGCCACACAAAATTATATTTTGCATTTTAATGCAATTTAATGTAATTCAATTCAAATATTTTGTGGGATTTATCACTAAGAACACGAGAAGACATAAATTTCATCTTCTATTTAATATTTTTAACAATATTAATAACGAATAAGCACAATTTAACTGAATGCATTCACCGCACATTTCGTAAAATAAATTAGAACTAAAATGTCAGTTGATTGGCGTTGCCAGCTGACTAATTGGACGTACGATGCAGAAAGTGACAGCTTATGTTCGATACAGACATTTTAAGCAGGAAATATCAAACTATTTAAAATTTATTCGGGGAATAGAACTTAAGTCGATGAATATATTAAATACTTTGTCAAGGATAAAAAAATACATTGATTTTTTACCCGACGAAATTCTCTACCATGAGAGCAGCAATCAAAGTAAGCGTACAAAGTGTCGTTGCGCTTGCACGATTTTGGAGCACAAATTGCGCTGACATTTGTTGCACTCGACACTTGCCCAAATGACTTGTTCTACATGGCTCATTTGCCATGAGCTTGACAAGAGAACGTGGCGATGGTTCTAGGAAGAAATAAGTTTTTTGGTAGCATCCTTGTTGGCAGTCAAGCATTTAAATGTGCACACTGAACACTTGAACTTATCGTCATTGCCAATTCAATGAATGGCAAAAGTAGCAAGCGAATCGAATGTTTTCCAATCAATTTTTATTTGAAAAATGCTAACTCATCTGTGCATAATTTAATGGTAGCAACTACGTCTGCAACTCATGCTGTTAAGTTTCGGAGTTGTTCTCTTCTTAAGAATTGTAATAAAAAAATGTGAAATTGTTTTTCTTGCATTATCTATTGCGATTGCTGTAATTTGCAATATTTCTTCACAACGTACTATGGTATTGATAAATTTCTGAAAAGCACTGACTCTTATTTTTACTCCAACTTTATGCAAGAGAAAATATGTACGTTCTTTCTACAGCACCGGCTATAAATGAGTACATAAAGTTTTGATGAAGGATTTTACAGTTTACAGTTTCTACGTCATGGTTTTAACCCATTTGCTAAAGCTGCTTTCAAATCTGACAATTGTACCGTCCCAAAAAAAAAAAAGAAAAAAGAATCTCGACACCATTCTTACGGGCTTATACTTTCTGTAATTTTTCGATATTTTACTAAGCTCAAAAGCTTACGGATTATTATAAAAAACTTAGCATGTAGCTATTTTCTGAAACTTTAAAATATTCTCAGACACTTTACTACTTTACTTATTAAAGTTATAGAGGTTCAGTGTATACTTCTAAAAAGTATACTTTTCAAGCAACTAGCTTTCAATATCGCAATAAGGTTTTTGTTTTTTTACACAAAATTCATACGGTTGTTCCACAGTGAGCTCTATTGTGGCAAAACCATTGAATGCAACGAGTAAGTGTTGCTAAATTTTCTGGCAAAAGGGGAAAACTTTCGAAATTCGTTATACTTTTATATTTTACATTACTTTTTTTCATAATTTGGCATACGAGTTAGGAAAAAGTTATAATGAGAAATTTTGCAGCTTTCAATTGCACTTGTAATTTTTACTTTACAAAACAACTTTTTTCGTTTTTCTCCAATGTATATTCAAGGAAAAAACTTTTTACTAAAACAAGAAAATTGTACACATAAATAAAATTATCAAATTATCCCAAAATCGTTATTTTACCCTCAACGTGTGTGCTCAACTTAGCTTAGATTTCATCCCTTTAATTTAATATTTTTGTTACCATTTCCCTGACTAACATTTGACGCCAGTCGTAAAAGTTTTTACAGCTTTCGTGTAATTCATTCATTCATTAGACAAAGGAATCTTCAAGCAAAAAAGTTAAGAACGCTGACCTGACTCAATACTGCGCACAGTGCGAAGGGGCAGTGATGCATAATTCATGCATTGCCATTTTTTCACATTTAAAAAAAATTATTATGAAAAAATCAATGCGCAGCATTTAAAGAATTTCTTATGTGTATCAATTTAAGTTCTTCAGAGTTCTGCTGCAAACGAATTAAATTTTAATATTTCATAAACATTTTTTATACCTATCACCTTCTTTCGTGATATTATATTTTTGTCACCTCAAATAATAAAATTATTTGCAACTGCTA
The DNA here is from genome assembly GCA_963680825.1 of Meiosimyza decipiens. Classification (NCBI taxonomy): domain Eukaryota; kingdom Metazoa; phylum Arthropoda; class Insecta; order Diptera; family Lauxaniidae; genus Meiosimyza; species Meiosimyza decipiens. Next base: position 43,084,777 of record OY804258.1, read on the forward strand.
TCCATGCAACTTTCTCAGTTGCCATCAGTTTTTGTGATACCTTTCTCTTGGCACACCTTACCGCTATTATCAGTGCCAAAAGTAACCACTGCACTCTTTTTGTTAGGTAACACATTTACTTGTTGGTTTTTCATTTCCACATCCTACGTCCATTTGAATTTTGTATCATATGCATCCAAGTTGCTCTTAACGTGTTACTGCCAACTTTGTTGAGGGCTCTTGAAATCGTTACGAAAACTTTATGGTATTTGGTGCATGTTTTGGGAAATTTTAGTAACGTACGAATGTGTGGCTGAAGTAACACTTGGCAGCAACATCAGGAACATGAAATTGTAGACAACTTGAAATTACAGCTGGAGTGGCGACACAAAATGCAATGAAGGCATCGATTCTTGTGATGCTTAACAACGCAAATATCAAAGCTGCTAGCAATAGTGTAAAACAACCAAGATTGGGGATTTTGAATGAAAATGTTAGAGTTTTGTTGTAAAAAATGCCTTGCTTCTATCAGCAAATAATTAAAGTTCCATATTTTTCAAGACCCTATCAAAAAACGATATGTGTATACATCAAAGAAGTTAGCAGATCTGAAAACCGTTTCTTGAACACAGCTCGATCGCAATTCTCGATTTATTGCCTTGTTGACGTCACACGTTTGTTGCCTTCAATAGCGTTATGATCAAAATCGCAAAAGAGCCTGAATAAGCGTTCAGCTGTCAACACGTTGAATGATGAGGGATTCCTCAGTGCAATCATATGTGGGTTATTTTCATTAACATAAAAATCCTGGTTACCTTTTATGACCCATTCAATATCACAACGATAGTTTCGATCAACCGGAAACATTAAATTACGCAAGGTCTACTCTCTTTGTAAAATACGAGTGTGTTATTTTAATATCAAGGAATCAAGTATCGGCCAAGATATCATTTATCTGGCAGCATCACAAAACTGAAGCTATAACCGAATTACAGCTTGGGAGTTGAGGTCAAAGCTGCCAGTCAGAGTCAATTTCAAAAGTTGTTTATTTTATGAATGAATGTTCATATGTATTCAAGTTATCAAATCCAAGTACCTTGTTGCCAGTGTTGCATGCAAATGAAAAACAAAGTGTTTTTGGGTGTTTCTGTTTTTCTCTCATTTTGAAAGTTTTGAAAGCAAAACCAAAGCTTGATTAGAACAATTTCGGCATGCTTGTCACAATGCACATTCATTGATAGCCAGAAAGTTTTAAGAGTCAGCATGTTTCCACGATTCTCGACATAATCAATGGCAACAGCAACAACAACAGTAATAATAACAGAAGTCATAACCATATACCAGAAACAAAGTAGTTTTGGGTCATTTGGTTTGCTTTGTATTTAGTGCTATGTTAGGAGTGCAATTTGGTTTTGGGCAAAATTTCGTTTACATGACTGTTGCTGAAACGTGTTAAATTTTATACTTTTAGTGGTTGTATTGTAGTTTTCGAAGTTTTTAACTTTATGCTAGTGAACTATTTATGATTGAAAGGAAAAAATCCTAAAAATATTTGATATGAAATTTATTTTAATGTTTTGTGATTACATAGACACAATACTGAAGGAAAATTATAAATATGTACTTAATCTAACACTAAACAGCATCGCAATGCTCCTTCATTTGAGACATCCTTCAGACATGCAATTTTTCTTTAGTGTTACTCTCCTACTTTATAAAGAGCTATTTTTTCTTCAATTAAATGTAAGTAGCTCCTAAGTGCAATTTACTCCTCTTCTTGCAATTATTAGTTAGTGAAAACTACAAGTGCTCATGGCATATTTTCTTAATAATTTAATGAAAATTGCAATTTGCTTGCGAAAAAATTTACTATTCATATGACAGGCCACTTCATTTATTTCAATCTTCATGCAAAAATTTCTTTTTTATTCACACAAAGCTGCTACAACTCCCATTGGCAACTGGCAACATTTTACGTTGGCCCCTAAAATGCTACTTCAATTTTTTTTTGCATTTTTTACTTTATTAAAATGGATGCAGCAATATTTTGCTCATTGTATGTGCGTTGAGTAGCGAGCGAATCCTTTTGTGCAGAGCATTTATTTTGCTACTTATTATTTTTAATCCTCTCTGTTATGCTTTTTTAATCCTTTTTTAGTACTACTACGATTTTTGTTGTTGTTTTTAATGCCTTCTTTCTTTTGTTCTCATTACAGCAACTACTCGTATAGAGTTCAATCAACTGGCATGAAACAATGGTATCTACTCTCGGCGTTCATTGGTGATGCTGTGCGCGATGTACCGTTATGCAAGCACCTGGCCAAGCGGTTACCATGTCCAGGAGTGGGTCCACTGCCACCGCCTCAGCCACGTTAACTTTTGTGGAAGGGAGATGTGTTTTCTGCGTAGAAATTGAAGTAGAAGACTGTTGTGTGTAGAATTTTGCTACCTCAGTGTAGTCGACATTTTCATTTTTTTTCATCATCAGCAACAACATCGACCATTTACCGTTTGTTATACTTTTTCTGTCTTTAGTACCTTACAGCTTTTTTTCATCATATTATTTGTCAAAGTTTTAATTTTCATTTGAAGTTTATTTTTTTGTTTTTGTTTTTCCAGTAGCAGTAGCAAAAGAAAAATCATGTGCGGCAATGTGGGTATCTCGGGGGTTAAAGATAGGGACTATCATGGCTTTTGTCCTGCTGTCTGTTGGCATTGTGGACGAAATTAAGCGCTGAATGTAAATAATTATGGAGAATAAATTAAAAGCTTTTATGATATTTGAAAGCACAGAACGTTAAGAATGCAAATGTACTTTTTCAGGGATGTAGTAGTAAAATAGTAATAGAATTTTTTTTCATTAATAATGTTCTTAAGAAAATTAAAATTAATCGAATATTCCAACTGGTCCTTAACTATATTCCTACATATGTACATATATCTTTTTCTCAATTTCTTTTGCAACCAAGCTGAGCATGTAGCTGAGCTTTTAAAAAAAAAATGGTAGTCAAACTTGTGTTAATGCCTTTCTACTACTTTTTAACAATATTATGTATGTATGTAAAAAATGTATGTACTTACTTGCTGCATTGCTCTTAATACTCCCTTAAAAGGTATTGTTTAGCTACTACTAGGTATGGGTGAACTCCCGCAAGAGACCTAAAAAACATAGATTAGAAAATTCGCCATGAACGATAGTTAAACTACTACTTTTTCTGCTATTTCTTCGATCCACTTTTCAGTTACTAATTTTTACACTACTCTCTTTAAGAACTATTTGTACATGCATGCTTCACTTCTAGGGCTATTTTGCTTTTATGATTTAGCTCTATTTTTTGTACTTTGAAGACATATTACCAAATTTAATTCACAAATTCATTTCCACTACTATTTTCACTACTATTTTTAACAACTATTTATACTGTCGTCAATGCATAACTTGCTGCTACTATTTTGGTTTTTTTAATTTAACTCTATTTTCTTACTATGTGGACATTTTACTAAATTGAATTCACAAATTCATTTCATGTGCGTCTGTCCATTTGTCCGAAATATCAACAGCGGAAGCAGCATTCCAAATGCAACAGCTACTACAAATACAGCAATAGCATAAATGCAAACAACAAATTGTTGACTCAATGTATTTTACAGTACTTTTTTGTCAGCAAAAAAAAAGGAGTTTGCTGCAACTGCAGCAACAATGTTAACTTTGGGAATATTTGCGCACCAAGCAGCAACAAGAGAGCTTATGACCAAAAATTACATAGAAAAAGAATATAAAGAAAGCAACACTGGTAATAAATAAAAATCCATCGCTTCCAACACACAGTGACAGCCGTAAACCTCATTGAGGAAGGAGTGCGTAGGAACTTTTCACTTTATTGCGATGCTTGTTGGCGTACGGTTTGACCAGGGTTGTCTTGTTGTCGAAAATTTTAATCCTGTGGAAATTACATAAAACTCTATATTCTGAGTGTAGTAAGAGCCCGCAAAGAAGGAAGCGAAATGGTAACTACGCAGGGTTACTTAAAATCAGAAACTTGGTGACTGATAAAAAAATGTTTTGTTAAGTTGTGAACAGGATACGAACGGTAGTCGGGAAATCGTCAACGATCATACGCTGTCAAAATTGTAGCACGATTGACTCAACTATAAAAAAATTTTTATAGCGGATGATCGTTGACGATTTTCCGACAACCGTTCGTATTCTGTTCACAACATTCAGAAAGTTTTCGTTTCAAATGAATTCTAATTTTTCTTTTATCGCTAACCGCATTTTCTATGAAGAAAGAAATTGTAAAAATCCATAATTCTCTGAAAGTTTAGCAAATATCTTTTTTTAACTTGTTTTTAATTACTTCAAATTTCGTTCAAAGTTTAGAAGAACGAACACGCAAAAATGTTTTACACTGCCTTCTAAAAGGATATAGCAAAGTCTCAATTTTCATACCATCACATACATATATGCATAATTTGCCAACCCAAAATCAGAAAATATTTTCAAGAAAAAAATAATTTTAATTTTAACTTGTCAGCCCTGGTCCTGGCGTTGCATAGCATATGCATTTGGGAATTTCTCAGTTGTTGCTGTTCTTGTTGTTATTACTGCTGTTGTTTTGCTATAAGCGACAATTTTTTCCACAAGCTTTAGCTGTATGAAATCCTTGTTTCAAAATTAAATTGTTAAGGATTTCATTGAGCTTGGGGATCTTTGTGTTAAATTTTTTCCACAATTTTTTCTGGCGTTTAAATTGTACAACTTAACTTGTTGATATTTCATGTGCACGATTTTTTATTTTTGCAGTTGCTACTTTCTTGTTATTTATATGAAATTGTTATGCTTGCTTTTGCAGCCAACATTTTTGATATATATTAAGTATTTTAAATATGTATAAATGTGTGTAAAATGTTTTTTAGTACGTTAGCATTAATTAAGGTTTATTTAAAATCAAATGTATAATAAAACTCGGTATTAAATCCCAACATAAATTATTTTGAAATAAACGAAACTAAAATTATATGTGATACAGCTGAAAAACAAAATTTTATTGACTTGAATACTAAAAGTACCAGGAGGTGCTTCATTTTGAGGTTGAAAATATCGAAAAAATTTGCAAAATGTTGAAAAAAAGGTCAATAAGGGTTAAACACGTCGAAAAACTATGGAAAACTTTAAATTGTTGAAAGAGGTTTAAAAATGTTGTAACAGTTGAAAGAGATTGAAAAACTCGAAAAAAGTTGCATGCACACCTAAAGGCCACGTTAGTGCAAAAACGTATCGCACCTAATTACATTTTGGCGTGGAGTAGCTCCATAAGTAATTACTCATCGAGGCGTTCCACTCCGAGTCACTTCGGGTCCCTTGGAGTCACCGAGATGAAAGAAAATCGCGATTTTGTGGTTGCGTACGAGTTTTCTAGAATTGCACTATAACACCTTTAAGCCACGTTGGCTCAAAAACTTATCGCAAAAATGCTTAGATTTTGCGGTGCGTGCACCTTTATTTCGACTTTTGCGGATTTCGTTAAACTGCTTCCTGTCTTCAGAGGATGACGACATATTTAATTTATAACAAACCTGCGAAAAATTCAAAAATCGCACACGCCATAAAATGTAATTTTGTAGGTGCGATAAGTTTTTGCAAGAATGTGGCCTACAGATATTATAGTGCAATTCTACAACAACCGCACGCAAACTACAAAATCGCGAATTTGACTTATCTCGGTGACTCCAAGTGACCAAAAGTGACACGGAGTGAACCGCCTCGATAAGTAGTTACTAATAGAGTGACTACCTCCGGGATACTCCAAAGGACAAGGAAATTATCCATATAGCAACAAAATCTAAAAAATCTCACGCACTGCAAAACCTAATAAGGTGCGATAAGTTTTTGCATCTACGTGGCCTACAGATGTTGTAGTGCAATTCTATAAAAATCTAACGTAAACTACAAAATCTCGATTTTCACTCACCTCGGTGGCTCCAAGTGACTCAAAGTGACTCAAGGTGAAGCACCTCGATGAGAAGGCACTTATAGAGTGACTATCTCCGGGATAATCCAAAGAACATGGATAATATCCTAACATCAACAAATTTCGCAAATCGCTCAGGACACTCAAAATGGATATATATTAAAAATGACCTCTACAATATTGACACTATACCCCTGTAGTCAAAAGTCTATTGAAACAAAGAAAATTTCGGGTAAAATTTTTGAAAACGGTCCTTTCCAGGGTCCGGAGCCACCCTTAGTGATGTCGAAAACTTTTTCTTGAGCTTTCTCTATCGATTGGAAAAAAAAGTTTAAAAAAATTACTCCCATATTACACTAAGTAAGTATAGAATTTAAAAATTTTCATATGTATGGGAGGTGCCACGCCCACTAACGAAATCCCGTCGAAATACATTTAACTTTAAAACTTATGGTAACCGACATCTCTTTACCAAATCAGATCACTCATATAGTGCACTTAATATAGCATTAAACATATTTTGTTTGTATGGGAGGTGTCACGCCCACTAATGCAATCCTGCCAAAATCAATAAAATTTCACCATACCGACACCTCTGCATCAAATTTTAAAAAAAATTCTTCAATAGCACACTAAATATATCATTTAAAGTCTTTTGCCTGTATGCGAGGTGCCACGCCCACTGGTACTATTGCACTCATTTTCGGTCATGAGATACCATATTGCAAGCATACCTACCATGTGAAATTTCATAATGACTGTGTTGTTAATTCTCTTATTATAACGCTTATAAATATTGATGGATGGGCCACGCCCTTAAACGAGTTTTGCCAGTATAGTAATATGGACTGCCTTCTGTGGTATTATCTTTAGAATTTTTTTGAAAATCGTCAGTGCCAAGTTCGAGTAATATTGAATCAAAATTTTCAATTATTCAAAATTGTCACGCCCATTTTTTTGATTCCTCCCGCTTTCGGCAAAAGATTAAATATTTATGATCTGCAAATTTATGATATTACACTACAATAATTTGAATGGTTTGCGAGACATGAAGTTATGAAAATAAGAGTTTAGAGTTGTGCCACAAATGGTTTTGGAAAATTTAAAACCAAGCCCAATCTTAATTATGTTCACACATGCACCCCATGTTTTATCAGGCATTTAATAAAATAATCAATGACTGCATGAGCATACTGTAGCATACTTTTACCTACTACTTTTTAATAGAGGCTGTCATTTTAAGTATTTTTGTTCCGACGACACAGCTGGCAACGCCAATCAACTGACATTTTAGTTCTAATTTCTTTTACCAAATGTGCGGTGAATGCATTTAGTTAAATTGTGCTTATTCGTTATTAATATTGTTAAAAATATTAAATAGAAGATGAAATTTATGTCTTCTCGTGTTCTTAGTGATAAATCCCACAAAATATTTGAATTGAATTACATTAAATTGCATTAAAATGCAAAATATAATTTTGTGTGGCGACGTCGGCAGAGCAGCCACTGGAAGTGTACGGTGTGTTGTTGTTTTATTTGCGAAGTGGAAAGTTGACCCACTAAAAATTTTAATTTTTGTTCAAATAAAGAAAAAGAAAATATAAAAAGTGTTCAAAATCCGTTTTTGCCAATTTTAACAAGTGTTTGTTTCATGTTATCAAAATAATTCAGTAGAAATCTGCAAATTGCAAAATGCGCAGCAGTGATGGCATTTGGACTTTTCGCGGAGGAACTAAATTAACAGTCAGATTGTAATTTTCACTTCCATCGCTATCCATTTGATTATTTTCATCAAGGGAGGTCCTTGTTTTTCGAAATAGCTCAAAGGAAGTGGTTCATTTAGCCTTCCGGAACTTTTACTTTTACCAATTCCTTACCAGAAGTGTTGTGAAGGCAGATTAAGTAACTTGACAAATTCATATGGGTAACCATTTGCAGGTAAAATGTCTGCCAAATATGTGACTTTGAATTAAGTGCTAATTAAATATAGCTCATAATTATAAACCAGGAATATTTTTTTTAAAGTTCTTGGTTGATATTCCAAAGTTTCCATTTGAGAGCGTTTCCTTCCTAATATTGTATAGAAACTTTCATCAAGTATAATCACCTGAAGCGGAAAATTCATAATTTTCTTCTTTCTTCTTAAAATCACTGAGCGCTATTCTGGGCGGAAGATTTTGGTAAAAACAACGCGTCAAAACGACTTCTTTGACAGTTTACTTGACATGGCTAATAGTCAGTTACACTGACCTTCAATGTTTTTAATACTCAAATCTCTTAACAATTTCAGGGCCACTTTGCACGATGGAAACCAACGACAACAATCAGCTCCTATATTGCAGAAATATAATGTTTTATGAGTCAAAAACTGTGATTTTTGGGAACATCGTGCATATATTTTAACAACACTAATCTTCTCACAATATTTTTGCCTATATAATCATAAGTTCCCATTGTTCTCTTCCAAAATTGATTTCGAAACGTTTTCTTAAGACTCTTTTACCGAATATAAAAAAACCCAAAATTTCAAATGTTTTTTTGAAAATTCAAATCCAAATCGCAGGCAAACAAATAATTTTTTCAACCACAAAAATTCGCCAGCACACTCCTTGGCTCTAAATTTGTTCGTGCTGTAAAGAATATGAGTTGAGCAAGCTCATAATCACAGCTTTGGTCATTCACTAATTTATTCGCTTCTCTTCCCTTAATTTTCTGGTAGCCTTTGATTAATACCAATTTTTTAAGGGGCTAATTTTCGGTATGAAAAATTTAAAAATGTTTTGTTCAAATGAAACATTAATTGCTTCATTTTAGAAAACGGGTCCCACAAATATAAAACACATTTAATATGATAACAAAAGTTTTCCTAACGTATTTTGTTAGGATATTCCTTAGCTGTAAGATCCTTCAGATAATTTTTTGAGAAATTAATATTTCAAAAAATTTTAATCATTTTCTGTAACCTTTTCGGAGTAATATCCGTTAGTTAATCACTATGAAAATAATTTAGGGACTTAAATTGTTTTGATTTATATTTTCCCACTAAAAATTACTTGCCTCCAGGTGTTTTGTCCATATTTTATTTGCAAGTGTGGCCATTTTTTGATAAATGAATTATATAAACAAAGAAATTTTTGCTACAAAAATATATAATATAATGCTTTGAGTATTCTAAAATTGGGCCCTGAAAAAAGGACAAAATGCCATCACTGTTGACTGTTTTTTTTTACAAGTGTTTTCAGTGCTTTAAAATGTTTTTCTCATTCGCTTACTTTTTTAAGAGGACAAATTGGCTGCAAATTGGTAAGTGATTTTTTTTTAGTTTCTATGATTTGCTCAAAGAATTAAGTTATTAAGTAAAGTTTTTTAACTTTTTATTTTTTTAATCGAACAGCATGGAAATAGACTTTGTTTAACGATTTTTTCACAGAAAATATTTTTGCTTGAGTTGTCGCTTATTCAATTTAACCCAGAAAATATTTTTCAAAAACTAAACTTTATGGAATTGATTAACTCAGTGCGTATAAGCAAGAAACTAAAAACTCTGTTGCTGTTGATCGTTTTTTTTTGTGGTTAGGTCGATGAATGATTTTTCGTCATTAAATAGAAAATTATGCCTTAAATCGAAAAAATGTGTGAAAGAATAAGTTTAAGAGGATAAAACAATTCATAGTTAGAAATTTTTCTTGCGTTTTCCTGCTCTTAATTTTTGTATTTGAAGTTTTCGAAATTGAAATGTTTCGAATTGAGAATAAGTGTTTGAGTATAAGAGTTCCATATTTCGTTTGTTTCCTTCTTGGTGCTGAGGTCAGCCCTTACAAACAAGTCTGATTTTGGAAAAGTTCCAAAACTAAACTCTTTTTCTCATTGGATTACTACATCAGCGGATGCTATAACAATCGCAAGGAGCTCAAAGATCTTGTGACTCCATTATTTGTATACTGCTATTCAATTTGTACACTTTAATCACCACACCCTATGTCACATTGGTTTTTTAATATTTATGTGTGACGAGAAAACCGTCATTTTAATTTTCTAAAAAAGTAAGACATCCACCATTCTTACTAACGTCTTCATTTGTATGATATATGCAATATGCGACATCTCTGCAAATATGCCATCTATCAAAAAGTAAAAGTGGAAAACTTAATGATGAAAATAACAGCTGTCAGGTTTCATAAAAAACAAATGGCTTAATATTTTTGTAAAAGCGATATATTTTCTAAAGCGTAAATCAGACTTTTAAGTAAGAATAGCTGGAAGTTCTGACGGTGGTTGCGGAACAAAATCAGACATAGTGAAGCTCACTTTCGTGTGAATACAAAAACACAAGTAGCTCGACAGCAATTGATTATATTGACTTAAATCTCTGAATATATATCAAGGACAGTACTACGCATCTACAAAAAAAATAATTGCTAGATTTCATATTTCCCGCAAATTTTAAAAAAGTAATTCACCCTATTTCTTGGACACAGTAGTAAGTCGGCACTGTAATAAAATTTGCAATTATTCGAATATGTGGGTTGGTGCTTCAGATTATATCGCTTATCTTAGAGGGTGCATTGGTTTTGCTGCGTAGGAAACTGCGGAAGGATTTTGAAAATTTCGGTTTCTAAAGGCGTAAAAGATAAAGTCAAAGTTACCACAGTCATGAAAATTGGCATTTGCTTAGAATCCTCTTTTTGAAAAATTGCAATTAAGGAAATAAGGCATAATGAAAATTCAATATCTCCAGAAGCCACGGTGCTTCAGTCATAGATATTGGAATTCATTTTTCAGAAATTCAATACTATATATTACAGAAGATGTTTGGCTTTTCATAATCATTTCTTCGTTTTAGCTTACCATCAAAATGTTATTTTAGTTCCAGCTATTTTTCATACTGCACTAAAAATGCATTTCTTTAATCGACATCTAGTTTGCTGCATTTATTTCAATATTTGAGAAATTTTTGTGTGTCTTTATTATTTTATAAAAGGGTTAATAAATAGTTTATTCTTTAGCTTTATCACTTTTTAACAATATATACAGATTAAATTAAACTAAAACAGGTAAAACTGTCCTATAAATATACTTTTCCACCATTTGGTGTTATATAGTACTCTGTCGTTCCCTTTGAATTTGTCACATAAACATTTTTATCATCTTCATATGGACGTTGCGTTGTTCTTGTTGCCGGCCGTTGGTAATAGTTGTTGCTACTTCCAGCACCATAACGATTATCGGTTGCATAATTATTACTTGGATATTCATAGCGTGGATAGTCATCATTACTGGGTTGTTTGTAGTTGCCATTGTTATTGTTGGTCAATTGGGCCGAATTGCCATAACCATTTGGGTTCGCGTTATAAGTTTGTGCGATGTAGTTATTGCCGCCACTTGTACTGCTTTGGAAGTTGCTGCTCTGATAATGTGGTCTTCGCTTATTATCCGATACCACGAGTTTATCCTGATCATCATAATTATTGCGCACATAATCAGCATAACCACCTGCATAGGCTGGACGATTTAAAATTCTGCCCTTGCGTATAATTTCTTCATAGCTATTCGGAAACCGAATTTGTCCGCCTTCCGCTAAGTTTTGCACAACTATTGTAGAGAATTTTGTATTCACAACTGACTGATCATCATCTTGAAAGCGTACCATTTTACCACGCTGTTTTTCATAAACATCAACGTCATCATCATTATGTTCATTATCTAAGAAGTTTACGTGCTGTGCTTCAATAGCATCGAAATCTTCAATATCTTTAAAATTAATATCCTTGCCACCTCTATGACTCTGCTCGGCTTTAGCATCTTTATATTCCCTATTCATTGTAGCGCTCGGAAATTTTAATTTTCTGCTTTCTTTCTCCTTATTAAACGCTACGAAGCTATCGCGAATTTTATCTTTCACTTCCGCTTCAGGAAAGAATTTTGCACCTTGAGCTCCTAAAGCGGTAATTTCTTTATTTAAAATTCTGCCTTCGACACTGTCATCGTATTGTGAGTCTTCATTTTCAGCTATTGCCTCATCACTTTCGTCACCGTACTGCGTATCCTCGTCATCTTCTTCATCATGAAAACCATCGGCTACTTTTTCCAGTTCAATTTCCTTTTCATTAACTGCATAGTCTGTGTCCAGTGACCTACGGCGTCGTTGATATTCAACGCCACCCAAATAGCTTGAGAGTACATTATTGAAAAAGTTTCCAATACCATCCGAAATGTTGGCGCTAGCTGCGGTTGGCCTTGGCCTTGGTCGTGGTGTTGTTGACGCCTCCACCTGGTTGCCAGTTAGCGCAGACAAAATGCTAAATAATGAGGAGCTGCTGTCATCTGCTGACGCTGCTTGCTGTGGCTTTTGATTTTCCGGTTCCGGTTCGCTAAAAAACTTAAAGAAACCACCACGATGATTGTTGAGATAGTAGAGTATTTCATCCTGAAAATAATTACAAATTAATGAAATAAATTTTTAGATTTAATTGTGAGGCTTGCCTCATTTTTGGGACATTGCGCATAAGTTTGCACACAACTGCGTTGGCCACCACTGATGCCGAGTAATGCTGCACGCCCGTAGATAAGCGCTGGTGAAGAGGCGGGAAACACGGAAATAAAGCTGCAATTTTGATAGTAAAAAAATAAGTTATTATTTTCAGAAATTTTTCGTTAAATGTGGGCAAAAGTGCGTGGAAAAATTTGGGCCTTGTTTTTAAATGAAAAGGTGTTTCGAAAATTTTTACAATTTATATAGTCAAGGATATTTTTTTCATTACATTATCTTTAAAATTTTTTTTTGTGAATTGCCATTTCAATGAGTGCAATTATGAAGAAACCTTAATAGTACCTTCTCGGTCATTTGTTTTCGTGTGCGAATGCATTCGTTAATTGCAGGTATCCAAATATACATTCAATCAATACACTAATCCTCAATATTATAACCATACCATCTACCCACTATTACTTACTTTGTTATCGCTGGCGAAGTAATAAAATCTGGCAATATTCCACGTTGTACTTGGCCGGCAATCATCTGGCAAAGCACCTTCGGTACACATTGCAAATCGTCATTGCGTGCAATATTCTCGAGAGCTCTAATGAGTTGCATGTTAACGGGACGAGATGCAGTGCCCCCACCACCAACACCGCCATTACCACCAGCAAAGGCACCCAACAAGCTGCCGAGTGCGTTATTTGATACACCAGTACCACCAGCACCACCAACTCCACCGCCGAACAGTAGGTTACTAAACTGTGGTGCGTACTGTTGCGTTGAGGTGAAAAGTGACGCGAGTGAAGCCAAACCATCCGGCAGACCAGAAGATTGTTGTGGATAAGATGATGGGCGATAAGGTGGACGATATGAGGGCGGCGGTATTTCACCCTGTTGATACTGATAGTAGTTATTATATGATGGTAGTTGTGGTGGTCCATTACGTGAGGGTTGATATTGTGGACGCACGAAAGTAGCATGGTGTGGCGGTGGGTATTGTGTGCTCGTGTAAGACGGTTGATGGTGTGGACGCATTAAAGTAGCATGATGTGGAGGAGGATATTGTGTGCTCGTGTAAGACGGCGGTCGAGAATTGTAATTACCCGATGTTGTTGTTTGTTGTTGTGGATATTGCTCGCCCTGCAAATAATTACCCATGTTGTTGTTGTTGTTGTTGTTGTTGTTGTTGTTATTATTATTATTATTATTTGCATAATTAGGAACCGACGACGACGATGATGTTGAGTACTCTTGTCTTTCTGGTCTTTCTGGCGGCGGCAAGTAATTGGACGTTTGGTAATACGACGGCGGTGGATAATCCTTAGAGTCATAAGATATACGTTTTGGAGGCGTTGTTGGCTTTCCAGCAGGTAATGCAGCAGGCATTTCCCTATCAAAATCAGCAGGCGGTAATGCATTCGGATGTTGATTGTATTGTGGCGTTACATATTTATGCGAGTATTGCGGATAGTTGGAAGTTCCAAATGAAGCAGGCGTTACGGCGTAAGACTGCGAAGGAAATTGTGATTCACGTTGATATGTTGGTGCATTGTAACGATGATTATGTACCATCATTGATGAGTGCACAGTAAACTCTTGACGATTTGTTGAGGCGGCTGGTGATGGTGTATGATAGTAGTTCTCATTAGTGATGGGGTCTCGATAGCTGAGAATTGGCGTCGATTGAAGCTGCGTTGGTATCTCAGTGTTTAATTTATTAGATTGCGTGTTTGTATGGTAATTGTTGCTGTTAAACAACGTAGATGACTGCTGTTGCTGTGATGGAAATGTGAATTGGGCATCTGAATTCGATGTTTGTGGATAGGTGGCATCAACATAATTGTGATAGTTTTGTGATGCTGCTGTTGCATCAGATGGTGTAAATTCTAAAAGCTGTGATGGTCGAAAGTTGTACTCATTTTGTCGTGCAGCTGGTAATAAGAGTTCTGCCATCATTATTAACGGCTGTGAGGGAAAGAAATTCGAAGCCATAGAGTCTGCGGGGTCGGAGCTGTGTGAAATTGAAAATTAGTCTGTTTTTCTTAAAGCTTCTAATAATATTTTAATATGTAAAAATTTAGCTTCATAATGCAAATCGATACAAAAGCAATGTATTCGCGACAAATATAGTGATGGAATTCAGTTTTAAGTAGCTGATTGCTCATAAGCATAGTCGTGGATAGGATGATACTTGTCTGTGGAAGAGTTCTTTTATCGATTGGGAAACTTTTTGAAGTCAGAAGCTAACAAAAATTTATAAATTTCACAAAGTTCTTCACTTGCACTACTTGTCGGCAGTCTTTCTTCAATTGTTTTCTGATTTTTATTATATTTTTGTAAATTTATTTATCAATTGTCTAAACCCAATTCATGGTAATATTTTTTGCAGTTTAACATTTCTTACTAAAATTTATGGTTTTTTAGTTGCAAAATTTCACCAATTTTTTGTTAATTTTTGTCATATTTTTGCTCTGTTTTTGGTCACCAATTGGATTGTTAGCTCTAGCGACAGTAGTAATTTTCTAAAGATAGGAAACAATTAACATTGTTGCACCATTTTGATTTGTACATATCCTTCGGTTTTATTTAAATGATTTTTTCAAAGCCATTCAATTTAAGTTACTTATTTACTCAATTCACTTAACTTGATGTTAAGGATATTCTCAAGATTAGCAAAAAACTTTCTGTAGCCTTTCTGTTATGAAAGTACTAAAAAACACTCATATCAACGACTTCCACAGCTACAGTCAATATCATATCTTGAACTTCTTGAATTATCTTACGCTATAGAACTTCCAGCAACAACACTTACCTTGCATAATTATCCTGAATAGCAGCGCTGCCACCGTTTCGTATGCCTGCCACGTAACCCGTACCGTACATCATAATTAGAAATGCAATTTGCTGCATCATTTTCGCCTGTACCATCTTGCATTAAGATGTCACGTTATATGTCTCTTTCTGTATCAGCACACTTGACACAAGCCAACACTTGTGCTGCTATCGCTGCTACTACTAATGCGGATGGATAAATTATCCTGGCAATAACTTATGAATTGTTTTGCAAACACGCACCAAAGCAATCTACTCTATGGGAAGTTGAGAAAAATGTCACTTTTTGTCGCGTCAGCAATTCATAAACGTAAGCTCTACTACAATTTACACAAATGTCACTTCAGCTCTATTATCCCGTTGGTGAAATCCTTAACTCCTTGCTAGAAAAAAAAATAGAAGAAAAATTGCAATTTTTCGTTTTTTCCAACAAATTGTGCAGATTTTTCTGCTGTTTATATCTCTCACGAGACAAGCGACATTTTCAAATGTATAAATATTAAGATTTTTTTTCGCTGACGATTCTCACGTGATCGCGCTTTGCAAAATATAACGGATTTTTTTTTTTTTTTTTTTATCCTTCCTCACGTTGGTATTTGAATTGCGCGCCAAATTGCAATTGTCGCATGCTGATTTCTTTGAAGGGGCGGAAAATTTAATTTTACTGATTATGCAAAGTCACAACAGGCAAATGTTATAAAATGCAGAAAATGATATTAAGGATAATAAGATAAATAATAGGAAAATGCAAAAAAATATACAGCAGCAGTAGTATTGTTTTGAATAATAAGAAACGGAGTTTGAGAAATGCTATAAATTGCCGTGGAAATTGACAAATAATGAGAATAGGGAAGCTTGCACATGCCAAATTGGAAGTAAATGAAAAATTTTAAGTTAAAGTCAAAATTTAAGATACAAATTCTATGAATACCATCCCTTACATCATATTATATAAAAAACCCATAATCTGCGTCTCTGCATTTATTTTTGTTAACCAAAATCACGCATCCTTAATTTAACCATAGTGCATCCGCAATGCAGCTAATTTAACGACACTTTTTAACGAGCACGCGGAACAGGTGGAAAAGTCACAAAATCCACTGTCGTGTAGTAGACCAATGAACTTGTCATGCAATCCAAATATCCCTGCCAAAGTAGTTGCTTGATGAAGTATTTAGTACCCCCAGGAATGTTACACTACATTGACAACGGTATGGTATGACGTGAAGACAGCGCGGACATAAACTGCAAGGACGTGCGTTGCATAGCGATTTGGGTGTAAGCATCTCAAATGGAGACTTTACAGTTACGTTAGTAGCAGCATTACAAATACAATTTGAATTTTACGATTCGAAGACGTGATTTGGTACATAAGAACTGTCGTAACGCAGAAATGGTGTAAGGGAGGAATTGAGTTATAAATGGAAAAGATACTAAATATTAAAAGAATGATTTTGACCAAACCATGGTAGAGGGCTGAAGATATGTATATTCAATTTGTGATATATTCTTTATTAAACTTTGTTGGGATATTATCCAACCAGCGAAAATGTGATAAAGGCCCCATATACATAGGGGAAGGCGGGGTAAAACGGTATTTGGGGCAAAGCAGTAAAAAGGATATATTTATCCTAACGTTAAAACTCCCTCTAACGTAATTATAATGAATTTGTGTTTAAGTAGTGCTCATGTAACTGCCAGATTATAGTGACATTTCGATCTTCCGTTGTCAAGAACCACGAGACTCATCAAAATGAGTGCGGTCGTTGCAAAATTTTGAGTATTTTCGATTTAAGTAAATTCATTTCCCGCGAATCATTTAAAAACAGGTAAAGTGTTGCGTCGTAGAATATATTGGTGATATTCATTTCTGTTGACAATGATTTCTTTATGTTGATAGCTTTTGTTTCACGCGTCTGTATGTTTACATAGGTCATGGGAGCTGAGTGGTAGGGGCAAAGCGGTTGTGCTCATCACTTGATTCCGTCATTTTATCCAATTTTCAGAAGTTTCGAAAAACAGAAGTCCTGCTACTTTGCGAAATCCATTCATCACACACAAAACACATGATTTTTTTTTTCTTAGAAAAATTTTAAGACAAATGTATAATTATAGTTTTTAATGTACTGCACTTCATATACCGCTTTACCCCACCCGAAGGGCAAAGTGGTATATACAATAATAAACTTCTTCCCTTGAGAAAATAATGAGCCTAATAACCTTAATATATTTTTTTGTGAAAACTTAGTTCACCCGTGATATCACTTTGCCCCGTCTTCCCCTACATATGTAGGGGAAGCAAACGCAAAAGCCACTGCAAGATGTTAATCAGTAAAGCCTTCGCTAATCAGAATTGCATTTGTTGTGTGAGATATTTTTGAAAAAAAAAAGTTATGTTTTTCTTTTACACTTCCGAATAAGGCGAATTCTGGCTTTTTGACCCTGCTTTCTTCAAATATTTTTGAGTATGTGTTACCGAATAATGTTAGATTCAAAATCTGTACTCAAATTGAACGAACAGTCAGAATCACTTATTTGCCTCAACGATCAGTAAAATTCTTTGAATTATAAAATACCTAACTAGAAAAATGAAAAATCGACCAAACATTACGATGTTTTGTTAGTTGGTTTAGAAATTGTTGAAACTCGAAAAATGCTTAAAAAGTATCCAAGGAATCTAAAAATTTACTATGTGTTGAAATGATTGAACAAGTCGCATGACGTCGAAAAATATTAAAAAGCATGAAAGATTTGGAAAAAGTTGAAAAAAATTCTGAAAACATCGATTAATCTTGAAGAAATCTAAAACTTTGAAATGAGCCAACAAAAGTCTAAAACGTAATACTAGCGTTGCGTGCGTTTTAGCGTTACTTTTCGGCCAGTTCACTCTACTATGGATTCTCTTTCATACTTGCCATATCAGAAATGACTTCGCTTAAGCAGAAAATGTTCGGCACAGTTGTAATAGAGATGGGTTTCCCACATAGCTAGAACGATCGTCAAAGCTAAATCAAAGTAATTTTTGATTTTTGAATTGATACCAAAAAATTGTGGTGGACCACCAACGAAATGGAGCGAGTCAAAAATATCCATTTAAAATCAAATCAAAATTTATTATCTTAAAGTTGCCAAAATTAAGTCTGTGCCATAAATAAATCCTTGATAGAATTAAGGAAAGTATTTTTAGTTTTCCATTAAAGAGAAATAAATAAAAAAATTATGTTAAAAGTTCTTAGTGTGACTAGATATTCTGCGCTACAACTTTTGGCTTTTGCCTTCGCATTATATAGCTCAGCAAAACTCTTTTACGCATAATAATTCCCAAAGAATTTCAGAAAAACCTTGTAACACTTTTGTAAAAATGAAATTTTTCACATGTTTTCACTAAATCTCTTTAAAATAAATATTTCAATTTATTCATATGCGATAATTTGTTTTCTTTTCGAATTCGTATATATTTTTAACGCTTAACAATTGTTTCACATTGTTTTCCGCTTTCCTATTACCGACGAGTACCGGATATGCTACAAGCACAACGATTAAGTAACTCTTTTCTTTTCATTTACTTTTTTTTTTGCGCTTTTGGGAATCTCCCCACGCGACCTCACGTAACACTCACAATTTCTTTTAAATTTTATTTGCTTCTTCTGCCACTCGGCGAGTTTCGCTTGGTTACACTAGCGCGCTCTTAGACGAGTAACATAGTTGGACTTGTTGCAGCGGCGTTTGACTTACGATTGGCACAAGCCAGCAGCTTGAAATTGCCGCTACCATCATGGTTACAAGCCGGAGGTTGTTGGCTTGGTTGGCAATGAATTGTTTGTGGATATATTTTGAACTCAAGCTTAATTTGAGAGCAGATAGACTTCAACTCAATTTATGGCTCAAACAAAAGTTGCTAGCTGCAGCGATTAACAAATTTTTAGTAGAAATATTTTTACTGTTTAACTCACAAGCAGTTAAATCATATCTTCCACTTTGGCCATTTTATGAAATCTTCTTTCAAATTTGCAAAAAACTTTAAATTGTTTATATGATAAATCCATGCTAAGTTAAGTGTCAGGCTTTTGAGATAACATACTGTTGACTTTGAGACAAATTGCGACAAGCAAATCGCAAACGAGAGTTATTGATTGGTAATACCTACGCCATACCTGCCACTTGAAATCGGAACATTAAACTTGAAATAAATTAAATTTACCTCAATGTTAAGTTATTCAGGTTTCTTCAACTTTTATTAATATAATTTGTGTTAACATGACTTCTTGCTACTTTGATTGTTGGATTGATGTTTTTTTTATTGTTGCTGTTATTGCATTCGGTATTTTCAGCTACTTCACCCAGCCAACACTCCAATTTTTATGTTTAAACCGCTGAACCGCTAAGAGAAAGTTACTACCAAACTGAGTTGCTGTGTCGTCTTACGAATTGAACTTTGTTGCAGACAATGTTGCTGTTGTTACTTGTCTTGTTCTTGTTGTTTTTGTAGATCGCCGCAAAAATGAAGTAATCACAGTTTTGCCGAATGGTTTAGTTTCAACGAAGCGCAGCTATTGAAAATGTAACATCTTAACCCATTTTCTTCAAGCAGGAAATCTGTTTCAGTTTGAATATGATTTCTGGTTGTTAATCTCTTGTTTATCCAATAAAATTAAATATTTGACTTGTTGTGAACGCGAATCTAATCTGCTTTCAACTACTTCCGAGCATATAGTTATTGGAACTAAAGGGTGATTTCTTAAGCGTTTAGTTTTTGAAAATTATAAAAATATCAAAAAATTTGCCATAGTGAATAAAATATTTATTTGAAGCCATACACCAATTTCTTTCATTTACTTTTAAAATATTATTTCATGTAAATGTTGCCCGCGGCTACGCCTGAGGTGGTTCATCTATAAGCTCCAATTTCGGCATATTTCTTACAGTAATTCGGCCGGTATTTCACCAACGGCAGCTAAAATGTTGTCTTCCAGGACTGCAATTATGGCTGACTTGTCCTTGTACACGAGACACTTCACCTAGTCCCTCAAAAAATAGTCTAGTGGGGTCAAATCGCATGATCTTGGCAGCCAATATAGACTACTCCAAAACGTGTGATTAATTGCTCACCAAGCTCGCCTCTCAATACGTCCATGATATCGCATGCTATGTGGCATGTGGCACCGTCTTGTTGAAACCACATGTCAACCAAGTCAAATTCTTCCGTTTTGGGCAAAAAAAAAAGACAGTATTCATCGCACAGTATCTTACCCCATTGACTGTAATGTTGCGATTTTCATTATTTTTGAAAAAGTACGGTCCAATGATGCCGCCGGCCCACAAACCGTACCAAACAGTGTATTTTTGAGGGTGCATTAGCAGCTCTTGAACTGCGTCTGGCTTCTCTTCAGACTTAATTCGGCAATTCTGTTTGTTGACGTACCCATTGAGCCAAAAATTAGCTTCGTCGCTGAAGAAAATTTTTCGATAAAAAATTGAATCTTCATCCAACTCACAGAGCACGAATTTTTGTAATAAGATTCACTAATTTGTAGCGCTGTTCATTTGTAAGTCTATGTATGGTTAAATTTCAAGCCTCCTCCATTTTTAGCTATACTATATACTCTCTGGTTTCAATTGATATAAATAAAGACGCCATGCCACGTTCCGCAGTAAATTTTACTTCCGACAGCCCAAGAAAGAATTGATAAGAACGCAAGATTCATAGATATTGCGCTTAGATTCAGATTTTAATTAATGTGTAATGTTACATCCAATATATGTTTTTTTTTTAATAACTAAAAGAAAACACTGAAATTATTTTTAAGAATTTTCGTCCTCAGAAGGTTTAACGATGGTGAAAGTCACCAAATACAACAAAAAAAAAAATATGGCTTAAATTTTTAGTGAAAAATCAACCAAAAACAAATATAAAATGGAAAATTTCAAAAATAATCCAAAAAGGTTAAGGAGTTATTAGATTTCAATTTGCTCTCAGAAGGAATTCGATATTTACCATGAACAAATTTTTCCTTTGATGTGGTCATTTATAGGACAGAGGGAGATTTTATTTTTTTGCCATACTTTCTTTAGTAGCTTTATAATGCAATGCTGATACCATTTAAGCTTCACCAAAGAGACAACTGAAAGTAATGGGTTAAGCGATATGTTAAGAGATGGAGCAATAAAATAAAAATGAGACAGCATGAGCAAAATACACAGCTCACCTGGTTATTAAACATATAAATTTCACACGATTACGATGAGGTAACAATTTTTGTTAACCAAATGAAAGTGAAACTGACAATGAGCATAAAATTGGACTGAAGTTAAACAAAACTGAAACAAAACTGAGAGCGTAAGAGAGCATTAAATTTAAAAAGGCCGCAAAACCGACAGCGAAGAGACAAATCAGTGGCCGGTAAGCAGTTGATTTGAAAAAACCCCGTACTATCGGATCTGGGTTATTGACTGATTATGGAGATTTCATTTGTTTTGTTTTTATTTTAATGGATTTTATTTGTTTTTAAAATTAATGACATTAATTTAATTTTATCTATTTTGTTGCGAATTCATAAAATCGTTCATTTGCGACCAGTGATGGCATTTGGTTTAAGTTAAAATGTACCGATTCGAGACTTGAAATGTACTTTTTAGACGACGAATGTACTTTTTTTGTGTTGAACAATCAATTTTACTAAAATGTACGAAATTTTTCAAACAAATTACTAACAAAAAAAAAATGGTCCTCACTTTTCCCATCTCAAAACCGTAGCGAAATCAGATATATTTCACATTAAATTACAAAATCTACACATAGCGATTATTCTTATTTTTTCACTTACTAAAGAAAAAGATTTTTTTTTATAAATCTGCACATTGCGTATATTTTCATTTGCTTAAAAAAAAGGTCATTATTATAAATTGTTCAAATGTTCCGAAAATGTACTGAAATTGTGCCGAAAATTCGCCATATGTACTAAAAATGCTGCAAAAGTACCGAATGTACTGGAAACTTGTTGAATGTACTGACTACATTTAGGACGCAAATGTACCAAAAAAAATACAAATATACCGAAAATGCCATCACTGGTTGTGACATCTTCGATGAGTGGGCTAAATTTTTGTGGATTTTTGCAATATTTGGTTATTTTTATGGTAATTTAATGAGCAATGCGTGCGGGTGTTTTCAAGTTGTGTAATTTTGGTAAACGAGCTTTGGTGCGTCATTTTTCATAACATTTTTAACTTCAGTACTTTAATGTTTACATTCATTTTGAAGGTTGCCACACAATACGAAGACTTAAACTTTTGTTGCTTGAAAAAAAAATTGCTGTGTATATTTTCCCAAGTAATATTTCTATGAATTTTTCAAAATAAGAGGTTTTACATTTGTGTATGGCTTATAAGCTATGCTGCATTTATTAGAAACCATAGTAAATATCCAGATATTTATATAGATACTTATTTCGCAAATGGCTTTGATATGTTTGTCAAAGTGCAGAACTGTTAATCACGCGTACAGCATTTTCCAACTTTTTTGGACTAATTCAAATTACTTTGAAAAAACCTTGGAAAAATTTAAAATTTTGAAAAAGTGGAAATAGACAGAATATGATGAAAACTTTCGAAAACTATTGAAAAAGTTAAAAAATTTTGAAAAGTTCTGAAATGTTGTCACTTTTGAAAAATATTTGCGTTAAAATTTCAGATAAGGAACTTGAAAGGATACAAATACATTTTCTCACTTACTTCCAATCGTTTTAACGTCTGAAACGAAGCTTAGCAGATTTTCTGCAAAAAAATTCCGTCCTCTATACCAAAGCTGTATCTGTATCTCAAATTGAATCTATTCATTTCCTCCTTCGACCCCAATTAACTAAAATTTTATCGCGTCTGACCTTGAGCTGCTATGCACCTTTGAGCTTAGTCATGTCAGTGGCCGTTATTCTGTGGGAGTGAGAACAATAAATTTACCAGTTTTCGGCGATGAATTTAGTTTTGATTTAATCCAAAGACACTTTGGACATTCCAAAAAAACCGTTTGTTGATTAATGCACCTGACTTTTTAGTGATGGTTACAATATCTGGCGAGTTCCTAGTCGGAAACTCGATTGCAAATTGTTTAGTGGATGGATCGGCATACATTGCACCCTAAGCAAACAAACCTTAAATTCTGACCCTCAAAATTTGTAAGCGAAGATCATTCAGCTGTAGAACTGTTGATTCTGCTTCAGATTCAGGGTTTCAAGGTTAGATCTGATTAATTTTTTGTTTTATTGGGTTCAAAAAGGAAAATAATAAGCTACGATTTAAGACATATTTGAAGGTTCCACGTTTAGTGCTCACAGCTTTCCTAATTTTCCAAAAGTTTGTCCTCAGAACTATTTCATGTACTTTAAGCTCAAAATTTAATATTTTGGCTAACTTTTCGCAGAATAAAATAAACCCTCATACTTGTTTTTTTTTAAGGTACTTACACCAAATGTCACAAGCAAAATGTTAAACGTTTTGCCGTGCAAAAAAGTTATTATTCCCACAAAAAGCTAAGCAAAATTAACTTGTGATATAGCTTCAACTTCAGACTCATACCAATTTTAGCATTTTGACCCGGACTGCATATTCGGCTTTTATTTCTCGTAAGGTTACGCAAATATTTGTCATTTAATAAAGGACAGCGATACAACTAAAGTATCCCGACATATCCTTTCAACGCATACAAAATACTATAATAGTGAATGTTAAAATTATTATTAAATGCCGCTTGATAGCACAATAAAAACTACTTTCTGTACTTGTACCTTTTAAATATGATAACATCTACTACATGGCACTTGTAGTACCAGAATTGAACAAGTACAAAATTTCATTAGAATGGATGCTGGATACTTTTCTATCTATGTAAAGAGATTTTTTTGAGTTGTATTAGGAAAATATGGAGCAGAACTTTACGAAAAAAGTTGTTAAAAACACAAAAAACCTTGTTATACGTAAAGGGTCACTTTAAATTTCGCGCCATTTTTGAACTGTCAAAGTCCAACCATCATAAGTAAAATTTAAGAGGTCACTTGACAGATATTATATTTCATATATAACCTAATTTTTTTCACAAAAGTGTAGCGTTTTTATATTAAAACAACTCCTCTTGTTGGTTGAGCCAAACGACCCCTCTTGTTGGATGCCCCATACTTCTTAAAAGAGTACTGTTTAATTTCCAAGCAATTTATACTAAGTTTGAAAATTACACTTATTACAGTAACTCATTACTGGTGCGTCTTGACTGCAAGGCTTTTCGCACAACTAACAACGTTCATCATCAGATGGCATAAATTATACGTTTTTGTAGTTTTTTTTTAATATTTACAACATAGAGTGAAAATTATTATTTGAGTATCCTGCATATATGAGACTATCATATTCTGATAATATCCTAGCTGCATAACTCCGCATCATCATCATACATGAACGTCATCGTTATACTACAAGTATTCAGTGTGCACATACAACAACTGATGTCCTTTATTATGTCCTGAGCTCATTTATTACTTTTGCACACACATGAAAGACAGATTGCCATCGTGTTGTTGCCGTTAGTAACGCTTGACCATTAAAACGAAAAGCAAATTACTCATATCGTCATAATCGTCGTCCTGTTTTGTATTAAAAGAAATTCTTTGCTTGTTCACTTCTTGTCGTCGTTAGTTGGTTGGTTTTAATAAATCGTTCTTTTCCAACAGCAGCAAACTAAGAGAAGCAATACTTTTGACAGGACATTCGACAGAATATACGACATTTTTATTATTAGGGGTTTTATTATTATGTCAATACGAATTGTATGTGAGCTTCTGTTCAACGTAAGGATAATAAATGAATCAAGTTGTAGCCGAGCTATAGAGATGAATGAAACTTAAATGAATGACCAAATGATGGCTTGAATGATGGCATAGTGTTACGCAATTTGTGATAAATTTATTGAAATTATAGTTTTTGGAATGATGATGATGAAGAAAAATTCTTTACAGAAGCAGAGATTAATATATCTCACTTTTATGGTATTGACAATCTACGAAAAATCACAAAAAAAACAATAAGTTATATAAGTTGGGATTAGTTTTTTGCTGTTTTAATAAAAAGAAGTTTTGATTAGTTAAAATTGGTTCAATAGAAAGGGCGCTATAATTCCTTATTTTAAGAATTTATTTTTTTTTCACTTGGATATGTTTAAAATTGGGAAATTGAAATCTCGAAATCATTGAAGGAAAAATTATCTTAACTAAAAATTTCGTTAAATTCTTTGTTTAAGGTTTGGGGTTAATGATTTATGTTTCGACGGGCCTAACATTTATTGCTGAGACAGTACGAAAAAGCTAAGAAAAAATTATGCGAAAATAATAAAATATCAATCATAGTTTTTTACTTCCAGCATTTATTTTTAAAAAGCTAAATAACTAAGAAGGCTTAAAGTTGTAGTAGCTAGCCGCTATTTTTATAAAACCAGAATAATTGCCGCAAAACTCGCAATGCAATGTCTCTAGCAATATCAATAACTCTCACGAAACCTTCAAAACGCCCTCTACAACACCAGAGTACATATACAAAATTAACTAATTGTCCTGCTGTCACTTATTTTTTCTGATAACGAATACGCCATTTGATTAAATCAGAAAATTTGTGGCCATCACGTGTCAGTCAAACAAAACAAAACACGTCACGCCACACAGCCGAATTAAATTCGAAAAAAACGCAGCATATCCTTCCATGTACCACACTCTACCACTCCCTCCAACTGTTAAAAAATGTTATTTAAAAAACATTTTAAAAAATTGAAAATAATTGTGGCAAACGCTTTCTGAAGCTATTGACATTGGCCACAGCGTGACAAGCAATTGACATTTGTTGTGTCATGAGATAAGTTGTAATTTTCGCTTAAAATGCCACGTGACGACGCGTACATAAGATGCGGCTGTCAAAACGCGGCGTTAAAAATGGCCGCAAGCTGATTTGCCCACTTAGAGCTAAGGTGTGAAGCAACTTTTTTTCTTGACACACGTCAAAATGCTGTCACATGGGTGGCCAGCATATAAATGATCCTGAGGGTAATGAAACTAAAAATATTAAATTGTACAAATTGCAAGAATTTAAGGATTTCTTGTATGGCGCAGCATGTGAAAAGTTATAGTTTTGTTGCCACATTGTCGCCAAAGTGCATTGCTAGGCGCACAACAGCATGACTTTTTGGAATGCTTAGTTGTTTGCTCAAGCTCTTCGAAAACCTTTCATTTGTCGCGTGTCAACAAACTTATCATTTATTGTCAAAGGCTTCCAATTCTTTTTTAATGCGCGTGCAGAAAATTTTACTTTTAATTAATGCAAATATTTTGAATTGATGTTCCTCATTGTCCCTATTTTCGTTTTGTTGCTACCCAATGATGTTTACTTTTTCAATTACAATTGCAAAAGATTATGCCACAAAAAACATAATTTGTTGTAGTTGCAAAAGAGGATGTAATACTACAACTAACAAGGACTACAGCAACAGTAGCAAAAACTAGCAAAGTAATTAAATAAGAATTTAATTAGCCAACAGCACTACATGCTCGTTTGAGTAAACATTTTGTATATTCTTTGAAAAATTAAGCATTACATTTAATTTAATCAAAGCGGTTGTCTTACAGTCTCTGTGTGGGGAAAATTTATGAACATCCTTTGAAATTATGTGCATCCTTGCAGCAAAAATGCATTAAAAATTCATCAAGAGAACATGTTGCTGCAACATACATACATATGCACGTAATTTAATAGCTATTTATGTATCGCCTACGCTTTTCAGCAAATGCAAAACATATCCTGTTTATAAATTCATTACACAGAAAGAAATATTGTTATTATTCAGTATAAAAATATTTATAGCGCTTCCATCACAGAGGAATGGCAAAAGCTTGGAAGTTCGAAATATAAGATGAAGTTAGGCTTTATAGCTAGATTTCTACGAAGAATTCATAGAACTTGTGGCGGGACAAAATTTACACATCATAATTAAGAAAGGGAAAACTGCAATGCATTTCATTACCATAGTGAATTCTACGCCCGACATATCACACGTGGATTAACACTTTATCATCGTCAAATATGCCATAAGTGCTGGTACATCTGTCAAATGGTTGGTGATTCTCATTAAAAACCCCCAACATAAAGTTCCCTCTGTATCTGCTCTGAAGATTTTTATTGTCTTATGACAGCAGAAGAAATGTCACAGAAAAAGTGAAAGAACTTAATATTTTAGAAATATATTGCAGTTCACGGTACTAATAATGCTCCAGATGGAACTTCGTTATTCAACACAGTTCAAACACTACTTCCATAAAATTCAACAATCACAAACTGTGGCAAAAATCAATCAAATACTGTACATATATTTTGAATAAAAGAACAATGCTTTGTAAACTATAGAATATTGAATTTCTTTGAAAGAAGGAAACTAAATTTCAGCGAATTCCGATATCAGCAGCTCGCCTGAGTGTGTAATTTAGCAACAAACATCTTTTATTCCGTTTAAAATCTCCTTTGTTTCCCACTCATTGGATTTTTCGTTGTACTCATAGATTTGATCATCAGAACAAGCAACTACTTTATTGCCAAATGTATATATCATAATATTCGCCTGAATTTAGAGCATTATTATCGCAATAACCTCCAACTACATACAGTTTGTCATTCAATTGAGCAATACAAAATCCGTAACGGTGCTCTAACATTGAAGCAACTTTGGTCCATGTATTCGTTTTTCGATCCCATTTTTCAACAGAACAGATCTGTTTTCTTCCATCGTAGCCACCTACCGCATATAACATTCCATTTATCGCAGCTTCACCGCAACTACGACGGCTTTCTATCATTGCATTTATTTGATCTATGTTCATCGTTTTTAAGCTTATGCAAATAACAGTATTTAAAGCTGCCATATTTTTGCCCATTCCTCCAACAACAAAAAGATTATCATGCATAACAGCAGCTCCGAATGCATAACGATACTCCAAGCCTTTCAAGCACTTCATCCACTTAAGTCGTTGTGGGCAGTAAAAATTAATTTTCATTTTGGTATTGTCAGAATTGTGTGTTAGGCACATCAAAAATTGATCTGATTTAATTGATTTCCTCGCATTAATTATTTTATGATCTGACAAGTACCTGCATTCTAAAGCGTCTACGTATAATTGGAAGTTTTCATTTGAAGTACAAATTGGTTTCACCTGTTTAATTAAGAACGATGGTTCCAACAATGGAAACCGCACTAACTTCAACAACTGATCTTTGTATTTCATACGTTCAATTTGGTCATGCTGTATCCATGTCATCATTATTTCAAAAATGTTTTCTTCAGCATGAACACAGAGCTTATCGTTTGCTAGAAACTCCCCCACGTGTTCTGAATTTAAATTAAGGAACTCGTGCGATTTAGAAACATCCATAAAGTGCTTCAAGCTATAGTCTATTGCCTTTTTTAAAAGTATCTCACATCGATGTTGCTTCGCAAAGAGCATGAGCCCCAAGCAATTGCTTGGATGTAGCTGTTCCGAAAGAAAATTCCCACATGCCGTGACCACATTACTCAAGAGCAGTAAATCTGCTAATTTTAATAATTCAACAGCATTGTCCTCTGTGATTGCTACACGTCCTGTGTAAATATACTCAATCAGATTGCGTAATATAGCACCATTTGCGCTGGGCATTTTTATTTTTTTTGCTGTGCTTTCACGCATTGATGACGTAAACATTCGTTTGAAATATTCACTGGCTGCCGAGAGAACATTGCGATGCGCTGATATTCTCAGTTCTTCGTTGCCAGCACATCACACAATTCTTCATTTTCACAATCCTGCCACAATTGCTGTAGAATGTTCTCAGCGTGGACTTTATCAACAAATATAAGCATATCGGACGAGATATTAACTGAATTATACTGATCACTCTGAACTCCGAAAAACTTTTTCTCGCAACAGCTGACGCAGATATACTGACAGTGGTCTTATTTGTTAAATATTTATATCGCTCTTTCCACACTTTCATTTTTATAGATATCACACTTTGTACACATACACGACGTGGTTCATTTACAGTTGATACCTTCATATGCATACCTTCATTTCTCAAAGGAACAATAGTTTTTATTGTTATATTGTAGGTACTCACTCGTACACATAATTGTGCACATATGGTAGAAGTACCTGAAATTCATGGAAATCTTTCAATATGCTTAATGCCCATTTCGTGGTATCGCATGAGTTAGGGAATTTGCTGTACTTTCCATAGTGTCTGCAAGAATTCGTCTGGGATTCGGATACTTTGACCAGTGTCGTCTTCCGAAGTACTATATATAGTAATTTAGCATGAGTGTGTTGATGGATGGATTTGCTTCTCCAACAATTGATTTGATAAAGTGAGTAGTCTAATACATTCAAAATTTTAAGTACTTTCGAGATTCAAATAACTTTTTATATCGTTTGAAATATACACATACATATGTATGGATGTGTTCTAACGAGTTGAACATAAGTCTTTTTTATGTAAAGAATTCAATTTGTTGTACAAAATCAAACTTTTAGCCGACTAATTTACATGTTTATATCAAAATCTGTACATTATATTGCAATTTTGAGATAATTTAATCCTATGCAATGCGACATCTTTAGATGAAACCGAGCGTTAGGTCAAAAGAAAAGTACATAAGTAAAACCGATATTGAGAGCTAAATGATACAGGTAGTTTTATTTTTCGTTTATACGACATAATCCCTTATTAAGTAGCTACGACAAAGAAAAATCATCATTTCAAGTTTCTAATTCACATACATAAATAAATAACTATATTTTCCCTACAGTTCTTGGGAAAATGCTTTACCATTTGTAATCATTGATTTCATACTTTATACTCGGAGGGTATAATTACAAGGAAGAATATCACACTGTGAAATAGATATCTGTAAAAAACAGACCGCATTGTGAAATCGTTAGAGCTGTGAGCTCATAATTCATAGTGCGTGAGTTCGATACGCTTTTAATTTTTTTTTTATAAAAATGTAACGTTTAACTATGTAATTGGTAATGCAGAGAATCATGAACTACTTTTTCCCTAACATCGTCGTGTTGAAAATCATAAATGAAAACCTAGATTGTTATTGATGACTGGGTTGTTTTTTAATAAAATATATCGAGATTTGAAATTTAAAAAATAAAAAAGCTTTATTGTGAAAAATTTAAATTCAAAAAATTGTAAAATGTTAAAAATAAGCAAATTTAATATGGGAAGAGTTCACGTTCTTGAGATATAGGATACAAGAGAATTGCAACACAGGAGTAGTGATTGATAACCCTATCACCAGAACCAACCTTATGTTGGTCGCGGGAGGCGTGGATTTATCCTTTACTGAGGAACATCTGCTTAGGATACTCATAAGAGGTCAGCAATTGGATCATTGACTTTTTCGCATTGACATTACTGAGTGGCATCTTCAAATTCCAAAAAAAATTAAACATATACGCTCAACAATAGGTTGTCAAATAGTTGAATATCCATTCAAACGGTATGTTTTCAACAACAAAAAATGTACAAAACAAAACATATCGAAACATTGAAGTCAAAGAAAAAAATATTAATTTAAAAAAAGAAATTTCGGGAACGCTAACAGATGCGAATACTAAAACGAATTGGAGGAAATGTTCCGTTTTGATCACTAGCAATAGATACTTAATACAAAGTTTGGCATCTGAATTTTGCTACACCCTACAAATAAATTTAATTTAAAAATTGCACGTAATTCTTTATTACAGTCTTCTCAGTGAGTCTTTAATTTTTTCTTGAGTGTAGGCTTTTTCTCATATTCTTGTTATATCTGCTCGTATGTACGAGTATACAAAAGCATCGTTTTAAATTCCAATATTTGTAAGCGCATCCCTGCAGCATTTAACTCATGCGAAAGTTTTGCAATTAGACTATCTTAAAAACTCTTTGAATATTCATAAGGAACATGAGTGTGGAAATTTTGACAAACTGTTTTACAAGTGGTAGCATGGAGGCACTAATTTAATTAATGATCATTTTTACATTAACAGCATAACTTGAAAGTTTCTGACATTGAAATATTTTATGGGAAAAAAGAAACATGCATATATGTATAATATGTTCTCATATTTAGTATTGGCACATTATAAGAACTTAAGTAATTCAGCATTTAATAGCAAACAACTGACATGTCACTGATGTGTCAAATTAAGTGTGATATACTTAAAGTAACAAAGAAATATCATATCCATAATCGTGAGTGTTATCCACACCAGCTACATGACTAATCCTATAACAATACATTTATACCCTTTGAACTAAATTTTGCTGAATCAAATGGTTGCTAAGACGTGTCAATTATACCAAACCTATTGTAACCAGAACTTTTCCCACGCAGTAATCCATAATTTCCTAAATATTTCATAATCTGCATATTTTACCATGACACTATGTGGATTTTATTAGATTTTTTCTGTCTTGATTTTATGTCAAATGCTTGTTAGCGATATCCTTTTTTAGCTGCTGCTCACTTATTGTGCTGTGATTGACAGCTTGATATTTGGTCGCACAGCCCACTGACTGACTGACACGTTTTGGTATTGTAATTTGACATTTTTTCGCTCTCTTCTGGTAGTTACACATTCTCATGTCAAACGTAAACTACTTAAAATTGATTTTCTTTTCATGCCTGTCATTTCGTGCACATTCAAAGGATAATTACAGGATACATGAAAATAAATAACAAGTGAACGTCGAATGCATTGCATGCGTGCAAAGCAGCAGCGGGTTAACCCCGATAATACTCTAATTTTCGTGTGTCGAACGCGTGTTTTCAGCGCGTCCTGCTTTCAATTTCAAGCAAATTATGACAATTTAATCTCAACCGCAAGAAAAATCGGAAAGAGAGAACAAAAAAAAAAACAATAAAAACCATTTTTCTGCCACATAATTTACTTTAATAAGCAATTCGTTTTTCAAAATGATGTGCCCTTAGGGGTACTTAAGCAAAGGTTAAATTGCGTGCCCATTTTATTCATATTTAATTATATATTCGAATTTACTTAGCGTGGGCTGTCTTTGATTTTTACTATATTTCGTGGTTTTATAATTTTACAATTTGGGCTTACATGTACATATCTAAGTCGTTTTGTAAAATAAAAAAATATTTTGTGCAGCGATGGTTGATGTATAGATTATCGAATAATAATGTAAAGTGAACAGTTTTTTTTTTTTTGCCAAGTTTGTGACATAACTAAATATGCTTTCTATGTAGCTTACAACTTTTGAGGGCCTTTTGGAATTCATAATCCTTCAATTTTAATACGAAAGACTTTCCTTTGAAAGTTTTAAGTTTGACAGAATAAAGTTTTGAGTAAATTTAAGTTTTTAGTAAATTTAAATTGCGCTTACATTTTCAGCAATGCCACTGAACTGTGTGCAATCAATGTAAAATGAACACAAGCGGTATATAAATGTAATTACCCAGCTAACATATTATAGATCAGCGATGGGCAAAATAGGAAAAACGAGTCAGTTTTAGCTCTTTACAACAATTACGTCGTTTTATACGGGATTTGTATTATTGATGTACTTAGAAAAAAAAAACAAAAAAACGTTTCGTTTGATCAGTGTACTTTTATTTCTACATTCATGTTGTTCTGCTTGATTCTTGGAATTGGCTTTTTGTTTATTACAGATTTTTTGTTGGTGGGGTTTTTCCTGTTGTTAAAATTATTGTAAGTAGCTCCTGCTTTCAAAATTTTGCATACCATGACATCGATTGTTGAATCGATGAGTTTCTGCTCTTCTGGAAGAGTTGAATTAAATCAATCTTTTTATTGCATATAAGTAGGCATTTCACATATTTCGTGAATATAATGTGTTGGATATTATTTTTTTTTGTGATTAGCATTGTCCAAATATGACATCAAATGTTAAATTATGATGAAAAGCAATTGTGTAAATGCTCCAAAGTCATTGGTGTAAACTTAGTTATTTTGCCACATCTGCCTATATACTTAGGTATAACTCAAAACCTAACGAAATAGACATTAAATTTACTATAGAAATAAGTCGTAATAATTAAGTCGTAATAATTGATGTTCCAAGCAGTCGTATTTTTAAGAATAAGTTTTTTTTTTAATAACAAAGTGTCATTTAAAAATGTTTACAAAATAGTTGTCATTCTTTCTTCATAAAGAAATTGGTAATGTGTTACCGAAATAATCGAAATAATCGATGCATTCAGAAAGATCCTTATAATTTGTTTTAGCAAAAGTTGGAAAATATTGTAAAACGTAGAATTATAGCGAAAAATTTTGAAGATGTCGAAAATCTATCATTGAACATCAAAAGATAATGCCGCCTGCAATAAAATGATTTCCCCGGCTGTAAAAATATGATGCTGCTGCATTTTAAAATGTCTACTGGGTACAATTATTTTAAACTAAGCATCTCCCCTTTACTTAAACATTACAACCAAATCCTTAGCAAACCTAACACCGAAATTACCCATTTGAGCAAAATCCTCGCTAATAAGCTTAGTAATCCACGCAACAAAATCAATAAACTAAGCGCGCTAATATAATTACTTACAAACTTTGCATATATTAGTGCATTTATTTTGGTGGTGGTGATAATAAATACCTTCAACTCACACTAAACAATTTTAAAACAATCAACCTCAAAACGCTGAACCAAAATGGCGCCCACTAATGACTCCATGGTATGTTGCAACAATTTGTGGCGTTGCATTAATTAAACGAATGTAGAATTTAAAGTAATTAAACAAATTATATAATCGAATTTATTTGCTGTCATGAGATAAAAGTGGGTTGCCAACTTTATAAAAATAAATACAAATATAGCCAGTTCACAAGAATAACTCACTAAGTTACACAGAATTTTTTCAAAATTGAATTGTTTAAACCATGTTTAGTGCTTAAAAGTAATTTTTACGGTGAAAATCTTTAATTCTTTTAATAAAGAGCCAACAAAAAACTTGAGGATAGATTTCGCCTTGGGAAAAGGGATAAATTAAATAAAATTAACATTTAATATATATTTTGTTAAAAGAACTTTTAAATTTTTCTTCAATTTGTTTCTGATACAGAACTGTTGGAAATCATTTCATTCGTATCATTTCTGCTACCAATAATATCGCTGTTTTTACATAGGACTTCATCCTGTTGCAACTAATCACTTGATTATACTGTCCTTTATTCCATCGAAATTATATTGGCTTACCTAAGTTTGAACTGCTTCCATTTTAATTCAATAGACATTCCTCTATCCCACGATATAAGATTCAAGAAATTTCTTAAATGTATCGCCTGGTAACTTTGGGTTACACTCGTAAAGCACAGCGGTTGGGAAATAAATCAGTTTACATATCATATGCAATATTTGCTTTTAGTTTTTGTGGTTCAATGGAATCAGAAACTTTTGCAATAACAGTGTTGCCAATTTAGGTGATTGAAAAATCGCTTTTTTAATTTGCTGTTAAAACGTTCTCTTTTTGGAATAACCTCTAAGCGAAGCAACAACAACAAATACTTAAAAATCAATGCTGCATTAAATCTCTCATCGCTATCAGGATTCACCCGCTTCACAGCTGTTAATGTAGCAAATATTATGTGAATTATTTTGAAGTTTCTAAAAAAATAAACAAAGCTTTGTAGGTTAAAATAAACACTGACGTATTAGTGCGTGACAGCCCTAAAACTTTCAACAATGCGAGTACATATAAAACAGCCTGTGACCTCCCGCTGATAGTGGCGGATTTGTGAATTAACAACTGCGGTGTAAAATAATTTGAATGCTAAAAAATGCATAAAATTGGCATGCCGGCTATTTAGGTTTAATCCTACTTTGCGTAATGTTAGTTCTTATCACCTTTAAGGGTGTATTTTTATTAATTAGCTAAAAGGGGATAAACATAAATTAACACATAATACTACAGATTTTTTTGAAAACTTTCTTTACAATTACCAAAATATGTCAGAAACAAAGAACTCTCTTAAATCTCAACTTTTTCTTAGAAAAACAAAACTTCATAGAACCAGAGGATACAATTTTCAACAAAAAATTTTACTTCCAAACTTTTAGTGTCAATTTTCGAATTTTTGTTACAAAAAAAAAAACTATGATAATTTGCTCAAAGTCCTGCAAAAAGTCAGGAGGTTTCCTTTTTAAAAAGCAAACAATTTTGTTCTCATAAAATTTCTTCGTATCCGGAATCCAAAATAGACCGTCCCAAGTCCTTCTACTTACGCCAATTTAAATTAAAGGGTTTTGTTGAGTTTTCATGGAGTGCTTCAAATTTTTGACAAAATACACTTTGATCTTAAAAAATAATTGCACATTACACTAAGATACATACATATTCCTTCGCTCTTCTTTGCTCCATAATTCAACCGTACTGTTTGCTAAGTTTTTACAAGATTGAACATAATTTCAACCTTATTTGAAATTTCTAATAAATTATGCTGACAGCTCTAAGTGAAATCTTTTAAAAATAGAAAAACTGAAAAATTAAACTAGCTTGCAGTCCCTACATAAAACGGCTAACTGCTACTGATACGGAAATTTTTACCCATAGAGCTTGAAACATTGAAAACATACTTCTTTCAGAATACTTCCTATAATTTATGAGGAATTTTCATGGCACGATTTCCGCACAACCTCCTAGAAGACCAAATTTTCTCAATTTCCATATAAAATAGTTTTCCGCATTAATTCAATTCAATCCAAAAAATTTTTTCTCGACCACTTATTGTTTGTATTCCACAAAATAAAAACTTCAAGTATTTGTTTTTCAAATATTTCATATATATTTTATAAATTTTTTATGAACATTATGAGATCATAATAATGATTTTTGATATACATATTTCACTTTCTGTAATAATAATAATTTTTTTAATAATAATAATTATGAATTTAATTTCAATTTATGAAATAATTTCATTGCAAAATAATACAATACAATAGACATACAATAAACCAATAAAATTTACAAAAAAAAAGTATTTGAAAAGAAAAATAATTGGAAATGTACAAATGTTTTATTTCATATAAAATATCTTTTTTATATTTTTATAAAAATTATGTATAATATTAAACTAAGGAAAACAATTCAATACATTTTTAAATTTTAAAAGAAAATGACAAGCTAAGTTTTTCATATCGTACAGACATGTGACAACTTGTAAACCTAAGCAGCTATAAAATACATTTATTATATTACACAAAGATTAAACAGAAATTTGCTAATTAACTATGACGTTTACGCTTACATGTTATTACGAAGGTAGCAAAATAAGAACATATTGAATATACGTAAAGCATGGTTTTTTCTCCAAGAATAGCAAAGTTGCGTTATTGAATTTTAAGGCAATCTAAAAGTTTTATAATGATATTTAGAGTAAAATAAGATATTAATGCTTTAGTTTTTATATTCTTTTAAATGACATTTAAAAACGAAAAATGCTTTTTAGATAACAAATTACTGCAAAGTATATAATAATTTTTTTGGGTATATCTGAGTGAGGTATAACCCATGCCAAATTGGTTGTTTTTGACATATTGAAAGTACATATATATACACATATATATATGGACTTATAGTGAGCAGTACTCAGCAGTTCTCGCTGAGCTCAAATAAAGCGTTTCCATATGGTATTGACTCTTTATAAAACATTTCAAAGCACATAATTTGATCGAACGTTTTAAAGTTTAAAAGTCATGCTTTAAAACAATGTTTACTTAATTGTAGTCGAGTTATTGTGCATTAAGCTAAATGACGTGAGCTGCTCATTTTTGCCTTTACTAACCATACACATACATGGACTAAGATAAAGATATTTTATTTCAAAAATGTCACTTTTTACTCAATTAGTTAGCTAACTTCTATGTTTTATATTAAAAAAATGCAGTTTTAAATAATATGGAATATTAATTTTAGTTTTCGTTAATTTGTTTTTAAGTTTTACTGTAATTTTTAATGCTTTAGTCTTTTTGTTTTGTTGCTTAGTTTCTTAAGACAAAAAATTCGTTATTTTCTTTATAAAAAATAGGTTTTTGTGTTTAAATTTCAGCAAATGTATTTATTTTCTTTTTGTGTAAAATTCGTACAAAACATTTTTTTCTTTGTTGTAAATAATTATCAAAATATCAATTTTATTATCAATTCTCATTAAATGTACTATTTTTATATTGTTTTTTTGTATTTTAAAATTAATTCGTCTGTTTGGCAGCACCAGCGCGTACAATGCACGCAGCAACACATGAGTCGCAACACTTTCAAGTTCCCTCATGGGGATATTATTACTATTGCGCAGATACTTGAGAATAGATGACGCTCATTTGTGTTGCCAGCGTTGGTTGTCACGTGTTTTGTGCGAGCACAAAGTTTTAACCGAGATCATTGTGAAAACTACAAAAAATGAGCAAATTTTTTGTTATCTCAACTGGCAAACAAAATAAATTGTTTTGTTAGATTTTTTATAAAAAAAATTTGCTCATTTCAAAAAAAAATTTACAAATTTTTATTTTATGTTTTTTTTTTAAACTTCTAATTAATATTGTGTTGCTGTAAAAATTGTACTATTGTTGTTGTTTTTATTTAATTATTTATTTTTTTTTAAAGGAAATGGTCTGAAATGTTTTTTTGTTTTAGTTGTTGTATAATTATTGCTTGAAAGCGGCTGTTGAGCATGCGTTTTGTTCAAAAGATAAAAAAATTGGTTATGACATCGCGCCGAAAGTATCAAACGCAACATATAAATTCATATCGGACTTATGGCTACTTTGCCAAAATCTTTTTTCGTAGACTCAACAAGACATTTTTCTCTCAAGCAACAACTTTTCATTTTAAATTTAGCATTTTACACTTTAAAACTAATTTTTACTATAAGTTTTTTTAATAATGTTTATTTGTTTTAACACATATGTATAAGAAAAGCAAAGAATCTATTGAAACTATTAAAGTTGTTGCTTTTGTTTCACTAAAACTAAATATTTGCTATATTTACAATATATAAAAAATTCAAATATTAAAGAAATGTACAACTTACAGAAAAACATATAAAATTTATTATTTTAAAGTTGACAAGAAATATAGTTTTAAATTTCTCTTTTAAATTAACAAGAACGAAACGCTTTGCGTTCCAACTTAATTTATTTTGGTGAAAATAAAACAAATATTTATTTATTTTTAATAAGCAAAATAAAAAACAAAAATTTTATTTTACTACTCTTTTCTTGTTTTTTTTATGTGTTAAATTTTATTTTTATTTTGCTGTTTTAAAAATTTGAGATCAACATTTTTGGGAACTGTTTTTATTCACTATTTTTTTCATTTAATTGTTTAATTTTTTTTTTCTAATTTTTTTTTATGTATTTTTTTTTACTTCATAATTCGATTAGCATGAGTTGCAATATATGATATATATCAGTAGCTTTTAATAATTACTTTTATGTGGCATTCTATTTTATTTATAATTATTTTTAATTAAAATTTTACTGTCAACAAAAAATTTTAATTGAGATCAAAAAAATTTGACATACAATATTTTTTTATTTTTGAGAACATTGATAAGAAGTAATTATTAAAGTTTACCTTTAAAATTATTTATTTCCTGACTTAAAATTAAAAATTGTGTTTATTGAGACCAATTTGAAAACTTTCACATAAAATTTGAAGTTGGTTATATTTTATATTGCGCGTTTTTTTTTTGTGTTTGTAAATTCTACAAAAATTATTTATACATTCTTTTAATTAAATTCAAAGTTCACAATTGAATATAAAACAATCACAAAATGGCAGAAATATTAAAAATAATTTTTTAAGCAAATAAAACATTTTTTTTTTAAATAAAATTAACTCAAATTAATGCTATGAATTTAACTATGTAAAAATATATCTATGTTTTTGTGTTTTGTATAACATAAGAGTATAAATCTAGCTAAATTTAATAAAATTAATTTATTCAACACAGTGACGCAAAATAAATTTATTATTAAAACATTATTTATTTATAAACAAAAAAATGTAATTGAAATTACACAGAAGACAGGATTTCGTTGTTAATTGTATTTTTTTATGTCAAATTTTAGTATGTATTAATATTAATATTTTCTCATTTAGCACCATATGCTTTTATAATCATTCTGTTTTGTTTCATTCATAAATGTGCTTTAGTTTTAAACCACTTCAAAGAAATCAAACTTTTGCGAAAAATATATAACTGTCGCGAAAAGTAAGAACAGCTTAAGTGCTATGCTTACAAATATCGCAATGGTTATTTGTGCGTAGAACTTAAGATGCAATCGCTTTTGACACAGTTATTGTAGCGTGTGAGTTCCGACAGTTTACAAGTGCACAAGTTTTAAAGACAAAAATATCAGAAGATGTCATGTTTTTAGGAGTGTCGTATATTTGATTTGAAATTAAACACACAAAACTTATCCAACGACCACAATTTTGGCTTTCGTCGGTAAATAATTTTATGCCATCAAGCACTTGAATATGAGTTTGGTCTGGAAATAAAATTTTTCAAAAGCAACTTATGCAAAAAAAATTAATTTAGTTTTATTATTATACTGAGTGAAAAGAAAATGATTATGAAATACTTTCATCACATATTATTAAACTAAAATTCAAGCTGTTGGTAGATACTTTAGCCGTAATGATAAGGATGTTTATCCTTAAGGCCGCCTCATGGGTCTGGTTTTAATTTACAGTTCTCTTTAATGAATTGGGAATAAATTAAAGCATGTGAAATTCCCAAGATATAAAAACTTAAGAAATCAAAATTGATCAATTGTTCGTTTACTTGGTAATTATGCTTTAAAAAAAATGTATGAATGTTTTTGGCCTTAAGATTTAAGAGTTGGTTACTCAAGTTTTTTGGCACGATTTAATAGACCAACCAATTTCAAAGCAAACATTTTTTAAGATTTTTTTTATCGACTATTTTATGCTTAGAGTACATTTTGTTTTATATTCAGAGCACACTTTCCAAGTAAATTACCGAAAACTTACAAATTGACAATTTCGGCTGAAAAAATATGGAGATGATGGAATATTTCATATCGTATGGTGGTCATCCGGTCTAGAAATCGAAATGGTTTTTCTGCTTGACTTCAACTTTCTGCTATTACACAAACTTTTCCACGAATCTTAAACTGAGACTCAAAGTGGACTTTAAAACGGCTGGGTTCAATATTATAACTCGTTGTTTTATGTGGATGCACTAAACATGTCGAACAGAATAGCTACTTTTTCAAATTTAACTTCCAGTTTCAGACAAAGCACCAAAAACCTGCTATTGTTGTTATTCTTAACACAACCTTCTTCTTTATGTTAAATATACAAATTATTAAAAAGTTCGGAATAAGTAGAAAATTTCAAAATTTTTTCTTTTTAAATATTAATACGACATGGCAACACACCGATTGCTGAAGTTATGCAGCAAAATAAAAGAGTGTTGCATATTTTTAGGTTCCTTTGTTTAATAGTCGAATGGGTTGCCATCTCGAAGGTATTATTGTAATGAATATGTTATAGTATATTTTGAGTAAATATTATTATTTTTTTTATCAGTTATTTAAATTATTAGATTTTTAGTTGTAATGCTTTTTAAATTTTTTTAATATTAATTATTATTATATTATATATTTTAATAATCTTTGTTATCAATTTAAACATTTATTTACACATTAAAATTTTTTTATACGTGGCAAAATTTAAAATATCACCAATTGTTTTAATTTTTACAAAAAAAAAGCTTTCATTTAGCATCAATTCTTTCAAAATATTTTTGTGTTTTTCACATTTTCATCACATTTGCTTATTTTATCGCAACTTTATATTTAGAGCAAATGAAATTTGCGTTGCAAGAATGAAGCATTTTCAAAACGCAGCTTAGAGTTATTTAAATTTAAAAGAAAATTAAGTTTTTTTTTACATGAAACAAATTAAAAGTATATCAATAATTCATAAAATGTTTTTTAAATTGCAACAGATTCAATATATAATTTTAGTTTAAATTAAAAGAATTAGAGACAAAACATTGTTCCTTTTACACGGAAACAATGAAAATTTAAAACTGCCAGCATAATAATAAATAATCATATTTTGCAAACAAAACAAATTTTGTAGAATTAAAAAATTGCATTTTTTCAGCAAAATCAAACAGCAGACTTACATTTTTGTTTTAGAATTCATTCGGGTTCACTGTTGCTCAAAAAGCTTATTCGTTGAGGTCGTTTTCGAAATTTTTATTAAGAGTATAATGTAGTTATTTTTGTGCAAAGCGCTGAGTAATTTCTATTATTGTTAGATTTATATCTTTAGATGAGTTTAAGTATAGTTTTGTACGCTGTTGAAATTTTCGTTCTTATTTTAATTTTTAGCAAAAAGTTGGTTTTTAAGATTTTAGTAAAATAAATTTTGGCTGTCTTTAGTTTTAGTGTTTCGGTATAAACATTTTAGTATTTCAATTTCTAACATTACTTGGTTTGTAGTTTTTGTTTCGAAGGTTTAAATTGATTTTTCATTATTGCTTTTGTAGCATTTTTGTATGTGCTGTCACTACACAAAAATTGTTTTTTAATTACAAAACCAGAAAATCTTTTAATATTTTTATTCCACTTGTATTCGGCACGCTATCTAATTCCATGCGGCTTCAGTGTACGTTTTATTGTTCACTCATATGTTTATTTTATCACGTTGCTGTGCTAGGTCCACGCGAAAAATGTATTCATAGTTACGATTTTTCCCAACACTGCTAATTTTCTTAAGCAAATTTGTATGAAATCATCGCGCCACAAGAAAGCCGCAACCCATGGCAAAGACAAAGACTGTAACGACAGTAGGCCAGGTGAAGCTCTGTTCCTGTAAATAGAAAAAAATATTATATTTTATAAGTAGGGAGTTAGTTTTTGTAGAAGTAGAAAAGAAAATCAGGTGTCTTCGTTCAACTTTATTATATGCTAATTTTTTTGCCTACAACTATGTTCTAGGAAGTTTTCCTTATGCCTAAACACATGAAATAGTACAGTTTTGTGTATTGCATTCTTTTAGGCACTTTCCACTCGCTGCTGCAAGAGCACTAAGCAAAAATGCCAACATATTTCTGAAATGCTATAAAATTTCATTGCTATTCACGCACTATTAAATATAATAAGCATTTAATAATTTCCCCTAAAAAAGACTGTGCTGATTTGTGCATTGATCCAAAAGTTATGCAAACAATATTTGCATAAGAGTGTACAACCCGCATTGTAACTATAAGAACAATACGCAAAAATTAGCGCACTATA
This sequence comes from Meiosimyza decipiens, assembly GCA_963680825.1. NCBI lineage: Eukaryota > Metazoa > Arthropoda > Insecta > Diptera > Lauxaniidae > Meiosimyza > Meiosimyza decipiens. The sequence continues at coordinate 43,127,404 of OY804258.1, forward strand.
AACAATAAATTTTAATACTGTCCACATTGGTCAAGTGTACGTGGCAACTCTAGCCACCCCAGTAGGGCTGCGCAGTCATGCGTCACTAATCAAGTGCGGGCCATAAAGACAAGTGTTGCACGAGCATTTTTCGCTAACGTCATTATGATGATAATAATTACACATTTTCGGCACATTTTTGTATGGCTTTAGCAGAAATAAAAAATTTAGGGAGTTTTATTGCTGCATTATGAGCGACGAGGGATTAAAATTCATTTATGTCTGAATGGGAAAACATAATTTATGGTTGAACATTGAAGTAGAAAATATTTGACACTGTTGCTTACTGAATCGATGTACATAATTTCTTTTCTTGCTGCTTTGTTGCAAATTAATTGTCAGTTTATTGACTTAACTGTCAAAGTAAAATGGGAGGCAATGTATTGTAGTTTAGGGGAAAAAACATTGTGGTGGTTGGAATGAAATAAGCCTAAGGTAGAAAGAATTTTGGTGGTAAAATTCGAGTACACATAATAGGCCAAAGCTTGCCTCAACCATAATGTGAAAATATTTAAATTTTGAATAAAAAATTTGAATTATTTTTAATATAAAGGATCAGAGCCTTAAAGCAAATCAACATTTATTGCAAAATTAGTATCTTTTAACTGCCAACACATTTAGCAACTGCACGCCGCTTGAGGGAGGATGTGTTTAGCTCTGCAAATAACATCTTCCAGTCCCAGCTATATCTTTCAAATATTAGGTCATTTTTTGACATAAGGAAGCTTCAACTGTATTTACAGCTTAAGATTGTGACCGTGTTCCACAAAATGTTAAATTACAGGGTACACTGAAAAAATTATTTTATTGTATACAAGAAATGTGTATTTGATATGGAGCAATCAAATGTTCATTTGAGCCAAGCATATTTTATGTCTGATATAATTTGTTGTATGATATCGAATCGTTTTCTCCAAGACACTTTGTTGCCTATATCTTAATTCTTAAAAAAATCAACTTACATACCAACTGGAGAACGTTTGGATGATTCTATTCTCTTTATTATAGATTGTGGTCAGAAAATTTGAGAGAAACAAGCACTTTGCTATTGATCTCAAATGAACGGCTCGGAAGATGCAATTTATTTATCAATAAGGGGCTATTTAGTTGTATAGCTTCGGAAAGCATAAAAGAAAGTTTGAAAATTGTGTCAGTTCATTGAAGATATAGTTGAATCTGCAAGCCTAAGCAACGTTTTTCCTAAGTTATTGCGTAGTAACTCATAATCACTTAATATACCAGAAGACTATTCGATATGCTACTGAAATCATAAAATAATTACAAATATCCGCGTTTCCGTCTTTTTTTAGTTAAATTATTTGTTAAATCATCAGAAAAAAAATTTTACTAAAATTGTTCGCAACAAGAAATTCAACTACAACTACTTTGTAAGGGAACAAGAAATCTGAATTTAGCTCGGAGTCGTCCTAGAACGTCAGATAGTTGCGATTTTATAACTCAAAACTCGACAATGCTCTAATTGTATAAAAAAATACCAAATGCTTTAAAAGTAAAGTTAATTAAAATCAAAATCTTTACTACCAGCAGTTTAGTCAAATCCATCAATATTTTATTGCATTTTGTTGTTTATTTCAAAACCTACTCATTCGTTAAGTTGCAATAAATTGAACGATAACTCAAATCCCACTGCTAATTGCAAAGCAATAAATTTCTAAATTCCCATAGCAATAAAATTTAATCAGCAATAACAGTTTTTTTCCGCTCCAACATAACATACAACTCGCAGCAGAAGCGCGTAACATGCAAATCATTTTAATTTCAGTTTCGTTAAGTTAGTGAGGCACACAAAAAAACCAGAAACAAACGCACACACTAAAATGTATGAATCAAGCAGAGGTCAATAACATAGCGACAAAAAATAAATAAAAATAAAAATATTGAACGTAATATACAACAACATCTGTTGCTGTTGCTATGAACTTCTCATATTGTTGTTGATGTTTTGTTGCACGTGCTGCTACATTTGTTGTTAGTGCGTTTATTTATAAATTGATTTTTTTTATTTATTTAAAATATATATATCCATAGCTGCTTGCTGTTGATTTTGATGCCGCAAAAACTTTGCTTCTTTTTGCAGCCACAGCATAAATCTAAGGTTCTGCCACGTACTGTCAGATGTCACCGAAGATATATTCTAAGTCATGTGACAAATGGCAGGCAAGTAGCGTTGCATACAAAGTGCGTTTAACGTAAGACCATATAGTTTTGTTCAGTTTTTGTTTTTTCATTTTTTGCAATTCAATTAAAAAATAATAAAAAATTAAATAGAAATGCATGCAAATTGCGATAAAAATTAACTGCGCAGCAACAACACATGACACGCTGCAGTTCATTGAATAAAGTTAAGTTTCGTTAGGTTTAACATGATAGCGTGTGTCATATTGTAGCTTGAAAAAAAAAAAAAAAAATTAAGCGCAATAGTTTGTATCTTTTTGAAGGCGAAGGCAACTGATAGTGCGCTAGTTTTTTCATTTGTTGTCTACTTATAGACAGGACCGCAGCAGGTTTCGTTTGGTTCTTTTTTTTGTTCGCACTGTTTCGTTAAAAAATGAATGCGCAATTTATGACAATGCAGGCAGGCGTTGTAAGTCTGATACTCGCAAAATTAACAAAGCGTGACAAATAGCGTCTTCCGTTAAGTGTTTTTTATAATTTTCACGTAGTACGTACCTTCTTCTCTGGCTTTGGTTTTGGTGCATCCTTCTTCTTTTTGCGTGGTGGTATTCGCCCATTAAACTCCTGTAGTCGCTCACGTCCTGCTGTGAAATTATCATAACGATCTTCCAACTCATCCCAGCTGGTCTCATGTTCGTTCTGATATTCACGTTCATCTTCGCCAGTGGACGTCAGTCGCGGGCTGCAAAAAGTAAATAAAAATTAAATTAATTTCGAAAAAAAAGTTTTTCTCAATAAAATGCCTATAAATTTAGCAATTCTGTAGTGCTATTTTTACAACTTAACGAAACATTAGCCTTGTTCATATTTCTTATCTTAATTTAGAATTATTGCAATGGGAAAATTATAATAATTAATAGTACAGCTGTGACATTTTGATGCTGCTGCCTGGTAGTGCTGCTTTAGTCATGGGAACCATTTTACTGATAGCGCGTAGATGGAGCGTACCGCTGCACTGAAATTTGTTAAAGAGAATGGGTTGTTTTTGCCAGACATCATCAGTTAAGGCGGCAGTTCAATAAGTTTTGATTTTGATAACACTTTCATGTCAAAAATAAAATGTCAAATTTATGGGAATTAGGTCTGCAAAAGTTTGCTAGTTATTTGCCGATGTAAAAGTTTTGTTTGGTTCACAAATATTGATGTATTCTTGATTTTTGAGTTTTGTCCGTATGCTCTTTTGGAATTTAAGGAAACACAAGCAAATATGATTTCTTTAAATTTTCTATTGAAATTCTAGTAAGTTCGGTATGGTATGTCTCAATTCTGAACTTTCATCGAAAAACGAGAAACGTTTTCATTTAAGAGAGGTTTTTAGTTAGTGTAATAGTACGTTCACGTAGCCCTTAAAATTTTAGCAAGTATGTAGTAGGTAGATTGCTCTACATATTTGGGATGATTGACAGAGATAAGTTAAATATAGTATAATACTCAGTCCCCTAAGAAGTTATTTTTTCATTCCGGAATTCCCTGACTTCAATATTTACACAGATTCTGAATGTTTCTTTTCTGTTAAGTTTCGGCATAAATGAAAGGTTAGGTAGGAGTGGCAGCCAGTCACGAACCGACTCACTTAGACCAAATGTGATACCACAGGGTGCCTGACTATACCCTCTCATTGAACAAACTGACCTATACTACCATATTTAAGGTCATCCAGGTCACCAAATAAAAACGAACCCAGTGCTTTGTGGCGTTTTCCGGTTTGTGCGGGACAGAAGCAGAGAAAATGTTTAATGCTTTCCTCTACCTCCACATCTCCACAACTTCTACAGAAGTCAAAAGACCTAGTCCGTCCGCATGTCTGGCGATGAGGCAGTGGCCAGTTATGACTGCAACAACTGACGACACACTATACCAAGTGCGGGATATCAGTTCCAAGAAAGGATATAGAATAAGATAAAGTGTGATTTAAGTTTATAGTTAGTCGCCTAGTGCTTCAACCTGGTTTAAAGACCAATACGATGGAATGTATTTCAATTCCAGTTCCCTTATATATTGTAACTTGCTAATGGAAACGCAACACATTAAGATAGCCATGAGTACAAGTTAGAACTGAAATTAAGAATTTTTGGACATCAATCTCTACATATACCTTACCAAAAATTCTATGAATTCCTAGCAAGAAGACAGGGAGATTTACTTTTTATGATTTTAAAAATGTTTGGCATAGTAAGGTTTCGTTAAGTTTTCTATCACAACTTCATCCGCTACTTACCGTCTCGCCGCATCCGAATGACTACGATGCAATCGCGTTGTATTCGAAGATGTAGCTGCACCACTCGTTGTCGATGTTGCACTCGTTGATGTTGCGACCGTCGCCGTTGCCGTTCCTGCTGTGCAGCTATTAACGCTATTCATGTATGGCATTGTTGGTGTTGGCGGCGGCGTATATTGATAGTGTGTTGCATATGGATGATTGGCATGATGATATGCGAAATGTTGCTGTTGCTGTTGCGGCTGGTGTTGACTACTGTTGCTATTGGACATAGGCGGAGCTGATTGTGGTGGCACTGACATAGATGCTGGTGGATGATATCGAAAGAAACTGATTTCTTCACCGGCGCCAAAGCTGATGCTAGTGCGTGGTGTGCTGCGACCACGTGGAAAAAACCTTTCGCCACTGCCAGTATATGAGGGGCTGTGTACTGCCGAGCAAGAGGGACTGGGTGATGAGGGATACTGGAAAACTAGTGAGGCTGTAACATAGAGTAAAAATAAAAGTTGGCTATGTAATAAAATTTAGGAAAATAAGAGTTGCTTATTAATCTGTGGCGTCGTCTTGTAATTAAATGCACAACTGTTTATCTTTCGTTAAGTTTTTCTTTTCTTTTTGATTGCATCGGTTCTCTGTGGCATATCATAAAAATGGAGCTACTTTTGTCTGCAGCGTCGTTTTGAAAAACAACGAAATTTTATTGACTTTTGTCAGATAATAAAATTATAATAAAAATGTCCATTTAACATGGCAGTGGCTGTTGGGTCAGAGAAGTAGAAGTACAGTAGTAAAGATCTGTAAAGCTTTTGAGCAAGGCTTAGTGGCGTTTATTTTGAGGCAGCTTAAAACAATAGTGGACTTTTGTTCAATTGCAATAAAATAATTTATTTATGCGTCAATTTTAAGTTGACTGTCGTTTATTGTGAACATAAAACTACCGCCTTAACACCGTACTTAAGTTTTTATAGGCACAGGTTTTGCTTAGCGCAAAAAATTGAACAATTAAAATGTTTAAATCGTTAAACTTGATTTTTGATAAAGTTTTTTGGAGAGTTTAAAAGTTTCGTTTAGTTATAAAAGCTTCTTAAAGTTACTTTGAGTGCATAGACTTTTGGGCATTAATTAATTTTTTTTACCAACAAAGTTTTGTCAAGTCTTAGTATGTTAATTTTTTTTTATTTTTTCGTCAAGTTTTTAAAGTTGCATTAAATCACTCAGAAGGCTTTCCATGTATAAAAATATACGAAGTAAAATTTTTGTTTACGTTTTTCAGCTCTAAAAAGTTTCGTTAAGTTTTCAAAAGTTCACTATTCATAGTCTCTAACAGACATATAGTGTTATGCTGCAGTAGAAATTTATACTTTCACAAAAAATTTTTGTTTCCGCAAACTTTCGTTAAATTTCGAAAGTTTCGTTGAGTTCGAAAATGAGTTTTCTGAATAATTCTATGCTATGTATTTTTTATTTTTTTTTACATGTTTTGCAATTAAAATGTTTCGTGATTTTCTGTACTGATTAAAATCATACGATCAAATTAAAAATTAATATAATAATAAAATCTAGGATTTTTGCAACCAAAGCAAAGCAAATTATTTATTTGACTTCTGCTTTCTTTTATTAAAATGAAAGTCTTATGTCTTCTGAAACGTCATTAGTTTTTCTATCCATTTTTCTGAATCACTCACTACCTATGAATTGTCTTTTATTGTGTTGCTGTTTGGAGCAACATAAATGCAACAAAAATGATAGTACATTCATGTGCAGCTTTTTTAATTTAGCAGACGATGAAAACGACGCCACTTAATCAGACAAAAGATAGCTACAACAACAATAACTAAAACAATAATAAGCAGTTTTATTGCTTCATTAACAAACGCAGAGTGTTGTTGTCGACAACTATGATAAATGAAATTAATGCATCAGGTAGTAAATAATAATCAGTTTCATTATTATCATCAGTCTCAACATCATTATTGTGCAGACAAAAGATGTCCTTCGTTAAATGTTGCTTTCTTTGTGGACAACCTTTTGCAGTTCTTATAGAGTTGCCATATTTTTTTAGAATATCAGCATTTTCGTATCTTCATTTAATGTTCTGACTTTCTACACTTTCAGCAGTTGTAAGCAAAATAGCGCACACATTGCAAACAACTAATTCCATTCATTAGATTCTCAAAAGTAAGGCCTAACATCGAAAGAAAAATATTTTGGTTTATTTAGCTTATGGAAAAAATTTTGCTATGCAAACAAACAATTTTTATAAATCTATCCTCTGTTGGAACCGATTTAAAAGCTTCATTCAAACAAAATCTGATTCGCATTTTGCTGTTGAAAAATAATTCCATACTACAGTTACATCAGATCCCAGTCTGTATGGGCTCATATCATGCAGACACAATGAATGACATTAATTATTTATTCTTAAGAGATTTAAAATGAAGCATGGCAACCCTATCTAAAATGTTAATGAATGCTACGCCATAAAGTTGAAATTAAATAAGTGGTGAATGCATGTATCTATGAAAATGCATTCAGATCTAGAATTTAACGAAAGGTTCATAAATACGTTTATTAGATAAAAGCTTCCAAATGATATATTACAATGCAGTTGAGTTTCGCCACAAAGACTAAATGTTTACTGAATTAAATTCTTAAAGTACAAGTACCATAGTTACTCGTATTTAATTTTATTTAAATCTTTGAATTGTTTTTTTAAATTGTAAATTGAAAATTCATGCAAATTATACAAAATACACGACAGCAAAAAGTACAAGTGTTTTCTATAGCGTTTTTTTATTGCTAGTCGCATGTAATTGCATGTGTAATCAGGCAAAAAATGTAATTTATCATATGCGATATTTGAAACTCTATGAAGTGAAGTTGATAGCAGCAGCCGCTATTTATTGGCAGCAGGCAGAGCAACTCCAGGTGTTTCTTATTTGATGCTTTTTTAGATTTTATAACTACATAAAGTGTTTGCTATTGGTGAAGCAGATAAAAAACTTTAATTAATGCCTTGCATTCAAGCATTAAATTTAACACGTACAGTGTAAGAGAAACAAAACGCCAATTTTCTACAATGTGGGTGTAAATGGTGCAATTTATTGGCAATTAGCAAGTGTTGAGATAAGAAGAACGTGTCACATTTTAATTGTTGGTTAGTGTAATAAAACAGTGGGAAGTATTTCATGAGAAAACGATTTCGTTAAGTATCAAAAGAGCTTCGTTAAGTTGGAAAATCAAATATTAAGCTTCTGAAAAGTGTCGTAAAGTTGTAGCGATTTTGTTAGGTTATTAAAAAATTATGCTAAGTTGAAAACACTTGGAAGGATATTAACCCTCTAACCGGCAAATCTCTAAAAATGAAAAATAAGTAGGCGGACAATTTTTTCCAGGGTAATTATGGCCCAATAAACTCAAAAAAATTATCAGAAAGTCAATTATTATTTTGATGTAACAGCCAGGTGAAAAAAGGTGAAGAGTGCCTCAGGGCACTGTTGCGGGTTTACGTCAAAAAAAAAGTCAGGTATACTTTTTTTTAGTTATTATTAGTTCTTATTGAAAAATGTTATGAAAGTTAGGAGAAAACTATAAGAATATGTTTTATTTTTTATGATGATAATCATGAAAACAGTTTTTTTGCACTTGAGCAGCACAAATGCAGGTCACATTTTGAGCAAACACACTGTGTTTGTGATTTTTTGCATAGTTTGCACCATTTTTTGCCGCCTTCTTTACCTAACCACATTGGAAAGTGGCCGATTTTGTCGTAACGGACGTCATTCACGGGATACTTTGCTCTTACACCAACCTTTGAACTGCCTGGTAGTGGATCTTGTGAAGGTGCTGGACGCGATGTGCTTAACCGATCGCTTGGACGACCAGCCCCACGTTTTGTTGTGTATGTCACGAGACCAGCTGCGATTTTTTCTCGAAAATCAGGTAACTGGATCAACTCGTATTCAGCTTTGTCTTCTTCATCGTTATATTTTTCTGTGCATATGCGTCGATAGAAAATGTAGGCATTCGTCGTTGCCATATCAACAAAATGATAAAAAAGTCGAGTCATCGCATCACGTGTCTTTGCTCGAATATGATAACGGCCCATAAGTCCGTCCATCAAATCTACGGAACCCATATGGCTGTTGTATTCTCGAATAATTTGTCATGAAGTTAATATGCTAAAAAAGTTTCGTTAAGTTAAAAAAGTTAGTGACTGATCTTTTACACAATAACTACAAAAACTTTGTATGGCTAAAAGAAGTTGTTACTATACCAAAAAGGTATTTAATTATAAAATTTTTTCAATTTAAATAAAAGTTTCAAATTTTCGTTAAGTCACTAAAAATGTTCATTAAATTGAAAATATATTGTTGAATTGAAAACTTTGCTTTAATTAAAAGCAATTACATTAAGTTTAAAAAGCTTTTTCTACATAAAAGCTTCGTTAAATTAATTTAGTTTTGAAAAACTTGTCTAATTTACGAAGCTTTGGGAAAGTAAGAAATTGCCTTTGGTATAAAACGTTGTTTGAGTAACAAAAGTTTTGTATGACGATAAATTTAGTTTATTTTACTACAAATTTTTTAAAACTATTCAAAATTTTACTGAGCCAAAACAGTTTCGTTCAATATAAGAAGTGGATTAAGTTAATTTTTTAAAAAAAAAGTGCCAGTGATATAATTTAAAATTTGCTTGATCGTGATATATAAATATGTAAGTGTTTTTGTTTCAATTTACATTTAAGTAGTTCATGTGTTCGTTAGGTATGACTACAGTTTGAGAAGTTACATTGATTTCAACTGCTTTCGTGAAGTTTTAAAAAATTTTTTTAGTTCAAAAAGTTTAATGTTACGTCAAATTGATTTTTAGCTGCACGAAAAATGTTTTCCAGTTCTTAAATATCATAAAAGTTAGACTTCAACTGATTTTGAAAAAACGCCTTTATTTCAAGAATTTTTTTTTTGTTTTCAAAGTTCCGGTAAGTTTCTAAACCTATGTTGTATCTCATATTTCAAGAGTGATCAATTAAAATGTTTACACTGAGTTTCGGTTATAAAAACCTGATAACCAGTTTTGTTCGGCATGTTATTTTTTCTAATGACTTCAGTAAATCCTTTAAGTTGAAGCAATTTACAAGCTTTAGAAATAAAATTAATATTTTTTTTATGTCTTAATTCATATGATACTTAAAAAATAGTTGTCAACAGCTATTAAATGCAATTTTTATGACTTAAAGCTTTTTTTTTTGTCTTGATGTTTTTAGTGTCAATTTTATAATATAAGCAAATTCGTAAAAGACGTTACGTAACATGCGCGCCCCATACGGGTCATAAGCGTGAGCGCGTCATTTGCATTTGGCGCGAAAATTTTCGTTTTTTTATGCAAAAGACCAAAACTCAACAAATCGTATAAAATCGCATCATAACGTGTTGCTGTGCTGTTGTCAATAAACCAAACCCAAGTCACAGCGAAAAGTTGGCAACACTTCTTATGCATAACGCTTTTTTATGTGATTTCGTTAATTTGCTGGTTTTCAAGATATGAAACGCATTTAAACGAGTTGTTGGTTTCTCAGCTTATTGTTGTAAAAAATACTATTTTTATATTATTTTTTTAAATAGTAAATGGTTTTTATTTTATTTATTTACTGAGCACGTTGATATACGTTGCATTTCCAAGGCCAAGCTTGGCGCGCAAAATGTTCAACTATCGCTACAATACTACTGTGTAAAGTTTGCAAAGTTAACAGCGCGTTAAAGATAAATTCTGAGCTTCAGCTTAAGATACAAAGAAAATACGTACAATACAATAAATGCATTCTACAACAACAAAAAAACAACGTCAGTAATTCTTTTTTTCATGTTCAAATGTTCGTAAAGTTGGTTAGTGGCGGCGCATTGCTTGATTAATGATTGGCAGCTGCTGTTAGTAGACTTATTGGCTGGCTGTTTGCTTGGCTTTGTCAGCTGTGTACACGTCGCTCGCTCGCTCGCTCGCTTCATGTTGTTACATGTCATATTTGACGTAAGTTTAGAATTTTTGCATAAATTTTTATTGCGATTTTTTTTTGTCGCTTGCATTTTTGGCTTAAATTGTGATTTTGTTGCAACAAAATTAATGCAAAGTAATTGCAATACAATTTGGCGTATAATTCAGCAATTAAATTCTAATGAGTTCAGTTTCTTTTTTGTCTTTGTATAAATAGAGTTTTGTTAAATTTTGAGCTTAAATAGATAATTGCTTCGGAATTTGAATTTAACAATATCTTGTCAAGAGCAGTTTGGTTTTTAATGAATTAAGGTCGCTTTTTGACGTTATCATGCGTTTTCAAAAAATAATATATTTCAACAAAATGTTTCGTTAAGTTTGGTTACTGCTTAAATTACTTAGGTATGAAATCATAGCTACATTTCACTTCTATTTTGCCACCTTTAAACATTGAATTTCACTTTGAATTCCAACACATTTTTTAAAGCTGTTAAGGTCTTAAGCCCAAATAATACGCTTTGGTTTCGTTAAGTTAAATGACCCCAAATAAAAACTAAAACTCAAGCAAATGAAAGCTTAACTTTTATAATAACAATCTAAAGAAAGTATGGCATGAGGAATGTATGGATTGCCTCAACCCAAAATTAAGTATCTCAGCGTTTACACACACAAATTCTTTTCGAAAATACTTCTTTTTTGCAAAACAAGAAGCACAAAAGAACATAGTCAAAAATTTCTTTCACGGTATTTACTTGTGTAAACATTGACTAAGCAAATTATAAAAGCTTAAAACTTAACGAAATACCTACATTTTTGTTGCATGTTAGCACATTCAACTCTATTGCCTTAACAAAAATAAACTATTTCTGCAATATGTGCTGATTTCAGAGAACTTTTAGTTTCATTATGTTGAGATTTATCACAATTAAGAGAATTTTCGTACTAAAAACGTCACTTTGTATACAACATGCTTAACGTAAAATGTCAATTGCTTATTTAACAACTGCTTGGCAATGATTACAGCTATCTGTGCATAGATCAACAACAACAAAATAATTTACAATTAACCCAGTATCCTTGATCTCATGCGCTGCTTGTTTCTTTGCCATTTTCTATAGCAACAAAGCAACTGCCATCAGTCTACAGTGAACATCAGCTGTTCAATTGTTTTTAAAAAAAACAATCGAAGACTAACTTGGAATACCTGCTGGTCTAAGCGAATAAGAACCACTCCTTTAAAACAGCAGTTGTACACTGGCAGAAAAAATATTGGACATCTTTAGTTATTTTGTTATTCAAAACTTCATTATGCTTTGTAGTTTCATTGTCTCTTAAGTAAAAATACAAGTCTGGGAAGAAAAAAAAAACTAATTCATATCAAGCTTAGCAGTGGCACATATCAATATCGGTTGGACGGTTTTGACTTATACTAAATTCTATATATTATGGTTCTTGAGTTAAACAGTATATCCCAAGAGAAGTGCGTAAAAGCAAAGTTATCACAAGCACAAAGATCTTCTAGATCTAGTCTTCTGAATATCTTGTAGGTACTGCTATTATTTTCAAAGTAGATACTGACCCATTCTTAATGCTCGTCAGCGTTATGTTAACATTTTTTGTATCTGCTGATTTATTTTTACGCTATTTTATAAGAGGTTGTATCATATTTTTTTTAATTTAATTGTAAGTTTAATTTATTATTATGAATATATTTATGTATGTTTTTCTTAGTGCATGATAACTAATTCAATGGCTCTTTAAGCCAAGATCTAAAAGCAACAGCAGCAACATTTGAAACAAGTTTGCAATTTCAACAACTTGAAAACATCCATGCCATTGAATGACAGTTCACGTGTCCAACGTTTTTGTTGTTGCTGCTGCTCATATAACCTTGAAAAATGCATCATCATTAATTTTATTTTTATTATTATGCTTGCTAAATGCAGAAAAATATTAGCAACAATTGTTGTTGTTTTGAAGCTGTTGCTTATGCTTTTATTACGTTTTATCTTTAAATTGCATAAGCAGCCAGCGTAGCCGTAGCAGCAATAACAATTTAAGATCTTTTTCAACTATTTTACTCAGATTATGATTTTTTGTTGTAATTGTTGTTAATTCCTAACTATATGGAATTCATATTAACCGATTGTGTACTAATTTGTCATAATAACAAAAATGTTTGCATTAAAAAAATGAGTTCCCTCTTTAAAGATTTTCTGTTTTGAGCGACAATATTCTCAGAGAAATGCTTAGAAATAATGTTTTTCAAATATTTTTATGAAACAGATACCTACATTTAAAAACATAAATAGTTTTGAACTATGTTTTAAAATAATGAAAATTCTTAGGTCTTAAAATTTTGACCTTAAAATGTTTATTAATGTTACTCTATACTTTTAAACTTTTATGTATCATAAATTTTAATACTTTTGATGTCGTGTTTTTTTGATGCACGATATTTTTTGATACTTTTCTAATAAGATCGAAATTTCGATTTTTTCTGTACGCTCTTTTCAACTGTAATTTATAATATTCTTTACTTATTGTTATTTAGAAACTGTTTCGACGTTTCTCGGTAGTCGTTGACTCTTTTGATATTCTAGGACAGTATTCGTTACTTTTGATACTATGCAATACTTTTCGATTTGTTCCTTACCGTTAGAGGCTTTTTTATACATAAAGGCTTTTCGATACCATTCTATGCCTTTCGAGATTAATTATCTTCTTTGATGTTTTTCGACTTGATAAAAATTTTAAGTTGGTTGTCGGTACTATTAGATGCTACATATTTGACAGTTTTCGACTTATGTACGTGATCATCGTGGACTTTTCTGATAAATTAATGTTTTATCAATAGGCTGCAATAAAACATTTAAACAAAAATGTACCAGTTAAGCTGTCCTATGGATTTTGAGCTGCTTAACTCAATCCAAAATCTGAACTTGATCATCATCTAAAAATTTTGTGATGTTAAACACTTAGCACCAATAAATCTACGTATTCATCTTTTAAATTGTGTCTTATAGCATAAGCAAAGTACTTACATGTACACTAGATCTATATCATTCCACATATATAACAGTTTTTGCCGATCTTGTCAAACTATAAAATAATTGTTCAGGCGAAATTTTGAAACATATTCAAAATATTTTAAATTATTCAGCAATTTATTATTGCAGTTGAAAATGGGTTAAATATTATTATTATTATTTAAATGCAGCATAAAGTTTTAAATCGCTTACATATTTTACATACAAATCGCAAAATTCATATTCATGCAGCAGATATTGTAAACAAATTACAAAGCAAAGAATAAAGAGCGCGAATAAAAAGCCAATAATACCGACTTTAGCTGGGTGTGGAAATAAAACTGAATATTAATTAATTTTTTTCATGCTGTAGGAAAATTTATTAGGAAGCACCATTTTTATTGACATGTATTTCGAGAATAAAAATGTGTTAACTTGCTGAAAGCTTATTTTAATGAAGCAGTAACATTATTAATCACGAAGATATGTTTAACCAATCTTTTTTATACCTGACTATTGGATTTAATAGTGCAATAACATTTTATTATTGAGATAAATTAATGTGCGTTTAAAGTATTACAGATTTGTTTCTTACATTTTATCATAGCAATATTTTAAATGAACTTATTAAAAATTAGTTTACGTAAGTTTTTAATTTTTGTAAAGTTTTCCATAAACTGCGAAAGTTTCTCAAAACTTCACTAATGATATTTTAGGGAAACTCAATGAATCTTTTTAATGCAAAATTGAAATTCCTCAAACGTACTGTATTTTCAATTATCATAAGTGGATGTTTTGCTTTACTAAAACGCATATTATTATTATTCAATAGCAAAATACTACATCAAATCTCTCGGATCTAAAGTTTGTGCAACTTTAAGTTTATGCAACTCAAGGCATCTCGTAGTCAGTCAGAGTCAGTCACTTCTGTCGAAAGATACACAAAATCAAATTTATGCATTATTTATGTGTTTTTCGTTTAAAAACTTTTATGTTTCTTATGTTAAAGAAAACATAAATAAAACAGTTTTGGGAATTTTCTTGCTGCAATCACTAGTGCTATATTTCGGGTATTTCGTTAGGTTGTAAAAAAAAAACTGAATTTCAAATCGTAAAAATCTCAACGCAGCAGCGCATCTAAGGGTTTAAAGCGATTTGATTATAGTGCGATTTTACTATCGAAGTTTTATTTTTTTTGTTGTGTTTATTTAATGGAAAAGTTATAAATTTATTATGGCTTACAGCTGTTGTGCGCTATAACACATGAAGTCGCAAGCAAAGAGTTGAAACCTAAGGAATAATGCAAGCTTTGACGCACCCACCCATTTTTTGTACGCTGCTCCTGCTGCAACTTAACGAAAAACAGATTTTTTTAAACAATTCTTTTTTTTTATGAACTTTTCAGCTTCGTTGCGTTTTTATCAATTTTTTGCCTTTAGTGCAGAGTTGGCAGCCAGCATGTCTAAGCATTTACGTACCTGCTTGCCTCGATATTTTTCTTTTGTTTTGTTTTATATCTTTTTTCAGATAATGGTGCACCAAATGTCCCTGAAATTGAAAAATGTGCATTGTGTTCAGAGTCGCACGATTTTCCGTAAATGAGCGCAGCAACCGCTAACGAAAATCAAAACAAAATTGAGAATAAAAATACAAAAAAATATAGAAAAATGATTGCCACGGGTATTTGTTGCTTAGAGCCACAAAGATTATCGATGCAGATCGATTGATGCATGAATCCGACGACGTTGTCATTTCGTTAAGTCACAGTAAACATAACAAAAGAAACTAAAATCGGTAGGAAAAAAAGAGACTGCCGATTGTTAATGCAATGATAGTCTGTGAAAAATGAGTATGTACTTTGACAGTAGCGTAAATTAAATTGAAAAACGATTTAAATGAGTTCAGTTGACTTTAAATGGCAAGTTAAGTATAGTTAAGTACTGCAAATTGGTATTGACGCTTAAATTATTGCACAGAAATAATGGCAATAAACAATTTGAGTTTCAAAACGATGGAAAAAAAGTTTTGTTAAGTTATTGTCAAGCTTCGTTAAGTTTCGTATGGGTCGAAAAATAAGCCTAAGGTCTGGATTATGACATTTTTATTGATGTGATATGATATTTCCTCGCAAACATGATCACCACTTGATGCACTAAATGATGCTTTTGTCAAAAGAAAGCTGAACAACTTTTTATGAATTCTGTACATGGCCCCGAAAGTAGACAAAAAACACCGTGTTTTAGATACTTAGCCTCAAATATTTCAGAACTCTGACGTGATTGGTCAATTTTGAGGTCAGTTTTGGATTCAGCGCAAAAAGTTACTTCAACCCTTCGGAGCTCAAAAACATTCATCACATATTAATTCACATACCTTTTTAATAAAAACATGTAAAACTAACAGTCTTCGGCGGTACAGAGCTGAATTTTTGTGACATATTTCTCCATATCATAAACTTACTTTCCAGCAACAGCACTTAAAAAAACACAAAAAGAAAAACATTTCAATCACCCTAATGTACATATAATTAGTTTAGTAAATTTTTGATTTTTCGTTAAGTTAACTTGCTTATAAAAATTAACATATTTAAAAAATCGTTAAGTTTAATTGCTTCAGCACCTGATTTATTCAACATATTGTTGAAAATTAAGTTATAGGCGCGTATTCTTTCTTCAAGCAAGTTGCCAAACATCTCATACGTCATTACGTACTGTATTTGTTTCGTTAAATTGCGTAAGCCTCAGTTTCTGAACTCATTTAACCCCTGACTAATTAAGCAAATCACAAAATTTAGTCACTAAATCTCAACGTGCTTACGGCTAATAATAAAGCCATATTCGCAACTGCACGACTACCAGAAGCAACAGCAGCCAAACGCTAAGCGAGCGACATAGCTTATAAATTAATGACCTCTAGTTAACGGCAACGACATATGTTGTTGATACTTAATGCAACAAAATCGGAACAACATGCTGCAAAATCACACAGCAATGACGTTAGACAAACCATGAAAAAAACAAAGTTGTTGCTTGTTTCGTTAAAAATGTCTGAATTTGTCAAATGATTCGACAAAACAATAAAATCAAAATCTTGACCACACATATGCAAGTACGACGAGTAGGTGTGAGATGTTGCCACGTAATCAGTCCAAAAAAAATAATTACAAAAACAAAATCTGACCGTAATTGTTGACAACGAAAGATTCAAGCCAAATTTGGCTGAACATGTGGTTTTTTTTTTGTTTTCCTGTATTTTTACAGTTATGCACAGTGGCGCGCCGCCGCCGTTTTATAACAGTTAACAAAATTAAACACGAAAATGTTCTTACGTTCCAGCACTGATCGTTATGAAATGATTGTGCTGCTCATTGTCAGTGTAGGAAGATTTATAATGCAAAAATTTTACATCTTTTGTTTCTTCAAAAACATTTTTGCAAAACATGTCAGCACAATTAATTTAGAGATGAAAATTTTACGAAAAAATACGAGACTTTGTGGGAAAAGGCAACTTAACGAAACTTAAAAGTGACCTAAAAGCATTGATGATATTAAATTTTATAAAGTAGATAGCATTAATCATGATATGACAGGCTGTTTCTGCGAAAATTCAAAGTGAGCTCAAAATCAAATTAATTTTAGTTTTGAGATGTTGCTGATCAATAACACGGTGATGGACATTAAAAGCAACCTTTCGGTTTTTGCTCAAATCTTTAAATTGATATGAAAACAAGAAAACGGCAAATACATATTTTCGGAACGGCCCAAACAATATATTGTGTTGAATTAACCATTAAAAAAAAATTTAATGAGACTTAAGTGCAATGAATTCAAAAAGTTTTAAAGACTAAAGCAATGCATTTGTAATATTTAGTTCGGCAAACAAATTTCTGAAAAACTTAACGAAACAAACTAACAACACTACATTTTCGAGAAATGAGTAACGATCAACAAAAACTAGTTACTTGCGTTAAAGCAATAAGTTAACATTTTTCATCACACAATTGATCGAAAAACTTAACGAAACAACGTATTAGATACCAATAAGATCATTCGCATGTGACAGCCGCTGCACATTTTTAACAGTAGATCGCTTACGTGCGAAATTACAAACAAACATACAGACTTCAACACCGACAGTCGCATCAAATTTACTAAACGAAATGAATGAACATGCGAATGTTGCCATTTTAAGCCAATAAGTCGTAAATGCCAAATTTGGCAGTTTAATGAATTGTATGACAACGTAAAGTTCAGCTGAAAAAAATTACTGACGCCAAAAAATGTGTTACGGAATAAACGTGTGATGCGCCGCACGATGAGCGGAAATCAAAGGACCACCACCGTTCGTTGTTTTTAAATTATTTTTTATTCGTTGAGTTCTGAATTGTGTGAGAATCAAAAAAAGATAAATAAAACTGATTCGTTTTTGATGAAAAACGATTAAATCGCATTAATTATTCCGATTTAAGTTGGAGATGTGAAAATAAAAATTCAACTTTACAAATTTTTCTTTGTGCTAATTAAGTGACTATTTTGGGGTTAGTATCAAGTTGGCTTATTAAGTACAGTGAAAAGTTTTCCGCTTACGGACTTATCGGGCTTAATTGGAATTTTTTAAATTTCAGAGAATAATAATACTTCAGCAGTTTTTTATTATTTTATTTACTTTATAGAAAATACAACAAATCAAATTTGGCTTGCAATGTCATCAAGCACAAGGTAAAAGTGTCTTGAATACAGCAATAATTATTTGTATACCAATTTTCAAAGCGCTTCCTTCTTTACAGCGTCGAGTATTGTTTATGACTTCAGATCTTTCTTTTTCATTTCGCAAAATTGTATATAAGGAACATGTATCAACTGAAATAATATTTCTAAGGCATGGAATATTTTATACACATTGGATATATAAAATATGGATCTTCATTTCACAGCATTCATTTAATTGTACTAATAGGAGATTCATTTTCAGTACGCAGTGATAACATACAAGATAGTTTAGTTATTATTTGAAAATCAAGGTTTTTTTTTGTTTTACTAAATTATGTAATCAATATACAAAAATTCTACAGCTCGTTGTTTCCATAATCTTAATTGAGACTATCGACCATACGCTTCTGAAAAGTATTTTCCATCTCCTTTCACATGGCATACAAAATATTATGTGATACCCTACATATATATAAAAGCAAAAATTCCCCTCCTTCTCCTTTAATTGTCTTATTGAATGGGGGTTAACCACCCAGAAGACTTGGTGAAGTTGAGGATGCTGGTTAGTTGTAACTCAGCTAATTCCTCAAGACCAACAAAGAATGCAGAACCAAAATATTTAGTTTGTCTCTTCATTAGCCCCGGCCATTCGCAGAGCAGGTATTTAACTGTCTCATCCTCTTCGCAACTCCTGCAGAAATATCTGAAAGGAGCACCATATTAGGCGGCCATAAGACCAATAACACAATGCCCCGTCAGTACTCGTACAACAGTCCTTGGCTCTCCTCTTCTGAATCTTAAGATAGTTTGCGTCCTTCCTAGATTTAGTTTAGGCCACATGATTCGAGACGTTCAGCACCCGGCGGTTAGGTTCCACCTTCTGTTCGTTTGTTTCTTGATTATGACCTCTATCCCATAGTGCAGTTCTGCCAATGGTATCTTACGGTCTACCACTTGTTGATTCTCCGGTTGTTCTGATCCTATCCTGGGACATTCGTCAGCTTTCTCATTTCCGGAAATATCCTAATGACCGGGCACCCAGCAGAGTTCAATAGCATGCTGTCAGATTGAACGTAGTGATTCCCTGCAGTGTTCTACACACCTAAACTTCACGATTTTGGCGTTCAGTGCTTTGATCGCTGCCTGACTGTCCACACATATGGTAATGATGGAGGGAGTAAGCTCCCTGTTTCGTATCACCTGTGCGGCTTGGCCTATGGCATAGAATTCAGCTTTAAAAACGCTGCAATAATTGAATAGACTAAAAGACATCTACATGCCCAAATTATCTGAGTACACAACTGCTCCTGCCCCGAATTCCATCTTGGCTCCATTGCTTGTACTAAGAGTTTTTTGAAAAAAAAAAAAAAAAACATCTCCATTTTCCAAATATAGCTTTTGTGTTCGAATAAAAGCAGGAGTACGCGAAAACAGTTTTTCAATTTATTTTATTTTCCTAATTTTTTTTTGGTCAGAAGTTATATCAGATCGTTATAAAATTATATATATCGCGCTAATGTTTTAAGTTTTTATTTATTAATGAAAAAACTATCGAAAAAAACACAAACCCCGAGTATTTTTTATTTGAATCGCAAGAAAATGGAACTACACTTAGAAAATTCTCTGAGGAAGGAATAAATGTAACAAGAGCAAAATTTAAAAAAATGTAGGCTGAAAAAAATTGAATGGGTCAAAAAATTAAAATTTTTTTTTTTCCAAAAAATTGATTTTTTTATTTTTTATGATTTTTAGAAATACTATTCAGTAAAATATTTTGCTACTATTATTAGCAAAAAGAACCCAGCAGCCTCAATTTACGGCAGGCTTACTATTTTGTTTCATGTTATAAACAAAAATTTCCATATGCGAGTACAGCGTAATTATAACCAAGCATTAGATCGATCATATTTTTAATTCAACTTAACCATTTGGTTAGTACATATTACCAAATCTTGGAGTACATAAACAATTAATTCCAGGTTTTTTTTTCTTGAATCAAAAATTAGTTTAGTTTTCCAAAATAATTTTTAAAACAAAAAACCCCGTCACATACGTTACTTTTTATACCTAAATGTTTTCGTAAATTTTTGTGTATCTTAACTCCATTGGAGTTTGCGCTTAGAGGACGAAAGCAATGGATGAAATAATGTGCAAAATTTCTGCTTGGATTTCTTACGATGAAGTCTACACCCTTTCCTTAGTTTGAATATGCTTAGAACACTTATATGTAAGAGCTCAACAAAGTTTTGCATAATATATTATAAGTAAATTCAATTTGCCACTCATTAATGCAAAACAAAAACTTAGCAGTTCATTAAAAATTACGCTAATCTCATACAAAGCGTTCCTCTTAATTAATGCAATTATAAATAATAATTCAGATTATGATTTGTATGTGAATGCACTTATGTTTTTTAATAATAAAGCAGAAGAAAAAAACAATCTGAATAGTAGAAACACTCGTGCATAACTCATTTTTGAGATATCAATGTTACAATGAACATTTCACAATACAATAAAAATTGTGTGATTATGATGAAAATGCACATGTAGAGTACGAGCAGTTAGTAGAGTCTATAAATAAAATTGACGCTACTTGAGCTGCACATGAGTATGAAGTAGTATTTTGTTTTAATTTCTCATATGATTGACGCCCTTCGTAAAGCGCCCTCTGTTTTAAAATATGAAGCAAAAAAACAAAAATGATTGCGTATTTCTTAATTGCAACTTTAATTAGCTTAATTAACGCACTTCGTTGTACTTGCATTTAATGAAATAACAAACTACATAAATGAGAAATATTTTTGCAAATATGCTGGCTGGATAAAGCTTTTGTTAACTTTACTTTCGTCAAGTTGTCAGTTTTTGTTGCTTTTTTTTTCGTTTTAATAATTTTGCTCGTCGTTTTTTTTTTCAATGCGCTTTATGAGTTGCAGCAATTCATTTTACTGCACGCGGCATATGATGATGATTATTTTTGTAGCCAGTGTTACCGACTGACTGACATAATAATCAAGGCTACGGGTGCAATTTTTTTAAATTTTTTTGTTTGCAATTTTTGTAATTGTTGGTGATTTCAATTTTTTTTATTACTATTCCTTTTTTTTAATGATGACAACAGTAGCCACCAGCAGCACCGGCATCACTATTAGCGTCATAACTTCAGCAGTTGGCATCACTACCGTTTTGCAATGATGCACTTAATTACGTCGAATGTTAATTGTTGCCGCCAATGCGAAATTCTATTGTTTACTTTATTAAAAACAGCAGTAGCAGCAGCTGCATGAAAAAAAAGAAACATAATTTTTATTTATTAAAAGTAAGCGCGCACTGTATTTATTTCGTTCAATTCATTCGTTCAGTCAGCGTTTCATTCATTATTTTTATTTTATGATAGCGCAAAAACGTGAGGTTGCTGTAATGGTTTTTCATACGTTGTCATTGCTGGTGCATAATTGCATAAAAATTATTGCGAATAAATTGGAAAATTTTAAAGATGTTTCGTTAAGATAATTTTATTGAATTTTGTAATGAAATTAATAGATTTTCAACCCTCATCATAAAAGCATAAAAATTTGTAGCTGGTTGAATACTTAGATATCTTTTTAATGAACTTAGTTTTTGTGATGGTTTTAATTGCAGCTTGATGTATTTTTTAATAAAAATTTCTTACTATTAATAAAAAAACTGTTTTTGATTTACAATTTTGCTTGCAAGGAAAATGTACATATCACGCAATTTTTCAGTAACGTTAAATTTAGGCCGAAACTACGAAGCTTTCAGCCAACTTTCATGTACGAAACTCTCAAAACAATAGCCTTAGTAGATTAGTAGATATGCAATGCTGTCGTTTAACATTTAAATTTGTCACTTTTAATGAAACACCATCTACTCTTTCTACAAAAATTTTCATATTTTTAAATCTGATATTAACTTATACATTACAGTCAATATCTAAACTAAAGGGTGTTTTTTTTAGAGGTATAGAGCTTCGAATTGAAATAAAACACAAGAAAATCGTTTTAATGTCCATCAATTTGGCTTGACTTCTACAGAAGTCAAAAGACCTAATCCGTCCGCATGTCTAGTGATGAGGCAGTGGCCAGTTATGACTGCAACAACTGACGACACACTATACCAAGTGCGGGATATCAGTTCCAAGAAAGGATATAGAATAAGATAAAGTGTGATTTAAGTTTATAGTTAGTCGCCTAGTGCTTCAACCTGGTTTAAAGACCAATACGATGGAATGTATTTCAATTCCAGTTCCCTTATGCTAGCAAAACCTTTCGTCAACTACTTTGGAACTTAACATAATAAAAAATGGCAGACAATTTAAAAAAAAAATTAAAGAAATAACAGAAATCTTTGTGATGTTTTCATAAAAACGACAAGAAAAATTTTTCGTTAAGTTTTTTAAATCTTTTTTTAAGACGAAACCAGCACCTTCAAAATATAAAAACAACAAATTACTGATTTTTGTTCCGCTTTGTACTTCACTTTTTTTTTCTACGTTAAGTTTCATGTAGTTTGTCATTTATTATGCTACCCTCACAGCTCTTTTTTTTTTGTGTAAACTCATTTTATATGTGATAAAAGTATTTACACAAGTGTTGCCATTTTTTCTGTACATTTTTCTTTCTTGTTTTCTATTTTTGCAGTTAGTAAATCCTTTGCATGTTTTAGACATTCGTCAGCAGCAGTGAAGGCAAAATAAAACAAAAATATATATATTTTAAAAGTGAAGAATTCTGACAATGAGAACGCAAAATAAGTTCGTTGCGCTTTGTTGGGATGTTATATTAACATGTTGTTGTTGCTGCTATTGTTGCTGTTGTTGTTTTTTGTTATTGTCTCTTTAATACCTTTGCATCCATCAACTTTTATTTGTGATTTTGTGTTTTCTTTTTTTTACTTCAAAGACAGTCACACGGTCTTAGGGTTGTAAATCTACTTCATAAGGCTTTTGCCTACTTTAAGTCTTGGATTACTCATCAGTGGAGGCTAATTTATTTACTTTATTATTTTTATTGCAGTTATTTGTTAATTTTTCCTTCTTTTAATTTACATAACATTTTGGAGTGCTTACGCATCGTCTAAGCTTGCTAGAAATAGTTTAACAAAACTTAACGAAAGTTAGGTTGTAGAGCAAATTGCATAAATTAAAATATAATTTGGTGTGAAAAGCGATGTTCAATTGCTAGTCAGTGTTTTGTTAAGCTTCGAAATTAGTCATCATTAGAAATTTACACATGTGAAGTGCACAATAAAAATGTATGAACTTTTGTAGGTAATTGAACCGACTTAAGTTTCATTTTGCATTGTTTATACTTTTTCAACTTAAAATATATGACTAGGTTTTAAGCAATTCATAGATTCTTAAGCTAAAAATTTAGTTTCATTAAATTTTTAAATGTTTTGGTTCAATTTTGAAAACGATATGAATAACTACAAATAAGTAATTTCGAACTATTAATGATTTCATTCCTTCGAATGGATGCCCGATATGCTATGCCTCAAAATTCCCCAGAAGCGTTTGTTGACGAGATGAGTGAGGATGATTCGTTCATTGAAAGAATTTTATTCTTTTGAGACATAAAATATATTTTTGCACACAAATAGGTCTTACATAAAATGTTATTAAGGCTTGATAAGTTTCGTTGAGTTTTAAAAACAGTTCGTTAAGTCCGTAACAGTTTCGTAAAGCTTAAATAATTAATTTTATTAAAAAATTAGGCAAACCTTCGTCAAATTTCAAATGTTTCGTTAAGTTTTGCAGAGTATCATTTAGTTTAAAAAAGTTTCGTTAAGTTTTAAAAAGTTTCGTTAAGTTTAAAAAAATTCGTTAAGTTTTTAAAAGTTTTCTCAAATTCTTAAGAGTTTTGGCTAGTTAAAAAAAATTGCTTAAACATTAAATTGAAAAAACAATAATAAAATATAATGCTTGCTTTCAAATGCCAATTTAAAGTGACCCTGTACTATAATTTTTTTCAAAAATTAAAATCATACACTATAATTTCCTTTCAAATAAGGCTTATCATAGTTCTTTTGAAATTTATTATGGTGCGATTCTCAGTCCTAGCCGATATGCACGCTAAGATTCACGAAAATCGGTCGAGCCGTTTCGGAGGAGTTCAATGACGCACACCGTGACACGAGAATTTTATATATTAGATTCAAATTTGTTGAGTATACCGTTTATTGCAACTTTCCTGCTTAAAATTAGCCAAAAACTTTGTAAAATTTGTTTTCCTAATTTTATTGCGGAAAGATACTAATAGTGCTTTAAAATTATTTTTTGAAGAATCGCAATTGAGTTGAAGAAAAAATCGTTTCGTTGAGATTACCCTAAAGACTATAACCTTAACTCGCACGGTACTTGAATTGGTTTTATTTTTTTCGAATTTAACAAAACAAATAATGGTCAGGTATCAAAATAAATTGTTTGTTGCTAATTGCTCTTAAAAGTTTTACTTTTCAGATCATTAATCTTGACAAAAAAGTTATTTTAATAAACCTAACCTTCTTAATACCAATTTTAATAAAACTTTGCCAAGCCACTTGAGGAATTAGCTACAAGCAATAACGAAGAAAGAACTTATAAATACATATGTATGTATAAGTAAAGGGTGTTTTTTTTAGAGGTTTGTTTTTCGAATAGAGATAAAACTGGCATTTTATGATCAAATCTGGCAACTCTAATGTCATTTATGTTCAGTTTGGTTTGCCATTTCATCATGAACAGGTTGACAAAAGAACAACGCTTGCAAATCGTGCAAATTTATTTCGAAAATAATGGTTCAGTTCGCGAAGTTTACCGCAAGCTCCGTCCATTTTATGGTCGACATAATCGTCCATCAGAGCAATTAATTCGGTTAACCATGGATCGTTTTCGCACTACGTTTACTCTATGTGATAATACGCATCCGCAGAGACGTCGAACAGTGCGCACCGAAGAAACAATTGCCGCTGTAGAGCAAAATGTTGAAGAGGACCCGAATGAATCGATTCGCCACCGTGCACAGCAATTGGAGCTTTGTCCATCAACTTTATGGAAGATTTTGCGCAAAGATCTTGGCTTGCGACCTTACAAGATCCAGCTTGTGCAAGAATTAAAGCAGCGAGACCATGCAATGCGTCGTGATTTTGGTGTATGGGCCGAAAATGAGATTGATCTCGATGCTGATTTTCAACGCAAAATTTTGTTCAGTGATGAGGCTCATTTTTGGTTGAATGGCTACGTCAAAAAGCAAAATTGCCGCATTTGGAGTAAAGAGAATCCACATGAGACCCTTGAGACGCCATTACATCCACAAAAACTGACTGTTTGGTGTACCTGTTTGGACCTGTCAATTGGCCACCAAGATCGTGTGATTTGACACCATTGGATTATTTTCTTTGGGGATATGTGAAGTCGCTCGTCTACGCCAACAAACCAGAAACGTTAGGGGACTTGGAAGCCAACATTCGTGGCGTTATTGCCGACATACGGCCTCATATGCTCGAAAAAGTGGTTCAAAATTGGACCTGTAGAATTGGCTTTATTCGAGCCAGCCGCGGCGGCCACATGCCCGAAATCATATTTAAACATTAATGGCATAAAATTATCCTTCCAATAAAGCCAAATTGATGGACATTAAAACGATTTTCTTGTGTTTTATTTCAATTCGAAGCTCTATACCTCTAAAAAAAACACCCTTTATAAGTAGTTGTAAACGAAACGAAATTAAAGACTCTTTGATTAAAGATTCAAAAGTCTTGCTTTTGGTTTAAAAAAAAATATTTTTTTAATGCAGAAATATTTTTTTGCAAAAAAAAAAAAACAATGTTTAAAACAAAAAGTAAAGTTTCGTCAAGTCTAAGAGAGTTTTTCTAGGCTTAAATTAGTTGTTAAGACTTCTTAAACATAAAATAGTACTTTTACATCACCTTTGCTTGCATTTCTGTGAATTTCTGTTGAGAAAAAATATGAATTTATGATTTCTTTTTAAATGTTTCGTTAAGTTAAACCCAAATGCTTCAGGCACTAAACGCGTGTGTAATTGAAGTGGAAAACAATGTTTTTAATAATTTACAAAACTAAATTAATAGTCTGCTTCGAAAAAAATGGTTGTTAGGTGTTAATTGCTCGTTAAATTTATACCATTTTATGTCATTAATCTTCCCAAAAATGATTACTTCAATAATCCTAAGGTAACATTATGCCACTTTTTAATACTAATATTTGCTTCTTTAACTATGAGTTTGTTTAGCCTCTTAAACAACCATCCCCAAGCAAAACTGTAAAACAAAGAAAAAAAACTTAACGATTAGTCATCAACACCTTCCCTACTACACATGACTGTAGGAAAAAGCAGCACTAAGACGTCATGGCACAGCAGCACATACAGCCGCTGGGCTAAGATGGAGAGCAGTGCAGAGCAACTTCAGTTTTAACTTTAACTTCAAACTCAGTTACAACAAAAAAAAGTAAGCAGGCCGTAAAGTGTTTTAACTCTACATGGAAGAGTCATTCGATTTTTTTGTCCCTTTTTTGTAAGCATCATCACGCTGCACGACGTTTATACTTTTGCACATACTCTGCTTTCCGGGTTGGAATCATCTTCCGTTGTGTTTTGTTTGAGCTTTCTAACGTTTCCTCTATGAACAATGAGGTGACGCCGCTTGTTGTTAGGCGTCTACGTTTTGCGACTGCCAAGTCTATGCCACACTTGGTATCTTTTGGTGCATTTCCGTTGCTTCGTTAAGTTTTGTTGGCAACAACAACAGCTGGCGTAAGTAGGGATACTTTTGAACTATGAAGAGAAGCAATTTTTTTTTGTGAAAATGAGCAAAAGACTGATAGAGTGCACAAGGCACAGAAAAAGTAAAAGAGATAGAGAGAGAAAGCACCGCAAAGCTTAAGGAAAACTTTCGGAATAATTTAAATGAAAATTGCGAGTGCACGAGAGAGCAGAAACTTAAGCGAAAATAGGCTGTTTTTCCACGTTTGTTTTGCTTCGAAATTTCTGCGGCTGTTGGCAATATGCTTGGTAAAATGGCGCCAAAAACCCCAAAAAAATAAAAAAATGGCCGCCTAGAAACAGCTGCAAGCTTTTGACATTGTAATCCTTGTTTGCCTTCATTTTTTCCGTTTATGTGTTGGCAACATTGTGAGAGTTTTCGCGGCATGCGGTGGCGTTGCCACACGTGCTCACTTGTGTTTACTTGCAGCAACGTCATGATGAAAACGTTTGGAAAATAACTGAAAGAAAAACTAAAAAGTAATGGAAAAAAGTTTTTCCATCACGTTGCTATGCCACAGTTTCATTTTGCTTTTGCAGTGTTTGCGTTGGTTTCTCAATGCAAATTTGCATTTGTGGGTTTTATCTGCTGTTGCCTTTAAGTTGTTGCCAAGCTGTGGATTTTTCCACTTTTTTTTTAAGTTTTTTATTTTTTGCCTCATTTTATGTTGTCGTTTTTTCTGTGTGATCGAAAACAAAAGGCAGACAGCCATATGCATGAAGTGCAGTACAGCACCAGTACAAAAAAAGTGAGCTTGAAATGGATGCATAATAAATTTTGCATGGGCTCTGCCTTTGCACTAATGTTTTAATTTTTTTGTTGCTCTGCGGACGTACTATTTTCAATGTTTTTGCTGGCAACACAGCAGCAAACTATGAAAAGAAAAATAAAATGTTGCAAAAAAATACTTTGTTTTACATTGACCGTGAAATTATAATTTTATGCAAATTTTCTTTGATTACATGTTGTTTCGTGCTGGGAACATGAATTTTAAGCATGACAATTAATAGATTTTGTTGTAATGCGGTTAAATGAGACGCTTTTTTAGCGTGAATATAAAATTGGTTGATTTACAAAAAAAAAAACCATTGAGCTTTTAAGTTTTTCGATAAGTTATGCTTAAGGCTAAAACAATGTTAGTGAGGTTTTGATTGTGTAATTTTTGACAGCTGAATTGTTATCCCTTTATTTTAGGGCTTCGTTAAGTTTTATATCTACTTTTAAATGATATTTCATGCTCAAATTAAGTTTCTTTGAAATTAAAAATGTTCGTTAAGTTTTTATTGCCATATCCATAGGTGCTGTTCTCTTTGAATTTGGTGAATATATTTTGTGCATATAACTCACATTAATTTACAATATTTTTTCAACACACACAGCCAAAAATTAATTTTCGTTAAGTTTTCAAAAGTTTCGTTAAGTTTTTTTATGAACTAAAAATTTTTTGTAGTACTTTTTTGTGTACTTCAACTAGAAATTGTTTTTTTTTCTGTGTTTTTTTGATTATGGAGCTTCGTTAAGTTTGATTTTTGCTGCTAAAAGGCATTAGTAAATTAATTTAAAAACCTCAAAATTTTGTGGTTCCTGCGTTACATATGTACCTATATGTACCATCAAAATATTTCCAATTCGGTAAATTTGCAAGATTGAAAAATTTTAGATATTTTAGGTAGTCACAGAAACTTCTACTTTTTTTTATTTTATAACAAAATTGTTGATATGCTGTGAAAAAGGTTTAACCTGCCATAGCATATATTTTCAAAATATATTTATTTTTTTTTGTGATTCATTATATAAACTCTTTCACCCCAGGATTTAAGAACTGCTCCAAATGTTCAAATAGATTCTTAAGTCAGCAATAGATAATAAAACCAAAATATCAATTCGAAATATTTTAAAGCATGGAGACTAAAAAACTAACGAAAGCATTTTCCACTTAAAAACAAATAAAAGCTTCCTCTTACTTAAAAAAAAAGTCTTAGAGTATGCAAAAACTTTCTTCTTAAAAAATTAGAAATTACAATTAAAAAACATAAATTTTAAATGTAAAAAAATCACATAAGCAAAAAATAGTTTTCTTTGCCTAGAACTTTCGTGAAGATCATAAATTACATTGAGCTAACCGATTTTAGCATTTGTGTTAAATAAGTACTACCATCTACGTCACATACAAATTTCATCACACTTTGCAATAATAATTTCATACACGTCAAGGAATAACGTCAATCTAAAAATTTCAAAGTTGACGACAACGGCAACATAAAACGCACGTCAACAAGATCGACAAGAAAAAAAAGAAAGA
Organism: Meiosimyza decipiens; assembly: GCA_963680825.1. Classification (NCBI taxonomy): domain Eukaryota; kingdom Metazoa; phylum Arthropoda; class Insecta; order Diptera; family Lauxaniidae; genus Meiosimyza; species Meiosimyza decipiens. Next base: position 43,156,672 of record OY804258.1, read on the forward strand.
CAAGAAACTGACAAAATTCCACAACTGACCAACTGACTGACCAATATTAAGCATTACAACATCGCACCATAAACTTAAGCTACGTAAAACGACATAACGAAGAGTGAGCGCATGACTTAACGACTGAAAGTACAGCGTAGGTATTGCAACAACCATTGAAACAACAACGTCCAAAAATATCCTTAAGGTTGCACATACATACGTACATACATACTGCATGCGCAAGCAAACAAGTTTTTCCAGCTTTGCAATGAAAATGAAAAGCAAATGCAGGAAAAAAAACAGTGTAAGGTAAATGAACCTTATTTCATCATAAGTCAAAGAACACTTTATGGGTTCTTTTAAGAAAATTAATAATAAATTTTAAACACTTTCAATTTAAAGACATTAAAAAATAATTTTTTAACTGGGTTTTTAAGAGTTTTTACATAGAATTGTCAGCTTTGATACATAACCCTGTAACAGCAAATTCGCAATTTATGATTCAATTGCACTAAGTATCCATTTTTAAGTGAATATTTTGTTACATTTAAAAAAAAAAACATTTTCAATGGACAGTTCGCTGTTTTTAGTTCACTTTCCAAAAATGCTTGAAGTTCAGTTCTCTAGCGACCTTAGCTGAGGCATAACATAAAAAGAGCATTGATAGAGGAAAGCGAAAATTGTGCTGAAGAATATAAAAAACGAAGTAAAATAAATTGCACAAATCAGTCGATGTGGATTTAATAGAACACAAAATAATGTTCCGAAAGACACATTTGTTATTTAGATGCAGTCTCATTTTTTAGTTCATTGAAGACGGCATTCACATCTTAGTATTTAAGTCCATTTTTTAGCAAAATTTTAAAAAAATATTAAAAATTTTTTCTGCATTTATATAATTTTTCAATAAAGAGTAAGAGTGAAACTCTATAACAGCAATCTACTGTATTTCTATTTTTTATCTCATATTTTCTTATTTAGTTAATAGGCTTTTGACTGAAAAATGTTTGGAGCGCTGTCATAGGAACTACTCTTATTCCATTGCAGTTCACTTATAAAAGTTTTTAAACAAAATTTAAAATTTTGCGTTGATACGAGAAAAAAAACCCTATAACAACAGTTTTTAGTGCTTAAAATTTTAAAACAGCAGTTTTCAAAAACCTAAATTTGAATGCACCAAGCATTTTTTAAAAACTTGTTTCAATTCTCATATCATATAATCGTTGCTTTTTTTTCGTATGCAATAACAAGTACGTTAGCTACATGATATCTCATAGATATGCAGATAAAAACTACACAAATTGAGAAAAAACACAAGTTAAATCGAACTTAAAGAAAAATACGCTACACAAAGAAAAAAAAACTGAACACAATAGTGGGCGTGTGCCTTGTGGTCTTTATTTAGTGCTCAATTCGCTACATATTGACTTTAATAGCAACTAACAGATAGATATTTTTACCAAAATTATAACAACAACACGATAAACAACAAGCGCCCGTAATAATTGGCACGAGCCACAAGATTTTTTCCAAAATGACTTTGGTCTTTTTCTTCAACGCTGCTCCTACTATTTTTTTTATCGCTTATAGCGCATATTAAACTGCTTTATAAAAAGTATCTAGTTACAGTATCTTTTAAGCTGCAAATCGTTATTTCTTTCTTGGGTTGAATTTGTTTGATTCCTTGCATATTTGCTTGTTTTTTGTGTGTCAAATTATTAAATGCTATTTGACCTCAGGCGTGTTTTCAATTGCAATGCTAGGTATTATATTATTGTGTTTTTTGACCAGCATGTTTCGTGTTTCTTACAGCTACTTTATGTTTGCTTTAGCTGCGAGCGCAATATTAATTTGCAAGTGATTTTTTCTATGTTTTTGTTTTTCGACGTTTTAGTTTTCTTTTTTTTTTGTTATTTTTATGCGGCTCCTTTATATAATTGCTTCTTATTGTTGGCTTAATAATCATGTTTAGCAACTAAATAATTTACATGGGTTAACAAATTTTTAAAATTTGTAAACATTTATTTTTAGGATTGAGATAAAACATAGTTTTATTTTGAACTGAGGTCTGGAAGTAGATTAATAATAATTTGTTTGAAGTAGCCTTACAATTTTCAAGTAAAAGATAATACTAAATTGTCTGATAATTTTACATGATTTGTTGCTGCTAATTTTTTTAAGAATAACCCAGTTTGTGCATTGCTTATCGTATTTCGAACAAAACATTTTTGACTGCCAAGAAATCAGTATTTGTTATAATGTTTACATAAACGAATTAGGAACTATAAAAATAAACATAGTTATAAAAGGTGTTCAATCAACCCTAATGTTTCACAAGTGATAGCATTTCTGGTATCATACTGCTCTGCTCATACACAAAAAAAAATTATACCTATAGTTACACAGAGGACGAACAAATTTTCACTAGTTTAAAAATAAATTTACTTAAATTAAGTAGATTTTGTCTTCAGAAAAAGTCAGCTTAAGTTTGTAGAAACATTTTAAGTAAAAGACTTAACCAACATTTGAGGGAGCGCTTTAACTTTTTGTTATTGATATATGAATCATTTCAAAGGTCTTATTGATTTAATGCAAGCAAAATTACTTAGTATGAAGAAACATTTATGATTTAAGGGAAATTAATTAGTAAAAAGTAAGGGTCGTCATCATAAAATAATATATTTCATAAGTAAGACATAGAGTATTTAATTTCGTTTTACTAAATTTTTTTTAGAAAACTAAAAAGCACCTGACTCTATTCACTTAGTAGAAAGAGATTGCGATTTAGTTTTTCTCAAAAAGTCGCAATTTTGATATATATTGTATATGGTATTGCTTGCCTTCACAATAAATTCATTACATTCATTTTGTTTAATACGATTTTAAATCTTATAAAATGTGAGTTACTGAATAAGTAAATGAATTATGTTACACCAGTAAAAATTTTATAACCAAAAATTACTAGACTTACTATTTTTTTGTAGACCTTATATATTTTTTAGGATATCCTTAACAACACAGTAACAAACCAGTTGTTCCCTGTTGTCCAGTGTTATTTCCAAACCATAGAAGTTTGCAATGCTATTTTAATGTTTGTTCAAATTTTTGTAGCTATGTGTCGAAAAGTATCTTTATAATTTTCTGCACACAAATGTAGCTGTCATTTACAATTAATGACGGGTCCTAAAAAGAAAAATGAAGTGATTTTTCTTTGTAGTTTTCAAACGAAAAACAAAAAAAAAAACGACCAAAATCAGATCTTATTTGAGTTGCTTTATTTTCTTAATTCTATTGCAATTTTTTACAAAGTTTTTCATGAGTTTTACATTTTTCATTTGAGTTTCAACTTTACTACATTGTCATGACAGCTGTCGATTATTTTTATTCGTTATTGTTACTTTGCGTTATTTTTGTCACTGTCGTATTTTTTCTACCTCTTTGGGTGAAAATTTTTTATTTATTGTACGGCGCGCGTATTGCAGTAGTGAAATGTGAGTCATATAATTTTCTGCTTTATAATAATAATATTTTTTTTTTTTTTATTTAATTTTTTTAGTAACATTTTTGTTGTTCTTGTGGTTCTTTGTTGTATCCGTAGTAACAAGTAATTAAATTATTGCGAGCCTCACAATTTGGGATATTCCCTTATATGTAAAGAAAAGTATACAAGTGAAGTTTTTCACTATAAACGAAGAAATATAGATCACTTTGCTTTTGGCATATTAGAAGGCAATGCAACTACAAATTTACGAGTTCTAAGATACAGCATTCAATTTTTCATTCTTAATAATGATGCTATATCCATTTGAATGCTTCCAACTGTTTGTAAGCCATTTTTCTCAGTCATAAACCTACAAGTAAATATGCTTCCAAATTCAGTATCACCACAGAAATAATTCAATTTCATTTGAGTAAATTTCTTTCATTTTATCAAATTTAAGCTGCGTGCCATTAGGACACTTTTATAAAGCACTAACTTTTTTTAAAAGCTTGTTAAAATAAAATATTTAACTTAAAAAATTATTGAATTTTTAAATGGCAACATAGAAGTAATCTGAGATCTGTTGTGCCATGCCGTCCACTTGAAAGCACTTGGTCAATTATTTCGTCATAAAGTCAGGTGTACAAATACAATGTATGGCTTAAAAATATTTTTGCTGAATATGATAATATTTTTTATTGTTTTGCTCAAAATTGTACCTTTGAGCACGTTCTCTACACAGAAAATTTTTTAAGACATACATTTGTTCCTGATATAAAGGACTGATTCTGTTGGCCATGACCTATATATGTACATATGTGTATATAAACAGAGCTTATTATTATTCTTGTGTCGTTGAAATATGACACTTTTTAACCGTAAAATAATTAAATTGACCAGCGACAAAAAGTTTAAAATAAAAAGAAAAAAAAATGTTAAAGGGTAGACGATTGTTTCGTGTAAATTTGAAATTTTAGGCTTATGGTCTTAGAGTTGCCACTAACTAATGAATTTTCGGATTTATTTTTCAAGAGCTCGTACCTTTAGATTTTATGGGATTGTTATTGCAATATATTATGTAGGGGAATGTAACCTGTTGTGGGCCGGGTTTCGTTTTTTGCCTGTAATTTCTATGCAAGTAAAAATTTTTCGGACTTTTTGATACTAATGGAAAGGTAGAGTCAATAGCTAACTAAAAATGGAAAAATTTTTCATTATTTTCCAAAAATCAATTTTTTCCACACATATTGTAAAAGAGCTTGTTTTTTACCAAAAAAAAATTTGTAACCGGTTGTGGGCCACTCCGGAAAATCAACTAGAAATGCGAAATCATAAAGAAAAACCAACAAAGAAATATAAAATTTTGGAATTTATTCATCGATGAAGCCTCTAGGGGCAAAAAACATCAGGAAAATGGCACTTTTTCAAATTAATTATCCTCCTCGTCAGTTTCGCAATTTTCGCATGTGAAATAGCTCTTTGTCATAGCAGCGCATTTCAAATGCACAAATCGATCGCAGCCACCGTTGCATTTGATGGAATTAGCTTTTGTCAATTTCGATGGCAGAAGGTCTAAACAGATCAGACAAAAGTCCAAATCTTCTTCGTCAGAAGAATTCGGCTTCTTGCGTTTGGCCGACGGTTTGGCTGGTGGCGTTGCCTTGCGTTTAGCTTTCTTAATGGGCGTTGGAAAAATTGTAAGCAAACCCGATATAAAATCGAAAAATCTAACGCAAAAACTGCATACAAATCCAAAACAATTACCTTTTCGCAATATCTCACTTCACTATATCACGCTCACAACATAATCAAAATTTACTTTCTTGTAAATTTTTTCGTCGATTTTTTTCGTTTCTTTGTAGCGCGCATCAAATGCGTCCTTTCACTTGTGTGTTCGCACCAATACTATCTGTCATTGTATACTACACAGAACCTCATACTCAGATCCGCCATATTTGGTAAACGTCAAAAGATATAACGGGTGGCCCACAACCGGTGATGGCCCACAGCCGGTTACATTACCCTAATAAATATACCTATGTAGAATATATTGAAATATGCAATAAATAATAATTAAATTTTTGTATTTTTAAATCGATATATAAGGAATTCTCAAATTTTTCAAAAAAACAAAAAAACAAAAAAATCAAAATTATTCGGACATTGTCTTTTCGTTTGCTTTGCATTAAAATTAGTTAAGGATAAGGGTCAGCAAACATAATTTCGATTTTGTCTTAAATGTCTTAGTTCCGGATATATTTCCAATAATTTTAACATAACTATTGACATTTTTATGAAGTAAAAAAAAAAAACAATCTATAAAATATTGTTGAGAGACAATGTTGATATGGGTAAAAGCACAAAACACAACAAATAAAAAAAAACACATCAAAATAGGACCATCAATAACTTCGATTTTACTAATTCCTTTACTTTAATATTTAATGCATTAATACTGATGACTTCTCTGCAGGCTGCGCAAATCTTAAATTGAACTTTCAATAATATGTAATAATAAAATCAATTAATAATGGTTAGTAATTTTATTTTCAATTCTTTTGTTAGTATAAAATCTAAGAAAAAAAACTTTATAAATTCTTTTGAAAAAAAAAATAAAAATTTGTTCATGTAAGAACTTTTTTTGTTTCTTTTTCTACACACATATGAAAAAGAAATTACAGCTACTTTCAAAAAAATTTTTAAAACAACCGTGTGAGATCCCTGTTTAAAACTTGCGCACTCAGCAATCAGCAAAAATATGTATATTTTAAAGATAACAAAATATTTATCCTAAGATAACAAGGACATATAATATATTTTCGGCTTTTAACTACATCTCTTTTAACTACAACTCTTTGCATATATTCTGATATACTGATTTTTTTTGAATGAGAGGTCTTTGCGTCAAAACAGCTGATCTTGCATGCCAATATATTCAGAATCAAAAGGCAAACATGAAATAGCGTTCTTAAAAAGTATTCTTTTTTAAGATTGAACTAAAATCTTAAAGCGAATTAAGAAAGAAGCATTAAATAGAGTGCTATTTAGAACTACTCTAGATATCATATGCGTCACTGAAAGTTGTTTGATAATAGAGAAACTTGGCTGAACATTAGTCATTGAATTTCAATTTTATTTTGAGCTCGAACTTTTCTTTCTTATTTCTATACCAATTATTAATTTGAGGAACAGTTTATACAAGATTTACAATAAAATTTGTACAAGTGACTTTGGTTGATAAGAATTACAACAAATCGCTTTTACATTTTTATCATTTCTGCTCTCTTTTTGCTAGATCCCGAATCTTAGCAGTAGAATTTTGTATTAAATAAATGAATGCTTCCTCATTTTCAAAGTTTCAGATTATCTTTTGTGGCATTCATTTGGGTGACGCGAAATGAGCTACTGGCTAGTTTTTTCAGTAAGTCAACGTTTACACGAGGAACTCTTGAGAGAAAGTTTTCCTGGGTGGTGTACAGAATTTGTCAAAAATTCACAAAAGAGAATAGACAAGAATTTGTCTGACCGAATTTCCTCGTGTAAACGTTGACTAAAGAGATAGAGCGGCTAAATGAATACTTTTTTTGAGATATTAATGAGTGGAGTTTGGCACAAAAATGTAAAACAATGATCAATAAGAATGTCAGCTCATTTTTACAAACAAAAAATTATTTGAATACTGTAGCAAAGTAGTTTGTCAATAAATATTTGAGTACTTTTTACGGAAATTAGGATGAGTTTTGTTATTTTGAACTTTTTTAAAAAATCGAAACTAGACAGAAAAAAAATTTTAGATTTTTCAAATGCTATACATTTATGCTAATTTTTTTAAGAAAATAAAAATCTGCTTGAAACAATCTTCAACATCGATAAACTAGAACTCAAAGCTGTTATCACTATTGCACAAAACAATAAAGCAACCTTATCGTTGGAAAAAAATGCAAAGATAAATCGATGATTGCAACCGCAACAAAATACAGTATCAAAAGCGATGTAAAAGAATTTCCACAAAGGATGCAGAAAATAATGTTACAAAAATGCAAGAAAAAAAATCAATAATGCAAAAAACCCTGGCAAAGAAATTGAAAAAAAAATTATAGCAGAAAAATCCAATAGATGCAACTTACCACTATTGATGGAGCAACGATACAACGCTTCACAGAATGCCATCACCAGATGCTCACCATTGAAAGGACTCTGTAGCGGTGTTTGTGTCGCAGATGTGGTGGTATTCGGTGACTGACTTGATGAGGTACTCGAACCATCCGAGCCGCTAGCTGAGGAGGCTCCATCATCAGAGCCACCCTCAGGCACATAGAAGGGCACAGCCATTGTTTTTTGTTGTTGTGTATTTGTTTTATGGGTGGTTGGCTGGTTGGTTGGTGACACAAACGGAATGTGCTTATGGGTGCCGATTGATGATGACAGTAGAAAAACGAAAAACGAAAAACCACAAAAACACAAAACGCTTTTTACTTTAACTTTGATACTTTTATTACACTTTGAGTTATTTTTTTTTTATTCTTTCTAATTGTACTTTATTGTTGGTTTTGGTAAAAATTAACTGTTTTAGTTTTATTTAAAATTGTGGGTTTAATTCCTCAAGCTTTGCGTGTGTGCTTTTTGTTTTGTTGTGACACTAACACTTGGAACGGTTTTTTTAGCTTGAATATTTTATATATGTGGGCACTGCACTTTTTAAATATTTTCGTTTTGCAGCGAAACTGTACATGAAAACGTTTGAATTTTATTAGAAATGCTGTGAGAGATACTTTTGTATCTTTTGCTAGTCTTAGATTTTTTTGTTATTTGTTAAGTATTTAATACAATTTTTATGAAATTAAATGCAGTTCAGTTGGCGCAATTTGTAGTCAAGATACTTTTGTATCTTTTGCTACGTGCTATAATCTCGGACAAAAAAATTTGTATCTACGCGGTGAGTTTCAGTTTTTAATGACAAAATGCACTTGTTCTCTTGAACTTTGCTTCGAAAGTTTTGTTCTATTTTGCTAAAAAATACACTTTTCTCAGTTCAAGCAACTTTTACTTGTCTGCCACATTTCTGATGGTATCTTTTCACAAAAATTACTTTTGGCTCTACTTCTAAATTATAAAACAACAAAAAAAAATTTTGCAAAAACTTTACTGCTATTTTTTCAGTTTCAATTCCGTAGTTGCGTACGCGTTTGCAACAAATTAAAGCATAAATGCAGTCAAATAACAAAAAATTTCGTTATGAACGAAAACCAAAAAAAAAAAAAGTGATCAGAGAGGTTCTAAAAAACTAACTAGAAAGCACTTAAAACGTCGCAGAACGCAACACACGTCTAACTCGCTTCGTAGTTCGCAATCAACTGCTGCGCACATGCAACGGCTCAAACGAGGTGCCTCACACCAGCAACAGCAACGAACGCATGCATCCAACAAAAAAAATTACAACAAGAAAATAAAATAAATAAGTTCTCCTACTTCTCACCAGTGTTGGCACAGACGGTACTTTAGTACCAAAATTGATACTATTTGCATAGCTTAAGTACCATGGCACTAAATTATTCTAAAATTTATGTTTGATTTAAAATCTATGTGGAATAAAGCAGGATAGACGAATTTAATTTGTATTACGAATTCTTAAAATTTTGTTTCCCAAACAAGAATTCGATCTCCCAGAGCAAATTATCACGGAATTTCGAAATTTATCTTGCCACGATGATATAAGACAATTTGCGCAATACATCAATAACCTATTTTTGGTATAAAATAAAACGGTTGATTAATTATAGTTTTCATGAGCATCTTTTTCCAAACGTTTCGAAGATTTGTTAGAAACTTTTATACATAGCCCATTCTTCAGCGAGTGTCGAATGAATATTTTCGTCAGTTAATTTAAATAAAACATAATTTCGAAGTAGACTGAAGTTAGAAAGAGAAACAGAAAATCTTGGAGACAAAGAATTTATTAAAAGCAAGTAAGACTTTGTGCTTCAATTACAAATAGCACATGAAATAAATTTAAGTAACTTGTAAAACTATTAAAATATACATAAACATATAAAAAGTATTAAGCTTTAAGCTTATTTTTATACACAAGACTGAATTTGACAAATAATGTGATCATTTGTGTTATATATGTAACTGATTTACGGTATACTTATGTTTTTCTTATATATCCGACATTTGTACTATTTTTATGATTACTTTTTCTGCCAGGCTTTGATACCTTTTCAAATATCCACATGCCAACACTGCTTCTCACAACCAGCAGCAGCAAGATGTAAAAATTCTGAGAGTACAAGTGAAATAACAACAACAATAACATGAAAAAAGAGCGCGCCTACAAAAACAATAATGATGAGTATTAAAAAAACGGCAGCCTACTCCACAGCACCGCTCCACGAAGAGTAGCGGCCAGCGCACGAGCGACAAAGCCCAAGAAAATACAGAAAAATACAACGAAATGCAACGCAAAACAAAATAAAACAAAACGCAACAACGTGTAGGCAAAATCAAGTAATAACAACAAAAAATAAAAACATAAATAAAATCACGAACAAAAGCAAAATTGAACACGCGAATGACAAAGCAAAACAAAAATGATTGGAGCTATGTGCGGTAGTGTTGTTATTGTTGAGAAAATCAAAACAAATACAATAAAATTGAGCAAAGCAGAAAAAATAATTTTTTACTGAAGCATAAAATTAAGAGAGAGAGAGAGATTAAAAGCGGAGAAAAATTTTTAGTAACAAAAGAGCGATTCAAAAGAGTGAAAATAAGTAGGGATATTCCCTAGATCTTAAAAAGCGTACTAAATAGTAGTGGGTATAATTTAAAACCTATGGAGTCTATGACTGAAAGAACTTAATTTATACAGTGATATTCCTCTAAACCGAAAACGTGTTTTTTTTTGTTTAAGACGATCTCGTTTGAAACGAAATATTTCCTAAAACGAACCGAATTTACAAACAAAATTTCTTGATTGTACGCTTAAGCGTATCGTGTTGTTTCTTGCATTGTGTTTTCAATTTGGGACTTTCCCTATATTGGTGTTTATAAGAGAAAAGTTTTCGTACAAAGCGAACTTCGCTTAAAACGAACCATTTCTTCCAGTCTTTTCAAGTTCGGCTTAGAGGAATTTCACTGTATTTGGGTTTAGGGATGCATCTGAGTAAGACGCCAGGATAGTTGGAATTGTATCGTGCAGGATAAGGAAAATATAAAATGCATTGCTCTTGTGCAATTTTTCGCGTTGAAGTTTAGCTGACGACACATTGAAACATCTCATTATAGAATAAAAGATATTGTACATCAACTCAAATCATAAACAAAACGAGATCGGTAGGACATATCAATGCGTTTTACGTTTCTCATTTGAATTCAATGAATTGAATGTTATAAGCTCAACTTCAAGTCACGATAACTTAACGTGAGGACTTTTTTTTTTGCCGCCAATCGATAAGTTTTTTCCTTTTCTTTAGTTTTGATCAGTTTTGATGTATGTAACTAGTTTTTATATTTTTACTAAAATAAAATAAAATCCAGAAATGAAATATGTATATAAAAGGGTGTAGGGTATATATTCTGAAAGTTTTGTAGGTAGTATGTTTTATTTTTTTTTGTTTTTCTTATGGTTCACAGGTTTGATATAAGAAACATAAATTTCGGGACAATTTTCTTTAAACCCAATTCTGTAAAATAGACCCATGGAATGTATATTGTTTGTATTTTCAGCCACACTTATAGTGTCGGCGTGGTTTGACAACAGGGGGTGTCAACTCCAATGCCGCCTCACAAAATAAAACTTGGTCGCATCTACATACATACATACATATATACTTATCGTCCATTTTTGTCGATTAAAAACTAATTAGCTAAAATCAAGCTCATGGCTTATAAATCGTTACCTTAATGTAGAAAGCCCATATCTACCATATCACTAAATGCAATGTTTACTATGTGGGTTAGGGCTTTCCGTTTTTAAGTATTAAAAAGAGTTTTTTATTTGCTCAGGAGTTTTATCAATTCACTGATTGCTATTTTTTTTCACTGAAATATTTTAATATTTCTAAGGAGGAAAGAAAGTATAACTAGGTTTTTGTTAAGCTTTTCACTGCTTATCATGCCACAAGACCTCATAGCAATTCGGTGTTGAATAATTCTGTATTTTTTTATTCTTTTTGTTTACTGTACCAATAGTCCTCAAAATATAGCGCAATAACCCGCGCAAACAAAACAACAAAAGAGTAAACGAAACAAGCGAGCACAACAGAAACAAAAAAAGCAAAATAAACAGTTGAAAGAAAGATTAAACAAAAAATCAATAATACGAGCAATTTAAATAAACAAATAAAAAAAAATAAACTTTTAATAAAAGAGAGACAAAAACGATTTTAAAATACACATGCATACATAAAACTTGTTGTTGTTATTATTTTAAAGGTGTGGCATTCATGCTTCAAACTATAAATAAGGCAAAGAAGAAAAATGATAGAGCATTAAAAAAGCAAAAAAAAAAAACCTAGCATACTGCAAGGCGCAGCAGTTTAGTTGGAGCAACATTTGAATGCAAGGCTCGTTGTTGGTGTTTCTTGTATTTTTTTTTTCTTATGGCGCAAAACAAATAAAAATGTTCAATTTCTATATATGAGATGAAGGAGGAAAAAAGATAGTTGAGCGTAGTAAATTTACTTTAAAGAGTGCGGAAAATTATGAGGTAGCATTAAATTTTATTGCTATTGATTTTATGGATTTTTAAATAAATTTTAATATGTTAATTTATTTACTGTCGTTTGTTTAGAACGTGGTTCAGAAAAAGGTCAATTGCTCTTATATATCCATTGCACATTAACATCAAGAATTGTAAATCTTTCGAAATACAAGTGAAACTTTCATATTGCAACACGTTTACGCTGCATATAAATTGATGTTAACTCCCTTATATTCATGCACAAGGTGTGCACAATTAGTTCTTAAATCGCCCTTAATTTTTGATTAAAAAAACTCGCTTAAAACAAAGCGCAGCGTCCTTAACAGAGAGCAAACCTTAACCGAAAAAAACCTTTTCATCGATGCTGTATGCCTTCACCGTTTACAGGTTCTGATAGCATGCCTTGTGTTGACGTAGTGTGCAAGTTTCAACATGTTTATTTCACTCATGCCTATTTTTCTTCAATGAATTTCACAATATTAGGAAATATTGCAGCATCGATTATATGTATTATGTATGCTTTTATGGGATTTTAAATCAGGTTTAACAAGTGGTTTTTGAGATTTTGCTTTGCCTTTAGCAATTCATAAGCAGAAGAGGGTTGGCTCTGTCCAGCGATATAAACATCGTTTGCTCATTTTTTACATGAGTTGCTGAAACGAAACGACAAGAAGTAAAAAAGTGAAGAAAAACTTTTCTCAATCCAGCTGCTTTTTAAAAATTAGGCACAAAATTGTGACCAAAAATAAAAAAAAAGTAACGAGAGTGACAATTCAAATAAATATTTTTTTTATCTACACAAACTGTCCACTGAAAGAACAAAAAACAAATCAATGCTAAGGCCAAGATAATAAATACAAATACACTTGTGCTCACATGATTAAGTCATTCGTATGCTACGTACCATTTTTGTTATTTATTAATTAATTTTTTCTGATTCTTATGTTATTAGTTTTTATAATCCTGCTATTTAAGCACCGATTTACAGGACATAATCAAAAAAAAAGTCTTGGTTTTATCCCGAAAAGTGCAAAAAACGTCAATAAATGTCATATATGCTGTGCTCATATAAATAAGTCACCTGAAAGAAAGTAATTGAAATTCTCTAAAGAATATAAACCGGAGCTTTGAGGTGCCCACTTCAGAACCTTGGTGGATTGTGTGTCCAGCCAAGATTTGACAAGTGGATATCAATGCTTTGAGCCATTATCAAGCAGGAAAATCCATCTTAGCGGAAAATTTTTGTTGTGTTCGGTGGCCAAATGATCTCTTAGTATATTCCTACATAAGATATTTGCATGCATGAGTTGCAAGGGAAAAACCATTGGTGTCCTCGAAAAACATTATCCTTGTTCAATACATTTTTATAAAAAACGCCAACAGTTTGGACCAAATAAATATCAAAATCTTCTCTGGTTTGTGTCATCTTGATCTTATTTGGATTATTATTTGTTCGAGCTAATATTTAAGTTCCCTTTGATTTTTACTTTTTTGTATCAGAAATATCCATGATTTTTAATTGAAAATAACCGTCATATTGGGTTTTTTCATTTTATCACTGAAAACTATTGTGTTTTAAATTTGTATTACTTTAGATAAAAATATCCGTTATTTTTATTTTCATGCTTTCGACTGAAATATACATATTTTTTGGAAAGTAATTTTTCAAATACATATTCCTTTTTATAAATCGAAAATAGTTGTTATTTTAAATTTTAGTTTTTTTCTATCAGAAACAGCATTAATTTCCTTTTTAAGTACCATTTTTATTTTTAATACGTGATACATAAAATAACCTTAATTTTTGGTTTTTAGATCCAATTAAATGAATCTTTTGGTTTTGGTTTATTTTTGTGTAACCACAATAATTTTTGAATCAAAATTCACTGGCATTTAGATTTAATTATTTCCAATCAATATAACCCTGTTTATTTTTTAGCCCAATAATAATTATCAATTTGAATTTTAGTTTTATTCATAGTAAAGATTTTTAATTTTTATTTAATTTTGGTTTTAATTTTTCATTTTGGAGTTTTATTAAAAACATCCATCTCTTTTGAATTCTAGAAAAGTTTGCCAAAAGGCGGGGACTGCTCTACGCTAATTTCAAAAATGGTTGTTTTCTAATTGATGAATAAAGATTGGAAATCACTTTTTTTGTGATTTTAATTTTACGAATTTTCTTGAAAGAAGTATCCTTAAACCAATTTTGAGCACATTTTTGAAATGTTTTTTTTTGCCCCTATCCGAAAGGTTTACAAATTAATTAATTTTGATACTAAAGTGCTTTTTCTGCAATATGCATGCGTACAATTTAGAAACCTGAAGCAGTTGCACAAAGTCCGCTAAACTGGCAACTCTAACAGCATATGAAATTTAGAAGCAACAACGTGTCGTCCTCCTATGTATGTATGTACATATGATGTACAGATGTTTGCTAAATTAATAATGAGCAGCAACAATAACAACAGCCAAGCAACTATTTATTATTACTATTATTGTTGCATTTGTTGTTATTGTTGTTTTTGTAATTTTTATTAATATTTTCAATTGAAATATCTGGTTCAACTGTACGTTCAACTTTTGCTTTCTTTGGAGTTAAAGTTGGTCTTTTTTTTATGTTTTGTTTTTGTTCACTACATTGCAGCAGTAATGGCAACGACTGCAACAGCAGCTGCAGCAACTACAGCAACTACGACTCGTGCTGCAGGCACGCGATTTTAAAATTTTAAGTCGACATTACGCGCCTATTTATTGCTGTTTTTGTTGTTGTTGTTGTTGTTGTACTTGTTGTGACAAGTGATCAGTTGCTATTTTTGTTGTTATTTGTTTTTGTTTTATTTTTAGCAAAAAAAAGCAATAAATTTTGTTGCTGTTAAACTCGCAGAAGTTCTAAGTCAGTAATTTGTTGTTGTTTTAGTTGTTGCTGCTCTTGTTGTAGTTGTTTTTGTTGCTGTTGTTGCTACTGTTGTGTAATAAACAATTTATAACAATTTGTGTTCCTCAAATATAATTTTTTTATTGTTGCTGCCGTAATTATTTTTGTTGTTGTTGTTGTTAACGTTGCATTTTGCGCGTCCGCAACAGTGTTTTCAATAATCAAGTGCTTAGGTCGGTGA
This sequence comes from Meiosimyza decipiens, assembly GCA_963680825.1. Classification (NCBI taxonomy): domain Eukaryota; kingdom Metazoa; phylum Arthropoda; class Insecta; order Diptera; family Lauxaniidae; genus Meiosimyza; species Meiosimyza decipiens. Next base: position 43,171,955 of record OY804258.1, read on the forward strand.
CCCAGAAATGTCAATAGGGAAGTGAAAGAAATTTGTTGCTTTGCTATTTTAAAAATATCACTATTGTTGTTGTTGTTGCCTTTGTTGATTTCACCGAGGTAGTGTCAAGCGAAAGAGGGCGGTAGAGCACTTCGAGACTTATCCGAATCACCTTATGTATGCTCAGCGATTTTTCATAGTTTTCTGAATAAAGTTTTCAAAAATTATCCTTGAGTCTAAAAAATGCATATCGACCATTCTTTCAATAACCGCAAAAATTTGTTGTTTTGAGCATTTTTTCAAACAAAATATCCCAAAAAACTACGGGGAATAGAAGAAAAAACTTGATTTCTTTTCGTTTCGTTTAAAATACACATTAATTTTTATTCTTTAAAATATTTCTGAAAATATCTTCGACAGAACTTTTTTTTGGATTTTTTAATATTTTATTCTTCAAATAGGAATTGTTTATTGAAGTTGCAGTTTTTCTATTTTCCGATCCTTCTACGTCCTTATCTTCACCAAGTCTTGTAACATTAGAATAAGTTACTGCTATTTGCTTTAAAAACTTTTTGCTGCCTTACAGTTCAAAATCCACTTGTTCATTAACGCCCACTTTTTGTATGGATGGTGTTTTTGTAAATTTCAAGCTTTACAAAAACTAAAATTGCATTGCATTGCAAAGTTCTGTAGAAATGATGTCGTTGTTCTTACCCTTATGAAAGTTTTAAGTTTTAAGACATATTTCCGTCGAAAGAAATTTCATTCATATTATAATTTAAATAATCGCTTTAAGTTTAATGTGAATTTTTAAATAAGTTAGGCCGAAATTTTGTTGAAATGGCCTTTCTTCCATTACGATTATTCTTTAGGTCACCCTGCAACTGCAAAATGCTCTCATATTTGCAATCTGTGACTTTATTTCGCTATAAAAAAGGGTGTTGCAATGCTGCAAAAGTTGCGTTATGAAATGTTTCAAACTTCGTTCTGAAATTTTGAGAAGAAAAAAAACAAAATCTCTTAAAACTGTCGTCTACGGAAAAAGATTTCGTTTAGAAATGGTGCAAAAATAAGCGGGTGCCACAAAGCAATAAAACGCAACACAGCAACAACAAGCTGCATAAATAGAGGCAGCAAGCCACATCAGCAACAAAAACTTCAATGTGTCATAGAAGAGCGACTTCAATTCCACGAAGTGAAGTTTGTTGTAGCAGCAGCAGCAGCAGTAGCAGCAATTGAAAATGAAATGTACGACTTGGTGAGAGTTTTAGTTTCTTGTTGCTGAACGACCGACCACCTTCAAGATGAAGAACAGCCAGTTTTTTTTTGCATGAAAAAAAAATTTCAAAGAAGCTCCAACAACAACAACTACTGACAGCAAAGTGCGAACCTACAAATGTTGCATCATTTTGCTTAGCAGCAGCAACTTCCTTGTGGTTGCTGCATGCAGTATCATAGGCGTAATTAGGGATGTACTCGTAACATCGAGTGAAAAATTATTTTATTTTATCGATTTAAGATAAATTGAGGAACTATAAAAACTGATAATTTTGATGGATTAATGCACTGATTAGTTCTGAGGACGTGTTCTTTTTCAATTGGAGAGAGGGGGGCTGAGCTCAGTGCGAAACTACTATAAAACGGAGTCATAACGGTTGGAGTTCACTTATATCACTAGATCATTTCTGCGTGATATTCTTCGATTCTCAAAATACGAAAAAAAATCGATTAGTTTCGTTGACTATCGGAAGGGATATAAAGTATACTATAATGTTTCGTAGCCAAATTACCTTATATACTAAAGACACTTCTTTTTCCATTCTGTGTCATTTTGAACCAATAGCTCATCTTATGCCGTACAAATACTCATATTTCCAACAAAAGTAATGAGTGCAAAAATATCGTAGAAGATGATAAATCGAAAGTTCCCTAGCTTTTACATAGATCCATTTGATGTTGTCTGCGTAGATTATGAAACTTGAAGAAATAAAAAAAATAAATAAAAAAATAAATAAATGGAAAAACAAGAAAACGAAGAAACAGCATTATATGTACAGGCAAAAGTCAGAAGTCGCTTTGGTTTGCCCTGGCTTGTTGACTGACTCCGTGCCAACGTTGATGTTGATGCTGAGGCAGAACCACCGCATGAACCGCATGCAAACATCTGGGCAATCTGGGATTAAGGGACAAAGCTGGTGCTTTTTTTTAACAGAATGTTGAGGTTGTTGCTGTGCCATGGATGAAGGGCAGCAGTAGCAGCAATGTGCACACAACAGCAACAGGGATGCAGCTTAATTGATTGCAAATATGAGTTGAAAAGAAGAAAGGCTGGTCAGTAAGTAACAGCCTTCAATGTCTTAATGATTGCTGACTTGCTTTCTTAAATTTCTGGATCACTTAAGCCAAATTAATATGTGAAACTTGAAGTAGTAGTATGTCAGAAAACTTAAGCTGTAAAGGAAAATGTCTAAGCTGATACTGAAAAGAGCCAATCCCCGGAAACAGTTCCAAAGATTGAGTGCATTAACTGCTAGACCTATGGAATTTTGAGCTGATGTGAAAAAATCAGCATGACTTAACATTAAAAAAAAATTTGCTGCATCCCTGTAAACTTCGTTGCTATCCGAAGCCTAGTCCTAGTCTTCCTCGCGTTGCACGTTGATAACGCAAACTTTGCACAACAAACGAAGTACAGTAGCGGTTATGCAGAGGGCGCGCATTCATACACAAACACATTCGCACACACACACACAAATCGACATACACACATTTAACAATTATGATTTCAGCTGGGTCGCTGACCTATCAAGTGATTTCAGCAACAGCAGCAGCAGCAGCAGCCGTGAAAAAGAATCTTCAACATTTAACAAAATTTGCCAGCAGCATGCAACATGCTACGCGCCTGCTTTATTCGCTGTACATGGCAAAGGGTAGGGTTAAAGAGCGTTCAACGTTTTATTTTTGATTTTGTTGTTGCTGCTTGAGGAGGGAAAAATGCAAACAGTAGGTGTTAAAGACGTTGGTGGCATTAAAGAAATCATAAAGCAACGTTTGTTTGGGGCTTTACAGTTTTTTGGGGTACTTAACCCATTTCGACACAAAAATTGCATATTTCCGTGCTGATACTTCAAGCCAACAGCAACGGTGACTTAAAGTTTTTTAAAAATTTTTATGACAATAATATCTTTTCAATAAAAAGTCAAAATATTGATATTCAAAATAATCAAGTGGTACCTAATTGAAAAAAACTTGCAGCATGGAACTAATTACCTTTTGGAACTAATTTTACTGCACGGCTATAACAATACTTAGAAAGTAAATTTTATCAAACTCCTAAGCCAAAGCATCTACAGAAGCCTCGAAGTTTAACAACTTGCAGTAAAATCATCTACTATCACCTATGGGTTAAGTCAGTGGAAGTTTTAGCTTCGAGCATTATGACTTTCAATATTTTCTTTTTGCACTTGCTACAGCACTTGCTTACAGCTGCGATATCACAACTTTAGCGGCTCCTTGATGCAACAAAGTCTTTCGGTGCGGTAGCAAAAAAAAAAATGGCCCTAATCTAGGCTAACTTTTGCAATATGAGTAAATGTTTACTTGCTGCAGCAATTGTTGTTTCATCCATTTGTCTTTGGTCACTCAAGATTTTTTTATGAGACTTTGTTTTGCCATGCGGCTTCTTTTTATGTTTTCATATTGCTGCTCATCCAGATCAGCAGCAGTAGCTTAAATGCTTTGATCCACGTCTTTTGAGGTTAAGTTTTGTAGAGTGTAGCAATTAAATTGCGAAAGTGAAGTTTGCAACTTGAAAATTGTTATGTTGGACCGGCCAGTTACATGGCGGCATTCAACTGCGCAAATGCACTGTGCGTAGCGACCCAGTGACTGTTGTTGCACAGCTGTCAACTTCAAATAGGATGACATTTAAAAGCGGAATACGTTTGATTAAAAGTTTTTTTTTAAATGATTACATACTTTTTGAAATAGTCATGAGCTTCTTAAGCGGTGTAAACTTTTATTAAATAGCTTGCCCAATAGAATCTGATGCCATTAGACATAATAAAAGATTTCGCTGGTCCAAAGAATACGCAGGACTTTCGGATTATACTAAAATCTTCAAGTTTTGTTCTTTCCAATTTAAACTATACGAGACAATGAAATGCCGACGCACGTCTCTTATACTTCAGTAGTCTGTAATGAATTTTATACTTCACATTGTTGGAGTCCCATTTTGTGATAAAGTATCGATTATGTAGATCATTTCATGCGTTGAAAATTTCTAAAAAACAATATCCAAACTCGTCGTAAAGGTTTAGTTTTAAAAGAACCTTAGGTCTTTTTCGCAGCACAACTGATTGTCCAACACTCAACTAAACATATAGCGGTTTGTTTCAAGACAAAGTTTTGTCCCCGTTCAACTACTTTCATATGGGTGTTATTAATAATGATTCATGCATGGATTCCATGTTATTGGTCCTCGTGAACAATCCAGAATCTACCAGCCCATTTTTAGTCTAAGATCTTTATCTCACATTTCGTTGTGTTTTCTTGAAAAAGCTTTTTCTTCTATGGTAGGTGACACGTTCAATTGTACTTCTTAAGCTTAAGCGGGTTTATTTCGTTTGAAAAGTTATTCGTTCCTAAGGAGTTCGACCCACTGTTTTTACAAAAATCCAACACTTCTAATAATAACCCTCTGATATCTTGTCTGTTGGTTTTGAAAGAAGAGACAGTAGAGTGGGAATTAGGTTAAGCTGTGGAAGAACTTCATAGTACTATTCAAATTTCGGCGAAATAGTTCACTATCTTACCATAGCTGGAAAGCCCAATTTGGTGCTAATTTGATTAAAGCTTTGAAAAGCCTCTAGAAAATTAAGAATGAGTAAAAGAAATAATTAGATATAGAAAAAATCTAGAAAATATGGAAAGTGTATTACCATGCCCGAACTGAAGATCGAACCCGGAGACCCCCGTGTTGTAAGCTCAGCACATTACCGCTGCGCTACAGATATCATATCTTCTCAATTTTTGCTTGAAAAGTCTTCATAATATGGGTATTTAATGTGAGTTACCACACCTACTTGTCTCATCCCGCGCATTTTTCGTCTGTATACAGCCTTTGCTAATTTGTACAAAGTTTCATTTTATTCCGTTGAGAAACTCGACCCTCTGAAACCAGCCACTTAGAACACGAATTTCTCAAAAATTTTCTTAATAATTCACATTGCATGGAAATTTAAAATGCTGAACATTGTGTTTCTGGAACAAACAGTGTAGGTTTGCGCGTTGTTCCCCAGTCATTCCGGAAAAAAAACTTTCTTGCTTCGCCATTTCGGGAGATGCACTTATAGCTCGAATTTTCAAGCATATTTTTACATCTTTTAAAATTCCACATTTCATATTTTATGTATATGATATATTTGAGACAAAAAATTTGACGATTTCCAAGTCAAATGAGTTTTTCCTCTTATAAATAAATATTTATTAAAAAACTACTTTGATTTCTCCTATGTTCAATTATGTAAGCACATCTGCGATTGTAAGAAATATCTGTTTATAAGAAAGTTTTACTTGGCAAAAAGTTCAGTTCTTTAATAAACTTTAAATATCTCTATGAAATGTTGTTGTTATAACTCTTTAGTCATTGCAAATTGGTGCTTATTCCAATAGCAAACTTATGCATACAAGACACTCAATGTGGTTTTTACTAGAAAACAGTCCTTCCTACTCGCTAGCGCAACCTTTGTATTGTACAACTCTAACCAGTACTATAAATGCATGCTACCATTTAAATAATGATCGTCTCATTCTCTTCATAATAATTGCAGTTGAAATCTTACAATCAGCAGTTTCAGCTGATTAATTATAAAGAATTTCCATGTAAATTACGATAAACAAACCCCAAACAATTGAACGTACGATACTTCTATCTATCCATGAGGTTGAAGTTTTTTTCCTTACTTTTTTGCTTTTCAGTGAAAATCATTGGCGTACAGTAGCCCGTTCATCTTTCACCATGCCATTACATTTTCGCGCCAGATTTTTGCAGAACTAAAGATTTTTACTTTATTTTTATTATTAATTTCCCGCTGGCAATTACGTTGCTGCTGCTGCTACTGCTGCAGCTGCTATTGAGTAGTATGCCTGCAGGCTTTTCTATACAGCCTACCAATATCTACTCAATTCTAGGAAGCCCCACTACACCTCCACTGTGGAGTAGTAGCAGCATGTGCATCATGCATTTTTTAATTGAGCAACATTGAAATGCTCCCTGACTATAACGTTCAGCGTCAGCGTCGTTGCTATTGTGTCCTAACTATGGTATTTTTTTTTTGCACAGAGCTTCTTTAAACGTTCTAAGAATTTCGCAAAAAATGGAGACTTAAGTTTTGAATGTAAGATTTAGGTAGGGTTCATGATATTTCATATAAAGTCTGACAGTTTCATAGAAAATTAGTATGTAATCCTGTTAAGACTACAGAAAGGTTCGCAAACCTATAAAAAACTTTAAAATAATCCGATACCTGGCATGGTTTTCGGCAGAAGTTTCCATAGATTATTGTTGACTGACATCTTCGGCTGTTACAACCTAGACTTCATTGCTTTTCAGATCAAAGTAACCGATCGAATATTTCGTACAAATTCTGCAAGAGAACACCAAGTTTTGAAAACATTTTTTGAGACAACGTATTTTTCATCCCCAATTTTTCAAACTATTGAACAGTGTACGTGTGCTTAAACAAAAGTGTTGTCTCATACCATGCCTACTCCCATTCTAAAGTTTAGAGTTTTGCGCATCGCCTGCAACTGCTGCTTAGATCTATCAGCATTCGTGCTGTTTTAGTTGCAGCTACTTCTGTGCAATTTGCATCTAGATATGATTTCTTTAGCTGATGCTGCTACTGCTTCAACAATGTTGGATTAATATGTTCATCTTCATCTTCCACATCAGTAGCAGCACCATCAACAGCAACAACATTGAAATTATTTGTACGCGTGGCAATCCTATATTTAGTTCAATGCATTTTTGCACCACATGGTTGGTTGGGCTTGGGATGCTACAATTTTCTATGCTTTCCTACTGTTGCTTGGAAAAAACTGCTATCACAAATGCGTCTACGTTGAGTGTCATCCAACGTAAAGAGTTTGTACGTTTTATACACGCGCCACAAATTAGAATTGAACTCATGTTTGAATTTGAAGATAATATGCGCTGAAGATGAAGGATAATGGTGCAAACATGATGGGTATTAATTGCAATAGCAATTGAAGTTGGTAGTTTGTAGTTGGTGAAAATGATGGAACTGAAAGTGGATTATATGCACCTCTGCAAAGGTGTTTTTGGAATGAGATTAGCATAGCACTAAAGATTTTCTAACAAGTCGAAGTTCAATGAACAAAATTGTAAATAAAAAATCAGAAATAAATCTATGAAATTTTTCATAACATTTTTGATTTAAAGAATTCAGAAAAGTCTTAGATGAAATCATATGCCCAGAAAATATAAATTTCAGAATTCCTTTAATTTTGTAGTAATATGTAGAAATCTTAATCCAATACATTTAAACAGAAGTCAGGCATAATTTGCATGGCATTTCAGGTGAACTTTTCAATAAATTAATAAAAACTGGAAAAATTCAGATTTTGTTCTAGTTCAAGCGGTCATATTGGCTCGAGCCTATATTCTATCAAAAAAGAGGCTGTGAATTCGTTTTTAGCCATTATAATACAAACTTTCAGCCAATTAAATTTCGTATTGAGCTGGAAAATAAATTTTGATGCAGGAAACTCAATTTGACACAACTGTGTGACACAGAAAAAACACTTTTGATTAACAAATTTACTTTGAGTCCAAAAATAATCAAATTATAAATAATAACGTGATTTTTAACCGTACGGCCTTATATGTAATCATACACATGTATCATGTTTCAAAGTTTTTCTCAGAAATTTTAGTAATTTTGCTTAAACTGCCCTTCGAGCAACAGTTAGAACTTTGCTAATAAAGGAAGTGTACAAAATGTGCGCTGAAATTCAAAATCAAATTTAGAGCCAAAAATGGTGAAAAATGTGTTAGGAATTATAAAAATCTTTACAAGAAAACAAAGCAACATCAACTGCTGCTATTGTTGTCGATATTTGTCAGTTGTATTGTCATTGCATTTTTATTTTGTTTCCTCGCCATTTATGGTGTTAATTTGTACACGATTAACGCACCTTTTCCGCTTAGTATATCTTTCGTGTATGCAGCACTTTAAGCAAGAGACTTTAAAGAAAAAACCTCAATCAATTGTTGTTGCTGGGTGCATGTCAAATGTTGCGCGTTACGCCAAGTGTCCATTGTGTGGCGCTGTCATTCTTTGACATTTTAGCTGTGTAAGCTACGTTATGTTGTTAATTGTTGATTTGTTATAATTAGCAATAATAAAAAAAAACTTAAGCAAACAAAAAAAAAACAATGCATTTGCAAGAAAAAGTGTCATAATGTGTTTTTAATTTTAATGCTTTTATTTAGATGACAGCTGCTATTTCTTTGTCCAGTATAGCTTCCGCTGTCAACATGCTACATTGGATTGATTGGTTTTTTTTTTTTGCTTAGGCTGCGATTAAACAAAAAAAAATAAATTAAAAAATTTCAGACTTTATTTGATAAAATTTAAAATACGAAAATCTTTGAATTTTTCAGAAGTATTCCAGAACACCTCCTCAGCAGCAGACTTAAATGCACCGAGCAACTTCATTATATTTAAATGAAATCTCTAAAAATATGTCAGAAATTATGATGTAAGTATATATTCAAAATTATATACCCATTTATTTACATTTTTTGCTTGTCGCGTTATGGTTCTTAATAACTTTTTTGCAAATTAATTAGGTTGAGCTCAACAAAAATACAGCTATTGTGATACTTCACCCTGTTACTTTTATGTGTGTGGATTTTTATTTAATTATTTAAACGTTTTGTGTTTTTGAGTAGCTGGAGTTAAAGTGATGCGGGAGGGGATAGTGACGTGATCGCAGTGATGCGGCACCATGCTTTCGGGTTACAAGCTTACTAACAACGCTCGGTTACATAATTTTTAGCTGATTTCCTGCTTTATTTTTTAGTTTTCAATTGAAAATGGAATTTTTTTAGTACATATAGTTCTTGATTTCATGTTCTATGAAGGGTTTTGTAGTTTGTTTTGTTCATAAAGACTGTTTTTATATCTCTTGTAGCTTGTTTAAAAGAGTTTATATCGATTTTTGTTTGGAAAGCTTAGTAGTTTTGTTTTTCTTCGACTTAAATATAAAAAACATTAAGCTGCCACAGATGTTTTATTTAAATAAAATTATCACATTGCCTTTTACAATAAGACACACTTACTTTAATGCTATTTTGTATATGAGTTTTAAAGTCAATTTTGTACGCGGGTATGGCATATACCGCCACATACTCTTAGTAACATTTTGTCACCACACTCCCGCCGGGCTAACTTCACCTTTATTGAGAATGTCCGAAAGCACGTGATGTTAAAAACTTTACATTAAAATTTAGTTTATTCAAAAAATCAACAATTAATCAAATCTTTTTCGTACTGCGGATCTTGAGAAAAAAATAAAAAATTCTCAAATGACAATCGCATTACACCAAATGTAATAAAACATAACAAATCGAAAAAAAAACAAAAAAATTTTACAGTTACAAACGAACAAATTCGTTATTTCTTCCCCATCTAAATTTACAAAAAAGAGACCAAACAATCATCAAGAAAGCAACAGCTAATGAGCAAAGAATGACAGACGATGATGATTAGTCTTTTTTTAACAAGATTTCAATGCTGATTAAAGTCCGCAAGAGTAGAGAGATAAAAAATTAAATTAATATCAAATGACAGAAATTGTCATGCCATCCATAGCGATGATGACAAGACAAAATGCAATCCATAGTCGAACATTGACAGATGACTCGCTCCTGACAGCTACAAATTTAACGAGCGTTAAGATTTAACCCATTGAAATTGCATTGCATTTCTGCTCTGAAGAAAAAGTGTTAATGCACCGCCCAGCGAAAAATGCAATAGTTTCTTGTTCTGCGCTTTGGGGCGTGGCATGGCATGGTATGCTGCATGTAGCATGCGCCAACAAGACGCTAAAGTTGCAAACAATTAATTAAAATAATCGCATGCAATTGGTGCACACAGTCAGCAGTAGTAAGTAATTTTTTACTTGGTACAACCGCCGCGTGCGCAGCGAATTCACTTTGCTTTCTTCGTACATGGGAAGCTATCTTCCGCTTGTATATCTTATTTCAACATGCAGTGTTATCTTTGAGTCGTGTCTGTAATAAATATAATAATTATTTTTCTGTGTAAGCATCGATCTTTGTCGATTTGTTTGGTTCATTTGATGTTCGAGCGGATACTACTGTAAGCTACTGGTTAGTAATTTGACTTTCGCTGTGCACTTGGAGTCTAAAGAAATTTGAAGAAAATAAACAAAATATTAAAAAAATGTACATAAATATGAAGCTTGAACTACTTTCGTACATTTTAGTAAAAACTGAGTGTTTAAGACAAAAAAGTACATTCGGCATCTCAAGTACATTTCAAGCCTCGAATCGGTACATTTTTACCTAACCCAAATGCCATCACTTGTCCTTGTACAAGAAAGTGTGGGCAGATGAGGTCGTTCTCGCTAGCGGTGGATATGGAAGGATAACGAAAAACTGACACGCCAATGAACAAACGCAGAAAAATGCATGTTATTTGAATGAAGGCAAATTATCTGCTTGATGTTTAAATTGAATTTTGGTAACGATAATTAATTTTAAAGTCTGCATATTAAATTTTCAAAATATAGTTTTGGATTTAAATAAGACGATGTAAAAACTACTATGTATTGACTACTCGTATGTTCACAGTTGTAGTTCAAATGAGCTGTAGCTGCAGAAAAACGAAACAGTTAATTCGCAGACTTAAGGATTGGAATATCCATACAATGTTGGCTAGGTTTGATCTAGAATATCAGTTCATTACAGATTCAGAGATGCTGCTGAAACAATTAGGTGGAAAAGAGCTGACAAAATGCACTTTGAATTATAAATAATATAACATCAGCTTCCTATCCGCGAAAATTTAGTCATAGATTTTAATATTTTGTGTCTAGCTGACAATACTTTTAGCCCTAACTACTTCCAAAGCTGGCATTTCCCATGTGCTATTAACTTGATCTGCAATACAGAAAAGGCTTTTAAAGAACTACACTTTATCAAATGATGTTCCTGAATTTTTATTCTCATTAAGAATGTTCCATTTCGTTGCGCTGAAGTCATTTTTTGTATTTTTGACACATTATTTTTGTTTGTAGCTCATTAAAATGTCATAATTCCGTGGAATTATTGTGTTAAGAGCACTTTGGCGTAATTTCTGCAAAATAAAAAAATCGAAATTGAGGTGTTGTGTTAAAAGCCTGCGATAAAATTATAATTAACTACTATCTGCGTACACAATAATCCGTTACGCATGACGTACTTCTTGCATTAATATCCAACAGCAAAGAGACATGAAAGCCTTTTTAAGCCCGCCTTGCTTTAAAAAGTTGCCTGCTCTTAATGATGACTAATAAATAGTGCACCATGATTGAATTGAAGTGACAGTGGCGTAAGTGAAATTACTTTTATAAGGGTGTCCACTTTATACTTTAGAAATCTTTGAGATTGAGGCTCCTAAAAAAATAAACCAATTTGCCTCCAATGAACAAGTTCGAGATATTAAAGCAGCAATTTTTTATTCCAATTATAGTTCATGGGCCATTGCATTTAAATTCGTAACCTATTGTTGTCATACAATCTGTCAATAACTTTTAAAAATTTTTTTCTAAAACTACTACTAGCACAAGCTACGCCACTGTTTGCTCTTAACCATTAAAAACTTGTTCGCATGAATTCAGTTCTGTTTCGTTTGCTGTTGGTCTGCATTTAACTATGACAGCTCCATATAAAATTACAATTTTCTGCAACACTACATTGATATGGATATGCACATTGTTGTTGTTGGCCAAAACGATGGTTATGATGACGAATTTGCAAAATATTATTTAGTATTTTTTTAACAGAATACAAACATTTTTTTAATGGTTTCCGTAGCAACAACAATGATATGTCGACTGACTCATCCCATGCATTTCATTGTTTTCCGTTAATAAGCTTAAAAATTAAATGTATCTCGGCATTTGGGTAGTTAAGAAAGTGGGTCAATACGAAAAATATGCGGTGGTGTTATACAAATTGGGTCAAGTGGAATCTTATTTTGAAAACATCGTTCGTTGTTCCATATTTCAATTTGTTGATTAGATATGTTGTTCTTAATGCTGCTTTTGGTCTTAAGACACAGCTAACTATATTCTGAATATCTTTCTGGAACATGTCAAAAAATCTTGATACATAATACAATTTTTATCCTTAATATTAATAAAAGACGTCGATATTTGATGTAAGATGTAGCAGATTTGAGAATCATTTAAGATTGATCTATAACTTGCACATTGTTTTCCGAATCAAATTAGTACACGTCAGTGCCGGAATAAGTTAGAGCTAGAGGGGATTATTGCTGTGAGTTTAAAATGAGCCCCATCATCTGTTTTGTGAAGCGAGAAAAATATGATCTTTGTTTTTGTACTCACACCAAAAGAACAAAATCATTGTTCACTTTGAAATATTTTTCGAAAATGGAGTCGGAAATGAAATATAAGGAAATTGCTCTCTCGTTTTCAATACACTGAAATTATAGAATTTGACCCCAATAGCATTCACATGGTTTCTATGTTTCAATGTGATCATTAACCGTGGGCAAAAATAACCTTGTTTGGTTGCAGCTTGCGAAGGATTCCAATGGGAAGCTATTAAGTTTCCTAGAATTAAGGCTACTCGAATAGCAAATACTTCGGTTAAGAAGTATTCAGTTAAACTGAACTGAAAAATCTCAATATATGTAATTTTCGTTGAGACTAAAGCTATATCGCTTGGTTTCAGTTAAACTATGCTTATGATTTATGAAGCATACGTCAACCCCTCTACAATTAGCAGCTGTTTTGGACAGCTTTTTTGAATATCCTTTAAGCACTAATAGGCACCAATGATTTCCACTCATTTCTGCATCTCCATTGTAAATCATCACCGTGTCATTTCTCGTTTGTGCCATAGCTATCAAATCGATTCATCCAATTGTAGCGTTGACTAAACCTGCAAAACTTTATACGAAAAGAAGTTTCGGTTAACGTATTCTATTGTGACATTAAAAGCACCTTATTTCTGGAGAAACAATTTGTAAATTTGTTCCAATGGAATTATTAACATGAAAATATTGATAAGTACTCAGAATGTTTTTAACTTACCCTACCAAACTGAAAATCGATACAACAAATTTTGCTCTACGCTAATGTTTGCCCCGAATATGTTCTTCTGTCATATATCATCCTCATATATTTTACTTCATTGGCTGTCCACTTTTGCTAAGTTTTTGATAGCCCACTTATATTTACTTAAGTTAGATCTGTAATTTTTATAGTTTAATATTTTTCTTAAGCTATAATGCACTTTCTCGGCATGCATAGATAATACCAAAAATACTAAAAATTTTCTAAATTGTTCCAACTGACATGTAACTGAAGTCATTTTCATAGGATAGATTAAAGTTATTGAAAGCAGAAAAAATAGTTAAACATATGAACAAAAGTCTAAAAAGAGTTGCTGAGAACGTCTAATATTTCAAACATTTTTATATTTTTTTATAAAGACGGCGCAACGAAATCGTGCTGAAAAGTTAAATAAATAATTATGGTTCAATACCCAACGAATTTTCTTAATTTCAATAAATGAACTCATGTTTAGCGCGCTGTTCTTTCTCTGACTACTTCGTGGCTGCGCTGCTGATTTCAGCAGTAGAAGATTCCGACTAAAAAATATATATATGTATATTTATTAATAATGCGCAATTTTTTATGAAGTTCTTGCAAGCTTATAAATAAACAACAGACACGACTTAAACATCAGTCAGTGTTTCATAGCAAAATCGCCACCGCCATCATGTGCCCATATATGAACGCGCGCTTATCAGCCCCACATGTATCTTATAAAACATCCGTAAATGTGAAATTCATGACTTCTTTGTCTCAATTAATGTTTTCTTACTCGTCAGTATTTATTTATTGACAAATGGAGGATTTTGTTTTGTAAAAATCTTTTTTTTTGTTCATACGCTACAAATGTTGTGACTGTGAAATATGATAAATTAAATTGGGATACAACCAAATAATTTCAAAAAATCTAAATATAATAAAAACATTACAATTTTCTCTAATGAATTTTACAAAAAAAGTAACATTGATTGATACTCTTCCAGAGTATGTATCGTTTATTAGCAAGTTAATTTAAAAATCACTATCTTCAGCCCATTTATTTTTGTTACTTTTCAGAAGAGACCAAGACCTAGCCCATAATCTGTTCAAGTCTAAAATGAAGCCAATATTTAAAATTCAAAAGCTCAAGCATATAATTTGGCTTGACGCGTCCAAAATGATAAATGCAATCATTATACGTAACATTTTTGCAGCCCTACGCGTCCTGATTTATGCCCTCCTTCTAGCCATCATAAAGATCTTCGCAGCAACGTGCTCTTCGTACCAAAGTTGCCAAATGTTTTTATGTTGCATGCAGCGCAGTAGTAACCAGGCAAGCAACAATCGCAATTTGTAACAACTTCTACTGCTGGCTTTTCAACGCATCCTTTAGCCTACTGACAGTCTCTACTTCACAGTAGCTCCAGTTTAGTAAGCACTTTTTTCTCTGCTTAAGTCTTACCCAAGAGCAATAAAGGGCAATTTTCGTTAACAAAAACCATTTATTTTTTTTTCTTTAACCGTTTTTGTCTTGGTTGCCCCTAAAGTTTAATTTTTGTTGTTTTGAAGAATAATCCGTAACACTTGCATTTTATGAGGTTCTTAGAGCAAAATGTTGGTGGTTTTTGAATATTTACAGATCTATAGTATATGTTTGTTGTTTTCTTGAGACTTAACCTGTTTTATCTTTCGGTTGCTGATATAGTTAGCTTTTAGTCAATAAATGAGGTTGGCAACGAAACTCAGAACCTTTGAGTCAAACGTATACCCAGTTCTTTTGTACGGCAGTGACTAACTTTGCTACACCATTTGCAAGAATTCACCAACAATTATTGTCTACGAATTCTTAGAAGATCATTCGCACTACCCAAACATATCAAAAGTTGATACGAAAACCTTCTGTACCATGATGAAAACTAAATCACATCTCAGTCAGTTAAAATATTCCGAACAAAGACAGATTTTATCTTGAACTTTACATACAGTGACTTTGAGAAGTACATTTTGAAAGACATATCGCACACATTATACCAAGAGGCACTACTCAAAATTTGGAAACTTTCAGAAAAGGCAAAATACTGTTTTGAAGTTCGTCAACTATTCCTCAGATATAAAGTGTGAATTATTTAGAAAAAGGTAGTAACAGAATATGATTTGATCGTAGCGATCACAACAGCTTCAACTTTCCGAGAGAACTAAAAATATTTTATGTTTGGTTCTACTTTCAAACTATACACTAGAGCAGCGGTGGGCATGAAAATCTAGCGAAAGGATGCAACAACAAAATCAAGCAACAAAAAATTCGTCAACAGCACAAAAAAACCAAAATGCACTGCAAACAAAAACAATTGCTACATTCGTCGAGACACAATGCGGTGCTGTCGCCTATGCTTTTGTGTGTTGATTAAATTCTGCAATTTAATTTTTGCCTGCTTGTGCGTCGAATATCAGCTCGGGCCATGAGGGCGCAAGGGTCACTACTTGCCCAGCGCTGCACTAGAACAAGGATGCACAGTTCGAAGTTCTTCAACGCCTTTTGTTTGTGTGATTTTTTGTTTTCAAGTCAGTTGCTTTTTTAGCTTCCGGTTTTTGTTTTTTGCCGCCAATTTCGGCAACTAATTAAACAATTTTCGTCAAAATAATTTGTTACACAATTTATTATTTTTTTCCCAACCTGATATTGTTGTAACTAGCTCCTCAAGCAAATTTTTGAGTGCTTCTCTGGACTATTGTATCAAAGGTCTCATCCACTTTTCTTTAAAATGTTCTAATTTATTTGTTCTAAATGTATCAATCGAATACTCTAATTGCGGCATAAAATGGGTTAAGGGCAAAGATTTTTCTTCTTTTTCATTATTTTCTTGAAAAGTGGATGTTTTGTTTTTTTTTGTGGGTTTCAAATTGAGCTGCGTTCAATTTGAAGCATTGGACATTTGTACGTTCGTCTTTGCGTCTACGTCGTTTGATTTTGAGTTTCTTATCGCGCTCAGCTGTGCGCGTGTATGGCATACATGGATTCTAAAGATATAGGCAACAATATCAGCAACAAAAACGAAGGCAACAAATAAGTACTACCAGCTACCTGTCTTACACCAAATGCGTTTTTAAGTTTTTAATTTTTTTTGCCCTTTTTTCCTCCACTTGTGTAAATTTTATAGGTCTTTCTTAAGGTTCTTTATATTGTTATTGTTGCTGTTGCTGTTGTTGGTGTTTTTTTTTTTTTATTGCAAGGTTATGTTGCATTTTAAAATGCAACACAGTTAAAAAGATGATGATGAAGAAAAAAAAAACTCCTTTAGGCTACATTTAACATGACATGTTCTGCTGTCTCTGAAATTGTTCGCATTTATATATCGGATTTGTTGCTGCTGCTGTTGTTGTTGTTGTTAATGGGTTGGCATGGATCGAGCAGCAAATCGAGCGACCAACAGACAGACGTGCTCTTCATGCAGATACAGGGTATTATCTTCAACATCATCATTATCATTTTTTTTTTTTGTATTGTCTTTGTTGTTTTTGATATTATTATTGCCTTTGGTAGCAATATTGTGTAAAAAGAGTTCCCCATTGTTGCTGTTGTTGTTGTTGTTGTTGGAGTCTTTATCGACGTCTTTTGGCAGCCTTAAGTAATAATCAACATACGACGCATGAGTACATTATCTCCTGCCGCGCCCCAATAGTCTTCAGATTTTGAGTTCTTTTTTCTTACGGTTGCAGTTTTCTGTTGACTCGCGTTTTTTTTTACTTCGATTTTAATATCAAAACTTGGTTCTTGATTCTTTCGTGCAAATGCGTTACTGTCGACGAAAATAAGATTAATTATGGTCACTTTTCAGGGCACGCATTTAGCATGTAGGTACATTAAATAAAGTTTGTGGGCACTGAAATTAAATCGAAAATGATAGCAGGTATATGCGCGAGTATTAGCCAGGGATAATAGTGTAGAGTAGGCTTGCAAAATCATTTCAGGTTATATATATGAATAAGAGACAGGTTCATGTAGTGCGATTTATTTATACTAAGCTTATACTTTGGCTATTGTTTTTTGGTTCGGAGCTGATATTCAAGAAGGAATTCCAGTATTTGTAAAGAACTGAAACTATTTTGTTAATTATAAAACTATAACAGAAATCATTGTGCCCTTTAAATACAAGTCATGTACTATTAAGCAGCCATTGATCAAAATTATATATTCTATAAAGCTAATACGGTTTCATACAAAAATTATCATACAAGGGCTAGCAATGATATCGAACGCAAGATATAATACTCTCAAATGTTCATAAATTCAAAAAAGGATTTGTTTTGTCATAACAATTAAAAGTTACTCATACGTCACATCGGCACTAAGAGGAGCTCAACTGAAATCTAACTTTAGAAGCAATTAATTTTTATTGATCTAAGTTCTACCTATAGCTAAGAGAATATTTTAGACAGCTTTGTTGCGGAAACTAGATGCTGTCTGACACAAGATCAATTTTTTTAAATGTCATTACAGTAAGTCTATGATAACAACAATTTTTTTTTTTTTTTGATTTCTTCGTTCTGTTTGTTGCGAAATTTCGAAATTTCACAGCTCAATCATATTGTAACCGGTTGCCAAGAACGGGAAATTGGTTTGATGATGAGCTTATATGCTTTTGGAAAAACAAAATCTTATGTGTCTAGTGAACAAAAAGTTAGTGAGCTTCAGTCAACTGATGCCACTTCCTACATGATATTTTTTATGGAACAAAAATTTTAGTAACATAAAAAATGGTTTCAAAGTTAATATGTATAATGTTTTTATATGTATGTATATAAAAATCAAATATGCTGTTGAAGATGGTCAAAACCGTGAAGATTTTTTTCATTACTATTACTTTCACGCGTTCTGTAGGGCGGTCCCACACAAAAAAGCTGGCTACTGGGTAGCGAACAACACGGGCACTGTTCCATCATCAACTTACTGCTAATCGAAGTGGCAAATGTTCCAACCGATTACATCTGCCAAACATTCAGCTTCGGGAAAAACTTTCAGGTGAAGTTTTCGGAGAGAGTACAATACGAGGTTGACACTATCAATTTGAATTTTGAATTACCGATGGGTCAAAGTAGGATTGCAGGTTAAGTGCGGGGGTTAAATCAAAAGACCCAGAAATTTATCTTTGTTATAAGTCTTTGCTATTCTAGAAGCCCACAACTTAATGGGCAATTCTAATAAGGAAAAGCCAGCAGTCTTCTCCGATCGCCAGGCAGCCATCAGAGCTCTGAAGTTAGAGACGATGAAACCCAATTTGTAGAGGCCTGTAAAAAGAATCAGCTAGGCTTGTACATCTACTCGACATTACTCTTATATGGGTTTCAGGTCACAGGCATATTGAGGATAATGAAAAGGCTGATGGTTAGGAACCAAACGAAACTGGAGTCTCGGAGCATCAAGGTGTTTCACATATCAAAATATATTCGCATTCACGTCTTAGATCAATCATTTTGAACAAATTAAGATACATTCGAACGCTGGAAAGTCGTTTTCAGCGCTAAAGTTTTGACTATCTATGAAACTTCGATGGCGTTCGTGCTTCACAAGTTACATATATCCAATTTTTTCATTACCCTAGATATCGTTTGGAAGATATTTTTTTAAGTTTGAGATTTTTGCTCAAGAGCCATGACGGTACGCGTTACAGTATGAAAGATGTTAGAAATGCCGATTGAATTATGTTATATATTTTCCAATTTGGCCAGCATATGCATTTCAAATAGGCACCCTGTTTATTTGCATTTCATTATTTTATCAAATGATGTGTACAAATCATATTCCTTATGCAACCAATACACAAGCATACGTACGAGTCGTGTGTTTACATATACAGAAACGCTTACATTCTCAGATACGATTTAACAGCATTTAAATTGACATTTTCAAGATTACGTCAAAGGAATGAGGAGAACAAAAAAAAAATGTGAAAAAAAAACTTAAGGAGTGTAAATATTTAAATGAGAACTTTAGTGTTCAAGACGTTGTAGATATGCACTACAAAAACAACAACAACAACAACTACGACAACAAGATTTAATGGTACAATAATTTAATGCATTTTGAAGTTGTACAAATACACTTTTATCACACTATAACAATAATAACAACAACTGTAGAGTACAACAATAATAAGAAAATAAATATTGAAAATTAAAAAATAAATATTTAAACTGCCACTGGATATAAACTGGATAATACGTAATGTGTAAAATAGAAGAAAAGAGAAAATTTTAGAAAGACCATAGAGGTCTAAAAAGAAAGAAAAATCTCAAAATTAAATGTTGTTTCCCTCAGAGTTGCTTAAAATATTTCACTGAATTAAAATTAAGAAAATATGCAAGATTTTTAATATTAATAAAACTTTTGTAGCGTTTCGACTTTAGACATTTATTATAAAGTTGAGTAATTTCGATAGAATTTTGAGATTTTGAAATTAATTTTTCTGACACTTTACTGAGTTTTTGATAAAAACTTTTGCGGGATTTTGATTCAAAATTTTTTAACATTGTTGCAAAGTTTCTTTTTTTTTAAAAAAAAAAGAAATCATGTTCCATAAATGCGCATATAAACTCACGAACTACTCAACGGAGTTTCATAATTTTTTTTCAAAGGCTTCTTATGGTACGTAGAAGGCTCTAAACAAAGTTTGGTTTAGATAGAAAACGAGACGACGAAAGTAAATTTCAATAAAAAAATCGCCGGTCCCACGCCTACCATATGAGAAAAAACCCAAAACTGTTCATCAACGGACTTTCAAAACGTTTATTCTTAAATGTTTCTTATGACTTGTGAAAGGCTCTAAGCATAGTTTGGTTTGAAAAAACGCGCGATGCCATACACATAAGAGGAAAAATCAAATTCATCATTTTTCAACAACTATTTGACGTAAGAATATGAGCAAAAAAAATAAGTTTCAATGAAAAAATGGCCAACCCATATGAGAAAAAAAAGAAAGTAGTTATTTATGTCTCGGTAACTATTTCACGCAAATGAATAAGATTTGGCTCATTCTATATAAATCTTCAGAGGCAAAACTAAGTTTCACTGAATGGGCTGTTCCGCTTTTACATTCCATCTCATGAGCTTATGCAACAATGATCTTTATATGTATAATCGCCGATACTTCTGTTAGGTATCGTGTAACTCTGAATAACTATATCGATTGAGGGAGTTTTCGTGTTTTGTCCAAACTGTGACATTATTTATCAAAAAAATTAAAAGAAATGTAACTAAAGCGACCAAACGTTTAGAGAAGACAATGTTTTGTGCCACGTATTTTAATGATCCCGACACACGAATTCAGTTCAAACGTTTGAAATTTTTCATACCTTTGGCATTTGCAATTCTCAAAATTCAATAAACAGTTTAAGTCGTCACCGCCAATGTTTCATTCTAAGAAGAGAATTTTAAGAATTTCATTCTTCTGCATTCAAATTAAATGCAATTTTCTGCGCTTTCTGCCGCTCTGACCCAGCAAATTTTTGGTCCCTGTGCCTACCCTCTAATCGCGCCGAAAACGTTTTCTGCTCATGCAAAGCCTTTGGACCGCCTGCTGCCAAGGGCTGAAAAACTTCTGTAGTACGAATATTAAAATATGGTTCGAAAAACAATTTCTGTTTTTTTCAAATCAACAAGGCTGTGTTAAAACATACTCTATACAGGCTGCAGGCTAAAGTCCAGCGCATCAAAAGGAAACAATTTTGATGTGAGAACATCTTCAATAGCGGGTGTGAAAAAATTTATACAAAAATGTTCTGTTTCTTATCTAAACCGGATGCATGAGGCAACAATAATAATTTCTTATCTAAACCGGATGCATGACTTAACCCTTCATGTTCAAACATGTTCTATTTCTTATCTAAACCGGATGTATGACTCATCCCTCACAACTCCTTATCTAAACCGGATGCATGACTCACCTCTCAATCCCCGGCCCTCGATCCCCAGCCCCCAGCACCACAACCTAAACCGAATGCATGAGGCAACAATAACAATTCCTTATCTAAACCAGATAGGTAAGACGATCTCAATTTTCACTTCATTCCAGAATATATCTTCTCAGTAGAATTTGTTGGTTTTCAAAAGCTTCTCAGTGTTTCATCTGGTGTTTTTAAATCAAAAACTGATCTGAATTAACTGTTTTCCTCGTATCAAATAATTAATTTCGCACCTTGCAATGAGCTCCATTCTAAAGCGTCTATGTTTAATTGGTGACATTCGATTCCTGATACCAATTACATCTTCATTTTGCAAAAGTTTCGAGAGATTTAAGATCGAAATGAATGCCGGAGCAGCCATTTAAGGTGACAATATAAATGGCGTAAAATCAAACGATAAAAGTTTTTGTGTGTGGATAATACAACCAAAACATTAAACTTTCAAATAGGATTTAGGATAGGATTTGAATCGAGCTCCGACTTCCATTGTTTGAACGAAATGTCTGTCAAGTTTTATTCTTCACAGAACTTTTTAGCTGTCCAAACAATTGAGAAGTCACACGGTCTTATTTTTGATCATAAAAGTTCACAACTCAACTTTAGAAATTCAATAATAGAAAAACCACAAAGAAATCAATTGTCTTACACTTGTAAGCTATGTAAAACCAACAGTTTATGAAATCAAAACCAACCCCAAAGTAAATATTCTTGAACAACAAAATAAATGGTAGATTTAAAGTCTGATTCATAAGTGAGTACCAAAGACTGTCAATAAAATCACCAGCAACAAATACGAGTTGCAAGTTGCAACCCTCTTAAAAATGAACTAAAGTAAAGAAGTTTAAGTTTGACCCAATTCTTTGGTTACTTTTCTCATGCATTTTTTTCAAGTTCTGTGGGCGGGGGGTAGTACTCAATATCAAACAAACACTTGCTCGTTTACTTCAATATGGTAACGCGTGAAGGTGCAACGAAGTTCTTGTCAAATATCAACTGTCAAAAAGTTATTTACCAATTGTCATTACGGTAAATGTGAGTGTGGGAAGTGATTTTTTTTTCTTTATATTTATATTAATTAAAAGTTAAGTCATGCAGGTTTCGGTACTCATTTCTCAGTCAATTTTATCAACTTGATAGCTTTGTCAACATTTGTGACAAACGCTTCAAAGTTGTCAAAATATCGCTTACCTTTGCGGCTGCTCTTCTTCTTTTTTGTTCGCTGTCAGTTATTGTAGTTGTTGTTGTTATCGTTGTGGGTGCTACGTACTCATCAAAACCGTAAGTGCGGTTTCGATTACAAAATAAATTTCATAAAAATTTTTCTGCTAATGTCGGCATTTAATTCACATTATTATTCTGAAGTTGTATTTATGTTATTTATTTTAATTTTATGACATTTGATATTATAAGATGGGGAACTTTATTTTCGAAACCAATAGAATTTTTTAAATGCATGAGAAGTTACGTAGTCTAAAAAGAAAATTTTTTAATTTACTATGTGAGATATTTTGTGTCAAAAGTGAAAATTCCTGACAAACATCGTATGATTCTCTTAAAAGAACTAAATGGTGAATGCAGAAAATATGTTGAAACTACGTTATTCTCAATGGCTTAGAGCAGTGGTGGGCATGAAATCTAACAAAGGGGCGCAATAGCAACATCAAGCAACAAAAAACTAAATTTTAAAGTTTATTTGCTTTCATTTCAAAATTCGCCAACAGCACGAAAAAAACCAAATTGCACTACAAACAAAAACAATTGCTACATTCGTCGAGACACAATGCGGCACCGTCGCTGTGTTGTTTTTGTTTTCGTTTGAACTCAAGTCAACGCTCAAGCGTTCAAATTCTGCGAATTGTTTTTTGATTGCTTGTGCGTCGAGTAACGGTTCTGGAAATGAGGGCGGAAAGTGCCTGTACTTGTCCATCGTTGATTATACTAAACTGTCAAGTGCATACATTTCCCATTAGGCAACATATGTTAGGGTGGACTACAAAAATAATTTCTCAAAATTCAGCTTGTTAGTGTAATAGTACTTTGACAAATAGGCTTGATAATGTCCATTTAAAACATTTCGCAATTCCGGTCACTATTTTGGTCCTGGCGCCGACCTTGCAATTTGATCCAAGCTATCTGTAAGTAATCCTCACCTATTTTATTAAACAATATTTTTTCGAAATTAAGCTTAGTGCTGGAAGTTAGTATCGGAACCATCGGACCTTTAGACTTAACTTTTCTAAGTACCATTAGAAGTAAGGCAGCACAGAAACAATTTAAAAAGTACAAGTGTCTCCAAAAGGATAATTCAAGAAACTATAAAAATGTTAAAGTATTTTTTTAAATTACTATTAAGGGTGTTATCATTGGCTTAACCAAAAATTGAATGCATTACTTAAATTTTTATCAAAAGGGAATTTCTTCCACCACATTAAGTGCTGAATGCAGAGTACCCCGACCAACCCGGGAATTTCGTGTCAAATTCGAGGGCCTGCTAGCAATTAAAAAATTTGTGAAATATCACAACAAAATTAAAATTGTACCATTTTATGAATTGAAATTTTTAATATTGCTGACCAAAAAAGAAAAGATATAGTCTTTTATCAAAAAAAAAACAAAAATTCCACCATTTCCAGAAAAAAAATTATTTTTTTTTTTTGAGGACAGGAAGTACTTCTTTTCAAGACACACGTACGTGTCTATAGAGTTATATTACGCTTTAAAATACTACACGTATGGGTAGACGCCACGCCCACTGTGTCCACTGTTTCCTTGTGCTATGCCAAAGCATTTCTAAAAATTAAGTAGAATTTGGTTGAATTGCTTTAAGTAATTCACTCAGCATAGCGTTTTGCCGATTTTATTTCTATGAGGATGCCACGCATGCTTGCGGAAATTCGCTTAGTTCTAGAGCACAGCTTTTCCGAATAATTCCTACTGTTTGTGTGAAATTTGGTTTCATTACCATATAAATTTCTCCCTTGAATGGAAGGAGCCATGGATTTTTTTCGAAATTCACCAACTTTCGCCGAATTCATTCATATTGAATAATTTGGTTACACTACATCAAATAACTCTTGAAATATAGCATTTAAAAAGCTTTATGTGTATGGGTAAGCAGCCAGTGTATCAAATTTCATGAACTAATCTTGCTTGGTTTTTCCATAGACAGGCCAACACATAGCCAAGTGGACAAATAAACGGCTATTGCTTAATCGATTCAGGTGGTGACGCTGATCAGGAATATATGTATATACATACTTTTCTTTACCTGTCACATTACAAAAGGAATTACAAGAAGGTATAAAATAAGCATAAAAGTTCTATGACCAGGGATCATCTGATCGTCTGCATATCATCTCGATTGGCATCCATACGCGCTCATATTCACAGGTTCGCTAACGCTGTAATCTGAAAGAGTTGCATTAAAATCGGACTTTTAAACTTTCCAACGAAAAATGATTACCTGTATATTTTAGATTTGCTGCATGAACGCATTCATCGCATAAAACACTTCGACCTCTAGTGGCTATTACTTGGGACTTTTGACTTTTATTTCTGAACGAAAGTTATAGTACTAAGGTATACCTTAAATATGAGTTACATATCAATGGTGTCAAAATAAGTTTAAATTTGCATACTTTCAATGATATTTTGAGGTTTTTCTCAAGATAGCTATATATTTTATCGCTACTTTAGCTATTAACTAAAACCTACGAGAAGACTACCAGCATTAGCACATAAGAACCTTATTTGTTGTTGTAGTCCTGTCCGAATGGTGTCATTATCCAGCAAGTTACAGACGTCATAGACGACGGCAAGACCTTTTGGTTGAACTTTTTTTCATGAAATTATTATATAAGCATTGATATAAAAAATTGAGCGTTTCTAAAAAATCCTTTCACAATAAATTCGCAAAAAAAAGAAGAAAAACCTACCTCACTTTACTAGCGATCATGATATTTGCGAAAAAACAGACGACGCAAAGAGGATACAAAAAATCAATGATCCTCAATTTCGCCTTCATGCAAAACCCTCATAAATTTTGTTTCATTGTTATACCCAATGAAATGACAATCATTATTTTATCTTACCAGATTTGACTGATTATATATTGCCTGCTCTTACTGCTGGTCAGATCGAATACTCGATCGATACAAATGTAGACGTGAAATGGTTTCGACGCAGCTCTCCCTATGCTATCAATGTAACTTCCTTTTGCCACATAAATTAAATGTTGTCTACGAGAAACAAGTTTGAGTTTACAATGCGATTCATTTTCGTTTTCTTGATCCTTAAATTGTGTACGCAGTCGCACAATGGCGCTGTGCCGTTGTTACTCCTCCACATTGTGGCGCGAACCTTTTGCTAACAAAAACTACCTGCCTAGGGCAGGTCGTTGCTAAAACTATGACTTTGACTGCCTGTTTCTTTATTTTCGAGCTGCCAACCACCATTTTTCAGCGTAAAGTTTTAAATTTCTTGGAAATAAAAGCCTGAGTTACTTTGGGCAATGCTTTGGACAAAAAAAAAAACTGAAAAATAAATGGAAAAAGGTTCAATATATTGCTACCTACTTAAGGTGCTTGTGTTTTTGTTGTTGTTATTCATAGCACTTAAAATCTATTCCTTAAAGCAAAAAATATAAATATATATTTTTCTATGTATTACGATATGTATGAATATTAGATTTAGCTGAAGAAAATCTTATTATATTTTTATTCACTTGAAAGGATTTTCTAAAATATGGTACCTTATTGTAATTCTTTATCGGTTACCTTAAAGTTCATACATTAATTTTTGCTTTTCGAAGGTCTTTGCTTTTAATACTACATTAGAAGCACTAATCCCTGCCGTTTCCAGAAGATTGAAAAATATTTTCATTGAAGCATGTCATGAACATCTTAGTCAATATTTTAGTATCCAGCTGAATGTCTGTCTACTGAATACTTCTGGCGTGCAAAGACTGTGTTAAAAGAATTATTGGATCTGAACTCTTGGAAGTAGCTGCTGACAGCGCGATTACTGTCACTGTCAAGACATTTTTGTAACACTTTTGAGTTGAAGTATATGTAATTCGAATATTATGCTCCCTTGCACAACACCCAACGCAAGGCAGCGTGTGTAGATTACTTTTCGAGTTCGAGTCTCCCGTTTTGGGAGCCTATCAGTTGATGTGACAGCTCTAGGCTTTTTTTTAAAAGTGATCGGTATAAAGGTACCGAAAGAACTTATAGCATTCAAAATTAAATTTCGAGAAATTGTCGTATTGGGAAAATTGAAGGAAAATGCAATGAAAGAAAATCGCTGGAGAACACTATATCATATAATGATTTCATAACATCTTCGGTAGTTAATGACAAAACGTTCTGATTTTATTAAAAATTATGAAAACTAAATCCTCCAATTTTCAAATGTAGCATGAAGTTCTAGCTATATCACATTGGGTTATTAATTTGCCAAAATAGCAATTTTAATGCAATTAAGCAGATGTTAGAGAAATTTTCTAGAGATACTGGGGCTTAGCCTTAAAAGCGGCTAGTCTGTAATTACTACAAAACTCAGCCAGTTCGTATACGGAGGATTTGTGTAGAACGAATGACATTGAATATTATAGAGTGAAGCCCATAAAGCCTTGTGATGTATCAGGTAATAAAATAGGCCATCAGAAGGTAATGAATATTGAGAGTGGTGTCGAAAAGCATCGATTAGATGGGAGGTTGTTGAATAACAATTGGTCATTAATAGTTTCAGAAGCAATAAGATTAAGATAAGGCTACATCGAGTAACTTCAAAAATTAGCGTAGCAGTAGAAGCCAACATTCGATAAACAGCATAATTTTATATTCTAAATGCTTTACGTATTCTCGGAATGATAATTCTGGGACTGAATTTTTAAAAAAAAATTTCATGGAATAAATTTCTGGGAATGAACTTTATGAAATGAATTTCATGGAATGAGTTTCCGGAAACGAATTTCCGGTAACGAATTTCTCGAAGCATATTTCTTGGAAAAACCCTCTGGAAACGGAACGTGTGGCTTGAAAAATTTCAAACAAAGTGCCGAAGACGTTAGCGCCTCTTTTACTCTTTTACAAGAAGTCCACTGACTAAGTGCCTTAAGGAACATATATTTTTTGAACTTATACAGAGTATGTCATGGTCATAACAGACCATAACTATGTATACATCGTTGTTGTTGTTGTTTTGCATTGGTGATATACATATGTACATGCATACTCTTATGTATATCTTTTTTGTCTAAAATTTCAATTTTAAAATTAATTTTTTTCTAACGTAACTTTTGCTTGGATTTGAGTTTTTATCAGTGTTTTTTTTTCTTTATGCGTTTTCTCTATTCTCCATTTCGGTTTTGTGCACTTTTTACCATATCTCTTGTTAATGTTGTTGTTGCATTTTGTAGGTTCTTCATGAGTGTGTCTTGTCTTTTATAATTTTTTGTTATTTTTTTTCGAAGTCGTCGTCACTGTCGTTGTGTTGTTGTTATTTTTGTTGTGATTTGAAACCATGCAGGTGTCCAATTTTTGTCCGTCCTCAAGAAGAAAACTAGTTCTAGATTTACACATATATGTACGTAGTAGTAGTACGTTACTGGCACACGGACCAATGGATAGATGGATGGACGGACAGTATAACTTTGCTTATTCAGTGGTTGTTGTGGATAACAAGTTGTTTAGCCCAGCTCAAATATACGCGCATTTTTTTTTTGTTTTTTTTTTTGTTCCTCATATGCGATCATAATAACCATGGCTCCACAGTGGACTATACGATTGACTTTACGCGCAGATAACTTTAGGTACCGTATAACTGACTGTTTTTTTTCATTTTATTTTTGACTGAGGCCTTTTTATTTGATTTTTATTTTTATATAGCGATACGTAATTATCATCTATCTGAAGCTTGATTGTCCACTATATTTAAATAATAGCGAGTTTTTAATTTCTGGAGACTTTAAGATGTAAATAGATAAGTTTTTCTAAATAAAGGATAGAGGTTCGAAAAGTCGATGAATTTGTCACATTTAAATAAGATAATTTTTTACACACCTACTTTGAGTACATATTTCACTTGAAAATGGTCATACAACAATGAAAATTAGAGCTTAGTCGACTTTTCTACAGGGGGCTCTAAGCCTATTAGTAATGAAAATGAGAACTCGGCAAATGTTTACATAAACAAGCGGAAGGATCTGTACAACGGAAATGGTACAGAAAATTAAAGTCAACATTTGCAGAAACAATGATTTAGATGTTCATAAAAATTTCAAAACTTTGAGAAATCGTATGAAAAACTCTTCCTGTATTCCAAAGAAATGCTGTATGTGCAAACTTAACCCATTATAGACCTAGGTAGTATCTAAAGCCAGGATGTCATAGTCATTAAACTAGCAGAGTAAATTAAATTTTACACTTTTATTAAAAAAAAACCTTTATTTAATTACACGTTTCCATGAGCGACTCGCAGTCCTGATGATCATGTTAGAGTATCAACAATGTTTCGTAATATCATAATTAATACCTGGTGATTTTCACAACCGGTGTTGCCACTGACCAAGTTATACTTACAAGCGATTTGACATAAAATTCGCTGCTATAGACCAACATAATGCAGCAACATGAAAATTGCAAATTGAAACTCACATGATACAGCTAGGCAGGCAGGCAGGCAGGCAGGCAGGCAGGCAGGCAATAACGAGCAGCAAGTAACTCGTGCCAAGGATGTCAACTTCTTGGAGCTGTTGTCGCCGTTTGATCAATAAACGCGCATGTTGTCCATAGGTAAGTAAAGCGTATAGATGGCGTTAGTGTAAACATATTGATCAATCATTGATTTTTTTATTACTTTACTCTAGTGGGTACAGTTTTCCGTGCTTTTCGATTGAAAACAGATTACTGATCGTTAGTGCCCCAAAGCGTTAATTTACAATTCATTAGACGTCCGCATAAAATACAAGAAAAAATATCAAGTTTGATTTTAGCATGTAGTCGGAACAATTATACGAATACAATAATTAATGCAATTTTGAAGTTCTTGATCGCTGCTGCATGTCGTATTTTATTGTAAAAATGTAAACCGATCTTTGAATTAATTGCTCAACGGTTACAAAACTTAATGGAACTCTATGAATTAATTTCGTAAATGAATTTGGTACATAACTGCATTTAATTGATTTTATGAGAACTTAAGCTGCATCCACCCGTGGCGCAAATAAACTGCTAGGCTTATAGATTTTGTATTTTTCCCATATAAAATTTTAAGGTTTATGTAAACTGAGCATAGCGGTAGCTAAGTTCCTTGTCAATTTCTTGGAAACTTTTGAGCTTTGGAGTAACTATTTATTTTATAAATTGAATTAGTAGGAATATTGAAAATTTCTACAAATTCTTGTTTTTGTAGGTTTCTTTCGATGAAAAGTTAAGCCGTGAAAAGTCTCTTCTATTTATTGCACGGAACTTCTGGAGGAGCTTAATGCATTAATAGTGCATATTCTTTGAATGTGTTCTTTATCTCTTTCCACTTCTTTCTGTAATCTTGAATTAACTTCGTTTAGATAATTTTCTCTCGATTTTTATACAGCGTTATCTCCTACAGGTTTCTATAAGTACAGGGTGAGGCACTTAAACTGCAACTTTTCAAAACGCTGTAATTTTTTTATTTGAAAATTTATTCTATTAAAAACAAAGTAAAAGGTTTAAATAATAATTGAAATTTTTGAAGCTATTTTAAATTTTCAATATGGCCCCCCTTAGCACGAATTATGGCTCTTAGTCGTGAACTTGCTAAATGCGGCGCTGGTGGAAAGGGGTGGTCTTGAGCGAATCAGCACTTTGGTACTGTTTAGCTCCAACCTTAGCCTCTAACATACCCCACAGAGGGAATTCCAAATGGATTTGCATCTGGTGAGCATGGGGGCCATTGTACACTTGATACAAGGTTAGGAACATCGTTTCTTAGCCATTCTTGGTTTGCGCGTGCCTTGTGAGACGGTGCAGAGTTTTGTTGAAACGTCCACTTTCTTTCACCAAAATGTTTTTGGGCCCACGGCTTCAGAACTCCTTGCTTGGCGACACACAGTGGCGTTTACCTTTACACCACGGTCCAAAAATACCAGCGGAGACTGTCCATCGGCCGTTACGCAGCTCATACCATCACATATGGTGGTGCTTGGATTCTAGTGGCCAATCGAAGGCTCAAATTTTCGAATGATCTCTTTGCTAAGTAGGCGCGATCATTTTATTTGTATACAAATTGTTCAATCGAGAAATTTTTCTAGTCAGAGAAGACGATATTCGGCAACTGGCTACGTTCGTACAAGCGAATTCCTTTGATCGTACCAGTCTAACTTTTTTTTGTGCATGAGTAAGATTTTGAAACTTGTAAGGCTTTGCTCCTAGCTCATTTTCCAAAATTCGTTGAAGGCTTCTTGGCGACAGTTGCAACTCAGCTGCCATTTGTCTGTCTGTTAGTGAACCATTTCTGGTGAAGTTGTTGTTTTTTTCCAACCACACCATAACGTTTTGCAACGCTGCCCGTGATATGATGCGAGATACTAAAGATTTATTCACATTGAGGTGTTGGAGGTCTCTAACAATATCCACTAGTGGTTTTGCGACCAAACATAACACGATTAAACTACTACGTTTGAATTGCATGGCGGATAATTTATTTTTCACTGAATTGCGGCGTATCCGCTTTGAGAGACTTGTAGACAACTAAGTAAACTGTCTTTGGGCAAAAAAGGGCGCATGTCACCAGCGGTTTGGCGTATGAAGCGTTGCGAAGTTGGTTGCAGTTCGATTGCCTCATCCTGTATATAACACCATCTGCATCAACTGCTTGGTAGCTAGCATTTTAGTAGATGTACTTTGCTCTCTTGACCCACCGTCCATAGAATTGTTGTTTCCTAGGCAAATAACCTTTGCCAGGAGAATACAACTGCTTGATCTTAGTTTCATTTGGCATCTCCAGCTTTAATTTCCAGCGATCTTACCAAAAGAAATGAGCATACATATTAATAAGACAATGTTTAAAACTTCAGTTGTTTATAACTTAACAACACAAAAAAAATGGCTCATAAATTTAGATTCATGAAAACAGAAATCGCTCAATTTTATAAATTTTGTCACCTCTGTGAAAAGCCTATAATGACCAAATCATGTCACTCCCTCAACTCAAGTTTATAGTTACACAGCACACTTTTCACACAAATCAATAAACAAGCAATTGATCAACACTGCGATCACTTGCCATCAATTTAAGCTCCATTAGACATCATAATACTCGATTCATGCTGTGACCACCAAAAACAATAAACAGCATCAAATAGCGAGCGGCAGCAGCAATATCAGCGTGTTGTGCATAACAAAATTGAACATAAATTTCGCATTCATGTTAGCGATCATTGCAGATTATTGGCGATTATTGATCATTGAAATTATGCGCAAATCGCGCCGAGAGAGAGAAGAGAAAAAAACTCAGATTTTATCAGGTAAAAACTACTGCTGGAGTTTGATTTATCGTTACAGCTGCTAGCTAAAATTGTACTCAAACGCTAACGATTGCTGCTGAAAAGACTGGTAGCACAACACACAAATGACTGTACATTTGCGATCATTTGACAAAAATTGTTTGATTTGTCAATTTTGACAGCTTCATAAATAAGTTTTGTTTGCACAGCGTCTTTGACAAACAAGGATATTGTGGCAGTCTGTAAGTGCAGAATGAATCAAGTGCTACCATAGGTAGTTGGTTCCTTGAGTGATACTTGACCCATATTAGTGTGGTATGCATGCAACCTACACGTTTATCTTAAAGGCTTAACAAAGCGGAAACTTACTTTTTTTGCTGATTTATAATTTTATTCTTTTGAGTTACCTACATGTGTACGTTTAAATCTTTTCGATCTTCTTGCAACTTAAAGCACAGCACAGCAACGAAAAAATATTCATTTACCGCTGGAATAAGAACGCATTATTTGAGCAGCGCTTCTTTATTTGGGCCGCTGTATGCTTTATCAGTTTCTTAAGATCTCTTTGTCAGCAATTTGAGCGTGTCAGCCGTTCAGTTTACGATCGCAACTGAATTGAACATGTTGAAGTTTATTTTCAAGTTGATTTTTATTCTGATTTTTATTTATAGTTATGCTGCTTTTTAATGGGTCGTATTTCATTGGAGCAGGCGATTGTCATGCATTCAAATGAATCCTTTTAATTTTGTGTAAATTAATTATCGATCATTTTGCCGATCTTCTTCAAGAAGTAGAATATAAGATAATTTTTCAATTATGTAAAAATGCCCTAAATGGGGTTAAGCTGACTAACGTTAGTTGAGCTGAAAGTTAAGTACCTAAATATATTGTTTTAAGGATATAGACCTATAAAGCTAAGAATATCATGATGAAGTTGAAAATTATTATCAAAAGCATAGTAAACGAAATAACACCACATAAAGCTTTAACAAGTAGGTTTTAAGGCTTTCACATTGGTATCAAAAATGGCCGGTTTTCATTTATCTCGTTTTTGCATCACTATTTATAATGAAGCCTTTGTACAGGCATTATTCTATTTAGCTGACTCGTTTTCTTGTACGTCAGCTCTCTTGCAGCTAAGCTTGATAGATAAATTAAATGAGGTATTAGAACAAAAATAGAGCAAGATATTAAAAATAAAAACAAAAATAAATAAAAGTACTCTTCAAAACATAAATACTTGAAAATCTTATGTGATGTTAATGTATAGTATGCTCTCTCAGATTCGAAATAATGACAACAGTGCGACTAATATTGGATAACATTTTCCTAACCTTTTGTTGTACTTTAGCGCCACCAAATCAAGAATGAGTCTATCTCCATACCAAATTTTATCAAAATCGGTTCATTAAATTAGATGTGAAAATATATTTTCCTATTGGAGGCGTGACACCGTCCACTCTAAAGCAAATACCTTTCCTCAGCATTCAATCTACTTTCGTACCGAATTCCATCAAAATCGGTCTATTACCTTAGCTGTAAAAAGTATTTTCATGTTAGGGCCAGTGTCACACCCACTGAAAGAATTAAGAGTCTTTAGAAATCTCTTTTAGTTTTCAATCTATTTCTGTATCAAATTCCATCAAAATCGCTCCATTAGTTTAGCCAGTAAAACGTTTTTTCCTGTTAGAAGCGTGGCACACCCTTTATGAATGCTTATTTTTATACAGTTGCGTTTTTATGAAAGCAAAATCTTTATTCAGGATTCAATCTATCTCCATACCAAATTCTATCAAAATCGATTAAGAGGTTCAGCCGAGACAGTGTTTTATCCCATTAAGGGCGGTGCCACGTCCCCTTAAAGAACTCAGAGTTTCGAGAAACCTTTCTTAGTATTCAATCCAAGCCAATCTTTATTAAATTCGGTTCATTAGAAAACGGCCATGGAAACGTATTTTCCTGTTAGTATACACTGCACTATACAGTTCGCAAACTATCGATGGTTGCGACCATCGATAGTGGACGATAGTTTGTTCAAGTTAGTTCAAGTCAGCTTTAGCGAAAATCCTCCAAATTTTTTTTTAGTTTTTTAGGGGAAGTATTTTGTAAATTTGCGAAAAAAATGTCCGTCGGATCTAGCCATCGAAAGTTGCAGATATAGCTTTTATCAAAAAAAGTATAAGTTTTGAACCCCTGAATATAAGTACCATAAGGCGTTAAATTGACACATAAATATTAAAAATTCACTGTATAGTTTTCAAGATATGACCGTTTTTGTAAAATTTTTTTATAAAAACCGTTATTTTTTCCAAAAAATGTATTAATAACGTATAATTTTTTTTAGCATCACAAAAATTTCAATTCTTTTGCTTTAAAATTATGTATCATTTGTACCAATTTTTCTATATTAACCCATTTTTTACCGGAATGTGAAAAAGTTAATTGATAAAGTTTTTTTAAAAACTAAATATTTTTGGACGACTACAACTGCTGACGTAAATAACAACAACGATATCAATAGCAATTACAACAACAACAAACGAGTCGCGGTTAAAGGCCGCCCACTTACCTTCACTCCTATGTATGTAACCGTTTACCGATTTATATACTCGTACACATTTTTCAGTTGTGATTTCAGAACCGTGAATTGCCCGAATTAAGTTTATTTTCGGCTTTGCCATATCGATTGGTAGCAAAACATTGCTCAGAAAATTAAGCTACTTTGGCCTTCGCTAATTTTTTAAATTTATTTTCAATCTTTTCAAAATAAATGGTGTCAAACCAATTTTGCCCCA
Source organism: Meiosimyza decipiens (assembly GCA_963680825.1). Lineage (NCBI taxonomy): Eukaryota > Metazoa > Arthropoda > Insecta > Diptera > Lauxaniidae > Meiosimyza > Meiosimyza decipiens. The sequence continues at coordinate 43,206,554 of OY804258.1, forward strand.
TCGAATTCTTTAAAGAATTAAATTTCTTATCACAATTTCATGAAATGGAATCGAAAATAAGTTCATTCCTATTGCCATAGCATGAAAAAGTTGAATACAAGTTCTGAGTGCCAGTATTGGAATTATTATCTTTAGAGACCAAATTTTCAATACTTGAACGAAATCAAAATTGAACATATTATATCTGCCATGGAATTGGAGAAATCAATTTCAGTAGTTTGAATTTTCGAGAAATTTGACTTTCAATGTAATGATTACTCAATACAACAAAGCAGCGCTGTGCTGAGGTCACTCGCTGCTGAACCTACCCTACCTTTAAGCGGCTTAGCAATGTTAACAATAGAATCAAACTGACAGACGGTTTCTTTCAAATTCCATGTATACTAAGCCGCTAAATATATGTTCAATTTTAACTCGATATTACGAGGTAGGTAGGCGTAATTACTTGAAAAATATAGCAATTTCAGCTGCCGGTATGATTACAGCGCAACCCACCTTTTAGATCTGATCAGAGTTTTAATATATGTTCCATATACACTTTCAAACCAATCCCCATTATTGGCTCGAAATACTGATGTACCACGAAAATAATTTATCTGGCAGCCTTCTGATCTGTTTCCCAAAAATGCAGAGATCCGAGAATATTGGAATATCTTTGATAAAAACTACATTAATGGTAGCTCAGATATTTGAAGAAATTAGACTGATGTTTTGGTGCCCCCGTAAGCGTTCTTCTGTCTCAATTAGTGAAATGATTTCCAATACCAAAACACTATCTTTTTAATAGTTCTAATGGCGAAGTTCTGTTGTCTTTTTCTTTTAGTTTTTTATATACCTCTAGCCAAGACGACAATATTTGAGTTTCTTATTGCTCTATCTTGAATGCATAGACAGTTCCCCGAGCTTGCTTCTCGTGCTTATGACCAGCTGCGTATCGTTCGCTTTTTATGATATATTTATAATTTAAAGCATCAGCCTTAATATAAAAGAAAATTTGAAACAACCTATAGAGCCTTCATTAATTTATGTAAAGCGTTACGTCTCCAGAAACTCTTTTCAATGTGCGTCTTACTATAAATAATAAAAAAAAATAAAAAAAAATGCTGCCTCAATGATTAATGTTCCATTAATGACTTTAATATCAAGTTTTTTTCCCACTTCCCCTTAAAAACTATCATAAATCTCTAAAGACGCGTGTTAATTATTGTCGCATCTCAAATGAAAAACCGTAGCGCAACTTCTAAAAGAACCTTCGCCGTCACCTATGTTATTGAAAAGTAATTTGCATTTTTTCTCCAATTTATTCAAGTAAAAATAAAACGGCCTTTGCTATGCAGCCATAATGCGCTTTTTTAATGCAATTCATGAGCTTAGACGATCTTGACAAGATCAAAACTAAAACTTTGTCATTGTCAGCGCCCCTTTTTCAACACGAGATACATCATTAAAAGGGGCAAATATAACAAAAATGAGAAAAAAAGGCGCAAATGCTTAACGATGACACTTATGAAGAAAAAGTGGGCTTGATCGAGCACGTATTAAATATGAGTTTTTTTTTTAGTATATGCAAAATCAATTTTTTTCTTATCATTTTGATCAAAAGTAAATTGAACACGTGATGCTGTCTGTCTTTCACACGTGAGTTGCTATTAATGATCGTTTTTTTTTATCATTTTAAGGTTTTTTTTTTGCGATCACCCTGGATTTTTTTTGAACTTGCAATAGTTTAATGTAATGATTTCATATTGCACTTGGGAGTGCGCATTATTTAGGGTTACTTAATGTGTCAGTAATATACTCAATTTAGGGTTAAAGTTTCCTTAAAATTAAAAACGTAGTAGCTGACTAAGCAAAAAAAAAAAACGGAGTCAGGGAAGCAAAAAATGTGTCAACTTAAAACACTTTGTCACGTTCTGTTAAAGGTATTCTGATTACTTGAATATTCAAAAGAATCTTCTTGAGAATAAGAAATTATGCAGTTTGTGTAGCTCCTTTGAAAGATATTATTCCCGTGAAGCAGCGTTTTATTTATGCTTTGTTTGGGGTGCTTAAGCAGTTTTTAATGAGGGTTCATTGGCTAACACCTGGATGTTCTTATGAAAACTATGCATTTTATCTCACTTAACCCTTTGCGAAATCTTTATGAAGTTGCTCTTTGAAATAAAATGTAAGATTCAGCAGCAGAAATTGTACACCAAAATGATGTACATTCTAAGTACTAAGTACACAATCTGTATAATAATACCCAAAATATGGCTTCAACGTGAAAAATGTTTCCTTCTAAAAAGTTCCTTACGATAAGATTTGACTAATCTTTAAGCTTTCAAGTTTATGGGCTTAAACGATTTGATAGTAAAAATATGTTACTCGAAAGTGATTTAATGCCAGATTTGCCATACTAAGTAGACGAAGGTTCAGACTCTTGGAACTCAATTAACATTTACACTGATGGCTCCAAATAGGACCTAGGGGTGAGAGTTAGTGTTTATTTCCGACCACTAACATTAAACTATTATTATTTAAAGTATTATGTTGGATATAAGACTATAAGCATTTTGAAGGCTTCTCGTCATTTTGAGTATTCAATGTGTTACAATCAATGTAAAATATAGGAGTATAATTTCGAAAGGTCTATGAAAAACCCGTGCAAAATATTTCACACGCATAGTGCTACTTGCCCACCTGTAGACGTCAAACCAATTCTTCCATAGAATATTTCAGAGTACCTCTGACGTGTTTGATTGGCTCCAATATGAACATTACGCCCATGCCTGCTTTAAAATCCAATTAGAATAAGAAAAAATATGTGCAAAGCATTTAATATAAAAATTGCAATAATTGGTCAAATATCAACACCTTTACACGCTGTGTAGCCAACTTAGAGCTTTTCCCCATAAATTTAGATGGAAAAAATACTAACATTTTTTTTTTGGGGGTAAAATGTTAAGGGGTTTTTTAGGGGGACTAAAAAATATTTAGGGGATTTTTCGGTGGTTTTCTGAGTCTATTTTGATAAATTCATGTCTAACAATCGATGCAGATGCATAAAGTTTATTGATTTATGTATGGTGAATTTGCACGGCGAACCAAACTTTGCGCGAACTGTTTTGTTTTGCTGTCAAAACGCGTACCTACGAAACGTGTCATCAAAATTGTGATAAATAGCAAAAAAAACATATATTTTTGGGTTGTATTGTTTTATAACAATTTTGTATGAAAAATTTTAAAGCACCTTGTGATTTGCCTAGTTACTTAATTTTTTTAATTGAATAATTTCTTAGGGTGATTTTAATGGGCCCAGTGCGATTTAAGGGGGATTTTAAAATAAGTGAGGTGCAAAAAAAAGTGTTAAAAATTTTTTTACAGAAAGAATTATTTAGAATTGCTTTTAGGAGGATTTTAAACAGCACCGTGTGATTTTAGGGTGTTTTTTATCCGTGTTTAGGGGAAAATTTTTTTCAATGTTGGCTACACTGTGTAGACACGCGTGCTCAAAACGCTTACACGCGCCTGATTGAAAATTGCTTAGAAAATTCGACTACGAAGCAATAAAACGGAATCAAAATTAACAACAAAGTAAAGTTTACAGTAACAACAACAGCTTTTAAGTATTTTGATTTTTTTGGTAACAAAAAGCTGCAGAGTGACTTGAAGTGAAAAAAAATTATATATAAAAAAGGTGTTAAAATTTTTTTGTATTGTTGTTTTAATGCTGTCTGTTTGTTGTTGCTACTGCGCCAGCGCAACAAACACAAACAGCTGCAGGCACTGCAACTGTACTCAGCACATAAAAGACATACACACGCAAATGCAAATTCAGGCCCACAATAGACAGGTTATAATCAAAAGTGCTGCAGCGAAGGGCAGACTGTGGAGGAAGGGCAAGTCTTAGCACTTGCATTAAGCTTGGTATAGGAAACAATTGCTTGTTCCTCATGTTGTTGCTAATAGAGTTGTACTTAATTTTCTACATATGAATAAGTTAGATGTGAATGATTGTCTACGCCTAGATTGCATGTGAATAAACTTCTCATTAAACAATGTTTTTGGTTGCAATTATGAAGTGGTAGAAAACTCTATTTAGATAGCAGGGAAAACTCCTATCTCAAAAAATTTTTTCAACAAAAGTTTTAAGTAGGGAATAATTAAAAGATTTTTAAACATATGTATATTATTGCATTATCGGACTTAGGGACAGCGTTACTATTCCCCTAACATTGTGATAGCCCAGAGCACAACTACTTATCCACAGAAAGTACAAATGTATCGAATGTAACTAAAGAAGAAGTAGTACTTAACCAGAGCTAACTCTGCGCCAGATAGGTCTTATTCTAGACAAAGCGATGAAGGAAGGTTTCCGGCCCAACTCTCAAACATTGCACGTGCCTCAAAGAAGACGTTTGTCTTAAAGCGGAGGTAACGGCTTCCATTGAGGCCTTGCAAGCAGCCATCTTCATAGTAATCGCTTCGTAAAGTGATAAGCAAAACAACGAGGAAAATATCGTGAAGATGGTGTGACAAGTAATACTGCATGGTAATGCGTGGAGTTCTACTTGATGTGATTGCTTAGTAAATATGAATCCTTCAAACAATATGCCTGACACGATATAAAGCTATTCTCGAGCTCTTACTGTCATTCGAGCTAAAGAATTTTGATTCACAATCATCGCATGCTTTTTGTTTGTGTAATTTTTTCTTCAATGCATCTGCTCGTTCAGTTATTTTGACTTAACTCCAGTTAAATTATCTCAATTCGTTAACGTCGCATGCTCTTTGTTTGTGTAACTTGGAATGCATTTACTCAAGTTGAATAAATTCGGTTCGCTATCGTCGCATGCTTTTTATTTGTGTATTTTTGTTTTGAAGACACTGGCTTGCCACAGCAACTTTTTTTCACCAAAATAAATTGGAGTTTTTTACCCAAACATCTCTGATCTAGAGCTCCTCCTTTGGTAATACTTTCCATTAGTGCCAAGTGCAGCTATCCGTGCAGACGATAATTCATTTTAGTAGGCTATAGCTGCAACCAATAAGTTTTTTAATACATTTACTGCTCGTTAAAATAAAGTTTCAAATAAAGAATGCAAAACTCACGTAAAATTTTATATACGAGTAAAAAACAAAGTCTTTCAAAAAAAGCAAATTCACAGCTCCATTCGTTGCACGAAGTAACACTGGAAGCCACTTGCCGCAACAGAGAGCATCCATTAAAATCCAATCTCACAGTTGCATCTTTATTTTAACATTGTTGTTGTTGTTGTGGTCACTCGCTAGTAATTTTACTTTAAATGCTGGTCTCACTGCCGCCAGACTTTTCCGCACAACGCCCTGCCTGATGCTTAAAAATCTTTCAGTGCTACCCACTTGGGTGCCCTTTGTAGCAATGCTTGTTATATCTCATGTTGTTGTTGTTGTTGTTGTTGTTGTTGTTGTTGTTGTTATTGTTCTTATTGTGCTGAGTTGTTGTTATTTCTCTTGACATAGCCAGTAATTATTTGCTGTCCATCCCTACCCACCTTCTTTGTTACATCCGATTTTTTAGTTGGAAGCTACTTGATCGTTGGTTGACCAAAACTTCTTCAGTCAAATGGTGGATTTTTTGATATCAACGAACGATCTACGTTAAGCAGCTCTTCTTACAGCAGCTAACGGTTGTATGCAGCAGCATCGCCATCAGCATCAACACCATCATATGGATGATGTTGATGATTCTTGGTAATAAATGTACGCCGCGCATTTTAAGCGCGTGCTGTAGTAGCTGTTATATCTACATGTATACACTGAAAGAAAATTTTTTTTTTTTATTCAGTTTTCAAAATGTATTTTTCTCACTTGGTTATTAAATTTTCATATGTGGTTGCCATTCGACAGAATCGAGTTGTCTTATTTAAGCATTGGTTGCTCGTATATATGCAATTTTTTTTTCTGTGCACAATTGTCATCGTCTTTGATCGCAGCTCGTATCTTGCATATGGATGCAACAGCAATTTCAGCTTCAGCTGACATGATGGATTGACTTATACTTTTAGTTCAACAAAGCAAAAAAAGGGCCAACTGTCGCAACAGCACGAGCCCAAGTTTGGTTTAAGTTGATGTCGGTTAAAAAAATCTGTAGCGAGCAGCAACTTTATGCCGCTTGAACACCCACTTTTGGTGTTGCTCTTGGTGCCACAAATGCTGAAACGCACACTTGCGCGATATTGGGTATATAATCAATTTAACGTTGCCAGACGATTGGGAGTTTTCTTCCATTAATTCGGAAATTTCGGCTTTTAGTCAATCGTAGTTGAGTTTGTTGGATATTATGGTTTTTTTTAAAAAAAATATCGTGTCTTTGTTTAATAGAAGATAATTGGTTTTGATTTAACCCTTCCCCGGGGTACCCAGGTACCCATTTCATTTACGAAACAAAATTTTTTACATCTGAACATGCTCTACAATTCTAAAGCTTGACGAGAACTCCTGACAGTATAACATTATTATACTTTCATATGACTGGTTTCACCTGATCAGTTCGAGAGATGCCATTATTTTGTGCAGTTCGAGTCCAAAAATTTGAAATTTTCATACAATTTGTGTAGGGGTACCGAGGTACCCTATCACCTGTGTTTTTTTTGTTTTTTGTCACCCACAGAAGGGTTAAAGTCCTCACATGTATGCTAAATGTAATGTAGGCTATTTTGATTTTTGAATTGCGGCTAGATTTGGAAATAATGGAACGAATTTTTCAGTTGAAGAGCTCTGCTTTGGCTCTTACAATTTTAAAGATTTTTAAATGGCATTACTCTTTTTCTTGCGATTTTATTTAGCCCTTTCTTATGTCAATATATTTTTTTTAATCTGGCAACACTTAGTTATTTAAGCTTGTACGCTCTTGTACTCACTACAGTGCGCTTACAAGTTGAAATAAATGTCCGACTGAGTGTTAATGCTTTTAGCTCAAGTTTTAAGCAAAAATTTCTAGTCATGTTTTATTATGTTGACTTCAACTGCCAGCTTACAGTTGTAGGTTTTTTCTTATAATTTGTAAAGTTAAAGTTGTACTTCTTAACTTGGCTTACAATTTACTGGCATTGCTGATGTTACTCTTTTTTTTATAAACTGTGGCTTGTGCTGGCACGTGCTTGGCTTGGTTTTTGTTGTTTCTAATGCGGCGCGATGCTTTAGACACTGAAAAAAAGAGTTTGCTATACGCGAATAAGCCTTAGCAGATATTTAAAATATTTATTGACAGTAAAAAAACTTTGATAAACATTACTATGCTTCGAATTGCAGGTCAAAGCGTTGTTTATTGGGTCTTATATATTATTTTCTCAAAAAAATCGAGAGGATTTTGTTAGCTAAAATAAATATTTCTTATTTCTTATTTTTATATGAATACTGAATAATTTTCAATACATTTAAGTGAAATAATACTAAAATATATTCTGCTTGGTATTCATTTTACTTATAAATAATAGTGTTAATACTAACGACTGCCAATGATGTTAAAAACTTCGATATTGTAATGTATCTAGAAGGGTGCTTATTTTGAAAACTAAGATAACATCAAACATCTTTGTAATATTTGAATTTTCAAACGAAGCAATAACTAAGTGGCAGATATCATAATCTCTGTAATAATCTCAATCTGCCTGACGATAAAACTACTTAAGTTTGTTTTTGTATAACATAAAATTTTTAAAATAATTTAATTATTATTAAACGTGGCAACAAAAGCGTCTGGCTTTTGCATTTATCTGTTTTATTATATACATAATGTATACGTTTTCAATATTAATGGCAGACGCGATGAAATTGCATATTGTACCTTTTTTTAAAGTTTTAACCGGTTCTCAATTAATAAGTCATTGACAGCTAAATAGCAGAGATTGTTCGTATTGCTTATATTGCTCAGAACTTTACGTATTTCAACTTCTGTCGCACGATAAAATCATATAGAAACTTAGACCACCGGCTTCGTTACTTTAATGTTGGTGGTTAGTTGACATTTGTTGAATGAAGTTGCAATAAAAACTCAGTCCTCAAAGTTTTCCATAAACATAGACCAAATAAAAGTTTTGAATTTATTACCATTAATATTTGCTATCTATTAAAAAAAAAGATAGTCGTTTGATATTTATAATGACAATCAGAGGCGGCCTTAGCCATTGTATGGCTACGGGCGGGTATACCTTTGCGAGTCCCTTGCCTTTGTGGAATTAGTTTTAATGATGTTAGAAGTGCAAATTTATTAATAAATAAATTTAGAGTTATAAAATTGAAAACTGGAATTTAACATCTGTAGCATAGAATTCCGCAGATAATAACTCTAAATTTCGAAAAACTTTTTTCAGCAGAAGGGTTTCGAAAAGTTTCTTGATCGCCACTTTTTATAAATTTACATTAAGGTCCACGTAGATTTTCTTGTACCTGCTTTCTTCTGACGGCCAGTTTTATTTTTGAACTACCGAACTCAAATTTTTTACCGGCATCACGATCACGCGAACTCATAACGCTAATCTTTTTCACTCATAAAAGTATTTAATAAAACGAAACTCAAATAAACAGTAGTACCATTAGTACCTAATATTTTTCTGCTTGAGTTGTTGCGTGAGGTTGTCCTGTGACCCCCAAAAGACCACCTCTGATGACAATATAATATGGTATGCCTTATGTTTTACTAAATTTAACATATCGGATGCCCTAAGAATATGACTTACCATTTTCGTCACAATCCCCTTATGGGTATCAAATGTGGACTTAGTGTGGAGAATATGACACGATATAGATAAAGTAATTTTATATGAGCCCCCAATGCTTCTCTGGTTACAAATTTTAAAATTATTTTGATCAGCATAAGCTGATTTTAAAAAGTCGTTCATTTAAATAATATGGTAACAATGTTTCAATAAAGTCTTTACTACTAGCGTTGCCTTTTTCAGCTCAGTATTAAGAAAATAACCCATAAACTTGCGATGATGACTCATATATCCCATACTCAGCTATAACTGCTGCACCATTTTCACCCAAATTAAGAGTCATAAATAAAAAATTTCTCGTTCTCGTTGCTGTTGTCAGTTTTATCGATCTTGGTCAATATGCGAGTATTGTATTTGCAAATTGTGTATAGCTTTACGTAAAAGCAAATCTACCTGTCATTGGTATTGTGTACATTTTCTTTTTATACGTAAAGGTGCCGTTGTTCAGTTGCAGACCAAACCCCAACAACATCAATAGAGGCAGCCCGTTAAAGTTCTTAATGTTCGCCGCTTACTAAACAAAACTTTGTCTAAGAAAGCCATGAAAAAAAGAACTTGGCTTAACACCATTGCGATACCGATCTGTGACGACTACCTGTTTAGCACGCCAAATGATGAGTCATCGAAAATTTATCTCCCCGAATTAGCGACTTTGAAATTGTTTTGTTTTTTTTTTACTAACGTACATATGTTGGATACCGCTCGTGCTCAGCAGCATAGGGAGGACGATGGCTTACTCAAGTATTGCACAAGTCAAGATCCAAGGCAAGCTGTATGTCTGACTGGCTGCAGCTAATGTTTGATGTCTGATGGCCAGCGTCGATGTCGCATGGTGGAGTAGATTCATCAATAACGATTGCAAATCAATTTTTATTAAATATTTATCATTATAATCAAATTCAACGTTAGTTTCGAAAATTAGAACGAGCGTTTGAAGAAAAATCAAGAGATTGCATCTATGTAAATTTATAATGCTTCAAGAAAACAGTAAAATCATTCACAAAAACACTATATTTTTGAAATGTTGGCTAAGAAAAATTAAATGAACAGGGTTGCCAAGTAGCCGGTTTCGACCCGGCCAAGCCCGGTAATGCATTTCAAAGTAAGTGGACAAACGGTCAAATTTTTTTCCACACAAATATTTAAATTTGGATGGTGTATTTTTTAAAACAAATGACAAAAGAAAAATTCCTCTGCTTTTTCATCAAAATAAATTTTATATTTTGTGTTTCAAGGGAAAATTATTTATTTTGTGAATTTTTGTTTGTGTCGATTGTGACGATTGTTAATAATAATTAACGAATTCACAGAACTTAAGATGTAGTAGGTCTACTTTTTAAATTCTATTTGGAAACGACCATGGAGGGTCTGCGAGCACAACAGTTCTTGATGCTCAGTAAGATCTTGTGCGATATAAAGTAACTAAAGAATTAGATACATCCAATTTCATTTGCTTCACTATGGAATTTCTTTAAGCAATTCAATAAGTTTGCAATATTCAGAATTTCTATTTTAATCTATAAAACAGGGTCACCAAAATTGTGCAACATTAATCGTTTTAGTATTGAAAACCAATTTGTCCCACCGTGCATTGACTTTGACATCCACAGAAGAAATTAAAAAAATCACAACAAAACCAACAACATAAGTAGCTCTGCTATTGAAAACGAGGAAAAAGACTGAATACAAATACAATAAAATAAGAAGCGCAAAAAAGAAGTCGTCACTATTTGTTGCTTGATGACTCAGCGTCTAGTGAAGTCTTCTGGTTTGGTCCGCATTTCTCTTCACTTCTTCCTCACTGCAAAAATTTTATCGCTTTTGTTTTTGTTGTTGTTGATTGAGTCTAAAGTTTCAAATTTACAGCAAACAAATTATAGTTATGAGCAGAAAACAAAAAACAAAGCTTGGTTAGCACTAAGAAAAAAACAAAAAACTTGTGCACGCCTAACCAAATAACCTGATAACATCAGCTGTTGTTGAATATCCCAGTACGAATTTCGTAAAGTGATGACTTAAGTTAGGCGATCGTACGATAATGCAAAAAAATATTTCATTTCATTTGTTGCCATTATTTCTTGGAACGGAATTAAAAGCAATCAGTGGCGTCAGTGCATCAAAACGTTGGGGAGGAGTGCCATGCCCCCAGCCTTATGCAATTGCCGCCACGAAATTCAAAACTCGTTTTCATACTTCTTTAGACCGTTCTTTTGAAGGACACTGGATGTAAGATACTCTTAGTTCCACAGAAAAAGAATATAATTTATGTTTTGTAAGAAATTTTCTTGAGAAAATTTTAAGAAAACTTATTTAAATAGTATTTAAAATCACGGAATGAAATTTTCCATGCATTCGGTAAGCTGTATGAGCATAAAGTTTCATATCTGCAAAAAATATTTTAAATTAGTACATACGGATGTATATGATAAATTTGATAAACAAACATAAACGTATTTAAAAGTCAAGCAGCTAGAAATTCCGGACCCCGAGAAAAATTTTGTCGTATGAGTAATTTTTTTATGAGGCATTGCTACAACGTTAAAATTCTTATAGATGTCATTTTCGCAAAAAAGGTTTTCAGACAAAGCATCAATTGAAGAGTTTGGATCTAAAATCGAAGCTTTAGCCTGAAAACTACGATAGAGCCTTAATAAAAAACCCACCGTTTACAATTAAAATTATTCTACTTCATTTTCACCATTTGGATTTTACAAACAGTCGAATACGGAATCTAAAAGCTTATTATTCAGAGAAGCTTCTTAATGAAAAACAGTAAATAATAATAATCTTCATGTAGTAGCCGTGAGCGATATGTGAACAATTTATTGAATATTTTTATTTCCTACCTGGAACAAATTTGCCCTAAAACGCATGCCAATAATGAACATAGGTAGCTCAACATATAAATTGAAGGCGAATGGTCGTAATAATTTGATGATTTTAGTATGAAAATATAAGAACGATAATCTCATAACGGAAATGCCATAGCTTGAATTATTTCATATCAAAGTTTTTTACAAAGGATTTTTAAAATCAATTTTATTGCTTCTACTTTTGACTCTACTTGTAAGTATTTATTATTTGATTATAAGCTGTAGAGAAGAATTATACAAGGAAAATATTTTAAGACGATAGATTGTAAAGTAAGTTTCCAATTACAAATAACTGACCTAATAATTAATATTATTTAGACACCATAATTAATAATTTTTAAAGAAAAAATAAAATACAGTTCGATTGGATATTATTGTTAATATCAAAGACAAACCGAAAGTCAAACCATTATATATACGATTGCTATCACTGAAGCTTACGGAAAAATTAAAGCACTAAAACATATCACAAAACATAGCAGCGTCACTCGTGTAAGCTTTTGAATATTTGCTCCTGTTAAAAATTGCACTTTCAAGAAAGATAAGCTGCATCAAGCCACATGCATTTTTTTAATAACTCTTGAGACACCTTTACAGTTGGCGCCTGATGTTAACACGATCGGAGTAGTTGAAAAATTTCTACAATGTAGGTGTCACTGACCATACTGCCCTAAGAAGCGAAATGAGCGTATCTCAAATTGATATTCGTGATTCTTATGGTATCGAATAACTTAAGAAATTACGCGTCTAGAGAACTAAGCCAAATACCGATATTTTAGTGCAAATATATAAAAATTTTTCTAAGAGAATTTCCTCTATCACAATCTGACTCCAAATTACTAAGCGGTTCAAATGTACACGCATGATCAAAATAATAGATACATGAAAAAAATTTTCGCTCATTCTCCAATAAATTCCATATTTCGTTAAATTGGCAATAATTTTTTTTTTTGTTTGAACAACTAAAAAATGCAATCCGGAAATGCCGTTTAATGTGAAAACAAAAAAAGTACAACCCCAATTTTTTCGTTAATGAAATTCAAACGGGCGAAAATTCTTCGAACATTTGCGTGACGTCGTTAATTTGATGGGTAGGTCCTTACATTTTAAGCAAAACATTTTTATGGAAAAACAGAAAAAGTAACTGGTTAGAGGTAGACCAACAAAAACCACTACAGCAGTTGATCGGAAATGTTCTTAGCGCTCCTACAGTCCGTCGTCGTTTGCAACAGGCAAACCTTCCCGGAAGAATCGCTGAAAAGGCTCCGCAGACGCGTGCGATAAATTTGGACATGAGGTCAAATTTTGCAAAGTCTCACACCAGTTGGTCGAGCCTTGAAGGTTGAGAAAAAATGGCAAAATTTTTTATGGAGCAAAAGCACAAGTAAATTAAACAATCCGTAGAGAAAGTAAGAAGAAAACGGCATTTACAGAACATATATTATCTCGAAACGCATTTTTTTTTTTATACGCCCATTTCGCTTCTAAGATATATAGGAGATCACAGTAAATGATCGTGGCCATAAATACAAACAAAACGAAAGTGTTAAGGATTTTATGTTTTTTTTTAAACAGTCCGTCAGATAATACTTAGGGAAGAAAAGAAAACTATGTAAGTTCTAAATTTTTATTTTAAAACCAAAAATGTTCAATACCACTTTTTATAAAAATAACTATTGGATAGAGCGCTCTAGTTAACTTGTTTGAAATCAATTACAAAAATACTGGATATTGAGGGAAAGTACCTTGTTTTCACTTTATAAAACCTGGTTTGTTGTTCTTCTATCGCATGTATGTGAATTGTACGGATTTTTCAATAATTCGACTAAAAAATAGTAAAAGTGCCAAACTTGACAGTAAATGAAGAAACATACGTATATGATCCCGGATTTCCACTTATTTTTAGCTGAAATTCGTGAACTAATACTATACAATAAAACCATTAAAAACATTGGCAACAAATCTGTCAAACGATCATAACTTAAAGTTTCCCAATATATTGATATATTTCGTAATTCAACTGAAAGTAAAAGTTTATTACGTAAATTTACTGCAAGTGAAAACAAATTAACGCTTTTGGAATATCATAAAATTTTATTACTGCCACTTTGTGACGAAAATTACTGATAATTTAATTTTTTTTTTTAAATATCGTACACATTGTGAATACTATGAAACAATAAACACTGAGTTTTAAAGCAATTTTTCTTAATAGTGACGCATATGACACAAGAAAAACACAAACAATGAAAACAGCAAGAATAAAATGCTGACCTACATTTGAATACAAAATCAGGCCCCACACAACAACAACTTGCTGCTGCAAGAAAAAAAAAAACAATTTTGAAATTGTAACAAAATGAAAAAATATCGCTCCAGGGGTTGTTTTATTTGATTTGATTTTGATATTTTAGTGGGGTAGAATTAAAAATAAACAAAAACAACTTCCGCATTGATCTAAATATTAAATGAGATACATACACGTTTTTTTTTCTTAATTTTTAATTAATTATGAATGCGTAATTAAATAATTTGATTAATTTTTTGATGTGTGGCGGGTATGGAAGCAAAGATATACTGGAGTGATTTGGCGGAAAATTAATGCTTTACAGAATTCAAATTTCTCAAGATATTTCAACTTTTATATCATATTATGACTTTTCAACATGAATCGCCTCCTCAACATTTTTCGATTTATTTAACATTTTTCGACTTTACCATTTTTCCAGATTTCAAATACATACAACGATGTTCCTCTAAACCGAATCCTGTTTAGGATTATTTTCTCATAAAACTCATATATTTTTTTGCCTAGGACGGTCTCGATTTAAGCGAAATATTTGCTAAAATGAACCGAATTTACATACAAAATTTCTTGATTGTACGCTATAAACAAACTTTAGCATTGGCAGCATTGTAAAATGCGTGTTGTGTCTTGCCTTGTGTTTTCATATTGGGACTTTCCCTAAATTTTTGTTTTCGTTTAAAAACTGGAAACAGTCAGCAGCTGAACAACTGAAAAGTGTGAAAATGAAAACATCAAATGTTTTAAATCAAAAGAAAAGATAACAAAAATTTGATATTATAAAGTTTTTACAAAAATGTGTAAAACAAAGCCGATATGGAAAATTAAAGACATTGTGCTAAGTATCTTCGAGCAAAATTCTTCACATCTAAATAAGGTAAAAAATCCTTATGGACGGAACTGGACAGTGCTTATATGAATGGTTTACGGAGAAAAGGGCAAATAATTTAACTGTTAGCATTGCAGTTTTACAAGCAAAAGCTGAATAATTTGAAAAAACAAAAAATAAATTATGATCCATTTAAGTGTAGTTGGAATTGGATTACAAGATTCAAAAAACGTCACAACATTATCAGTGGAAAAATTGCTGGAAAAGCAGCTGCAGTCAATATGGATGTAGGCAATGATTGAACGCAAATGGCCAGACCTTACAAAAAATTTTAAAGATGTGTACATATTTAATGATGATGAAACGGGCTTACTTTCCAAATTGACATCAAATAACATGCACCGCTTTAAAGGGGAGTCTTGCATAGGTGGAAAGCTTTCAAAGGAAAAAATAACTGCTATTAATACGTAAATCGGAAAATCCTATATCATGAATATAAAGAGATTGCTGGATGACACCAGAAATTTTTACCAAAGAATTAAGGCACGAATTATACTTTTAGTTGACTTAGAAAGACTTAGAGTGCATTACTTTGGTTTTTATGCCTCCAAAAACTAGTGCAAAACTGCAACTTTTGGACCAAAGTGTTATCCGTAGCTTAAAAAGTAAATATCCTCAGCTTCTTCTTTGAAAGATGAAAAATTTAAGTGATATAGGTGAAAAATTTAAGATAACTTTACTGGATGCAATAAGGTTTATACATATGGCATAGCTAAAAGTCAATAAAGCACCAATAGTAAATCGCTTTCGGCAAGGCGGCTTTACTCAAATGGATCAAGAGCAATTCACATCGGATGATGATCTATCACTTATCGTATTGCTTAACAAACCAAAAGAAAGTTCGAACTCAATGAATGCATTTGCAAACTGTAACATATTGTGAATTCGTGTAAATTCGACCTCAAATAAGTAAATCTTAATCTGTAATTTCTGTAGATAATGTCAACTTCAATGATTTCAAAAGTTTTTGAGAAATAAATGATGAAGGCATTTTGCAATGTGCACACGCTATTTATGATGAATACGACGAGGAAAATTATACTCAAGACACAATTGCAGTAAGAAATTACTTGCATTCACTGGATACCCCACAGTATGTTTTTGATAACTTAGCTGAAGTGGATTTGTACATAATTATACACACTTTTCTATACCTGAAACGCCCCCTTCTATGCGCTACAAACGGAATGACGAAGTGAATATACCCTCTGTGTAGGATAATTAATTATAGTTTTTCCGACTTTTTAAATATCTTCCAAATTTCTTGATCGGCTTCCATATTTTTTCGAATTATTCAGTCTTTTTCAACTGTTTCAACATTTTTCAACCGATTTTCTTTAATTTATTTATCTAAATGTTACTATTTTTATGTATATTTTATGCATAAAGCATTTTTATATAGTTTGTTTTTTAAACAACTTTACACATACGCTGGATAGCACGAAAATCAATAATGACAACAACAATAAAACAAATTTTTGTTATTTTTTATCATTTTTTTGCCCTCTACTTAATTTGTATGTGGGATGATTCAAGTTTTTAATACTTTTTTTTTCATATCGAAGACAACTAAAAGTGTGATAAAAGTGCCATAAATGGAAATGTCAAGATATTGCATCATTTTTGAATATCTTGTTTTTTCTTAGTTTTTTTTTAATTGAAACAAAGTTTTGTAATAAGGTAGGTTCAGTGCTGTAAGTTATGACTGCATGGGGTTGACAGTTGACCTAATTTTTGGCTATGAGGTTGCCCTAATTTTGAGTGTCGAAAATATATGCAATAAATAACTCAATTTTAATGTTCATAAAAAATAAATTTAAGAGCAAGGAAAATAATTGATGACAATAATATTTTTATTAACATTACCGCTGTTCAATGACTGCTTGAGAATACTCAAGAATCCGTTCTTACTTCAACTTTTGCACATTTTTGCTTTGGGTTTATACATAACGAGAAGGAGATTATTGAAATGGTAAGCTTTCATTCGTAATTTGACACCACAAGAAGAAAACGATACAGGTCAAGAAGTTAAAAAAATGTTGAATAAATTAAAAAATGTTGGAAAGCCCAGATATGTATATTGCAAAATACTAATTATGTGGAAAAGTTCGTGAAATCGTTTGAAAAGTGATTCATGGATTTACCCATTTCCTTTTTTTATTACGCTCCTATGCACTTTTATGAAGACATGAAGTTGTAGTGATAATATCCCAAGCCAGGTTTTTTGTTTGTTTTTTCAGTCACATAGCCTTTTATTCTCCCAAAATTTCAGCTGCCTAGATCAAACCTGCGAACGGCACAAACAATTTGTTTCCTGTTACAATCGCTTGTTCTCAATTGCAGTTTTTTTTTTTTTAAAACAGAGCGCCTAGTCTGCTCCTAAGTAATGAAATTTAAATACCTAAGTTCAATCAACAAACCAATTCTAAGATATTATTTTGATATATGAATTTCTCTAAAATCGCTGCCAGCGTGTACCTATAAGAAGTGTTCAGCTTACACGCTGCAATAAATTCGTAAATCGCATACAATATCAAAATTATCAATATTTCTGAAAATGACATAAACTGCGAACAATTTCGCGCACAAATTATTCAATTCACAGAAAAATTAAACTGATGAAAAAGTATACAAAAAAATAAATATAAACGTGAAGAGCATTTTAGGCAAAGTGCCAAAACAAAAATATGCGCGCATCCCAAAAATAAAAGTTTTTCATTCAATGGCAACACTTGGCAATGGAAATGTGCAACACATGTGCGAAATTTCCCTATTTGTTTTTAATTCATATTAAATGCACTAACAGTAGCAGCAACGAGAAACCACAACGGCAATAGCAACATCATCACTATCTAATAACAATCTACCAACACCCTGGGGGCATTTGGCTTTAGGCCAACTAACGTATTAGCGGGGACTTTACACGCATTTACTAAGATGCTGCTGCTGCTGTCATCATTAAAAGTCACTGCCACTTTGCCTATGAAAACTTCGTTTAAATACGGGCGACTTTTTTTATCTTATTTGCTTTGTAAAGTCGTTTAAGAAGGGCGCATCAGTATAGTTTTTAAGTTTTATTTGATTTTTGACAGCATTGCAATAAACTTTACAAAAATTTTGTACTGAAAAATAATTTGCAATCTCAGAGTGTCGATTTTTTGTGTAGTGAAGTAGAAATATTGAAAGAAGAGACAGATTAAATTTTTAACGCTACACTTTAAAAATACTCGAAATAATTATCACAGATTATACTTTAAAACGGACACACAGAAAATTGCTCAAAGCTACAAATATTTAGTAGCAAAACCAAATTAATAATTTCAGTGGACGAGAGATCCCATCAACAACAGCTGTGATTTGTTTACAAACATTTTAAAATTTGTGCAATATTTGTGTTTTTGTTTGGTCCACAGTTTTGTTAGTTTTAAGCTATTATTTATTTTTAAAATAATTATTTATTGATTTGAGCCTGATAAACGTAAATTATTGTGATGTTATTGCTTAAATTAAAAAAAAAAATGTTCAACCAAATTACCCTGAACACCTTGGTACTACTTTTGCCGGCTCAATATGTAATGCCGAAACGTTTAATACGTTTTTCTCGAAAACTTAAAAAAACGCAAGCAAAAATTCAACATCAAGTAAAAATTTTAAAATTTTTGTAAACCAATAACAACAAGCCATTGAAAAATCTATCGAAAGCACATATAGTTCAGGTAAAATTCTGGAAATTATCTACACGAAACGCAGGGCTGCAACCAAAACTCTTAAATTATTATCCTCACTACTTCAGTCAGTTTTGAAGAAACAGAAAAATATTTTGGCATATAATTACCAACCAATAAGACAACCAAGTTTGAAGTCAATCGGCTTTTTCGATCCTTAGCATAGGACATTTGACATGAAATGCGCCATCTGTACATGCATATAGATGTATATTTATATTAAGCTGGAAAATAATCAACTTTTCTTTAAAAAAAATGTTTAACTTATAATCCACAAGAAAGTGATGTTTTTGCGTTTTTATATAATTAAGAAAATGCCAAGTAACTTGGTGGTAGCATACGTTGTACGAGTACCTTGAACCTTTTCCATCTGAAATAAATAAAAATTTGGCAATTTCATCTCTACATAATGATCGGCGACTTCTGTGCTCTGGAGTGAAATTCATAGAGAATTTAATGATCGAACAATTTTTTTTTAAACTTATTCAATTAAGAAATTTTAAGTCTGATGCGGCATTTTGAATAACAAAGATCTTATATTCTCGAAAATTTCAGCATTTTAGAAAAAAATAATACACATTTCCAAAAAAAACACAAGTGCCTCTTAAATTGTTTGGTCAAAAATATTTTTAAAAAAAGCTACTCGTAGTATCGAACAAAACCAAAAAAAAAAGGTCAATCAAAAAAATCAGAGAAACAAACGCAAAATGCTGTTCAATTTGGCGCGAAATGCACCTATGTATATATGCATATCGGCCATTCTTGAAATAACTGCAAAAGACTGGTTGTGTGGGAATGACAGGGGCAATGAAATCTTGGCCCCCGGTAGCCTTCAACGTCCTTTTACACCTGGTAGTGCGATTCGACTCAGACACTGCTCCATCCACGACACACTACCAATAGCACTGCCTACTGACTCATCTTCCAGAAAACTTTCAGGTGAAGATTCTGGAGAGAGTTCAATGGGAGAAGGACACTATCAACTTAAATTTTGAAGCTGTCATATGCACCGATGGGTCAAAGGAGGACTGCGGTGTAGATGTCAGGGTTTGGTCCAAAGATCCAAAAATTTATATATATATTTTATATTTATTTCAAATAGAATTGTGCAGTAAGACTTAGTCTTTTATAGTACATCATTGAATGAAAAATACAAGTGAAAACATTTGCTTAAGTAATAAGTTGCATATAAAATTAAGATTACAAAAATATAAATGTATATAAACTTTAAAATACATGATACAATGGAGAAAGGCTTTTAAATAATAAAAATAAATTTAATTTTAAAATTTACTGAGTTCAAAAAAGAGAAGACGGAAGAAGATGAATTGTAAAAAGTAAACGGAAAATATGAAACAAGGAAAAAGATCTGCAAATTTTGAAGAAAATAATAATGTGATAGAAAAAAAATAAAATTAACTAAAATATTACAAGTTCAAATCAAGAATCTTTAAAATAATCATGAATGACGCGTTTGAAGCTGCTTCCTAAAGTTATTTGTCTTAAAGTGTTGGGTAACGCATTCCAAAGTCTAATAGTGCTAATGAAAAAGTATCTAGTGCTGTTAAGGTGAATGTACCTAGGGATAATAAAATGTAAACACCTATTTGAGCGTGAAAAACCTAGTTTCTCATATAGATATTCAGGTTTCCGAGAGAAAATGAGTCTGTGCAGAAAAATAAGGTTTCGAATATTTAAATAATTTATCAAACCACAGCCAAAAAATTTCTCAATCTTTTCGCTTACCTAGCTCAGCTAGCGTTTTCCAAGCAGAAATCTTTGGTATCTTAGTTCCCTACAGGCAAGTGGGCCATAGCAATTTGGGAAATCTAGCAATCTTCTCCGATAGTCAGGCCGCCATTTATCCTTTTAACTCGGAGACGATAAAATCTAAGCTAGTAGAAAGGCACTAGCTGGGCTGGGATGTCCACTCGACAAAGCTCTCATATGAGTTCCAGGCTACAGAAATATTGAGGGTAATGAAAGGGCTGACGAATTAGCAAGGCACGGCTCCTCTCTTGACGAATCTGGAGCCTCAGAGCACGTGCACATTCCGATTGGTTTAGTTAAAAAAAAGTCTGTTCGCATTTTCTTTCTAAGGCAGCAAAGAACTGGAGAGCCCTGTAAACCTGTAAAATATCAAGAACAATATGGCCATCATATAATATTTCAAAAATCACTGACCTAATGTCCAAAAGCCGCAAACACATCGCGAGAATCACCGCGACTCTGGAAATTAGGAATCCCATTCAAGTTTTTTGCCGCAGTTGTCTGAATGTAAACGAGAAAGAATCTGTCGAACATTTTCTCTGCAACTGCCCGGCCCTTGCCAGAATCAGGCTCAGATATCTAGGAAAAGCTTTTCTGAACAACCTCAGCGATTTGGCAGAAACTGAAATCGGATCGCTGCTCAATTACCTACACAGGACTAATGGATATAGCTTTCATCTTTACCAGAGCTTTTATAAAAATCTCTTGACAATCCTCTTACCAACTTTGTAGGTACCACGCATGTGGTTTTAAAATGGCAGATAAAAGCTGCTTAATGGCTTCTAGCATGCTTGCTAAGCCGCCACTCTAACCTAACTGCACACTTTGTTTGTTGTTATTTTGGGATTCTCGAACACATTGTATTTTGAAACAAAAATCTCAAAAGCAGTTATTTGTATTGTTTTTGCTTAAATTATTTTAATTGTTGAAAAAAAAATTTTCAAGCAGATTACCCTCAACACTACACATTGAAAATCTCGATACTACTTTTGTCGGATCAAAAAAACTTAAAATCATTTTTTGCTTAAAATGCTTTCTTCTTATAAAAAAATATAAAAAAACTTTAAGTAAATGAAATCAGATGCGTCCTAAGGATTGACTCCAGTCGTAACATATAAAAAATTACAAAAAAAAATGAAAATGTTATACCGAAAAATATTTTTTTTATATTTTCGGAACGAGCCAACGAAGAGCCATTTTTCTATATAGATTTTAATTTGATTTCTTGTAGTCAGTCACATGATTCACATAGCTCTCATATTTAGCTCATGTTCTCAATTATTTTCATGTGTTGTGTGAGTGTATTGTGATAGCAGCCCCTCCCACGGTTGATGGGAAAAAAAAAAAACATCCGTAAAACTAACAAGCTCGCTAGTACCGTTTCGTGCAATAAACAATAAACAATAAAAGAATTTGCTCATTTGGAAAAATAAATTATTTGTCCGGGAGGTAGCGTTGCATTTTTCATAGTCATTTCGTACCGTTTAAATTTTTTTTGCAAATGTTACTTTAAGTACGTGTATGATTCAACTTTAATTGAACCATGTGTGCAATGTTTGTTATCTATAAAACCAAAAATATAAGAAGAGCGAGATAAAAACGTTCGAAAAGTAACATGGCTGTCAGTATAACTACGTTAGTCGTTGTAAGAAGCTCGTCAGAGTAAAGTGTTCAGAATTCGGTATAAATTATAGATCAATTAATATTTCGTCTACTATGCCAATATTTGAGGACAAGTTTCACGCAGAGAGCATTCTACAGCAATTGTGGCAGGATTGTGGAAATGAAGAATTGTGTGATGTTGTGCTGATTGCTGGCAACGAAGAACTGAGAATATCAGCGCATCGCAATATTCTCTCGGCAGCCTGTGAATATTTCAAACGAATGTTTACGTCATCAATGCGTGAAAGCACAGCAAAAGAAATAAAAATGCCCAGCGCAAATGGTGCTATATTACGCAATCTGATTGAGTATATTTACACAGGACGTGTAGCAATCACAGAGGACAATGGTGTTGAATTATTAAAATTAGCAGATTTACTGCTCTTGAGTAATGTGGTCACGGCATGTGGGAATTTTTTTTCGGAACAGCTACATCCAAGCAATTGCTTGGGGCTCATGCTCTTTGCGGGCAACATCGGTGCGAAATACTTTTAAAAATGGCAAAAGACTACAGCTTGGAGTACTTTATGGATGTTTGTAAAACGCATGAGTTTCTTAGTTTAAGCTCGGAACAATTTGGAGAGTTTTTAGAAAACGATAATCTCAGTGTTCCTGCTGAAGAGAATATTTTTGAAATATTGATGACATGGATACAGTATGACCAAATTGAACGTGAGAAATACAGAGATCAATTATTGAAATTGGTGCGCTTGCCATTGTTAGACCGATCGTTCTTAATCGAACACGTTGAACCAATTTGTACTTCAATCGAAAGCCAACAATTGTACGATGACGCTTTAGAATGGCATTTAGTGCCAGATCACAAACCAATCAATGCAAGAAAATCAATTAATTCAGATAATTTTTTAATGTGCCTTACATGCATTCCGGGCAAAATCAAAATTAATTTTTACTTCCCACAACGGCGAACGTGGATAAGATGCATGAAAGACTTGGAGATGCGTTATGCTTTCGCTATTGCTATCATGCACGATAATCTTTTCATTGTAGGAGGATTCAATGAGGAATGTGTACCTACAAATACCGTCACTTGCATAAACAGAACCTCGTAGTCTTTGCGCTGCAGCTGTGACGAATGGAAATTTATATGCTGTCGGTGGTCACGATGGAAAGAAATCTATCAGCTCTGTTGAAAAATGGAACGAAATAACAAACACTTGGAGCAAAGTTGCGTCTATGTCAGTGAGACGTTCCAATTTTGGTATTGCTCAATTAAATGGAAGATTGTATGCAGTTGGAGGTCAATCCGATGCCAGGGATATAAATTCAGCTGAATATTATGATGTGCACCAAAATGTTTGGAAATCAATAGCACCAATGCACAAATGTCCTATAACACCCAAAGTAAGTAATTTATAAAAGCACACGCGTGCTGCGTTTTAAGTTATTAATATTTTTTGTCTCTTAATGTAATTTGCAGGTTGCAGTTGCAAATGGTTTGTTATATGTAGTGAGCACTTGTAGTAATACCGTCGAGCGATATGATCCTCAAAATAATAAGTGGACTATATTATGCAGCTTACCTATAAGTAATAACTGCACAAAGTTATGCACTAAATATTGTAATAAAGTAGTCGTATATTATAAGGATACATTTTATGAGTACAACGACAAAACCAACGAGTGGGAATCGAAAGAGATTTTAAACGGAATAAAAACTGTCGAATGCTTAATTGCATAACAGGTGTACTGCCGACATCAGGATTTTCTGAATATCAACTTCGGACAAAAACCAATATTTTATAATTTGCAGAGCACTGATATTTTGTTTAAAATTCATATCAACTTAGTGTTAAGTTTTAGAACTTTGAATTAAATTTAATATGCAAAATTTTGTTCAACTTTTAGTAATTTATTTTGAAAACCTCAAGGAGCTTTGTTCAGCATTGCGCTTTTACAGAAAAATCCCAAAATGTATACATTCTGAGACAAGAATTAAAATTTAAAACCATTTTTTGGAATATTAATAAAGATTTTATGTGTTTATTAAATTTTTATAGATTGTTCTATCATGCAGATATTATAAGGAATTGAGGTATTTTTCTCAATTTGCACTTCATTCTAGAAAATATCTTCTCAGTAGAAATTTGTTGTGGTTTTCAAAAGCGTTTCAGTGTTTCATCTGGTGTTTTTAAAGTACCGAATTCCGTAATGATTGTCTTGAGTAAAAGGTGTATGTGGAATTGTGACATCGGGAAGATTGTTAGGCTTTTTGACACACACAGCACCGCAGTGTTACCTGTATTTTAAGCCCCATTACAAAGCCTGCTAGCAGTCTGGCGTAAACTGTGGAGAATTAGACTTCAGCTTGAAACACTCCTTGGAACATTTCTTGCTATCACTGTGGTGCGGACATTTAAATCTGTTTCACTGTTAAGAGTGAAGTCCGTGTCATGTGAAAAGGGTTGACAATAATTATGATAACTCGGAATTTGTCCATCTTGAATTTCGGTAAATATGATCTATTTAGCCATGATGTATTTACATATGCCAGTATAAGTTTGCGATAAGTAATAGCAAGCAATAGCTATACTCAAAATATCTCACATATCGCAATGATAAAATTTGTTTCAACCTGTATAAAGATGTATATTGTAGAACGCACTCGCCCACTGGATTAATGTTAGTATTTATTACCAAAATGTGCAGCAGTAAAGGAACTATTTAGCACTATCCTTACCGCTGGACCTTTAGTAACTTAATCGCTTACTATTGATTATCAGCATCATTATATTGCATATTGAACATGAGTAGAAAATACGTTGATGAATTAGTTGACCCAATAAAATGAAACTTTTGCTGTTGTCAGTAGAGCGCTGTCAAAATTTATCGCCACCATAAAATCTCGTTTTCTTACCAAAACACAGAATAACAGTGAAACTGCAAAAAATCAGGCAAAGCAATAAATCCAAACAAAATAAATCAATTAAAAATGGCGACAATGAAAACGGTCAAACATCGATAAATGCGCGCGTTAATCTGGCAAAAAAAAAAAAATAAATATCGTGACACACTTTTTTTCGCAAAGAACAATAAGAAAAATTTTGACATAAGGAAAAAAATAATTAAAGCGATATCGTCAAAGTCCTTAATTTTCGAAACACGAACATGTATCATGGGTACACACTACTTGGAGAAAAAAAAATTAATTTTATAAAAAATGGCAAACAAAGAAACTTAACCCCAAATCGGCCGCGACTCCGAAGGACAGAAATACAGACGCATATACATAAAGGTTCTTTATTTTGCATTGGCGGTTATAAACTGCAGTTGTTTCGATATGCCAGTTGTGAATTAATCACCCTATGGCTAAAACAGAACAACACAACAAAACATATTGAAGTTATTAAAATTAAGGCCAAAACGAACCGTATGCCTTTTATGAGAAATTAAAACACTTAAGAATAAGCGAATACACATAAAATAGAAAAATTACCAAGTATATAAATATCAATAGTGTTAAGTGAATGAAATTACTAAGAAATTGTTTAAAAAAGGAAAGAATTTCCACCCAACATTATTAATAAAAATCGCTCTAAAATAAAACCCATTGCCTATTTTCATATAAAATAGTTGGAATAGAATATCAAAGATCACTGCGGTTGAATAGGAAGGGCTTTTTTTCCATAAATCTCTATTGATTTCAATTGATCTACAAGCCTTATGTACGAAAGGTAAACCAATGTTCAGGAGTAAACTGTTCGCAATACTTTGTGGAAAAAAGGCTGTTGTGCTTCAATAAAGCAATTACAGTGGCATAATAAGGGGTCTTTAAGTATAATATAATATAAACTGAAATAAAACAAAAAGTATGCATGGTACAGAATTTTAATTTTTTTTTATTTTGAAGAGTGTTCTTATATATTACATTTTGACGAATATTTCATTTATATGTCACCACGGCTAAAGTCAATTCGATCAACCCATTTTTTGCATATTTTTCTACATGAAATTAATAGCTCATTCGTTGTTGAATTGGTGTACATCAAGCGTTCGTGGTTTGTCCGTATTAACCAATGACTTAGCATACCGTCGTTAAAAATAGTTTAAAGATGTTGAATCACACGATCTTGCTGGACCACATTCAAACTATTTGCATCGATTAATATTTACGTTGTTACCAACATAATTATTGAATAAATATGGTCTAATGACACCACCATCTTAAATGCACACCAAACCTTTAATTCTTCTGGACTTAGTGGAACTTCTTCAAATGCATGCGAATTATTTTCATTCCAAATGCGGCAATTTTTATTTGTTAACGCATTCATTCAAATAGAAATGCACTTCATCCGAAAACATAATTTATTGATAAAAAATGGTTCAAGTTCAAGCTGTTCTAATGTCCAATCAGATAAACGACGAATCATCAAATGACCATTTAGCATTTTTTTTTTTTGCTTTGACTAACTTTTTGCTATAAATATTGAGAAAATCTGGATTTATCTGTATCCCTAAAACTGCTACTTGCATTATCACCGGAACATAAGCTAATACCAAATAGTACTACAGTTCAGACGAATTTTTTTTTGTGTGAGTGAGCTATATAAATTTTACGCAATAAGTGCTTTTGATTTCTAACGTGTGCAGTTAGAAAATCTGTGATATAGATATGGATCGATTTTCTAAGCATATTTTCTGTTATTCCAGTGAAGCCCTTTTACATTCATATTTCAACTGTTTATTTTTAGGCTCAACTTTTGACTTTGTTTGGTAGAGTTCCATTAGAGTCGACAGCATGAAACTTATGCAATGAATTCAGTGTCTGATGCATTTCTAGTGAGCTCTGCAGTCTCATATAGTTCTAAAGTTCATTATTGTTCCTGCTTTGTGGTAGTCTATCTATATATATATATATACATTTCAGGCTCTTTTGCGTACAGACTTGCACCAATCAGTCATCTACTAACTAACGTCCCATACACTAAACATGATAGTCTACTGTAAACTTTGGTCCTTACTGATTCCAGTTGACTCTTTTTGGGAATGATGCTTGAAATTGTAGCGAAAGTTGTATTTAGAAAGATAGGAATCACTCTGCATAGCCACCAGTTGTTGTTCGTTCTGTGCAAGATCTGTCGTAAGAGAAGGATTGACAAAGTTTTGGCCTTGTGCATTATTCCCTAACAGGAACATAATTTTCAAAAGTAATGTCTCTCCTAATGATTAAACACAGTGCTTGTAGATTCAATAGCGTTACGAAAGCAGCTTTAAAAGCCAGTCGTTTTATTATTAATTTCATATTACAAAGTAATTAATTTCTCCACAAGGGTTTGTTAAGAGCACTAGCAGCCAGGCCAACGGCTAATTACAATATTTTAGTCTAATTTTGTTTCCATTAAGCAACGATATTGACCTCTAGCAGTGGCGTCACTTCACCAAAACCTTTTGCGAGAAATATAATTCCACCACTATTAGATGGTTTTATTGAATTAACGTTTTGAATAATAAATAGTATTGATTATTGGTGGAAGCCAATGCGCTCTCCAGCCCTACCGAATTGACGCCACTGACCTCTAGATACGTGGACTCCTTTGTACAGCTTGTGGCATCAGAAAAATATGATATAATGAGGTCGGTTTTTCAAGCCTAAATTTAGCAGAGTTCCCTTACAACATCGCTCTCTGAAAGTGATCGGCCTGATTCTCGTTCCACTTTCGCTGGAATCTATTGATTGACTTAAGTTTTTAATCCTACAATTGTTTCAAACATAATATTTTAAATAATTTCTTTGAAAATGATACTTTGCGCAGTTATTATAAGAAACAATATCTCCAATTGTTCCTGAGCAATTGAAAAAAACTTTGTCACTGCAACGGCGAATTTTTATATGAAAAACTTCTTGCTGTGTACAAAAATGAATTAAATTCAACAGACAAGCGAATGACTCTTGGCTGGTCAACAAAAATGAAATCAAAATTTATTGCAGATAAAACAACAATTCAACCCCAAATAATTAATTTTAACCTGTTCACAAATTTAATGGGTGTGGTAGAAGTTGTAGCCAACTTTTTTTTTTAATTTCAGTTTTATAGAACAAAAGACAGAAGCAATCAAGTTTTCTGACACAGTTGATTACAACGTGAACAAGTTAAGACTAAGATGGCAATTAGGCCATAAAACACCCAAGCTTAAACTTTTCGTAAGGGATTTCTTGATTGAGTCCAACTTCAGACATTGAACACAGTACCCTAAGATATGCGCCTCCGACTGCGTTGCAGCTTAACTTATTTGCCAGAACCTGTGGTGCTGTATGCGCATTGGTCATGCGATGAAATGGCGACGCAGGGAAAGAATGAGGCTAGCGGCACTGCCGTCTAATTGCGTAAGGCAGGTGGCAGTCATACGCTCAGCGAGTTCTCTTGATGTTTAATGTCTTTGTGCGCCCAAGTTATTATGTTGTGTCAAATTAAGTTATTGTCCGGTAGGCTAAGTTAAATAATGAAACAATTCGTTCCAGCGTACTACAGTAGCTGTTGCCGTGCAAAGTTGTAAATGGATTTGAAATCTGAAATAAAGAAAAACCTGTTGATTACAGGTGATTAGAGTGGACTGTAAGGGATTAAAGATCCTCAGTGGTAGTGCGAGCGCTTGTGAGAGTGTAAAATGTTGTAAGGCTTTGTATGTGAAACTGAAGCTAATCGATTTATTATGGTTAGTGTAAAACAGGAGAAAACTTAAAGATTTATTCAAAGACTTAGGCCACGTACTCGAGAGTATTTATTTTTAAATAGTTTGGATGTAAGTCATTACGGATAAAACTAAAAGGCTACCGATGATTTCATGTCATACCAATGCCGTTTTAATTTATTTTCTGCGAAAACTGTTTTTGTGACCTTTGACCCTAAATGTCTGCATTTAGTTACTTGTGAATCCATTTACTTTTTACATGATCATTTACGTTGATCGCGTAGTTGGTTTTGATATAAGTGGTTTTTAGTTTTTATGTTTGCACCTTATTAAATTGTAAATTATGAGGACGTATACAAATAAGTGCAGATCTGTATATGAAAACCCTTCCCAGTAAACTTTGATGTATATCAATCTTACACACAGGGATGGATCATAGAGACGCTTTCTTCCGGCTCGGTGATAAGTTGTTTCAAAATAGCTTATTTCTTTCCATGTGCAATATTGGCCTGCTTGATGTTTTATAATTTAAAAAACTTTTTTATGGAGTTAATTTTGGAGCTTGTTTGGCATCAAAAGCTAGAGTAGGTGCTTAATATCGGATGTATGACCATCGGAAGTCCCAAATTAATATTTTTTAAAAATCTTTAAAATAGTTCAAAATAAGGGTATCATATGAAAGAATATTTCACTACCTATAATACTGGTTTGCGAAAATTTCATACCAGAGTTTTCGAGATATGTAAATTTCTAGGGCTTTGATCGGTTTTTCTCAAAAACACCGCCATTTTTTCAAAAAACTGTATTATTGACTTTTTCTTTTGCAAACCTATTGAAAAGTTGAATTTATTTTCTGGCGCATTATATGCCTTTATATTTTTGGTCGTTAAGACTTTTTTATTAAAAAAAATAATCTGTCGAAAGTTGTCATATCTCAAAAACTATGTAACTGACACGAATGTTTTCCGTATCAATGATATAGCCTATGAAATAATTCTTCATATAATATCCACTTTACGAGAATTTAAATCCATTAAGACGGGTTTTCAAAAAACATGACATCAATCTGGATAGCACATGAGAGAGATATTTAGAACACGAAATCTTAAAATCAGTTAAATAGTTTCGGGAAACGATAATTTTGTAAGACTCTGACCTCTTTCTTTTTCTGTAAAAAATAATTAATAACAGGAAACAAATTGGGTTCACTAAATTTATTTGGAAAATTAGAGCTTAGCATAGAAAAAAAAAAATATTTTTGAGGTAACCCTGTAATTTTAAAAGTTTGACTATAGCTTAGACTTCTAGTTTATTAAATTTATTTCATTAACTTGTAAGGATTTACAAGAAAGTTATATTCGTTATTTATGATGGCTATATATCTGATTATATGTCTCTCTTAAAATGTCGTTTCACACTCGCTAAACAAACTATAAACTTTTCTTAAGTGAAACTAAAAACTGAGTGTTAAATTAAGATAGTTGTTCTATTTATAACTCTTTAAAATAATTTCATCGTTTTTTCCAGAGATTCATTGTCTTCACTAGTGCCTCCAGAAGCTGAAAATACAAGAGGTAGATGCGTAGGCCTCTGCTTTTTCAAAATATATGGAGTTTCTCAACCTTTTCTCTTCAAAACCCACTTTGAATTATGTAAATTTAAGTTTTCCAGCTAAACTGCCGTACTGATACTTATGTATTTACGAAAAATAATATTTTGAAGGCTAACCTCAACCAGTACTTAGAGAAAAAAAAAACATTTTAACAAAAGTCAGAGATGCAAAAGCAAAATTATGTCCTATTTGGCGTGAAATGACCCATAGACAACAGCCAGTAAAATAAAATAAGTTATTATATAATAATTAGTTTTACATATAATAGATATATTCTTAATTATATGCACCTTAAGTGCTCAAAAACGTCTGCCACCAAAAAATCAGTACTGGAATCGACTGCCTTCGCTACATATACGTTTTAAATAAGTAAATGAATCAGTCAGCTAAGAGGCAGACGCGATAAAATGATTTAGTACTAAATTTTTTAACGTTTTTGTAACATTACAATTTTAAAATGCAGCAACAACTAAGTGACAGATGTCGTTTCTTTCGATTCTTATGACATAAACTTTCTTATAATCGTAATCTGCCTAGCGTTTTAAGTTTGCATACATCAAAGTATTTTAAAAAAAATGCAATTACTCTTAAACGCAGCAACAAAAACGTTTGTCTCTTGCATTTATCTGCTTTTGTGTAAAGACACATTTTTTTACACAAAGGCAGACGCGATAAAATAATTTATGGTACCTTTTTTTACAGATTCCGACGGCTCTCAATTAATATCGCAGCGACAACTGTATAACAAAGATTGTTCGTATTATTTATATAGCTTAGAGCTTCATGATTTTTAAATTCATATAGGAAATTAGCCCATCGGCTCCCTAACTATTATGTCCACGTGAATATAAAAATCGATCTAATTTGAAAAATAGAATTCACTTTTTTTACCTTTGCAAACTCCCCTCCACTGTTGCTTTATTTTTTGAAGAGTCGCTAGAAAAGAATAAATAAATGTATTTTTTTTAGTTTTCGTCATTCAATTAAGGTGACAATTTTATAAAAGAAGGTCTGTAATTTTTGCTTAACCTTCGAAATATTGTCACAATCTTCGAAAATATTGTCAAACCTTCGAAATATAGTCACAAAAACTAAGATTTTGAGTCAAGAAAGAGAATATGAAATGGGTTCTCCGTTGGGTAGAAAAGCATGAGTAACAAAATTTGAAGATCATACAAAATGGAAGTTGTTACCTTTGAAAAAAAAAAAAATTAAAGAAACTCCAGAGTTTCCAACAGCATTAACAAGATATATTCAAACAATTAAAGTTACAATATAAAGCAGCCATAGACAAATAAATCAACCTCAATGGTAACAACTACCAAAATAAAGAACCTACGGACATAGAAAATTGAGAACATTTTACGCAACTAATGATGGAAATTTAACAGACAAAAATAAAAGATAACAGCAACAACAACAACAACATTGAAATAATAATATACAAACTGGTTCCAAAACACTTTGACCATTTAAAATACGTTAAATTTATTATGACGAAAGAATCAGAATCAACTTCGAAACACTTGATGCACACCTGCACTACTTTACTTTGATTCGGTTTGGAGCTCTTTGGGTTTCATTTGTTTTTCCTCACAGCTGAGACTGCTATATTTTGTTGCTAGAGAATAAATTTATATATATTGTACAGTCTATAGATAGCAATAAAGGCACAACAAATAACAACAAAGCAAAAAAGGTACCCCAGTGCCAATACAGTAGCACTTTATTGTATTTGTAATGAAATGAAATTAAAGAAACAAAAAAAAAAAAACTCCAAACAGAACCTTTGCCTGCCTCCACAATAGTCAGAATACAGTTGGTCTTGGTCGGTCCATATTGTAGGCAATTGAAAACAAGTTCCTTTTCAAACGACAACATGATGAATATATCCAGCCTAAGCCTCAAGGTGCGTGTTAGAAGTTGAGTTCTTTGGAGCTGCACAATGCAATATAGAGTAGCGTCGAGTTGAGCAGCGCAGAAAGCGCTGTGGCTGAAAGCTACAAAAGTATTAACGTGTCTCGGAGACAAAGAACTTGTTTACGATGTGGAAGACTGGTAGCCTAATATGCGTTGAAGATTAGAGCCTCATTAGCATGAGTATTGGAACTTTAATGGATTAAAAGCGTATGTTATTATGTATTGTTGAAGCTTTTCAAATACTGGCCATAGCTCAGTGATTTGCATTACACATTATGTTAGTTGCATTATGCTTGAAAGTGCAATAAAATATAAAAATAAATAAAGCAATTTGCATTAATTGTCTATGTTATAAGCAAATTTATTTAATCTAATTGAATATTTCACTTAAAAAACAATAATAGTCATACACAAATTGTATGAGACGCTTTCTGTTTTTCGAAATGAATAAATCAATTAAAACGAATATGACTGCGAATTAGCTGCAGTCCTGATTACCACAATTAAGTTTGGTATAAAATTGAGCCTACATACTAATGAGCTTGACAACCGATAATTGTTTATTTTCAAATGTATTTTTGGAAATAAAAATGACGCAGCTCTATAGTCAAAGGCGTAGAAATGTCAGATCTGGAAATTTTAATAACTTCCAAATGATTTGTGTAATTTTTTATAATTTATATTAGCTATTTTATTGACCTTTTATGTTACTTAGTTAGGGCAATTTCATGCATTTATTAAAGTATACTTAAGGCTTGAGGCGTAAGGTAATACATCTCAAAAATGCCAGAATATATCTGTGGACTTTGCATTAATCTAAGAGTGCTAGTAATATGAATAAACAGACTGTAAACCGCTTTTATACCTCTACTGAATGAGCCTATCTAGAGTTTTTTCTACCACCCAAAAATTCTTTGATGATGAAGAAACCATTGTAGGCAGCCAGCAAGTACCACGGCTTGGGTTTAGCAAAACAATTTAATTTAAAAGCCATTTCGATATTGGGCGACATTTGTATACTCAAATTTTCATTGGAGTTGGATTTCTTTTTAGTGTTGTATTCCCAGTAGGCAAGGGCAGGAGCTTGCAGGCCTTCTAGCAGGCCTTCCTTGGTGAGATTAAGGCCTTGCCACCTCCTTTCAAACTTACTTTCGTTTTAAAATGAAACGTCCCGATGAAACAGGCCTTCTTTAGCAGGCCTGATAGAAATACTCTTCAATCAGGTCTTCCTACATCGCTTGTGTCAAGAGCCCTTCTAAGAGCGCTTACCGTAGAAGGGGTCATAGAAGTACTTTGAAAAAATTAAATCTTAATACGTCGTGAGACTCTTAGTTAAATGTTTTTTTTATCTGCGTCAACCTCCCCTTACCTTCATATTTTTAATGTTTATTTTTTGTGACGATTTCTTAATTTATAATTAGACATTGAATACACAACACTCTACCATGAAAC
Organism: Meiosimyza decipiens; assembly: GCA_963680825.1. Lineage (NCBI taxonomy): Eukaryota > Metazoa > Arthropoda > Insecta > Diptera > Lauxaniidae > Meiosimyza > Meiosimyza decipiens. The sequence goes on from OY804258.1 coordinate 43,240,157, forward strand.
ATGAAACAGAAGACCAACCTAGAAACATGCACACCGTTCCTTACTGCTAACCATGTATCAACTTTTGATGTCGTATAAGTACAATGCAATGACAAAAAAGTAATGCCGAATCATAAAACATTGCAATACATGAAATAAAAAAATACATGAAGTCCTTCTTTTCTGCCTTCTAATATAAGGCCTTATAGCACTGCTGCTGTGGGAAGGCCTCATAGCACTGCTGCTGTGGAAAGGCCTTATAGCACTGCTGCTGTGGGAAGGCATAATAGCACGCCGCTGTGAAAAGGACACTCAATGGAGTGTAACTATTCTGCTAATTAAAATTTCACTACTTATAAAATTTACTTATTGTCATTATTGACAGATTGTAAATAAAAACAGATATCTTAAAAAAAAAAAAAAAAAATTAGGATTCATGTTTTTATTTTCAAGAAAATTTAGTTTTGTGAAGGCCTCTTACAATCGGAACAGTGCTAGCAGGCCTTCTCCGGGGAAGGCCTTGCTCACTTGCTACTGGGTTGATATTAAATTTTTTGTTCAATACCAACTCAACAAATTAAGTGAGAGAGTCACCATACATAGATGTACATAATATTGGAAAGTATTTCGAGTTGTAGTACCTCTGAATTACTGGACTCAAGAGATTTCTATATGTCGTGTCGAAGGCTTAACTTAAAGAGTAACACTGTTATAAAATTACAAATAAATACTTTAAAGAGCGGACATGGTCACATAGGTTGACCCTTAAATCAATAGCAGAGCTAGGCACTACTACAGCCGTAGTTTCTCTACAGTGCATGTGTAGTTGTGTTTTGATTTGTGTTCTGAATTGATGTATACGCTCTCTCGCATATACTAAATAAATTACATAGCTCAGTTATTTTCGTTCTGTCGCAGTCGCTCGCGTGGTACGTTTTTGTCAATTACGATTTAACAGTGTCAGAAAGATGTTCGACATACTTTGACCCTTTGTATGAGACCTACGACCTTAAGTTCTGGGCAAAAGTAATGGTACTACAAAAATCCCTTAGTCACAGTAGGAATACTATATCTTGCTATTTTAACATATTTACCACCTCTTCTACAAGCAAACACTTTAAAAAGCTATACTGCGTGCTCTATTTGAGCTCGTGCAAGCACCGACAAAAATTTGGTAATCTGTGCGTATTTTCTACCAAACGCTTAACAAAAAATGTATAAATTTTGGTAAACATCTCCCATACAAGACAAATTTTCAAAACGCCTGACTGAGAGAGTTGTTTAAGGAATGTAAAAAAACGATCAAATACTAGAAATAGCGCGGACAAGCAATAACGAAATGTGGACGGGTATTAAGACAAGGGCTTGTCACCTCCCCCTTATATATATATAAGTAAAAATGTAGTAATACTGAATTTTTTAAACTCAACTTAATTAACACAATTACTAGGAATGGTTCGGAGTGTCGAACAAATCTCATTGATATCTTCTATACAAAAAAAAAAGGAATTCGCGAGTTTGGGCTCATGAGCATGGCATTTTTTTTTATATCAGTATTTAGTAAAACAAAGCAGTAGCAGTAGATTTCATGTATAGCACAGTAGAGCAGCTCTGCCGCATCGCTCTTACAAAACCAAAAAACAGACGACTCCAAAAATAGCAGCACCCTCAATAGTTTTCTTTTAATTTCTTCCTAAGCCTGTGATAGCAGAATTCTAGAAAAAAACAACAAAAAAAAAGTGCCAAAAAAGAACCGTGAAATATTTTTGGGCAACCTTGAGAGTGACATAAAATTATATAATAAGAAGAATTATTCAAATTTTGAGCACCAGAAGATTACCCGCTAAGAAGCTATTTAAATTTGGCGTATAATGGGAATTGAATAAGTCCGCAGTTCGGCAATCTTTTTTTATTTCCTCATAAAAACTTATTTTGGTAAACGTTTTTCATTCCATTAATTATGTTTAAAATAAAACTTTCCTAAGGTCATTAATACGCAAAACTTATTTTCTAGCCAAAAACAAATTTTTTAAGCTTCTTCCTCAGCAATTAGGGTAGACATGCTACATACTCTTATCATTTGAAAGCGTTCAAAAAAAACATGATCCTTCTATAAGTATTGCACTTGCCTGTACATTCTTATGAGCATCATTAAACACACAGAGTAATCCAATTAACACAATGGCAAGGAAGAAGTGCACCTGTACATCATGCATTCAATCACCACTTTCAAATAGCTAAGAAAATGCAACAAAATGGTACAAAAACGATAAAGTTCTCTGTGCAATAAGAAATAACAACTTAAACAAACATCCACGAATCAAAAAAGTGAGAAAGGTTCGATCCTCACTTATGCAGTTCTATAATTTGAGCAAAGGTACATTACAAATTGTTGTTATCTGATACGATCTTTTATAGCGATGCCAATTTTGAATGACACAAGGGATTAAAATTAAAAGGAAAAAAAGAACTTGCATGCAATCACGATCACAATGCGCTGACAATGAATAGATTACAGCAAAGGATGAACATTAGTTGTTTTTGTTATTGGCATTGAACCCCAAGGATAATCCGCACTTGAGTTATTTTAGACATAAGCAGATGTAGGAACGTTTTCTTCTTGCACTGCGTATATATTTGCAATTAAGTAGAGCAGAGAAAAAAGTGATCGTAGCAGGTTATTTTTATTTTAAAAATCCCATCGATCACTTACAGGCTATGCAACATATTCAGTTAAGTTGCCCACAAAATCTAACGCTGATCCTTAAAGGGGCCTCCTCCGTGAATGCATGATCAATGTTCTAATAGGCTTTGCAATGTAGTTTTTCACTGCTCGTTCAATCACGTTGAAAACTATTTTCACTATTGTTATGTTAAAATAATAATAGAGTGTCACAATTCATTGTCACGATCGCTGGCTGTCAAAGCCTTTGAGCGCAAAACTGTTGATTTAACAGCGCTCCTACACAATTTACGAAAATGTTCGCTTTTCACGCGCATGATCGTGGGAATCAATCGATTTCGTCAGGCATAGAGATGGGGATTCAACAGGCGCAGGTTAAACAACAAAAAGTTGCTACTTTGATTGAAGTTGAAAGAGAGCAAATTTAATTGAGATAACATGCGTAGACGTAAAAGTGTTGGGGGAAATGTTGGATGTTACGTAGGGAGGTAACGTTGATCTATTAATTTTTTATGTGAAGTGCAGCTGTTAAAAGGACGTGAAAAGGGGTTATTTCCTTACATTTTGCTATTGTTGATATTTTTGTAGGTAAGTTGCTAAATTAGTTTTACTCACTTTCCATCAGAGGCTTTGCTAGACAAAGTTGTTGTTGTAGTTCTTGATATTATAATAATTGACGCAAAATGAAATTGTGACTAAGGGGAAATGTCGTGGGAACTTTCGCTGTTGCATGAAAGTGTTGCTTTTTGCAAGTGGAAAATAACTGAATTGCGTTTCACTGTAGCAACCTATCAATTCATAATATGTATTCGAAATATTTTCATGCAAGTAGATATGGTATTTTTGTAATAATTTAGCCGCTACTTCAACTAAACAGTTGAAGTAGTTTTTGCTTAACCGAAAAGGCATTCGAACTGAAATTTTGCTATTTTCTTCTTGTGGGTGGTGTTTGGCTTGTTGTTGAATGGACACGAATCATTTCTGCATTAGTGAAAATATCGTTGAGCTACAATTTCTCATAACTTGTGTTGTATAAAAGAATTAATTTTTAAAATATTTATTATCTGTGTAAATATCAAATCTGCTGGAACATACTGCATTAAGAAATAAAATTGAGTACTAAATTTTTTTCGAAACGACAGTACTGATCACACAAGACTTAATGTTTCCGACACAACCAAGTGATCAAAATACTTCTGATTTGGAGTTCGCCCAGTGGTTGAAACTCCACCATTATAATGACAAAACAAAAAGAAAGAATACTTTTGGTATTAAAAAACTGATATAAAATAGAGCTGTTTTTGTCATCGCTTCCAAAAAAAAAATCATGGAATTATTTTGCCCAATCCCTAGCTCTATCCTATCTCTTCCATAGAATTCAATGCACATATCTCTATACCACATTTCATCAAAATCAGTCATAAGTTTGGCTAAGAAAATATATATTTTTCAGTTGGAGGCGTGGTGCCATCCACCTTAAAACAAATATCTTTCCCCACGATTAAATCTATCTCTATACCGAATTTCATAGCGGCGCAACTTAATGTTTCTAATAACCTTTCTTAGGTCAAGGTGAATGTAATGAAAGCAGCAAAGGATTTGAGCTGTTGCACAAGAAACACCAAAGCTCTAAAGCACATACGCGAATATGAATAAATTATCGAATTTCGAGTGTTCCCGAAGAATTCTAGAGCATGAGACTTTTTCCAACATGTCTAACTCATATGTATGTACTTTATATGTACTTAGTTTCCTATATAAGTATACATCACACAAATTTACTAAAAATTTAATTATTTTTTTTCGAATTTTTACGAACTTTTTAATTTTACAATTTTTTTAAAAGTACTTTCACATTTTGATTTTAATTGTAAATAATTTTGTTCGTCGAAAATAAAAATACAAATAAATACATACAATCGGTCCTACATATGTATGTACATTAGGGTGGGTCAAAAAAATCAAATTTTTTTTTTGGATCCGACACACGAAAACTAGTTCCTATGTACCTCTAGAAATTACTTACCAAATCTGAGCTCTTAATATTAACGGGAAGATTATGCTCATCATAGTTTTCCATTTTTAATTTAGTCTTATATAAAAATTATCACTAATAGATTGATAAACCAGTTGCATTGTCAATATTTATAGAAATTTAAAAGCTCTACAAAAATGATCTCAAACACTTTTTTCATTTACCTTACCATTTGAAAAATATTCAAGGTCAAAGATTGAAGTATTTTAAGGAAATTTTTTTTTTTTGTTTTGAATTTTGTAACTTACTAAAAAATAATTATTGTCAAATGAGCTTCAATTATTTCTATAGGAAATTGATCGCTCTACAAAAAAGGTCTTGCATAGTTAATCAATACTCTAACCATTTAGAAGATATTTGCAGTAGAATTCCAATGCCTATTGATTTAAATAGTTTTTCAATAAATATTCCGTGAAGGTCAAACGCAAAACACTTACAGGTACTTCGAACTAATGTACACAGATACATACAATAAAACAATGAAACAACTATTGTTCGTTTGGAAAAAGAAGGTACATACTATATGTCCAACTTTAACTGAACCACGTGTATATGCAAAATATATACTTTTATTATCTATAAAAATAAAAGCTGTCAAACTCACATCTGAATGTGTTGAACGTCAAAAAGCTGGAGTGTCAAAATTCATATTCAAAGCAAAAAACGAAAAAAAATTTAATACAATCCCAATGTGCCAAACGGATCCGTTTCGGATCCGTTACAGATCCGTTCTTTCGGACTATTTATCCGAAACAGATTCCGTTTCGGATCCGAATCAGATCCGTAGTCGGATGAAATTCTTCTCCAAAAAGCGTAAGGATCGTCCGCTTTGTCGGATCCGTAACGGATCTGAATCGGACTTCAAATACGGATCCGTTTCGGATTTCTTTTTTGCAAATAAAACGGATCCGTTCCGGATTCAATATTTTATGTTTATATCGACTTGTTCGATATTTTTCTACAATATTCAATACTTCTCGACATATATCGAATTTCTTATATTTTTCAATATGTATGAACTTCGAATTTCATTTATCATCTTATTATAATTCCCTTAGACAATATTTGATGTTTTGTGATCTAATTTGATAGATGCATTTAGGGTCTTATTGAAATATTCTGTACTTTTTGTTTTATGTGGAATTTTCGGTAATCATATGAAGTTTTTAGTACCATTTCATTTGTATGTTTTCTATGTTTCTTATACTATGTAATTGATAAGTTTCTATAAATCTGCAATATACTTTTCCACTTTCTGATACACACAGCTTTTATCGCCTATTTCGATTTTTTTCAAAACATTGTCCATAAAATTTCACTGTACGATTTTATAAGAAAATTTGTTTGATCAGGACTTGCATCAATATTTACTCCTAATATCAGGGTTATTCATGAATGAGCAGGTACTAAACTTGTAAGCTATAAATTATATGGACAAACAACTTGGTTATCCAGAAAGGTTCATTCGGTTTTTGTTTCGATTTCAAGTTTTGTAAGATTACAAAGATTTTAAATCAAATTGCACATATTATTTATTTTATCAGATTAGCAAGGCAACAACTTAGAAGTACCACATTTATCGAAGTGAAATCGGAGAACAATCCCAGCATTTATTACTGAAGTAGCAGCTAAAAGAAAATTCAACTTTTTACGCACATTTCCCATGGTTAATAAGTATAATAGTACCACACTCTTTCAAAAATAATATCCCCAATTATAAAAATTGTCTTTTAAGAAATCACATCAAATCAAAAAGTTATGATATCAAAGTTAATGAAGCGTTAAAGACACTGAACGTGGGAAAAATCGCCAAGTGTATTGAGAAAAATTCTTAAACAAGGAAGGGCTAAGACGTACACGCCCATAAAAAAAAGCCCAAATTGATCAAAATTTGCGGTTTGTTCATAAACACCCACGAAACATGGATGACAACAGGCAGTAATATGAAATTAAATCAACTTCTTTAAATCAAAAAGAATAAAGAACATAGTACCTACCATCAAAGTTAAGGAAAAAAGGCGCTCATTCGACCGTGTGATCATTTAATTGAAAGAAAAAAATGAAGAAAATATTCCCCCTTCTTTTTTTGGTGAAATCTACCCGAGACGATGACAGTACGTGTAAATTGTATATGTTTTTCTTCATTAAAATGAAGTTGCCAAGTTGGCAACGAAAGGTGCGATGAAACACATGTTTGCTGAGTTGTTAAATTATGTTGTTTTATTGCTAACAATATTTGTACACAATTTCCTAAAATTGTGGGGGAGACTATTCGTACCACTTGACAGCTCTGACCACGCTGTCAGGTTGTGCAGCGCACTCGCATTTAAGTTTTTAGTGAGACTATTAATAATAATTTTTTCTACTTTAAATGTAGCATTTTTCCGCTGTAATGAACACTGACTGATCTTCGAAAAGTTGGGTCTCAGAGAGGGAACTTTTTATTTTGATTATCTTAAGATCTGTTAAGGTAATGTGTTGAGAGGTGTGGCGCAATGTGCATGTAATTTTAGGGTAGGTGTGCGAAAAACATTGTGACAGTAGATAATTTTTTAATGTACATATTGTTTATGAAAATACTTAGTAAAATTTTAGGATTTTTGAAGTGCTGATTATCATTGATTTCAATTTTCTGTTTTTGTTTTTCAAAAGGTACATACTTTTTTTCATAAATATTGTATAAACTGCCATATCCTGCAGTATTTGTAATGAGTAGTCATTACGCCAGCTGCATTCAGGAAAGTTAACTGCATACCTTAATTTTATCGAAAACTTAGCAAAATTCTATTGACAATTTTTAAATTTGGAATAGTAAAAACTTAAATTCAGGCAAAACAAATGCATTTACAACATCTGCCTGCCCGGTTTTCCCCTTTGAATGTTGAAAATTGGATTTAAGCGCGCGCCTTAAGCAAATCGTTCATAAGGTTTATGTTTATAGAATTCGATCGGGCTCTCTAAGGCCCTGCAGTGTGTCTCCATATGCCAAGTTTGTATGTATATGTGGAGCTATATATCTATACGTAAGCATGCATTATGGAGCATGTTGCGCATGCGCTCTTATTATTTTTATTTATTTTTTTTTTCATTTTTTTTTTTTTTTGTTATTGTAAATTTGTGCTTCTCAGTTCATTGCCTTTATGGTCATATCCATGAGTATGTGAAATCATGTTGTTAAAGGAGAAGAAGCGAAGCCTAAAATGTTAGAGTCTGGCTTGATTTTTCTTTTTTATTGTAATACAAATACAAACATTTCGGTGTATGCTTATGCCATGATGTGTATATATTTCAGGGTATAGACATACAAATTCTAGACTGCACCTTTTTTCACTATTATTAAAAATTACATAAAAAAGTGTGGAAGAACTGAATCTTACTTAAAATGTATTTTTTTTTTCTTGCAGCTTCCAAAGAAAATAGAACAAAGTTTGAGCACCTGCTTACCGTTTGTATTTCAATCAGCAACACTCAGGTAATAATTTTTATTAAATATTTTACGGCATTATAAACGCAACAGTTATTAGAACACGGGCGACATTAGGTCTTAAGAATTTAATCATAAAATCTTGGGAAAACTTTCGCCCGAATAAAAAGAGAGAAAAAACCGAAATTAGTAAGTTCCTTAAAAATTAACGGCCAGTATCTAATATCTCTTTTTGGACATTTTTTCCCCATTTTCAAAAGATAAATTATCGAATGCGATGTATGAGAAGTCGCTCAAAGTGTTAAAATGGAATATATGTTATTGAAGCTATGTATATTGTCGGAGGAATATTTTTTTGGGAGAGTTTTATTGCAGTGAATGCTTTTGGAGTAAACGCGACCGATTTTCCATTGCCAATTTTTTATTAGATTAAAATTAATATAAATGTTGCTGTTAGATGCGTTAAATAAGAAAACGACAAGAGGCCGTAATTTTAAAATATTAAAGGCTAATATTTATAATATTTTCAATAACACCGTCGGTTGGATATTGAACCCGGGCAAAACTCATGGAGTGAACAATTTCCCATTTCGCATATCATTTTTATGATAAAACAAATCTCTATAGTGGTTGGATACTAACTTTTGATAAACAATGGCTTTAAAGAGTAGCACTAACAGGAAGGATCTCTTCGAGGCATCGCTTGATGCAAAAGAATTTTTTTAATTCCCTAGCATTTTCTACTATAGATATGCTTAAAGAGAGAATCTCGCAAACTTTTAGAGAATATATGTAAGTACTTACAAGCCATTTTTGCTTCTTAATGCTCTTGCTGCCACCTAAGATTCAAATATGTACAGGAGGGTTTATCTAGCCTTTGGAATTTGCTACTGGTTTTTTTTTAGTGTGGCAACTCTAATGTCATGTTATGACAGCAAATTAGGTGCGAAATTGTGAATTTTCTACCGAAACTGTAAGATAGTTAAGTTGCAGTTTCGACAACTGTAAGATAATTACGTTCCAGATTTAGTACTATAGAAATGAAGCGGTTCAATTTTTGAGATATTTGCGTAAAACTGGATCATTATTGGTCTAAACAGCTAGTGATTATTGAGATGGTAATCCACCCTCAACGAGTAAATACTCGTTTGATGTGGATCAGCAGTATCATTCGGCCCATTTTTTTGAAGATGTGGAAGGAAGATGCGTTACAATGATTATTTGTGATCTATTTTCGAAGATATCGACTTGGACAACATTTGGTTTCAACAGGATCGTGCATAGTGCCAAGTGGAGTGCCGTGGCCTCTGTCTAAAAAATGTCCCTTACGAAAATTTAGTACTCAATATTAAAAAAATAACAATAATTATCTTCTGCATTCCAAAACCCCTAGCAAAATAAAATATTTCACATTACAAAACCTCATCGGGCCCTTGCACATTGCAATTTACTATTTCCATTTACTAAAATAAAAAAAGTCCATAAAATTTATTAAATATGCTTTTTTGTCCCCCCCCCCCCCCAAACCGTTACGCTCGGGGCAACTTCTCCTCTAGTTTAAAAATTGCATAACTAGCCGTTTTGGTGATGTGCATTGGCCACCGCGCAGCTGCGATTTGACGATATTGCACTATCGTTTGCAGGAAGCCGTTTAAGATCGAACATCGAACAACGATGGAGGCTCTTAAGGACGATATTACGGTTTGCGATTTGTAACCGTTTCCTCTGAATATAATACCATGTGACTATGTATTAGTTCTTTTTTCCTCCATTTGAGCAGAGCAGTCTTCACAAGCATACTTTCCTAACAAAGGTACACTCTTATAAGTGCAGACACTGTCCATAAGTTGAAAAATTTCACAAGCGTCGCCAGTATGTCTGGCGTGTTCGTTTGTACCGTCTCTTTCTCTTGGTTGATATTTGGTCTTTGTTCACAAACAATCGATCGCATAAGCAACAACAACAACAAAAACGATCTTCGTAAGTGCAGTAACAATAACAACAACAGCTAAGGATGCTGTTATCTCTTTCTTATGATTTTTTAGCCTTGCGCATAAATTTAACCTTTTTTGTGAACAAAGAACACAATTTTTACGCTTTTTTTATTTTTTCGGGTTCAAACAACAACAAAAAAAAAAAAAAAGAAATCCCTTTTTCTGCTGTTACTGCTGCAGAGAAGTTGAAAAGTGGAAAAAAAGTATTAAATTACAAATTGTTTGTTTTTTCAATAATAACTACAGAAAAAAAATATGTATATATATTTTGAAGGAGTTGGAAAAACTTACTGTGGATACCTTTTGTATGCCTCTTTTTTTAATGACTTGTATAAAAATTTGTGGAAAATGGAAAGTTTTTGTTTTATTACACAGCTATGTATATGTAGGCAGGCATATTGATTTTTGTAATTTTCAGTTGAAAAAGAATTTACTTAATTGATTTGGCAGAATCTTAACTTTGAATATCTGAAGTAGAATGGTAATTTATATTAAAAACAATTGACTTATGCTAACAATCTGAGTTCATCTATATAGTCAATGGCCTACTTTGAGTATTTGAGTATACCGCAACCTGTCTTGGACAAAAGTTTTCTTAAATAAAATTAGAAATGTTTTAAAAAAAATATAATACTCATGTTTCATTAGATAATGTAAACAGTGCTTCATATAAAAATTGACCTTTGTCGCTTAAGCCTTAAATTTTTATTAAGAGGGTACGCTATGTGCTGGCTCGTGTGACTAAACATTACCAAATTGTATTTGGCAACAATTATTTAATTGATCTCTTTGTAGAGTTTGGAAGCTTAAGCTGGTATGGAAGGTGTCACCCCCTCTGTTCAAATCTTGCCAACTTTTTGTCTGATGCTAGACGGAAACATTTCGGTATGAACTTTGGTTTTATTACTCAAAAAAATCTCTCAGTATAGCGAATTGTTTCAATGTGGGGTGCCATGCCGACTTGTAGAAATTCGACAAGTTCTTATGCAGTGCTTTTCGAACTATTCCTACTATTTGTGTGAAATTCCATTCGATTTTTTTATCAGTATAATGCTTTAAAGTTTTTGTTTGTATGAGAGATGCCACGCTTTCTTGTCGAAACTCGCTCCATTTTTGTTAACAGCTTGTCTAAGCTACCCCTATTATTTGTTTCATTACGCTACATCAAATAATTTTCTCAATGTAGCGTTATAAATTCTTTATTTATATGGGTGGTAGGCGTGTTCTTGAATCTCACATTCCATTATATAGCTTAGTTTTTCCATAATTGTCTGTTTCCACAGACAGACATATGGACACTCCAATGGACAGGACTAAATTGACGAGAATCAAGAACTTACACATCTACTTTTCCATACCTGCCACGTCCCTTCTATTCGTTACAAACGGAATGACAAAGTAAATGTATGTTCACTGATTGTAGGGTACAAAAAGGTGATAAAACTGAATAACGTTTCTGATCAACACAAATATTTAATATTATTTGGAAATCTAAATGAATACCGATGACCATTTTGCAGTCGCCAAGCCTTCCCCGTCCAGGATGACGACCCCTCATTATCCCCTGTTATGTCATTGAAGTTAGGTACTATGTCTTTAACAAAAGTTGACTATAAACTTAATCGTTCTATTCACAAGTATTGAATATATTTAATTCAAGAAGCCCGCTAGCTGGCAAGTTAATTTACGTTTGTATTGACTTATTATTTACAAATCGCTCTGTATGCCGCTTTTCTTTAGCTTTAGCTTAAATCCTTTGATTTTTTAATTTGTTTTTCTTTCCTGTTCTTCAAGAAGCCAACCTAAACTGGGCATATTTTCATTAAATTTGATTACAGGGAGCTTTCGTAGCTTCCTTAAACATTGCGTGTATAATTTTTATAATATTGATATTGATTCGACCCTTAGCAGTTGAACTTAATACTGGGTGGACTTGTGCTGATCAAATTAACTTGTTTGTTTTAATGCACTTGCAATTCCAAATGCTAGTTAACCCTCTACTTCAATAAGTAACTTATAGTCTTTGGTCTCTTTTGAGGCACAGCCGAGTTAGCACACGGTAATATTTTTTTCTGATAAAATACTAAAAGTTTTCTTTTACTAACGAATTTTATATAGAACAGAAAGAGCTTCAAGAACAGAGATTAATATCAAAATAGAAGCCGTTATATTAATTTCAACCAAAAAATTTTGAGACTCATTTAGGTCAACGAAATGAAGTTATCAAGAAAACAGAAGTAATAAACAAAATTATTTAAACATTAATTAATTTATGGCAAAACTTTAATGATTCGATTGCTTTTTTACAAAACGAAAATATTATCTTCATTAATTGACTTTTTATTCCCCCAAAAAACTGATAAAATTTACATAATTGAATTTTGATTGCTAACGATCACCAATTGCCCCCTACTTATAGAGGGTCTAACAAATCAGCCCACTTGAATGAGAAAGAAAAGCTTATCACTGCAGCTGCTCTAAGCAGCAACATCTTCCAAACGCCCCGGAAAATATTGATCTTTCAAAACAAAAATCGTACAAAAAAAATAACAAATCTTCTATAAAACATAACAATAATAACCAACTACAATACAAATTAAAAACTCAACACGCCGCACGCAATGTCAAAGTCCAAAAAAATTAATGTACAATATCCAACAAAACGCATGCAAGCATTTTGTAAAAATAGGCGATCTTGACGAGAAAGATCACTAAATACGCGTACTTTGCGCGTACAGCAAACAGCTGAGTGCAACACATGTTGAGTACTACACCCGACGACATAAAATGCAGCCTAGAGCTATTTGTGCTTCAAGTTGCTGCTGCTGCTGCATTCATTTTTCTTGAAAATTTTGTGTGAACATGCGTCTCGCGAGATCGATAAACTTTTTTGTTTATAGAAAATTATGAAAAGTTTTATCAAATACGACGCGTTAGTTTAATAAAAAACATTAAGAATAACAACAACATAATTTAAGCGATGCTACTCAATCGTAAGCACGAGCAAGCAAAAGGGAATTAAAGAACTTTATTTGAATGCTAAGGGGTTCCCAAATGAGATGTTTATGGTATGATATATGGAGATTGCGAAACTGATCGGTAATGCAAGAGCACTGCTATATATATGATCGAAGACTTGCGTAGTGTGACTCACATCACGTTGTTGGCTCTAGGAAAGTGATGATTTTGAAAACGGGACTGATTAAGGAACGTAGGTAGGTGGAAGGAAACCAATGCCTCTTGAACAGAGGTGGAGGGGTGCCAAAATGTTCCTTGGTATTCTTTGAAATATGCTCATAATATGAAATGTTCAAAATTTAATTCAATCATATTGGAGTAACCTTTTTTGTAATTGTTTTTGTACATTTTTAATTCTTTTTCGAAAATTTTTAAAATTTTATCCAAGGCAGGGGCACCAGATTGGTTCTTTGCTCCGAGAGCCAAATATCAACGGTACACCTCCTTGTTCAAAAATGCAAAAATATAACAAAAAGTCATCACTATGGGACACAAAGGACTGACAGGTGAACTGGGCATTTCCAGTTAATATTGAAAATACAAAGCAATAAGTTTGAATTGAAGTTCAAAAATCAATTTGAGATGTTTTTAATATGACAACAAAGATAGATTTTCAAGCAGTCTGTTATTAGCAGCTTAAGAAACTGACGCAACGCAATTGACAATTATATGCTAGAAATGATATTGGACAAGGGACTGACAAAAAAGTAGCTGCAGGTAGTGCATGTCTTTCCCATGACAGTTTTCTATAAGAATGGCACATAGATTTGGGAACAATACCAATGGCTTTGACACGAGGGGACTGACGGTCAATATAAATTTAAGAAACTATTGAGTATAATGTGAAAAATGTTTGCTTACCACTGGTGCAGATCAACCAAAATTAAATTAATGATGAACACGCCATTTTGGTATAATATTTTCTATGCATTTTCGTTTGTTTACAAACAATAAATGTAAACAAAAAATTTAAAAAAAAGCAGAAAACAATTTTCAAAATAAAAAGCTATTTGTGTTTTTTTTTTTTTCATTCTCGACACAAATCTTTAAAGTCCCTAATAAATGGGGCAAAGTGTCGCGTTCCCTACAACGCATTGTGCATTCAGCGCCCAAGCCAAGCTGGGGGCCAAAAGATCTAATGCTGCGCTGTGTTGTTGCAGCGTATGCTCCAATGGTGGATCATGCTGAATTTGACGCTTAATCTTATGATGATGGTTTGCGGGTCGAGCAGCGGGTATCGTGTTTTTTGATTGACAGCTGCTTTGATTGCGGTTCATTCTTCGGGCATTGTCTGTCTGTCTGTCTGTCTGTATTTCTATCTATACTTTTAGTTTTATCTGTTTTGCTGTTGTGCTACATTACTGACATAGACATTCACTTTTTTCTATGGCGCATAATATTGGGCTAGTTTTTTTTCTATCTAAAGTAGAGTGCTTAAGAGGTGTCATGCATTTCAGGTTTCAAAACTATTGTTAAGGTTTTAACATACATTTTTTTTTCAACATCTGACGTTGAATTTTCGCTTATCAATTTGCATAGCATTTTTTTTTTAGAAAATTTTTAAATGAATTTTAATAGGCTTAGATTGCGTATATCAGAGAATATGGGTCAGTTTGACATTGCTGCTGAAATCGAAAATTTATGCTAGCTCATGCGTGATAAAAATGCACTTAGTACTCAAAATAGTTATTCTTAAAACGCCTCAAACAGAAACTTGAAGAAGCTTAAGCTTTTCTTACAATTCGATATGGAAACAATGTGAGGTCTCTTTGGAAAATTTGTTCACTTGTAATGACCTGATACAAAATTTGTAAATAAACAACAATTTAACTTTTTTCGTAGCCATTTCGATCCAAATCTGATCTGACAAAATCAGCACAATTTCGTTTTCAATAATTTACGACCACAAAGAAAAAAGTTTGTCCAGAAAATAATCTCTGACAACCCCTAACTGACTTCTACCACAGACTGAAAATTTATTGGCTTTTGTAAGTCGAGCCTTTAATTTCAGACACCAACTACATGCGAGTACACAAAAAAAATAAAGGAAAACTACCAATTGACATTTAAGTGACATTTTAAGCACTAAAACTGTCAATTTGCTGCACGACAACCTTAAAAAAAATAAGCGAGTAATTTTTGACACTGAGACGCACATGTGCAATCAGCAACTTAAGAAACAGTGACAAATGTCAAATGTTCGTGTCATGCACAGCGGCGCAACAGGGTGTAGCATGAATTTCTTTGGCCATTCGGGCAATGAAAACAGCAACCGTTGAATGGAATAAGAAATAAACTGGACCAACGCATGGCTATTGTCTTATGCCTCATTCGGTCCGTTCAATTACTAATGTGTTGCTCTTATAAGAAAATTTAGCATATGTTTTGAAAAAATGGCACACACTTGTGAAAAATAGTTTTCCCTTTTTTGGCATAAGTGCCTTAAAAGGCTTTGCAGCAACACATGCCACATGGGCAACAATTTTTATGAGCTACGCCCTAAAAAACACAGCACCGTTCAAGTGCCGGCACAGCGGGTAGGCAAAATATTAGAGAAATGTGGTGATTTTTTCAAAGTGTGGCGTCTAGTGTACGAACATGACTACTCTCATAGGCAAAGGTTGAGTCAAACATTAAACGAACACGTGCGTACCAGGAATTTTTTAAGTGTCAAAAAAAGTCAGCAATAGTTATGACAGCTAAGTATGACCTCTTACGATGAAATTTGATAATTAAACATTTTGAGACTAAAAATATGAAATGTGAATGTGCGGAGCATTTTATATTTACTAAATAAATATTTTTCAAAACTTTGCTAACACCGTTAAACTGAATTAACAAATTGTACATTAAAAGAAGTTTAGTAATGCTGGGGATTGATCGCTGAGTCTCTAGATTGCAAGCACAAGGCATTGTTTCCGAACCACAAAAGCTCCAAACACTATGGTGTTTTCACCATTTGAAATTTTTATAAAAATTTATTTTCCTACTTGAAATTTAAATGCAAGGAATATGCATTTTTCTTTTTATTTAACAGTATTCCTGGTTATTATGTTTATTAGTTGAAAACTAATAATTTTTTCGGACAATACCGCGAAGTCTCAATTTAAAATTTTGGTAAAAAAGTTAATTTAATAAAAAACAAAAACCGCCTTTTTGTAAGTTTAGATTTTAGTCTAATAAAATCGATTGGCTGATGATGACTTAAAAGTCGAAATGCATCCCATTTTAAGAAAAATTCGTTTTTATTTTATTTTAAATAGCTACGGTTTCTTCTAATATAAAGCGAAGTCATTTAAGGCGGTTTCTGTTTTTTATTAAATTAACTTTTCTACCAAAATTTTATTCCTAGTTAATTTAAAATTTCCCATTTTGATTTTGTAATCTCACCATCGAGAAAGGAAACTACAAAACTACTAACATGAAATAAATTTTCCACTTGCCAATTTATAAATATGAATCTGTTTTACTTTTCCCGCAGTGTACATTTATTAATTCACCTACTTATGCGTTACAGAAAAATTTTATTATCTAATATTTATAAAAAATCATAATTGCAAGCGCGCGAAAATTCAATCAATAATTCCAAAAAAAAATTTAATTCGATTTTAATAGAACTCCAATCAACAGACAAGTGATCGAAACGCTACAGTAATAATTTTCAGCTGCTAAAATTTAAAGTGCGCCCCAAAAGCGCAACCAAATCACCTGCTTACCAAAAATCAATACAGGAAAAACGCAACATTGCGGCCTAATTTATTACAACTTGTTGTTAATTTAAATGAACGTGTAAAACCTGTAATTAGCAGCGAATTCAACAGCAGCAGCAGCAATAATATTGCACACAGCAGCCAACGATTTCATAGAAAATGCCATAGTGAATTGAGCTTAAAGCTTAACCCTAACATGCAGCTGGAGAATTTTTTGCCACAAATAATTTTTCATCACCAATGCCTGATATCAAAACAGTTTTTGAACGTTCAGCGTTTATTGGCTTAACGTACCACTAACGCAAACGCATTGTTGGTTAACTTCAAGTGGGCTTGTAATCGTTTGCCGTTTATAGCAAATTTGTCTTCACATTTTAATTTTCCATAATTGGAAGCAGCCAAGTGGAACTTGTTGTTACTGTGCCATTTAAGCAGTCGCTGCTTGTGTTGGCTAACAAAAGTGGACAATAAAAGCAGCAACAACAAAAAACAAACTAATAAATAGTACACTTAATAAACATCAATTGTTATAGTCTCGCTACTGCTGCTTAAATAAAGTTACTCGATCAGTCAGTTAGTAAGTCAAACATTACAATTTTCCTTAACAGAGTAACAACAAAGTGTTACTTTTCTTGTCGCACTTTCTTGCGAACATTGACGTTGCTCTTTAATTTACGCTTTGGAATCGTGCAGTGTTGCCGTATAGCTTGATAACTGATTTTGCAACCACTTGAGAAAAAGATTCGTTAGTAAATCGATCAATATTAAAGTAGTAATATCTGACATAATGTAGTTTAGTATTCAAAGATTAAGCGAAATTTCTATTGGATATCGTTATTGTACATATGTTGTTTGACTATTTTAGGTTACTCATACGACATGTTATGCAAATCAATGTTGCTGAATGTGTGTTAATACCTCAGCCGCGCTGCATATTAAAGCCATTCGCTCTGTTTGACTTTCGTTCACTATTGAATGATCATTAACATTAACATTATGTAACATTATTGCTGGCCATGGCTTTTGCGAACAGAAGACGATTAGGAACGAATAAAGAAATACATTGAAATTTATGGAAGTTATATAGAGAAATTTAAAAAATATGAAAATGGTGGATAGGAAACTAGTCTTATGTTACATCGGAGCTCAAATTTTAAATTTAAAATTATTCAGCACGTCGTATGAGTTACATGCAAATCTAGCAGTCTTAAGAATTTACTTTTTTTTTATAAACGCTAACTGAAGTCTGATAGCACTTATAATCTATAAGTAGATCTTTTAAATTTTAAATATTACTAAGGACTGCATAATCTGTCTCACAATCTGGTAACACTATTTAATCTTAAATGTGATTTTGCGCAAATATGTTAATTGTTTGTTGATTACCATCTTAAGAAGTCTACATGGAAGCTCACTTTTACTTTTATTTGTGACAAATTGTTGTAGTTGTGCCTCTACTGAGTGGTTATTGCCATTTCACGTTGCTGTTTTTAATTGTTATTGCAAGCTGTGTTTGTTGTTGTTATTGGTCATAACAATTTGCACCTTTTTTTACATACAAAGCACTACTGTTGGCCTAAAGTTGGTAAGTGGAAGATCATGTTGTTTTAGCCGCAGGAGTTACATTATTTATATGCCCGCCTTCCCAACTAAGTGCTAATTATGGTAATTCTGCAAAATATTTACTAAAAATATCTGTCATTGTCCAAATGAAAAGGCTTTGTTTGTTGGCTGTTTACGTGGGCAATGAATAAAATTTAAGTTAAGTCACTTTTATGACTTAAAAATAAATTTTATTTTAGGTAAAACTCTGAAGGCAATAATTGATAACTCTCTGTCTCGAAAATTTTTAAAAATAAAGAATTTTTATTTTGCTATAGCCAATCACTTTGAAAGAAAATCAGTTTACAACTAATACCACTCAGTTTATGCACAATGGGCCTCTATAGTAAAAGAAAATAGAAAACTGATAAACGATCAGTAAATTCACTTTTGTTCACTTGTTTTCCGTAACGACCATTCTGGTCGTAAATCCCAACTTCGAACAATGCAAACTCCAATGCACACTTGTGCGTTCATCCCCACACATTTCTAATGCAAGCCCAGGCATGGATCGATCTAAAGAAATACAGACAGACAGTGAGATATCGAAAAACCCAAACATATGAAGACCAAGAAATGCATAGCCAGGCAGACGGACAGACAGACATTCAAGATATGGACAATGAAATTGATTGTTATGTTTCATGGATGCATGTTGTTGGTAGCGTTATATTGTGATTGTTGTTACTATTAAAGTTGTTGTAATTTTGTGGTTCGTTAGAGAGATGGATTGCTCAGTTGTACTACGTAGTACTACGAGCAAGCAAACAAAGTCATGTCATGCAGTATGGAAACCAGTATTTCAATTACAACAATAGCAACAACAACTTTGAAAAAATTGTTGTACAACGCATTTTGACAGACAGGCAGCGCAGGTACCTTTTTTTTACTGGAACCTCAATATTAGATATATGTTAAGGTGGTTTAATATATTGAGTAAAAAATCATAATATTTATAAGGCGCTGTAACTGTAGAAATAGCTGTAACTTACAGAACTGTTATTAACTTCCGTTCAACTATTAAGGAGTTAAATACAAGATGATTTTAATGTCTGCATAAATCCTAAATCTCAATCATGTTGAGATAATTTCAGAGAATTTTCAGCTTAAATCTGGCTCTAACTCAACCAGAGCTTAACGAATATTGGATTTTATTGATCTAAAGCGCATGTGTAGGTTTTCTTTTGGTTATTTATCTTAAGAAAAACTATGTGTTTGTTATAATGTGCCACAAGTGGCACATTCTTTGTGTATTGCCCATAGCTGCTCTAATGTCTAGACTTAGAAGATTATTAGTGCAAGCACAATATTTTGCGTAGTCTCACAAGAAGACTCCAATGATATCAAATTGATAGCTTGTGGAGACAAACTGATACTAAGAAATCTCAAAAATATGATTCTTGGAGAAGTATAATTGTATCGAAAGCTAGTGGTGCTGTCTTTTTGAAACTACAGTGGTGGCGGTCTGATTAAAAACACTCAAGCCTTATTCCTTTTATTATTCTGATCCTTTGAATTAAACGAAATTTTTTCGTTATTGTTATGTTTTTAACAATTTATTACACAACGAGATTTCAAAAAAATTCATTCGCTGCTTGCAGGAATTAAAATTAAAATAGTCTTCATAATGAAGCTACTGTTACCACAGCTGATTTTGAGAATGCTACTCTTAGAAATTACTTTACAGTAGCGATAGTACGAGTTGAGTGTACCTTCTACACTATGTGACTAACAAAATAATTACTAACAAGATAGTTGCTAACAAGACTGTAATTTATAGAGCTTTTGCTAGCAGAGCCATAACAGACTTTAGCTGACTTTATTAGAATTTCATGTTTACCATTCAAATTGATGCGTAATACTAACAAAAGTTTTGTTAACACATTCGATATGAAGAGAGTATAATCTACAGAGCTACAGGAGTGATAAAAATAATTCTTTTATTAATAAAGCTGTTTTTGTATTTATAAAGTTCATATAAGAAGCTTTGATTTCCTGCAAATCTATGACTGCTTTTGATAACACCCTGAAATCTACATTTTACGTTTCGAATGCGCACTGCAGCAACGTATTACTATCATTGGACAAAGCGCATACAGGACAGATGGTGTAACATCAACAACAACGAACAACGCAGCAATGCTGTTACCCAATGGTCGGTCCCATAGACGTTAGACTTAAAAGGCGGGACACATTGACGAATCGACAAACTGACAGACGAACAAACGAGCGTTAAGTCACTCAAAGAATATTGGTAGCCAAAACGTTGATAAAACAAAATATTAAATCAAAATAAAGGCTTCCTCGCTCGATCACTTGCTCACCATACGCTCGTCATTCGTCGCTTGTTTTGTTGTTGCTGCAGTTGCTCATGTCTTGTCTTTGGTGTTAAGCTGATGGATGGTTGGACGGTTGGAAGGAACAACTGCAATGAGTTTTATTTAATTTGATGACTGCATCATTGTATTTGTACGGTGTATACCTATGCGTGTTTCTTATTGAACACCTGTACGACGCTTGTTGTAATGAACTGCATTAGAATTGGGCACATGTTGTTGTTGCACAACGAGCAGCAGCAGCAACAACAATTAAATTGCGACTTAATTCTGGTTTTGTTTTGGGTTTTTTTTGGATCTGTGACGACAACAGCAATTTGACGAGCGTGTGTATTTTGTATAAATAAGTAAAATGCTAACTGACGTATTAAGGTTTAACAGTCGTGGCAAAAAATATTGGAATTGAAGCAAAAATTGCATTGCAAATGGCTCAAAAGGCCCAGTGATTATACAAGATATTTTGGGTAATTTTTAATTTGTATTTATTGTTACATTTGTTCTGACGAGAAATTAAACAAAAATTAAAATGGGGAATATGTGAAAAAAAACTTGCCTTAAGAGCCATTCGGCGTTGGAAACTACATCAGATTCCTGATGTTATTTTTAAAAGGGATTTGTTATCTCCAATTATATTTTTGTTCCTATAATTAGGGTACAGGTCATTTTGACCTTAAGTAAAAATGAATAACTTCATTCATTATGCTTGCCACTAGTGTAAAATCAGAAATGAATCGATGATATGGTGACTTGATAAAATTATACATGAAGAGACTAAGATTCAGACAATCATGGCATAGAAACTGAATTGCTTCTAACATGTTAGTAAATTATGGGTATGCTTAGTACACAGAGAAAAACTTGAATTTGTATTAAAAAAATCAAGTCACACTCCGTGGGACTTAGAAATGATCGATAAATTGATTGCCGTAAACTATATGAGATTGAATAGGATGAGATGAGATGATATTAGATGGGGATAGCACAGGATAGGAAAAGAAAGAATGGCGTAGGATAGGATTATATAATAGATTAGGATATAACTATCTATGAGCTAGAATACGATAGGATAAGATCTGATAGGAAATCATAAGATATAATAGGATAGGCTATGTCAGGATATGTTAGAGTAAATAATATGAGTGAAACTAGGGTGATTTTAAATGCATATTTTGGTAGCCCAAAATCTTTACGAAACTTATAGTTATTTTTACTCGTATATAATAGTAGTGGCTTTCACACCGGCCTAGTTACTTTGTTAAATCGTTAGTTGGTAACTCGGGAAAAACTATTAACTGTGAAGGCTAAATTTACCTGACAGTACAACTACTTTTGTATTTTTAAAATGAAAAGAAAATCGAATCTTTAAACTTAAACTTGTAAATGCCACACACAAGCGCAAAGTCTAATAGAATTTTACTTTTTTTGACAATAAATTAATAGAAAACTATCAGGCATGCCACTTAGTTATTTCGTTACTCGTTAGTCCGATACTTCGATAATTTGCCAAAAACAAAACTTACATAAAAAAGTAACAAATAACGACTAACGAATTAACGAAGCCGATGTGAATACCCCTAATATTTTTTCGATACAGAAATTTCCATATGAAGTGCCAATAGCTCGATACTAACTTGAGTCAAAATTTACAAAAGAACTTAGGTATATAGATTGCACATACGTAAACACATTTTTTTCTATTGCGAATCGGGTGTAGTTTCAAAAAAATCAATAGTCCCTCCACTTGTTTAACTATTACTCATTACTGCATTTCCGTTCTCTCTTAATTTTTCTTATCTCCTTGTCTCTCTTGCATTTGTCGTATACTGTATGACACTATATTTTGCTCGTTTTCACCAACAGTTTAAATTAAGAGGCCCTTCACCCAAATTTCGGACTCTACAAAAACTACGCACGCAGGTAGATTGTTGATATTGGGGAGGACTACTATGCTAAGAATTAGGGTACACAAACAACAGCAATAAAAACAGAGCCTCTATGACAAAACATTAGTGAGCCAAAATATAAAATAAACCTAAAAAAAAGAAAAATCAACAACAACAGGCAGTACCAGCAGTGAGGAAAAGGTCGAAAAAGCAATAAAATCATAATCAAATAAAGCATAAAAACCATGTTTTGTGGTTGAAATTTATGATTTCAAATGGTCTATTAAAATTTAATTTAATATGCAGTTTTAGTTGGAAAATTTTAAATCAGATGACATTAAAGATCAGTGAACAATAAAAAGGTCATATAAATGTGATTTTAATATATGAAATAAATCAGGTGCATAATTTTCTATAAATTGACATTTGTTGCGTTTTCAAGAAAACTATTAAAAAATAATAAAATTTATAATGGGCAGCAGATGAATTGCAGGTTAAATTTTACAATGACGCTGGCAAGGGGGAATATAGATTTTTATATAAGAACACCCAAGGTAATTGCTTATTAGATCTATGCATTTCACTGTGAAAGAACATCGGGTGAAAAAAAAACAAAAATAAAAATTTGTATGCTTCAAAGCTGAGTCTTAAACCACAAATATTTGCATTTAAGCCAGTGGCGTCGCTTAAGGGTAATGCAAGAAAACTTAAATTTTGCTAGAGATTTTTGAATTCACGCTTGAGTTATACATTGGGGAGTTTGGCACCCCAAAGCTATCCACTTTTGTGTTGCCACTGCTTGTTGGAGTCTTATGGTGTGAGATAAAATCCAAAGGCTAAAATGGAAGACAATGTCGCCTACAGTTGTCATTGTATTAAATTGCTATGTTATTTAATAAAAAACTTCAGCTTAAGATTCATTTGGCCAGTGAATTTCACAACCAGAATTAGACTTTTGTGAACACAATTTCCTTTACTTAACTGAAAATTAGTTGCATTACGTACCTACTATGTGCAATAAGTCCAAAATATAAATCACATGAAAAAAAGGTCAACGAGTCTAAGCACCTCGATACAAATCAACTCAACTACATTGAAAAAATACAACGCTCCCCCTTGAAGCTATTGAAACCTTAAGACAACAACCAGCCGAAGAAAACAAACAATTAAAATAACGATCTTCACAGCCTAATCGACAGCTATAGAAATAACAGCAACAAGAAACTTAAAAAAAACTGAGGCCAAAATCTGTACGAGCCCTTAAGATATATTTTTGTAAAATTGGGATCACATGTGTAAAACACCCCGATTTTGCAGCAAGACACAAGGAAAACGAGAGCACAGCCGAGAATGAGCGAACGAACACTTGTGCCATGCACACTTTGAAAGTGTGTACGAATGGATGTATGGATCAAGAGTTACCCTCGTGCATGAGGGTACCCTTAGGTTACAAAAAATTAAAATACTAACACTACCAAATGCTCTATGGTTACACATGATTATTTAGATAAGGCGCGCGTCTTAATGTCGTCTACGTCTGCATTACGGGCCTGGACAATTTTATCTTAAGACTTGTGTCTTACGCAGGGCTTGCTTGCAGCCTTTGTGAGATGAAGTCGAAGACCGAAGAGACGTGTGTGTGTGAGCAAACGTAACGTAAAACAAAGAAGACATCACTCTAATTGTAACTTGATTTCGTATAGGCATTGACAAGTTTCACCTGTCGATAGCTTGTACGTTCGATTCAATATGGGGTGATCAATCCATCTATTCAACGATCAGTTGTGTTTTATTTGTCCTAAGGCCAATGCAAGCAATGACAGTTAAAATGGCCATCATATTGTTGTGAGATATTGGAATGATTCGTTAAGTTGGCTGTCTGCAAGTAAGCTGGAGGGTTTCTATTTTTTTTTGCTTTGTCTTTCATTCAAATGCTTATAGAGATATCCAAAGTAAGTGTTCAGTAGGTAAAGGGAGAAACTTTTAACAACTTTAATGCACAGAAATATGATATATTTGTTGAGTTATATGAAGCGGAGTGCTACCAGGAGCATAAGTATGCGTTGAAAATAAATGACAAGCTAAGACACGTTTATGTTGTCGTAAATAGTGCATGTTGTTTTTTACTTAAGTTTTCTTCAACTTGGGTGGGGCTGTCAATATTTGGAAAGGTTGGAATTGTGTCATCAAAAGTTATGCTCATGTTAGTGGAATATTGCCCTATGAGTATATTGCGACTTTTGACGATTGAAAAGTGGAAGTCAGTTGGAATTTTCAATATTTGTGACCTGGTCTATGAAAAAGGGGCTTAGGTGTCAAAAAACATTTTCCACCTTTTTCCCGATTCGGATAGAGTTTGAGACGCTCTTACCTTTCAAAACAATTATTAGTATTTACTAAACAACGCAACTTATATTTACAAGAGGCCTGATCCGTCACTAATCGATGGCTTGAAATAGAGCTTCAGAAAAGACCCAACTGAAAAAGAATAAGAAAACAACCAACATTGTACAATACTTCAGTGCAAACACCATTTATATTTGTGGGCACATAAGTTAATAATTAGGAACATTTTTTAGGAAACCAATTAAGAAAATATTGACCTATCCATCATTGAGATGTAAAAGTTAATTATGAAAAATCTCTCTGAGCCTCTCCAGGCTCTAAGTGTTGTCACATGTTTTAACTTAATGAAATAATTGGTGCGGTATGGTATGGTACGGTACGGTATGGTACGGTACGGTATGGTACAGTACGGTGGCGTACGGTACGGTACGGTATGGTACGGTATACTAAGGTATTGTATAGTATATAATGGTATGGTATAGTTTGGTAAGGTGTAATACGGTATAGCATGTTATAGTTCGTATGGTAAGATATGGTATGGTATGTTGCATTAGGGTACGATTCGGTACAGTAAAATATAGTATGCTATAGCTGTCTTCGGTATATTTCGGTTCTTCCTTAAACTAAATAAACTAGTATGTGAAAAAATTATGCCATCAATTCAAATAATCTTAAGCCCAATAATGAATGCATCCAAGCTATTGAAGTCTAACATTCCAAATACAATATTTTTGGTTAAATTCATGTGTTTAAAATAGGAATAACAAGTGTTTCCTAACACAATGTAATCTAAAACTTTATATTTTTTAAGCCAGTTGTTAACCTCAAAAATCTCAAAAGCAGATTATAGTGCAAAATTAAGGGCAACTTTGGCTTCAGCGGGCAGAAAGCACTTTTTTATTGCTCGTAACATAGCATTTTAATTTTATTTTGAAAAGCTAAGGGGCACATTTGTCAGCTGCACTGCAATAATTTATGTTAACCCACTTCAACGCATGATTTAAGAACATCCATTCAACTCACCCTACATTAATTCTGCTTAAACTTGTCAATGATGTTGACTCTTAACAAGATCAAGCCAAGACAAATCCCTAATCATTGTAGGTATAAGAGTAAAAAAAAGTAGCCTACCTAAGCTATCAGCAGCAACAGAGAATTAAAGCAGTGACTTGACAAAAGCACAATAAAATAAAAGATATCCACTGCAAATGCATTCAAGTTAACGTAACTTGAAAGTCCACTCTACCAACAACATGAAAAGTCAAAATAAAAACTCAAAAATGAAGAGGCGACCAAGAGGTATTGAAAAACCGCCGATCATAATTTTAGTGTGGCACTATGAGGAGCAGCAACATAACGTAAAGATACATTTCATGTGAAGTAGCTACCGGTTTTTAGCTTTTTAAAGCTGTACACAAAAACACACGGGTAAGAATAAAATGAAAAAAGCCTTTAAAAGACCCACAACCATACGTGTGTGCATAGGTACACAATTACCGATACGTAAATTACAAAAGAGTCAAAAGATGATGCTGCTGCTGCATGAAAAAACGTAGTGATCAGGCATGGTTTGTGTGGCTTTAGCGACAGGGTAACATTCGCTTGCAGTTGGAGGCATCAATAGTGTAAAATGGCAGATATAAACAAAAACTGGAAACTTTTTTTATTTATAAAAACGTAAAGTTGAGAATCTGGCTTACAGGGTCTTACAACTGCTAGTGTCAAAAGATGTGTTAAAATATTTTATTCATAAAACCTTAAAGTAAGGCCCTTTGCCAGTAATACTATTGAAGGTGACTGCCTAATCCAAACATTCACTGCATCCAAATTTTGGAGTCCTAAACCGCTCTTGACTATATGGGACTGACGCTAGTTAGAATTTCAAGTGTCAAATAAGAACTTTGTTTTTCCACAATTCACAGATTTATAGCTGTAGTGAAGAGATGGCATATTCGAAAAAAATTAAAATATTCTGGCTCCTTTAGAAATATGATAAGCAGCTCAAAAGAAAAACAAAAGCTGAAGAAGCAAGTGACGTCAACGAACCGGAGTGCCTTGTGGACAAAATTTACTGAACCGAAAAACTATGCTCGTATAACGGAATGAGCTCGAGAAGAGCAGGATATTGTTTGTAAGAGCTGGAAGAACTTTGAGCTGTGCTTCCTTGATCTAAAGGGACTCAAGTTAATTAAGATTTTCTTCGACGAGGAGGTTAGTCCTTAGCCCTTTCTGTAAAGATTTACACAAGAGGTAATGCGATATGGATATAAAAATGATTTTGAAGAGATATGTTCCAGACGTTAAAAACAATTTCTAAGGTGGTGTACCTTGGATCTTTAACAATTTCTGAGGAGATTCGTTTCAGATGGAACCTGAGTAGAATCAATAAAATATTTTGAGAAAACTTAAGCCAGAATAGAATCAACATGGGTGAATTTGAAAAGCTTTCAATGTAGACTCTATTTAGAAAACTTGCTGTTGAGATTAGCTTTGAAATTGTATCGACAAGATTTTTTGGGAAAAATTACTGCAGCGATGAACTCTCAAGAGTTATTACATCAGTTGAATTATATCTATAAAAACAATCTAAGTTTTGAAAAAAAATATTTTTCATCGCAATCACTCTCTCAGCTTAACCATTATGAGCTGCAACTATCTCCACATTACCCTGTTGCCAATTTTTCCTTACGACTTGCATCCTTACGATTGTCTACTTTTGATTGCACTACTCACACACTTTTTGTTTTTGCTCGCGCATGTATTCACCCGACGTTCGATGACTTTAACTGGTTTATCGAACCTTGATTGCATTTTTATTTTTTATTTTTTTGCTGAGCTTGTATCTCATTTGATCCTGTTTACGTGCAATACGCTAACTACAAGTCTTCAAGAGGGGTACCCTATACACTGAACACTTTTTATACACTTTGTCTTACTCTAAATAAATAAACGTATGAAAAACACATTTGGCAGCCTCATGTTTAGCGAGGGTTTCATTTATATTTCTACTACTGCAACCATTTTGAACTTTTTTTTCTTCTCGTAAGACCCTTTGGCAGTCAGAGTAACTCATGCGCTGTTGTAGGATGGTGTTTGCTTTACTTGGGTCCGTATTTTGATTTCTTGCACACAGAACACAGATGTTGTGTATTTACCTTCCTTTACTTTTGCTGTCTTTTACGCTGCCTACCTTTTTAGTTTAATTTTTTTTTTGCCTTGTAATTCCTTAATCCTAGCAAATATACAACAATTTTTTATTTTATTTTTTTCGTTGCTCAAGAAAAAAAAACCCAGCAAGCAAACTCAAGTTCTATATAAAATACACAAGAAAAATAAAGGAAAGTGAGCTCAATATTGCTGGGGCTCCTCCACAGCAATGAACTTCTTAAGTCATTGAACTTTTACGATCCTTCACGATCAACACCACCAGCAACAACATGCAGCACTAGCACTAGCAGCAGCAGCAGTTTGCGCTGCTTCTTATTGCTGTGGCACGTTGGTGATGATGATGTTGTGAATGTGGATGATAATCATCATGTGGCTGTGGTCGTCTTCTTCTTAGAGTCATTGTCGTCGTCGTCGTCGTAGTCGTCGTAGTCGTGCTCATTGGAACCCTCTTTAGTGTGTCTACGATGTTGATGATCAGCGTAGTGATCGTGCCACTTTGCTTTGGCAACGTGTTTGCCCCTGCTCTTGTCGTCATCGTGGTAATAAAGACCACGTTACAGGCTCGTTTGGAGTAGAATAAAAATGCAGCGAAATATAAGTGAACTGAACAAACGTGGTTGCAATAAATGGTGGCTTTTAAGAACGTAGTACCATTTATTGCCTGATGATGCTAAATTTAAAGTTGAAGAACCTTTTCTTTGATAGTTTTGTTTTGACCAGTAGAAGGGAAATCCTGAAGTTGGCAGGGTAAAAAGGGCTCTAATTGCTAACTTTAGGTAGATGTACAATTTTGTAGGGAATAAATAATGTTAAAAGAAATTGAAATTCTTATAGAAAAATGCTCTCCTTAGCTATGAGATTAAAAACTAATGAAAGAAGATTAAGTCGAATTAAGGGCTTAAGTCAATTAGAACTTTTCAGATTAAACATAATTATTCTTGGCAACGGAACTAAATCAACTATTATAACAATTTTAAATTCTAACGAAAATAAATTGTAATTATATTTTTTTTAGTATTTCTTCATGATACAAACTTTTGTAAACACCTGTTTGGCCCAAATACTAATAATCTAATAATTTGAAGGCCACAACTTTGTGGTGATGAATGGTAGAAAACTAACTTTATGTCACACATCGACAAACCAGGATTAATTATAGAATCTTTATTGACGCTCCTATTGGAGCTTTAGAATGAGTGTTCGGAAATAATTACATTTCAAGCCATATTTTCATTCTGCAATTTTTTAGACCCGAATGAGAAAGGTGTTAAGTTGTCAGATATAAATAATAGAAGAATGATATTCATTTCAGCGACTTAAAAAATATTGAAGATGTGAAAAGTCAGTTTAATTTTCAGAAACAGCAAGAAATTTTTTAAGAACTGTGCTACTATGTCTAAGGAAATATTCCTCAATTTTAGGAAAATTATCCTTCAAAATGCATTATTTCTCAAACTAAGTTGAATTTCTTAGCATTAATTAATTTTGCCACTTTGAATAAAAGAGCAGTTTCTCTATTCAACACATAACTGAAAGTAAAAGTTTACTTAATTTGAGGAAAAACTAGCTGTCTCAAAAAAAAATCAAATGATTTTAAATATATGAAGCTAGCAAGCTGTTTAATTTTTAAAAAAGTGTTTGGTTTTGAGACTGAAATTCATCACCTTGGTAACCGCTTTCATCTTAAATGATTTTAATGATTTAGGGCCTGCCATCTAGTTAGCGGATAGTTCAAGAGATTCTGACGCTTAAAAAGATCGAATAAAATCTTTTGCTCAAACTAAAGGTAAAGTAAAATCAAAAACTTAGAATGACTTTTATAAGCATCTTAAGTTTAAAGTTGTTGTAGAATTAAAAGCAAGCTTATTCGTAAAATTAGATTTGATGCAACTTATTCGACCGAAAATGTTTATTGTGACGAAAAATTCTGTTTCTTTTGAAAAATTTATGTCAAATACGAAAATTCCTATTTGAGTTATTAAGCAAAACTCCCTATTTGGCTTCTCTAAGCAGTTATATCGCGCGTGCTGAATGATAATAATCAGGGCCGTATCTAGGGGGGGGGGGAAATGCTAGGGAATAGAACCCCCCCGAAATTTTTTGACAGACACTATATAAAAACGATTTTGCAAGGAATAGACACTACCTTAAATCGATTTCAAATCTAAAACCCCCCCCCCCCGAAATAAAATCCTGAATACGGCCTTGATAATAAAAATAGCATAGTTAAGCTTCTACAACTAAAAACCTTCTCAGCTACTTTAGTTAAAGCTGTAAATCAAGTTAAGAGCTTATTAAATAAATAAGTTGAGGAAAGGAAAAAATTATGCTAGTGATTTATTTATTTTTGTTTTTAGCTTTTTAGCAATTTCCCAACATATCCACTTATACATGTGCACATATTGTACATGTGTGGCAGGTCTTAAAAGAATGTATTATGCATTATAATAAAAGTCATTTTACCTTTACTTAACTTTTACTTTACAATTTCTTTATTTAGTCCTTACCCAACCTCAGAGCCGTGTCTAGGTGTATGCGGTTGAACATTTGGTGCTATCTCTAAGGAGAGAGGCTCTTGCCTAAAAGATATAAACAAATTTTTTGAACATATGAAAAATTAAAATTTTACGATTTTATTATCACATTGCTGACCAAAAACAAAAAGGTCAGCAGCCTTATGTAGCCTATGCTTAAGCACGGCCCTGTCCAACCTTCATTTTAACTTTATCTACTGACCCTTTACTAAACCTTTTATTCAACTTCAGTTCATCTTCGCTTTAACTTTACTTGACCTTTACTTAACCAAACTATTTGGACTTTTTGAAAACTTTTCGACAAATTTCAACATCACTGAATCTTTCTTTAACTAGTCAAAAGCAGTGATGGAATTTGGGGCTTGTGAAAATGTACTGAATCGAGACTTGCAATGTACTTTTTAGAGGCCGACTGTACTTTTTTGTCTTGAACACCCAGTTTTACTTAAATGTACGAAATTATTTTAAGCAACTAACTAACAAAAAAAAGAAATGGTCCCCACTTTTCCGATGTCATGAACCCTATCAAAATCAGATATTTTTCACATTAAATTACAAAATCTACAAATAGCGATTATTTTAAGTTATGCATTTACTTAAAAAAAAACAAGATTTTTACTGTAAATCTGCACATTGCGATTATTTTCATTTACTTAAAAAAATGGTCATTATTATGAGTTGTCCAAATGTACCGAAAATGTAGTGAAAATGTGCCGAAAATTCGCCAAATGTACTAAAAATGCGGCAAATGTACCGAATGTACTAAAAACTTGTCGAATATACTGACGACTATTTTTCAAGACGCAAATGAACCGGAAAAGTAAAAATGTACCAAAAATGTCATCAGTGGTCAGATTAGAGAACATTTTCAAATTTAGTCCGAAAATCGTTCCTGTACTCGAAAAACCTGTTAACCAGAAAGGAGATAAGAGAGTAATTGAGCTTCTCTCTTTGTACATTGAACAATTAATGTCGGACTAAAAAAATGGGTTTTCCATTCCTGTACTTTTTACACCTTTTTCCTTTCACAGAGCGCAATTTCCATCACCACTCGTGTTTCATTGTTTTACTGGACTTAGTCCAAAATTTTCTTCGACTTTGTAAACATTTCAATATTTTCAATCATCAACTTTGAATTCACCTACTAGACAAAGCGAAGCTAAAAATCAGCTCGCGAACATGGGAGTAATGACCGGTGCTGCCCAGAAAACTAGCAAGCGCTTAAAGGGCGTAAAAAAGCGTGAACTTATACAGATTCATCAATACACGCTTATCGTTGCTTGTGGTAGTGGGCACCACTGGTAATGACCATACATATGTATACGTGATAAGTGACATTTTATGTAATTTAAAAATGCTAATCAAACCATTTATTGATTTAACGGAGGATAAATGTGAAATTAAATAAATGTGAAATTAAAATTTTACAAAACCCTTTTTAGTTCAGGAATTAGATGGAAAGATGGTTGTAAACAAAAATCTAATTGCCGATCCTATTGAATTGTGTATTTTTTACTTTTAACACGTTTTACGTATGGACTGTCGATCATTACTTACTTAACTTTACTGACCTAGCGCAAACTATGTTATCACCACATATCTTCAGAACAATTTTCGTATAGAGATTCAGAGAACATAACTTAATTCATCTTTAGATAGTATGTCTTTATAATGCGCACGAGAAGTTCTTATAAAGCAGTAACCAACTCGCAGCTCTTTTAACTTATAATCTGGCAATATATCGTTGAATACTTTTGGTTATCAATTAAAAAATCAATTATTTGTTATTGATCTATATCTAATATCCTTTTCATAGCAATGAAATTAGATATCTGATGCTAAGCCTATGAACTTTCTAGACATCACAATTTCCAGTGTTATGAAATCATTTGAAAATGCTGTTCGAGAATATTAAACGAATTCAAGTAAAGACTTAAAAAGACAACACTGCGCCACTTGAAAAATACTACTTTTAAGAGTACATACGAAAGAGTTTAATCTTTTGGTGCAAACGCAAATTTCTCTTAAAAAACTCTCTCAAAATATGTGCTCCACAGATAGGCTCTCATAATATTAAAAACACTCATACACTCACTAAACTTCAGTGTTTCTTCTTCAACAGCATTTTGTTTACTTTTTATGTTTTTGTTTTGATCTTCAATCCTCTTTGGCATTTTGATTTCGTTTAGTGATCTTTCAGGTTTTCAGACGCATATCCCGCCAAAAAAATATCGTATTTTTTTCGTTTTGTTTTGGTACGAGTTTTCTTGTTTTCTCGCTTAGTGTAAAGTGTACTTTTATAGCTCTGGCTGTGCTTCACGATCAGTGATACGTTTACAAGTCTTTTAATCAATCGATCGGCTCGTGGAGACGTGCCTCTTCAATCTTTTTAACATTTTGATGACTACTTTGCATGCATATAAATGCGTTGTCTTATACGATTTATTTGGTATCTTCAAGCTCTTTTATTATAATATTTATTTTTATATGCAGCCATTATAGTTTTATGTGCGTAAAATACAAAAAATATAAAAAAATGAACGTAAGACCCGTTCTTGATTGAATGTAGTCGCATATGTTAATTTTTATGTTTTTTATATTGTTGATGTTGAACATCATTAGGTTGCCTAAGGTTTCTCTAGTATCTATGGTGTTCCATTTGATTGTCCATTATTTTAACTTAAATGTGCATAATTTATACATATGTACATGTGATATCCTTGCTAGGGTTGGTTCATTTTTTTCCATTATTTGATACCATACATCTACTGCAGTTGGTATTAATAATCAAGGAAGTATTTAAATTATATGTTATATAAAAATTATTTTAATTGAATATGTAATTTATTTGTTATTATCATGCCATCAGTAGGTACTTACATGGAATACACTTAGAAAATATTTGTACATTAAATTTGAAAAATTTAAATTTTGTATACTCCTCACAATACGCGTAACAAATGTAGGTACGTACGTACCATACAATGGCTGTGGTTAGCAGAAATGTTACTACTGAAAAATATGGGAAGTGTTCAGGGTTGGATGCGGCCGTTAATTAAATGCCAATGTCGTAGGCCGTTGATTGGAGGTAAAACCAGTAAATGGCCATTAATTGGAGATAAAAACATTGTTATATGTACTAGCAAAAGAAAAATAAGGTCATACATTTCACTCCAAAAATAAAGAAATAAAGTACTGCATTGTGCAAATTATATAATTTTAATATTGCTGACCAAAAAAAATGCTCAATTTCGAAAAAAAAATTTGGCCTTTGAACAAAGTTTTCGTCTTTTTGGGAGGCCGTTAATTACTCATTTTCTACTTGGCAACACTGGAAGTACTATAAATGCCTAAGGAAACTTTTCCTTTATATTGCACTAGCTTTATTACGTAAAAATTTATGTGATAATCTGTAGGGTTACCATCGGTACCACTGTCGTAGTACATTTACTACTTTTGCGCTGTTGCACTACTTTTCTGTGAAATGTACTACTTTTGAACTTTTCTTCTTAAAACGTTTATTCATAAGCCGTGGTGCCCACTACAGCAAACAACGATAAGCGTGTGTTGATGAATCTGTATACGTGCACGCTTTTTTGCGCTCTTTAAGCGACATCTCGTTCTCATTTTTACGCTCTTTGAGAGCTTGCTCGATTCCTGGGTAGCACCGTTCATAAGCATTGCCAGGTAAAAAATTTTTTAATTAATAAATTTTTGTTGAGAGAATCGTGTGGAGAAAGAGAAAAACATAATAATGAAATTAAAGAATGGAAAGTGAACTAGAAGTAATTTTGGTTTGGGTTTTTGAAGTCTGAAATGCGCACCTTTTTGTTTTTTTTATCGCAGGAAAAACAATTTTTTTCAGATGTACTACTTTTGTAATCAGGTCAGATGGTAACCCTAGGTAAGTACTACTCTGAAGTACTTTGTGAAGATATATCCCTCTTTACACACAATTTTTACTCACAATGTGGAATCGAGTTTTTTGGTATAACTATTCAGAGCCGGACCACGTTATATATAAGCTATATTATTTTCTTATTGTCTCAGTGTAATTATCTTTCAATTGATTTTATTTTTATGGCAATCGCAGCTTTAACTTTTCTTCTTTTTTAATTGATATACAATTAATTTTATTTAAATTTATAGGTGTAAAAATATTTTTTCACTTGGTAAACTTTATAGCAGAGTCATAAATTTAACACTA
Organism: Meiosimyza decipiens; assembly: GCA_963680825.1. Classification (NCBI taxonomy): domain Eukaryota; kingdom Metazoa; phylum Arthropoda; class Insecta; order Diptera; family Lauxaniidae; genus Meiosimyza; species Meiosimyza decipiens. The sequence goes on from OY804258.1 coordinate 43,275,076, forward strand.
AAAATTCAATTTATGGCAGTGCGTTTCTTCTTCAACAACATAGCAATTAAATTTTAAAATTCAATAAAAATATGAACCATAAATTAAGGTATCAACTAATCATGCAAAGAGGATATATGGTTTTGAAAAAAAAAATATAGAAATTAAATTATGCATGGGGTATTGATAATTTTGCTTATTAAATAATCAAAGATCCAATAAGAAATTAATTAAAAATTCTTTATGGGAACATCTGTGAATAATAAAAATAAACCAATAGAATTAACAATTGATTTGTGTTTCGAAATATCAATTAGAATAAAACTCAATGTGCTGCGATAAATGGTACTGAAACAAATTTCTGATCGGTTATTTATAGTTTGCTTAAAATAACATATTTTATTTACTTAAAAATTAAAACATAATAATGGTACGTCAATAAAAGTCAATTAGTTCTAATAATTAAATAAATGAAATTAGAACCATTTTTGAATAAAACTGATTCGATATCATTAATACTATTGGTCTGGTTAATGATACCGGGCATTAAGTTCTTTTGGCTCATTTATGCCTCAACATTATACACAGTTCTGCCAGTCTCAAATGCTGTGACAATATTATCACCAAGTTACTATGTATACATACATACATATACATATGTACACTATATATCTCCCTCAAGATCACCATCCTCCACATTATCAACTTAAAATTTATCATCATCAACTTCAGCAAAACACGTTCACGTCAAGTAACGATCGTAACGCATTTTGCAGTTCTTTTGCTGCTGCTGCTGCTGCTGCTGTTGTGAGCCACAACGTTTTATTGCCTCAAATGGTTGTTGTTGGTAGATTGGTTGATTGGTACCTTTTCGTTGATGTTGATGTTGTTGTTGTTGTTTTTATAGCAAGTGTGTGTATCTGTAGGTTTTGGTTTAAGGTTTACTTACGTACGCTATTTGTATTTTTTTCTTGTTTTTATTGCAGCTTGATCGTGAACACCTGTGATCATTTTTTATACAATTTGATGTGTTTGGTGTTATTGTTGTATTTCTTCTACTCGTTAATACTTGTTTTCAGATTTTCTTGATTTTTTTTTTAATTTTTATTTTTATTCTTTACTTTATCATGCTCTTTTTTTTTACTTGTATCTTTGAAATACGTACATATATGTATCGCTTGTGGCGCTCTTTTTTTTTGGTCGTAGTTTGCAGATACGCGCATTTGTAATTGCAATTTTTACGAATCCGAGCAAGAAGACAGCAATTTATAATTTTGTTGGCATTTAAACAGCAATTTAATTGTTTGATTTTTATTTTTTTTTGTCCATTTTTTATATGAAATTTTATCGCAATATTTTTATTTATAGTAATTTTGCCTGCGTAAGCTTTATCAATTTTCAATGGTTTCGATTTTTGTGCAAGTTTTTTCATGCTCAAATTGCTGTCGCATTTAAGGTTTTGCTGGAGTTGCCAACCTTTTGAAAACATTGAGATACCAAAGCCATAAGTAGAAAAATATGTTATGACCAATATTGCACAGGCGATGAAAACACCTCGATTTAATGCCCGAAAAACTTTCGTATATTAAGGTTTGATCCACATTTCATTAATTTAAAATAACTAATGACCAACTCCATTAATGAAAAATACGGTTTTTATTGAAAGTCTCTTTATAAAATAACTATTTATGCTTAAAATTACAGTATTTATTGAAAACTTTAAAATGGTGAAAGGTAAGTTAAATCTTGTGGTATGGAGATTTTTCGGCCAAGAAATCGATGTGCTTTTATCTTTTCTACAGCATTGGCCGTAACATATTTTTCTTCTAGTTTGCTGCAAAATACACTAATTCCAGAGCTTCGGATGTGACAGAAAGTAAAAACATTTTATTGAAGCGACGGAGGCGACTTTTCACTGAAATATGCGTGTTGGACCCGAGAGAAGAGACGAAACACTTTTTCTGCACAAATCGTCACTTTACAAATGAAAACAACCTTTGAAAAGATTTATAGGTATCATGTAAATAAAAAACTGAAACTTCTTATCATTTTTAGGAACATTTGCCGTGTGGTAATGCTTTGCTTTTTCCACATATCAGCCCACGAAAATCGTTTATCGTCTCGTTTACTCATAATATATCACACATATGTGAACTCTATACTGTTCAGAAAATCGATCGACAAGTTTGAAACCCATAGCGCGGGAGTGGTAGGATTTTTGTAAACATATACTCCGCGGCAATTAGGTTGGCGAGCATACCGCTACTGTTTGAGAATATGTGCGCGCGAAATTTCGGACGAGGGGTCGCGCGAGCAAATAGTTAATGTATTGACAGCGGGATATGGACAGGTTACGGAGGCGATATATCTGAAGACTCTCGCCCTATAACTTTTTATTAAAGTAATTTAATATCGATACGTGTTATGGAAAAGGTCTTTCCACATCTTGAGAATAATTTGCGAAACGAAAAAATTGTTGAGTCTTTGCAGTTGACCATATAATTTTCTTTGGTACTGTATTGGTTCAAAGTGATTGGTTAAGGCGAGCAATATCTACGCAAGCCTTAAATATTTTCATTACTTTCATACTTTCGAAGTTATGACAACCTACAATTAAATACATTAATGGCTGCTGGTGACTTGGTTCAACTTCATCTACGCGTGCCTTAAGTATTAAAGAGACAAATTTAATACTACGGGTCTTCACATGTAATCTATGTAGTTCTTGTGTTACAATGTTAAATTACAAATTAAGCACAACCTGTTAAAAGTGTTTAATGTGTACTATGCTGGGCTTACTTTGCAATTTAACGCTTTAAGACAAGAACAAGATTACATGTGAAGACCTAAGTCTAACTAGTAAAGTTGCTATCTTCGGCCAGGCTGAAACTCACATACCCTACACTGCATTAAAAGTACTTTTTAAATAAATATTAAAAATACATTGAAAATTAATTACCTGAAATTTTCATGAAATTCGTATGTGCCAATTGTGAGTTATGCGAAATCACCTTTCACAATTCAAGTTATTGATGATTTGTATCCGTGCACTTAATTTTATCACAATATCTTGCACGGCTAACGAGTTATGGCGTTATTAAAGTTAAAATTGAGGCATGTGCCACGCCCTTTCAAGATCCTTTGCAAATTTGAAACCTAGCCCAAAAACTTTCTTCAAAATGTGCAGGGGGCGGTGGGCGTGAACGTTAACCGATTTTGCCCATGCTAGCAGCCTGTAAGAAGGTGTGGCCTATGCGCCAAATTTCATTGAATTATCTTGCTTTGTTTTACAGTAAACGTGATTTCAACAGACAGATACACAGATATACAGACAGACCGACATAGCTATATCGACTCAGGTGGTGACGCTGATCAAGAATATATATACTCTTCCATACCTGCCACCCCCCTTCTATGCGTTACAAACGGAATGACAAAGTGAATATACCCTCTGTCTTTCCCGTTTACTCTAAATAGTTTTATTCTTCGAAATTTTCAAAAATCAACTTACTTGGCAACTCTATTCGCTTAACTAACGCACTGTCCGAGCATTTGTTCCGCTGACTGTCTTTTTGTCTGCCTGCTTATCGCATGCTGTACGTCGTTTGTTTACATTTCCCGCCATAACTCAGTGGGTTGCTCCAACCAAACATTCAACTAAAGTGTGTCCATTAGGCACAATTCGTACGTAAGGGCGTAAGTTTAACTGAGATATTGGTTTATGGCAGTTGCTGTATTTTATTCTTTTATTTTTGTGCAGCTTTTTTCCTTTGCTTCATTTGATTTTTATGCTAAATAGATGAGGTTTTTTTTTGTTGCTATTGCAAGTAGCTGCTGTTTTATTTTTTCAGCCCATTACATTTTGAATTTTGGGTTTTGATGCGCTTGTGCCTGGTTAGCATGTTAAGATACTTGTATATTAGTTATGCTCATCAGATATAAAACTTTATTTTGGGTTTCGTTTAAATTGTGTAGTGTTGCCTTATTAGGTTTTCAAAACCAACAACAAGTTTTGTTTTCATTTAGCTCAAAGTGTTAATTGTAAGCGATGACGATTAATCGCTTGTTGTACTAAAGGTGATGGGGTACAAGTGTTTCTGGAGTTTTTTTATTTCCTTAATTTTGGTTATGTTGGTGGAAGCCCCTATATGGGATTTGTTGGAGCGTTGCTAGTTTGCTAAGTTATTTGAAACTTAATGTAGTTTCATTGAATTTTTTTCTTATTTTATTTTATTTTATTTTATTTTATTTTAGATTTCATTCAAAACTCCGTCTTTTTCAAACGCTTGCGCTTGTGATAACTTTGCGGAAATTTTACTTCTACATAATTTCTACAGCATTTGCTTAGTTATGACAAACTATTTTTTAAAAAATAGTATAAAATAAGACCCTGACATTTATTTTGTAAAATTATTTTTGCGATAAGGCAATACGTTAAAACATTTAATATATGAAATATTCCTTGAATCAGTGAGCTGCCTTTTCTCGCCAACACCTCAAATAAATGCATTTATATCTTTCTTGATTAGCTTTATAACTGGTCACCGCTGAACGAACACACTTAAAAAACTTTTTTTTGTATAGGTTTTCGAGATATAAGTTTTGATTTTGATTTTTTTTATTTTTTTCCAGAGGTAGTCTAACATTTTCGAACACATTTCAACTTTCTAGTCTTTGCAAACCTAGACAAATATTATAATAAAATTTAAAATAATTAAATCACCAACAACTCTGTTCTCAAATTCGGGGATGAGTTTCAAATTCAATTGAAGTAGCTGATTTTCAGCATAAAAGCACCAAAAAAACTGATTTGAAATTTATTCGAAAAAAAATCTACTTCGGAAACACGAATAAATACGTTAAAATAAGGATGTTTTTTAGAGAGATTTAAAGCTTTGAAGGTATTCGCTGAAAAAACGAAAGCCAATTTCCCATTAGTTCTTGGTTAAATTGGCTTTTAATTTTTTGGTATTATTAAAACCTAAGCATATGCTTACAAATTTCCTAAGAATGACATAGAAACCTTATCCAGAACTAATAGAAAATTAACCATAGCTCCATGTGTCACAAGTCAACTTATGCTATAGGCCCTCCATCAATTTAAAAATATCTAAGTATTTATTTTGTGCATTTTTAGACTCAATATCTTAAAGAACTTACAAAAACATGTTCTCTATGATCTTAAAATTTCTCAAATTTGCTAGCGCAAAAGCTGTAGATTTTGAAAATCTTTTTTCAAAAATTAAAAATTTTAAAGTAAAGACCTCCAAATTGCTGTGAGGTGCCTCAAAACCTAGCTGCACGCTAAACTTTCAATTGGTTTTGGTTTTTGCACCATACAGTAGCCAACTGTCTAAGCTACTCTACTACAAGATGAAGAAAAATTTTAAAATCACATTTAATCAAAACTAGCCAAGTCATAAAAGTTGCTGCTACCGTATGCCAATAACCACAACAACTACAGCTGCCTCCCTCAAAGAAAACCCTCAAAGCAAAAGGAAAAAAATAAAAATTATGTAAAAAAACTCGACTTGGTTAATAGTTAAGACGCAGTAAAAACCTGCAGTCAGTGGGCGACAAACTTTTGGTTAAGGTCACGTAAGGGTTAATTTGATAAAGTATAACTGACAACAGTTTGATAATGCTCTCCAAATAAATTTTAAAAAAAGTGTACACGTTAAATTAAAAATATATTATTGGCACCGCAGGGCGTATGAGTAATATTTATTAAATTAAGCAGTAGCAATCATTTTTAAGTTTATTTCTCCCACCTCGATGTAACTTAGCAATTTTAGGTCACAAACACTGACTTGGAGTTTTTTTGTGCCAAAATAGAATCTGCATTTAACCAGTAGCTGTCTAAAGAAGTAACCCACCTTATTAGAGTTTGGAGATCACTGCCTTATAATAACTTTGGTTTTAAGACTCGTTAACGCTTTGCAACTGCACACAGCATGCTGCCACGGATTGGATGTTGTTATATTCTAAAGCTTAGAATATATTGAAGAAGCTTCAAAGCGTTGAAAACCAGTCTTCGAATTAAAAAAAAAAAAATCAAAATAAAACTTCAACACAAAAATAGAAGCTTCATGTTGTTAAGCCACCACTTGAGCGTCTTCTGTTGTATTGTTACTATTGCTGTTGCTGCTGCCGCTGTTGTTGGTGTTAGAGTACCTCCAATAAAGTAACTTGCACAGCTGCATAAGTTGAGCATCTCTTTTCATTGTCGTTGTTGTTGTTGTTGTTGTTTTGTAGCATTATCATGCTGTATTTATTGTTAGTGTTGTTGGCAGCTACTGTGCATTTTACAAGAGCGTTGTACGGTGGGTAAAAACTAAAGAAAATCTGACAATAAATTAAAAATACTATATCAGAAACTATAAAGCTCCGACTCGACAACAGCTGCTTCCATTGAAGCGGAATTTGATAGTCTTCATATGTGCAGTAATTATTTTTTATTTAGCAACGATTTCGTCCTTATATTTCTCCCTTGGAGCGCTTGCCTTTGTGTTTAAAAAGGTGTTCTTCAGAGCCACCCCTGTTTATATGGCGTGAATATGCCACGTTGGATATATCACTTGTTACCGAATTAGTTTCTCGGCAGAAAATGTCGTTCAACATTCTCTACCTTCGATTATAATACCACCCACTAAAACAGTTCTACTCATATTATTGCCGATCATTTCGTTGTTGAAACACAGCAGATTTTTTGCCCACATCCAGTTTAAAGTCAACCATATTAATTTTAAGATAAATCATCGTTTATCGCTTGGGTTTGCTGGCTTTTGCTCTTATGATGTAATCAAAACTTTCGGAGCATTCATTACTCCTCTAACCGAAATTGAGGTAAATAGATTTTCTACTCTTTAATTGCTTTCATTTGACGCGATGTGTTCCTTGGGTTATAACAGCATCCAAATCTTCAATACTTCTGGCTATATTGGATACTCCTCCAGGCAAATCCTGCCTTGACTGATTAGCTTAATTGATCGCCTTAGCATCGATGCGCTTAAAGAAGTCCTTGAACCAGTTCCGCAATGCATTCTCGATTGATCAGTGAAGACTTAAGCCATGCTGCCGCCATTGATGACATTCTCCTCGAAGGCAATATCAATTTTATAGAACTCATAAGGCTTAATCTCTTTAAGCTTCAGCATAGAAGTAGTCTTCGAAAGTTGCGATTTCTGACATCTTTTGCTACACTGTGCAATGCGCACGCGATCATTATGTTGATTTTTGTTTGTTGTCGCTGTCCATAGGTTAACTTTAGTTTGATGCTTGACTCTGCTTGATTTTGTTTTATTTTTTTTTGCCTTGTGGAGATCTTTATTTGTTGCTGCTTATACAACTTTGCCCTCTTCTGCTTTCTGATTCTACTATGCAACGCGATCACTGTCAATGTCGCTTTTATTGCAAACGACAACGACAAGGCGATGCGCACCCAAATGCTCGATCAGGCTTGATCAAAAATTGTGCTTACAATGCTAGTACCTAATGGTAAGAAGTTTGGTATGGAAGTGAAAAATAACATGCTTCAGAGTAAGGGTCCCCTTTACACTTTGGAAGCTGCAGAAGAGCGAAACGGCCGCATAATCGCTCAGCGTGATTCATTAGTCGTGCAGCGTATTATTCAAAATTGCGCTTTGTGACGACGAGCTATTCAAATGTATGGACAATTGTAGAGACTTATCGAAATGGACACTGTAACAATTGTCAGTATTGTAAGCTCATGTTCAGCCACCGAGTTCACCAGTGGTCAATGCTAAAGAGCTGCTAATGCCAAATGCTTACAATTTTCTTTAGTAGCGCTATCGTTTTTTCTTTGTTGTTCCATGCGAGCTTACAAGGAATCTGCTGTGCTGTGCCAACACGTGGTCAACAAAAGTGCGCATTTTGCGATCGCTTGAACTCTAGCGTTGCGATCAATCGTACGCTTTGCATATGTCATTTGATTTGATTGAAAATTACGGTTGTGTTAGTGTACATACAACGCCGGACGGAGTAAAGTAACTACTGGACAAAGGCGTGTCACTATTATTGTTTATAGCTATTGTTTTTGTTAATTTGCTATTGCAATGCAGTGTTTTTTTCTTCACAAGCTAAGCACGTTTTCGATATCAGAATCAAGGACTCAAATTATTTAGTTTTTAAGGTTGGTCCAAAGTGTGATCTTATAACTTTTAAAAATCAGCAAAGACGAATTTTATAAAATAATTAATGAAACTCTATAATTTTATGGAATTTTGAAAGCTTAAACTAATAAAATTAATCCAGGTTGAACCAAACAGTACACAGCAAATTTAATTTCGATACGCACTGGAAGGTATTGAAAAACTCTCAGCAAAGAAAGCAGTTACAGCAGTATATAAAACCAACGCCCCCGAAACAAATGGACAGTGTACTCGTATATATTTCCTTTGTTATGGTTTTACAGACGAATTGCTGGATCTTATAGAATCGATACCCGAAGCAGAGCCGGATTTACATAAGGGCACTACGAGCACGTGCCCCTGGGCGCCCACCATAAACGAGACTTCGATACGGTCGATTCGGTTACTTCGGTTTCGTTTTTTCAGTCCGGATAGGCCCCCACCACTCTTGTGCCCATGGGCCCCTTGATTTGTAAATCCGGCACTGACCCCAGTGCCGGATTTACTGGGAAGTTCCTTATGTGTTTGAACTAAGATATCGGAATTTGGCACTTTTTAGTGATCTATTGCTATATACTGAAGTATACTGAGGATTGTTGTGATACTGTTTTTAAGTCATTATACAATGAACTGAAGTTGTACATTTCTAGAAGCGTTTGTAGCCTGCATAGTTCATTGATTCTTTTTTGCCCACAGAGTTCCCTACTCATTCGGCAGAGAAACATGGCGTCGTGATCTTAAGGAATCCATCATTATTTTACACTTTGAAAACCGACCAAAAGGCTTCTTTTTCTATACCACAAACAAAATACTTTTTCTGAAGTCCCCTCCCATTCAGGATCATTGCATTTCAGCCTACTCTATACGCTTCTCCCTATTACTCGGATTATTCAGAAATGTTTGTTTATATCCCAATATTTAGCCCGGAACCCTAGAACCTGATCTACTATTTTCCAAAAGTGTTTTTTACCACCTTCGCTCAGCTGCTACTGCAGAGCAATTTATCAATTTCAAAAGCAACAAAAACAATCCATAGTTCTTATCTTGTTTATTAGAAATAATCATATAACAACAATAACAACAAAATTGCTGCAAGCACATGTTTCAACTTTCTTTAAGTAGCACAAGATCACTAGCCGCAAGCTTGCAACGCTTCATTGCAAATGAACAGAAACCAAACTAGAGTCTCCAATGCCAAACCCTACTTGCTGGCAACCTACACCAACAGATCATGCGAAAACCCGCAACTCGCCGCCAACATGTAGCTTCAAGCCTCAAGAGTTAAAAAAAAAAGGAAAATTAAGCGCGAAAATTGGAAAAATCATGTTTGCGCGCCATAATGGTACTTTTTGTGCTGCACTGTACTCGTGCCGCTGCAGCAGCAGCTGCTCTGTGTGCAACATAACTGGTCTCCAGAGATAACAACAGCAATAACAAAGAAGAGTAGCCACAAAACAACTTACACTATTGAACCCTGGGGAACCCTCGTTTTGTACACTGTTACATAAGGAACTTTTAGTTTTATTTTTCTGCTGCAAAGAAAAGCGTGTGTCACAGACAAATTCATGAAAAATAGCAAAAGTTGTGCGCAGGCGCAGTTCGTTGTCTTGTTAGTTTTCCTTTTTAGAGTTTTTCTTTTTTAAGTTCAGCCAAAGCTAATTTTGTGCGCAGTACTAATTTAATGCTAGAAACAACAGGGTGTCTTAAGATAGCTACAGATTAGTAAGAGCAAATTTGAAATCAGCTACTACGAATATTAGGCATTGTATTTTGTCAGTTACTTAACTCTCTCATAAAAGTGGGCGTGTGCTTATATCACTTTAGAAGTTATACCGCTTTACTTAGATTTCATGCAACAAATTTATCTCTCTGGTAACAGTTAATTTTAGGAAATAAACTGAGCTGCTGAGTTTACTACAGCAGTAAAACTCAATCACAGCTAATTGTGAATACGAGAGCTATTGCCCATAGCCCATATCTTGCTTTCTTTCTTGAGTTGAAAGTTGAAAAATTGAAAAGTTTGCAACACAACAAAATGAGAAATAGTACACTGATTCCTGTCTTCTACCAGAATCATATACATCTAGCGAATTTCTGGCAAATGTCTCTTGAGTAGGGTGCAACATGTGTCGATTTTTGATGGTCTTTAAATTTTTACAAAATTCCAAAACTTTTTGCTCCATCTTCCTAAAATAGTTTAAAAATGGTTGATGATCGAAATAAGCACCAGTCGTCAGAATCGCAGTGAGCATGGTTGTGAGAGGCCAATGAAAAAAGTATCGCTCGATTAATGTTAACTTAAAACTTTCAATAAAAATTATATTTTTTCGAAAATGGAGATTATAAATTTTCAAACTATGAAATGTGGATCAAGTCTTATGATCCGGAAATTTTTTAGACTTGAAATCGATGCGCTTTCAGCTCCTCTACAACATTGGTCCAAATATATTTTTCTACTTATGGCTTACTTTCCAAATTATTGAGTGAATATTTTTTTGTCGTAGGAAATGAGTATAAATAAGTTCAACGCTACGTCCCGGATTGTAAGGCTCCGTTCACACGAACGATTTTTCAACGCGCTATTCTAAAACGCGAGTTGGTTTTCCGTGGTTTCAGCTGTAATTCGGTTGTTGTAAATAATTATTGATGCAAGCATGTCGATATCGTTGAATATTTATTGGATGCACCAAACATTTAGTTTTTGCTTTATGTGTTTAAGCACGAATTAAGAAAATTTAGTAGCTTTGATTGCGCTCATTTTTGCTCTGCTACATATAATTAGCGCTCGATGACTTCCTGTGGGAAAAGTACCCAAGCGCGCGTTGTCAAAAATGGACGTTGAAACCCCGCTAGTGTGAACATAGTCTTAGGGGTGACATAAACATTAAACCATTCGCATTTTTTGTTTGTATTCGGACAGCGCTGTTCGATGGGTAGCCTATGTTGTCTCGCTCTTCTCTGCTCTCTCATTTTCTATTGAAAGCGTTAAACAGAATACGAAACGGGTCGGGAAATCGGCAACGTTTACCAGGTGCCAAAAATCGTAACACACTTTGATTGTATATAATGTAGCGGAATTGCGGGGTGCAACTGGTAACCTGCATGCGGTCAGTGTTGCATTTCGCATCAGCTGGCTTGTTGTGAAAACAAAACAGCTCCTGTATTTTCCGTCGATCGTCGCCCGACGCAATTGTGTTTAAGCGAACGATTTTCCGACGGGGTTTTTTTTTTGGGCAGCGGGTAATCGTTGCCGATTTCCCGACCTCATAGGCATTCTGTTTAACGCATAACAGTGACAATTTTGTTGTATCCAAATAATGAATGTTTTTGTTTGTATTTTGTTTTGCTCTTCGTGTTCGTTTATTTTGATTTTTACTTTGGCAGTTTCTTTCTTTACAACAACTACCTTGAATATTGTGACATTTAAAGAGGATCTGAAAATAGAAAAAAAAGAGAACAATTCAAAATACGCAACGATTGCGATAATGTTGAACCAGTTTGACCAGGAGAGCCAGAATCATAACTTTTACGATATCAACTTGTGTAAGCTACGAACAAAGACGAACGGCATTTGTAAAAATGCGATTTTAGACCCATATGTTCCTTGGCAAAGTGGCTCAGAATTGTCCGAAGAATATTTTCTTGCCATACTTTTTGATGACTTTTTCCCGCACGAACAAATCAACCCGCCCTAGTGTACATAAACTATCATTATGTTAAGCAAAAACTTGAAATAATTATTCTCTATGTTAAGCAAAAACACAAAACAACTATTTATTAAATAAATATATATATGTCTATAAAGAAATTAACTATTTTTGTTTTCAGGAAAATGGTTAGAAATTGCTTAGTTTTGGGGAAAAAATTTTGTAAAAGATATCATTATGTATACCTACATTAAAGTTAATATTCGTAAAAATAATTTAAATAGTATGAAAAGTTTTTTGGGGCTAAATTTTTGGAAATTGGTGCATTTTGAGGACAATTCATACGATAAATTCCATGTTTGTCAGACGGTTGGATGCCAAATCAAAGTATTTTGATCATACGTCTTGGTGTACTATAAATCGTAACACGTATGAAAGTTTTCACATACTTCGCTTTATATTCAGGCTCAAAGCGACTGAGACTGTTCAGGCATAGATCTGAAAAATAAGTCCAGTAGTAGAGAAATAACGAGAATGCTGTGTGAACAATTTTTTGCAATATTTGAAAGTGTACGGCAAAGAGTCTAAACCGCTGAACAAGTCATTATATGTATGGGAAGCATAAAACTTTCGCCTAGTTCGCAAATTTTTATTTAGTTTTTGCTTTAGTTAAATTTTGGATGTATTTCATTTAATTTTATTAAAAAAAATGAAAAAATTTATGTAAAAATTTATACGAAACTTTATAACAAAACATATTGCACAAGGCAATTTAATAAAATGGATATTGCCTTAATAAACTTATTTTTTTATGCCATCATAATGCTCGATACTCGCTCGTGTTCATTGGACTCGTACATGTTGAGATATGCTGCATTCAAATACAACAATCAAGTCAATAAGACGAGTCGCTACACCCGTAGATTTTTTTCTCGGGCAAACTACCGCTAAGCGTCAGTACATAAGCCTGGCAGCATCCATCATATCGGCGATTGATATATGACGCTACTGTGAATGAATATGTTTGCTGGGTAATGTTGACTGACACAACTGGCTATGACTTCTGCGAGGCGTAGTAAAATTAAAATTTAATATAAAAATATTGCTTTAACGACTAGGAAAAGTGGAAAAAAAAGCTATGAAGTTGTACAGTATAATGAACTCTAAAGTTTATTTGAGACGATTAGTTTTGTGTGAACATTAGGCTGTTTCGAGGCCTAAGCCAAAAATAAGTTTGAAGTGTTCTAAATTGTTCTCTTGTCTTGAGCGCTGATGTTGAGCCACAAAATTACAAAAGTTTCAAGAAAAACAAGTAACAGGCGTACATACGCAGGTAAGTCCTCCTATTAATCAAAATAAACTACCAATTGAACTTGTTTCCGATTCCGCTTGACGGTTAAATGCAGTAGTCCCACAAATTTGGATATGACTACTCTACATCTGTATCTGGTTTCTGAGGTATAAGTTGCGAATATAGCTTTTCTTAAAATGGTTATAAGTCGAGAACCGCTCCATTGCTCTCCAACATTTGAACATCACATGAAAGGAAATTTAATAAGCTACAATATTAGTGCACAACTTTTTTGCAATCTAAATCATGACTTCCAGGTATTACGATTTTTCTGTAAATTTTACCTATTGCCGTTATACATTCAAAAACAAAGGTTCTTGACCTGCAGTTTTATTCATATACAAATAGAGCTCAATGCATTCCCTTTAAAATGATGTAACAATTGTTCATATTGACCCTATCCTAGCGAAAAAAATAAAATGCATTCTGATGAATTTTGGTTGGCAAGCTTTTTATATTTTTATGATGATCTCTTCTTTTCGAAATACTCGTATCATTCGTTATGATACATAATAAATATTAAAATATATTTTTATAGCCTATATCTTACAGTATATAAAACGCCGACTTCGCTAGCACAGTAATTCTTTATGAAAGTGGTTCAGGGCTTACATCTCCAGTACGTTCAACAGCTTCGTGGCAAACTTCGTCTGTGGTTCACTATAGTATGCTCAACACCGGCTTCGGTAGCAAAGCAGGATCGGTTTTTTAGAATGATAATCTTTTCAGCCTTCTTTTTTCTAAAAAACAGCACCGCATAATGAAGTAATGTTGTTGTAATAGTAGTTGTGGATATTATCCATAAATTAAAAGCAAAACTTTTTGAACTGTTTTTGTTTCTTTCCGGTAAGAAAAGGGTTAGCACAAAAAAACTTGGTACAAATGTTACTTCGTTTCAAAGAGAATGATTTGAGCTTTATAATCATGTTATTAAAATATAGGTCAATAATGGATTTTTTTAAAAAAAAAAGAAGACTGAAAAAATATTGGTTGAACTATCAGAAAAGTTGTAATAAGTCGAATACTATGAGTTACATAGATTTCAAAAATTTATGTACCAATATTGCAGCTAATTAAATTACCTTATGAGACCCATACCTTATTAATCAATACAGGAATTCCTGAGCTAAAGCGATTTTTAGGAAAAGCTAAATCCGTACGTTCCGATTAATATGTCGCCGAAACCAGATCCGAGCGACAATTGTTGATTACATATTTATTTTAAGGATTAAAAAGCACATAGTTAAACAATCATTTTCGATTGTGAGCTAAAGTACATTCAGGCCCAAAGAGGAAATAATTTAAAAAAAAGAAAATTTGACTGAAAAGCTTAGTAGCCCCATAATATTGTTGGCTTCTAATCTCATGTTCGTGAATTATCAAATTTTAAAGCAACACATTTGCATACGAAATTTTTAAAAATAAGTTTTTTTTTTACTTCTGATATGAAAATTTTCACGATCATCGTTATCCTTAAGCAACCAGCAATAAATACATTGGACTTTTCTTTTATATAGGTTGGTACTATGTTTTTCCACCTTCAGTTACCAACGAAACTTGTTTTAACCAGTTCTTCCATGTGATGGTGTCGCTTGCCGGTTGCCACCGTAAGCCACGCCACGCGCTTGTAACTTTTCATTTGAGCGGGAAAACTGTACCAATGACAATCACATGAGGTTGCCATTGAACGTAGTAAAAAATAGTAGTAGTGGTAGTATGTAGTAAAACCAAAATAAAATAAAGCTACAAAAAAAAAACCCAAAACTAGCACCAATCTGTCGCCGTTGCAAGTGGCGGTGAGGAAATGCAAGTAGAAACAAAATGAAAAAAATGCGCGGCTTAAGAATTGGGGCGAATGAACGCTAATCTGATCGCGTGCACTAACGCAGTGGCTCAGGCGCATGTGCGATCTCAGTCGATGTTGAGTTGGATTATTTACACATTATCAAATTTGTTGCATATTTTACGTGTAGACAATTACTAAATACATACTTGTACTTAACTACGTGGGCTTCAAATAAAGTACAGCTTAGATAATCTTGCTTTCATACGAGTTGCAAAAGCTGAAATGGGCTTTACCTGTGCCATCAACATTTTTCTTTCTTTTCTAAAATTTTTTTAACTTCTATTCTAAAATCTTTTTAACTTTTCAACATTTTAAAAATTTTTCTTTATTTTTCAGCTTTCTAAAGATTTCTAACTTTTTCAAAACTTTGTGGCTATTTTCAATATTATCGTTCTTAACAAATCGAAACATCATTTAGTTCATAAATCGCGCCGCGATTATACGTTCGAACGTTACAATTTTTATGCCAAGCAACGAATACTTAAATTGGAGTTAAAAATATGTGAAACGAAATTAGTATTAACAAATAGAGAAATCGGTAGATTTTAGGATTGCACGCGAATTTTGTGAGGTATTGTATGAATCAGCAACCATTGATTATAAATCAGCAGCGATTGATGTAAAGCAGATGCCCATCAAAGTTACAACTCGTAGATAGCTACGACTATAATATGTTAACCAAATCTCGTAGTAAAATTCTCACGACACTGATACTGGTGCTAATTTGTATAAAATTAGCTTTTTGCTATTTCGCTAGATATTTCAGTTTTATTTCCGAATACAACTGCAAGTTTTCAACTTCACGCAACATTATCTAGTTAACTTCGTTATTGCAATTAAATGACATAAATTTTATGTTGAATCTCAAGCATCGTCATTGCGATATTACTGATCTTGACGTTCATACCAGAGTGGGGAAAATTTAAATTAAAAATTACTTTAATTAAAATAGCAGTACATTGAATATCAATGTACCTATTCATTCCCACTTCAGTTTGTACAGCTAGAAGAACTTTTTGAAATTGTTGAATCCTTTGTGCAGCAGATTGCTCACAAACTTTACAAACAACTTGAAAGAAATGTTTTATATATTTTCTGATTGATCTTTGGCATTTGCTGCTGAACTTATTTGCGGGCAGTCGCATGTTGGTGCTAATTTTGTCCCTTTCTTTTTTTTTCGTTGTACTGACATTTAATGTCAATTTCAATTGATTCTTAATCTTAGACGTATCTCTTAACATTTATTGACTCTTCCTTTATGTGCGCTGCTCATATTGCAGTTAATTATATATCAAATTGGTTTAAGTGAACATTCATCATGTCAAGGATTAATTAAACATTATCAAAGGAATAAAGTCGTAATATCGCATTAAATGATAACTAAACCTATTGGCAATGTGTAGATACGTACATGTGATATGGAATCTTTGTTTAAGTGATCTTTTAAATTACAGCTAATTGACCAAGTAATTAGTTTAACATAGTTAGACTAGTGTACAATATTTGATGAAAAACTGAGCTGGTATTTGTGTGCAATATATCCAAAAACTATTTGAAAATGATTCTGTCGAACTATCTTAGCAGAATTACTCAAATTTGAGTGAGTTTTGAAAATCGACGATACTCTAAAGTCCATCATAACAGATTATAAGATGTGGTTCACATTTATTTTATAAACTTCTAGATAATTTTTCTCTACACTCACAGCAAGTGTTGTGGCAGGTATAGAAAAGTATATATATTCGGCCATGTCCGTCTATTTTGGAAAGTTTCAGTTAGTGAAAAAGCAAACACAAATGAAGAAAATTTAGGCTTTTCGTAGCTCGTCAATTTTAAAATAGCTGATATTCGAAAAAGCTCTGGACAAATACTGAGCAAATATCGATAAGAAAGCGACACGCCTCCAATAAAACTTAAAACTTCAAATCACTTAACTGATGGAATTATTTGAGGTATTTAATTCGGAAAAGCTCTGGATAAGATCTAAGTGAATTTCTACAAGTGAGTAGAAGATAATTCGGCCTGACCGAAAATAAGAGCATTACAAGTTTATTTTGTTATTCTTTTAAAAAACATAAACTCACATCTATCGAAAAAGTCGATGAAATTTGAAATAAATTTTCTACTTCATGTGTGGCACATGATGGCGACTCTCAAATAAGCGTACCTGATGTATTCGTACGAGTACTCAGAAATTCCTCAATGATTCGGTAGTTCGCTGATTTCATAGACGTAAGATTTTTGAGGTTTTATCGAATACCCAGCTCGTTTCGCTTGGGTAGAAAACGACAAGGAAGATTCTAAAATAAATAAATATCGAAAAAATTAAATATAGGGATATTACACACACGGGATTTAACCGTTAAGAAATACTGCTTTTTTTTCAATTATAATTTATTTAAGAAGAATTTATATTTATTTGATAATATACATGTTATGCGGGTAGGTATTTGAATTAGTCTACCTCTTCGAATTGCTTGATGACGACTGTTTATTAGCCATTGTTGATTAAA
Organism: Meiosimyza decipiens; assembly: GCA_963680825.1. NCBI lineage: Eukaryota > Metazoa > Arthropoda > Insecta > Diptera > Lauxaniidae > Meiosimyza > Meiosimyza decipiens. The sequence continues at coordinate 43,292,562 of OY804258.1, forward strand.
CTTTTTGGCTTCTGGGTTGATATACATATAGTCTACATTAGCCATATACAAGTATATGAAGAAAATTGTATACATAATAACCCAGTAGGCAAAGCACATGAGCTTTCGAGAAAGGCCTTCCTTGATAATTTTATGGCCTTGCATCCCCCTTTCAAACGTTCTTTCTTTTTATATGAAAAGAGCCCATAATACAGGCCTTCCCTAAACGAAGGCCTTCTAAGGCCGCTTGTCGTAGCAGGTCTCACAGAAGTACTTGTGTAAAGTTAAATAATGAGGCTTCTGAGGGTAATTGTTTTTTTTTAACCGCGTCAACCGTAACCGTTTTTATACCCTACACTTTAATGTATTTTATACATTTATTTTGAAAGTACTTTCAATGCAGTGTAGGGTAAGTGAGTTTCGGCCTGGCCGAAGGTAACACTTTTACTATTTTTAGCTTGCGTTGGTATTTTCAATGTTTATATTATGTGGCGTTTTCTGAATTTATAGTTTGAAATTGAATACAACCATTTGTCCACTTTTGATGCAGTATATCTACAGTGCAGATGACAAAAAAGTAATATCTCATCATAACTTCTTGCTATATATGAAATAAAAAAATTACATAAAAAGCCTTAAAATAAATGGAGTCGTTCTTCTTTGCCTTCTAATACCAGTCCTGATAGCACGTCTAATGTGGAAAGGTAAAAACTTTCAGAAAGGTGAAATAAAAAAATAAAATAATTTATTTTTCTTATTTTTGTAGCTTGACATCTCATGCTCTCAGCATTGTAAAAATGAACTGAAAAATTATTTAAGTAGGAAATTGAACGCTCTACAAAAAAAAAATATTATTTTATTATTTGATTAACTGTTAAACAAAAGTAATTATGCTCAGTAAAATTATAGACTAACATTTTTTTTTTTTTTTTTTGTAGAGCGTTCAATTTTCTACTAAAATAATTTTTCAGTTCATTTTTACAATGCTCTCATGTCAGGCGACAAAAATAAGAAAAAAAATATTTTTTTTTTCCGTGTTATTTATATGGAAAATGGAAAGTTAGGAACAGGCACCACTTAATGTTAATATTAAGAGCTCAAATTTTTAGAGGCTTCCTTTTTCACCTTTCTGAAAGTTTTTAGCCTGTTTTTTAGTTGAAAAATAAAGTTGCTCAAAAATGGCACACCCTAGTATTCATATTTTGGTTTGCATGAAAATCTAGTTTTGAGAAGGCATCAAACAATCGCAGCAGTGCTAGCAGGCGTTCTCCGAGGTAGGCCCTGTTCAATTGCCTGCTGGGAATATACCTGCTTACCAATTGCTTATATTTTTCGTATGCGCTTCTCGGCTTATATGTACATATGTCAGATCTACATATACAAAGAAAGATAAATTATCATAGAAAAATCATATACATTTAAACCATCCTTTGATTATGGAAAAATTTCCTTTGTTGAGTTAATTTTTATTTTTTACCTCTGCAATATTCTATTGATGTAACTTAATAAGTTGCTTTAAAAAAACCTTATACTCTAAATAAAAATATTCTTATATTAAGAAAAAGGAATTGCACTTAGTGCAATAAAAATATATTTAATAGGAAGGAACATTTTAATGTTGACGAAAATTTTTGTACTTTTGCAAAATAATTAGAATTAAGTTAAATTTTTTTTGGTTCTTATATACTGACTGATATCAGAGGTATCTCAAAGAACTACGTGTGAACGATAATTTCTCAATTTTTAAAATATTTTGGAATAGCTGTCTTGTAATTGAATTCATTATTTATTTACAAGCACATCCAGTAGTCATTTCTATGAAAAACCGGTGTGTGCAAGATCTATCTGCAGACTTCTTCATGAAGGAGTTTCCTAACAGTAAAAAGAGTTTAAGTACATTAAAAATTTTACTGATACTTTTTAAATGCAAATAAATAAAAATTCTGATTTTAATATTTGAAATAATTAAACTTCATACTAAAGCGTGGCAATTTACGAGTAACGCTCAATTAAGCTTGAACGCTTAGGACACACTTAAAAATCGGCCCACACGCGGTAGCATGCAGAGTGTGTAGCTTAAGATAAACTGGATAGCTTGGCATCAGTCGTCAGCAGCTTAATTTGATAACTTGTTTTTCTTTGCAAGCGCTCATCGGAGTCAGGTTTGCGATTGCAAAATAGCGATTTGTTTACAACATGTGGTAGAAAATTTTGCGCGCGCAATTTTTTATATATTTTACTTTAAGAAAAATAAAAAACAGCTGTATTATGCAACAACAACATCATCAGCCAGCGGTAGCTACTCCTACGAAAACCACATAAAGATTAAAGTTATGCGATAACAAACCTAACGCAAGAACCACAACAGGTTGTTGCTGTGGTGGAGGTGGTGTTGCTGACCTGTGAAACCAGACGACAGCAGCAGCAACTTCTAATTGCGTCTTTTGCAAATTTCGCTTTAATTCTTTTTTTTTTTCTACCGTTTTCCATAACCTAATCAGGCAAATCAGGTAAGCGATAACCTCAAAATTTACTGCAACACGCAGAAGCATTTTGCCAAAAAAATAAATAAAATATCAACATTTTGTTGCTCGAAAGTTGTTGCCCTTGTCTTTGCAACAGCCACAGTGCAACTGCTGCAACGTTTGAAACGTAAATGAAAATCTTCGCAATTCAGCGCACGTCACATGTTGTTTTATGAGTTGCTCATTTTGTTGCTGCTGCGCATGTGCCAAACCAGCAGCAACATTATTCACTGCTACATTTTGTGGCAGTAGCTGCTACTGTGCAGTATTTTGTGCTGCATGGTAAAAAAACCGATTACAATTTGTAATGCGATGAGAAACTTAAATTGAGATCAGTTTTTCTAAATTGACATTAATTGATTCGAGCGATTTTAGAGGCAGACGTAAAGCGATTATTAAAATTATAAATATTTTGTCATGATCTTCATCTTCACAAATTTATAACGTTTGAAACTAAACAGATAAAAAGAACATCACTCATTGCGGCAGACGTTATTTAAACTGCCTTCAATGGCATAATTTTTGTAATCAACATGGGCTGCCACTACAAAAAACGTTTTCATTCATAATCTGTCTTCTTTTAAAGAATTTTGAATAATAAATCATTTTGCATTGGTTTCGAGGCACGATAAAAAGGATTACGACATTTTTCATGCAAAATATTGGAAATACAAAAATATCGAATTAAAAGTATCTTCTAAATCAATAACATTTATAGTTAATTCTTAGTTATTGTTTAATTTTTTTTTATCAAAATGTTGTAGAAAAATTAAAGCGTAGAGTTAGTGTGTCTGCCACAGTTTAAAAAATCTTTTATCACCTTAACTTGCCAGCGGCAGACGTATTAGTGATGACATATAAATAGGGTCTTGTAATAAAGTAAATGATAAAAGGAAATTACTTTTAAGTACAACTTTTTCAAAGTAAAATGTCGGCAAAGGCAATTAAAGCTGGGTTTAATGTTTGAATCTGCAAACAATAACATCTGCCACGCATAGAAAAATGCGTTACAACAAAATAATGTTTGAAAATTAAGTAGACGCAAACAGTAATTTCAGTAGATGTCATTTTTACTAAATATTTTATTGCAAAATTTAACACTAAAACCGTCTGCCAACTATTCCAAAAAATTTTGACTATCAACATTCCGTTCACTTAACGAGATCAAGGGGGAGACGTAGCAAAAATAGATGGCAGACATCAGTTTATATGTTAATGAAAAAATGTTACAATCATTCCCGTCAGGCATCTTGTAAAAAAAATGTTTAATTTCGTAATATTTTTCCATAATCCGTCACGTTTTTTGAGTGAAAACACGGCATACCTCATTTTGAATGCATTTTATAATTTCATGCATTAGTACTACCAAGGTTTTTATACCTAACAGCTGCTACAAAGATAAAATTTCCCAAATTGAGATTATTTTAACAGCCCTAAAAAAGAGAGAAAGAGAAGCAGACGTACGTATGTATGTCAGTTTCTTGTGTAAAAACTGTTTTCGCCATTAAATTTTCTTATTTAGATAAAGATGCTACGCAACATGCATACCTATTTTCTAATGCTTTTTATGGCAGGTTCATATATAATCCTTATACGGATCCCCATCACCATTTTCTTTACCAAAACCATTTTCCTTTCTTATTTGTAGCGCTATCCGGTTTTTCATTAATATGTACCCAACTAACAATACAAAGGTTAGTGAAAAAAATTTCACTCATTCAAAACTTTAAGCGTCCACTAATTTAGCGAAATATGATAGATATTAGTATCGTATAAGTTTAAAAATTTAAAATTTATATTTAGTGAGGGATATTTCACCCACTTCACATTATGTGATTACAAAATAATAAAGTATTCTAATATCTTTCTAATTAAATATGGGGTCAGCCTGAGATGGCGTCTTTTCTTTTTTATCCCTATTAAAATAAAAGTCTATGTTGACAGACGCAACTGTTAATAAATAAGAATGTTCCAATGTGTACTCGTCCTTAAAAATTTTATGATGAGATTTTTTTTCTTATAAAACCCTTAGATGACGCTGTACAAACATTCTGGCAAACGTCTATTTCAAGGTGGCGTCCGACATGGTCCTTATTAAATAATGTTGTCTGACACACCAATCAAAGAATTTTTAACCAACATCAGAACTGCGTCAATTATAGTATTCGGTTTTTTATTCAGTACAGACATAACTTTCAATTATTACACAAAATTCACTATAAAAATTTACGATCTTCAGCAATACTTATCACGTAAAACGTCACGTAGCGCATGTTTTAATGCGTGGGCTCTAATATATTCCAACGTTACTTTTCATTTTCTGTTCGAACCAATCGAAATAAAAATGTCCGCTAATCCGCCACTAAAAATTAAATGTGAAATTGTGGCAGGCCACCACTGATTTTGTTATGGTGAGTTTGTGCTGATTTGCTTTAACTAAATTTATAAATTGCACAACGAAAAATCACCGCTATGCTGTTTGGCTGTTGAAAACACCTGTCGCATAATGTTGCCTAGTGTTGGCTGCATTTAAGTCATTTCAAAATAATTGAAAATTGTTGCCGTCAACAATAAAGAGACCTCCGATTTTTGCTGATTTTTGGTTTTGACAGCGGGTCTAACCAAACCTAACCATGCCTTCAATATTTTATGATGTCAAAAATGTGGGAAAATTTATTTGAGAACAACTTAAAAATTCTAAGTTCGGCTATTTTGAATGTTAGATTTTTTTACCTGCACAAAAAAAAAATAATCAAAATGAAATGTCATCTCAATATCCCCAATTTTTTCTGAATTCTTGTTATTTCTGTCTAATATTTTTAAAAAACTCTCTGCAAAATTTGAGCTTGATATAGTAAAGGGTGTTTTTTTTAGAGGTATAGAGCTTCGAATTGAAATAAAACACAAAAAAATCGTTTTAATGTCCATCAATTTAGCTTTATTGGAAGGATAATTTTATGCCATTAATGTTTAAATATGATTTCGGGCATGTGGCCGCCGCGGCTGGCTCGAATAAAGCCAATTCTACAGGTCCAATTTTGAACCACTTTTTCGAGCATATGGGGCCGTATGTCGGCAATAACACCACGAATGTTGGCTTCCAAGTCCCCTAACGTTTCTGGTTTGTTGGCGTAGACGAGCGACTTCACTTATCCCCAAAGAAAATAATCCAATGGTGTCAAATCACACGATCTTGGTGGCCAATTGACAGGTCCATTCCGCGAAATTATGCGCTCATCGAATGTTTCCTTCAATAAATCGATTGTGACGTGCGCTGTGTGGCATGTAGCGCCGTCTTGTTGGAACCACAACTCATCCACATTCATGCCATCCAATTCGGGAACAAAATAGTCGGTTATCATGGCTCTATACCGGTCTCCATTAACGGTAACTGACTCTCCAGCATTATTTCGGAAGAAGTATGGCCCAATGACTCCACCAGCCCATAGAGCACACCAAACAGTCAGTTTTTGTGGATGTAATGGCGTCTCAAGGGTCTCATGTGGATTCTCTTCACTCCAAATGCGGCAATTTTGCTTGTTGACGTAGCCATTCAACCAAAAATGAGCCTCATCACTGAACAAAATTTTGCGATGAAAATCAGCATCGAGATCAATCTCATTTTCGGCCCATACACCAAAATCACGACGCATTGCATGGTCTCGCGGCTTTAATTCTTGCACAAGCTGGATCTTGTAAGGTCGCAAGCCAAGATCTTTGCGCAAAATCTTCCATAAAGTTGATGGACAAAGCTCCAATTGCTGTGCACGGTGGCGAATCGATTCATTCGGGTCCTCTTCAACATTTTGCTCTACAGCGGCAATTGTTTCTTCGGTGCGCACTGTTCGACGTCTCTGCGGATGCGTATTATCACATAGAGTAAACGTAGTGCGAAAACGATCCATGGTTAACCGAATTAATTGCTCTGATGGACGATTATGTCGACCATAAAATGGACGGAGCTTGCGGTAAACTTCGCGAACTGAACCATTATTTTCGAAATAAATTTGCACGATTTGCAAGCGTTGTTCTTTTGTCAACCTGTTCATGATGAAATGGCAAACCAAACTGAACATAAATGACATTAGAGTTGCCAGATTTGACCATAAATGCCAGTTTTATCTCTATTCGAAAAACAAACCTCTAAAAAAACACCCTTTATCAATATTAACTAACACGTTCCCCAGAAAGGATGCAATTTTGTATGAGACTTTGTATTGACAAATTGAAATTTTATTGAAAAAAGAAAATCTTGAAAAATAATCCAGCAAGTTCAAATAATCCTACAAAATGTCTAGGATAATTCATACATTTTGACCAGTGATATCATACATAGCAACATTTTTAGTGCAATTCTTGGATTTTTCTTTATTGAAAATGTAAAAAACTGAACTAACAGCTAAAATCTAAACAGCAAGTTTAATTATTTTCAAAAATTTCTAATCTTTATATCGTTGAGGCGCATAGTTTGAAACATATCAAACGATATTTGAAATTCTAAAGTACTTACTTAAGTTTTTGAATGATTTAGAATCGATATTTGTATAATAGAGATTATGACACCAGTCAAAGTGTACGCATTGCAGGCACAATTATTATGACACTATGAAAGTATAGCAGACTCTTTAGCAATGCCATTCCATGAAATGAGCATTAAGCAGATTAACAGATTTCCATAAATATCAAATGAAAAAAATATCACGGTAAAATCCAAAATACTTTAAAGGGATATTTAGGACATAACATTTCAGGTACTTCGAACTTAGTGAAGAATTTCATCGTACGCATAACATACACACTCGTATGTATGTACAAAATAATAATAAAAATATCTATTGTTCGTTTGGGAAAAAAAGGTATGTACAATTGTAATTGAACCACGTGTATGTAAGTCTTCAATGTGTGTTAGCAGAAAATATGTAAGACTAACGATTATAAATGTTGGGAAATTAACACCAGTGTCAGTATATCTGCGTCAGCCGTTGTTAGAAGTCTGTCAGAGTTAAGTGCTCAGTATAATTCAGTTAATATCTCATCCAATATGCCTATGTTTGTTGACAAATTCCACGCTGAGAACATTCTACAGCAATTGTGGCAAGATTGTGAAAATGAAGTTTTTTGTGATGTTGTGCTGATTGCAGGCAACGAGAAACTGAGAGTTCCAGGCCATCGCAATACTCTCTCGGCCGCATGTGAATATTTTAAAGGAATGTTTCAGTCATCAATGCGAGAAAGCAGAACAAAAGAAATAGCAATGCCCAGCGCAAATGGTGCTATATTACGCAGTATTATTGAATATTGCTACACTGGACGTGTAGCAATCACAGAAGCTAATGCTGTAGAACTACTTAAATTAGCTGATTCGCTGATCTTAAGTAATGTGGTAACAGCTTGTGGAGACTTTCTATCGAAACAACTACATCCAAGCAATTGTTTGGGACTCGCACTCTTTGCGGAGCAACATCGTTGTGAGATACTTCTAAAAAGGGCAAAAGACTATAGCTTGGAGCACTTTATGGATGTTTCCAAAACTCAAGAGTTCCTTTACTTAAATTCAGAACAAGTGGGTAAGTTTTTAGCAAGCGATAATCTCAATGTTCCTGCTGAAGAGAATATTTTTGAAATATTGATGGCATGGATACAGCATGACCAAATTGAGCGTGAGAAACATAAAGATCAATTGCTAAAGTTAGTGCGCTTGCCATTGCTGGATCGATCATTCTTAATTACACAGGTGAAACCAATCTGCAATTCAACTGAAAGCCTCCATTTGTACATAGAAGCTTTAGAGTGGAACTCCTTGCCACATCAGAAAATAATCAATGCGAGGAAATCAATTAGCTCAGATAAGTTTCTGATGTGCCTAACAGACAATTTTTACAATTCAAATGCAATGCAAATTAATTTTTACTGTCCACAACGGCGAAAGTGGATGAGATTCTTGAAAGACTTGAAATATTGTTTAAACTTCAGTGTTGCTGTTATGCATGATAATCTCTACGTTGTTGCCGGAGACATTCATGTTTGTGCTTCAAAAATGGTTACTTGTATAGACTTAAAAACGATGATTATAGGTCATATACATCCTATGACAGAACATCGTAGTAAATGCGGTGTAGCTGTACTGAACGAATTTTTATATGCAGTGGGCGGAACGACTTATGGAAGCATCTCTATGAGTTCCGTTGAAAAATGGAACCCAAAAACAAACACTTGGAGCAAAGTTGCTTCTATGTCAGTGGGACGTCACAGTTTTGGTATTGCTCAAATGAATGGAAAATTGTATGCAGTTGGAGGATATAGCTATGATGGCAATTCACTAAATTCAGCTGAATATTACGATGTGGGACAAAATGTTTGGAAATCAATAGCACCAATGAATATACAGCGTAGTTCACCCAGAGTAAGCAATATTCAGTAACAATTCATTTTTATTTAATAATATTTCTCCATCTCTTTTAATGTAATTTGCAGGTTGCAGTTACTAATGGTCTTTTGTATGTAGTGAGCAACAGTGAAACAGTCGAGTGCTATGATCCTCAAATTAATAAGTGGACTATGTTATGCAGCTTACCACCTATAAACAATAACTGCACTAAGATATGTACTACATTTTGCAATAAAGTAGTCGTTTATTGTAACGATCAATTCTATGAGTATAACAACAAAACCAACAAGTGGGAAACCAAGAATTTTTTAAACGGAATAGAATTCGTCAGTTGCTTAATTGCATATTCGGGTAAACTGCCGACGTCAGGATATTCTGAAATTTAATTCACTATTTATTTTGAAAACCTCGGAATCATTGCTCGGTATTGGAGCCTTAAAGAATTCAAAAATTTATTTACTGTGATTTATTGACAGAAATTAAACATGGTGTAATTTTGCTGATATTCACTTTTGTCCGAATGTCTTTTAAGAGATTAATTGGGTATTAATAAACATTTTACTTATACTTACATAAAATTCTTATAAGTTGAAGTACAAAGATTATAATTAAATCTTAATATTCTATGTATGCATGTGTAGGAATTGAAGAGATGAGTGGATGAAAACACCATGTTAAATTTTACTGAATTAGCGATTTATGTCAGGAGTTTCATAAAATTGTTCGCCTTTTTCAACATTTCTCGACTTTTTTTAAAGATTTTGACTTTGACTTTGTTTGATTTTTCTTATGCAAATATTTTCTTTACTAACCCAATGTGCACAAAAACGGCTGTAGATCCGAACCCGTCTTACTGAGTAGTGATGATTGTTCTGAAGAAACTGGGTAAGGGATTCGCGTATGACTCATTAGAAAGAGTTTCAAGCTCTTGCAGTAGAAGGCGAAATATAAATTTAATTACGATGCACTCAGATTGATTGTTTAAACTTTTTAACACATAATTTCTTGCTAGCACAGACATTTGGTAGTTGTTTGTTGGCTTATGTGATATTTTTTTAAAATTTATAATTGAAAATGGTTAGACAAGTCTGAAACCGTGTAATAATATTTAATGTCGTACCTATACAAACATACATATGTACAATGTAAATAACAAAAAAAGGAATATCGAAACACAATTCATTAAAATGTATGAAATTTAAAATTATCAATATATGTTCATAGAAGAAAATTATTAATATTAGTTATACATGCCAACCAGATTTTAGCCCAAAAACCAAAATATATTTTCGCAAAGGTTTTAGATGCGCTGAATCCGAATCCAAAGTCCAAATCTCTCATTTGGCACTGGTTCTCGAGATATGCTAACCTCTAAGTGCAAGAACAATGACTTTGATCTGGTATATTTGACATTATGTAGTTGCGTATTATTTTTTTTTTCTGAAAAAAAAGTGTCAAAAGCTTTGCTCTTTTAAATGCCGTTGAGTTTGCTCATATATCTTTTTTTCGCATCAATTAAAAATAATTTTAGCAATACCCTTAAATTGTTATCTTATCACTCAGAAGATAGCGTGGAAATTGTTGTAAAAACTGTGTATCATTTTAAGAAAATCAATTAAAAAATCACTTGGGCAAAACTTTTTTATTATATTTTCACACATTGTAATCCAAGATAGTACTTTTAAATTATTCCTTACATGATCAAAAAAAAAAATGATTTTTTTCTCAAAAGTCAAAAAAATGTTTTGAAAGAGAGATTAATTTCTCAACAAACAATTGAAGTATAAGCAGTTTAAAGTTTAAAAAAATGTTCAAGTGGAAAAGTGCATGAAAAATCAAGATTTAATTTGAGTGCATTTTAATCCAAATTTTAGCAAATCTGTGAATGTAGTTTTAATCGCCTCCCCTGAACTATGCAAATCTGTTTCATTCACGTTGCGCGTCCATCGAGGTTTTGTGGGATTTTGTGCACAATCAAATTTAAACAAATCGAAACACCAAGCAGGAGATGTGAGTACTGCTCCACCAAATAAAATGTTCTACAAGTTCAAGCATTCGCAGCTTATTGGCTTCGGAGGTTTATATGATGATCGAATTTCGAATACACTCATGCATGCCTCTAATTCATAGACAGGGCTGCCAAGTGGCCAGGATTGACCCGGCCAATCCCTGAATTTCATGTCAAAGCTGGGGTTCTACTGTTAGTTCAAAAATTTCTGAAATGGCCGGGAATTGCACAGTTTTTGTAACATGAACTACAAACTTGGTGATCCCACACAAGAATTTAGTTTTTATGGATTAATTTTAACGAAAAAACATTTTTGGGAAAAATAATATTTATTTGAGAAGACCGGTAGTTGCTTCTTTTCAACTTAGCAACCCTGTTCATATGAGAAGGTTTTAACATTTTTTTTTCAAAAAAATCTTTGGCATTTTCAAAATTTTGCAACATAAACAACTTGACAGAGATTGCAAAAAAATTTAAAATAATAAAAAATAATAATTACTCATTGCTGAAACTCGCTAAGTTACTAAAAATCACAGCTGTCTCCCCTTTTCTCGAAAAATCACTTGAAAGCATTTTCACTTTTTTCACCTTCAAGTGCATACGCGCGCGCTTTTTTTCCACTGTCGTAAAAACGCAGCAGGAGATGCATTTTTTCTGGTTTGGTTTTCCCATTAATACGTTAATGTTTGGTTGTGTTGTTGTTTTGTGTTTTTTTTTTATCAGTTCAACTATTTCCATTTTTTTTTTGTTATTTTGTTTTCAGTGATTTGTTTATTTTTTAAATGTTTTCTAAACTTTAACACATGTCAGTTGTGTGAACGTGTAAAGAAGTTTCCCCCTATCTCGGCCATCGAAAATAGTTTTTCTCCAATCTTCAACGCAGTTTGCTGTTGACGTCTATTTTTGGCGCTCAATTGCAAATGTTTTATAAGGGATATCTAGTTGGGGTTTTCCCGCTTTGCTATGATTTGACATTTTTTACTTGTTCTTGTTGTTGCTTTGCCTTAACTGAGAAACTGACGCTCCCCCATATTTAAAAATCATTTCGAGCATTTCTTACAGCGTTTGTGTAGGAACATATGGCACACGCATAGAGCAAGTGCAGCCAGCGCGTGTTACGCACGCTCACCTAAAATGTCAAACTGACATTTGACAGTTCATGCGCATTTCTTGCTATTTTTATATAATTTCATAGGCATTTGCATTAGATTGCATGTGATAAAAATTAATTGTGGTCTTTTACTTAATGCGCTGCTTATGATGAAATTGTAATATATTCTTCTATTTTTCTGAGAGCAACGCGCTTGTCAATCATTGCGTTTTTGACATTTGCTGCAGATTTTTATTCACAACAAATGTATGACAGCTCAACTGTGACAAAAGTTGTGACAGCAGCAGTGACTAGTTGTAATATGAAATGAGGCTGAGATTTTTGCTAGAGACAAATGAGGCGCTTAAGGGAAAGAAGCTGCAATGAAGGTCTTCTGTTAAAAGCCATTGAAGCTTCTTGCTATACGGAGTGATGCATATGACAGAAGTGTTACTAAATCCATAGGCTGGTTCGTTTCTTTATTTTTGAAAGTTTTGATTGAGTCTGGAGATAAAAATGTTTTGTAGTGATAAAAAAGTAATTTAAAAGTACGAATTTTCAATATGGTCAGCTTTTAAGCGAACTTTGGCCTTGAGACGCACAACGAACGTTTTGCACACACAAGGTAAATACAAGCTTCCGAATACCAAACCGTTGAACTTTTCTTTCTTTGGAATTCGGTTGGTCAAAGTAAACACTAAAAAATGCACAAATCTTAACGCTCGTAACCCTCTTTGAAACGAGACACCGGTACGAAGAATTATTTTTAAGTTCTTAAATGAAAATTTATGATATTTTTGCTTTTACGCAATCCAATTGAGTAAATGACAACACGAAATCATAATATTTGTTGGCCGTGCTTGAAGTTGTAGAACTAGGGAAGTAATTCTTACATAAAAATAAAGTTTTCGTGTACTTGGAATATTTTATAGTATATTCGGATACAGGCAGTTTCATTTGAAAGGCAATGATACTTTGCAATATGTACTTTTTGGCGGAGAATAGTGATCATGAAGATAACTTACGACGCGACGAGGAAGGTTAGGTTTTTATACAAAACTCATAGACCTAGATGAGGAAGCTACGCTCGTCAAAAATCGAAGGTTCATAACACTCATGATTACCATTGAGATCAATAGGAGTAGAATCAGGAATCAGCAACATTGCTCACACAAGCCTGCTTATATTCGAGCGGAAGGCAACTTTCATACAGCTGCTTATAATTTTTGAAAAAGTTCAAAATTGCAAAGATATTCATGCGTAATATTTTATTGACTGCTTTTAAAATTTCAATTTATCTAAAAATTTCGATAATCTTGTTCGAACAATTGGAATTAAATATGATGATGATGAAATAAAAGAATTTAGTGATGGGCTATCACTTAATGCTAAATATATAATGTTTCAAACCTAAATTTTTACAACAATGTCGTACAGTTAAGTTCAAACAGCCCTAGTTTTGATAGTGCATGTAAAATAAGACCTGTGATATACCATTTGACCATCGGTTTTCAGTTAGCAGTACATAATACCGTTGCCATCGCATATGATAAAGTTAAAAGGCTACAATATTATGAAACCTTTGAAAATTATACAAAATCGATTTATTTATTAAACAAAAGTAGAAAATTAATTTTCAGTAAATTTTGATATCGGAAGCTCATGTGAATGTGCAATCAAACAACGGACTTCTTTTATTCTGTTTAAAATCTCCTTAGTTTCCCACTCATTGGTTTTGTGCTTGTACTCATAGTCTTCATAATAACAAACGAGTATTTTATTGTCAAGTGTAGTGCATAACTTTGTGCAGTAATCACTTTGAGGCAAACTGCACAATATAGTCCAAATATTATTTTGAGGATCATAACACTCGACTGTGCGGGTTCCGCCCACTACATATAACAGACTATTTGCAACAGCAACCTGCAAATTGCATATAAAAAGAAAGAAAAAAAAAATAAATTAAAATTCAATATGCGCATGCTACTATAAATTGCTTACACTGAGTATTTGACGACGTTGGTTCATTGGTGATATTGCATTCCAAACATTTTGCTATATATCTTAATATTCAGCTGACTTTAGTCCTGTGCTAATGGAAAAACCTCCAACAGCATACAATTTTTCATTCTATTGAGCAATACCAAAATTGCGACGGCACTCTGACATAGAAGCAAATTCACTTCAAGTGTTAGCCTTTGGGTTCCATTTTTCAACAGAACTGACCGATATTCTTCCGTCGTGACCGCCAACCGCATATAAAATTCCATTCATTACAGCTACACCGCAACCAATACTATGTTCTGACATGGGATTTATATGACCAGTAGTTACGTTTTTAAGTTTATGCAAGAAACGGTATTTAGAGTCACATTTTCTTCACTTAATCCTCCTACAATAAATACATAACAGTGAATTACTATTAGTAATATAATTTTTATTATTTATTTTAATAAAAAAAAACTTTTACTTATGTCGAGAGAATCTGCATTCTTCGGGCACTAAATTCTAAATATTATAAAAGAATTTTATTATTTCGGTTACAAATATATTACCTAACGGTTCATTAACACCTTTTTTTTAAATTTTAAAAAATACGGTGGAACAAAATCAACATATCGGCTTTGAGTATCACATGATTTTACGAATACAAATTAATTACGAAGCCTATTTAAGATTTCTCGCCTCAATCTACCTAAGCTTCCGATATATAGTCAGCTAATTTTTTTTTAAATAAAAAACATTAATTCAATAAGATTTTAATATTGATATGCTCGTTGTGACTGGAAAATGCACTTAAATCCACTCTATGTGAGTTATGCACAATATTCACCAAAAGTCAACTTTTCACTGCCCAGTTAAAAATTTCGATCTTCGTATTTTTTTTCGCAGCTCTGCAGCCTCTTTTGCTGCAGTCTTATAATTTTCTTTACAACTCAAACAGTTTTCTTACTGCCCAAACATTTGTTTTTGCCTCTTAACTAGTTTTCTAATTGCTCATTAAATTTTTTGCTGCTCAAATAGGTTTTTGAAGTTTAAAAATAAATTTTTGTTTATAGGAACAAAAATTAAAAAAAAAAATGTTTTAAATATATAGATATGTAAATAAGTCCCACACCTTCGATTGTATAAATTGACAACACTGCCGCTGCGCCTGTCAGTTTATAAACACCGAAGAAAAAATAATAAAAGTAATTTGTGCGGCTCAATTTCAGCATACAACATTTTCAATTGAAATCAATTTTCCAATCAATAATTTGTCAAAACTTAGTCTTCGACTTAGTTGCCAATTTAAGCAACGAAAGATGCTGCTGCATCATGCAGTCACATAGCATAAGCAGCGGCAACAGCCTCCGGCCTTACAGTTGCGCTTGAATGCAGCGCATAATTATGCACGAAGCAATTAACAGTCGCTGTTAAACGACGCTGGCTGGCTGGCTGGCTGACTGTCCCTAGACCAAGTGGCAGCTGCAGCAATAGAAAGCACAATAACAAAATAAAATCAATTGGTCAGAGTTGTGCCCAGTACCACAGAAATGTTGTGCGTCTTGTTGACAGCCTTAATTGTTGCATGTAGAAAACTGTATGATTTAGTTACTTGTGGTGTACATATATGTTAGGTGTAAAATTGAGACGTAGAAAAAGTCGCACTAAAAGTAACCACTTAAAAGTTTAATTATAAATTTGAAAGCGGCTTTTAAAGTCTACAATTTTAAATTAGAGCACAATTATGTATAAGTGGCACCACGCGGATCCACTCCTCTGAGCCATAGTTATGAAAAATTAAGAACGAAATTTTTTATTCACAAAGATATCGATGTATGTATACCATCTGAAAGGTTTTTCTATTGTATTATTCCATTATCAGAGAAAGAATCTTTTTAGTGAACTATAAGAGGCGTTCGTTACACAGAGAGAACAGTGTCAATATAAAAATTCCAGTTCGTACTAGCAATTGTAGATTTCCGGTTTAACGAACATTCGTTTATGCTAAAATCGCATATATCGGACTAACAAATTATTTCTTGAACAACGAACAATAGAAATTTGACTGTACTCAGTTGAATGAACAATATAAAAAATATGTACATATTTTTCAACAGAATCTACTTCATTATCTTTGCTCAAGGTGTAAACATTCCGTCGTAATTGAAAAATGAGTGCTAGAAAAAGATTGTGCATTAGTGATAAACTAAAAATTGTTGATCAATATAAGAGAGGAGCACGTGTGTCTGAACTGTGTAAAAATTTTAATTTAAAACCTTCCATTTTTTCGACCATTTTAAAAACAAAAGAAAACCTTTTAAGAAATGCAGGAAGAAACAAGTTATGGAATTAAAAATAGAAAGCAATTAAGAGTGGTGAGTTTCCGAGATTGGAAGAAAAACCCTCTTCCTGGTTCCTGTCACAACGAAATTGCCACATTCCTATAACTGGAACAATATTGCAACATAAAGCTAGGTTTATACACCAAAAAATGTTTGCAGGAAGTTTTAATGCTGGCCATGGATGGCTCATTCGACTTAAAAATGATTTTTGGTATACGGCTTTTAAAGCAAAGCGGCGAAAAACTCTAATCCGATATCGAAAAAGTTGAACCATTCAAAAAAATTTTTGTCATAAAATGCAATTTTTAATGCCGACGAAACTGGCCTCTTTTGGAAGAATTTACCGGATAAAACATATGTACACTCTGGTGAGAGAAATGCTCCAGGAAAGAAGATGTCAAAAGAAAGAGTCCTCTCAAAATGCTCGAACATTCCGAAACAAAATTGTACCTGATTGTTACTTTTTATGTTTCAAATGATTATTTCAATAAAATAACTCATGAAAATTCAATTTTGGGTCACTTAAGTCATGCTAATAAAAAGAATAGGCCATTTGATTTTAGTACTGGGCTTAACAAAAAAATCGATTTAACGAATTGGCCTGACAATTATTATATTCGTTAAATCGGAAAACTACTGTATGTACATTAGCGTTGGGGTCTTAAAATGCTTTTTCCGAATTTCGCTTTGTTATGGGTATAAATCGTTTTCAGAAAGAAATATTTTGCAATTCGAATTGCATCATTGCAAACGCAAAATTTTCTAATTTACTTCAATTTTGTTTTCAGTACTCCTTTGCTATTTGTTTGAACCCTATTTTATCTGACATGGATTTTAATGGTTATAGCGTTTTTATAATCAAAAATTAAGAAGCTACAGTCATCGAAAGTGTGGTTACACCTCTTCTAAAATAGTCACAAGTTGAGCACACTTGAATTGATTTCCAAAATATGGACGTAAGTATATTGAAAGATAATTCAATAAATAATAATAAAAGTGCATTTGAATGCATATATATAGTTTTCGAGATAAGGGGATTTTTTAAAATTTTGACCGAGATTTTTAGAAAAATGGTCATGCCTTGAAAGTTATTCGGTAGACTTTGAGTGGTTGATATAATTGTTATCAGATGAAAAATATTTTACTATCCTAAACTACTGAACTACAAAACTTTAAAATCAGTTCCATAGCTTTTGAGTTATGAAAATTTTTCTAAAATTTTGAACAACTTTTCTTTTTCGGTCTAAGTGGATTAATAAAGAAAATTATGACAGAATTTGCATATTGAATGTGAAGAAATAAATTGGGCTGTGTTAATATTTTATTAAAATAATAAGTTAATAATTTTTTTAATAAACAAATGGTGTTTTGATAAAAACAAGGCTCGAAATTAAAATCTAGCCAGCTTATGTGCATTTTTGATATAAAGGGTGTTTTTTTTAGAGGTTTGTTTTTCGAATAGAGATAAAACTGGCATTTTATGGTCAAATCTGGCAACTCTAATGTCATTTATGTTCAGTTTGGTTTGACATTTCATCATGAACAGGTTGACAAAAGAACAACGCTTGCAAATCGTGCAAATTTATTTCGAAAATAATGGTTCAGTTCGCGAAGTTTACCGCAAGCTCCGTGCATTTTATGGTCGACATAATCGTCCATCAGAGCAATTAATTCGGTTAACCATGGATCGTTTTCGCACTACGTTTACTCTATGTGATAATACGCATCCGCAGAGACGTCGAACAGTGCGCACCGGAGAAACAATTGCCGCTGTAGAGCAAAATGTTGAAGAGGACCCGAATGAATCGATTCGCCACCGTGCACAGCAATTGGAGCTTTGTCCATCAACTTTATGGAAGATTTTGCGCAAAGATCTTGGCTTGCGACCTTACAAGATCCAGCTTGTGCAAGAATTAAAGCCGCGAGACCATGCAATGCGTCGTGATTTTGGTGTATGGGCCGAAAATGAGATTGATCTCGATGCTGATTTTCATCGCAAAATTTTGTTCAGTGATGAGGCTCATTTTTGGTTGAATGGCTACGTCAACAAGCAAAATTGCCGCATTTGGAGTGAAGAGAATCCACATGAGACCCTTGAGACGCCATTACATCCACAAAAACTGACTGTTTGGTGTGCTCTATGGGCTGGTGGAGTCATTGGGCCATACTTCTTCCGAAATAATGCTGGAGAGTCAGTTACCGTTAATGGAGACCGGTATAGAGCCATGATAACCGACTATTTTGTTCCCGAATTGGATGGCATGAATGTGGATGAGTTGTGGTTCCAACAAGACGGCGCTACATGCCACACAGCGCACGTCACAATCGATTTATTGAAGGAAACATTCGATGAGCGCATAATTTCGCGGAATGGACCTGTCAATTGGCCACCAAGATCGTGTGATTTGACACCATTGGATTATTTTCTTTGGGGGATATGTGAAGTCGCTCGTCTACGCCAACAAACCAGAAACGTTAGGGGACTTGGAAGCCAACATTCGTGGCGTTATTGCCGACATACGGCCCCATATGCTCGAAAAAGTGGTTCAAAATTGGACCTGTAGAATTGGCTTTATTCGAGCCAGCCGCGGCGGCCACATGCCCGAAATCATATTTAAACATTAATGGCATAAAATTATCCTTCCAATAAAGCCAAATTGATGGACATTAAAACGATTTTCTTGTGTTTTATTTCAATTCGAAGCTCTATGCCTCTAAAAAAAACACCCTTTACATATTATTGAAATATTTTTCATTTGACATCAAACTGGGAAATCGACACCTAATTTGTAGTGATTTTTACAAAAGATGAAAGCTAAATTTTCGACGTCTCCGATGTTAAAAGTTTCCCCTAACTTATGATTTCATAATCGCTATAAACGTTAAAATCCGCTTCAAAATATTGGGTTTAATAAAAAAGAAGTTAGCTAAATCGAAGAAAATTACAAAAATTTTTGATCAAAATTTTGGTCAACACGCCAAAGACTTCATTAAGTTGTTACTTAAAGTTGCATTCCTCAAAAACGTTAAAATGTACATGCCATTTTCATTTTGTTTCGATTGAAAAGCAAATTTGAGCAGTATAGTATCGGTCATATGTCGAAAGTAATGTCAATTATCATCCAATAAGAAATAAAACACGATAAGATATATGTGATTATGATTGAAAATAAAGTACAAATTTTCCTATTGCTGCTGTCATATAGTGACATTTTTCGACCTGTGGGTTCACTCTCGAGCAATTTAAACCATTTGTTACTTGGCAGTAATTATGGCCTTTACAAAATACCTTTTGTGTAACATGCATACAGTATGTATTCTATAAGTATTGAAATTATAATTTTGAACTTTCAGTACTTAGAACTATGATTCGGTTATTTTTTTTTAAATTTTTCACTACTTTCTTTCGAAAAACGAACATGTGCGTATCTGTTGCAAATTTTTTGAAAATTCGCCCAAAAAAACTCCATATTCAGACTTACCACACCAAATACATCCTGTGCGCATTGTTTCCAAATTGCAATCATTCCAATTAGAATATATGGCTTTTATATGACTTTATTTGAGTTTTTCGTTTACTTTTAATTGGCGCACAGCTTTTCAACCACGCTAGTTCAAATGTGTGCTCTGAGTGAATTCTACAATTATTTCCAATACGAAAATCTCATGTGAAGAACATAATGCATAATGAATTCATAGAAAACACTCCAAGACTTATTATTATAAAGGGTGATCCAATACGAAGCCCATTTTCCAAATGGTTTGTTTTGACAGCTGTCATGTGTTAAATGGCTTATTCCTGAACAACGTTCATTAATTGTGGAAACTTACTACCAAAATCAGTTATCAGTTAGAGAATGCTATAGAATTCTTCAACATCATTTTGGTCGTTGTGAGCGTCCAACTGAGCGCACTATTCGTAACGGCCGCACCAAATTTCGAACCAATTTTACACAATTTTATTTATCATTCAGCCAGAGTGCATACAGCCCGTAATTTGGAGAATATTTCCGCAATAGCAGGGAGTGTTCATGAAAACCGTGAACTAGCGATTCGGCGTCGATCTCAGGCTATGGGCATCTCTTATGGATAATTGTGGCGTATCTTGAGGCGTGATCTTGGTCTGAAGGCCTACATAATAAGGCCGGTACAAGAATTGAAGTCGAATAATATTACGTTTTAATATCAACTTAGGGGCCTTAACACAACTTCAAATTGATCCATTATTTTATCGAAAAATTCTGTTAAGCGACGAAGCTCATTTCTGGTTTAACGGCTACGTTAACGAGAAAAATTGTCGTATTTGGGCCGATGAACAACCAGAAGCAATCCAAGAGATTCCAATGTATCCTGATAAATGTACTGTTTGGTGTGGTTTATGGGCAGGAGGCATCATCGGACCGTATTTCTTCAAAAATGCAGATAAAGCCCGTGTTACGTTCAATGGTGCTCGCTACAGAGCAATGATCAATGAAACTCAGGATATTGGTGTAGCCGACCTCTGGTTTCAACAGGATGGCGCAGCATGCCATACAGCTGGAGAAACAATCGCTTTATTGAGGGAAACGTTCTATGAAAGCAGCATCTCAACAAATGGCCCTGTTAATTGGCCAATGGCGTCTCATCACATGATTACTTTATTTGTGGATACGATAAATCAAGAGTTTATGTCGACAAACCCGAAACTATTGACGCTTTGGAAACCACCATAACTCGTGTTATTCAAGGAATACCGGTCGATATGCTCGAAAGAGTTGTCGAATATTGGAGCCACAGAATGGACTGTTTAAGAACTAGTCGTGGGCAAAACTTGAACGAAATAATTTTTAAATTTAGTAGGATATCTAGTAGTCTGCATATCTAAGTTAGATTGAAGTTAAGAAGTCTATGAACATCGAATATTGGGGCGATTTTTTTTTGCTGTGAAATAATTGAATTTATTATTTCGTACATATCGTCTATACACTTTTCGACATATTCTACACGGAATTGTAAAAAATTCAAAAACATTAGACAGCCACCTTTTTCGCATGTGTCTCAAAATAAGAATCGAAACAACGCAAAAACCGAAAAGCTTTTGCGGTCTCGATATTTAAGTTTTTTGTTTTGTTGTTGTCATAGACAAATCTATGCGCTACCTTGGATGAATGCTTTAAGTGTTGTAGATGTTTGCACTATGACTTGACTGCTATAACTCATCGTCATTGTCGTCATTGTCATCATCGTCACCATGTTGCTTGTGTTTGGTCGCTGCAGTCGTTACCACATATCGCCAACGTGGTGTGAGGCTGCGTGTTTTTTCTGTTGCATGTTAAATGATTAGTTTTAGGACGACAACGACGACGCATCGTTGTGGGCCGCCAACAATGTTGTTGCTATTTGTGTTGATTAATTCATGTTTAGTACTAGATACAACATCAACATAGGTGAATTGCATGTTGCTCTTGTAATGATGAACAACTTTGAAGACAAAATTAACATAATGACAAAGTATTTAATATTTGTTTTATTTAAAATAACTATTTTGTGTTATAAAATGCTTTACCGAAAAAATATCGGTGCCCTAAACATATGTACACTGACATAATTGTAAGATTACTTAGAACTGCGAAATTTTCAATGAAATGTTGCAAATCTTAGAATTTTAGGCATCGCGTTAACCGCGATTTATTTAATAAAAATTTTTGGTGTTTTAGATTCGTCAGCCATGACGTATGCGTAACACTTAATAGCCTCGGTTTTTACTATTTGTTAATATTTTTAAACAGTCTAATTGCGTATGGTATATTTATTGCCAAAATGACAAGTGTTGTACATAATATCTTCATGTCTCGAATTTTGCAGATATTTTTGTTGATTATACCGCAGAAGTACTAAAATTTATCATAAATTACCATAAAAACTTATCTCCACGAATTTTTAATTTGTGTATACAGTCTTTTTTCTTTAAGTTTGCACAAAACAGCAAAAATAGCATTAATTTTTTTTAAATCTTTAAAAATTTTCAAAAAATATGAAAAAATTTAAATTAGAGGTACCTTAAATTTTTTAAAAATATTATTTTTAATGTATATTTTTCAGAAACAATAGAACCTAATCGGTTTTGTATTGATATACATACGTATATACCCATGATCAAAATAATAGAAACACTCAGAAATTTCATATTTACCATAAAATATTTTGTTTCTTATTGAATTCATTATAAATAACACAACATGAGATTAATCTCTCTACTTTAACATTTAAAAAAATAATAAACTTTAATACGATTTAGAACATTCAAAAAAGATGTGTTCAATAAATATTTGATGCTTAAAATTATACAGCTGAAAAAATAAATACTCGTACATTTTAGGACAACTACAAATGCCTAAAAAATTTTTGGTGATTATGCTTTCTATGTTTATTATCTCTTACATCCACCATTTCGCTTTATAATTTTTGCCCTTATTTTTGGCATTGTGTTGACCAAGGCTTGGCAAGTTCATTTTGGTATTTCATACCAGGATTTTTGGACGCATTCCCACAATTACAGTTTATTGCCGAAATTTTTTCTTAGCTACACGGAAAAAACAAGAGCTCAAAATTCTTGTAAATATTAATCAAAAATACAGAAATATTAGTAGAATTTTTAGTAATCTAGAAACGGTTCCAGTTTCTAACGAAAATTGCATCTTCGCTCTCATCAATTTTTCGAATGCATGTTTTAAATTTTTACAAAGTAGATATTAATATAACAAAATTCACGTACTAAATTACTAAAATAATTTATTGAATTTTAAAAGGACTGTACTATTTTTCGTTAAGAGATGTAATATTATTTAAAAGTACATTATAAAATTTGTATGATGAAATAATTAATAACTGAAGTTGATTTTTAGAATTTATTATATCAGCTATGTAATTTTTATATACTTCATAGAAATTTTATGTTCAGTACTTTTAGTGCAAAAACAACAAAAAAATTACAAGTGCAAAATGCATTAATTGTTGGAGAATAACTCCAAAAATTGTAAAGGATCAAAAAATGGGCAACCAGCTGCTTATACTAGTTTCAGTGACAGCTACGTCACATCTTCAGTAAGCTTTGTTAGCCGATGTTAAAGAGTCTGCAAACACACTATATTTAATTCTTTGCATTGACCAGTTAAGAATCATAGCAAACAAAACACAGTGCGACAAAACTCTACTCTACTCTACAGAGAAATGAAATTCAATATAATAAAAATAACTTATTTGAAATATTAATATACATGTATATGAATTAATTCAATCATACTTTATAACATAAGAGTTTGTAAAAATTATTTTCTATAAAATCATTTTTCTATAGCTACTTTTTATAAATTATAAAGCGGGAATCATAAATTACAATATGAAATATGCTCACATTGATGAGCGCTTTAGTAAAAATTCTATGTCGCAATATATTAAAATTTAATAAATTCTTTGTATAATTTCCAAGTTGTAGGTGATAAATAAAATGAAGAAAATTGTTTTTTAATATCCACTTAATAAAAAATGTAAAATTAAATAAATTACAAACTAGAATAGAATTTTTCATAATGATTTCTTATTTTTTACTGTAAAAGAGTAATATTTCTTCTCAGATTTTAATTTTTGTATTCATCTATTAAATTTTGGTAAAATTTCAGCTAGTGTTTTCTCCGTGTATCTTGTTTTTTGAGTGCCCCCACAAGTTTTTAATAGGGCTTTAGTCCAGTGATTGACTGGGCCAAGTGAGTTCATTGGTTTTATTGTCCTCAAAACACTTCTTGACTAACTTGGACGTGTGTTTTGGGTAATTATCCTGCTGGTATACACAACGAAGAGAAATATTTTCTTCTGCACATGACAGTATTATGTTTTGCAAAATATCATTGCATTCAGCTGCCACCATTTTGTGCGATGTTTGGAAAATTGGATCGACACTGTTCCGCGAAAAACAGTCCTATACCAAAATATTGCCGCTAGCATGCTTAACAGTCTTTTTTGTGAATTGGGAATGGAACTCCTTACCTTTGTGGCGTCTAACATTTCTTCCGGTGTCAATTCTAAATAAATTTATTTTGGTTTCATCACTCCATAAAATATTTTGGCATTTTTTGTTATCATCAAGGCTCGATCAGCTGGTGTGAGACTTTGCGAAATTTCACCTCATGTCCAAATGTATCGCCTGCGGAGCCTTTTCAGCAATTCTTTTGGAAAGGTTTGCTTGTTGCAAACGACGACGGACTGTAGGAGCGCTAAGAACATTTCCAATTTCCGCAGAAATTGCCTTGGAAGATTTGAAAGGGTTTTTTTTTGACAGTATAACTATTTGACGATCAACTGCTGCAGTGATTTTTGTTGGTCTACCTCTAGGTTCCTTTCTTGTTTTTTCATAAAAATGTTTTGCATAAAATGAAAAGGCCTACCCATCAAATTAGCGATGTCCCGCAAATGTTCTTCTTTTTTTCCTTGGGCTCAGAACCAATCGCCTTTCTTTTGCTGTGCAATGATTATTGCTGCCCATATTTTTAGTAAATTGTCCGTTATTTATTTGAAATTAATTCTTGTACTTAAATACTTTCACCGTTTTTTTTAAGGCACAAAAATTATAAGCTTTAGAGCTAAAATTGAAAAATAGCAGTGTATCTATTATTTTGATCGAAGAATTTTCGCCCTTTGACGATTTAATTTCATTAGCGAAAAAATTGTGGTTGTACTTTTTTCTTTTCACATTGAACGGCATTACCAGATTGCATTCTTTAATTTAAAAAAAAAAAAAAACTACTGGCAATTTAACCAAATGTGTAATTTATTTGAGATTGAGTGAAAATCTTTTTGGCGTATCTATTATTTTGATCATGGGCTTATGTATATAAATGACTCATCATCAGCTTATCATAAAAATTTTTTTAATGACAGTGCTCCAAAAATTACTTGCAGATAATTCAACCAAAAAGTTTGCAAAAAGAATTACTTGTCACCAGGGCCGTAGCTAGAGCCTCGGGGGCCCTGGGGCAACAAGTAAATTTGGGCCCCCCATACGGAAATCTTTTTTCAAATTTTAAAGTAGCCCCGCACCAGTGCGGCGTTTTTAATACTATTTAGATACTAAGATTTGTTAAAATATTTTATGGAGTGATGAAACCAAAATAAATTTATTTAGAATTGACTCCGGAAGAAATGTTAGACGCCACAAAGGTAAGGAGTTCCATTTCCAATTCAGATGTTTTGGAAAACATAATATATGTTATTTTGTACATCATCTAATAAAACTACAAAAAAATGTAGAATTGTTTTATCCTGGGAGAACACCGTGTTCACTTTCAGGAGACCCTAAAGTCCTTACCGAGGTAAGTTTCTTTTAGGACCAAAAAAGTGGTCGACGTTAAGGGGCCCCTTCCCTTCGAGGGCCCTGGGGCACCGCCCCGCCTGCCCCATGCTCGCTACGGCCCTGCTTGTCACTCAGCTGATAGCCATGAAATTGCATTGAAATCGTTTTTGCAGCAAACCGCAAAACAATGTGCGTCATATAAAAATTAGCTATCAGCTGTTCAGTAAAAAGCGATTGATTTTTTATTTTTATAAGGAAAATATAATAATAAAATGTTAAGTCAATTATCAAAAAATTGTTGGTTAAATGAAATTTATTTGCCATGTTAAATGTTGTTCAAAAAATGTTTAATGGTTGCAACAATGCATTACATGATTATTACTTAAAGTATGTATCCTTATAGGTTTTACATTTTAACAAAAATGTTAAGGAAAATCTTAATGAAATGAGTAAGTTCAACTTAAATATTTTATACAAAAACGAAAAAAAATCTTATTACATACAAAACTTTGACTTCTTTTGCCTTAGTACACAAAAAAAAATTTTAGATAATAATAATTTTTCCTTACATTAAGATATATTTCCTCTCACTGATATAATGAATTTTTTGCGAAATGAGTTAAAGCCTCTTTCCAAACACATCACAAATAGTTTTTGGTTCGATATATTAATTTGTAGCTGGAGAAAGCCAAAAATTTCTTCAAAATTAAATCAAACTTTGAAAAAAAGTATTGTAAATTTTTCTTAGAATAAAGTAAATTCATCAATTTGGTTATGAAACCTTGAGAATGCAGAAACTCATCTCACTTTATTTCAAAGGAGTAACAATATCTTATACTGAAGAGGCCAACTAACTTAAGTTTCGCAATTCATTGCTTGAGTGCATATTGAAAGACACTTTCATTAATATAGCAATTTTCCCTTAAACAGAGTAAAGTTTTTTTATTTATTTTTGCAACAAGACTTATGTGCTAGAGGCATAGTGGCCAAATTGATATAGCTGAAAAAATCAGATCAAATAGGATACCAGTTTGGTTTAAAAATTTTTTTTGTTTTAAAAATATCAAAACTTAAGTTTCGTAATCAATAAAATTTTGGAATAAGAAATATTTAGTGCTACTAAAAACTTTTTTGATAGAACAGGCCACTCGAAAAAACATATAAAATAGCTAACAGGGGGGATAAGTCAAAAGCTAGGAAATAGTTTGCTTATACCTCAATAACAAGCCATTCTTTCCAAAATGATCGAGGAAACTGACCAGAAAATTAGTTTACCGTCAATATTTTTTGAAATTCGTCTAACTGAAGGGTTCTACAGGTAGATTTTTCTTCTGAAGCTTTCACATAAAATGTCTTCCAAGTTTTTACCACCGCATGAATCGCATAAACGCACGCTTACAATATTCGAATTGAATGACATTCATTGAAATATTTTTGAAGATTGGTTCTTGCGTGAT